>CM046433.1:59639884-61057384 GCA_025506505.1 Flaveria sonorensis | reverse complement strand
AACCTTAAATTTTCTACTATAAATAGGGGTCTAATTCTCATTATTATTCACAACAAAATCTAACTCATTGATTTCATAGTTTTATATTTCCAACCGTATAAAGAACGTATTCTAACTCATTGATTTAACCCCTCAACAGCTCGCGCAAGTTTAGTACCAAATCTATCCAAAGCTATCAAAACCTAAATTTTGCAACATTCCAATAATGTCATGAATATAATGTAATGAAATAATTTTATTATAAAATAAGTAATATTAACATGTTTTAAACAATAAGAATCCAACTTTAATGGTTATTACGATTATCTATCAACTTGAATCATGTTTCTAGTAAAATTCTTTATGTTTTCAATTATAAACCTATACTAAACAACCTGTTCTTTCCCATTCTAACTAGACTTATATTTACAATTGTTCCTCATACTTTATAAACCTACTAAACACACCCTTGACTTGGTCTAGTATATATCTAGATTCGTTTCACCCGGTATGTAGTTATATGGCAAACAAAAGGTTCTGGCTAAAGAAAGACAGGGTACTTAAGTGATAAAAATCCACCAACTCTTTTCTGGGAATCCTTTTGTTGGATATGCTACTTTAGGATGACATATATCTACTATACGACAACCATTCTTGAACTTTTACATAACAACCCCTCAACCATCGACAAATGCAATAAACTAACTAAATAAACTTACTTAGGGCAATCCTCACTCCAAGTTACTACAAGTTTTAAGATTAACCCACCTACTTTACAAGGTGAGTTCATAGCCCCTTTTTCTTTTGTATTTTTGGGTGGAAACATGCTCTGTATATCAAATTGAAAATTCAAATTCTAAAGTCAAACTAGTCTTTTGCAAACTTAATGATAGTTTTCTTACACTGGTAACTAAATGATTATACATGTTGCTATATTCTATAACACTTACTATAAAGTCCCTCTATATTTCTAAAATATACATGACCATTAACTTCGGGGAAGCCCAGGAGTACGTAGATAGATCAATTGGCCTGACAAGCCCATTCGGTAATCGGGTTGATGCATGCCAATCAATACCGATCGTCCTTTGAGTCAACGTATTCTTTTTGACTTGAAAGGAGCTGGATGTTCAGAAACTGCATACTAGACAAGCATACTATTATTCTGACCTTTTGTGTCAAGTGGTTAGAAGGGAGGGCATTTGATCACTAGGGTTGGTTGTGGACTCATGTGTAATAGTTTACTTACTTGAATTTGGAGAATTGTGTATTGGTTTGTACATTGTTATCTACTATATGTATACTTCTAAACCTTTGTGCTTACCAACTTTTTAGTTAACATATTTTAGTATGTTTTCAGGTAATGGAAATTAAGTTTGTTGCTTTGCTCATGCTATGTTTCAAGGATAACCTTTAGTTGGACCCTGTTAGACTTTAATAAAATGAAAAATTATTTACTTGTTTGGTTTATTTGTTATTAGTATTAGATGTAACCAAATATTCAATTTTAATAATTAATTTCCATTAGTACTCTTTATCTTTATGTTATGATTCAATTTCATCACGCCTTGGTGTTTCCGCTTTAGCCGAGGTATGATAGATTGGTATCAGAGCCTTGGTTATAGTGAATTAGGTTATTAGAAATTTATTAACCTAGACTATAACTAAGTATCTCACACATGAGTCCTCTCATGTATCTTATATGCTTAGATAGGACTTTACCTAGACTATAACTAAGTACCTCACACATGAGTCCTCTCATGTATCCTATATGCTTAGATAGGATTTAATTGGATATGCCTTACATGATTATTCTTATACTTTGATTACAATCAATGCACACACAATTTTCAATTCATATTCTAAGGCATTGTGCCTAAATCAAAAGGATATTCAAATCTCAAATTTTGGAACTGTTATTTTAATCCTGTCAAAGTCTGAGTCCTATAACTGAACACATGCAATGCTTGAAGAGTTGGATGTCTGTATCTTGGGGTGTTCTGTCTAGACAATGTATTCATATAAATTCAAATCAACTGATGGATCTATTTACCTTACCTAGGAACCCTTGGAGTGAGTGTCTGCATATAAGTACACTTGCATTTATTTAGGTTGTGGTTGACCTAATACTTTGATAAGTCAACGTAATAGCTTTGGTTTGTGAACCAAACGTTTACACTCGAAACATCTCAATGTTATTTTGAATCATCTTATCCTTGATTTTTATGTTTCTGAAATTATAAAACACATTATCCATTTCTCATAAAATTACTTACATATCAAATGTTATTCCTTCGATAGCATGGCTCCTCGTCGCAACAATGCTGAAATAGCTGAGCTTGTTGCACTCGTCGCATAACAGCTTGCGATTATTATTCTCAGCACGGTAGATCAGATTAGCGATTCTCTCCGTAACACTGGAAATTCTGGAAGCGGTAGAAGTGTTGGAAATGCTAACAATGACACTGTCACCTATAAAACATTCATGTCATGCAAACCTACAGATTTTTATGGCACTAAAGGTGCAACAGGCCTACTGCAATGGTTTGAGAAAATGGAAGCTACTCTAGACATGAGTCAATGTCTAGAAAACTTAAAGGTGAAGTATGCTTCAAGCTGTTTCCACAAGAGAGCCCTTACCTAGTGGAATGCTTAACTCCGAACCAGAGGTCGAAATGTTGCCATGGCTATGCCCTGGAATGAATTTAGAGAATTACACATCTGAGAGTTCTGCCTAAAGAATGAACTTCAAAAGATAGAGACTGGGATGTGGAACCATTCTATGAATGGAGCTGAGCACATGGAATACACCACCTGATTCCATGAA
The DNA here is from genome assembly GCA_025506505.1 of Flaveria sonorensis. Classification (NCBI taxonomy): domain Eukaryota; kingdom Viridiplantae; phylum Streptophyta; class Magnoliopsida; order Asterales; family Asteraceae; genus Flaveria; species Flaveria sonorensis. The sequence goes on along the minus strand of CM046433.1, from coordinate 61,054,578 downwards.
CTTTGCACCCTAGTGCCCCACATGGTTACACCTGTGAGCCATATGATTGATCGTTACATTAGAGGATTGAGCCCCCAAGTCAGAATCCCTACTTTATCTGCTTCACCAACTACTCTTGAAGCTGCTACTCTTTTGTTGGCCACCATAATTGATGGTTTGGTTAAGTTTGGAGTATTAGTAAAGAAAGAATCCAAGAAAACTACTGTTGTGAATAAGAAGCCGGATCGTCCTAACAACAAAAAGCAAAAGAGTTCTAAAGGGTTTGCAATGGTGACTCCTGCTGAACCAGTGATCCAAGTTGCCACAAATAATCAAGCTCCTACTAAGAAACCCTACATGGGCAGATTACCCAAGTGCCCTAAATGCCCATTTTATCACAATGGTGAGTGTCCAAGTACAACAACTGTGGTAGACTTGGTCACACCACTCAGTACTACAAGGCACCTGTTACCGCCAACGCCAACAATGATACAGTTGCTAACCCTCCTCCAAATAACACAATCAGGGCTTGTTATGAATATGGTGGCCTTGATCATTTCTGAAACCGTTGCCCTAAACTGAACCAGATTAAAAACAACAACACTCCAGCTGCCCATGGTCGAGCCTTTGCTTTAGGAGCATCGGATGCCCGTAAGGATCCTGCTGTCATCACTGGAATGTTCTTTCTAAGCAATCACTTTGCTTCTGTTTTTTGTACACCAGTGCAGATAGAAGTTTTGTCTCTACTAACTTTCATTCCATGCTTAACTTAAACCTACTAAGTTAGACACTACTTACACTATTGAGTTAGCTAATGAAAACTAATCCATGCTCACACTAAAACTAATCCATGCTCACTAACTTGTGACGCTTAGTATTTGAGGTTGTACTTTAGATCTTGTTGACCATATGTATGTACGTATATATTATTTTTACTATTTTAATCATTTAAGTGATATACATGTAATAAACTAATAAATTATTAACTAGAAATTATCCTAAATCTAACAAATAATTAATTAAACTTATTCTAATTCTAAAGTATCGAAAAAATCTTTCATCCCTATCCCTACTAAAATATATGATTTTATTAATAAAAATGTTAAGAAAAACTATTTTAATTGAAACCTAAAACCTTAAATTCTTTACTATAAATAGGGGTCTAATTCTCATTATTTTTCACATCAAAATCAAAATTTAGAGCTCTCATAGCAATAAATTCCACTCATAGAAACTCTCTTAAAGATCCAAGAAGCTTGACTCATCAAGAAAGTTTTAGTATTCTTCGTGTTTTTCGTGTTCATACCTTTCCAATTTTGTTCTATCAAAATTCAATTATAACTATCTTAGATCTATAATTAAATAATATGTTTTTGTAGTAATCATAAATCTAAAATGGATCAAAGCATTAAATAAATATGAAATCATCAAAACTTTACTTAAACACATCAAACTTAAATTTTCGGATTTTGACAGATTCATAGGGCCAACTTCGAATAGTCATAACTCCCTCATAACAAACTCTTTTTGATGATTATTTTTTAAAAATAAAATTCAGATTTTTATCTTTCCAACCATTTAAAGAACGTCTTCTAACTGATTGATTGGCCCCTCGAATAGCTCGCGCAAGTCTAGTGCGAGAATCTGTCCAAAGCAATCAAAACCCTAAATTTTGCAACATTCCAATAATTTCATGAATATTAAGTAATGAAACAATTTTTATTATAAAATAAGTAATTTAAACAGGTTTAAAACAATAAGAATCCAAACTTTAATGGTTTTTATGATTATCTATCAACTTGAATCATGTTTCTAGTAAAATTCATCATGTTTTCAATTGTAACCCTACTATGCAACTTGTTCTTTCCCATCCTTGCTAGACTTATATTTACACATGTTCCTTATACTTTATAAACATACTAAACACACCCTTTACTTGGTCTAGTATATATCTAGAATTGTTTCGCCCGGTATGTAGTTATATGGCAAACAAAAGGTTCTAGCTAAGGAAAGACGGGGTACTTAAGTGATGAAAATCTACTAACTCTTTCCTGGGAAACCTTTTGTTGGATGTGCTACTTTGGGATGACATATATCTAGTATACAATAACCATTCTTGAACTTTTACAATAACAACGCCTCCACTATCGATAAACTTACTTAGGGCGATCCTCAATCCAAGTTACTAAAAGTTGCAAGATCAACCCACTTACTTTACAAGGTGAGTTCATATCCCGTTTTTCTTTTGTATTTTAGGGTGAAAACATGCTCTGTATATCAAACTAAAAATTCGAATTCTAAAGTCAAACTAGTCTTTTGCAAACTTAATGACAACTTTCTTTTACTAGTAAAACTAAACTGATTATACATGTTGCTATATTCTATAACACTTTTTGCTACAAAGTCACTCAATTTTTCTAAAATCTACATGACCATTAACTTCGGGGAAGCGACGGGAGTACGTAGATAGATCTATTGGCCTGACAAGTCCATTCGGTACTCGGATTGATGCATGCCAATCAATACCGAGCGTCCTTTGAGTCAACATATTCTTTTTGACTTGAAAGGAGCTGGATGTTCAGAAAGTGCATTCTAGACAAGCATACTATTAGTCTGACCTCTTGTGTCAGTGGGTTAGATGAGAGGAGGTTCGATCACTAGGGTTGGTTGTGGACTCATGTATAATAGTTTACTTGTATTTGGAAAATTGTGTATTGGTTTGTAGATTATTATCTACTATATGTATACTTCTAAACCTATGTGTTCACGAACTTTTTAGTTGACATATTTTAGCATGTTTTTATGTAATGAAAACTAATTTCTTTGCTTTACTCACGCTAGGTTTCAAGGATTAGCTTTATTTGGACCTAGTTAGACTTTGAATAAAATGGAAAATTATTTACTTGTTTGGTTTATTTGTTATTAGGATTGGATGTAACTAACTATTTAATTTTAATAATTAATTTCTTTAGTACTCTTTATCCTTGTGTTATGATTCAATTTCATCACGCCTTAGTGTTTCCACTTTAGCCGGGGTGTGATAGTCAGGGGCAGGGCGACAAGCGCGTAGTGAATGGGGCGTCAAATGAATGGTTTTGGGTGATCGACGGAAAACGGATGTCAAGGGCAACAGCGGCCGCAGTTGGAGGTGGTGGCGACAGTGGTCGGAGGTGGCGGACGTTGATGGTCGGGGGTGGCAGTGGGCGGCAGTGGCTGTCGGGGTTGTCGGCGACTGACGATTGGGTGACGGCAGCTGTCGGGGTCGGCGACGGGGCGGCGTCGAGCCTCTGTAGCAGTCGGGTTCGGCGGCGGGCGGCGACGGAGGTCGGGATCGGCGGCGGGCAGGGTCGGTGGCGGCAGTCGATGGTCGGGGTCAGCAGCGGTCATGGGCGTCGGCGTTGGGATCGGCAACGAGCGGGGTCATTGGCGGCGGCGGTCGGCGAGGTTGGCAAGGGTCGTCGGTAGTGTCGGTTGGCGGTGAGCGGGGATCGTGGCGGTAAGTGGCGGAGGCGGGGATTGATGGAATTTGAAATCCTTTAAAATTTGTAAGGATTTTGAAATCCTTCATTTGAAGGAATTTGAGAGAATTTATTACAATTCCAATTTTAATTTCTTTCGCAACCAAACATGTTAATAAATGGAATTCAAATTCCAATTCCAACGAATTTCTACCAACCAAACATAATAACCCATGAATTCAAATTTTATTTGAATTCCTGCATACCAAACGCCCCTTAAAAAATGTGTAACTTATGATGTTAACCAACAAGCACTTTCCAAAATTTACCTTGCTATGAAGAACTTTATGCTCAAATCCTAGTTCATCCACATATTGCCCCTATTTCGAGGCCTAGAGAATGAATACAATAACTATAGCACATGTGTCGTAAAAGCTACAAAATTAGCCCCCGAAAAAGGTGATTCGGATTATTTTTGGTTTGATAGATGCATAGGAGGGATAATCCACTAGCCGTCACTTATCCACTTTTGTTTAATTGGAACAAGCAAAATAAATGACACCTTATAAATGTATGATCTCTGATGAACTGAATGGGATATGGGGATGGTCTCAACATTAGTTTAGAACTCCTGAAAGATCGCGAAAACTACAATAACTCATCACAATCCTTTGATCATTTGATCAATGATTTAAAACAATAATGGCAATATTGTAATTAAACTAATTTTAAATGATGTTTTACTAATTATATAATTATATATTATATAATAATTATATAATGGTATTTTAGGGATATAAATCTGCATTCTCTCTTTTAGTTGTTTTCTTAACATACGCTTGAAGGAATAATCAAACTACTTATTTTTAAAATTCAAATACACCCATATGACTTGAAGGAATCGACAAATGGCGTTAGATAACTTTTGAGCAATTAGAATTCTTCAGCAAGTAATAATTTGAATTTTTTTCCTTCCTACTTGATTGATTATGTTATTGCTTGATTGTTACTAGATTGTTATGATTCATTTTCAATTTGGATTCATCTTTAAATCTCATTTTGGTGTTCATCTTCACATTCATTCTTTAATTTGATCCTTCTCTCAAATATATTATCTCTCTCTAATAGACAAACAACCTTTTTGATTTCCATTCTACAGAAGAAGTATATAGTTTGCTAGATTGATTTCCATTGGATCCCCATTGACCCACGACCCAATTCAAAAGACCTAGTCCAATGGAAGACCAAGTCTTACGCAAGCCATTATTCCATTATTTTTCATACATGCATTTAGGATTTAGTAGTTCATCCTACGTTTGCATTTTAGTTTATTTACCACTACTTCCTTAAAGTTAGCTCCACTCACATTTCAAATTAAGTACTTTATATCATATTGTAATTGTAATTGGCATTTGTGAAATAGAACAGAAAATTAGCAGCAAATAGTTCTTACTTTCGTTTACAATTTCGATTGTGATCTTAATCTTTTGGAGACCACCGATCTCGAATCCGGCTCTATCAGAGATGCGGTAAGTAGATTACAATGAATGGAAGAACATAGTGCGATAACAGAAAATTGGTTTTATTAGTGAAGTTGTCACCATGACTCATGTGACCGCCCTTTAGGTCTAAGTGATTTGAGTTTTGATCTAAAACTTATTATTCTACGCTTCATGTTTGTTTTTTTTTTCTAAGTAGATTTTAATCATGTATTTTAATTTCTAATACGCTGTCCGGTTCAAGGCTGATTCTATTTTGTTTTTTCATTGGATTTCTCAACTGAAATTTGTATACATATGTGTATATATTGTTGAATTGTTAGTACTGAACAACGTGATTTTTCATGTTATAGTATTCATTCCTATTTGTATAATATTTGTTTAACTAAGACAAAGCCTCCAAATCGATTTTGGTTGTAAGTACATCTAGTATTGAATCTTCATCATTATCATTATATATCCAAAAGTCAAAATTACGGTATTATTTTTTATAAAAATTCCACAAAAACAAGCGTTTTTTATATTTAAAACGAGTATAGTATTATTACATAAAAGATAATAATTTTTTTTTTGTTTTTAAGCTAACATCTCATCATTATGTTTTCCTAAATACTATTGTGTTTCTCTAAAATCATGAAATTAAAAAAAAAGTATAATGATTGAATAACATTGTTGTGTATCTCTAATATCTAAAACACAATAATAAATTAACAACTAATTAGTTTAATACATTTTGATCGTAATTATGTAATCTTGAACACTATGAGTATTGATAAATACATTGGTGAAAGTATATCATTGTGCACTTCTAATTGTAAAATACAATGATAGATAAAAAGTTTATATAAAATGACAACAATAACACAAAATAATCTAAAATGTAAAATACAATGATGAACGCATATAACAAATGATGTAAAATATATAAGACAATAAACATATATGACATAATGACCTTATGTATTTGACACAATGACCATAATGTTATCATCTTAAAAATAATAGAAGGACACGTGCCAATCTCACGAATATTCTTAGACTTTTTAGATTAAATAACCTTTTAACTATAACCCTACCCTATATATTTATATACTAGGTCAGTACCCGTGTATTACACTGTTGGTTAAAACAATAACACGTCAACAAGAAATCAATGGAACAATTGAATTATCACAAGTAAAAAAGAATTAATTCCTATGGGTAATTATAAAAATGCAATTGCATTGAGAGAAATAAATACTTGTTCATCACTGGGGAATAGTGAAAGTAAACAATCATTAATTTCATAAACGACCTTATTTTTTTTATAAGTATTGCTCTTTCACGAAAGAATTCTTTGTCTTTGTAGTTATCGAGAATAGATGGATAAAGTAAATATATACTTGTGTACCACTGGGTTGAATGAAAAAAATATTAAAAATTAAATAAATAATTAGGAATTAAAATTTTGAAATTGTAAGACAATTCTGATCTACCAAAATTGCAAGATGTCAAAGACAGAGAAATAATCGTGCATTTTTGTAATTGGTTGTACTTTGTAATATTTGTGGGGGTGGACCATCATTTGTTTTGAGTTTCAGCGCCATTTTGTCAATTAAACATAAGCAGCAGCAGGATCCACTACATCAAGTTTACTAATGCCTTATCGCAAATCTTGTTATCGAAACAATTACAACTCTTCATTTGAGTTTATGGAACAACTTTGACATGTAGCTTTCATCATCAGTTTCATAATGCTTTTAGAGCAACTACTATTTCTTCGTCTTTAGTTGTTAAGATTTATACTTCTTCTACATATAAGAACTCAATCCAAATACATTTATGTTGTGATGTTTAAATTTTCATGAAAGGATTCTTACCAATAATGAGACTTTTCCTTCCTCTTGTTAATATTCTGGATGTTTGAAATTCAACCCAAAGACATTTATACTGCAGTATCAACCCATTTAAAATTTAATTGTTACTTAAAAACTACTCATTTTGATTCCTAGCCCATAACTTGCCACCCTTAGCTATCACCAAAAATTGTGATATGAAATACAATTGACATAAATAAAAGCAAATATACTTTTACTCTACCTATCAAGTATTTGAAGTATGTAACAATAAGTTTTGAGAAACAATATACAGGACCGATGAAGGCGGTCAATGCAACAGTTTCACAGTGAAGAGAGACTTAGAACACTTATCATATCAAATACGGAATCGGGTTTGTATATTACACTCAAGCTCTCTTACAAGTGTTATAAAACATACAATAGAAATGACAAGTTCTTGAGTCACTTTATACTATATCCTACATCTAGCCATACTTTGAAGGCCAGCTGAAAACACTAATCCAGACAACAAGATCAATGTAAAGTCAAAAGATAGATTGCCTTTTGATTAGTGACTACGACATGACATAGCTCACATCCTAATCAATTACAAAAAGGATAAAGGGTACAAAAGTAGAAAGTTACAGACCAATGACCATAATCTACAGTTGACAAAAGCATGGACCTTTTCACCAACTCATATAAGTTAGTAAGTCTTCAGAGTGGCAGCAAAAAGTTGTTCAGCTTTTGTCAAAAGGTGATTAGATAAAACATGTCTTCTATGTCTTCGGAAGAAATCAGTCTTGGCTTCGAAAGACTTTGTCTCTGAAGCTTCGAAAGACCTCATCTTTGGCTTCGAAATATTTTTTCATTGGCTTCGAAATATTTTACACTTAGCTTATTTCCTTTGATTGGTGTAAAACTTCCAAAGTAACTTTACTTTGTACTTCATGCATGCATGCTGAGAGCTCTTTGGAAGCTTTGGTTGCATCACCCTTTAAGTATAAACCTTACACAATAGTAAAGTCAAAGATAACAAAAATTTGACTTAAATGGAATATGTTTATGCAGGACCAGTTGAGGGATGGTCAATACAATCAGTCTCACAATGAGGAGATTGTTAGAACACTTAATGGATCAAATGGGGAACCGGGTTTGTGTAAATGATACTAAGAACACAAGTAAACAGTGAGATAGAACTAAGAACAAGAACAAAGTAATATGGTTTTCAAGGATGCATTATATTGCTCTCAAGTTCTATTACAAGTGTTACAAAGCATAAAAAGAAATACAAGGACCTGAGATACTTTATACTACATCCTACAGTCGTCCATACTATGACAGGAAGCTGGAAACACTAATCTAGACAACAAGATCAATGTAGAGTCAAAAGGCAGATTGCCTTTTCACTAGTGACTATGACATGTCATAGTTCATATCCTAATATATTATAAAAAGGATAAACAGGAACAAAGTAGGAAGTTACAGACCCAAGACCATAATCTACAGTTTACAAAAGCATGGACCTTTTTATCAACTTGTATAAGATAGTGAGTCTTTAGAGTTGAAGCGGAAAGTAAGTCAGCTTTATGAAATAGTAGATCAAAGAAAGCATGTCCTCTCCGTCTTTGGAAGAAATCAATCTTCACTTCATTTGGCTTCGGAAGACTTTGTCTTTGAAGCTTCGAAAGACCTAATCTTTGGCTTCGGAGGATTTGGACTTTGGCTTCTTTGGTTGCATCAGCCTTCTAATATAACCTTACAAACTCCCCCTAGGCTGATGCTACCAAAACAGAAAAGTTATTTACATGTTGACAGTCCTTATTAGGATTAAGACCATACCTTTCTTCATCATCTGGTCAGGATCCCTTAGACTCTTATAATATCTTTTCATGTCATTGAGATCATGTAGAGGAAGATCAAGCATGTCTTGCCAAAAATAGACATCTTGACCTCCTTGATATCTGATGACATACCACCTGTCTGGAATAACAACAAAAGTCAAGGACAAGATGGGTCTTCTAGTTGCAAGAGGCTCCTCTTTGAGTTGGAGTTGGTTGAGTAGCCTCTTCTTGCACTACCTTAGGATGCCCGGACTCATTCTGAGGTGTAGAGGTGGATTCCTTGGTCTTCTTCTTGGAAACACTCTTGATGGTCATCCTTTTCCTCTTCTTTGAAGTCTTTAACTAAGAGGGCTGGTCTTCAGCACCAGGTTGTTCTACTATGTCTCTTTCAGTTGGGTTCTCTTCTCTCATAGGTTCAGAAGGAGAGTGAAGAGGACCCTACTATGGATCAGAAGATAGAGTTGGCTGAGTTGCAGCTCTAGGTCCAAGTTGTGTTGTCTTAAGGGGTTCAACCTTTACCTTAACTTCAGGTTGAGCTGGACTTGGTGGAGAATGCAAGTCAACAAGCTCTCCATTCTTAATCTTCTGCTTGATCACCCTGATGTGCTCATCCATAGTCGATAGAGATATTGGACCAAGCCTCCTTTTGGAGAATCCATACAGCTTCAAGAAGCTCATCATCCTTTGTCTGTCACCAGACTTCTTTTGGCTCTTTTGGATGATGGCTCTTGACTTTGCAGCTTCTTCCCTTAGTTTTCTATTAGCTGCCTTTTGTTCCTTGATGACTTGTTGCTCCAGCTGCTTGAGATACTCAAATTCAACATACTCATATGATAAGGGAAAAAGTGTAGATGCCTGATAGAGTCCTGTGGCACCCAGGTAGTTGATCATGTTTAGTCTACCAGCTTCCTTATCTACCTGAGTTTGTACAGTTATCACAGCCTCTTTCTCAGGACTTTCCTGAACTGGGGAGAGGATAGGAGCATGCTTGTAGATCCTTTTCTGTCTCCTTTCTTCCTTGATTTTTAGGAGCAGTTCTGCATCCTCTATCTCCTACCTCTCCTTTAACAGCTTTATGTCTGCCAGTTTATTTAGTTGCTCTAAGGGAAGAGAGATGATTTCATCTATGTTGTAGTTCCTGGTCCCCAGGTAGTTTAATCTGGCTGCCCATAACTCATCATCCTGAGTGTTTGGTCTGGGGGCAGCCCTGATAGCAGCTTCCATGAACCCTGGAGACCTTCTTGAACTCTCTCCCCTTAGATTCCTTTTCCTCTCTCTCCTCTCCTCGATCTCCTTAGAGGTCATCTACCCCTTCCCTATGTCATGCACAGACCTTGGTGATTTAGGGTTGAGAGAGCTTTGGCCTTCATTGCTTGGTTCAACAGTCAAGCTCTGGCCGGAGAGAGGTTGTGAAGCACCTTCACTAGCTGGTGCCTCACTAAGGGTAATGGGTGCTAAAGAAGTTCATGTCTTAAGATTCACAGGTTTAACTTTTGGGCCTTCAGTTAAGGCTTCCCCTTCGAAGCTAATCTTAGGGTCCACCTCAACATCCAATTGACCAAAAATTTCACCTGCTAGCCTCTGTCTATATAGTCTTGACCTCAGCTTGAATTCTTCCAACACCCTTTCTTGAATCCTATCTGCTAATCTTGTACCTTGTCTGTTTTGACTTGGATTGATAAGTGGAAGATCAATCAGATGGATGCTCTTATAGAATCTAAGGTTGAAAAAGTTGAATATTTCTGACCCTGAGATCTAGAGATGACAAGAGCTCTTCTATCAGTATCATACCTCCATCCTATGATTGGATTCTCAAAGTGATAAGATGGGGTAGGCATAGCTCTGGGAATACCCTTCTCAAACAAACTTTGTATGAGTGAGTCCACATCCATGTAGACTTGGGCAAGTGAGTCCATATTCATGTAGACTTGAGGAGGATGCTGAGTATGGACCATTACAAGTGAGGTTGGTGAATCCTCAAAGTCCATACTCTATGAAGAATTCCTAGGTTCTGTGATTGTTTGGACTTTCTCCCCCTTTTTGGTAGCATCACCTTCTTGCATAAGTGAGCTTAGGGTTGGGTATGTCATATCCATAGGTTTTTGTGGACCTGGTTGAGTTCTCCTGAGTGGTCTCTCAGCTAACTTGCCCTTGAGATCGGTGATCTCAAGTTGCTGGTCATTGACCCTCCTTTTTAAGACAATCACCTGAGATTCCAGGTGACTTATCTTTGAGACAAAATAGATGCATGTTTTTGTCAGTTTTTACACCTTTAGTTTCAAACTCCTATCATTTTCAACAAAATAATCACGGGGGAATGAGAAAAAAGGACCATGGTCTTCTTCCTCATCACCAGCACTTTGTTCTTGGCTGCTGGATTTCCCCTGCACCATGACAGCTTCAAGTGAAGTGTCAATGGGTTGGGTTGCCATGGTTGAGGTCTTAATGATCTAGTTACTTGCTGAAGTAAGAGCCTCTTCCATATGGACCTCCTGAACAAGTTCAGGGAGATCCACCTCAGTAGTAAGTGGATGATGTGGGCTAGACGTAGGAGAAATAGGAGTACTCATCTCTCCTTGAGCAGGGGTGGAGAAAAGAGACTCGTGATACTTACGGAAGCCCATGTCTTCATCATCATAGAATTCAAGGTTTGGGAATGGTTGGTTTAGATCAACAGGCTAGGGATGGTAACTGTCCCTTGAAGGTTGTTAACTAAAGTTTTGAGACTCTGAGTGAAGGCTTAAGGCTGTGGGGGTTGTGAGCTCATCAGGCTGAGCATGAGGAACCTCAACACTGATCACTGGTGAGATGGGAGTGGTTTCCTCCTCACAAGAAGTGGGAACTCCAATGTCCACTTCCTCCTATATGGGTGATGATATAGGGGCCTGCACAAACTGAGTAGCATGTGCAGGGGTTCGTTTTTATTTTCTTTGGTAGGTGATGGTTATTTTTGGCTGTATAGGTGGTTGGGATGTAGAAGGTGTGGGTTCAACACTAGCTGGTGCTGCTAGGTTGTCACCTTGAGCAATTAGCTCTAACATTTTTGGACCAAGGGTGGTTTCTACCCCTGAGGAGCCAGCAGTTGGCTTTCTTATAGTCTTGAAGATGTCGGGATTTATCTGTCCCATTTGGAAAACCCAAGCCTTGGTCTTGGGCTTACTAAAGTTATTTGAAGTCAATGTAACAGTAAGTGATCCTATGTTCAAGCTTTGGGGATCACTAGCTATTGTCGATGAAGAACTTTCAGTCACTTGGCCTTTCTTTATCTTCCACACCATCTTTGGAAGATTAGACTTGACCTTCAACACTTCGGAAGTTTTTAGCAAACTTTGGAAGTTTTGGAGACTGGACCTTCAGATGATCTTCGTTTCACTGCCACAGGCTTCAGTACTTCGGAAGCATTCCTTTCTTTCGAGACCAAATTTCTCCGAAGGAAATTTTTCACTTGTCTTCTTATGTGAGAAAGACTGAACTTTATCACTTTCCATCTCCATCTTCATCTTCACAGATGATGTAGCAAGCTCCTTAGGGTGAGGCTTGCTCTTGGAACTAGATGGTTCAGGTTGTGTATCAGTGGTACACAGCTGATCAACCTTTTTCTCTTTACTGGGATGAGTTAGACATGAACTAGAACTCCTGGTACTAGAGTTCATAGTTGAGTCTTCAGCCTTCACCACTTCAAATCCTGCAGAGATTAACACTTGTTTCTGCTTAGAGTTGAAAGTGGACTTGACCTCTTGAGCCTTCTTTGATTTTTTCTTTGCTTTCTTGATCAAGTTCTTCCTCTTAGACTTGGTCATCCCAGATTCTTTTCCTCCTTAGGAGAATAGTGACCCTTTTTAGGATGATCTTCTTTATTCTCCTCAGAATCATCCTTCACTATCTCCTTTTCATCCTCTTTATCAATAGGGTCTATAAGGGGGAAGCTCATCTTCATAATTTCCACACCTTGGAGATCTTACAGACAATAGAGTGTGTGGAGGAGCTATCTCAATAGATTCAAGTCTCTGCTTATTCTTATAACAAACTTTTTCATGCAAGGATGAGGATATCATGTTCTTGAGGGTCTCTTCTTCAAGAACACTTTTGCCCTGGCTTTGCTGATCACAAGCTCAGCCTGGCATTCAGTTAACTTAGTGATGAGATCTTTTATCTGAGTTCTGTAGTTAGTATGTTCATGCTTAAGAGTTAAAATGGGTTTCTCCAAATCTTTTGAGACTTAATTGCTTTCGGAAGAAAATTATCCTTCAAATACATGTAAGTACTTAGAAGCATATTTAAGCTTCGGAAGATATCTCAAAATTTCTTCCGAAGGTAAATTTCTTATAAGTAGTTATTTGACTTGAAGGCATAATTTTCTTCCGAATACAACCTGAAATCTGCTTTCAGAAGAAATTATCCTTCAAATACATTTAAGTACTTAGAAGCACATTTAAGCTTCGAAAGATATCTCAGAATTTCTTCCGATGGTAAATTTTTTATAAGTAGTTACTTGATTTGAAGACATAATTTTCTTCCAAAGACAACTCGAAGTCTTCTATTTTCAGTTTGTAATCATTTTAGGCTCTTTTGAAATCAGCTTTTAAAATATTTTAAGTACTCAAGATTAGTTCTCATCTCTAAATTGTAGGACCTATATCAGTTAACTTTAGTAATACATTCAGGTGTATAAAGATGTTCCAATACCTTGGCTTCTTCAAGATCTGCCATCAGTGCTTAGTTAGGAGATGCATCCTTAACCTGAAAGCACCAGTCAAAGCCTCCTTCTTCAACAGCAACTGCAACTTGCTGTTTGGACTTTTCATTCTAGGGAGCTCTATCAGTGTAGTTTGGTCTGGTTTGTGCTTGGCTACCATTTGTCCTTGGTGCCTTGCACTCTCTAGCAAAGTGTTCCATTTGGTTACAGTTGTAACACTTCACTTTGCTTTTGTCTAGCACAAACTTTCCACTGGTTGCATTGCTAGGAAACTTCCTCCCTGTCCTCTTGTAAAACTTCATGGTTCTGTGAGTTAGAAGAGCCATTTGCTGGACAATTTCCATGTACTCCAAATCATCTGGATGGATACAGTCCAGGTCTTCAAGGGTAAAGAGAAAGTTGCCTATGCTTCCATCAGTAGACACAAAGGCTTGTGAAGAGCTTGTCTCTTGAAATGGGCTTCCTTGGATGTAGCTCTCTCTTGGTGTCTCTGAGAAGGTGATGAAAGTACCCTTTTGTGAGTTGTTAGGGTAGCAGATGAGATGATGTTATGGTTCTCTGCAATCCCTTTCAACCACATGAAGGCCTGAACTCTGCTGATTGCTGGAGTTACCAGATGGATTTTGCATGTTCATTTCCATCTGGTAGCCACTGAGATTACCATCCAGCTCAGTGAGAGTAAAGGTCTTGAGGTTCTCAGTCCTCAAAATGACCACACAATAGTATGTCCATTGTCTAGGAAGAGAGGACATGAATTTCCTCACAATGTCCCAGTTCTCAATAGTTACTCCAACATCCATTAGAGTATCCATAATCACAACATACCTGAAGTATTGTTGAGTCATAGTTTCACCTGCCTTAAAGGTGAAGTTCTCAAACTGCTGCTTCAAGAGGTCCTTCTTGTTCTCTTTTGCTTCATTTGACCCCTCATACATCAGCTTCAGGGCATCCCATAGTTGCTTGGTAGTTTTACACTTCTTGAAGCCTCTATAGATAGAGTTTGGAAGAACAGTTTGGAGGGCGGTCATGGCCTTCTGATCTATGTCTATCTTTTTCCAGTCTTCATCAGAATAATCAGCCACTTCCTTTGGTATCATACCACCACTAGCAGCAGCAGAAGAGGTGGATGGTACATGAGTCCATAGACAACAGATCCCCACATCCTGGAGTCTTGAGACTTGATGAAGCCTTCCATTCTTTGGCACCAAGTATCAAAGTCATCAGGAGTGATCAGTGGAGACTTTGTTATAGTATTGGTTTCCATATCAGCCTTTGTGATAGCTTCCATTTGAGATATTAAGTGTTTTGTGAAACTGAAGGGATTTAAGATGGTGAGTTCTTACAATCAAGAGCCTAAAATGCTCTAATACCAATTGCAGGACCAGTTAAAGTATGGTCAATACAATCAGTCTCTAAATGAGGAGAGTGTTAGAACACTCAATAAATCAAATAAGGAACCGGATTTGTGTAAATGATACTAAGAACGCAAGTAAACAATTAGACAGACCTAAGAACAAGAGCAGAGTAATATGGTTTTCAAGGATGCTGTATATTGCTCTCAAGTTCTATTACAAGTGTTACAAAGCATAAAAAGAAATATAAGGACCAGAGATACTTTATACTATATCCTACAGTCGTCCATACTATGAAAGCCAGCTGGAAACACTAATCTAGACAACAAGAACAATATAGAGTCAAAAGGCAGATTGCCTTTTGACTAGTAACTATGATATGCCATAGCTCACATTATTATATATTTTAAAAAGGAAAAATAGGTACAAAGTAGGAAGTTACAGACCCAAGACCATAATCTATGGTTTACAAAAGCATGGACTTTTCACCAACTTGTATAAGTTGGTGAGTCTTTAGAGTTGCAGTAGAAAGTAAGTCAGCTTTATGAAAAAGTAGATCAGAGAAAGCATGTCCTCTCTATCTTCAGAAGAAATTAATCTTCACTTCATTTGGCTTCGGAAGACTTTGTCTTTAAAGCTTCGGAAGACTTAATCTTTGGCTTCGTAAGATTTGGACTTTTGCTTCTTTGGTTGCCTTAGCCTTCTAATATAACCTTATAGTTTACAACTAAAAATGAAATTAGCTGATGTTTGGTACCAACCATGAGTAGATGGAAGAGAGCTTGAAAAATAAACAAAATGCCCAAGGCAAGATATTGAAGATACAACAAATAATGCTGCTCAAATAGTGCTACTCACCTATCAAATAAATTTAAGTTAGAAATCAGAGTCATAAAAGATACATTACTCTAGCATTACATATTAGCAAAAGATAGAGCAAAAAAATAAAATAATGTATGATGCGTTTTCAGTTTTTTCAAGTTGATAAGAGAAGAATGGTATAATTTTGAAACGATAGAGCAAAGAAACATCTTGAGGTTGCTAGCTTAGATGAGCCTGACACTTCAAAGAAAGATAAGAAGAAAAAAAACAGTGACCTTTTCCTTATTTGAAACAATCTGATGTTCAAATCCATCCTCATCCTCCTGCCAATGTTCCTTAAATAACAAATACAAAAGGTAAATAATTTTCTAAATGTTTGAAGACTTGAAGTCGAATATGGAGCTGCAACCTTGAACAAAAAAATTCAAAATCTAAACACCATCAATCAACATCACCACATTTGAATATTCATATTTAGTACCCAATCAAAGATCATCCTAAGTGGTAATTTACACACAAATACTACAATAAATTTTTGCAAGGGCATCAGTTAACTGTAAGTATATTCTAAAATAGCTAGATTTTAAATACCAATTAACATGCTTCTATACAGAATCCATAATATTTTAGAACATCCTACCGAGAGAAAAATAGTATAGAAACATCATATTGAAAGCAGCCTACAAGTAAACGGGTACTTTACTTAAATTGCCAATCATAACTAATTATGCACAAGATTTGGATTTCTCATTCACAAGTTCAAGATGTTTGGAGTAGTGACTTTAGGAGTGTTCATTTTTGTTCATATATTGTAGAAACTTGTTGATATAAACTGAACATGAATATGTAAGAATGTTTGATGAATTGGTAAAAGAATATTGAGTTTTATGTAAATACGTAATTCTGTAATGTTGCTACACAAGCAGTACTGTAGTTTGACAATGAATGTGTCATGGCTTTACGGTGCAGGTGTTGGTTCTCAATTCTTGTACGGAACCTTCAGGATAAAAGGGATTCATTTTAGAGGGACCATAGGACCTTATGATGCCACCACTGGTGGCCCCTTTAACCATTCTTATATCCTCTTTTAAAATGTTTTTTAAATATTCAGGACAATGCTTGAATAAACATTGAATTTATTTAGCTACTCTGTACCAAAGGTTTATAATATATGGGTGAAACACAGTAGTTTCTAGTTTTATTATGCAAATGGACTAAAACTCTATGATCATAAATCTTATTTTTTACACCAACTCCAAAACCCCTAGGCTGCTAGTCATATATTTTATTTTAGAAATGGAATTACAATAGCATCAAAACTCCTAAAATTGTAACTTGAAAACTAACAAATTCATATAAACTTGGCAAAAAGAATTGAAGAAAAGACTGCAATTATATTGAATTGTTATGAAATAAAATAACATGCTTATAAAAATGAAACGTGAAATTCAAAAGAAATAAAATGGAATATTACCATATAAGCATTAAGTCATACTTGAGCTTCTCTTTCCTCTCGTCAGCCCTAGGATCAATCGCATCCATCCAATTCAAATGAAACAACATACGATCTTTCTACATTCTTTGAATAAATCAAACATATTACAACATAACAAGATAAAACCAAATCAAATAAATTCAAAATATGTTTCACAGATCTAATGAAGTCCAACAATTACATGAAAGGTAGACTTAAAACTTACGGTTTGGGGGCAACGGGCAACTTGTGCGATGATTGAAATACAATACTCTCACATCTTCAACAAGTTTTTTGCAAATTATGATGAAACCCACTCTCAATTCCACAAATAAAATCAGTTATACTTTAAGAGTCTTGATTGCTGGTTTTGATGGATGACGCCCTTGATATTTCATAAATTGGAATCTAATTGTTAAATATAAGGAAATAAATAATAAAAAAGAGCAATCGAATTGCATAGGGCTACCTTATCTGAGACATTCGTCTGCTAGGCCCCAAGCGCCTTCAAATATGGTGACATCGATCCTAATTTTTGAGGAATAGGAAGCGCGCATAGCTCCTAAAACCAAACCATTTCACCCCTAAATTGATAATCTTACACACATTAACAATAAAGAATCGGCCAATTTACTTGCAATTGGAGTTGAGGAATAAAATTTAAACAAAAATCAATTGAACCAAAGTTTCCTTGAGATAGCAATGGCATTAACATGGGATTGGAGATGGTTATTGAAGTTACAAAATAGCTGTAATACACAGAATAGCTTCAATGAGCAGTAGGTACACATCTGAAAAACATAGGAGGAGGGAAGGATAACGAACAACAATGTCAATCAAGTTAGAGGTTTGTGGTTTATGATGAAGAATGAATGATTAGGGAAGAAGAATACCTGGTTTGATCGATTGGAGAATAGTGAAGATGAAAGAGGGGCGGTGCTTCTAGTGTTTTAGAATGAAAAAAGGAAAGGAGATAAGAGAAGTGGGTAAGAGCGTGGGTTAAAAGGTCTGCGTGACGGAGCTAAATGGGTCTAGGCTGGAATTGAAAATAAAGATGGTGTAAGAGTGTGTCACATGTCAAATTGGTGGTTTAAGACAATGGCATGTAACTTTAAAAACCTGTTTTATTAGAGTCTATAGATAAGTCAATAATTTGTTTATTTGTTTACATGTATATAAAACATTTATATATATGTAAATAGTTTATTTACATACATATAAACAGTTAATTTACATATGTTTAAAAACAAGGCCACAAATACTATTAAGTGTCAAAATAAAAAAAATTCATGCATCTATATGCATAGGTGCCAAATTACGTATATTTAAACATTAGTTACGATTTATAAGTTTAGTTTTCCATTGAGTTTTAATAGAAATATAATCGGTATATATAATGTTGCATTACATGTATATAAGATAGCTAGTTACACATACTTAAATATTCTATATATGTATAAATGTACTATTTTAAATACACATAAACATTGTACATATTCTATTTAATCACTGGTTTGCATCCTTTATTTTGTTGGAGATGAATTTTGTTGGATATGAAAAAGGAGCTAACGGTGATAAATACAATAAATAATTCATTAGTTGAAAAGAGAAAAGAGAAATAATAATTAATCAAATTATTAGTCAATTGAATAGATTAAACTTTAACTAATCACCATAATGCCCTATTGATTTTGATTTTAATTTTGTTTATAAAATTAAAAGAATAACAAGTTGACTAAATTTGTTCCTTAAGTTCTAAGAGAAAATGAAATTCTCAAAAAAACCAATCTGATATAACCCAGAGTTCTCAATTTCTCATAAAAAATATGGTTTTCAAGATAACTTTACAATATATATATATTGTAAAGTTATATTGAAAACCATATATATATATATATGGGAGGGATCAAATGAAAACTCACTTATTTTATGAGAACTTTAAGAATCAAAGTGAGCCACATATTTTAAAGGACAAAATGTTAAATAATGATAACATAATAAAAAAATTATAAAACAAAATATAACGTAAAAATAAAAAAAAGTAAAATGACGAAAATGTTTTCCTTGTTTTCCTCTTTCATAAAAAAATAAAAAAATTTATAAAAAATAATAAAAAACCCGTTTTTCTTACAAATGTCAATTTACACATATGTAATACCTGAAAATACACATGTGTAAAATAGGATTTACACATTTGTAATAACTAATTTACACATGTGTAAATAACGGGAGGTCGATTTTTCTTTAAAAAGTATAACAATATGGTACGCGTTGGAAATATAAAAAATACTGAAATTAATGGTGAATGTTTTTTAAAAAAATAATATCGTGAAAAAAAGTTATGAACATTAAAAAAAAGTTGAAAATGACATGTGACTTAAATGTGTGGCTCATATTGGTTTCTAGAGTTCTCATAAAAAAACCTATTTTTCAAGATAACCCTACCCTACACACACACACATCGCAACATATCACATATCCACCAATCATATTCTTGTCATGCCCATCACACCAAACAACATCACAAACTCAAATTTGGTGAATAGTATTACCACACCATGCCACGCCACACCACTATACTACAGATGCACATGAGTTTACATTGTGAGTATGTCGTACTGTACCGCCCGTAGGCGGCCGCCACACCCTCACGGTCGGTGAGCCCCTCCCCATATATTTTGAGAAATAAAATAAGAGTTAGAGTAAAAAAGGTTTTTCATCTCATCCCTTAAACCATCTTCTTCTCATTTCTATCCCTACAAATATTATAAAAATCATATACATCCATATCAAAATCTAAATATCCGTTATATACCTTTTTGTTTTACAACTTTTCACTTATGATAAATTTACCCTCCTAAATATACTAATTATTAACGTTCATTCAGAATAAAATTTAGGTTTCAAATAAGCATCCCTACTTTTACTATTAGCAAAACCTTGGAATTCTTGTAAGGCCTCGTTTCTGGGAACCCCACGGTTGGTCAATCACAACCTCATTCATATCAAAACATATTAAGATTTATTAGGTAATAAAATATTGCAGCGGAATAATTTGTCAAAATCTATTTCCTGCTTTAATAAATACATTTGCCAAGTAAACATCATCGTTTAAAAGATTACAAACTGCCACCCTCGTGCCAACCTCAGCAACAAGTTACCTGCAAACTAAAAATGCATGAAAAGTCGGTGTTGCTGAGTGAGTTCTAGTTTCATGTAATAAAATACTTTACCTTTAGTAAAAATCTTTCCATAACTTTCGTTCATGATCACGCAACATACACTTGATAATATCTTTATTATCTTTCAATATTCTTTTCATTCATTTCGTACTTTCATCATTATCTTTCACTTTCATCTAGACCAATGTCATATGCTACACCCCAAACATTGTGCACGAAGCTGGAACTGGGCCGAAGTCTATAAATAGACCCCTAACATTATGCACGAAGCTGACTGCAGTACCGGGGCAAGCGACAAGGGTCCCGTTTCGTACATATTGGTCAATCACAAGGATTGACCCCTGTGCGCATCCTCATGGGTTAGCTAAACCGCACACAGTTGAGCTAACAACCCCTCAATGAGTTGTGAACCTCCTTTTAGTTGCTTGCAAGACTTTACATTCTTTCATTAGGTTCCACTTCGTTAATAATGTCTTTCACTTTCATTATATAATACTTTACGTACAAGAGCATTAACACACCACGTAAAGTCACGTAATAATACGTAATAAGGAACATTAATAACAGGCCACAACATGCATAACATGAACAAACATAACCCACCAAAACATTCCAGAGCTTAATCATAAATTTCCATTTTTTCCAAAATTTCAAAAAAATTCTAAGTCATCTTAGGCGCATGAGCACTATGCAGGCGCATGGGCACTATGCAGGCACACGGACAGTTGGGCGCATGGGAACACTTAGGCTCATGGGAAAAACTTAGGCGTATGGGACAAACTTAGGCGCATGGGTACTATGCAGGTGCATGAGTACTATACAGGCGCATGGGTACTTGGGCGCATGGGAAAACTTAGGCGCATGGGAAAACTTAGGCGCATGAGCAAACACTTAAGCATATGGGCAAAAACTTACGCGCATGGGAACTATGCAGGCGCATGGGTACTTGGGCACATGGGAAAAATTTGGCACATGAGCAAACACTTAGGCGTATGTGCAAAAACTTAGGTGCATGAGTACTATGCAGGCGCATGAGTACTTGGGCGCATGGGAAACTTTTGCGCATGGGCAGTTTGGGCGCTTGAGCACTATGCCAGTTCTAACTTATACAAATTTCAGTTCCCGATCATCATCCTAACATATTCCTAGCCCAAATCTAGCATACTAAGCTCATAAAACAATCATACAACCACATAATTCAGTCAAACATTCACAAATACACACACCCACTAAAAACAGAGGTAACACATACGGTTTAAACATACGGGAAGTTGAAAAAATGATAATTTACATGCATTTCAGCCCTAAAACAAGTTTAAAACAGAAAAACCGGGGATCTAGAACTCATCTACAGCAGCCTTTGAGTAAAACTCCTCCAAACTAGAGAGCACTTGGAGATCAAACACCTAAACACACCAAAAACACCCCGAACGCAGAAAAACACATAAGACTCGGTCTACAAGCAGAAAACCCAGCTGATCCCCTTCCAAGGTTAGCGGATCTATTCATTGAATTCAACCCGTCTCATTTAATGAATAGATCCGCTAACCTCTCAGATGAATACGTCTCACGGATTGGCAAGAAATGACCACTCTTCATCAGATGGCCTACTATCACCCATATAGATTCATACCCCCTCACCATACGTGGTAACTTCGTAATGAAGTCCATGGTGATATACTCCCATTTCCACTCAGGTGTATCCAAAGGTTGGATCTTCCCGTATGGCTTCTGATGCTCAACCTTCACTTGCAAGCAAGTAAGGCACTTGCTCACATATTCCGCTACATCGCGTTTCATACCCGGCCACCAGTAATCTTTCTTCATATCATGATACATCTTCGTAGCACTGGGATGAATAGAGTATCGAGTCTTATGAGCTTCATCCATGATTTTCCCCCGTAGGTCTCCATAACGAGGGATCCACATGCCCGAAGCGGGTTCTAACTCCGAGAGTGTTCTCACCCAACTGCGCATGGGGAAAACTTAGGCACATGGGACAAACTTAGGCACATGGGTAGTATGCAAGCACATGAGTACTATGCAGGCGCATGAGTACTATGCAGGCGCATGAGTACTTGGGAGCATGGGAAAACTTAGGCGCATGAGCAAACACTTAGGCGTATGGGCAAAAACTTAGGCGCATGGGAACTATGCGGGCGCATGGGAAAACTTAGGCGCATGAGCAAACACTTAGGCGTATGGGCAAAAACTTAGGGGCATGGGAACTATGCAGGCGCATGGGAACTATGCAGGCGCATGAGTACTATACAGGCACATGAGTACTTGGGCGCATGGGAAACTTAGGCGCATGGGCAATTGGGCGCATGGGCACTATGCCAGTTTAACTTATACAAATTTCAGTTCCCGATCATCATCCTAACATATTCCTAGCCTAAATCTTGCATACTAAGCTCATAAAACAAGCATACAACAACATAATTTAGTCAAACATTCACAAATACACACACCCACTAAAAACAGAGGTAACACATACGGTTTTAACATACTGGAAGTTGTAAAATAATAATTTACATACATTTCAGCCCCAAAACAAGTTTAAAAACAAAAAACCGGGGATCTAGAACTCACCTACAGCAGCCTTCGAGTAAAACCCTCAAAACTCGAGAGCACATGGAGTTTCAAAAACATAAAAAACACCAAAAACACCCAACCCGAACGCAGAAAAACACATAAGACTCGGTCTACAATCTGAAAACCCAGCTGAAACCGAACAAAACACACAAAATCATACCTTCCAGACGATCTTCTTCTTTTTCTCTCTAAAAACTAATGGAACTCTGCTTTTATCCTTTTTCTGTTATCGAAGGCAGTTGGTGAGCAGAATTGTGGGCGGTCATGCCCACTTTTAAACATAATTATATTAAAGTTTGCCTCTTGCACAACTTTAACCCCTCAACTTGGGTTATTTCACCTTTTTTTCTTTATACTTCTCCTTTTCTTTTCTTTTTCTCTTCTTTTCTTCTTTTTAAAATATCCGGGTGTTACAATTCTTTAGTCGTGTTATTACTTCGCCCGGGTCATCGTCGGTGAAACCTTTGAGTTACTTGGATTGCCTTGGTCTTAGCCTGCTATTGAAGCTTTGATTGACCTATTGCTTTTGTTTTGAATTTTTATGTTTTAAAGTTTAAAAGGTAAGGGTAAAATGATTATTTTAAATTGTTTTTATAGAATGAGAAATCTGATATTTCAACTAGTTTTAAAGGATATATATGATATATATAGATTTTGATTTGCTTATATACGATATTTATAAATTTTGTAGGGATATATATAATTTTCCATTACCTTCATCTATACAAATTATATGGAAAAAATTTTAAAATGAAAGATAATAATACAAGAGAAAAAGTTATAAAAACTGATATAAAAAAATATAAATAAGATATAATGATAGACATTTCTTAAAAATCTTTAAATTTTTACAACGAATGTTTTTATTAGTTAAATTAGAAAAATAAGAATAAAAACTTTATTGTAAAGCCCTAACACCTTGGTGATTGTAATATTTCAGTAGCTATACTTGCTAGTTATGAATGAGACATCCCGTTGTTTAAAGAAAAAACTAATATAAACAAAACGAAATAATGACTTGTAGAATTTCAATACCAATAAAAAACGATTTTCTGACGCCGTCTTTTCTTGAAACCACAATTGACGTTTCGTAATCCCATGCCACTGCAATCATTCGACCCCCATTTTGCTTCTTATAAATTACAAATACCCTTATTTGCATACACCATCTCTATTCATAACTCGTATTAACTTGGTAAATACTTTTAACTTCAGTTCAATATTAGTGGGAAATTGGTTTTCAAGCGTCAAGTAAAAGACTGATGAAATGGCTGTGAAAGTGATACTTTGTCTGTAATATGCACTGGAGTTGATGGCTTCTATTGCTCAAAATTCTTATGAAGATGTTGTTTTCATAGTCATTATCAATGTGGTTTACGTTTTCATGGCTCCGTTGTTACCTCCCGATGATGTACTGACTGCCTTAGTAGTGTCTTTTGTTGTTGCACATGTGGTTGTGGTCTACTTATTGGCACTGCACTGATAAAACAGTCGTAGAATTTAAATCTGAATGAAAACTATCTAGTTGTTAGTTTGTTTTACGATGTAATGTTCTTGTTCAGTAACTCTAATGAAAGTTACTGTTGCCTTGTTTTGGTAATTATCATGTTTTTGGCATTAATGGACTTTTAGCTTTGATTATTAACTTCTCGAACTATGTAATGCTGTTTCAAAGGCTCTAGATTTTAAGCCCGTTGTAAGATAAATTTTATGATTACCAAATGCTGTGAAGAATGTTAATGACCATTTGATGATCAGAGGTTTATTATTTCATGGCGATTTTAAGTGGAACGAGAGTTTGGTTGGTTAAAAAATTAGTTTCATCTTTGTGAAATCGTTTAAGATTGTGTGATTTGGTGTTTTATGTTTATATAAATTATTAACAATCAATCTTGCTTTTGAATCTTTAGATATTTCATATTTGCAATGGGTTATAAGCTGCATATATAATTTTTATTGACAAAATTATAGAAAACATCATTTTGGTTTATAAAAAATTACATGTATCATCCTTTATCTTCAAAAAGTATTCTAATTATCTTTTATGTATATCTTTTATAACAGATTTCATCCTTTATACTAACTGCTGTTAAGTTATTCTGTTAAGTCAATGGTAATTTGGTATTTTTACCTTTAAATGACTATTATGTAATTAAACACAAAGGACGTTTTCTGCAACTCTTTTTCCCATTAATTAATTTATGCATTTTTGCAAATGATTTTTATATTATACATCAACATACATATAAAGATAAATTATGTAAATAGTATTATTATTTTTTATACTTACACCCTTAGCCCTATATACTTTATCTTAATATTTTTTACAAGATATTTTTAAATAATTATAGATTGTTACCTTAAACTTGGTTTTTTAATCTAAGATATAATAATGATTAACTGAGAGGGTCGCATATGATTAGTTTTTTAATTAATTTTAGCTAAATTTCATGAATCGTTCTCCTGTGTTTTTTTTATAACTAAAAATATATTATAGTTTTATGTAAAATGAAAAAACAAAACCAAAAAAAAATAGACGTAAAAACATTGAACTACGCACATGAAACATAAAACATTAAAAACAATAACTAAGTCGATTTAGAACCTGCGCGTTTTGACTTGGTTGATAAACTGAAAAAAATAGGCATAAAAACGTGGAATCACACACGCACGTTGCGGCTTGTTAACTTCGAAGTGTAAAAAGAAAATTTATAAAAAATGAAAAGTATAAGTGACCAAAGTTGATAGTGAAAATTATAAGGGTACAATTGTAAACGATGTAAAATGGATACAACCACTAACGGTAAGCTACAAATCATGATGCAATGTATTTGATAATTAGTAATATATATAATGTTTTTTAAATTAATTAAAAGTTGTTCTGTTTCTAAATTTATATTTAACATAATATATTAATACAAATTTAATAATATAAATTCAAATTAGCTAATAAATAAATATTAACTGATTATAAAAAGTTATTATAAAATTTGTTAATTTGTATAATATATGTTACTTGTATATCTTTATTAAAATAAAATAATTTAGAAAAATATATGTATAACAAATTTTAAAATAAAAGCTAATTACGAAAAACGTCTATTAAATTAGGTTTAAAGTTTCAAAAATAGTCCTTTAAGAGGTAGAAAGACTAAAATGCCCTTGACTTAACGGAGAAAATTAACGCCCGTTAGTCTAAAGGACGTAATCTTTTATGAAAAGTATACATAAAGGATGATTAGAGTACTTTTTGAAAATAAAAGATGATACCTATAATTTCCTATAAACCTAAAGGATGTTTTCTGAAATTTTGTCTTTTTTATTTGATTTTTCCACCTATGTATCTACAATTCGGTTACAATTTTGATTTCGGTGGGTCCAATACATTTAACAGGTTATTTACAGACGCCAAATTATCTAAAAGGTAAAGGCGACATAGTTCGGGTTAAACCGACAAAGACCAAGAGAATACCGAAATTGACTGAAAGCCCATGTTGATAGATTGGGAAGCAGACTGTTTTTCAATATGTACAAACTGTGTTTATTTTAAACCGGTTTTTCATCATTATTTTTCAAACCGCTAAAATCGGTTTTTACCGGTTTGTAAACCAGTTTTTTTAGAAAAACCGGTTTTTGGTGCCAGGTTACAAACCGTCGATTCGGGTCGGGCTTGGATCGGTGTGGCTCAAACCATTTTTTTTCCAAATCGGTTCGGTTTTTTTTCCGAAACCGGTTTTTTTGTACACCTCTATTTGCATGAGACATCCTGTTTTTTATAGAAAAAAAGAATATTAAACAAATGGCGTAATGATCAATGTTGGAGGATAATAGGGGCCGGGTGGGGCCACCGTCCCCCCTCTTTTTTTCATCGGTAGTGTAATATTTTCATACGATAGTGTAAATTTTTTATATATATCGAGTTCACCCGCTTAAAAAAGTTTAATTTCGCCTCCGCCACTTATAAAAGTGTTCAATCTCCGCTATCGGTAATTATAATTAGAATTTCAATACGAATAGGAAATGATCTCTGATAATCATTTTCAAAACCAATAACTAAACACACTAGAAGCCGTTCTTTAAAAAACGAAAAAAAAAACACTTGATGTATAGTTTTTTTTTGGAACCACAATTGACGTTTCCTATTCTCATGCCATTTTGCTTCTAATAAATTACAAATACCCCTATCAGCAAACGCCACTTTTATTTCAACTCGTATTAACTTTGTAAAACTTTTAACTCCAGTTCAACATCAATGGAAAATTGGTTTTCAAGCGTCAAGCAAAAGATTGATGAAATGGCTGTGAAAGTGATACGTTGTCTGGAATATGCTCTAGAGGTGATGGCTTCTTTTGCTCAGGAATTATGATGAAGATGTTGTTTCATGGTCATTATGAATGGGGTTTTTGTTTTCTTGGCTCCGATGGTACCTCCTGGTGTTTTACTGACTGCCTCAGTATTATCTTTTGTGGTTGCATTTGTGGTTTACGTTCTACTTACTGTCACTGCAACTGATGAACAGTCGTCTGAATCTAAATCTGAATGAAAACTATCTACCTAGTTTGTTTTATGATGTAATGTTCTTGTTTGGTCACATCTGAATGAAAGTCATTCTTGTCTTGTTTTGCTAATTATCATGTGTTTTTTGCATTAATGGACTTTTAGGCAGCTTTGATTATTAACTTCCTCAAGCATATGTGATGTTGTTTTAAAGGCTCTAGATTTTGAGCCCCCTTGTACGATAAATTTTAGGATCACCAAATGCTGTGAAGATATGCTGATGCGGAACGTTAATGGCCATTTGATGATTAGAGGCTTAATATCACTGTGCTTATTAATGACTTGCTCTCGGGTCGGGTTCATTGAAAATTTATCACTGTGTGCTTAGTCGGGTCGCCAACCTGTTGTACCTGACTGAGTCGGTCAACAAAATACAATCTAAGATTTTTAATTCAATTCGTAACTTATAAATTTTTATTTGATTCACTTAGTTTAAAAAGCCAGTCGAGATAGTTAGACGTGAAGTGAGAACTTCGTGTAGCTATTGTATAATATTTTATATTAAAAGTAGATAACATTTTCATAATCCTTCGATTCTAACAAATATGATAATAAAATGAGTTACATGACAATTTAAAAATGTTAATAGCATCATGAATAATGCTTAATGCTTGATTATTATAATTTTTAAATAACTTTCTCAAAATACATCATAGAGATGTAAAAAATTACTCTTATATAATTTGGGTGAGGTTAGGTCAAACATTAGTCATTAAATGTTATAGTGATAAAGTTTCTCTTGTAATCACGAGTTTGTGCCTAGTTTGTATATGATGGGTTGATGTAAAATAATTGTTGTATTAAAATTGAAAGTTAATTAAATGAGCGTATAAGTTGTTGTTAAAAAAATTATCCTTTTTAAAACATCACAATAATTATATAATAAACATAACAAAATCAACTAAGGGAGGAGGGGGCACAACCCTCACTATCCTGGACTACCCTGAAACTCCACCAATCCCACACAACCACGTTATGTTTACCCTGAACTACTCTGAAACACCCAAAACACTGGAAATGCAACCCTAGACTAACCTGATCCTTTTATTTTCACCCAAAACCACCACAAACCGCCAAGATTGCCTCTCGGCTACTAATACCCGGACTCCAATACCCGCGGAGTACCCACAATGGGTGGCGGCGGTGTACCCGTGAGGGTAAATGCATACCCGAGAGGATACCCGAATACGCCCCCTCCTCCCTAATAGTTAAGCATATATAAAAGAATATAGATAGAGCAATAATTTTTATTTCCACTTCGTTGTAATGTTTAGTAATAAAGCAATAAAATTTCATGTTAATATAAATAAATTAATAAATAGTTATTAAAAACAGTAACTTGCATTGTCTGCCATCTTTTCTGACACATTGCAAGTAGGTCTTTTTAAAAATAAAAAGACTAATAAATAATTAAGATCACAAAACACTCTATCTCATCCTCTTCACTCGTATCTTCTTCTATTCTCTTATGACCAGCAACTCAAAATCATAAAATAGTTTATTACAACTCAGTTTTTTATTGCATCAATTAAGGAAAATTTCACGGGGGTCGAAGTAAAAATATCTTGGGTGTCGCTAGAGTTTCGGTCATATATCTGTATTATACACGAAAAAGATTCATGGGTGTCTGATCCACGCTCATTGTCAAACAATATAATGCATTTTTAAATTATAAATATACCGTTGCAATGTATTTATATTTAACTATGTTTTGACATAAAATCTGATTCTAAGCGGAGCATCCACAATGCACTCATATCCTGGTAGTTATATTTTACTAAGTATTTTTGACATCAGGTTGTAAGATTATGTTCAAAAAACACTGCGGAAGCTTTACACTCTCTAAAACTCTAAGTGTAAAGTCTTCCAAAGCCAAAAGTTCAGAAGAAATTACTTTAGAAGCTATACACTTAACAGAAAATATTCCAAGAAGCCAGAGGCCAAGTTCTTCCGAAGCCAAAGATGAAGTCTTCCGAAGCTTTAAAGACAAAGTCTTCCGAAGCCATTTTGCTGTAAAGACTGATTTCTTCGGAAGATAGAGAAAAGATGCTTTCTTTGATCTACTTTTGATAAAGCTGACCCACTTTCTGCTGCAACTCTGATAACTCACCAACTTGTATGAGTTGGTGAAACTTTCATGCTTTAGTGAATAGTAGATAAAGTCTTTCTCTGTAATTTTCTTTTTGTTCCTTTAGACTTTTTTATACTAGGAAAAGTCAGTGACCTATGGTATGTCATAGTCACTAGTCAAAAGGCAATCTGCTTTTTGATTCCAGATTGATCTTGTTGTCTAGATCAGTTAATTCCAACTATCCTTCCAAGTATTGATGGTTGTAGGTTGTAGTATAAAAGAGTCTCATGTCCTTGTATTTTAAATCATGTTTTGAACACTTGTAATAGAACTTGAGATCAATATACAACATCCTTGAAAACTAATACTTGTGTTATTGTTCTAAGTTCTGTCTTATTGTTACTTGTGTTCCTAGTATCTTCAAAGTTTCATGTTCCCTATTTGAACTATTAAGTGATCTAAGATCACTCCTCTTATGAAACTAATTGTAGTTAACACCCTAACTTGGTCCTGCAATTGGTATCAGAGCATTCCAGGCTCTTGGTTGTAAGATCTCACCATCTTAAATCCTCTTAGTTTTACACTTCACTTAAGTTTTCAAATGCCAGCTATCTCAAAGGCTGTTATGGAAACTGGAACTATGACAAAGTCCCCACTGATCACTCCTGAGAATTTTGATACTTGGTGCCAAAGAATGGAAGGCTTCATCAAGTCTCAAGATTCTAGGATATGGGGGTCTGTTGTCAATAGACCTTATGTACCATACACCACTTTAGCTGCTGCTGGTGATGGTATGATACCAAAGAAAAGGGATGATTTTTCTGAAGTAGATTGGAAGAAAATTGATGTTGATCTGAAAGCTATGACAGCCCTTCAAACTGCTCTTCCTAACTCTATCCACAAAGGTTTCAAGAAGTGCAAGACCGCCAAACAGTTATGGGATGCACTGAAGCTGATGTATGAGGGGTCCAATGAAGCCAAAAAGAACAAGAAGGACCTCTTAAAGCAGCAGTTTGAAAATTTCACCTTCAAGCAGGTGAAACCATGACTCAACAGTACTTCAGGTACGTTGAGATTATGGATACGCTAGCTGTTGTTGGAGTAACCATTGAGAATAGAGATATTGTTAGGAAGTTCATGTCCTCTCTTCCCAGACAATGGACATACTACTGTGTGGTCATTAAGAGGACTGAAAACCTCAAGACTCTTACTCTCACTGAGTTATATGGAAAACTCAGTGGATACCAGATGGAGATGAACATGCAGAACTCATCTGGCAACTCCAACACTCATCAGAGTTCAGCCCTTCATGTGAAAGGGATTGCAGAGAACCACAGCACCATCTCATCTGCTACCAGGACAAATCACAAAAGGGTCATTTCATCACCTTTCTAGAGACACCAAGGGAAGGCTAGATCCCTAGAAGCCCATTCCAGGAGACAAGTTCTTCACAAGCTTTTATGTCTTCTGATGAAAGTTCCGGCAACTTTCTCTTCACTTTTGAAGACCTGGACTGTATCCATCCAGATGATCTGGAATATATGGAATAGTCCAGCAGATGGCTCTACTCACTCATAGAGCCCCAAAGTAATACAAGATGACTGGGAAAAGGTTTCCTAGCAATGCAGCCAGTGGAAAGTTTGGGCTGGACAAAAGCAAGGTGAAGTGTTACAACTGTAACCAAATAGGACACTTTGCCAAAGAGTGCAAGGCACCAAAGTCAATTGGTGGCCAAGCACAATCCTGGCCAAACTACACTAATGGAGCTTACCAGAATAAGAAGCCAAGACAGCAAGCTACAGTTGCTGTTGAAGAAGGAGACTTTGACTGGAGCTTTCAGGTTGAGGATGCTTCTCCAAACCAAGCACTAATGGCAGACCATGATGAAGCCAATGTATTGGAACATCTTTGTACTACTGAATGCATTGCTAAAGTTAATAGATACAGGTCCTATAACTTAGAGATGATATCTGATCTTGAGTCCTTAACTATCTTAAAAGCTGACTTTAAAAGAGCTGAAAATGATTATAAACTTCAGATAGAAGATCTAGAGAAAACCATTTCAACTCTTAAGCATGAGCGCACTAACTACAGGACTCAAATCAAAGATCTCATCTCAAAGTTAACAGAATGCCAGGCTGAGCTTGTGATCAGCAAAGCCAGGGCAGAAAAATGTGTTCTTGAAGAAGAGACCTTCAAGAACATAATATTCTCATCCCTACATGCAAAAGTTTGTTATGAGAATAAACAGGGATTGGGATCTGCTGAGATAACTCCTCCACACACTCTATTGTCTGTAAGATCTCCAAGGTGTGGAACTTGTGAAGATGAGCTTCCCCTCATAGACCCTATTGTTGAAGAGGATGAAGAGGAGATAGTGAAGGATGACTCTGAGAAGAGTAAAGAAGATCATCATAAGAAGGGTCACTATTCTCCTAAGGAGAGGAAAGAGTCTGGAATGATCAAGTCAAAGAGAAAGAATTTGATCAGAAGAGCTAAGAGAAGATCAAAGAAGGCTTAAGAAATCAAGGCCACTTTTCACTCAAATCAGAAACAAGTGTTTATTTCTATAGGTTTTGAAGTGGTAAAGACTGAACACACAACTATGAACTCTAGTACCAGGAGTTCTAGTTTAGTTCCAAATCATTCCAGCAAAAAGAAAAAGACTGACCAGCTGTGTACCACTGCTACACAGCTTGAACCATCCAGCTCCAAGAGCAAGCCTCTCCCTAAGTAGCTTGTTGCATCATCTGTAAAGATGAAGATGGAGAAGGAAAGTGATCAAACTCAGTCTTGCTCTTAAAATAAGACTCTCAGAAGGAAGGAACTCAACTGTGTCATGTGTGGTATTACTTCTCATCTGGTTAAGGATTGCAAGTATAATCCTAAAATTACCATCCATATGACCAAGAAGAACACTTCTAAGAACAAGAAGGAACAAACAGCTTCGAAAGGAAAATCTGTTTCCTTTGAAAGATCCAAAATGAAGAAGAAGACAAGTGAAAAATTGCCTCCAGAAGAAAAGTTGTTCTTGGAAGAAAGGAATGCTTCCGAAGTACTAAAGCTTTCTGCAGTGAAAGAAAGATCTTCCGAAGGTATAGTCTCCAAAACTTCTGAAGCTTTAAAGGTCAAGCTCAATCTTCCAAAGGTGGTGTGGAAGATGAAGGAAGACCATGGGACTGAAAGTTCTTCATCAACAACAGCAAATGATCCTCAAAGCTTGAATATAGGATCACTTACTGTTACATTGTCTTAAACTCATTTTAATAAGCCCAAGACCAATGACGATTAGGTTTCTAAGTGTAACTAATCACCTCTTTTTGTGCAAGAATAGTTAAAGACCAAGAAGAATGTTTGGATCATTGATAGTGGCTGTTCCAGACACATGACTGGCAATGGTTCTCTGCTTCAAAATTTTGAGAAAATTGATGGAGGACCAGTTGCTTTTGGAGGGGATTTTGGTGGTTATATTTCTGGAAGGGGCAGAGTCATAAATGGTAAGCTCAGCATTGAGAAGGTAAACTTTGTCAAGGAGCTTTGATATAATCTTCTGAGTGTATCCTAATTTTGTGATCAGAAACACCATATGCTTTTCACTAAGCATGAGTGCATTGTTCTCAAGCTCGGGGTGGCCATTCCACAAGAGCATATCCTGCTTAGGGCCCCCAGGAAAGGGAACATGTACAAGATGGATTTACATGAAACTTTTCCCTCAGGAGAAGTGTCTTGCTTTCTGTCTAAAGCAAATAGTGATGAGTCTTTTCTTTGGCATAAAAGAATGTGCCATGTAAACTTTATGAACATGAATAAATTGATTAAGAATGATTTGGTAACCAGAATGCCAAAGAAAGAGTTTACAAGTGATGACCACTGTGTTGCATGCCTGAAGGGGAAGCAACACAAAGTGTCTCCCAAACCAAAGGAAATAAACTCCATCACTACTCCCCTACACCTATTACATATGGATTTGTTTGGCCCCACCAGTCTAATGAGTTTAGGAAGGACCTCTTACTGCTTAGTGATCACAGATGATTTCACAAGATTCACTTGGGTCTTTTTCATTAGAACTAAGGATGAGACCCCTAAGATCTTGAAGAATTTCATTCTGAAAATTGAGAATCAATCTGATCACAAGGTCAAGACCATAAGATGTGATCAAGGAACAGAATTTAAGAACCAAATCCTTGATGTATTTTGTTATGAAAAAGGTATTACAAGACAATATAGTGCTCCTAGGACTCCTTAGCAAAATGGTGTTGCTGAGAGGAGAAACAGAACACTTATTGAAGCTGCAAGAACCATGTTGAACACAGTTTTAGTGGTTAAGACTCTAGACTGCCCATCACCTTCTGGGCAGAGGCAGTTAACACAGCCTGCTATGTGAAGAACACAGTTTTAGTGGTTAAGACTCATGGTAAGACTCCTTATGAGCTGTGGCATAAAAGGAGACCATTTATTGGTTTTCACAGGTCATTTGGATGTCCTTGCACCATCTTAAATACCAAAGATCAAGTAGCCAAATTTGATGAGAAGTCAGATGATGGATACTTTATTGGATATTCTTCCCAAGCTAAGGCTTATAGAGTATACAATCTCAGAACTAGAGTAGTTGAGGAGTCAGCCAATGTGACCTTCAATGAGCACACTCCTAGTGTGAAAGTATCTGGTCCGGATTGGCTATTTGATCTTGACTTAGTTACCAACTGTTTTAACAAGTCTTGTGAGAATGTTTTAGGATCTACAAATAATATATTAACAGGAGATTCTGACCCAAGATTTGAGCTGAGAAGACCAGGCAAGATTACTACTTCAGCTTCTTTGGTGACTAACCCTGCAAGAAGAGCGAATTGATTACACAGATGTTTTTGCTCCTGTGGCAAGACTTGAAGCTGTAAGAATATTTCTGGCTTTTGCTGCATCCAAGGATTTCAAGGTCTACCAACTTGATGTCAAGTGTGCTTTTCTATATGGGGTGATTGATGAAGAGGTGTATGTCAAACAACCACCTGGCTTTGCAGACCAAGATCATCCTGATCATGTCTGCAAGCTTGATAAAGCTCTTTATGGCCTGCACCAAGCTCCAAGGAAGTGGTATGAAACACTATCTCAGTATCTCTGCCAACATGGTTACAAGAGGGGTACTATAGATGGAACTCTCTTCATCAAAGGGACAAGGAATGACTTAATGCTGGTTCAAGTATATATGGATGATATTATCTTTGGGTCAACTAATCCAAAGCTCTACATAGACTTTGAGAGGCTGATGAAGAATAGATTTGAAATGAGTGCCATGGAGGAACTAAATTTCTTTTTGGGAATTCAAGTGAAGCAAGTTGATAATGGCATCTTCATAAGTCAGTCAAAGTATGTGCAAGACATACTTACAAGATTCAACATGACTGAATGTAAGGTTGCTAAGACACCCATAGCCAGAAACCACTCCCTAGGACCTGATCTTGAGGGTAAGTGTGTGGATGAACATCTTTACAGGGCTATGATTGGGTCTCTTATGTACCTAACAGCCAGCAGGCCTGATATCATGTTTGCCATATGCATTTGTGCAAGATATCAAGCCAACCCCAAGATGTCACACCTGGTTGTTGTCAAAAGGATTATTAGATATCTCAAAGGTGCTTCCAAGCTTGGCCTTTGGTATCCAAAGAGTTCTGACTTCAATCTGTATGCTTATACTGATTGTGACTATGGTGGTTGCAACATGACCGTAAAGTCTACATCTGGGGGATGTCAATTCCTTGGTGGAAGGATTGTCTCATGGAAATGCAAGAAACAATCCTGTGTCTCTACATCAACTGCTGAGGCTGAATACATTACTGCTGCAAGTTGCTATGCTCAAGTGCTTGGGATTTAGAATCAGATGCTGGACTATGGATTCAACTTCAAAGATACTCCCATCCACATAGACAGCAACAGTACTATCTTCATTACAGAGAATCCTGTGCAGCACTCAAGGACCAAACACATCAACATCTTGTATCATTTAATTAGAGATAATTTTGAGAAGGGATAAATCAAATTAGTCAAAGTTAACACAAATGAACAATATGCTGATCTGTTCACTAAAGCTTTTGATGAACAGAGATTCAAATATCTTGTATCAGCTATTGCAATGATTAACTTTGAGTAATTTTTGTTTTCTTAAAAACTTAAATACACTTTATTTCTAAAACTTATGTGTCCTAAGTTGTCTATTTTATCACCTTCATAAGCCCAGTTTATTTGGAAGAAAATTTTTAATGATATTCCTTAGATTTTTGAAAAAAATTTCAAAACATATTTTCCTTCAGAAGATTTCAAGTTGCCTTCGGATGAAATTTATGTCTTCAAATCAAAAACTACTTATAAGAAACTTACCTTCGGAAGAAATTCTGAGAATATCATCTGAAACATAAATATGCTTTTAAGTACTTGCATGTATTTGAAGGACAAATATCTTTTGAAAGCAATTAAGTCTCAGAAGATTTATTCTCTTTAGAATAAAACTCCCAAGACTTAATATCTTTCGAAATCAAATATGTGTCGGAAGAAAAACTCTCTAAGTATTTTCTTCCGTAGCCAAATTTTCACATTTCTTAAGAATATCTTCCGAAGCCAAATTGGCTTTGGAGTCTTTTTCTCAAAACTTCCGAAGCAAAAATTACCTTCAGAAGATTTTCAACTTCCAAGAAAACTATCTTTTTGGGTGCTTTTTTCAGAAGTGGGACCTACTTTTGGATTTCAAAGTTTATCCTTTAGCATTAACTTTGTCTTAAATCCATTCTATATATAGTCTCAACGGTTCTCCTTCTTCCATAACTTCTTGTCTTAAAATTCTCCCAAATTATCCTTCTTCTTCACCAACAAGCTTCCTTGATGGCAAACACTGATCGACGAAACCAGCTGGGTTTACCATGCACCTTCACAGACAACACAATTAGGGTGCTCTGTTAGACTCTGAGAAAGATCCTCATTTCTCAAAGGTCTTTCGATACCTTTCTGCGTCTCACTATGAGGATCAGTTACTTGCATTCTGGAGGACCTGCCAAGAGGTCACCATGGATGGGGAGAAGGCACTATCTGCTATAGTGTAGGGGAGGACAATCTTCATTACTCCGGCCATCATAAGCTCACACCTTCAGCTGGATGATGAAGAAGGTGAGTTGTCCTT
The DNA here is from genome assembly GCA_025506505.1 of Flaveria sonorensis. Taxonomy (NCBI): domain Eukaryota; kingdom Viridiplantae; phylum Streptophyta; class Magnoliopsida; order Asterales; family Asteraceae; genus Flaveria; species Flaveria sonorensis. Next base: position 61,018,067 of record CM046433.1, on the reverse strand, counting down.
TTCGAAAGCTGCTATAAACCATTCTTTTCAGCAGTTGGGCTATGAGGGTGACTTCTCAGTCAAAACCTTCAGGAAGGGGAAGGTCTCATCCAAATGGAAATACCTCCTTCATGTCATCATACACAGTCTCTCCAACAAGCATGGAGGATGGGATCAAGTTCCAGAGGCCCTCTCCTTCATAGTCCATGGAATAGTTCAGGGGGTCAAATATAGGTACTCTTAATTTGTCTATACAAATTTACTTGCTAATTTAGACTCCATAGAATACTACATGTTCCTGCGATATGTCCAGCACATTGCTCACAGTTGAGGGGAACAGGTAATATTCTTAAATTGGGACAGATGAAGCCCAACATCTTTAAAATACTGAGAAAGTCTACTGTTGGCTTCTCCGGGGTAGAAACAACCCTGGTTCTAAAAATGTTTGAGCTCATTGCTTAGGGTAGCAACCTAGCAGCACCAGCTAGTGTTGAACCCATACCTTCTACCTCAACTCCACCCCCACAGCCTCAAATTACCATCACCTACAAAAGAAAAACTAAACGAACTCCTACACCTGCTACTGAGCATGCACAGGTCCCCATATCACAACCCATACAGGAGGAAGTGGAATCTCAAGCTCCCACTTCTCCTGAGGAGCAGACCACTCCCATCTCTCAAATGATTAGTGCTGAGGTTCCTCATTCTTAGCCTGATGAGCTCACATCCCCAACAGCCTTAAGCCATCACTCTGAGTCTTAACATTCAAGTGATCAACCTTCAGGGGATAGTTACCACCCTCAGCTGCTGGACTTTCACCACACAATTCCCAGCCTTGATTTCTATAATGATGAGGACTTGGGTTTCAGTGAGTACAATGAGTCTCTCCTTTCTTCCCACACTCAAGGAGAAATGAGTACTCATGACTCATCTAGGTCTAGCCCACATCATCTACCCACAACTGAGGTGGGTCTTCCTAAACATGTTTAGGAGATCCATAAGGAAGAGGCTCTCACTTTAGAAAGTGATTACATCAGTAAGACCTCAACCATGGCAACCCATCCTCTTGACACTTCTCTGGAAGTTGTCATGATGCAGGGGAAATCCAGCAGCCAAGAACACTATGCTGGTGATAAGGAAGAAGAATTTGCTCCAATTCTCTCATCCCCCAATGATTCTTCAACTGAAGATGAGGGGAGTCTGAAACATAGGGTGCATAAACTGACAAACACCTGCTCCTATCTAGTTTCAAAGATAGTTTACCTGGAATCTCAGGTGACTATCTTGCAGCAGAGGGTCAATGACCAGCAACTTGAGATCACCGATCTCAAGGGCCAGTTAGTTGAGAGACCCTTAAGGAGGACTCAACCAGGTCCACAAGAACCTGTGGAAGTGATGGATGACACCCCCAGCTCACCTATACAAGAAGGTGATGCTACCAAAAAGGGGGAGAAAGTCCTCACAACCATAGAACCTGGGAGTTCCTCCCAAAGTATAGGCATAGAGGAGCCACCAACATCTCTTGCAATTGTCCAATCAGCAACCTCCTCAAGTAAAGAACATAGACTTACTCATTCAACACCTGTTTGAGGAGGGAATTCCAAGAGCAATGTCTGCTCCCTTTAAGAATCCAATTATGGGATGGGGGTATGACACCAACAGAAGAGTTCTTGTGATCTCTAGAGCTCAGGGTCAGCTAGAAATCTTCAACTTCTCACACCTAAGTTTCTATGAGTGCATCAATCTGGTGAATCTTCCACTTGTCAACCCAAGCCACAACAGACAAGCTGAGAGATTGGCAGACCTGATTCAAAATAGGGTGCTAGAGGAATTCAAATTAAGATCAAAATTATATAGACAGTGGCTAGCAGGTGAGATCTTTGGTCAACTGGATGTTGAGGTGGACCCTGAGATTAGCTTTAAAGGGAAAACCATGACTGAAGGCCCTGAGGTTGAGCTTGTGAACCTTGAGACAGGATCTCCCTCTACACCTAGTACCCTCAGTGAGGCACCAGCTGGTGAAGGTGTCTCACAACCTCTTTTTGGCTAGAGCTTGACTGTTGAACTAAGCAATGAAGGCCAAAGTTCTCTCCACCCTTAGTCACCAAGGCCTGTGGTTGACAAAGGGAAAACGAAATTAACTCCTGAGGAGTTGGAGGAGGAGAAGAGAGAGAGGAAGAGGAAGCTAATGGGAGAGAGTTCAAGTAGGTCCCCAGGCTTCATGGAAGCTGCAATCCAGGCTGTCCATAGGTCAAATACTCAAGAAGATGAGTTAAGGGCAGCCAGGCTAAACTACCTGGAGACCAGGAACTACAACATAGATGAACTCATCTCTCTCCCATTAGAAGAGTTGAATGAGCTGGCTGACACTAAGCTGTAAAAGGAAAGAAGGGAGCTAAGGGATGCAGCATTGCTCCTCAAGATTAAGGAAAAAAGGAGACTAAAAAGGCTTTACAAACATGCTTCTGTCCTCTCCCCAGTTCAAGAAAGTTTTGAGACAGAGCCTGTGGCACAGGCACAACCTTAGGTACATAGGGAAGCTGAAAGAATGAATATGATCAACTACCAGAGTTCCACAGGACTCTATCAGGCAGCTGCACTTCTTCTCTTATCCTTTGAGTACATAGAGTTTGAATATCTCAAGCAGCTGGAGGAACAAGCCACAAAAGAAAGAAAAGCTGCTAAGAGAAAGCTAAAGGAAAAAGCTGCAAGGTCAAGGGCCATCATCCACAAAAGCCAAAAGAAGTCTGAAGATAGACAAAGGATGATGAGCTTCTTGAAGCTGTATGGATTCTCTGGATGGAGGCTTGGTCCTATGTCTCTATCCACAATGGATGAGCATATAAGGGTGATCAAGCAGAAGATCAAATTGGAAGAGCTTGTGGACTTACATTCTCCACCAAGTCCAGCTCAACCTGAAGTTAAGGTAAAGGTTGAACCCACTGAGACAACATAACCAGAACCTAGAGCTGCATCTCAGCCAACTTCATCTTCTGATCCATTGCAGGGTCCTCTTCTCTCTCCTTCTGAACCTATAAGAGAATAGAACCCAACTGAGAGGGACACTACTGAACAATCTGGTGCTGAAGACCAGTCCTCTCAGTTGAAATCATCAAAGAGGAGAAAAAGGATGGCCAAAAGAACCCCTACAAAGAAAAAGAAAACTAAGGCATCCACCTCTACTCCTCAGGATGAGTCTGAACATCCTGAGAAAGTGCATGAAGAGGCTGCTCAACCAACTCCCATCAGAGTAGAGCCTCTTGCAGTTGGAAGACCCATCATGTCCTGGAGTTTTGCTGACAATCCAGACAGATGGTATGTCACTAGAGATCAAGGAGGTCAAGATGTCTACTTTCAGCAAGACATGCTTGCCCTTCCTTTGCATGATCTCTATGACATGAGAAGATTCTATGAGAGTTTGAAAGATCCTAACCATATGATGAAGAGAGGTTTGCTGCTGATCCTAATGAGGACTATCATCATCTGAAGAATCTCTCTATTTTGGTAGCATCAGCCTAGGGGGAGTTTGTAAGGATCTATCTGAAGATTATGAGGCTGATGTAACCAAAGATCTTTCAACATGCACTAAGAAACAAGGATAAACTTGTTGCGGAAGCTTTACACTCTCTAAAACTCTAAGTGTAAAGTCTTCCGAAGCCAAAAGTTCAGAAGAAATTACTTCGAAAGCTTTACACTTAACAGAAAATATTCCAAGTGCAAAAACTTCCGAAGCCAGAGGCCAAGTTCTTCTGAAGCCAATGATGAAGTTTTCCGAAGCTTTAAAGACAAAGTCTTTCGAATCCATTTTTCTATGAAGAGTGATTTATTTGGATGACAGAGAAAAGATGCTTTCTCTCATCTACTTTTGATAAATCTGACCAACTTTCTATTGCAACTCTGATAACTCACCAACTTGTATGAGTTGGTGAAACTTGCATGCTTTAGTGAATAGTGGATAAAGTCTTTGTTTGTAATTTTCTTCATTTGTTCCTTTAGACTTTTTTGTACTAGTAAAAGTCAGTGAGCTATGGCATGTCAGAGTCACTAATCAAAAGGCAATCTGCCTTTTGACTCCAGATTGATCTTGTTGTCTAGATCAATCAATTCCAACTGTCCTTCCAAGTATTGATGGTTGTAGGTTGTAGTATAAAAGAGTCTCAGGTCCTTGTATTTTAAATCATGCTTTGAAAACTTGTAACAGAACTTGAGATCAATATAAAACATCCTTGAAAACTAATACTTGTGTTATTATTCTAAGTTCTGTCATATTGTTACTTGTGTTCCTTGTATCTTCAAAGTTTCCTGTTCCCTATTTGAACTGTTAAGTGATCTAAGATCACTCCTCTTGTGAAACTAATTGTAGTTAACATCCTAACCTGGTCCTACAAACATGTATTCACTCAAGTTAAGGATCTGGAAACTACTAGTGCTACAAGAACATAAAATTTTAATCACTAATTTGTATATGCTGGATCACCATGAAATGTGAGTAAATCGTATGTGATTATATTTTACACATGGGTTAAAACATAAAATCTTAATTATGTTGAGTCAATCATAAACATAATCAAACACATGAAAATAGTAAAATTTGTAGGGCATGATAGTTGAAACATTGAATATGAAGACGACTGGGAGGGAGGGGAAATCGACTAGTATTATGGTGTTTTGGTCTCTTTTAAATTTTTTTATATTTATAACGAGACATGTAAGAGAAAATCTTTTGAATATTACTCAAGCGGCTGAACCCATCATATAACTAGCCCATTAACTAATGATCCTTAACTTAAATGGTTAGAGTGAGAGATCCTAAGATCTCATAAAAATAGGTGTAGGTCTTGGGTTTAAATCCCACCTGTGACAAAAATAAATGGGGGTCCAGACGGGCAAGGGGATTTCTCAACTAATATGAGTTTCCTCCTAAGTGTGGTCTCAGGTTTTGTACTTGAGTAATAGAAATGATCGGGTGAGGCAGTGGCTCGTCAGTGATTTCATTAGCCGTTCAAAAATAAAAAAAACAAAAAAAAACTAGCCCATTAGGTTAGGACTTATAGAAGTCTATTAAGTTAGGGTGAGAGGGGTTCTAACACCACACCATAGCACATTACTAACGATTATATTATGTCATGTCACACCAATGAATGTTACGGCTTATAATAGACTATTAAGTTAGGGAAATTATTTATGTGAGTCCAACAATATCTTTTGCAAATCCTTATTATTTTGTTTAATGTTATATTATATTATTTGCTTCACTATTTTTAATCGGGTTTTTGTTTCGTTGATTTAAACTAGATGGATACAATGAGCGTTAAGAATTAATTAAATGACAAATTTAAAGGAGGTGAGTAATAAGTCACAACATGTTGAAAGGTAAAGCATACTAAAGAAAAGTAACGATCAATATTAGTGTGCTAGAGGACGATAAAAATAGAAAGAAATTGATGACATGCAAGCAGTGCTCTAATTGAATAGGATTGGATATGTATGTCTAAGAAAGAAATATACAAACTTTGACAACCTTACAAAAGTTAAACTAATATAAAGATTTATATCATCTTGTATACAATGTTACCACATAATCTATTTATTTATTACTTTTATAAACTTATAATCATTACTACAAACCGCAAATGACATTCGTAAGATTTATATTGAGTCATCGGTGGTTGGGCGGTTGCTTTCAATTAGGGAGATTTGTGTGGTGAAGCGAACGTTATGATCTGCTAGTGATTTGTGTGAACATCTAAAGAAGATTTCCCTGCAATTGGAAACCTATAACGTACACATTTAGAATTTGATTCTAGTTTGTAAAATGCAAAATTTTGTGCCGATTTACATTAGCCCTAAGGAACTATTTTGAATGAACCATTTTAACTATCATATAATGACCTCTGAAATGCTACATGGCATACAGTTTTAGTTGTTTAAATTAGTTTATATGGATGTCATCTTAATTGCATTAATACAGGTACTATATAACCTGTAAGGATTACACTTAGAGGCTGATGCAACCAAAGAGCTCTTAACATGCACATGTGAAGTATAAGTAAGTTACTTTGGAAAATTTGATATAACTCAGTGAATTGTGCTAAGTATCAAATCTTCCGAATCCAAAAGGCCAAATCTTCCGAAACCAAAGATGAAGTGTTCTGAAGCTTCAAAGACAAAGTCTTCCGAAGCCAAAGACTGATTTCTTTCAAAGATAGAGAAGACATGCTTTCTCTGAATCACCTTTTGACAAAAGCTGAACCACTTTGTGCTGCCACTTCTAATGACTCACCAACTTATATGAGTTGGTGAAAAGTCTATACTTTTGTCGACTGTAGATTAAGGTCTTTTGTCTGTAACATTCCAACTATGTACTTTTATCCTTTTTGTAATATATTAGGATGTGAGCTATGGCATATTATAGTCACTAGTCAAAAGGCAATCTGTCTTTTGACTCTACATTGATCTTGTTGTCTAGATTAGTATTTCCAGCTGGCATTCAAGGTATGGCCGGCTGTAGGATGTAGTATAAAGTGTCTCAAGTACTTGTATATTTAGGTAAGCTTTGTAACACTTCTAATAGAACTTGAGAGCAATATACATTATTCTTGAAAACCATATCAGAGTGTTCTTGTTATTGTTCTTTTTACTTGTGTTCGTTGTTTCATCCTAACCGCTTTCCTATTTGATCTGCTAAGTGTGCTAAATCTCTCCACATTGTGAAACTGTTACATTGACCTTCCTTCAACCGGTCTTGCAATTGGTATCAGAGCTTTTCAGGCTCTTGATTGTAAGATCTCACCATCTTAAATATCTTTAGTTTCACAAAACACTTATCAACTCAAATGGCAACTATCTCTAAGGCAGATATAGAAACCGGTACTATGACAAAGTCTCCACTGATCACTCCTGATGACTTTGATACTTGGTGCTAACATATGGAAGGGTTAATCAAGTCTCAAGACAGTAGGATATGGAGATCTGTTGTTGAAAGACCATACGTCCCAAGCACCTCTTGAACCACTGCTGGAGGTGGGATGATACCAAAGGAAATGGCTGACTACTCTGAAGAAGACTGGAAGAAATCAGTCTTTGGCTTCGGAAGACTTCATCTTTGGCTTCAGAAGATTTGGTATTTTGGCTTTAGAAGATTTGATACTTAACATAATTCACTAAGTTATATCAAATCTTCTGAAGTAACTTCCTTGTACTTCACATGTGCATATTGAGAGCTGTAAGGAACATCTAAAGATTAAAGGCTGATGCAACCAAAGGATACAAGAACAACCAAGTCTTCCAGTATGCACTAAGGAACAAGGATGAACTAGCTTTGGAAGTCTTACACTCATAAATAAGTCTAAGTGTAAGATCTTCTGAAGCCAATAGTTCAGAAGAAGTTGCTTCGGAAGTTTCACACTTATCAGAAAATATTACAAGTGTGAATTCTTCCGAGCCAAAGACCCTTTCTTACAAAGCCAAAGATGAAGTCTTCCGAAGCTTTACAAGACAAAGTATTCCAAAGCCATTTTGATGAGAAGAATGATTTCTTCAGAAGACAGAGAAAATATGCTTTCTCTGAGTTACTTTTTGATAAAGCAGTTGTACCTTCCGCTACTGCTCTGAAGACTCACCTGCTTTTCATTAGTTGGTGAAACTTCCATACTTTATCAAACTGTAGAAAAAGTTCTTTGCCTATAACTTCTCATAATTTTTCTTGTAGACTTATCTTATTAGATAAAGTCAGTGAGCTATGGCATGTCATAGTCACTAGTCAAAAGACAATCTGACTTTTGACTGTAGATTGATCTTGTTGTCTAGATTAGTCAAATCCCAACTGTCTTTTTGTATATTGACGGTTGTAAGTTGTAGTATATAAGAGTCTCAAGTTCTTGTAACTAAGATATACTTGAACACACATGTAATAGAACTAGAGAATCAATATACAACGTCCTTGAAAACTTTATCTTGTGTTCTTGTGATTTTGTTCTTGTTTCACTTACATTACTTGTGTTGGCTTAGTATCTTCTAAATAGTTACCAGTTCCCTATTTGAATTGTTAAGTGATCTAAAGTTCTCTCTTCCTGTGAAGCTAATTGCAAACTTAAGCACCCTTACCCGATCCTGCAATTGGTATCAGAGCTTTATAGGCTCTTGCTTGTAAGATCTTACCATCTTTAATCCTCTTAGCTTTACACATCACTTAACTCTTCAAATGGCAGCTATCTCTAAGGCTGATATGGAAACTGGAACTATGACAAAGTCCCCACTGATCACTCCTAAGGATTTTGACACTTGGTGCCAAAGAATGGAAGGCTTCATCAAGTCTCAGGATTCTAAGATGTGGGAGTCTGTTGTCAATGGACCTCATGCACCATCCACCACTTCAGCTGCTGGTGGTGGTAGTATGATACTCAAAGAAAGGGCTGACTTCTCTGAAGAAGACTGGAAGAAGATTGACATTGATTAGAAAGCCATGACAGCCATTCAGACTGCTCTTCCAAATTCCATCTATAGAGGTTTCAAGAAGTGCAAGACCGCTAAACAACTGTGGGATACACTGAAACTGATGTATGAGGGGTCTAATGAAGCCAAGGAAAACATGAAAGACCTCTTGAAGCAGCAGTTTGAAAATTTCACCTTCAAGACAGGTGGAACCATGACTCAACAGTATTTCAGGTATGTTGAGATTGTGGATACTCTGGCTAATGTTGGAGTAACTATTGAGAATACGAATATTGTTAGGAATTTCATGTCCTCTTTTCCCAGAAAATGGACACATTATTGTGTGGTCATTAAGAGGACTGAAAACCTCAAGACTCTAACTCTCACCGAGTTATATGGAATACTCAGTGGATACCAGATGGAGATGAACATGCAAAACCCATCTGGTAACTCCAACACTCACCAGAGTTCTGCCCTTCATGTGGGTGAAAGGGATAGCAGAGAACCACAACACCATCTTATCTGCTACCCTAAAACTTCATAAAAGGGTCCTTTCATCACCTTCCAAGAGACACCCAAAGAATGCTACATCCAAGGAAGTCCATTCCAAGAGACAAGCACCTCTCAAGACTTTGTCTCTACTGATGAAAGTTCAGGCAACTTTCTTTTCACTCTTGAAGACCTGGATTGTATCCATCTAGATGATCTGGAATACATGGAGATAGTCTAACAGATGGCTCTTCTCACTCACAGAGCCTAGAAGTTCTATAAGAGGACAGGGAGAAGGTTTCCTAGCAATGCTGCCAGCGGCAAGTTTGGACTGGACAAGAGCAAAGTGAAGTGGTACAACTGTAATCAGATGGGTCACTTTGCAAGAGAATGCAAGGCACCTAAGTCAAATGGTGGCCAAGCATCATCCTGGCCAAACTACACTGATGGAGGGCACCAGAATGAGAAGCAAAGATAGCAAGCCGTTGTTGCCGTTGAAGAAGGAGGCTTTGACTAGAGCTTTCAGGCTGAAGATGCTTCACCAAATCAAGCACTCATGGGTGACCATGATGAGGCTAAAGTACTAGAACATCTTTTCTCTCCTGAATGTATTGCTAAAGTGAATAGATACAGGTCCTACAACTTGGAAATGAGATCTGATATTGAGTCCTTATCCTAAAAGATGATTTTAAAAGAGCTGAAAATGACGATAAACTTAAGATAGAAGATCTAGAGAAAACAATTTCAACTCTTAAACATGAGCAAACAAATTACAGGACTCAAATTAAAGATCTCATTACCAAGTTGACTGAATGCCAGGCTAAGCTTGTGATCAGCAAAGCCCGGGCTGAAAAATGTGTTCTTGAAGAAGAGACCTTCAAGAACATCATATCCTCATCTCCGCATGCAAAAGTTTTTTTATCAGAATAAGCAAGGGCTGGGATCTACTGAGTTAGTTCCTCCACACACTCTATTATCTGTAAGATCTCTAAGGTGTGGAATTGGTGAAGATGAGCTTCCCCTTATAGACCCTAGTGTTGAAGAGGATGAAGAGAAGATGGTGAGGGTTGACTCTAAAATGAGTGAAGAGAGTCAATCCAAAAAGGGTCACCATGCTCTTGAGGAGAGTAAGAAGGCTGGTATGACAAAGACAAAGAGGAAGAACTTGATCAAAAGTGAAAATAGAAGATCAAAGAAGGCTCAAGAGATCAAGGCCACTTTTGTCTCTAAGCAGAAACAAGTGTTCATCTCTGCAGGTTTTGAAGTGGTAAAGGCTGAGGAATCAGCTACAAACTCTAGTACCAGGAGTTTTAGTATAGTTCCAACTCATTCCAGCAAATAGAAGGCTGAATTGCTGTGTACCACTGCTACACAGTCTGAACCATCCTCCTTCAAGAGAAAGTCTCTCCCTAAGAAGCTTACTGCATCATCTGTGAAGAAGAAGTTGGAGAAAGAAAGTGTTCAAGCTCAGTCTTGCTCTCAGAAGAAGACTCCCAGAAGGAAGCAAATGGACTGCATCATATGTGGTAGTACTTCTCATCTGGCTAAGGAATGCATCTACAATCCCAAAAGCACTATCCACATGATCAAAGAGAAAGCTTCTAGGAAGAAGAAGGAAAAGCTAGCTTCAGAAGGAAAATCTGTTTCCATCGGAAGCTCCAAAGTGAAAAGGAAAATAGGTGGTAAATTGCCTTCAGAAGTAAAAATGGTCTCGGAAGAAAGGAATACTTCCGAAGCACCAAAGCCAGCGGCAGTGAAAACTAGATCTTCCGAAGGCCCAGTCTCCAAATCTTCCAAAGTTGTTAAAACTTCTGAAGCATTGAAGGTCAAGCCCAATCTTCCGAAGGTGGTGTGGAAGATGAAGGAAGACCATATGACTGAAAGTTCATCATCAGCAACAGCAAATGATCCTCAAAGCCTGAACATAGGATCACTTACTATTTCATTATCTTCTATTCACTTTGACAAGCCCAAGAACAATAAGGCTTGGGTTCCCAAATGTAAATTGATGAGCTCAAAATGGATCGATCTATGATGATATCGTGATACAATTCAATCCAAACAAACACAAGTAATCAAATCTAAGCAAACATATCACAAAAATTCATAGTTTCATTGATAGAATGCATAGAGAATACAAGTGTAGAAAGAAAATAGTTACAATTCGTTAGATGAATATCTATCTCTCTCTATCTACACATACCTTATCTATGCTAATTATACTATCAAAACACAAGGAATAATATTTACATAAAAGTCCCTATACTATGACAAAAATAAAAGACACACAAGATAAATGTTAATCTTTAAAGAAGCATCAACAATACTCTCCCTAAGATTTACATGTCTTCAGTCTTCAAAATCTTCAGTCTTCAAATCTCGTTCTTTAATCTTTGATCTTCTTTTTTCAGTCTTCTTTCTTCAGTCTTTATCTTCAATCTTCTTTGATCTTCATTCTTTAAACTTCAGTCTTCTTCTTTATCTCTTTCTTCAATCTCCTTCTCTATCTCCAGCTTTGATCTTCAGTCTTCACAAGGCAAAGAAGTCTTCTGGTTCTTCCTTCATCTTGAACACTGGTTTCTCCTTGTAAATCTCTTGCTCCCTTAGAGCTTTTATAATAGCTGCTTTGAATTTTCCTACTAATATCCCTTGTTCAGGCTTAGCTTCATTTGTTTTGATCTCCATATTGTTCATTACTTCCAAAGTTTGCTTAGAAAGACCTGCAATATCAATATTTGCATAACATTCTATAGGTTTAGAATTGTCTTTGCAATAAATCTCCAATACCCCTTTGCTTGAAATTCTCATGAATTCAATGTCTTTGATATCTTTCTTCACAATATTAGCATATGCTAATGCTTTCCTCAAAGATATCCTCTCCATTGCTGCATTCATCACCTTAATTATAGACATAAAATACTTTTTGTCATTCTCAGTAGTTTCTGGACTCACTTTCTCAAACTTTTGAATTGATAAGAAGAAATGTAACTAGGATGGAGTAGCTTAAGTTTAAACACACCAAACAATGTAATCATATCTTTATCCCAATCATTCATATTTCTGACCAACTTCAATTCATGTGTTTCAGAATTATAAAACCATCTTAGAATCGGTTTTGATTGTTGAGATCCATCAATGACTTTCAATCCAGGATTATCAAAATACTCATCACTAAAAGCATCCAAAAACTTTTCTTCACCAACATCTTTATCAACTCCTTTTCTCTTTTTCTTTAATGATTGAAAATACTGCTTATCTTCTTGATCACACCTTATTTGTAAGAATGAACTCATTCTGTTTATCCCTCTGTGAACTAACTCAACAAATAATTCTCCACTTTTAGCTTTTGAATGGTTGATCAAAGGCAATCTGTGTAATTCTTTCAAGTCTTGAACTGGCAGCTTAATAATACTTGAAAAGAAATGATAAACATCATAAATTGCATTGACTCTTTTAATCAAGAATGCATCAACACTTCATCATACTTCCAAGCTATGATCTTGACCTCTTTAGTGGTATCAGGAACAATCATGGCATTCAAAAAATCTAAAATAGATTGTACTTTCTGTAATACATTACGCACAAGGTCACCAGTGGATCGTGCTTCGTTCCACAATTAATTTTGTTCCATTGATACTTGATATCCTTGTCTTTCTGTTTCTGGAAACATCTTCATTAGTTCTCTTCTTCTCTCGTAAGCAGAACTATTCTTCTCCATTGCTTTGATCTCTTGAGGCTTCAAAATCCCCGTCCTCTTTGTTATCTCTAAGTATTGAGGATTATCCATATCAAGCACTATCATCTTGTTTGTTTGTCTTTCAGTTTCTTGGAAACTTCTTACTAAGTTCCTTAATGATTCACCTTGCAATCTATTCAATTTCTTTCATGGATAATTATACGACTGTAACCATATTCTGAGTTCAGTAATGTTCATATCATCAGGGTTAGGATGATGCAACTCAGATCTAGACAGTTTTTCAATGTTAATTCTTTCTTGTAATGGGTTCCACTCCTTATGTTCTACGACAATCTCATCTGGATCAATTGGTGCACCTGATTCAGCTGAAATGCACTTCTTAAATTCTTCATTAATCCGAGACACAGTTAAACCATCTAGAAAAACTCTATTGTACTTCATTTTAATCAGATAATTATACCTTTCTTCCACATCCACAGATATATCATCATGTCTTATATCAATCGGTGAATAATGTTCATCTACATTGGCTTCAACCAGATCTTCATCATCTAGAACTTCATTATACCATTCATCATCAAATTCAGCTTCTATATCATCTAAAGCTCCAATGGTTTCTTGTATATCTGAATCTTCTTCATCTCTACTTGCATATTTGTCAATCATATTTTGAACATTGAATGATGATTCAGGTAGAACTGAAACATCAATATCATCTAATTTCCTCTTTCCTTTATCTAAAACAGGTATTCTTTCAACATCAATAGGAGCAACTTCAGAAATAATCATCACTTCAGGAGATGGAGACTTGTGCTTTTCTTTCAACTTTTATAATTCTTCTTTCAATGCTTCATTTTCTTCATTTACTTTCTTTAATCTTTCTTCCATTGAATCAAAATCTGTCATCATTACCTCAAAAGTCTTCATATTATCATCTCGACTTTTTCTCAACTCATCTATTAACTTGTCTTTCTCTTTCATTTCTTCAATCAAACTTTCATTGACAGCTTTCAACTCTTCAATTATCTTTAATTGATTCAACTTTTCTTCATTCAATTCATCAATCTTCTTTTGTAAATTTTCTTCTTTAGTTAATGCAAACTGATCATTATGCTCTACCATTTCTTCAATCATACTTGCAATTTCTTCAATAGATTGTTCTTCACCTTGATTAATTTCTTCAATATCCTCATCATGAATTTCTTCAGTAGCTTGGTCAATTTCTTGTACATCTTCCTCACTTTCATCATGAATATCTTCAGTAACTTGCTCAGCTTCTTGTATAACAACATCATGATCTATTTCCATTCCATCACCATCATGACCACCATCATCATCATCATCAGAATCAGATGAGCTAGAACTATCTTCTTCATCATCAATGTTTTCATTATCATCATCATCTTCTTCATCCTCTTCAGCTGGTACTTACTCAATCAAATCAGCCGGGTCAATAGGCTCGTCCTCAGTTAAATGATAATGATCAATAGTGATATCCACTTCATCATTAGCAACATTAAGAATATAATCAAATAATGGAACATTCTGAGCTCCAGTAACCATTGCCAATCTCTTATAAAATACATCAGACATATGCTCTAGCATCATAGTTTCACCACTCATACCATACACACGTATGTCTGGATACTCTTCATTTGTGATCATCTGAAGAAATCTAGGATACATGAGATACTTGTTCCTAATTCCCTTTTCAAGATTAAAGATAAAACCATTTAGAATCCACTTTGACATATTGAATCGTCTATTTGTAGTCAGTGCTACAATGGGTGATGCAATGTCAACAGGGAAAGAGTTCCATCCTGCACTTCGTTTTGACATGCAATGTTGGAAAATGTAGCATATAAGCTTCCAATGATTATACACACGAGCACAAAAGAATTGTTTCTTAGGAAAATGGTCAGGATGTCCCATTTCCATGAATGTTTGCCTACATTCATCAAACGTTAGCTCGGATAAATCTTCTGGATCATTAGGTCCTAACCTCAAGGCTTGTCTAATTGAATCTTCAGAGACTTCAATCATTCTAAAATTCGTTATAAAGCCTCGGACCACTTTAGCTCTATTATCATCAACATCAACATATGCCGTGCTCCAGAACTTCTTAATCTGACGTGCATAGATAATCGGTTGGTAGCACATGGCATATACATACTTCGTCCGTAATAGAAATCTGATCATATCTTTGTATCCTGCAGCATCTTGAATATCCTCGTTTAATAGCACAACAACGTTGTGTTTCGGCTCGAACATTAAATCAGCCATCTACAAAATTAACAAGAAATTTAGACTTTCGAATGTTGAAAATTAACTCAATTGAAAGTTTATTGGCTTTTTAAGAATTTGTGTATTTTAACCATTTTTACCAACTTGCACTTGAAATTTCTAAGAATTGAACATTCTGTTCAAAATCAGAAATTCTTTCAAGTTTAGTTTCATTATGATTGACACAATTTAATTCTCTATTTTTATTTTAAAACAGATTTAAATGTGAATTTTTAATCAATTTTCATTTTTATTTTAAAAAAATATGTTGAATGACTGTTCATCTTCATCCTCAGTCGATGAAGATTCATCACATAATCAACTTTGATGAAAAACAGATTTTAATGGATCAATGAGATCGAAATCATGTTTGTATTAACATTTAATCATCAATTTCAATTCATTATACTCATTTTATTCACAATCTTAACAGATTCATTAGACTAGGGTTCGTGCGCCCGAATAGGTCCGATATGCCCAAATCAATCAACCTGTTAACTGAAATTTCTATAATTTTGATCATTAACTTACATTTAGAATCGAATAATACCACTATAGAATGCAAGATTAGATCAGAAGTCAATCGAAATGAGAAAATTAATGGTATATCGAGTGTCTGGGTTTGAGAGTGTTCTATGTTCAGGGGAGATTTTGTGAATGAACTTAGAAAACACAAAGTGTTGTTTATATACTAAGTGAAAAATTTTTAGGCGTATGAGCACTGTTTGTGTGCATGGAATCAGGTGCATGAGCACTGTTTGTGCGCATGGGCTTAGGAGCATGAGCACTGTTTGGACGCATAAGCATTGTGTAGGTGCTTTTGTACTGTTCAGGTGCATGTGCTTAGCTGAAATGCCCAATACTTGACACTTGGTGTTTACACTTGGAAGCACGGGAACTGTTTAGGCATATGGGAAGGATAGAACGCCCAACACTTGACCATATTTTCAGACTTAAGGCAACTGTTTAGACGCATGACAACTGTTTAGACGCATGAGGTTGTCTGAAACGTCCAACACTTGTACAAATCTTGAAAAATCATCATGCTCCTAATCCTGGACTTATGAACACTGTTTAGGCGCATGAGATGACTTCCATGTTTTCCAACACTTATAATTTTCAGATCTTCCACCTGTACACTGTTTAGACATATTAGCACTGTTCACATACTAATATTAAAACAGTTAATCACATTTTGACTTTAATTAGTCAAATTTTGACTTTCACCCAAAATGTTCACAATATACCCTCAATTTTGAACATTTGACTTTTAAATTTTTTAATTCTATTTTGAAATTTTTAATTTTTATTTTTGACCTTTTTATTTTTGATTTAATTTTTCAAAATAATTTCTCGTCATTTTAGTCTCTAATTTTTAACAAAAAAATCTCATTGAACTTTTGCAAGAAGCTTTTCCATTAAAAATGTTTTTCAGGTTCATTTTTACATTTTGTTACACACACATACTTGAACATATATAGCATCATCATTTCCATCCAAAACATTAGATTTTGATTTTTCATGATTTTACATATCTAGAAATTTGACAATCAGTTTTCTTAGACACTATTTTAACTCTTTTTACTCCCCCTAAACTTTTAAGTTTAACAAACTTTGAAGTTTCTTGAAAGTCACATGAAGAGTACACTAATCATTGTTAATATGTCTGCACACAAAAAACATGCAAAAATCAAAATTAAAGCAGAATAAAAATCTAATATTCACAATGAATCA
This sequence comes from Flaveria sonorensis, assembly GCA_025506505.1. NCBI lineage: Eukaryota > Viridiplantae > Streptophyta > Magnoliopsida > Asterales > Asteraceae > Flaveria > Flaveria sonorensis. The sequence continues at coordinate 61,001,452 of CM046433.1, read as the reverse complement.
TGTCTGCAGTGAGATCATATCAGATAAGATTAGCACATTGAAATAAAAAAAATGATGGATAGTCACAGACAGTGATTAAATCCTGATCAAGTGTGTTCCAGGTCAGCATTTCTACAGCAAAGGAGACACTAAATCTAAGGACAGAAAATGAGTGCTTTTGGCAAGGTACTCTGCACACTTACTTTTTCAACTCTTGGATTTCTTAAGGTACGATTAGATATGACATTATGTGAGTCATAATTAGACATAGAGAGGTTAATTCTCATAAAGATATGCAAGAAGTCACTATTCTCAACTTGTTAACCTGATATATACTATAACCAGATCTCATTTGGTGTTTGTGCACATTGGCATCTTGTTACATCAGTGAGTATATACAGGTCTGTAATCACTTACAACAAAGGATATCTCATCACTTCAGGTCTATGATGATTCATAACAAAAAAGTGTTAGATGCATTAAATAGTTAGAGCTCAATGGTTATTCATATCGCCATTAGGTGTGAGATTATGTCTTAACAAGCAATCAATTTGAGAAATCAACACTACTCATTAGTGTTAAGATAGACATACATGAATGCATGAGTGATTTATTTTAATCACAAGAATTTACTTTTATAGTATAATTGCAAGAGCTTACCTACATATCATATCTGATCATGTCAGACTGTAGTCATAAGCTAAGTATGCAACTGATCATACTAATGTACTATCATTTCTCACGTATTGCAAAACAAATTCATTCGTATATAATTAATAAGGAAAGACACTATTTTTTGTGATTTTTGGTTTTATATTTTTATCCTTTGTTTTTCAACTTTCTAATTTTGTATTTGGTTTTTGGTTCTAATAAACATCCACACACAAAAATAAAATCAGGAAATTAACTTTGACAGGTTCTCTGACTATATCCTATTCATATAAGGGAGGGTTCTGATCATATTTAGACTCAATTAACTAAAATACTCAAAAACTAATTTTTACATGTGGTTAATAAGACCAATTGACTCTACCAAATACTCAAACCGTCCAGGTAAGAAGGCTTTAGTAAAAAGGTCGGCCAACTATTTTTCAGTAGCAATTTGAATCAAAATGATTAAACCTTTTTCAGAGTTATCTCTGAGAAAATGATATCGTATTTCGATATGTTTGTTTTAGAATGTTGGACAGGATTAGCTGTAATGAACATAGCAGTTGTGTTATCAATGTAAATAGGTGTTTTAAGAATGTTGAACCCGTAATCTAGCAGTTGGTTTTGTAACCAAAGGATTTGAGAACATCCTGCTGAAGCAGCAATGTACTCAGCTTCTGTAGTAGAAACAGAGACATTTGTTTGTTTCTTGCATTGCCACGAGACTAATCTGGGTCCTAAAAATTGACACCCACCCGTTGTTGATTTTCTATCTTGACAACATCCGCCATAATCACTATCAGTATACCCATGTAACTCAAAGTTTCCTTCTTAAGGATACCATAGCCCTAAAGCCTGTTTACCTTTAAGATACCTGAATATTCTTTTGAAAGCAATTAAATGGGATTCTTTGGATCTGATTGATACCTTGCACAGACACAAACAACATACATAATGTCTGGTCTAGATGCAGTGAGATACATCAAAGAACCAATCATCGATCTATATAATGTTTGGTCTACTAATTTTCCTTTCGGATCAGGCTCAATCTTGGTGTTCACATCAGTTGGAGTTCTAATTGACTGACAATCATGCAGCTTAAATTTCTTCAAGAGTTTGTCGACGAACTTCTCTTGGTTGATAAAAATACCATCTGCAGATTGCTTAACTTGTAGTCCAAGAAAGAAATTTATCTCTCCCATAGAACTCATTTGAAATCAAGAATTCATGATTTCTTTGAATTCATTGCACATTTTTCGACTTGTAGAACCAAATATGATATCATCAACATACACTTGTACACATGAAAGATCATCAACATCCTTCCTTATGAATAAAGTTGGATCGATTTTCCCTCACATGTATCCATGTTGGATTAAGTGCTGTGATAATGTCTCATACCAGATTCTAGGGGCTTGATGTAGTCTATATAATGCTTTGCTCAACTTGTACACATGATGTGGATATGTAGCATCTTCAAAACCTAGAGGTTGCTTTACGTAGACATATCGGTGATAGAACCATACATAAATGCACCCTTTACATCCATTTGGTACACTTTAAATTTCATGAAAAATGCATAAGCCAGGAAGACACGAATAGATTCAAGTCTTGCAACTGGAGCAAATACTTCATCATAATCAATACCTTCTTCTTGAGTGTATCCTTATGCAACTAATCTTGCTTTATTCCGGATAACAATTCCTCTATCATTAGTTTTATTTCTGAATAACCATTTTGTGCCTATGGCATTTTCTCCTTCAGGTAAATCCACCAGATTCCACACTTCTTGTTTGTGGAACTATAATAATTCTTCTTGCATAGCCTCGATCCAACCATTGTCCTTTAACGTTTCGGAAACATTTTTAGGAACAATTTGAGAAAGAAAGCAAGAGTATAAGCAGACATTTGCTTGTTCTGATTTACTTCTCGTCGTTCTCTCACTCAAAGGACCAATAATCTGAGATGTGGGATGGTTCTTGTGAATACGAGATGTCAGAATCTCATCTCCTTGAACATGAACATCTAGATTGGATTGATTCAAGTTGGAAAGCTGATGCAATAGGCTTGAAGAATGTGGATTGAAATTGGGAACTTGAGTTGGTGAGTTGATAAAGTAATCAAGATAACCAGAATCAACTACATCACCAGAAATAGATGATGTTCCAGACTCAGGTTGTACAATTTATGTAGCATCATTAGGAATTAGTTGTGCCACATCTTGGTTTTCTGAAACTGAATGATCATTATCTTGATGAGACTGATCATCATTATTAGACTAAAAAACAGAATCTCTAACTAAAGAAAAGAAGGGACAGTCTGAGCTTGAATCATCTGCATCGTCAGAATCCGAATTGTCACTAAATGAACCGAGATCTCCTTTAATTTTCTTTTCACCTGTAGAATCAAGCAAGTTAGATTGATTAAACAAGTTGGATTGAAAAGAGTTTGACAATGAATCTAAATCAAATAACCTTGCAGGACCATTTGACACTGATGGAAAAGAGTTTTCAAGAAATTTAACATTGAATGTTTTAACTATAACATTAGTCCTAGAGTTATAAACTCGATAGGCCTTTGAAACAGATGAATATCCAACAAAAAATCCATCATCAGATTTTGATTCAAAATTTCCTAAATAATCACTTGAATTCAGAATCATAACTGACAGCCAAAAGATTTAAGAAAATCTATGTTTGGTTTCCTGCCAAACATTAACTCATACGGAGTTTTCATTTTGTCTTTAACAATTAACGAACGGTTCTGAACAAAACATGCAGTTGATATTGCTTCATCCCAGAATGTGATCGAAATTTTAGCATCGACTAACATGGATCGTGCTACTTCAATCAATGTTTGGTTCTTCCTTTCAGCAACTCTGTTTTGTTATGGAGTTCTGGGAGCACTGAACTGATGAGCTATTCCTTTCTCTACACAAAACATGTCAAGAGTTAGATTTTTGAATTCCGTCCCATTATCACTTCTAATTATTTTTAGTTTTTGATCAAGTTGATTTTCTACTTTTATGATGAATTCTTTAATTAATTCAGCCGTTTCAGATTTAGCATTTAGAAAGAAAACCCATGAAAATCTTGTATAGTCATCAATGATAACTAAACAGTAAGATTTTCTTCCAATACTCTTCACGTTGGTTGGTCCAAAAAGGTCCATATGCAATAACTGAAGGGGTTTGGAATTTGAGTTTATCAGCTTGGACTTATAAGACGCTCTGTGTTGTTTCCCTTTTAAACATGCTAAGCATAAATCAGTTGTGGCAAACTTCTTTGATGGAAGGCCAATAACATGATTTCCTGCTACAAGCTTGTTCATATTCCTGAAGTTGGAATGTCCGAGATGTCTATGCCAAAGCTGGCTTTCATCATTTGATGCTTTAGCAAAGAGACAAGTTGTTTCTGTAGAAGAGTCCACTTAAGACATATCCAGTTTGTATACGTCTCGGTCTCTGATAGCTTTAACAACCACGCTATCCTTGCTTATCTGAAATCCTGGCTTCAAGATATAACAGGAAGAGTCATCAAAAAGTACAGAGTAGGATTTATCACAAATTTGGGATACGCTTAACAAATTAAAGTTCAACTGTGAACAGAAGTTGACTTTATCAAAGCTTATAATCCCGTTGGATACTGTTCCTTCTCCGGTTATTTTTCCTCCTGCATCACCACTAAAGGCGACATGCGTTCCATCTTTTAACTTAAAATCTTGTAATAAGGCCTGATTGCCTGTCATATGCAGGCTATACCCACTATCCACATACCAAGTATTAATTCGTCTTCTCAGGCGTACCTGCAAAACAAAATAATTTAAGGTGAATTATCTACCCAAGCCGAAATGGTCTTGGGTTTTCCAAACTTGTCAACAATAGTAAATTATTTAAAGTGAAGTTTGTTGACATCAGGTTTATTCTTTATGAATTTACCAATTCTGTTATTTGTAACAAAATTATGCTTGTTTGGAAAATTCATGCTTTTTGACTGACCATTGTTTGAAAATTTTTTGTTTTCAAAACTTTTGTTATTAATTCTCACTGACCTTGGAATGAAATTATCATGGAAGTATTGTTTAGGTCTCACTGAATTATTTCTTTTGAAAGTGTTCAAACCTAAGGAGGGTTGTTGTGAGTTTGCTCATCACAGTACGTACAGTATTTGTTAAAATAACACTATGAAGTTGAGTGATTTCTTATATCGCAAATGTGACAGTATTTGTCAAAAAAACATTCAGACGTTTTGTGATTATACATGTCACATATGTTACAATACCTCTGTGGAGTCTTGAATAATTGCTTATTAACCTTTGACGTTGACGCAACATTAGAAACTTGGTTACTTTTAGGTGTCAAAGAGTTAATTTGTTGTTTTTGATTTGAAGAATTATGCTTTTGATTTAAACCACTTTTCTTTTGCACAATTTGTTTTTTTTTTTGAACATGAATTTCATTCTTGTTTTCCTTAGATACAAATCTTTTAGCTACAGCGGAAGTCTTAGAATCTGAACCCGTTTTCAGATCAGAGGTTGATTTGTTCTTAGTATTTTCTTTAACATCTTGAATGGAGTTCACATTCAACAAACCAGCAGATACAAATTTAATTGGTTTTAATTTTGTTGCTTGATTTGTTTCTTTTGTCTGATTTTCTTGAATTTTTATTTGTTCATTTTTAGCTTTATTTATCTTTCTTCTTCTTCTCTGGTTCCTTGATTTTGTAGATCCAGTTTTTGTTTTAGATTGAACATCCTCAGTTGAAGATTCTTTTTCACATTCTTTCTTTTTCTGGTCTTTTTGCCATTTAATAAATTCAGGATTATTTAGACCAAATGAATTTGAATCTTTTGAAGTTTCTTCATCATTTTTGTTCTGGTTATTAGTTATAATGTTCACTTCCTCCAAAACTGACTCTTTAGGAACAAAAATTTTCTTTGTTTTAGGCTTTGGTTCATAAGATTTTACTTTAATAGGATGACCATTTTTTATCTTTTCGTTAGATTTTTCTTCAAAAATTTCCACATTTGTTTTCTCTTGTTAAACATCAGACATCTTGGTCTTGTTTTGAAAAGCTTTTAATTTTGCCTTGTTTTCTGGAGAGTGATCATGAGTGTTAAAATTTTCTTGTAAGGTATTTGTTACTGATTCTGGCATTGGTTCACTAGTGAAACCCAATCCTGCCTTTTGTTTATCTTTTCATTCCTTTACCAGCTTTTCCACAATGGTTTTAGAACTTTTAACTTTGGCGAGATCAACTTGAGTTGCTGCATGAGCTATCTTCTCCAGTTCAAGATTTTATGTCATCTCTTCAAGTTGTTTTGATTCAATTTCAAGTTCTCTTAGAGTTTTGTTCCAAGAATTTTAAAAAGAGATAATCTTTTCGTCAGATACTTTATGATCATTTTTACGTTTGGTATGCATTAGTTCTTCTTCTTAAGTTTTTAATAAATTTGTTAGAATAATTTCTATAGTATTCTACATGCTCGAAGCAAGACTTTGTGCATAACTTTTCTCTGACTTCTGATGGAATTTCAGAATATTTAGGAGGAGACGTTTCAGAGTTAGAGCTTTCAACCTTTGGTTGATCAGATTTTGCCATCAAAGCAACTTCCTCTGAATCTTCCTTGGGATCAGACTTGTCACTCCAGTCATAATCCAATTCCTCATTCTCATAGTTTCCATCATCTTTTGGATCATTAAATTCAGACCAATCTTCTTTTTGTATTTCTGCAACAAGAGATAAATTGGAGGTTAATTCAGCAGTAAATTGCTCAGCGTATGCACTCCAATCATAACCATCTTTAATATTAACAACAAGAGCTTTCTTGGGCTCCTCTGATGATTTAGATTCATCTTTCAATTCTGGCATAGGTAGGCTTTGAGAAGGTTTCTGAAATGTCTTTTGTGAAGATTGCTGAAACCTTTGATTACTTGAGCTTGATCGGCCATTTCCTCCTTTATTCCTTGGAGCTTTGCACTCTCTAGACAAGTGACCATAGCTGTTACAGTTGAAACACCTAGATTTGGACTTATCAAATCCAACAGACTTGTTTGCACTAGGCTTGTAGTTTTTGTTGACATACGAGTGTTTCTGAGTTCTGTAAGCTATCATAACCATTTGCCAGTTGAGATCCATTTCTTTAACATTGTCTGGATCCATTTCAAACAAATCCTGCAAAACAAAATCAAGTTGAGTTAGATGACTACCTTGATAAGCTTGAAAGCTTGCCATAAATGCAGTAAAAGCAGTTTTAGACTCTTCATCCTGTAATAGAATGTTTATTACATCGTTAACTTTGCTAGTTTTAGCAGAGTTAGCAAATGGAGTCTCTGCTTGAGATTTAGAACTTTTAGGCATAGGAGGAGATTGAGGTTGATTCTGAGTTGTATAGGCAGGAGCACTTGTGTAAGTAGAATCAGTGAAAAACCCTATGCCAACAAATAGATCACTCTCATCTTCTGGTGAAGTTTCATTCTTTGCCATGAATGCATTCTCCACAGTACTTGCTGGAGAAGCAACATATTTATATTGTGACATCGAAGATGATCTGTCATTGTTTCTAGAACTTTCATCAATTTCAACAGATTCTATTTTAGCAATCAAGAGATCAAGATCCAATGGGAATTTCTCAGTATGCTTTAAGAGAGTCACTGTTTGCTTCCATGAAGATGGAAGAGCATTGAGAAGTCTGAAGTTAAGATCTTTTAAATCATTCTTGATGCCTGCAGTCGACATCTCAGTAGTTAATTGAACAAATCTGTTCATCATCTGATTTAATGTTTCACCAGATAAATGTTCAAAAAGTTCTAAGTGTCTCTTTAACTTCTGCTTTTTGAGATCTTGAATTTCTTTACCTCCTTCACAATTTATCTTCAAGGCTTTATACATGGTATATCCTGTTTGATATCCATCTAGTCTTGTTAGTACTTCAAGAGGTAGTCCTTTACACATAAGAGAATATGATTATATATCATTCTTAACTTTCTTTAAATCATCACCCTGTAATCCTTCTTCAGGGTATGGTTCTGGAGAGTCTTTAGTGTAGACAAATCCTCCATCAGGACCATCTGAAGTGATAGGAATGTGAGGTCCTCTTTCTATTGATTTCCATAGATCAGTATCAATAGAATTAATGTGATGTTTCAGTCTAAGTGACCAATTCTTAAAATCAGCTCTGTTCTTTAGTTTAGGAACTCTGTTCTCTGAGTCTTCTGATTTCACCATTTTTAATTTTGTATTTTAGAAAAAGATTTGTTTTTGTTGTTTTTAAGTTTTTGAATTAAAACAATGAATTGAAAATATTTTTGGATTTTAAAGTTTTTTTTTTTTTTTTTTTTTTTTTTTTTTTTTTTTTTGAAAAATTTCTAAGTGTTTATGTTGATGCGCCTAAACAGTGATGAAGCGCCCAAACAGTTAAATTAGAAATGCCTAAGGGAATGCCTTAGAATAATTCTCAAAAACGCCCAATCTGAAATGCGCCCGAACAGTTGTGAAACGCCCAAATTAAAAACGCCTCAACAGTTGTAATGCGCCTAGTCCACACTGGTAATACGCCCCAACAGTGGTAAAACGCCTGATCCAAAAAGGCCTTAACAGTGCAAAAACACCTGAACAGTTGTCAAGCGCCTATCACTTAGGCAATTTTCAGTAGTGTTTTGACCTAATGCGCCAACTTCAACAAATTCAAACGAACTCAGATCTTCTAAAATCCTTCAAAACTTGATGAATTTACCTAAAATCCTCCAATTAGGTAGGAATTCGATCAATTAACAGTCCTCTAACTTCAATTTCATCAAATAACAACAACAAATCAATCTTTGGCTTGAAAATCAGTTCGACTGATGAAGAACAAGTTCTAACACTGATTTGAACAATTCACTGAATTTGAACTAATTGAGCTACAAATTGTGATTCAATTCATGTTTCCAATGATGAAACACAACTGAAATCAACAATTATTTGATTGAATTGCTTATCAATCATAGATTCAAGTGATTCAAAAGTTCGACAGTTTGAAGAACTCAAATCACTGAACCCACAGCTCTGATACCATTTGATGAGCTCAAAATGGATCGATCTGTGATGATATCATGATACAATTCAATCAAAACAAACACAAGTAATCAAATCTAAGTAAACATATCACAAAAATTCATAGTTTCATTGATAGAATGCATAGAGAATACAAGTGTAGAAAGAAAACAGTTACAATTCGTTAGATGAATATCTATCTCTCTCTATCTACACATACCTTATCTATGCTATTTATACTATCAATACACAAGGAACAATATTTACATAAAAGTCCCTATACTATGACAAAAATAAAAGACACATAAAGACAAATGTTAATATTTAAAGAAGCAATTTGATGAGCTCAAAATGGATCGATCTATGATGATATCGTGATATAATTCAATCAAAACAAACACAAGTAATCAAATCTAAGCAAACATATCACAAAAATTCATAGTTTCATTGATAGAATGCATAGAGAATACAAGTGTAGAAAGAAAACAATTACAATTCGTTAGATGAATATCTATCTCTCTCTGTCTACACATACCTTATCTATGCTATTTATACTATCAATACACAAGGAACAATATTTACATAAAAGTCCTTATACTATGACAAAAATAAAAGACACACAAAGACAAATGTTAATCTTTAAAGAAGCATCTACATAACTAAATCATCTCTTTTTGTGTAGGGGCAGCTGAAAACCAACAGGAATGTATGGATCATTGATAGTGGCTGCTCGAGACACATGACAAGCAATGGCTCCTTGCTTCAAAAATTTGAGAAGTTTGATGGAGGGCCAGTTGTTTTGGAGGAGATGCAGGAGGTTACATCACTGGTAGGGGCATTGAGAAGGTAAACTTTGTCAAGGATCTTGGATACAATCTTTTGAATGTGTCCCAATTTTATGACCAAAAACATCACATGCTCTTCACTGAGCATGAGTGCTTTGTTCTCAAGACTGGGGTGGTTATTCCTTAGGAGTACATCCTGCTCAGAGCCCCCAAGAAGGGAAACATATACAAGATGGATCTACAAGAAATAACTCCCTCTAGAGAAGTGTCTTGATTTCTATCTAAAGCAAATAGTGATGAGTCTTTCCTCTGGCATAAACGAATGTGCCATGTAAACTTTAAAAACATGAATAAATTAATTAAAAATGATTTGGTAACTGGAATGCCAAAGAAAGGGTTTACAAGTGATGACCATTGTGTTGCATGCCTGAAAGGGAAGCAGCACAAAGTGTCTCACAAGCCAAAGGAAACCAACTCCATGACTACTCCTCTACACTTGTTACATATGGATCTGTTTGGCCCCAATAGTGTAATGAGTCTAGGAAGGACCTCTTATTGTTTAGTGATCACAGATGACTTCACAAGATTCACTTGGGTCTTCTTCCTTAAAACTAAAGATGAGACTCTTGAGATCTTGAAGAACTTCATTCTAAAAATTAAGAATCAATGTGATCGCAAGGTCAAAACCATAAGATGTGATCTGCGAACAGAATTTAAAAATCAAATCCTTGATACATTTTGTGATGAAAACAGTATTTCAAGACAATATAGTGCTCCGAGGACTCCTCAGCAAAATGGTGTTGCTGAGAGGACAAACAAGACACTTATTGAGGCTGCTAGAACCATGTTGTCTGACTCTAAACTGCCTATCACCTTCTGGGCAGAGGCTGTCAACATAGCCTGTTATGTGCAGAACAAAGTTATAGTAGTTAAGACTCATAGTAAGACTCCTTATGAGCTATGGCACAAAAGGAGACTATTCATTGGTTTCCTCAGGTCATTCGGATGTCCATGCACCATCTTCAATACCAAAAATCAAGTAGCCAAGTTTGCTAAGAAATCAGATGATGGACACTTTGTTGGATACTCCTCTCAAGCTAAGGCTTATAGAGTATACAACCTCAGAACTAGAGTAATTGAGGAGTCAGCCAATGTGACCTTCAATGAAAACACTCCCAGTGTTATAGGTTCTGGTCTGGATTGGCTGTTTGATCTCGATTTAGTTACCAACTATTTTAACAAGTCTTGTGAGAATGTTTCAAGATCTATAGATAATATATCAATAGGTGATCCTGACCCAAGATTTGAGCTGAGAAGACCAAACAAGAATACTACTTCAGCTCCAATGGTAATTAACCCTTAAAGTGAAGCTCCTATCAGCACAAGCATGACAAATACTGCTGATTCATCTGAGATGCCTTCAAATTCCAGCTCAGAGGCTCCAAATCCAGGTGAAGGAACTTTAAATGCAGAAGGAAATAGAGGTGGTGACAGTGATCAGGAATTTCTTCATGCTGATAACAACTCCATAGAAGACAACATTATTGATTTAACACACTTATTAGATCAAGCTTCTCTTGATACGTGTGTTGATGTGGTGGGTAGCACTTCTTTGCCAGATCTAAATTTCTCTAACATAGATCTCTCAAATCAACTTGCTATGATCCCTCAACTTAGGATCCACAAGTCACACACCATCACAAACATCATTGGAAATGTTAACACAGGGGTGAGAACAAGAGGACAAACACATGAGAGCAATGTTTGACTGCATTCTTGTTTCTTATCCCAGATTGAGCCGAAAAAAGTTGAAGAGGCTTTGAAGAATGGAAGCTGGATTAAGGCAATGCAAGAAGAGTTGCTTCAAATCAGAGACAGAAGGTGTTGAACTTATGTCCTCTTCCTCAAAGGAAAAGTTGTAGGAACCTTTGAAGTTAAGAGGCTGATGCAACCAAAAGATACCAAAACAACCAAGTCTTCCAACATGCACTTTGGAACAAAGGTGAACTAGCTTCCGAAGTTTTACACACTCAAGAAAAAAATGCTAAGTGTAAAATCATCCGAAGCCAAAATTCAGAAGAAACTGCTGCGGAAGCTTTACACTGAACTTGGAAAATATTCCAAGTATAAAGTCTTCCGAAGTCAAAGACTCAACTCTTCCAAAGGTAAAAGATAAAGTCTTCCGAAGCTCTCAAGACAAAGTCTTCCGAAGCTGTTTAAAGACATGACTGATTTTCCTCTGAAAAGAGAGAAAAGATACATTTTCCATCAACTTTATCATAAAGTAACTTACTTTCCGCTGCATACTCTGGTAGTTCACTTACTATCACTAGTTGGTGAAACTTCCATACTTTATGATAAAGTAGATAAGGTCTTCGCCTGCAAGTTTCTATTTTTGTTCCTTCTTGGCTTTTTGTAATAGGAAAGTCAGTGAGCTATGGCTTGTCATAGTCACTAGTCAAAAGGCAATCTGCCTTTTTGACTTTAGGCTGATCTTGTTGTCTAGATTAGTCACTTCCAACTGTCTTTTTGCGTATTGATGGTTGTAGGTTGTAGTATAAGTAGTCTCCAGTTCTTGTATTTAAAATATACTTGTACGACACTTGTAAAGAACTAGAGAAGCAATATACAACTTCCTTGAAAACTTTATATTGTGCTCTTGTTCTTGTTTTACTTGTGTTTATCTTGTATCTTTCGCAAAGGTTCACAGTTCCCTATTTGAATTGTTAAGTGATCTTAAGATCCTCCTAAGTGTGTTAACTAAGTGCAAGCTTAAGTACACTTTAACGGTCCTGCATTTGGTATCAGAGCAGCTTCTTGCTGCTACCAGCTACTATGATCAAGTGATTTGGATTCAGAATCAGATGCTAGACTATGGGTTCAATTTCAAAAAGACTCCCATCCACATAGACAAAAACAGTGCCTTCTCTATTACAAAGAATCCTGTGCAGCATTCAAGAACCAAACACATCAACATCAGGTATCATCTGATTAGAGATAATTTTGAAAAGGAATTGATAAAACTAATCAAAGTTAACACAAATGAACAATATGCCGATCTGTTCACAAAAGCTTTTGATGAACAGAGATTTAAATATCTTGTATCAGCTATTGGGATGATTAACTTTGAGTAAATTTTTCTTAATAACTTAATCAATATTATTTTTTAAACCTGTGTCCTAGGTTGTCTATTACATCACTTCATAAGCCCAGTTCTCTTTGGAAGAAAAACGAACTTTTAGAATGATATCTCTTAGAATGATAAAATTTACCATCGGAAGAAGCAAAAGTTGCATTCGGAAGAAATTTATGTCTAAATCGTTTAAACAGCTTATCTGAGATTTACCTTCGGAAGAAATTCTTGAAGTATCTTCTGAATCTTAAATTTTGGTATAAGTACTTGAATGCTTTTTAGGAACAAATTTCTTCCGAAAGCAATTTAGTCTAGGAAGACTCATTTATTTCTTCCGAAGCCAAAATTTTCAAAACTCTTTGAAATATCTTCTGAAGCAAAATTGCTTTTAGAAGCTTTGATTGCACAGCTTTCGAAACCAAAATTGTCTTTTTCGGAAGCTTTTTCTACTTCCAAGAAAACTAACTTTTTGGGCGCCTTTTTCAGAAGTAGGACCCACTTGTGGATTTCAAAGTTTATCTTTTTGTCATAACTTTGTCTCAAATCCAAAGTATATCTTTCCAAACGGTTCTATTTCATCTCACTTCTCTCATTGTTCCTTAACCTAAAATTACCCCCAAATTTCATCTTCTTCTTCTTTCCTTCACTACCAAGCTTCTTCAAATGGCCAATCTTGATCATCGTAACGACCCTGATTTCACCATGCACCTACACAGGCAACACAATCAAGTTGCTCTGTTTTTGAAAAGGATCCAAGCTTCTCAGACATGTGTAGGTATCTTTCTTTGTCTCACTACTTCACTTCCCTTACAATCGATCCACCTCTCTATGAGGATCAGTTGCTTGAGTTCTGGCGGACCTGTCAAGAGGTCACCATGGACGGGGAGAAGGCACTGTCTGCCACAGTGCAGGGGAGGACGGTTTTCATCACTCCAGCCATTATCAACACCCATCTTCAGCTGGATGATGAAGCAGGTGAACTGACTTTCCCAAAAACTACAGTCAACCAATCCTTTGAGCAGATGGGATATGAAGGTGACTTCTCAGTCAAGACCATCAAGAAGGGGAAGGTCTCATTCCAATGGAAATACCTCCTCTATGTCGTCATTCATAGCTTATCCAACAAACATGGAGGATGGGACCAGATTCCAGAAGACCTCTCCTTCATTGTCCATGGGATGGTTCAAGGGGTCAAATTCAGGTACTCTCAGTTTGTATTTACAAATTTACTAGCGAATTTGGATTCCTTAAAATATTACATGTTCCCCCGGTATGTTCAACACATTCTCAACTGTGAATTGGGACCACAGTTGAGGGGAACAGGTAATGTTCTTAAACTTGCACAAATAAGACCCTGTATTTTCAAGATATTGAAAAAGCCAACTGTTGGGTTCCCCGGGGTAGAAACAACCCTTGTCCCAAAAATGTTTGAGCTCATTGCTCAAGGTGACATCCTAGCTGCACCATCTAGTGATGAACCAACACCCTCTACTTCTTAACCACCATCAAGGCCAACAATTACCCTCAGCTATACTAGAAAATCCAAACGAACCCCTGCACTTACTATTGAGCATGTGCAGGCCCCCATATCACAACCCACACAGGAGGAAGTGGACACTCGAGCTCCCACTTCCCCTGAGGAGCAAACCACTCCTATTTTTCAAAAAATCAGTGCTGAGGTTCCTCATGCTCAGCCTGATGAGCTCACAACTCCACAAACAGCCTTAAGCCATCACTCTGTGTCTCAACACTCTAGTGATCAACCTTCAGGGGAAAGCTACCATCCCCATCCTCTTGATCTTAACCAACCCATTCCCAGCCTTGACTTCTATCCTGATGAAGATTTGGGTTTCAGTGAGTATCATGACTCTCCCCTCTCTACCCATACTCAAGGGGAGATGAGTACTCCTGCTTCACCCATGTCTAGCCCACATCAGACACCCCAAACTGAGGTGGATCTTCATGTGATTGTCCTGGAGATCCATATGGAAGAGGTTCTCACTGTTGCCAGTGATTACATCCTTAAGTCCTTAACCACGGCAACCCAGCCTCTTGACACTGTCATTGGGCAGGGGAAATACAGCAGCCAAGAACCCCATGCTGGTGGTGAAGGAGTAGACCTCGGTTCACCTCCTTCATCCCCCAATGATTCTTCAACTAAAGATGAGGGGAGTCTGAAACTCAGGGTGCACCAACTCATAGACATCTGCCCCTAACTGGTTTCATAGATAGCTCACCTTGAATCACAGGTGACTATCTTGCAAAGGAGGGTCCATGACCAGCAACTTGAGATCACCCATCTCAAGGGCCAGTTAGCTGAGAGACCTATATGACAAACTCATCTAGGTCCATAAGAACCTGTGGATGTTATGGATCACTTTCCCAACTCACCTATGCATCAGGGTGATGCTACCAAAAAGGGGGAGGAAGTTCTGACAGCCACAGAACCTGGGAGTTCTTCCTCAGGTATGGACATACAGGACTCACCATCCTATCTTGTAGTTGTCCATACTCAGCAACCTCCTCTAGACAGTGATCTGGAACTGCTCATTCAACAACTGTTTAAGGAGGGAGTACCAAGAGCAATGTCTGCCCTATCTGAGAATCCAATCTGGGGTTGGGGGTATGACAATGATAGGAAAGCTCTTGTGATCTCTAGAGCTTAGGGTCAACAAGAAATTCTCAACATCTCCGCCCTGAGTTTCTATGAGAGTATAAACTTGGTAGATCTGGCACTTGTCAACCCAAGCAATAACAGACAAGCTATCAGATTAGGCAATCAAATTCAAGACTGGGTTCTGGCAGAATTCAAAAAGAGAACTGCGTTATATAGACAGAGGCTAGCAGTTGAAGCCTTTGGTCAACTGGATGTTGAGGTAGACCCCAAGATTAACTTTGAAAGGAAAGCCTTGACTGAAGGCCTAGAGGCTGAGACTGTGAACCTTGAGACAAGATCTCCTCCAGCACCCCATACCCTCAGTGAGGCACCAACTGGTGATGGTGCTTCACAACCTCTCTCTGGCCAGAGCTTGACTGTTGAATCATGCAATGAAGGCCAAAGCTCTCCTCAGACTGAGTCATCAAGATCTGCAATTGACAATGGCAAAAGGAAGATGACTCCTAAAGAGATTGAAGAAGAAAAGAGAGAGAGGAGAGGAAGCTGAGGGGAGAGAGTTCAAGTGGTCCCCCAGGATTCATGCAAGTTGCAATTCTGACTGCCCCTGTACCAAACACTCAAGAATATGAATTAAGGGCAGCCAGGCTCAACTATCTGGTGACCAGAAACTACAACATAGATGAACTCATCTCTCTCCCCTTAGAGGAGTTAAATGAACTGGCTGATAATGAATTGTCAAAGGAGAGGAAGGAAGCAGAGGATGCAGCCTTAACCCTCAAACACAAGGAAGAAATAAGGAGAAAAAGGCTTTACAAGAACATTCCTGTCCTCTCCCCAGTTCAAGAAAGTCCTGAGTCAGAGACTGTGGCTGCTGAACAACCTCAGGTAGTTGATGAAGAAGAAAGATTAAAAATGATCAACTACCTGAGTGCCATAGGTCTCTATCAGGCACCTGCACTCCTTCCCTTGCCTTATGATTATATATTATTTGAATACAATAAGCAGCTAGAAGAGCAAGCCAATAAAGAAAGGTAAGCTACAAAGAAGAGGCAAAGGGAAGAAGCTGCAAAATCAAGAGCCATCATCCAGAAAAGTCAGAAAAAGTCTGCAGATAGGCAGAGGATGATGAGCTTCTTGAAGCTGTGTGGGTTCTCCGGACGGAGGCTTGGTCCCATGTCTCTATCCACAATGGATGAGCACATAAGAATGATCAAGCAGAAGATAAAAAGGGGAGAGCTTGTGGACCTTCATTAATCATCTAGTCAAGCTCAACCTAAAGTTGAGGTAAAGGTGGAACCTACAGAGACAACACCACCTGCACCCGAAGCTGTACAATAGCCAACTTCATCTTCTAACCCATAGCAAGGTTCTCCTCCCTCTCCTTTTGAAACTGGGAGAGAGGAGATCCCAACTGAGAGGGAATCCACTGAAGAACCTGGTACTGAAGACCAACCTTCTTAGTTAAAATCATCAAGGAGGAAAAAGTGGATGGCCAAAAGAAGATCATCTTCAAAGAAGAAAAAAAGAAAGGCATCCTCCTCCCAACCTCAGGATGAGTCAGAACATCCTGAGAAAGTGCATGAAAAGGACTCTCAACCAAATCCTATCATAGTAGAGCCTCTTTCTGTTGGAAGACGAATCCTATCCTGGACTTTTGCTGAAGATCTAGACAGCTGGTATGTCACTAGAGATCAGGGAGAACAACATGTCTACTTCACAAGTGACATGCTTGAACTCCCTCTGTATGATCTCTATGACATGAGAAGGAACTTCATGAGTCTGAAGAATCCAGATCTACTGATGAAGAAAGGAATTCTGAAGATCCTCATGTGGACTATCCCAGTTTGAAGAAGCTCTCTGTTTTGGTAGCATCAGCCTAGGGGGAGTTTGTAGGAACCTCTGAAGTTAAGAGCCTGATGCAACCAAAAGATACCAAAAAAACCAAGTCTTCCAACATGCACTTTGGAACAAAGGTGAACTAGCTTCGGAAGTTTTACACACTCAAGAAAAAAATGCTAAGTGTAAAATCTTCCAAAGCCAAAGTTTAGAAGAAACTGCTGCGGAAGCTTTACACTGAACTTGGAAAATATTCCAAGTATAAAGTCTTCCGAAGCCAAAGACTCAACTCTTCCAAAGGTAAAAGATGAAGTCTTCTGAAGCTCTCAAGACAAAGTCTTCCGAAGCTGTTTAAAGACAAGACTGATTTTCCTCTGAAGAGAGAGAAAAGATACCTTTTCTATCAACTTTATCATAAAGTAACCTACTTTCCGCTGTATGCTCTGGTAGTTCACCTGCTATCACTAGTTCGTGAAACTTCCATACTTTATGATAAAGTAGATAAGGTCTTCGCCTGCAAGTTTATGTTTTTGTTCCTTCTTGGCTTTTTGTAATAGGAAAGTCAGTGAGCTATGGCTTGTCATAGTCACTAGTCAAAAGGCAATCTGCCTTTTTGACTTTAGGCTGATCTTGTTATCTAGATTAGTCACTTCCAACTGTCTTTTTGCATATTGACGGTTGTAGGATGTAGTATAAGTAGTCTCCGGTTCTTGTATTTAAAATATAATTGTACAACACTTGTAATAGAACTAGAGAAGCAATATACAACTTCCTTGAAAACTTTATCTTGTGCTCTTGTTCTTGTTTTACTTGTGTTTATCTTGTATCTTCAGCCAAGGTTCATAGTTCCCTATTTGAATTGTTAAGTGATCTTAAGATCCTCCTAAGTGTGTTAACTAAGTGCAAGCTTAAGTACCCTTTAACGGTCCTGCAAAAGTATCATAGGAACCAAATGGGTATTCAGGAACAAGACTAATGATAGACTGGTTGTCCAGGGGTACACTCAAGAAGAAGGAAGTGACTACACTGATGTCTTTGCTCCTGTAGCAAGACTTGAAGCTGTAAGAATATTCCTGGCTTATGCTGCATCCAAGGATTTCAAGGTCTACCAGCTTGATGTAAAGTATTCCTTTCTCTATGGGGTGATAGATGAAGAAGTTTATGTCAAATAACCACCTGGCTTGGCAGACCCAAATCATCCTAATTATGTCTGGAAGCTTGATAAAGCTCTATATGGACTGCATCAGGCTCCAAGAAAGTGGTATGAGACACTATCAAAGTATCTTTGTCAACATGGATACAAAAGAGGTACTATTGATGGGACTCTCTTCATCAAAGAAACAAGGAATGACATAATGCTAGTTCAGATATATGTAGATGACATCATCTTTGGTCAACTAATCCAAAGCTCTGCAAAGACTTTGAGAAGCTAATGAAGGATAGATTTGAAATGAGTGCCATGGGGGAACTCAACTTCTTTCTAGGAATTCAAGTGAAGCAGGTTGAAAATGGCATCTTCATTAGTTAGTCAAAGTATCTACAAGACATACTTACAAGATTCAAGATGACTGATTGTAAGGTTGCAAAGACACCCATAGCCAGAAACCACTCCCTTGGTCCTGATCTTGAGGGGAAGTGTGTTGATGAACATCTCTACAGGGCTATGATTGGGTCTCTTATGTGCCTCACTGCTAGCAGGCCTGATATTATGTTTACCACATGCATATGTGCAAGATATCAAGCCAACCCCATGATGTCACACCTAGTTACTGTGAAAAGAATTCTCAGATACATCAAAGGTGCTCCTAAACTAGGCCTTTGGTATCCAAAGAATTTATACTTTAATCTGTATGCTTATATAGATAGTGACTATGGTGGCTGTAACATGACTGGAAAGTCTACATCTGGGGGATGTCAATTCATTGGTGGAAGGATAGTCTCTTGGCAAATCAAGAAGCAATCCTGTGTGTCTGCATCAACTGCTGAAGCTAAATACATTGCTGCTGCAAGCTGCTATGCTCAAGTGCTTTGGATTTAGAATCAGATGCTGGACTATGGATTCAATTTCAAGGAGACTTCTATCCACATAGACAACAATAGTGCTATCTCTGTTACAGAGAAACCTGTGCAGCACTCTAGGACCAAACACATCAACATCAGGTATCATTTGATTAGCGATAATTTTGAGAAAGGATTAATCAAACTAATCAAGGTTAACACAAATGAATAATATGTTGATCTGTTCACTAAAGCTTTTGATGAACAGAGGTTTAAATATCTTATATCGGCTTTTGGGATGATTAACTTTGAATAGATTTTTCTTTAAACACTTAATCAACATTATTTCTAAAAATTGTGTGTCCTAAGTTGTCTATATTATCACCTTCATAAGCCCAGTTCTCTTTGGAAGTAAATCAATTTTTTTAAGATATTCCTTAGATTTGTGAAAATTTATTATTTTGTCTCGGAAAAACTCAAATTACCTTCGGAAGAAATTTATGTCTTTAAATCATTTAACTACTTATAAGAGATTACCTTTGGAAGAAATTCTTAGAATATCTTCCGAAGCTTAAATGTGCTTATATGTACCTAAATGCATTCAAAGAACACATATCTTCCGAAAGCAATTTCGTCTCGGAAGATTTATTATCTACGGATAATAATTTTCTGACGTAGTTATTCCGAAGCAAAATTTATGTCGGAAGAAATTTCTTTAGGTATATTCCTTCCGAACCAAAGTTGCCTTCGAAAGCTTTTCTTAAAAAAAAACTTCCAAAGCAAAAATACCTTCGGAAGATTTTCAACTTCCAAGAAAACTAACTTTTTGGGCGCTTTATCAGAAGTGGGACCCACTTGCGGATTTCAAAATTTATCTTTTTGTTCTAACTTTGTCACAAATCCACTGCATATATCTTCTCAACGGTTCCATTTCTTCTCTCTACTCTCACAATCTTTAACCTAATTTCACCCCAAACTCACTTTCTTCTTCCTTTCTTCACTGATAAGCTTCACCAAATGGCCAACATTGTTCGAAGAAACGACCCTGATTTCACCATGCACCTACACAGGCAACACAATCAAGTTGCTCTGTTGCACTTTGAGAAGGATCTAAGCTTCTTAGATGTTTGCAGGTACCTTTCTTCGTCTCACTACTTCACCTCTCTTACAATCGATCCTCCTCTTTATGAGGATCAGTTGCGTGAATTTTGGCGGACCTGTCAAGAGGTCACCATAGATAGGGAGAAGGCACTGTCTGCTACGGTGCAGGGGAGGACAATTTTCATCACTCCGGCCATCATAAACACCCATTTGCAGCTGGATGATCAAGCAGGTGAACTGTCCTTTCCAAAATCTGCTGTCAACCATTCCTTCCAGGAGATGGGCTATGAAGGTGACTTCTCAGTCAAAACCTTCAGGAAGGGAAGGTCTCATCCCAGTGGAAGTACCTCCTCCATGTCATCATACACAGCTTATCTAACAAACATGGAGGATGGGATCAAGTTCCAGAAGACCTCTCCTTCATAGTCCATGGGATGGAATAAGGGGTCAAGTTCAGGTACTCTCAGTTTGTTTATACAAATTTACTTGCTAACTTGGACTCCTTAGAATGTTACATGTTCCCCAGGTATGTTCAACACATTCTCAACTGTGAATTGGGACCACAGTTGAGGGGAACATGAAATATTATTAAATTGGGACAAATGAGGCCTGGCATTTTCAAAATCTTGAAGAAGCCAACTGTTGGCTTCTCAGGGGTAGAAACAGCCCTTGTCCCATAAATGTTTAAGCTCATTGCTCAGGGTGACAACCTAGCAGCACAAGCTAGTATTGATCCCACACCCTCCACTTCTCAACCACCTCAAACACAGCCTACCATCACCATCACCTATAAAAGAAAATCCAAACGAACCCCTGTACTTGCTACTGAGCATGTGCAGGATCCCATATCACAACCCATATAGGAGGAAGTGGAATCTCAAGCTCCCACTTCCCCTAAGGGTCAGACCACTCCCATCTTTCCAATAGTCAGTTCTGAGGTTCCTCATGCTCAGGCTGATGAGCTCGTTATTCTAGCCTTTACTCTGAGTCTCTAAACTCAAGTGATCAACCTTCAAGGGACATCTACCATCCCCAACCTCTAGATATCAACCAACCAATACCCAGCTTAGACTTTTATGATGATGAGGACTTGGATGTCAGTGAATACCATGAGTCTCTCTTCTCCACCCCTGCTCAAAGAGAGATGAGTATTTCTAACTCACCCAGGTCTAGCCCACATCATCTACCCTCCACTGAGGTGTATGTTCCTGAACTTGTTCAGGAGATCCATATGGAAGAGGCTCTCACTTTTGCAAGTGATAATATCAATAGGACCTTAACCATGGCAACCTAACCTCTTGACACTTCTCTGGAAGCTGTCATTAGGCAAGGGAAATCCAGCAGCCAAGAACACCATGCTAGTGATAAGGAAGAAACTTAGGTCCAATTCTCTCATCTCCCAGTGATTCTTCAACTGAAGATGAGGGGAGTCTGAAACAAAAGGTGCACAAACTGACAAAAACATGCACGTACTTAGTTTCAAAGATAGCTCAACTGGAATCTCAGGTGACTATCTTACAGAAGAGGGTCAATGACTAGCAACTTGAGATCACCGATCTCAAGGGCTAGTTAGCTGAGAGACCAAGGAGGACAACTTAACCAGGTCCACAAGAACCTATGGATTCTTGCACCAATTCCCCAGCTCACCTAGTCAAGAGAGTGATGCTACCAAAAGGGGGAGAAAGTCTGAACAGCCATAGAACCTGGGAGTTCTTCCCAGAGTATGGACATTGAGGATTCACCACCCTCTCTTGAACTTGTCCATACTCAGCAACCTCCTCATGACAGTGATCTAGACTTGCTTATCTAATAACTGTTTAAGGAGGGAATACCAAGAGCAATGTCTGCCCTTCTCAGAACCTAATCAGGGGTTAGGGGTATGACAGTAACAGGAGAGCTCTTGTGATCTCTAGAGCTCAGGGTCAACTAGAAGTTTTCAACATTTCAAGACTGAGCTACAATGAGAGTATAAATTTGGTGGATCTACCACTTGTCAACCCAAGCAACAACTGATAAGCTGCAAGATTGGCAGAAAGGATCTAAGATAGGGTGCTAGAGGAATTCAAATTGAGATCAAAACTATATAGATAGAGGCTAGCAGGTGAGATATTTGGTCAACTGGATGTTGAGGTGGAACCGGAGATTAGCTTCGAAGGGAAAGCCTTGACTGCCCAGAGGTTGAACCTGTGAACCTTAAGATAGGATCTCCCTCTGCACCCATTACCCTTAGTGAAACACTAGCTGGTGATGGTGCTTCACAACCTCTCTTTGGCCAGAGCTTGATAGCTGAACCAAGCAATGAAGGACAAAGCTCTCTCCAACCTAAGTCACCAAGGCCTGTGGTTGACAAAGGCAAAAGGAAAATGACTCCTGAGGAGAGTGAGGAGGAGAAGAGAGAGAGAGGAAGAGGAAGCTAAGGGGAGAGAGTTCAAGGGGTTCCCCAGGATTCATGGAAGCTACAATCAGGGCTGCCCCCAGGCTAAACACTCAGGAAGATGAGTTAAGGGCATCCAGGCTGAATTACCTGGGAACCAGAAACTACAATGTTTATGAACTCATCTCTCTCCCCTTAGAGGAGCTGAATGAACTGGCTGACATTGAATTGTCAAAAAAGAGGAAGGAAGCAGAGGATGCAGAATTGCCCCTCAAAATTAAAGAAGAAAGGAGACTTAAAAGACTGTACAAAGATGCTCCTGTCCTCTCTCTAGTTCAAGAAAGTCCTGAGCCAGAGATTGTGGCCACTGAACAACCTCAAGTAGTTAATGAAGAAGAAAGACTAAAGTTGATCAACTACCTAAGTGCCACAAGTCTCTATCAGGCAGCTACACTTCTTCCCTTATCATATGAGTACATAATGTTTGAATAAAACAAGCAGCTGGAAGAACAAGCCAAAAAGGAAAGGCAAGCTACAAGAAAAGGATTAAGGGAAGAAGCTGCAAAGTCAAGGGCCATCAACCATAAAAGCTAAAAGAAGTCTACTGACAGACAAAGGATGATGAGTTTCTTAAAGCTGTATGGGTTCTCTAAAAAGAGGCTTGGTCCTATGTCTCTATCCATAATGGATGAGCATATTAGGGTGATCAAGCTGAAGATAAAAAGAGGAGAGCTGGTGGAATTTTATTCTCCACCAAGTCCAGCTCAACCTGAAGTTGAGGTGAAGGTTGAACCTACTAAGACAACACAACCTGAACCTGGAGCTGCATCTGAGCCAACTTCATCTTCTGACCCACAGCAGGGTCCTCGTCTCTCTCCTTCTAAACCTATAAGAAAGGAGAACCCAACTGAGAGAGACACAACAGAACCAACTGGTACTCAAGATCAGTCCTCTTAGTTGAAGAAATCTAGGAGGAGAAAAAGGATGGCTAGAAGAAGATCCACTTTAGAGAAGAAGAGAAGAAAGGCATCCACCACCCAACCTCAGGATGAGTCAGAGCATCCTGAGGGAGTGCAAGAAGAGGTCTCTTAACAAACTCCAATCATAGTAGAGCCTCTTGCTACTGGAAGACAAATTCTGTCATGGACTTTTGCTGAAGATCCAGACAGATGGTATGTCACAAGAGATCAGGGAGAACAACATGTCTACTTTACAAATGACATTCTTAAACTTTCTCTACATGTTCTCTTTGACATGAGAAGGTTCTATGTCAGTCTGAAGGATCCAGATCTTATGATGAAGAAAGGAATGCTAAAGATCCTGATGTGGACTATCAAAATCTGAAGAACTTCTTTGTTTTGGTAGCATCATCCTTGGGGGAGTTTGTAAGGAACATCTAAAGATTAAAGGCTGATGCAACCAAAGGATACTAGAACAACCAAGTCTTCCAGCATGCACTAAGGAACAAGGATGAACTAGCTTCGGAAGTCTTACACTCACAAATAAGTCTAAGTGTAAGATCTTCCGAAGCCAACAGTTCAGAAGAAGTTGCTTCGGAAGTTTCACACTTATCAGAAAATATTACAAGTATGAAATCTTCCGAAGCCAAAGACCGTTTCTTCCGAAGCCAAAGATGAAGTCTTTCGAAGCTTCACAAGACTGATTTCTTCTGAAGACAGGAAAATATGCTTTCTATGAGTTACTTTTTGATAAAGCTGCTGTACCTTCCGCTGCTGCTTTGAAGACTCGCCTGCTTTTCATTAGTTGGTGAAACTTCCATACTTTATCAAACTGTACAAAAAGGTCTTTGCCTGTAACTTCCTATAATTGTTCTTGTAGACTTGTCTTATTAGATAAAGTCAGTGAGCTATGGCATGTCATAGTCACTAGTCAAAAGGCAATCTGCCTTTTGACTGTAGATTGATCTTGTTGTCTAGATTAGTCAAATCCCAACTGTCTTTTTGTATATTGACGGTTGTAGGTTGTTGTATATATGAGTCTTAAGTTCTTGTAACTAAGATATACTTTAACACACTTGTAATAGAACTAGAAAATCAATATACAACTTCCTTGAAAACTTTATCTTGTGTTCTAGTGATTTTGTTCTTGTTTCACTTACATTACTTGTGTTGGCTTAGTATGTTCTAAATAGTCACCAGTTCCTTATTTGAATTGTTAAGTGATCTAAATTTCTTTCCTCCTGTGTAGCTAATTGCAAACTTAAGCACCCTTACCCGATCCTGTAAGAGCACTTTTGGTTGCATCAGCCTCTAAGTGTAATCCTTATAAACTCCCCCTAGGCTGATGCTACCAAAACTGAAGGAGACCTTTGAATCTTGATCTTCATCTATTAATAGTCCCTATCAGAATCAAGACCATTCCCTTAATCACTAGTTGGTCAGGATTCCTTAGACTTTCAAAATACCTCCTCATGTCATAGAGATCATGTAGAAGAAGGTCAAGTATGTTTTTCCAGAAGTACACATCTTAACCGCCTTGATCTCTAGTGACATACCATCTGTCTGGATTGGTGGCAAACATCCAAGACACGATGGGTCTCTCAGTAGCAAGAGGCTCTACTTGAATAGGAGTTGGATAAGCAGCCTCTTCTTGATCATCTTCAGGATGTTCTGAACCATCCAGAGATGCAGAGGTGGATGCCTTGGACTTCTTCTTCTTCTTCTTCTTGTCCTTTCTAATGGCCATCCTTTTCCTCTTTCTATACTTTAACTTAGGAGACTAGCCTGTAGTACCAGATTGTTCTTGTTTGTCTTTCTCAATTGGGTCCTTGTCCTTCACATGTTCAGAAGGAGAAGGATCAAGACCCTGCTATGCATTAGAAGATGAAGCTTGCTGAGATACAGCACTAGGTCCAGGTTGAGTTGTCTCTTGTGGTTCAACCTTGACCTCAGCTTCAGGTATTGCCAAATTTGGTGGAGAATGCAAGTCAACCAGCTCACCCTTCTTAATCTTCTGTTTGATCACTCTAATGTGCTCATCCATAGTGGATAGAGACATTAGACCAAGTCTCCTTTCGGAGAACCCATACAGCTTCAAGATGTTCACCATCTTTAGTCTGTCAGCAGACCTCTTCTGATTGGCTTGGATGGTGGCTCTTGACTTAGCAGCCTCTTCCCTCATCTTCCTCTTAGCAGCTTTTTGCTCTTTTTGCACTTGTTGCTCAAGCTGCTTGAGGTATTCAAATTCAATGTAGTCATATGGTAAAAGAAGAAGGTCTGCTTCCTGATAAAGACCTAAGGCACTAAGGTAGGTTATCATGTATTGCCTGTCTTGTTCCCTACCTACCAAAGTTTGTTGCTCAGTAGCCACAATCTCTTTCTCAGGACTTTCCTCAACTGGGAAGAGGGTAGGAGCTTTGTAGATTCTTTTTCTTCTCCTTTCTTCCTTTATTTTGAGGAGAAGTTCTGCAGCCTCAGTTTCCTTCCTCTCCTTTGAGACTTCCATGTCAGATAGTTCATTTAATTTCTCTAAAGGGAGAGATATGAGTTCATCAATGTTGTAATTCCTAGACCCCAAATAGTTCAACCTGGCTACCTTTATCTCATCATCTTGAGTGCTTGGCCTGGGGGCAGCCTGATTGCAGCTTCCAAGAAGCCAGGGGTCCTACTTGAACTCTCTCCCCTTGCCTTCCTCTTCCTCTCTCTCTTCTCTTCCTCAATCTCCACATAGGTTATTTTCCTCTTCCTTTTGTCACTCATAGGCCTGTGTGACTCAAGGTGGATAGAACTTTGGCCTTTATTGCTGGGTGCTGCACTTGAGCTCTGGCCAGAGAGAGGCTGTGAGACATCTTCACCAGCTAGTGCCTCACTGAGGATAATGGGTGCTAAAGCAGTTCCTGTCTCAAGGTTCACAGGCTTAACTGCTGGGCCTTCAGCCAAGGTTTTCCCTTCAAAGCTTATCTTAGGGTCCACCTCAGCAACCAGTTGACCAATATAAGTACTTGGTGACAAATATAAGCCTCGGAAGATATATCAGAATTTCTTCCAAAAGTTAATTTCTCAGAAGTAGTTATTTGTTTAGAAGACATTATTTTCTTTCGAAGGCAACTTGATGTCATCCGAAAGAAAGTTTATTCAAAATTCTTATAATTCTAAGGGATATCAATTTTGAAAAGTGATGATCAAGAATAGGTAGGACTCATAATATTGTTTATGTTTTGGTTATTATTGTAATTGGACAAATGTTAGTTTATTTCATATGTAATTTTGGTAGTTTCTGTCTTAGCGAAACTGTGAGTTTAGCTCGTAGTCAGCATGTTTGTGGTACCCGGCGAAACTGTGTTTGTCGCCGGGTGAAACTATGTTATGGGTCAAGACAGTTTCGCTGGTCAGCGAAACTGCCAGCGAAACTAGTGTCTGTAAATATATTCTATGTGTTTCTCATTGTGTGAGGACTTTTGCAAATCCTAATACGAAATCTATATAATTGTGAGTGTGTGACGTCTGAGTATTGGCTGGGAGCATATTGTTATCATCTTTAGATTTATATTATCCTGATTGTTACTGTTTGGAGATCAAGGACAAATATATGAAACTTGTTATTGCTTAGAGTGATAGGTTGTTGTTATTCAGTTGGTTTATTTCAGTTTTCTAAATCATTTGCACTGACTATCGATCATATGAACCAACAATATGGTATCATAGCCCTAGTGCTCTTGATTTGTTGAGTTTTGGTTGGTTTTTAGCTAAGATTCTATTTCATTCATTTTGGATCCTATTTTGTGTGTTTTTGGAATGGAAATCGATTGAGGATCATCTTTTATTTGCATAGGAAGCTATCCTAATCATCCTATCATAAATTCATTGTGATTTTGTTTTCGTGTTCAAAAAGTTTACAGATTCAAGCTGCGAAACCATATCTCCCATCAGCGAAACTACATCTTCTTCTAGCAAAACTACATAATCTGTGGTTTTAGGGTTTGGGCTTCTACACTCAGTGAAAGT
The DNA here is from genome assembly GCA_025506505.1 of Flaveria sonorensis. Lineage (NCBI taxonomy): Eukaryota > Viridiplantae > Streptophyta > Magnoliopsida > Asterales > Asteraceae > Flaveria > Flaveria sonorensis. The sequence goes on along the minus strand of CM046433.1, from coordinate 60,973,981 downwards.
ACCTGATTTTGAACGAAAGTTCGTGATTTTTTCTTGCCAAAACAAGTGAAAGTGTTGCCAAATTGTCCTCAGAACAAAAGTTCTATTGGTTTCGAATGAATCTGTTGCTGAAACTAGTGTTTCCGAGCATCTGTTCGAGCGAAACTGCTACTCGACTTCCAAGTGAATCTAGCAGCATTTGTGTGTTTGTGTTCCCGAGTGAAAGTACCAGCAAAAGTAGTGTTCCCAGCGAAACCATTTCTGATTTGGAAAGTGTAGCACCTAATAGACCACCGAGGTTTATCAATGGTGACAATTTTAAGGACTAGAAAAGTTGTTTGAAAGCTTTTTTCTACTATATTGATCACAACTTGTGGGAGTCAATTGTCAATGGTCCGCACACTCCAACCGTCACTATTGGACAAGTTACCTCACAGAACACTGATCGATCAACCTTTACAGAAAGAGACCTTAAGTTAATCGATCGTGAACAGAAAGCATTCGGGGCTTTAACTCTATGTTTAGCTCAAGGCAACTACAACTGTTTTGCTAAACACAAGAATGCAAAGTCTTTGTATGATTCATTGTCTGAGTTTTATAATAGTAATGAGGATTTGAAAAAGGACAAGAAAGCCCAAGCTGAAAAAGAGTTTAACTCATTTGTTGGATATAAAAATGAGAGCCTTACTGATCTTACCAACTAATTTTTGTCTGCCTCAAGCAACTTAAAGAAATATGATGAATAGTTGGATAACCATGAACAAGTCACAAAACTATTGGACTCCCTTCCACCACAATGGTGCCTGCAAGTTAGATTGTTAAGGCATGAAAGAAATTTTGCTGACTATAAACTCATTGATGTTATCAACAAGCTGAAGTCGTTTGATTTGGATATGAAAAGAAGAGAATTCAATCAATCTATGGTGCCAGCTATAGTTTATCCATAAAATGATGCACTGATTTCATCCGCTGTAAACTCTTTAATGTATGGTGCAACTTATGGTGGGTCTTCTTGATATGATGTGTCAGACAAGTCTAATGGTGGATCATCAAGTGTTGGTTCAAACTCCAAGGCATTAGTCACTACTTAAGTTCCGTCTGATACTATGGCACCATTTGGGATGTTTGTGCATAGTTATGAAGCTTTGGTTACGAGGGAGTTGAAAGGCAAAGGAATGACTATGGAAGATATGTATCAGGTGGATCCTAATGACTTGGAGGAAACTGATATTCAATGGTAGATGGCCATGTCCAGTCTGCGTGTAAGAAGGTTTATGGAAAGAACTAGCAGGAGAAACTATGGCAATCGGAACCAGAACTCAAGACTTGGGTATGATAAGTCTAAGTTGAGGTGTTTCAAATGCAAACAACTGGGTCACTTCAAAAGAGAATGTCAATCTTCAATCATCACTGAACCGGGAACTACTAGAGTTTCAAGACTCATCCCGATAACCGACAAAGAAGAAGCCATGTCAAAGAAGGAAACAACACTAATCACAAACTTTGATTCGAGTGATGAAATCAAAGAAACTGAAGAAGAAGTTAATCATGCTCTGATGGCTAAGGTGGTGGTTAGTAATGTGTATTCAGTTGAAGATTATGATCCTTTCAAGGAGTTCAAGTGTGAAACTCAAGATGAAGTTGGTTATGAAGCTGGTATGCAACATGTTCAAGCTTAAGAGGTAAATGTTTGTGAGGTTCTTGAAGAAAGGATTGTTGTGAAGCTGTTGTGGAAAGGGTGCAAGTTTGTTAAGCTACTGGGAATATGGATGTGGTTCAAGTTCAAAACAGTGATGCTGCTGAGGTTCAGAAGCAACAGAAAGTGAAACAAGTGGAGTGAAGATAGCGGTTTAGGATCAAGAAGAGCAAGAGGCAAGTCAAGCTGAGGAAGCAAGGAAGAAAGCTGCTAAGGAGGAAGAAATCAAAAGGAACACTCCCGTCTGCCAATGTGAAAAAGCCCTGGCTGCTGAAAAAGTAGTTATGGGGCTCCCCTATGAGGTAATTCAAGACATGTGTTCTCCTCCCTGTAAAATTCATTTGTTCGGGGTTTATAAAGCTAACAGGTTGTTATTAGGAAATGAAAAGGAATTAAAAAAAATCAACAAAGAACTTAAAACAAATGAGTCTAAATATTTTTTAAAATTAAATGAGGCTTTAAAGGAAAATGAGCATTTAAAAAGAAATCTTTTGGAAAGAAATGTTGAAATAAATGCTTTAACTGAACGTGTGGCACTTGCTGAATTTGTAACAAGCAAATTGAAAACCAAACTTGAAAGATGGACCATATCTAGGATGAAACATGATGATATTCTCAAGAAACAACAGAGGGTTAGTATTAAGACTGGTTTGGGAAGTGAAAAAACTACTCATGTTTATCCTCATCCGAGTACTTATTGTTATTCTCCTATGCCTACACCTCATCCAACCAATGAATTAATTCAGAGAGACACTAACAGTTTGTTTGCAAGTTTAGAAAGAGTAAATCAAAAGGAGATTCGGGAGAAGTATGGTTTTGGTACAAGTAGTCGCCTTAGCAGCTCTAGTATTAGTATTTTTGATTCCAAGAAGTCTTCTATAGAGAATAGTTTAAGTAGATTTGTTTCCCAAAAGTCTGTTACAGACAATGGTTTGTTTACTCCTAGTTCTAGTTTAGCCTGTTCATCTTCAGATTTTTATGAATCAAATTGTGAAGTTTCAAATGCTTGTGTAGATGAAAATGATGCTTGCTCGAGTAAAGTTTCAGACAGAAACAAAATCAAACTATTTTGAAACGTTCTTCTCTTAGCCAATTCCCTCTTTCACACCAATTAGGATTTCTAAACCTAAGGAAAAGGAGAGAACTTCCTCAAATGTCAGTAACAATAATATAAACAAACCAGAACTTGCTAAAATTAAGGTCACATAAAGAAAATCAAAAGAAATGTATAACTTTTATAGCAATTCTGATTCACACATGTCTGAATGGGAGGAAGAGATATCAATAGATCAAGCTCCTGTTTCAAAATGTAAGAAGAAAGGTGGTGGATAGTAATGTATATTCAATTGAAGATTATGATCCTTTCAATGAGTTCAAGTGTGAAACTCAAGATGAAGGTGGTTATGAAGCTGGAATGCAACATGTTCAAGCTTAAGAGGTAAATGTTTGTGAGGTCCTTGAAGAAAAGGATTATTGTGAAACTGTTATAGAAAGGGTGCAAGTTTGTGAAGCTGCTGAGAATATGGATATGGTTCAAGTTCAAAGCAGTGATGCTGCTGAGGTTCACAAGCAACAGAAAGTGAAACAAGTGGAGTGAAGCTAGAGGTTCAGGATCAAGAAGAGCAAGAGGCAAGTCAAGCTGAGGAAGCAAGGAAGAAAGCTGCTAAGGAGGAAGAAATCAAAAGGAACACTCCCGTCTGCCAATGTGAAAAAGCCCTGGCTGCTGAAAAAGTAGTTATAGGGCTCCCCTATGAGGTAATTCAAGACATGTGTTCTCCTCCCTGCAAAATTCATTTGTTCGGGGTTTGTAAAGCTAACAGGTTGTTATTAGAAAATGAAAAGGAATTAAAACAAATCAACAAAGAACGTAAAACAAATGAGTCTAAGTATTTTGTAAAATTAAATGATGCTTTAAAGGAAAATGAGCATTTAAAAGGAAATCTTTTGGAAAGAAATGTTGAAATAAATGCTTTAACTAAACGTGTGGCACTTGTTGAATTTGTAACAAGCAAATTGAAAACAAACTTGAAAGATGGACCATATCTAGGGTGAAACATAACGATCTTTTGAACAAACAACGGAGGGCTAGAATTAAGACTGGTTTGGGAAGTGAAGAAACTACTCATGTTTATCCTCCTCCAAGTACTTATTGTTATTCTCCTATGCCTACCCCCCATCCAACCAATTATCTAATTCAGAAAAGACACTAACAGTTTGTTTGCAGGTTTAGAGAGAGTAAATCAAAAGGAGATTCGGGAGAAGTATGGTTTTGGTACAAGTAGTGGCCTTGGCAGCTCTAGTATTAGTATTTCTGATTCCAAGAAGTCTTCTATAGACAATAGTTTAAGTAGATTTATTTCTTAAAAGTCTGCTACAGATAATGTTTTGTTTAGTCCTAGTTCTAGTTTAGCCTGTTCATCTTTAGATTTTTATGAATCAAATCGTGATGTTTCAAATGCTTGTGTAGATGAAAATGATAATTGTTTTGAAACGTTATTCTCTCCACCAATTCCCTCTTTCATACCAATTAGGATTTCTAAACCTAAGGAAAAGGAGACAACTTCCTCAAATGTCAGTAACAATAATATAAATGAACCAGAACCTGCTAAAATTAAGGTCACATAAAGAAAATCAAAAGAAATGTATGACTCTTATAGCAATTTTGATTCACACATGTCTGTATGTGAGGAAGAGATATCAATAGATCAAGCTCATGTTTCAAAAGGTAAGAAGAAAGGTTTAAAATCTCATTGTTTTAGATGTGGTAAGGATGAACATGTCATTAAACACTGCCTTGAGATTATAAACAGGAATGTTGATAACAGATATTTAGGAAAGAGAATATAACATTTTGTTGATAGTTTCTTTTGTAAAAATTCATCTCCTCAAAGAACCAAGCCGGTTAAGGTTTGGGTCCCAATTTCCAACTCTAACTAATTTCTATTCAGATGCTAGGATCATTCCAGAAAAGCTGTCAATAGCTCTTGGCATGTTGATTGTGGATGCTCCAGGCATATGACCGGGTTGAAGGACCTGACTACTAACTATCATATAATAAATGGAGGATATGTTGCTTTTGCTAGAGACAAGAAAGAAGGAAAGATGATCGGTAAAAGGGAAGTATCGAATGGTTGTTTAACTCTATAGAAAGTGAACTATGTCCCAGAGCTAGCATTCAATCTCTTAGGTGTATCACAAATCTATGATAAATATATTCCAGTGCTGTTTATGTCCAACGAATGCTGGTTCCTTAAATAAAGTTTACTATCCCAGAAGAGTTAGTGATCATGCGTGCTACAATGAAGAATGATACCTATCTGCTGGATATGGGATCAAAAGAATCCACCTCAATCGTGACATGCCTTCTATCAGAAGTTGCATCTTCTGAATCCTTTTTGTGGCATAGACATTTAGGACATGTTAATTTTAAGAATATCAATAAGTTAGTTAAGAACAATCTTGTTAAGGGGCTACCACTTAAAGATTTCTCAATGGTAGAAAAGTGCATGGCTTGCGCTCAAGGAAAACAACACAAAAGGTCACACAAGCTTAAACTAGAAAATACAATTTCAAAACCCCTTGAATTGTTACATACTGATTTATTTGGTCCTATTAGTGTTAAATCCATTTCTAAGAAATCTTATTGTCTGGTTGTTATAGATGATTATTCAAGATACTCTTAGGTAAGATTTTTAGCACACAAGGGAGAAACCGCAGAAGAGTTGTAGAAGCTGATCCTCACAATTGAAACATCAGCAAAAGGAAGGTTACGACCATCAGAAGTGATAATGGAATGGAATTCAGAAACCATATCTTTGATTCCTTCTGTGCAACCAAAAGGATTCTCAGACAGTTTAGTGCTGCTAGGACACCTCAACAAAATGGTGTTGCTAAAAGAAAGAACTGAACCCTTATTGAAGCAGCAAGGACTATGCTAATTGAGTCAAAGCTTCCAATTATTTTCTGGGTGGAAGCAGTCAACTGTTCATCCTATGTACTAAACACGGTTCTAATTGTGAAAGACAAGATGAAGACTCCTTATGAGCTTCTCCATAGAAGGAAACCCTTGATTGACTTCTTCCGTCCGTTTGGCGGCTCGTGCACTTTGCTGAATACTCAAGCTTAAAAGTCAAAGTTTGGTGCAGTTTCAGATGAATGTTTCTTTTTTGGTTATTCTACCTCACAAAAGGAGTATCGGGTGTACAACAGAAGAACGCGTATTCTGCAGGAGTCTTTCTATGTTGATTGCTAGCAGTCAAATTCCCCAAATATGGGGTCTGACCCGAAATGGTTCTATGACTCCAACACTATCTTTAAATCATTCAACCTTCAAGTATTTGATGATGATGTTGTTCCTCCAACAGACGTGCAAATCATTCCTCCATCTGAACCCCATCCACAATCACCAACTGATCCTCCACCTCCATCCCCATTTGATCTTCCACCTCCACTTTTATCACAACCAATACCTCCATCACAACCAATTCCTTCATCACAACTAATACCTCTATCATAACAAATTCCTCCATCACAACAAATACCTCCATCACAGCCAATTCCTCCATCACAGCCAATACCTCCATCACAACCAATTCCTCCATCACAACCAATTCCCCTTTCACGACCATCTCAAACCGCATCTTCATCTCAATCCAATCCATTTACCCTTACCACTAATTTCAAAACCTTAAAAGATCACCCACATGAATACATCATCGGTTCCATTACAGATGGTGTGAGCACTTGGAGCCAGTCTGGATTGATAAATGAATGCCTCTATGCATGTTTCTTATCTCAAGTCATTCCCTAAAATATCTCAGTAGCACTTCAAGACCCAAGTTGGGTTGAATCTATGCAGTTGGAGTTTCAGTAGTTCAGGAAGTTGAAAGTTTGGGAGTTAGTTTATCTTCCTCCAAAGAAGTTTCCTATCGGTACTAAATGGGTTTTCAGGAGCAAGCCAGATGATCGAGGTGTGGTAGTAAGAAATAAAATAAGACTAGTGGTTCAAGGATTTTCTTAGGAGGAGGGAATTGACTAAAATAAAGTATTTGCTCCGGTTGCTCGCATTGAAGCCATCAAAATCATTCTTGCTCACGCTACTCACAAGAACTTTAAAGTTTTTCAGATGGACATGAAGTGCGCATTTCTCTACGAGAACATTGATGAGGAGATATATGTTTGTCAACCACCGGATTTTGAGGATGCAGATTTTCCAGAAAAAGTATATAAACTTGATAAATCCTTATATGGATTGCATCAAGCTCCTCGGATCTGGTATGAAACTCTAACACAGTATCTACTTAGCAAGGGTTTCTCTCGTGGTACTATAGATATGACACTATTCAAGAAGGAGGTTGATGGTGAGATGTTGATTGTTTAAGTGTATGTTGATGATATCATTTTTGGGTCAACAAATGAGAAGTTGTGTAGAGAATTTGAAGAGGTAATGAAGAATCGTTTTGAAATGAGCATGAGGGGGGAGATGTGCTTTTTCTTAGGATTGAAGGTTGAACGAAAGCCTGATGGTATTCTGATTCACCAAGAAAAGTACATTCATGAGATTCTCACAAAGTACAAGATGGATGATGCTTCTCCAGAACTCACTCCATTCACTGCTCAAACCTGCTTAACTCTAGATGATAATGGGAAGTCCGTGGATGCACATCGTTATCGTTCCATGATTTGATCTCTCACGTATCTCACTGCTAGCCATCTAGATATTACATTTGCCATGTGCTATTGTGCTCGTTATCAAGCCAATCCCAAAGAATCACATGAAAAAGTTGTTAAACGCATCTTTCGTTACGTAAAGGGTTTGTCTCGTTTGGGTCTTTGGTATCCAAAAGGAGAGAACTTTGATTTACATGCTTATTCTGATAGTGATCATGGTGGTTGCAGGATTAACAGGAAACCTGTCACTGGTGGATGTCAATATCTCGGGGATTGTCTTGTTTCGTGGCAGAGCAAGAAGCAGATGATAGTATCTCTATCCATTGGAGAAGCTGAATATATTGCTGCATCAAGCTGCTACTACCAAGAGTTTTAGATTCAACATCAGATGATGGATTATGGAATCAATTTCCTTCATACACCACTCTTTTGTGATAATGAAGGAATTGCCAAAAATCCAGTTCATCACACTCGTACCAAGCACATTGAAACAAGGATTCATGCAATCTTGGATGCTCAGGAAAAGGGTTTCATTAATATTATCCAAATTGATACAAAGAATCCAAGGGCTGGTCTTTTCACTAAAACATTCCACAAACCTCGTTTTTATGAATTGATCTCCATGCTAGGATTAATATCTTTTTGAAAACTCTATTCATAAAAAATTGTGTAAAAAGTGTAAATATTTCTTTTATGTTCACATTTTTTAAGCTTGAGAAACTTCGTGACCCATATTCCTTCACTCTTTTGTTCTTTAATATTTGAAAAACAAAAATTTCTCTTAGATGGTTATCAAATAGAAATTTTGGGGGAGAATAAAGAATAAACTCTTAAAGTTTTTCAATTTTGTCTTTTCAGGAACCCCGGAAAAAGAGGTTGAAGGAGGTCAATAGCTTTGTGTTGGGATATAAATGGTAGGCTCAGCCCGAAAATGAAGTAAACAGTGATCGTGTAGCCAAACTAAAGTTCAGAACTCGGTGATAAGGATTATCCCCATGACATCTTGGCCTACAGAAAGTTACAAGTCCTTGTCAAAAACAAGTTGAGAGTTTCAAATCTCTGTTTTGATTTTCCTAAAATTCCTAAATCACCATACCCCTAAGCCCTAAATGATGCTTTTAGTTAGCACAACAAATGCTTCTAGTCTAGCTCTTCAGAAAATCCTCTGAATTGATGCTTCTCGTTAGCTCTTTAGAATGATATCTCATGCTTATTTCCTCTGCTATGTGTGAACATTGACCTGGAGTTATGATCTTATCTGTTATACATGAGTATAGACCTGAAGCTTCATCAGCACACTCAGATGATCACCTCCTATGTTATACATGAGTATTTCATCATCAGCTCCCCAAAATAAAGTCACAATGTTTCTTAAATTAAGATCATTACCGAAAGGTCACCTAAACAAATTTATCAAGAAAAACATTCACAATGGTTCTTAAACGATTATTGTCTATGTTGCATCTCAGAAGAATCAAATATTGCATTCTCAAATGATTCTATGTATCTCAAAAGAAAATCAAGCAAAGTCAATCATATTGCTCAATAAACCATGATGATAGGATGAGTTCTTTGTCAAATGTCTGTATGGACCAAATTACTAGAGCTTCTTTAATCAAACCCAAAACATGATAAACACAGTTGCAGATTACTTGTTGAAAAGAATAAGAATTGGGTTTAAAAGGACAAACATATCAGCAATCCTGCTAATCTATGACTCTCTAGGAAATTTCTTTATTTTTTTTATTTTTTGTTTTGTTTTTATCTTTAATTTTTATTTTATTTTGTTTTGTGTTTTGTGTTGGTTTTATGGGGCGAAGAAGTTTTCAAAAGCTTTTCATTATATAAATCTTTTAAAAATTCCATAAAAAAAATTAAAAATCTCAAAAAAATTACATAATTTTTTAAGTGTTAAATTTTAGCAAAACTAAGTGTCACTGGCTCTTTCGCTCAGTGAATCTATAGACTCGTCGGCACATTCGATTAGCACTGGTTAACATGATTTCATATGTTCTACCGAGCAAAACTATAGTTTCGTTGTCAGCGAAACTAGGTTATATATAGAACAGTGTTGCATCAGTTTCTCATATTCGCATAGGGACGAAATTGTACCATAAATAGAGTCGTCGCATTCAAATCCATTTCTTGTTGATTTCCTTAGCATTTTACCATTTTTAATTTTCAAGGTTGGTGTTTCAATCCTATTTCATAACATAATCAAGCTTTTAACCGTTAAATATGTGATTTATGTTGATCAACATCGTCGGAGTTTTGCTGATACGCTCAGCGAAACTACGCCTTTAATAGCGAAACTAAACGAAAGTTCAAAATTTCCGAGCGAAACTGTCTAGTCATGCTGCCCTCGCGCACTTGATATTTTGTTAGGACAAGTTTCAGCGAAACTATAGATTCGCTCAGTCATATAATTCTGTGTTTGAGTCACAGTGAATCTGTACTTTCTCTGCTGCGAAGCTATAGTTTCGGCATCAGCGAAACTGCTAAATTTTATTTTTTATGTTTTTGTTCTATTTCGTTGATCAAGTCTTATACCAAGCTTTAACTGAACAACTTCCATTTGTTTTTCTGTTTAAATGGCAAACATAAAGTTGGATGATAGAACCCATATAGTGGCCCTGCTGGATGACAACAATCCGAAGACGATTGGATTCAAAGATTGTATCAAGTGGCTAAAGGAGTCTAAGATCAGTTATGATATATCCCACATGCTTGTTATCTATGATCTTCAAATCAAAGATTTCAGGAACACAACTGAGTATGACCTTGGATCTAGTCCACACCAGATCAAAGCTAAGGTCCATGGTCATGACATTGCTATAACTGTGGAAACTATTTCTAGAGTATTAAAGCTAGAGGAGGATTGTGGAGACTAGGTAGTGATGTTTGAGGCGTAAGTGTTGGAAGCATTTAGGAGCATCAGATATGAGGGACCACCTTTTGGTTCAAGGAAAGAGATTAAGAAGTCCTTCCTATCTAAGGAATGGAGGTACATTGCACATGTCTTTATTATGTGCTTAGACCACAGGAAATGAGGATCAGATGGACTAAATCTGCATTGGTCTAGGGCCATGATAGTGTTTTGCAGAGAGAAAAAGGCCAATATAGCTAAGCTGATCTATGATTGTATGGGTGAAAACATAATGGCTCTGAAGAAGGACAAATGGTTGTTGCATCCCAGGTTTGTATAGATGTTTTTGGATGATCTAAAGCCTGATTTGCCCAAACATGGAGAAATTAAGAATCTGGTTTAAATGAATACCAGAATCTTTGCTCACTACTCTGTTATGAGACATGATTTCTCTAAAAAATAACATATCTCTGGGAGAATATGTACCCTGCTGAAAGGTGGACTTATATTAAGAAGCTAATAGAAATTTAAAACAAAAAGGCAGCAAAGAATCAGGGAAAGCAGGCTGAGACAATCAAAAAGAGGAAGAGATATGCCAAGAATAGAGATAATAATTCGGAGGATGAGATAGATGAGGTTGAGGAAGAAATGAGGGTTTAGAGAGAGAAAAGGCCAAGAAAAAGGTAGACTTGGAAGAGTCGGCTGTAGTTACTGAGAGGAGATCCAAACACAAGTAGCAAGTATTTTCCAAAACTTCTCAAAGGGGGGATCCTAGATCAGAGTTAGACCAGGATTTTATTCAAAACCTGAATACTTCATTGGTTAACAAGTTGGGGATGATTAAGACTAAACCAGTGAATCAAGAGTTAAGAGAGAAAGAGAAGGATAAAGAGATGGATGAAATGAAGAAGATGATGCTAAGCCAATTTGATTTGATAAGGAGATTGCTAGAGGAATTGAGTGAGTTGAGGAGAAGAGCTGGTGTTGCTGATGTTCCAACTGATCAGGAGATATGGGAAATGACTCACACATCTCAGTACATATTCATTCATAAGTCGTCTGGAGCAGATGGTAGTAGTGTTGGTGGATCTGTAGCTGTTGGTAGTGGTGTTGCTGGATCAGGAGCTGGTGATGGTGGTGTTGGTGGATTAGGAGCTGGTGGTAGTGGTGTTGGTGGATTTGAAGCTGGTGGAGGAAGTGCTGAAGAAGTCACTGGAGAAAATGTTGATGAGGTGATTAAGGCTAGATTTATAGATTTGGTGTTGGATATAGATGCAGATCTTAGCGCGAATGAAGTGATCAGGGAGGAGAGAGCAGGAGGCGAAAAGATAAATGAAGAGCTCAACCTAATAGATGAAGAAGAAGAGGTTGAAGAACAACTGGTGGACTATGATTCTGAGCCAGAATTCTATGTAGTGGAAGAAAGACTGATGACATGTGTGGCTCAAAGGAGTTCAGCTGAAGGAGACATTATTGAGATGGATAAGGAAGATTGGTTCACAAAGGTGGAACAGTCTGAGAAGCTAACCAAACTCTTTCAAAACATTAGAAAACCGGATAGAAAGGAATCTAATAAGAAGATTGTGAGCTGGAAGTACAACTCCAAACTGAAGATGTTTATGATAAAGAGGCGTGGAGAGGGGATCTCATATCTGTACAAGAGGAAGGCCTTCAAGATTCTTCCCAGGTGGGATTTGAGAAGACTAGCAGAGATCTCCCTGCTAGATTCTGGTTTAAGAGAGCACACCACATTGCTAGAATATGAGATTCGCCAGGGCATTCAGGACAATTTTGCTGCTTTTGGATATATGAAGACGGAAAGGAGGTGGTCAAAGAAAGATTTAGATTGGGAAACGGGAAAGGGGAAGATTATGCTGAAGCCGAAGTCTACTAAGACCATTAATCGGGTGAGGCTACAAAATCCTCAACCTCCAAGGCTGTAAAAATTTGAAAATTGGTTCTATGATAACAAGACTAGGGAAGCTGTGGTAAGAGTTAAGGATGCAGAGGAAATTAGATTGTTTGACCTAATGGAAGTCTTCTCTTTTTGTGATGAAGATCTTGTGGCTTTATGTGAGAGCCACATCAAGGCAGGAGCCTGAGCTGAAACTAGAACTGAAGCTAGCCTGTTTATGAAGGTTGCAAACAGGGCTCGTAGGTTAAGGGCTGAGGTCAGGGAGCTTACAGATAAAGTGTTTCAAGCTGACGTGCATAGAATAGATATGCAGGATCTGACAAGGCAATTAGAAAAAGCTAGTGTAGGGGTAGAGGAAGAGAGTACAGCTGGAGATGATAAAGAAACAATTGACAAAGCTGCAGAAGATGTTTAGAAAATTGAAGAATCAATAGGAGCTCAAACAGAAGATACAGAGGGTGAGGTCCAACCTAGGGGGAGTATTGATGATCAAGAATAGGTTGGACTCACCAATATTGTTTATGTTTTGGTTATTATTGTAATAGGACAAATTTTAGATTATTTCATATGTAATTTTGGTAGTTTCCGTCTTAGAAAAACTATTAGCGAAACTGAGTTTCGATCATAGTCAACATGGTTATGGTACCCGGCGAAACTGTATTTGTCGTCGGGTGAAACTAGGTTATGGGTCAAGACAAAAACTGCCAGCGAAACTAGTGTGTGTATGTATATTCTATGTTTTTTTTATTGTATGAGGACTTTTGCAAATCCTAATACAAAATCTTTATAATTGTGAGTGTGTGACGACTGTGTATTGGCTAGGAGCATATTGTTATCATCTTTTGAGCTTTATATCATCTATATTGTTACTGTTTGGAGATCAACGACAAATATATGAAACTTGTTATTGCTTAGATTGATAGATTGTTATTATTTGGAGGGCTTATTTGAGTTTTCTATATCATTTGCATTGATTATCGATCATATGGATTAAGAAAAAGTTTCTTCCAAAGTAAACTTGCCTTATATGGTGATGATATAGATAACTTAAGATGCAAATATTATTAAAAATAATCTTGAGTTTAGTTTAAGAAAAATCTACTCAAAGTTAATTATTCCAATAGCTGATACAACATATTTAAATCTCTGCTCATCAAAAGCTTTTGTGAACAAATCAGCATATTGTTCATTTGTTTTAACTTTGACTAGTTTTATCAATCTTTTTCAAAATTATCTCTAATCAAATGATACCTAATATTGATGTGCTTTGTCTTTGAGTGCTGCATAGGATTCTCTGTGATAGAGATAGCATTGTTGTTGTCTATATGGATGGGAGTATCTTTGAGGTTGAATCCATAGTCTAGTATCTGATTCTGAATCCCAAGCACTTGAGCATAGTAGCTTGCAGCAGCAATGTATTCAGCTTTAGCAGTTGATGTAGACACATAAGATTGTTTCTTGAATTGCCATGAGACTATCCTTCCACCAAGAAATTGACATCCCCTAGATGTAGACTTTGCAGTCATATTACAGCCACCATAGTCACTATCTATATAGGCATACAGATTGAAGTTAGAATTCTTTGGATACCAAAGGTCCAGTTTGGTATCACCTTTAAGATATCTGAGAATTAATGTTATTTACCTACCACAAAGGCTGATTAGGAACTCATTTATGAGTGCAAGTCGCTATTAAGACAAACAGATCATATAAATGTGGAAATCACACAGAGATTCAAATGAAATTACATCAACTTCTTACTTGATCATTTAAGTATGATTTTTAAATTAAGGGAGTGTTTGGGATTGCTTATTATACATTATTTCAGCCTAAATAAACAAAAAAGCATAATCAAAGTTCTTTTATAAAGGCACAAAAAAATTAATGAAGAGATTCATAATTATAATCTTCAGCAAGGAACCATATGAGTAAGTTAGAAACTAACTATATAGGTGACCAAGGAAAAGCTAATTAGCACCTGTAGATTTGATGATAGCAAGATGAAATGAAGTACTATTGACAAATCTTCATGATTAAAGTTGCTCCAAAGATTTTGGTGGTAGACACCAAAGTAGCTACTTCCTATGATGTTATTTAGGAACAAAGATTATGAGAATTTTGGTAAACATAAAGTATTAACTGTCATAGTTCTCATGCCCAAAGTCAAATGCTAAGAATGAAAAGTGGGAAACAAAATCCTCAAACTTTATTATGCTAAAATTTTGAATCAGATAACAAAAACAAACATTCCTAGTATATCCCACTGAAAAGCAGGGTCTGGGAGGGATAGGTGGTGGCCAGTCTTTCCTCTATCTTAAGACCAGAGTGACCGCTTCCAAAAAGACCCCCAGCTCGAGGACAACAACAAACACATTTATAGTGCATACATCACACAAGCATACATCACATACGAGTTTAGTATAGGCATAAGCATATTCATATGTGTAACAACAAGATTATAGTGCATGCATCACATAAGCAATAGCATAAGCATAAGCATAACAACCAGATTTAGTGCATACATCATATAAGCATACATCACATAAGCATGCACAACAGTCTTGAAACATGTTTGAGGCAAGGAATAAGGTAAATAAATTTTACTTCGCTATTAAAAATTCTAATAGGATAGCTAGTACTAAGGCTTCACATATAGCAAGTAATGTTAACATACACATCACGCGAGGACTATCACTTCAGGGCCCATTAGAAGTCCTTAACTCTAATTCTACGCCTCCACGAACTCCTATCCTCGATCATGTGCTCGGAGAGGTGCAACTCTACCAAATCCCGCCTAATCACTCATCCCAGGTCAACTTAGGTCTTCCTCTACTCCTCCTGCAATCTAAGGTTATGTTCTCTACTGCTCTTACCAGCGCTGACATCTGTCTCCTCTTGACATGCAATCTAAGGTTATGTTCTCGTATTTTATCCATGATATAATCCACCTCTATCCTTTGTCGGAGCATGTCCTTCCTTATCCGATCCAGCCTTGTGTGTCCACACATCCACCTCAGCATTCACATTTCTGCGGCCTCTATTTTTCTCCCATGCGCTTTCTTCATGGCCCAGCAGTCTGTTCCATTTCCATTCGGGTATTCCAAAGGTTGGATCTTCTCGTATGGCTTCTGATGCTCATCTTCACTTGCAAGCAAGGCACTTGCTCGCATATTCCGCTACATCGCGTTTCATACTCGGCCACCAGTAATCTTTTTTCATATCATGAAACATCTTCGTAGCACCGGGATGAATAGAGTATCGAGTCTGATTAGCTTCATCCATGATTTTCCCCCATATGTCTCCATAACGACGGATCCACATCCGCCCGAAGTGGGTTCTAACTCCGAGAGTGTTCTCACCCAACTCCGAGACTAGACCTCTCATCCTTTCAGAGTTAAGGTGCTCTTCTCTTAACGTCTCATCTTGGAGCCCCTTGACTTGTGCCATCACATTGGAGGTCATCACCAACTGGTAAGCTTTCACCCGGATTGGCTCGGGTCTCTCCTTTCAGCTAAGGGCATCTGCCACTACGTTGGCCTTTCCCGGATGGTAGTGGATCTCATAATCATAATCCTTGATCAACTCTAACCATCTCCTTTGCCTGATATTGAGATTCTTTTGCTCAAAGAAATACTTCAACCTCTTGTGATCAGTGAAGATAGTGCACTTCATCCCGTATAAGTAGTGCCTCCAAATCTTCAATGCAAAGGCCACAGCCGCAAGCTCTATGTCATGAGTAGGGTAATTAGCCTCATAGATTTTCAACTGCCAGAACGCATAGGCTATAACCCTTCCCCGTTGCATCAGCATGCAACCCAATCCTAGAAGCATCTGAATAGACCACCAAGTCTTCATTCCCTTCGGGCAACGTCCAAATAGGAGCTCGAGTCAATCTTGTCTTCAGCTCTTCAAAAGCACTCTCCTGTTCTAAACCCTATACAAACTTCACATCCTTGCGGGTCAACTTGGTCAATGGTGAGGCTTTCTTAGAAAAGTCTTGAATGAATCTTCTATAATAGCCCGCTAAACCCAAGAAACTGCGGATCTCGAATGGCGTCTTTGGATTCTTCCATTGCATCACCGCCTCCACCTTTGCCGGGTCTACCATGATCCCTTCGGAATTTACCTCATGACCCAAAAAATGAACCTCGCGCAACCAGAAAGCGCACTTGGAGAACTTAGCATACAACTTCTCTCTTCTAAGTGTCTCCAATACCTCACGAATTGACCGGCATGCTCTTCTTCGCTCTTCGAATAAATCAGGATATCTTCAATAAACACAATCACTGATTTATCCAATGTCGGCCGACACACCCGGTTCATCAGATCCATAAAGGCAGCTGGCTCGTCAGTTAGACCAAAAGACATAACGAGAAACTCGTAGTGTCCATAACGCATGCGAAAAGCTGTTTTAGGTATATCCTGCTCATTCACCTTCAACTGATGGTAACCAGATCGAAGATCTATCCTCGAGAACTAACTGGCACCTTGGAGCTAATAAAATAAGTCATCAATTCTCGGTAGAGGATACCGGTTCTTCACCGTCAACTTGTTTAACTCCTGGTATTCGATGCACATCCTCATACTCCCGTACTTCTTTTTTATAAACAAGACCGGAGCACCCCAGGGAGAGATACTTGGCCAAATGAACAGTTTGTCCAACAACTCTTGCAACTAAACCATCAGTTCCTTCATCTCAGACGGAGCCAATCGATACGGTGCCTTAGCAAGAGGTTGAGCACCAGGTATCAGGTCGATCTAGAACTCGATCTCGCGGTACGATGGCACACCTGGTAAATCTTCTGGAACACGTCTGGAAAGTCACACACAACTGGTACGTTGGACAATTGTGGTACTGACGCATCCATATCCTTCACGTTAGCGAAGTAGGTACTACATCCACGTTTCATGCACTTCTCTGCCACCACCGTCGAAATCACCTTCGGAACCGTAGTAACTCGATCACCGTAGATCGTCACCGAACTCCCATCAGGCGTAGTCAATTGGATCATTTTCTTGTGACACACAATATTTGCCTTATAGGCTGCTAACCAATCCATCCCTAGAACCACATCGAATCCGCCTAGGGGCATCAGGAAAAATTTAGTAGAGAACCTATGGCCTTCCAACTCTATATCACAATTTTCTATCAGATCAGAAATCCTGGTAGACTTACCAATGGCAGTTTCTACATCAAAGGGCTCATCAATCTTTCTACTCCTAACAGGCAACTTAGCACAGAAGGCAGCAGAAATAAAACTCTTACTAGCACCAGAATCAAATAATACAGAGCCACAAGTTTGGTTTACTAGGAACGTACCTGACACGACATCGGGGTCCACTCTAGCCTCCTCTCGAGTCAGCGTGAATGCTCTGGCTTTTGCTCCCTGCCCATCCTTCTCAGTCCCCTTCTTTGCCCTAGAACTTTCGGCCATCGGCTTCCTGCAATCTCTACTTATATGCCCAGTCTCGCCACAATTGTAGCACCTCGTCACTCTACAATCCCTTGCCCTATACCTGTTGTCACTTGATTTGATCCCCACTTGCATTCCCCCGCATGCTCCTTCCCACACCTGTTACACATCTTTGACCCTGTACCTGTCGTCACCACCCTCCTGTCATCTATTCTTGCCTTCTTGTTGCTCATGGTAAAACCACCACGACCAAACCGCTTCCCATTCTAGTTCCTGTCACCACCACCTTTTTTGTTCACCTCCACCACTACCACTTCTTCTCTCTCATCATAAAACCTCCCTGCCAGATCAACCACCGACCTAAAAGTACTCGGCCGAGCGGCGCATGTGCTTGCGGATATCTGCCGGCAAACCCTGAATATACCTCTTGATCTTCCTTGACACCGGCGTCACTTGATCCGGCACCAGCCTTGCCATCTCATTGAACTTGGTAGTATACTGCTGGTGTGTCATGGTTCCCGCCTCCAGCTGTAGGAACTCTCTCTCAATCTTGTCGAGCTTCCTATGAGGACAAAACTCCTCAATCACCAACTTCTTCAGCTCACTCCACCTCATCCTCCCAATCACCCTGCTACCCTCGGCCTGGACAATGTTGTCCCACCAGCATCAGGCCGAGTCCACAAATGAGTGGGTAGCAAACATCACCTTCTGGTCCTCTCGGCACTCACTGATATCGAGCACCACCTCTATCTCCCTCACCCATCAGTGAGCAGCAGCAGCAGCAGCATTACCATTCCCATCAAAAGTAGGGGGCTTGCATCGCTAGAATGCCCCATAACTACACCCCTTTGTAGTATCCTGCACCGCTTCCTCCTCCTCATCATCACTGGAGACAACCATCTCAGTTTCTAGTTGCTCCCCTTCACCTGAACCTCTCTCAACGGTCCTCCTCCTCTCCTCCTTCTCTTTCTTTTCATCCTCCCTCACAGCACGAATAACCTCGGTCACCACAGACGGCAGGATCGTCTGCATGACCTGATGAACTTCCCCACAACTGCCTCCTTCACAGAGGCTCTCAAATTAGCACTCTCATCACCGCCTTCCTGGTGATGAAGCTCAGGCTCTGCAGGAGCTGTCTCAGCAGCCTTAGCCTTGTTCCCGATGACACGTGGCCTAGCACTACGACAACCCTGCACACCTCCTCGAGAAGCCTTCGAAGATCTACCACCCGCCATCCTCTAAACACTATAAGGTTCAAATACCAACACGGTCATTCAAGGTAATAGCTAGGATTATGTCAATTATAGCAAGTCCCTAATTACAGTGGCCAGTTGTGATTAGCCACTTACTTTACTCTTCATCCCCCAAGCATTCCCTATCCTAACTACATCAGTATCCAAATCTACTAAGAGCACATAAATCAGATAGCACGCGCACATAATACCGGTTAACCTTAAGAAAGTAAATTACCTGATGGCACGTAGCTACTTGGGCTGGCATCCATCCACTCGGTCCCATTCTCAGTTTAAGTTTAGGATTTAAAAATATTTACACATTTCTCTTAAACCTGGCTTTGATACCAACTTGTAAGGCCCCGTTCCCGGGAACCCTACGGTTGGTCAATCACAACCTAATTTATATCAAAACATATTAAGATTTATTAACTAATAATATATTGCAATGGAATAATTCGTCAAAATCCATTTCATGCTTTGACAAATAAATTTGCCAAGTAATACATCATCATTTAAAAGATTACAAAATGTCACTTAGTTATATTACAAAACAACATCATTATTATTGCATGAGATGGATGCCAGTCTTGCCCGCCAAGTAGCTTCACCCTCGTGCCATCCTCAGCAACAAGCTACCTGCCGACTGAAAATGCATGAAAAGTTAGCGTTGCTGAGTGAGTTCTAGTTTTATATAATAAAATACTTTACCTTTAGTAAAAACCTTTCCATAACTTTTGTTACTGATCACACAACATACATACATCTTGATAATATCATTATTATCTTTCAACATTCTTTTCATTCATTTCGTACTTTCATCATTATCTTTCACTTTCATCAAGACCAATATCATATGCTATACCCCAAACATTGTGCACGAAGCTGGTACTGGGCCGAAGTCTATAAATAGACCCCTAACATTGTGCCCGAAGCTGATTCCAGTACCGGGGCAAGCGACAAAGGTCCCGTTTCGTACATATTGGTCAATCACAAGGATTGACCCCTGTGCGCATCCTTATGGATTAGCTAAACCGCACACAGTTGAGCTAACAACTCAATGAGTTGTGAACCTACTTTCAGTTGCTTGCAAGATTTTACATTCTTTCATTAGGTTCCACTTCGTTAATAATGTCTTTCACTTTCATTATATAATAGTGTACGTACAAGAGCATTAACACACCACGTAAAGTCATATAATAATACGTAATAAGGAAAATTAATAATAGGCCACAACATGCATAACATGAACAAACATAACCCACCAAAACATTTCAGAGCTTAATCATAAATTTCTATTTTTCCCAAAATTTCAGAAAAATTCTAAGTCATCTTAGGCGCATGAGCACTATGCAGGCCCATGGGCACTATGCAGGCGCACGGACAGTTGGATGCATGGGAACAGTTAGGCGCATGGGGAAAACTTAGGCTCATGGGGAAAACTTTGGCGCATGGGACAAACTTAGGTGTATGGGTACTATGTAGGCGCATGAGTACTATGCAAGCGCATGGGTACTTGGGCGCATGGGAAAACTTAGGCGCATGAGCAAACACTTAGGCGTATGGGCAAAAACTTAGGCGCATGGGTACTTGGGCGCATGGGAAAACTTAGGCGCATGAGCAAACACTTAGGCGTAAGGGCAAAAACTTAAGCGCATAGAAACTATGCAGGCGCATGAGTACTATGCAGGCGCATGAGTACTTAGGCGCATGGGAAACTTAGGCGCATGGGTAGTTTGGGCTCATGGGCACTATTCCAGTTCTAACTTATACAAATTTCAGTTCCCGATCATCATCCAAACATATTCCTAGCCCAAATCTAGCATCCTAAGCTCATAAAACAAGCATACAACCATATAATTCAGTCAAACATTCTCAAATACACACACCAAAAATAATACTGGAAGTTGCAAAAATAATAACTTACATGCATTTCAGCCCCAAAACAAGTTTAAAACAGAAAAACCGGGAATCTAGAACTCACCTACAGCAGCATTCGAGTAAAACTCCTCCAAACTCAAGAGCACTTGGAGTTCAAACACCTAAACACACCAAAAACACCCAACCGAACGCAGAAAAACACATAAGACTCGGTCTACAAGCTGAAAACCCAGCCGAAACCGAACAAAACACACAAAATCATACCTTCTAGACGATCTTCTTCTTCTTCTCTCTAAAAACCGATGGACCTCTACTTTTCTTCTTTTTCTGCTATCGAAGGCAGTTGGTGAGCAGAAGTGTGGGCGGGCGGCCATGCCCACTTTTAAAAATAATTATATTAAAGTTTGCCTCTTGCACAACTTTAACCCCTCAACTTGGGTTATTTTACTTTTCTTTTTTTTATACTTCTCTTTTTCTTTTCTTTTTCTCTTCTTTTCTTCTTTTTAAAATATCCGGGTTTTACAATTCTTTAGTCGTGTTATTACTTCGCCCGGGTCATCGTCGGGGAAATCCTTGAGTTAGTTGGATTGCCTTGGTCTTAGCCTGCTATTGAAGCTTTGATTGACATATTGCTTTTGTTTTGAACTTTGATGTTTTAAAGTTTAAAAGGTAAGGTAAAATGATTATTTTAAATTGGTTTTTATAGAATGAGTAAATCTGATATTTCAACTAGTTTTAAAGGATATATATGATACACAGATTTTGATTTGAGTATATATGATATATATAAATTTTGTAGGGATATATATAATTTTCCATTACCTTCATCTATAAAATTATATGAAAAATTAATTTTAAAACAAAAAGATAATAATACAAGAGAAAAAGTTATAAAAACTGAATGTAAAAATAAAAATAAGATATAAAATGTTAGACATTTCTTAAAAATCTTTAAATTTTTACAACGAATGTTTTTATTAGTTAAATTAGAAAAATAAGAATAAAAACTTTATTGTAAAGCTCTAACACTTTGGTGATTGTAATATTTTAGTAGATATACTTGCTGGTTATGAATGAGACATCCCGGTGTTTAAAGAAAAAAATAATATTAAACAAACAAAATAATGACTTATAGAATTTCAATACCAATAAGAAACGATCTTTGATAATCATTTTCAATCCCAATAACTAAACACACTTGACGCCGTCTTTTCTTGGAACCACAATTGACGTTTCATAATCCCATGCCACTGTAATCATTTGACCCCCATTTTGCTTCTTATAAACTACAAATACCCTTATTTGCATAGAGGGTGAAACCCGAGCTTTAATGTGCGTTAATTGTGAGTTTTATGCGTGTTTTATGTGTTTACTTGCCTTGAATGAGTTAACTACGAGTTATTGGTGTTTTGCAGGTTAAACGCGTAAATCGGGGAAGTTACGATGGTTAGAGATGGAGCGGAATGCGCTGGAATGGTATTTACAGCTTTTGGAGCGGTTTCGTTACGCGTTCGGTTGATGAAATCATGTGAGAGTATAAGGCACTAAAAAGAGTGAAGTCTAGGGGCCGTTTGGCTGTTAATGGAAAGTTTATTATAGTTGAATATGTGAGAAATAAGAAGGAACAAAGTTGAGGGACTTGTTAGTAATTTTGTGAAAGTTAATTGAGAGTTGAAATATTGAAGACAGGAACGCGACCGTAGCCTACGGTTCATCAACCATAGGTTACGGTTGAGAGGTTCTGAAAATATTTTGTTCAGAAGGTGGGAACCGTAGCTTACGGTTACCAAACCGTAGCTCACGGAGCTAGTTGTATGCTGGGGATATTAGGGTTTTTTTGGCATTATGAAGGGGGGATTCATTCTCAGACGAACGAGGGAGCATAGTTTGGGCACGAAGTCAAGGTTCTTCACCACAAATCATCACGATTTCACACCCGATCATCAATTCGATCATGTGTTCATCTTCAATCCAAGTTTTTGTCGATTCCATGTTTACAATGAGCGGCTAAACTCCTTAGGTTTCCTCCGGGTGGAGGGTTCTAGTAAGTTAAACAACTTTGATGTATTTGATTGTTATGAACTCGGTGATCTAAGCATTCGATGCTTTTTACCGCTTGATTTGATTATCTGATTATAACCGATTAACTTTTATTGAATTCTAATTTTTATTCATTCAATTCCCGATAGTTTTAGTAATTGGGATATATTTGAATTGGGGATTAGGGTTGGTAATTGTAATTGATATTCATTTGATAACCTCTTGTTATGCATTAATCAGAGTACTTAGTCTGTGGATGTCACAATCAGTAATTAGGTCAACAAGTCTACGTAAGTGTTTTATCCATCATATCATTAGGGTTCAACTAAGAATTGGAAATCCGGAGGAACCTTTGTTTTTCCCATTGATTACAACTTTGTTTTTAGTAATTTCTAGTTAATCAACCAAACAAACAAACAGATTTTCTATTTCAGTAATCATTAAAGAGTACTTTTCATTACAACACTTTCCACAATCCTCCTCTGGTTCAATTCTCGACTTATCCTAGCTATAGTTTATTTCGGTTTTTGCATCTCACCAATGACAGACATCAACATGGCGCCGTTGCCGGGGAGGCATGCGCAAAGTGTTTAGTTCTATTAAGTATTTTGTCAAAAATCTCAAAAACCAAAAAAAAAAAAAGTTGAAAATTTTGAAATACAAGAAATACAAAAAGAGTTTTAGGTTGTTTTGTTCGGAATTACGCGTAGTTTCTTGTTTGTGTTGTGCAGGTGAAGTCACAGGTGTATGCATCATACGAGGAAGTCTGGGAAATCTTCACCATTACTATTTGATCCGGAGATTGAAAAGACCGCTCGTAGGGACCGTATACTCCATCGAGAGAACCGAATACAACATTCTCCGCTGAAACCCATGTCCGGATTAGGCAACATGGAACCGCAACATTCGCAAGTAGAGTTTAGCTCATCATCATCAGTTCAATTCTCACCATCGCCCAAGAATCCAACACCTAATACCACCCTACCTACCACCACCACTACCACCCAACTACCACCGATGCCACCACCACCGTTTACTAATCCAAACCCAAACCCAGCAGTTAACCGACCGGCGGTTATCCAACACAGCCCACCTTACGTGAGAGTCATTCCTGATGAAATTGTCACGACTGCAGGTCAACATCAGAACCAATCCATTAACCCAAGTCAACCGATTAATTCGTCTACCACAGCTCCAGCAACATCCAATCAAAACCAAACAAGTTTCCAACAGTTCGCTTATCAGCGATCGACATACGATCAAGGAAACAGGGATCGACAATTCAGGAGCTCGACAAGTGGTTCAAGCGGGTAATCTTAATGCACAAGGCGTGGGACTTCATCCAAATCCTACGGGGTATCAACAAGTACCACAACCCGATCCAATCAATCAACAACCCATTCCAAGAAGGCCATTAAATATTCCGCTACCACCACCGGTGCCTCAGATGCCGGGTCAAGCAAGACCCCTCCCCAGAAACTTGATCCACCGGTTAACTTATTAGAAGGCATTCCATGGAGATATCATAGAGGACCGGTCCGCAATGTGGAAAGCCGCTTTAAACCCGCTATAGCTAACAACCCATCACCAGTTGTGATCCCACAATTGTAAGGAGGTCGATCATTTGAAGTCCGGGCATAGTCAATCTCAAGTTTGCCAATGTATCATAGGTTGGCACACGAAGAGTCGTACTTGCATATTGCCGCGTATGACGCACGGTGTAATACCATTGGAGGTCAAGGGTTTAAGGAAGATGATTAAACTAGTGCTCTTTCAGTTCACACTTGTGGACAAAGCGCAGCAATGGTTTCATTCATTACCGTCTGCATTGATTTTCACATGGCCTGATATGCAAAAAACCTTCTTAGACGAGTTTTATACTCCGGAGCGAACAAACCAAGCTCGAAAAGATATTCGGAGCTTTCAACAACAAAATGAGGAGTTGTTTCATGAAGCATTTAACAGATTCAAGATGATGTTAAAGAACTGTCCGCATCACAGAATTCCTTTGTGGGAGTTATTGAACGCATTTCATGAGGGATTGACGGATGAAGACGCACGGGATTTGAATTCGATATCGAACGGTACATTTGGTACTAACTATGAGGATGAAGATTGGGAATACTTGGAGAAGAATGCCAACACGTCCAAGTGAAAGGCTCAGTCCTCAAGAAGCGCTCGGCATTTGGTAGTGAGAGCAGTAGAGAATCCACCTGAAAATAATAGGCAGTACCCATTGTGTGGACATTGTGGGGACATCGGAAATATAACCGATCAGTGTCCGGCCATTATCGGTGGAGGTGCAGATGTGAATTTTGTTCGAGGTGGAAGTGGGGGTAGAAATTTTAATATGCAGTCTAACACGTATCATCTGGGCCTTAGAAATCACTCGAACTTTAGTTACGGAAATGCAAATAACCAAAGCAATCAAGGATTTCAAGGTAACAATCAATTTGGTGGTCAGCGAAACTTCAACCAATAGCGGTTTCAAGGAAATGTTCAAGGAGGCTACCAGAACAACCAGAGAGGACCAACTGGGCCCTCTAATGTCTCTGGAGGTGATGATATCATGAGCATGTTGAAGTCAATTAAGTAAGATATGTAGAAAAAGAGTCAGCAGAATGAGGTGAGAGCACAGAAAGATGAGGTGCGAGACAAGGCCATTCAGTCGTTGACTGCACAAATGGGCCAGCTCGCGACTGAGATGAAAGAGTTAAAGCAAAGTAGTGGAAGGCTACCGAGTGATACAACAACAAACCCAGCTCATCAGAAGAAAGGTAGCTCAGTCGGCCAGGTAAGTACTCTTAGAAGTGGTAAAATTTATAATAAGGTCGACACTCCACCACAGCTTGTTGATGGTGTGGTGGAGGATTTAGGTGAGGATGGTGAGAGTGGTGCTGAGTCGGAACAAATTGTCGTTAAAATTAATGATACAATTGCTACTAACACCCGTGCTACAATCGTTGAGCCAATCAAGGCTAAGGAAGGGGAGCTAATTTCACGTCCTTTTCCTGAAGCTTTGAAGAATCCGGGTAACACAAGCATAATTAACAGAAGGGGACCTCAACCGGAGGAAATCTGGGAGGTGTTTAAACAAGTAAAAACCAATTTACCCTTAATCGATGCAATTAAGCAAGTTCCGGCTTATGCTAAATATCTTAAAGATATGTGCACTCAAAAATGGCAACATAAGGTTCCAAAGCAAATTGGTTTAACTGAGAGAGTTAGTGCCGTCTTAAATGGAGTGCTTTCACCTAAGTTATGGGATCCAGGAATGCCTTTGATTTCAATTCAAGTAGGTGATTTTAAAATGAACCGTGTGTTATTGGATCTTGGGGCTAGTGTGAGTATCCTTCCGGGAAGCTTGTATGACCAATACGATTTCGGTCCTCTACGTCATACCGACACAACCGTTGTGTTGGCGGATTTGACTCCTAAACTTCCCCGAGGGATAGTCCACGATGTTATCATGAAGGTGGAGGAACTCTATTATCCGGTGGATTTTTTGGTGCTTGATTATGTCTCTTCGGACCAAATTAAGCAACAAAATATGATTTTGGGCCGACCTTTCTTAGCCACGGCACATGCATTGATCGACTGTCACACGGGCACAGTCGATATGACATTTGGCAATAGAATGGTCTGATTAAATGTTTTCTCTAACGTTTCTGACATGTTTTCGAGTGATGAATGTTTCATGGCAGATGTGATAGACGGATGTCATCCTCACATGGAGGACGAGATGCCCGAATTGTGTTTTTTGTATGACAGGGCCGAAAAGAATCACATGTGTGTGTTGGCGGGAGAGGTACAAAGCTTGGAAGCACAGGCGGTATAGGAACGAAGGCCTCCATGGACTAATCATGTGGAGAGCCTTCCAGCTAAAATTTCATCGGGGTTGAAACCATCACTAATCAGTCCACCGAAGGTTGAGTTGAAAGAGCTGCCACATCATCTGAAGTACGCATTCTTGGGAGAGGAACAGACTCTCCCGATGATTATTGCAGCCAACTTAGAAAAGAAGCAAGAAGAAGCACTACTGAAGGTGCTAAAAACCCATCAAGCAGCGATTGGGTGGACTCTCGCAGATTTAAAAAGTATAAGCCCTTCCATTTGTATGCATAAGATTATAACTGATGCAGACGCAAAGCCTACACGAGATACACAGAGGCGACTTAATCCTAATATGCGAGAAGTGGTGAAGAAAGAAGTAATCAAGTGGTTGGACAATGGGATCATCTATCCCATTTCAGACAGTGCATGGGTTAGTCCAACCCAAACGATGCCCAAGAAAGCAGGAATTCAGATTGTGAAGGGAGAAAAAGGTGAGCAAATAGCTACTCGGTCGGTAACTGGGTGGCGGGTATGTATTGATTACAGGAAATTAAACGCCACCACCTCAAAGGATCACTTTCCTTTGCCCTTTATAGATCAGATTGTTGAGAAGTTATCAGGTTAGAAATTTTAATGCTTTTTAGACGGTTATTCAGGGTACAATCAAATTGCCATTCACCCCGATGTCCAAGAAAAGACCACATTCACTTGCTCGTATGGCACTTTCGCATTCAGGCGAATGCCATTTGGGCTGTGTAATGCCCCGGCCACCTTTCAAAGGTGCATGATGAGTATCTTTTCAGATATGGTTGGAGATGCTTTAGAAATTTTTATGGATGATTTTCAATCTTTGGATCATCATTTGATACGTGTTTGAACGAATTGTCTAGGGTGTTTGAACGAATTGTCTAGGGTATTAGAACGGGGTGTCCAAACAAACCTGGTGCTAAGTTGGGAAAAGAGCCATTTTATGGTTCAAGAGGGTATAGTTTTAGGGCATGTCGTGTCTAGCAATGGGATTGAGGTCGATGGGGCCAAAATTAAACTAATTTCTACATTGCCTCCCCCGACTAATGTGAAGGGCATCCGTTTCTTTTTAGGACACGCCGGGTTTTACCGTAGGTTTATAAAGGGCTTTAGTGTAATAACAAAACCTTTATGTAACTTACTTTTGAAAGATGTTCCGTGATGAATTGTTTAAAAGCGTTTGAGGTGTTAAAGGAACAATTAGTACAAGCCCCGATCTTGCAATCACCCGATTGGACAAAACCTTTTGAAATAATGTATGATGCAAGTGATTTTGCTATCAGGGCTGTACTTGGTCAAAGAGATGATAAGAAACCGTTGCGATTTACTACGCAAGCAAAACTGTCTCCGATGCTCAACTTAATTACACAACAACGGAGAAAGAGTTGCTTGCAGTCGTCTATGCGTTAGACAAATTCCGGTCTTATATTTGTTGAAGTAAGTTAATCATTTATTCTGATCACAGTGCAGTCTGATACTTAATGGAGAAGAAGGATGCCAAACCGAGGCTGATTCGGTGGATCCTACTATTGCAAGAGTTTGATCTCGAGATTCGAGACAAGAAAGGATGTGAGAATGTGGTTGCCGACCATCTGTCACGACTTCCGGCAGGAGTGGAGGATATCACACCCGAGATTAATGAGCAATTTCCTGACGAGTTTATAATGTCTGCTAGTTCCGGGCCATGGTATGCTAATTTTGCAAATTATCTTGTTTCAGGTACCGTCCCAGAGGCATGGAATAAGTGTAGGAAGCAGCAATTCCTTACACAGGTGAAGAATTACATCTGGGACGAGCCAGATTTGTTCTGGATTGGTGCTGATCAGATCATTCGAAGATGTGTTCCTGAGACGGAATTCTTAGATGTGCTATAGCATGCTCACTCAGCTGCTTGTGGAGGCCACTTTAGCGGTCAAAAGACAGGCCACAAAGTCCTTGAGTCTGGTCTTTACTGGCCAACCTTATTTAAGGATGCTTTTGATTTCGCTAAACACTGTACTAATTGTCAAAAGATGGGTGGGATTTCAGAATGGGATGAAATGCCAATGCAACCAATTTTGGTTGTTGATATATTTGACGTGTGGGGGATCGATTTCATGGGTCCTTTCCCCAATTCGAATGGTAACTTATACATACTAGTGGCATTTGATTATGTTTAAAAGTGGATTGAAGCAATTGCCACTAAGACCAATAACCATACCGTTGTCTGCAAGTTTGTTCAATCAAACATTTTTGCAAGATTCGGGATACCTCGTGTAATCATATGTGATGGGGGATCCCATTTTAAAAACTTTAACTTAGGCAAACTGCTAAAATGGTATGGAGTTGACCATCGAATTGCTACACCATATCATCCACAAACGAGTGGACAGGTTGAAGTGTTGAATAAGCAAATAAAAGAAATTTTGCAAAAGACGGTGCGAACTGACCATAAGGATTGGTCGACCAAATTGGACGACGCCTTATGGGCATATCGTACCGCCTATAAAACTCCTATCGGCAATACACCCTATCGTTTAATGTACGGGAAGGGTTGTCATTTACCCATGGAAATCGCACATCGGGCATTGTGGGTGGTTAAACAGGTCAATAATGACTATTCTGATGCAGGTGCTCACAGGTTGTTGAAATTAAGCGATCTTGAAGAATTACGCAACGAGGCGTAAGATACCGCAGCCGCATACAAGGACAAGATGAAAGCTGTGCATGATGCGAAACTGCGGCGTGTGGCGTTCACGATAGGTGTTGGGGTATGGTTATTTAACTCACGTCTTAAATTGTTTCCAGGAAAATTAAGAAGCAAGTGGATGGGTCCATTTGTTATCACAAGAGTGGGAAAGTTCGAGGACGTGGAGATCGAAGACCCGAAGGATGGTAAGAGACAAGTGGTGAATGGTCACCAACTAAAACCGTACTTAGACGGTGATGTTTGAATCCGCAACTGGAGGAGGTGAACTTTCTTAAGGGTTCACCGAAGTATACAACCGTCTGATGGTCATGAGAGTCCGGCTGAAGACTAAAACTTAGTGCTACCGGGAGGCAACCCGGATTTCGATGCCACATCAAAGACCTGGAAAACAACCGGTAGCAGAGCCATCCGTAGCTGCCTAGTCCAAATCGAGGAAATGAAGAGGTGCTGGGGTAGAAACCAGGGATACGGTAATGGAAGAACTTGTAGAGCCACAGCCAATGTAGGGTGACATACCATACAAGCCTATGTGGGTATCAGGCCCTCTTAGTAAACAACCGGCGGCATATCAACCTGAACTGTTTTATGCGAAGATGGGTGATGCCCATTCAATCAAGGAGAATATGTGCTTTGAAAAGAGTATTCACAAGTCGGATATAAAAGCTTTAGGGTTTTATGACAAGTTTGTTGAACTTGGTTGGGAGGCAATCATAGATTTTCAAGTAATAGGCACGGAGAAGTTTACATTGAGAGTGTTATGGAATGGTTACTCACATTAACCAAGGATGACGGGCGCAATCCACCCAAAACTGTCACACTCATTGGGAAGGTTAATGGGAAGCCAGTTATTATGTCTCTTGCTTCGTTGAATCAGGTTGCAAAGTTCGATTCCAAGGCCGATGATTTTTACACATTCATAAATGAGAACGATTACTATAATGATCAGAAGAATTTAGTGGCTGAAACTGTGATGTATACGGAATTATTTTGTTGGAGAAAGGGGTGGCATTGAAGTGTGACAATTTACAGCCGTTGGTTTGGGTTTTGTTAATGTTATTGACTACAAATGTGACACCGAGGTTGGGAGATCAGATGGCCATTCGGAAGTGGGAGTTACCTGTTCTGTTTGCTATCATGACTGGGCAACTTCATCTCTCCTTCCATCAGTTAGTAATGTTGCACATTTGGCAGAGCCGCAACACAAGGAACAAGAAATTGATTCCTCATGCTCGTCTAATTAGTGCTTTTCTTCATAAGCAAGGGGCGTTGCCACAATCTGAGTTTCCCTTTGTTAAACCGCATCCCACCTTCTCGATCGATGAACTGTGTAAAAGTGATCGGATCATATATTTGAAGACGAAGTTATGGCATAAGGTAAAGTTTGCAGACGGGGCAAAGTTGAAGGTGTTGCAATGGGGCAAGCAAGCATCCAGTGGAGGTGAGATGGATGATTTGGATACTAGTGATGAGGAGATTATGCGAAGGAGAAGAGAAGCAGGAACGTTGGCTTAAGTGCGAGTGGGCAGGTTGAGGAACCAGTACGTCCCGGTTATTCTTGGGGTATACTTGATGGGGCGATGCAGGAAACGGTGGAGAGGAGCCGGCCACCGGAATATGGCGGTTGGGAGAGTGCTGATCAGGTTTTGTATGACCAACAGTCACGACACGAGGTCATGAATGAAAGGCGGCATAGAGAGATGATCAAGCACACAACACGACTTGATAGGATGAGGTATGTGAATGAACAGAAGGCATTTAGATCGTTACCGAGGGGTGACATCTGCGGGACCCCCACAATACATGGATTACCATCAGTTACCCCCACATCAAGCCAGGATGCCAGAATATCCAATGCCTCAAGTACATGGCTCAATGTGGTTGCCGCGGCAGTATTCGGAACCGCATTTTTAGAGTTCGTATCCATACCAGCCGCCACCGTACGACTACCCAGCACAGCAACCCGCCGCAGCTCAATCATCAACCCAACAGCAGCAAGGACCGCGAGAGGGAGGCTTGGCAGACATATTCGACCTGACCGCCTTTTATGAGCACTTAGGAGGATACTTTGGTGGACCATTGGGTCCATCATATCAGTGAGGCACTCTCTGACTCGTTCAGCTCCATGTGCTCTGTCTTGTACTCTATTTGAACAATTTACTTGCTTTTTGTTTTGGTGTGTTTTTTGTGCTTCGTGGTGTAGACTTTGTTTGTTTGTTTGTTAAAGGAATGTGTGTTTTGTTTAATTGTGTTAGGAGTTAGCTGATAGGGATTGTTTGGTTGATATTCCTGTTGGGTTTGTAACAAGTTTTATCAAAGATGTTTAACCATTTAAACAACAAAACGCAGCGGATATAAGAGATTAAAACTAGTTTTAGATTCTAAAAATAAACCATTTATATGTTCAAGAAAACAAACCCAAGAACAAGGATCATATATGTGAAAAGAAATGATATCAAAACCAAAAAAACAACAACCATAGGATGTTCTTAAAACTACCTTTCAGGAACAAGGTAATGTGATATGAATGAGAGGAAGGAGATGATGCTCTTGAACGGCTAGCCTTCAAAGAGAAGCCCTCAAGCTTGTATACCCCAAGCCACTAACAAAACACCTTTGTTTGCTAGGATTTGATTACACTTGCACCACACTAGGATGTGTTCTTGTTCTTCTTTTCTTGATTTCAGCCGAGAGCCAAGGAAGAAGAGAGAGGAGAGAGTTTTTCTTGGTTATTGATTGATTGCATGTAAAATGGTTGGTGTTGTCAATATGTTGTGTTCCAAGAAAGCATTTAAGCGAGAGGGTGAGAGAGATTCAAAATCAAAAGGGTGTGAATTTCCCTCTCAAAATTCCCCCCCCCCCCCATATTTACTTGGAACTAATAAAAATAACATGTTACTAGTTACAAGTTTAATTAAACATGTAACATTTTAACATGATATAAGTTACATGCAATATTTCATAACCATTATCATATACATATTATTTAACCAACTTAAATAATATCATAAGATAATCCCTTTAAACAAATTATCCATATAATTTGTTTATTCCTCAAGTGCAAATATTTAGAAACCCATTTTCTAAATATCATAAGTGTTAATATTTATTTGTTAGATCATATCTTACAATAAACATCATGGTGTTTGTCTAGCTTGTTATTGGGTATGACCCGACTTGGATCATAACGTATTAGCCACATCAATTATAATATGAGTCTTGGGCAGACCGATTCCAACAATTCCCGGGTTAGTTTTTAAAGGCACCATACATTGGGGACAATGTATCCCAAGTGTGGGGATGTGGGAACCCGGGAAGGGATTTGTGGATAGGAGTTGAAGAGATTGAAAAGTGATTGAAATCGATGAAAAATTGAAAATTATGAAATTTTCAAAATTTTTAAGTGCTTTGAGTGAGTTAATTGGATACAAAACTAAGGTTTCAATAGCTAATGGGTTTCTCACCGGTAGTAAGTAACATAGTCCCTTGTCATGGTTGTCCCTTTAAGTTTCACGAGAGTAGGTCTGACAGTTTTTAGGGAAAAGAATTGAGAAGAGATTGCATATCCTACATGTCGGTAACCACTGTACCTTGTCTTGGTGAGATCTTGAGCCTGATAGAATGATTTACCTTGAAATTTTTTTTTGTTGAGTGCAGGCCGTATGTTATTCTGTGTTAGAACTTGTGTAATTTGATGCATTCTGAGATTGTGGATGTGACATGTGCACGTAGACGATAAAGGCATTAGGATTTTCTGTTTATGTGTTACCCAATAACCACCCTTAGTAGCTCTGTTGAGCCTATATTCACCTTTCATTTGTCCACCCGAAGTAAAGTGGGTTGTTACCAACCGTGAATGACAAATTATTATTAAAAAAAAAGGAGAAAAAGAAAAGAAGAAAACAAAAAGAGAATTCGTTTTGTATATAGTTTAAGCTATCTTGGGTAGAAACCAACCCTAAAGTTAAGTCGTTATTTGTGCAAATAAGTTATCACGGTTTGGTAGTTTATTTGTTAGCCACGCAAAAAATAAAAATAAAAAAATAAAAAAATAAAAAATTTCCTTCCTTTAGCCTAAGCCAAAACCCGAAAGTCCTTTTGATATGTGCCATGTTCTGTGTTACGATGGAGGTTTGATTGTTATACAAGCTTATGATTGCGGAATTTCATATGTGGTCTTGAGTGTTAAATATACTAGCACATTGCACGCTAGTTCAGATATTATCCCGAGAGGAGAGTATATTGTGAGGGGCATGTAGAAAGTGTTTGAATCATAACCATGTTAGTTTTAGATAAACAAGTCTTGAGTTTTGAAATTGCATCAAATGTTGTTAGACTGTCAATCTCGATTGTGTTAGTCTATGGGATGGGTATGACTTGGGACTTAGAGTGTGTATCGGTTGAGGGATTTAGAGGTATTGTTACTGTAGTGAGTAGTTCTAATTGGTTTGCTTGAGGACAATCAAAGGTAAGTGTGGGAATGTGATGGGGAGGGTGAAACCCGAGCTTTAATGTGCGTTAATAGTGAGTTTTATACGTGTTTTATGTGTTACTTGCCTTGAATGAGTTAACTACGAGTTATTGGTGTTTTACAGGTTAAACGCGTAAATCAGGGAAGTTACAATGGTTTAAGATGGAGCGGAATGCGCTGGAATGGTATTTGCAGCTTTTGGAGCGGTTTTGGTACGTGTTCGGTTGATGAAATCATGTGAGATTGTAAGGCATGAAAAAGAGTGAAGTCCAGGGGCTGTTTGGTAGTTAATGGAAAGTTGATTATAGTTGAATATGTGAGAAATAAGAAGGAACAAAGTTGAGGGACTTGTTAGTCATTTTGTGAAAGTTAATTGAGAGTTGAAATATTGAAGACAGGAACGCGACCGTAGCCTATGGTTCATCAACCATAGGTTACGGTTGAGAGGTTCTGAAAATATTTTGTTCAGAAGGTGGGAACCGTAGCTTACGGTTACCAAACCATAGCTTACGGTTCCGTTG
The DNA here is from genome assembly GCA_025506505.1 of Flaveria sonorensis. NCBI lineage: Eukaryota > Viridiplantae > Streptophyta > Magnoliopsida > Asterales > Asteraceae > Flaveria > Flaveria sonorensis. The sequence continues at coordinate 60,939,749 of CM046433.1, read as the reverse complement.
ACGAAAAATACTGTGCTAGTTGTATGCTGGGGATATTAGGGTTTTGTTTGGCATTATGAAGGGGGGATTCATTCTCAGACGAACGAGGGAGCATAGTTTGGGCATGAAGTCAAGGTTCTTCACCACAAATCATCATGATTTCACACCCGATCATCAATTCGATCATGTGTTCATCTTCAATCCAAGTTTTTGTCGATTCCATGTTTACGATGAGCGGCTAAACTCCTTAGGTTTCCTCCAGGTGGAGGGTTCTTGTAAGTTAAAAAATTTTGATGTATTTGATTGTTATGAACTCGGTGATCTAAGCATTCGATGCTTTTCACCACTTGATTTGATTATTTGATTGTAACCGATTAACTTTTATTGAATTCTATTTTTATTCATTCAATTCCCGAGAGTTCTACTAATTGGGATATGTTTGAATTGGGGATTAGGGTTGGTAATTGTAATTGATATTCATTTGATAACCTCTCGTTATGTACTAATCAGAGTACTTAGTCTGTGGATGTCACAATCAGTAATTAAGTCAACACTTATGTCTATGTAAGTGTTTTATCAATCATATCATTAGGGTTTAACTAAGAATTGGAAATCCGAAGGAACCTTTGTTTCTCCCATTGATTACAACTTTGTTTTTAGTAATTTCTAGTTAATCAACCAAACAAACAAACAGATTTTCCATTTCAGTAATCTTTAAAGAGTACTTTTCATAACAACACTTTCCACAATCCTCCTCTGGTTCGATTCCCGACTTATCCTAGCTATAGTTTATTTCGGTTTTTGCAAGTCACCAATGACAGACATCAATACACCATCTCTATTCTTAACTCGTATTAACTTATTAAATACCTTTTAACTTCAGTTCAATATCAGTGGGAAATTGGGTTTCAAGCGTCAAGCAAAAGACTGATGAAATGGCTGTGAAAGTGATACGTTGTCTGAAATATGCACTGGAGTTGATAGCTTCTATTGCTCAGAATTCTTATGAAGATGTTGTTTTCATAGTCATTATCAATGTGGTTTACATTTTCGTGGCTCCGTTGTTACCTCCCGATGATGTACTAACTGCCTCAGTAGTGTCTTTGTTGTTGCACATGTGGTTGTGGTTCTACTTATTGGCACTGCAACTGATAAACAGTCGTCCGAATCTAAGTTTGAATGAAAACTATCTAGTTTGTTAGCTTGTTTTATGATGTAATGCTCTTGTTCAGTAACCTCTAAATGAAAGTTACTGTTGCCTTGTTTTGGTAATTATCATGTGTTTTTGGCATTAATGGACTTTTAGCTTTGATTATTAACTTCCTCGAGCTTATGTAATGCTGTTTCAAAGGCTCTAGATTTGAGCCCCGTTGTAAGATAAATTTTATGATTTCCAAATGCTGTGAAGAATGTTAATGACCATTTGATGATCAGAGGTTTATTATTTCATGGCGATTTTTAGTGGAACGAGAGTTTGGTTGGTTAAAAAATTAGTTTCATCTTTGTGATATCGTTGGCTCAAGATTGTGTGATTTGGTGTTTTATGTTTATATAAATTATTAACAATCAATCTTGCTTTTGAATCTTTAGATATTTCACATTTGAAAAGGGTTATAAGCTGCATATATAATTTTTATTAACAAAATTACAGAAAACATCATTTTGGTTTATTAAAAATTGAATGTATCTTTTTTTTTCAAAAAGTATTCTAATCATGTTTTATGTATATCTTTTATAACAGATTTCATCCTTTAGACTAACTGTTGTTAAGTTATTCTGTTAAGTCAAGAGTAATTTGATCTTTTTACCTTTAAATGACTATTTATGTAATTAAACATAAAGGACGTTTTCTGCAACTCTTTTACCTATTAATTAATTTATGTATTTTTGCAATTATACATATACAAAATGATTTTTATATATCATAACATATAGTATTTAATTATGTTTATCAACATTTTACATATAAATATAAATTTTGTAAATAGTATTATTATTTTTTATACTTATACCGTTAGCCCTATATACTTTATCTTTAATATTTTTTACAAGATATTTTTAAATAATTATAGAGTGTTACCTTAAACTTATTTTTTTAATCTAAGATATAATAGTGATTACACAGAGAGGGTATCATATGATTAGTTTCTTAATTAAGTTTTAGCTAAATTTCATTAATCGTTCCTCCTGTGTTTTTTTTATAACTAAAAATATATTATAGTTTTAAATCGTTCCTCCTGTGTTTTTTTATAACTAAAAATATATTATAGTTTTAAGTAAAAACGAAAAATAAAACCAAACGAAAAATAGACGTAAAAACACTGAACTACGCACGTGAAACATAAAACATTAAAAACAATAACTAAGTCGATTTAGGACTTGCGCGTTTTGACATGGTTGATAAACTAAAAAAAATAGGCATAAAAACGTGGAATCACACACGCACGTTGCGGCTTGTTAACTCCGAAGTGTAAAACGAAAAGTTTATAAAGATGAAAAGTTAATATGTATAAGATAAAGATTAAAAGTATAAGAAAATGACACTAAAAGGTATAATAGTGAAGTAATTATAATGGTTAAAAGTAATAATATAAATTATAGATGTAAAATATTATTTAAAAGTAAAAAAAAATTATACATAAATAAACAAAATGGATACAACCACTAAAGGTAAGGTACAAATCATGATGCAATGTATTTGATAATTAGTAATATATATAATGTTTTTTAAATATAAAAAGTTGTTCTGTGTCTAAATTTTATATTTAACATAATAATATTAATAGAAATTTAATAATATAAATTCAAATTAGCTAATAAATAAATATTAATAATTATATTTATATTATTAAAGTTATTATAAATTTGTTAATTTGTATAATATATGTTACTTGTATGTCTTTATTAAAACAAAATAATTTAAAAAAATATATGATAACAATTTTGAAATAAAGCTAATTACGAAAAACGGTCTTTAAATTAGGTTTAAAGTTTCAAAATAGTCCTTTAATAGAGTAGAAAGACTAAAATGTCCTTGACTTACGGAGAAAAATTAACGCCTGTTAGTCTAAAGGGTTAATCTGTTATGAAAAGTATACATAAAGGATGATTAGAGTACTTTTTGAAAATAAAGATGATACTTGTAATTTCCTATAAACCTAAAGGATGTTTTCTGAAATTTTGTCTTTTTATTTGATTTTTTCCACCTACGTATCTACAGTTCGGTTACAATTTTGATTTCGGTGGGTCCAATACATTTAAAAGGTTATTTACAGACGCCAATTATCTAAAAAGTAAAGCGCCTATTTCGGGATAAACCGACAGAGACCAAGAGAAAACCGAAATTTACCGAGAGCCCATGTTGATAGATTGAAAGCCGACTGTTTTTTTAATATGTACAAACTTTTTTTTAAACCGGTTTTTCATCAATATTTTTCAAACCGCTCAAATCGGTTTGTACCGGTTTGAAAATTAGTTTTTTAGAAAAACCGGTTTTTATACCGGTTACAAACCGGTTTTTGGTGCGAGGTTACAACCTGTATATTGGGTTCAACAATAGATAAATTGAAGCTTCACAAAACACAATCAAAGCCAACTAAAGATCTCATTATACAAGTTCAGAGACCAGTTTGATAAACAGAACAAACAAACACAAGACAAAGTCAACAAGACAAAGTCAACATCAGACCACAAGAAAAGTCAAAATTAGGTGATGATGTAAACACATTATAAATAGAATCTCTAGTGCTACTTTGTGTGGCGTGGTTTATTGCAAAGTGTATGAGTGGCTAGTAGTTCTTATGTGTGTGTATTCCTGGTGTAAATCCCACCCAGGAGAATTTCTCTCCTTTGGGTGGGTTGATGGTCATCCATCTTTGTATATGTTTCCTTCATTGTAATTTGGTTATTCATATCAATGAAATCATAACATTTTACTTACACACACATCCTTGTCTTTGATTCACACACTCCACGCATCTTTAATTTTGAATTCTTAGATCTGAAAATGATGAATCATAAGATCCAAGCTAAACAATCTAAAATATTGATTCAGCAAATGGTATCAGAGCTGTTGGTTGCTGGGTTCATGTATGTTTCAGATCTGTTTTCATCTTTAAAGGTGTTTTCAACAAAGAAAAATTAGAAAATATGAAACAAGCATCTGTTCATCAAAACCCCAATTGTTCATCAACAAAATACACTAACATCAACAATATGTTCACAATGGGCTCGAATTGAAGTTGATAAATCATTCAACACCATATCACTTCAAATTCGCAAAGAACATGTGTTCAAAAAGAATAGTCAGATCTCGAATAGGTTGCTTCAAAGAACACAAAATTCTCAAACTAATGTGTTAATTGAAGCTGCCTACATCAATCTACAAGCTTTCTAAAAAGATCAATCAATTATTCTCACACTCGATTAAAAGTGTTGATTGATTTGGAATGAATCTGAAATCTAGATCGAAGATTATCAAGAACAACAAATGCTGAAACTCATCCGCATTTCCTATTATACTCTGCTGAAATTTATGAAGACTAATGCGAATGGAAGGCAACACATCTGCATTTCTTCAAAGAAATGCTAGTGATTAAGCCAACAAATGCGGCTGTATGATCAAGAAATGCGACCAACTTTTAACACATCCGCATTTGTTTTAATGAAATGCGGATGTGACAATAGAAATGCGGATGTTATGCTGCTTTGAGGCACCCAATGCGGATGTTCATCCCATTCAATAGAACAAATGCGGGTGATAACTCTACAAATGCGGATGTATTATACCCAATGCGGATGTTCAACTCATTTCATAGAACAAATGCGGATGATAACTCTACAAATGCGATTGTATTATATCCAATGCGGATGAGTTCCAAAGATCAACAAATGAAATGCGGTTTGTTATATACTAATGCGGATGCTGATTTTGTGATTAACAATGTTGCTGTGATTCAACAAATGCGATGTTACAGAAATGCTTATGTTGATTCAACAAATGCGGATGTTACAGAACTAATGCTTATGTTGATTCATCTAATGCGATGTTTTATCCAAATTTCAGCCTTTGTTTTAAATAATGCTAATGCTATCAACAAAATGCACATCCATCAACAACACAACATCAACACATCAACATCAACAACACCATCAACAACATCAACATCAACAACAACATCAACACATCACACATCAACATCAACAACAACATCAATAAAAACATCATCAACAACAACAATATCAATGAAACATGATGAACATAAGACAATAACACACAAGAAATACGAAAGATGATGAACAGATGCCTACAACAACAAGAAAACAAGAAACATGATGAATACGGATGATTGCAACCAATAGGCATATCCATTTTCACATTCAACAGAAATGACAAAATCAACTTGGTCACATAATCACTGCTCCAATCAAGGATTTTTTACAACTGTTAGAAACTCTTCTGAAGTACTTGGAACCATCTATTATCAAGTTAATTCAGAGATTCAAAGAGTTGAGTGTCTTCAAGACTGACTTATGTTTCCTGATGTTGTTTATTGAAGTTTGAAAGCCTCATCATATGCCTAATCATTCTAATCCTTTGAGTGTGATATGAAAAAATAGTATCCAAAGTGATACACCTCATATCCAATATGTTAATTATTCTCAAAGAGATTCTATCCTTTATCAGAAATACATTAGGAGAAGCTTAATCTGAGGGGGAGAACTACAGTGAATTGTGTTGTGTCGAACATCAGTTGATCAAGAAGACATGTGACGGAGAAGATCTTCAAGTCAAAGTTTGACAAGCATCATTTTAGGGGGAGTATTGTTGGGTTAACAATAGATAACTGAAGCTTTCCAACACAATCAAAGCCAACTGAAGATCTCATTGTACAAGTTCAGAGACCAAGTTGATAAACAGAACAAACAACACAAGACAAAGTTAACATCAAGACCATAAGAAAAGTCAAAATTAGGTCATATGTAAAACACTATAAATAGAACCCTTAGTGCTACTTTGTGTGTTCGTGGTTATTGCAAAGTGTGTGAGTGGCTAGTAGTTCCTTTGGGTGGGTTTGATGTTCATCCATCTTTTTATAGTTTCTTCATTGTAATTGTTATTCAATATCAATGAAATCATAACATTATACATTACACACCTACTTGTTCTTTGATTCACACCTTCCACCATCTTTAATTTTGAATTCTCAAATATGAAAGATGAATCCTAAGATCCAAGCTCAACAAATCTGAAATATTGATTCAGCACTGTATACAAACTGCCGATTCGGTCGAGCTTGATCGGTGTGGCTCAAACCATTTTTTTTCAATCGGTTCGTTTTTTTCCGAAACTGGTTTTTTTGTACCCCCTCTATTTGCATGAGACATCCTGTTTTTTATAGAAAAAAAGAATATTAAACAAATGGCGTAATGATCAATGGTGGAGGATAATAGGGGCCTGGGTGGGGCCACTGTCACACTCCAACCTTAACGGCGGAAACGTTGAGATGTGAGGGTTAAGATTGTTCATGCCACACAACGCTATTTCAAAGTGTAAATATTATTAATTTTCAAGTTTCATGACATACATACATGGAAAAACATATTTCAAACAACCAATATAACAAGAATTCAAATAGCATCATGCGACAAATAGGTCATTTTTATTATTCTCTAGGTCCAATCCTAGATGTGTTCAAGTCTTCATGAGCATTAAGCGGGATCATTTCCTGAAACATGTTAAAATAATGTCAACGTATAATGTTGGTGACCCATAGGTTGAACATTACATATATTATCATATATATATATATATATATATATAATAATTGGCATTCATGTCATAGGTTATAGAATAATGTAATAATAATTGGATAAACAAATTAACATCAAACCTTGACAAATATGGCCCCAACATGTTATACGATTAGCTAATTTTACTTGGTTCCCATAGTGATCAGAATACGTCACTATGAGCCGGCAATAACCACGGCTTTAGCACCAAATAGGCTTGTCAGGCCCATAGATCTATGACGTCACTAGGCTAGAAATAGTTAATGATTGTATCTTACAAGTGTTATCACATTATAATTACAAGAGTCCAAATAACCATGACAAAAAGATGAATTGCATAAGTGTTACAAGAGTAAAAACGTATTTACAGTGTGTTTATAATAAGGTTAACATGTTTCACTCCAAAGAGTGAAATAATATAAAATGGGATTGAAAACTCACATGAATTATAAGTGAATATATAGAAGTCTTATACTAAACGCCAAAGATTCATTAAAGTTCAACCTAAAGAACGGCGTATTAAGTTAATCCATGATTATAATGTTAACGGTACTCGGAACCCACGTTTAAATTTGAGATTTTTGGATAACAATGTAATATTATAACGATGTTATTTGTAATCATTTAGCCCACTATTTTAAGTTCTAAATAGATACGTTTTATTATTATTTTATTATTTTAATGATGAAATAAAATTTTTATGATAAAATCATTAATAAAAGTAAACTCTTATTATCAAAGAACTATTATTTACTATTTGATACAATAAGTAAATTTGGTATTTTTAATAATTAAAATAATTCTATTAATCACATAGTGCATATTTTAAATAGGTACATATATAATTTATTTTCTTTTTAAATATATTTTGTAAATATATTTTATAAAAATTGAGGAATTTATTAAATTGTAATTCTTGGGAATTAAGGAGATTAATTTCATTACAAAATTAATAATAAATTATATTGTGTACCAAGTTTTATAATTTTCCAAATAAAAGAATAAGGATTTATTAATTGAATTTCTAAGAAAAATTTAAAAGAAATTAATTTTATTTGTTTTTGGAGAGTGAAAATGGTTTTTTATATAAATAATAATAATACAAAATGTTTTCTCTGCCTTAAAAAAACATTAAAACACCTTTAAAAATAAAGCTGGGACTCGGGTTCGAATCTGGGTCCCTAGTCACACCTCCCCCACTCAAACCACTAGGCCAAGGCCCTGGTTTGTGTTAAATTTCGGGAATGAAAACTCAAAGCAAATTTTCTGGAAAAATCCCCATTTTCACAGAACCCTAGAATTCTAATCGAACCAATTGAGCATCAATTCGATCATGATGTTGAATTACCATAGGGCTTTGATTCCCTATGGTTAATCGAGTGTAACCATACGTTTAATTTACCTTTTGATGTTGGTTGGCAATACGGCTTGAACGCAACCCGCTACAGGTTCTTGATGCAATTTTGATGCTTGTGTGTGTTTTGGTGCAAATTGATGTTACAGAAGGTGGAAAGAAGATGGCGAGTATTTGCCCCCCTTATTTGTAGTCTCCATTTGATCGATTAGTGTCCAACGGCACTAAGGCTAGCCTCGATGTTACAGGTGGTTTTCAAGTATTAAACACTATTTCAATGAAATTAAGGCTGATAATGTGCTCAACTTGATTATTCGAACATGTAAATTCAATTAATTTGATGATTACTACAATTTAAGTGTAGAAACGATTGGAGTGTTAATGGTTTCGGTTTCAGGTAAATTGTTTCATCAAACTTCATTTAAAACTCAGTACTATCCCCCAACGAGTTCGAACCGTTCCCTCGACTCGAATAGGCGATTAATTGTATTTGGGAGATGTAATTTGGTGTTTCGATGGTGACCGGAGTTTGGCTGGAGGTGGCCGGAGGATTGGCCGGGAAATCGGGGAGTGGGTTGGGTGTTAAAGAATTTACATATTTGGTCCCTAGGGTTATCTAGTTCAACATTTCGGCCCAAAGTTATGTTTTGTTTTTAAAACAATTTTACAGTTTGGTCCCTGGAGTATTAATCTTTTTATTTTATGCCCAAAAATAAATTACAAGTTTCTAAAAATTTTTTAAAAATAATAAGACCTATATTATTTTTATTTATTTTCATGATCACCCTTAATATGCTTATATTATTTTTTTTATTATTATTTTCATTATTAATATTATTATTAGCAGTTTTTTATACTTGTTATATTTTTTTATTGTTATTATTATTATTATTATTTTATTATTATTATTATTATTATTATTATTATTATTATATTATTATTATTTACTTAATTATTTAATAATATCTAAATCATAAGGATACCAAAAGAGATCAGATACAAGAAATTACAAACGAGTCCTCGTATTTGTATTAGTGACAAAACACGCCCTTACAATAGATAACGGAATTAACAACAACTTAACATTACACGAGAGGTCACAGCCACCGTCCCCTCTCTTTTTTTCGTCGTAGTGTAAATATTTTTATACGATAGTGTAAATTTTTTATATATATCGAGTTCACCCTCATAAAAAAGTTTAATTTAGCGTCCGCCACTTATAAAAGTCTTCATCTCTGCTACTGGTAATTATAATAGAATTTTAATACCAATAGAAAGGATCTCTGATAATCATTTTCAAACCAATAACTAAACACACTAGAAGCCGTTCTTTAAAACCAAAAAAAACACTTGATGTATAGTTTTTTTTGGAACCACAATTGACGTTTCATATTCCCATGCCATTTTGCTTCTTAAAAATTACAAATACCCCTATCAGCAAACGTCATCTTTATTCTCAACTCGTATTAACTTTTGTAAAACTTTTAACTTCAGTTCAATATCAATGGAAAATTGGTTTTCAAGCGTCAAGCAAAAGATTGATGAAATGGCTGTGAAAGTGATACGTTGTCTGGAATATGCTCCGGAGCTGATGGCTTCTTTTGCTCGGAATTGTGATGAAGATGTTGTTTTCATGGTCATTATGAATGGAGTTTTTGTTTTCATGGCTCCAGTGGTACCTCTTGGTGTTTCACTTACTGCCTCAGTAGTATCTTTTGTGGTTGCATTTCTGGTTTACGTTCTACTTACTGTCACTGCAACTGATGAACAGTCGTCCGAATCTAAATCTGAATGAAAACTATCTACCTAGTTTGTTTTATGATGTAATGTTCTTGTTTGGTCACATCTGAATAAAAGTCACTCTTGTCTTGTTTTGCTAATTATCATGTGCTTTTTTGCATTAATGACTTTTAGGCAGCTTTCATTATAACTTCCTCAACAATGTGATGTTGTTTTAAAGGCTCTAGATTTGAGCCCCCTGTGTAAGATAAATTTTAAGATCACAAATGCTGTGAAAATATGCTGATGCGGAACGTTAATGGCCATTTGATGATTAGAGGTTTAATATTTCATGGTGATTTGAAGTGGAACAAGAGTTTGGTTGGTTATAAAATTAATTTCATCTTTGTGATATCGTGGCTCAAGATTGTGTGATTTGTTGTTTTATGTTTATATAAATTATTAATGACTTGCTCTCGGGTCGGGTTCATTGAAAATTTATCACTGTGCTTAGTCGGGTAGCCAACCTGTTGTACCTGACTGAGTCGGTCAACAAAATACAATCTAAGATTTTTAATTCAATTCATAACTTATGACTTTTTATTTGATTCACTTAGTTTAAAAAGCCAGTCGAGATAGTTAGACGTGAAGTTAGAACTTCGTATAGCTATTGTATAATATTTTATATTAAAAGTAGATAACATTTTTCATAATCCTTCGATTCTAACAAATATAATAATAAAATGAGTTACATGACAATTTAAAATGTTAATAGCATCATGATGAATACTTAATGCTTGGCTATTATAATTTTTAAATACTTTCACTTTCTCAAAATACATCATAGAGATGTAATAAATTACTCTTATATAATTTGGGTGAGGTTAGGTCAAACATTAGTCATTTATGTTATAGTGATAAAGTTTCTCTTGTAATACCCTCCACTGTTCTGGACTACCCTGAAACTCCACGAATCCTACACATCCATGTCATTTTTATCCCGAAATACCCTGAAACACTGAAAATGCAACCCTAGACTAACCTGAACTTTTTATTTTCACCCGAAACCACAAAACCACCACAAACCGCCGAGATTACCTCTCGGCTACTAATACCCGACTCCACTACACGCGGAGTACCCGCAATGGGTGGCGGCGGTTACCCGTGAGGGTAAATGCATACCCGAGAGAGTACGCGAATGCGCCACCTCCTCCTTAATAGTTAAGCATATATAAAAGAATATAGACAGAGCAATCATTTTTATTTCCATTTCGTTGTTATGTGTAGTAATAAAGAAATAAAATTTCATGTAATAAAGAAATAAAATCATGGTAATATATAATTAATAAATAATTATTAAAAACAGTAACTTGCATTGTTTGCCATCTTTTCTGACACACTGCAAGTAGGTCTTTTCAAAAATAAAAAGACTAATAAATAATTATACTGTTCACAACGCTACAAGTCATCTTTCTCATAAACAGTCCTAATCAGCATGCCACATCAGCTTTCCACTCACCTCCACCCATTCTTCACACAATAATTTTATAATAAACATAACAAAATCGACTAAGGGAGGAGGGGGCACAAACCTCACTGTCCTGGACTACCCTGAAACTCCACCAATGCCACACAGCAACGTCATTTTTATCCTGAATTACCTTGAAACACCCAAAACACTAGAAATGCAACCCTAGACTAACCTGAAACTTTTATTTTCTCCCAAAACACCCAAAATCACCACAAACCGCCGAGATTACCTCTCGGCTACTAATACCCTGACTCCACTACAAGCGGAGTACCCGCAATGGGTGGCGGCGGTGTACCCGTAAGGGTAAATGCATACCCGAGAGGGTACCCGAATGCGCCCCCTCCTCCTTAATAGTTAAGCAAATATAAAATAATATAGATAGAGCAATCATTTTTATTTCCATTTTGTTGTAATGTGTAGTAATAAAGAAATAAAATTTCATGTTAATATAAATAAAGTAATAAATAATTATTAAAAACAGTAACTTGCATTGTCTGCCATCTTTTCTAACAGACTGCAAGTAGGTCTTTTCAAAAATAAAAAGATTAATAAATAATTAGATTGTTCACAACGCTACATCTCATACTTCCCACAAACAGTCCTAATCAGCATGCCACATCAGCTTTCCACTCACCTCCACCCATTCTTTCCACAAACACTTTTTACCCCCAATACTATCCTTCCCACAAACACCTTTATTTTTCCACCTCACATTTTCTTTTTTTATTTACTTTAAATAAAAATATTTATATTATTGTAAAAATATTTCATTAAAATAAATAATGGAATTAAATATCAAATGATCAAGTTATATACTTAAATTAAATAATTCTGAATAAGAAATAATAAAATTAAACCGCAACTACATTAAAATAAAATAAAAACAACAACGTAAAACAATAAATAAAAATGATCATACGAAATTAATAGATAGAAACAATAATAAAACTACTATGTAATCCCCCTATTCGCCCAGAGATGTTCTATTAGATCGTTCTGCAATGCATGGTGCGCGTCCTGGTTACGTAAGCTTCTAAATCTGTGTAGGTGTGTTTGAAATGATGGTGGTGCCCGTTATTGTAACTTTCTGGCTCTGGTTCTTGCTCTTCACGCGACCAGTTAGTTATGGAACGTCTTTCATCTTCTACAATCATATTATGTAATATAATACATGCATGCATTATATCACCTAATACCGGTAAGTTCGAGGATCTTGCTGGGGATCGTATCATTACCCACCTAGCTTGAAGAACACCAAAGGCCCTTTCTACATCATTTCTTGCAGACTCTTGACGCCTTTTGTACCACTTCATTTTCAAATTATTCTCCGGTGGATATGTAAAACTCTTTACAAGTGTTGCCCATTCTGGATAAATACCATCTGCAAGATAATACCCTGTGGTGTAGTTATTCCCATTCACTATAAAATTACATTGCGATGCATTCCCCTCTAATATTTGATTGAAAACTGGTGATTTATTAAGCACATTGATATCGTTGTTTGATCCAGCTACTCCAAAGAATGCATGCCAAATCCAGAGGTCATGTGATTCAACTGCTTCTAGCATAATGGTGGGATGCCCATGATCACCACGAGTATATTGACCTTTCCATGCAGTTGGACAATTTATCCAACTTCAGTGCATACAATCAATGCTTCCAAGCATTCCAGGAAACCCGTGATGGGCTTCATATTCAGCTACTAACCGGTCAACGTCATATTGGGTTGGTCTTCTTAAATACACAGATGAATAAATTTCCACGATAGACCTGCAAAACTTTTGTAGACATTCCATAGCAGTACTTTCACCAATGCGTAAGTATTCATCGCATTGGTCAGCTGTTGTGCCATATGCCAATTGACGAATGGCACTTGTGCATTTTTGTCTTGGTGATAGACCCTTTCTACCTATAGCATCACATCTTTGCGTAAAATATTTCCAGTGTACAGATTTACCTGGTTCAGATAAATCTGTGACGATACGATTAAAAAGACCAATGCGCATCCTAAACCGCCGTCTGAAGAAACTCTCATCGTACACCTACTCTAGAGCAAAGTAATCATTCCACAAATGTGCGTCTCCATCCTGACTACCTCTATCTATCTCTTTGCGCTTCTTACGTTGTTGGGAAGAACTTCCCTCTTCTTCTTCGTCAAGCTCAAACAACCAATTAGCAAGGTCTTCGATATCATCGGAAATAAGATTTTAAAATTCTTGTGTGAGCATTTGAGGAATATTCATGGGTATTTTATCATCATCGATGCTCATTTTCAGAATTCGTGTGGAAAATAGGTGAAGTGTTGTAGTGATTATGGTGTACATTGTGGTATTTATACAAATACCAAAACTAGCCGTTAGAAAAAAAACAAAAAAACTAGTCGTTAGAGCAAAGACAAAAAAAACTAGCCGTTAAAAAAATTCATTAATTAAAGTAGCCGTTACATAAAAGTAGATAAAACAACATTAAACTAAAACCACATCATAAAACCGAAACAACAAATTAAACTAAAAAAATTAGCTGCGACGAGGCATTCCATATTTCTCTCTTATCTCGTTACACAATTCTTCATGTTCGGTACGCTGGAATGGATCCATATGACTTGTGTCGATGAAAAGGATTTTCTTCTCTTCCAACTCAAAGAATTTATCAATTTTTTTGTTGAAATGTTGGATAGCTTTCTTCTTTGCCTTTGTCGTCTCCGCCAAGTCTTCAAAGAGACTTAGTCTTTTTGCTTCGTAAGCAAGTGAAGAAGAAGAAGTCATGTCTTTACCCTTTATTTTGGCCAGCTTCTTGGCCTTGTCCCTCCCCATTGGACGTGTTGGAGCTTTCTCTCGAGACTCTTCTTCTAGAGGTTCTTCCTCTTGATCTTCTTGTTGCATTGCATGAACAACATCATCATCATTATCATCATCAAGTGATACACCCCACTCTTGAGTTGATTCGGGAGTATTGCCAAAGTTGGCATCCGAAGCAGAAGTGGTATACTCCCCTGTGTTGCGTGTCTTTGTTCTTTTGGAAACTTGATGACCATACACTTTGGTAGGCCCAGAAAACTTTGGAATGTCTTTAACTATCAGCCACATATGTTCATATGTGAAGGCAACATTGTTAGTGTTCGTGTAATCATATTTTGCTTGGGTTATATATTGGTCTTCTGACCAACCACTTTTGTATTGTGACTTTATACGAACATAAGACGCATTAAAGTGAGCAACTTTTCCTTTGATCATATGCCAGTGACTTCTAAGGTTGTGAGCATATTTGAGGGTTCCCAGCATTGTAATGTTGTTCTATCCTCCCCCAATATGCATGTTGGTTTTGACTGTTGGCAATTATTAGGTCTTCAGAAATGGCTACATAAGCCTTAGCCAACAACACTTCATCATCAGCAGCCCACTTGATGCAAACGGACTTCTCAACTTTTTCTTTTCCTTTTCCTTTTCCTTTTCCTTTCCCTTTCTTCTTTGTTGATGTTTTTTTGGGTGACGATGGTGCTTCATCGATTAGTTGTTCATTATGTGATTGTGATTGCGATTGCTTTACTTTTTGAAGCTCTTTATGTTTAAGCCATGCTTGATATTGTTGATAGTCTTCCAACGAAGACTGAGATTGTTGAAGATATGGGAATCCCCCGGGTTGTGGAAAAAACTAGCTATTATGAAAAAAACAAAAAAAATAGCCATTATAAATAAAAAAAAGATTTTAAAAAATAAAAAAATAAACTCTAAAAAAATTATTTTTATAAATGTAAAAAAATTAAAAATATTTTTATTTAATTAACACATTTTAATAAAAATATTATACTTAAATTATTATTTTAATTTAAAGATTTTAAAACATTATTTTAATTTAAAGATTTTAAAACATTTTAATTTAAAATTATTTTTTAATAGTGGGCCCACCACCACTTATCTTCACACCGCCCTTGGGGGCGGATACCCCCACCTCAAACCATCACCCCTATCGCCGCCCCTCAGGCAGGTGCGGTCCACGTCGGTGATGGGCCGGCCATGGACGCGCGACGGGGATCGTCTTAAGATCACAAAAAATCTATCACATCCTCTTCACTCGTATCTTCTTCTATTGTCTTATGACCTGCAACTCAAAATCATAAAATAGTTTATTACAACTCAGTTTTTTATTGCATCAATTAAGGAAAATTTCATGGGGGTCGGAGTAAAAATATCTTGGGTGTCGCTCGAGTCTCTGTCATATATGTGTATTATACACGAACAAGATTCATGGGTGTCTGATCCACGCTCAGTGTCAAACAATGTAATGCATTTTTAAATTCTAAATATACCATTGCAACGTATTTATATTTAACTATGTTTTGACATAAAATCTGATTCAAAGCGGAGCATCCACAATGCACTCATATCCTGGTAGTTATATTTTACTAAGAATTTTTGACATTAGGTTGTAAGATTATGTTCAAACAACACGTATTCACTCAAGTTAAGGATCTGGAAACTACTAGTGCTACAAGAACAGAAAATTTTAATCACTAATTTGTATATGCTAGATCACCATGAAATGTGAGTAAATCGTATGTGATTATATTTTACACATGGGTTAAAACATAAAATCTTAATTATGTTGAGTCGATCATAAACATAATCAAACACATGAAAATAGTAAAATTTGTAGGGCACGATAGTTGAAACATTGAATATGAAGACGACAGGGAGGGAGGGGAAATCGACAAGTATTATGGTGTTTTGGTCTCTTTTAATTTTGTTTATTTATAACGAGACATGTAAGAGAAAATCTTTTGAATATTATTCAAGCGGCTAAACCCATCATATAACTAGCCCATTAACTAATGATCCTTAACTTAAATGGTTAGAGTGAGATATCCTAAGATCTCATAAAAATAAGTGTAGGTCTTGGGTTTAAATACCACATGTGACAAAAATAAATAGGGGTCCAGACGGGTCAGGGGGATTTCTCAACTAATATGAGTTTCCTCCCGAGTGTGGTCTCAGGTTTTGTACTTAAGTAATAGAAATGATCAGGTGAGACAGTGGCTCGTCAGTGAAATGATTAGCTGTTCAAAAAAAACAAAAAAAAACTAGCCCATTAGGTTAGGGCTTATAGAAGTCTATTAAGTTAGGATGAGAGGGGTTCTAACACCACACCATAGCACATTATTATCGATTATATTATGTCATATCACACCAATGAATGTTACTGCATATAATAGTCTATTAAGTTAGGGAAATTATTTATGTGAGTCCGACAATATCTTTTGCAAATCCTTATTATATTGTTTAATGTTATATTATAATATTTGCTTCACTATTTTTAATCGGGTTTTTTTTTCGTTGATTTAAACTAGATGGATACGATGAGCGTTAAGAATTAATTAAATGACAAATTTAAAGGAGGTGAGTAATAAGTCACAACATGTTGAAAGGCAAAGCATACGAAAGAAAAGTAACGATCAATATTAGTGTAGTAGAGGATGATAAAAATAGAAAGAAATTGATGAGATGCAAGCAGTGCTCTAATTGAATAGGATTGGATATGTATGTCTAAGAAAGAAATATACAAACTTTGACAACCTTACAAAAGTTAAACTAATATAAAGATTGTTATCATCTTGTATACTATGTTACCACATAATCATTTATTTATTACTTTTATAAACTTATAATCATTACTACAAACCACAAATGACGTTCGTAAGATTTATATTGAGTCATCGGTGGTTGGGCGGTTGCTTTCAATTAGGGAGATTTGTGCGGTGAAGCGAACGTTATGATCTGCTAGGGATTTGTGAACAGCTAAAGAAGATTTCCCTGCAATCGGAAACCTATAACGTACACATTTAGAATATGATTCTAGTTTGTAAAATGCAAAATTTTGTGCCGATTTACATTAGCCCTAAGAAACTATTTTGAATGAACCATTTAAACTTTCATATAATGACCTCTGAAATCCTACATGGCATACAGTTTTAGTTGTTTAAATTAGTTTATATGGATGTCATCTTAATTGCATTAATGCAAGTACTATATAACCTGTAAGGATTACACTTAGAGGCTGATGCAACCAAAAGAGCTCTCAACATGCACATGTGAAGTATAAGAAAGTTACTTCAGAAGATTTGATATAACTCAGTGAATTGTGCTAAGTATCAAATCTTCCGAAGCCAAAAGACCAAATCTTCCGAAGCCAAAGATGAAGTCTTCCGAAGCCAAAGACTGATTTCTTCCAAAGTCAGAGAAGACATGCTTTCTCTGAATCATCTTTTGACAAAAGCTGAACTACTTTCCGCTGCCACTTCCGATGACTCACCAACTTATATGAGTTGGTGAAAAGTCCATACTTTTGTCAACTGTAGATTAAGGTCTTTTGTCTGTAACTTTCCAACTATGTACTTTTATCCTTTTTGTAATATATGAGGATATGAGCTATGGCATATTATAGTTACTAGTCAAAAGGCAATCTGCCTTTTGACTCTACATTTATCTTGTTGTCTAGATTAGTGTTTCCAACTGGCATTCAAGGTATGGCCGGCTGTAGGATGTAGTATAAAATGTCTCAAGTACTTGTATCATTAGATATGCTTTGTAACACTTCTAATAGAACTTGAGAGCAATATACATCATTCTTGAAAACCATATCTGAGTGTTCTTGTTACTATTCTTTTTTCTTGTGTTCATTGTTTCATCCTAACTGGTTTTCTATTTGATCTGCTAAGTGTGCTAAATCTCTCCACATTGTGAAACTGTTACATTGACCTTCCTTCAACCGGTCCTGCAATTGGTATCAGAGCTTTTCAGGTTCTTGATTGTAAGATCTCACCATCTTAAATCTCTTTAGTTTCACAAAACACTTATAAACTCAAATGGCAGCTATCTCTAAGGCTGATATGGAAACCGGTACTATGACAAAGTCTCCACTGATCACTCCTGATGACTTTGATACTTGGTGCCAACGTATGGAAGGGTTAATCAAGTCACAAGACAGTAGGATCTGGAGATCTGTTATTGAAGGACCTTACATCCCAAGAACCTCTTCAACCACTGCTGGAGGTGGGATGATACCAAAGGAAATGGCTGACTACTCTGAAAAAGACTGGAAGAAATCAGTCTTTGGCTTCGGAAGACTTTGTCTTTGAAGCTTCGAAAGACTTCATCTTTGGCTTTGGAAGATTTGGTATTTTGGCTTTAGAATATTTGATAGTTAGCATAATTCACTAAGTTATATCAAATCTTCTGAAGTAACTTTCTTGTACTTGTAAGACCCCGTCCCCGGAGACCCAGCAGTTGGTCATTCATAGTATCATTTATTATAAAAAAAAACCTAAAATCACATTATTATTAGAAAACAATCGCAGCGGAATAATTTAACCAAAAACCATTTCTTGCATTAATGATTACTTTTGCCAAATAATACATCGTTGTTTAGCGTTACAAAAGAATATTTAGTTGCATTACAAGGCAAAAATGTCATAATTGCATAAATGGATTCCCGTCTCCATTCACCAAGTAGCTTCAGCCCCGTACCATCCTCAGTAACATCCTTACCTGCCAACTAATATGTATATAAAAAGTTAGTGTTGCTGAGTGAGTCCTAGTTTAATAATATAGAAAATACACTTCTGTAACTTCATTTGGTGATCATTCATCAATATACATAATCAATCATTAAGTGATTCATTATCTATCTCTCTTTAACTTTCACTTTAATTAACTAGGATTGCACAAAGCAAGAGCCTACATTGTTGGTTGGCAACAGATGCCGAACCCCTGTCGGCGTACGTTTATCATGGTAGCTAACCCATCGATAGTTGATCCACATTGCTAGGCACAAAGCCTGCTCATGAACTAGGATCCTATTCATTTTTTGGGCAATCCCCAGGATTAGACCCCTGATGCACATCCTTATGGGCTGATACAGCGATACATCAGTTGAGCAAAAGACCTCCTGGTCGTTAACCTCCATTCATTTGCTTGCAAGGCTTTTCATTCATCGTAAGGGCCCGGGGGTAACATTCATTAAGTTTCACTGTTCCGCTATTATTCCATTGTGTTCACTTGTTATGGATAATACTTATTAAGATGCTCATTACCTTAATCACATAACATGAAAATATAATAGACACAGTAAAAACAGCACATAAGAAAGAACCAAGCATAACCTTCCCTCATACAGAAATTCTCCACACTTCAATTATATATCCCAAAATTTCAAAAAATCCCAAGTCTCAAACAAATGCGGATGAACATAGACAAATGCAGATGAACACAACAAATGCGGATGAACAAATGCGGATGAACATTCTCAGGAATTATTCCAAGTGTTAGGAAGTGCGCATGAACCGAATGCGGATGACTAAGGCAAATGCGCTTGGTCACTGTAGCAAATGCGCATGGGCAAAAGAAATGCGGATGAACACTTTGGCGGTACTAAGGGAAAATGCTGATGAACACTGCAAATACGCATGAATAACACTTATGCAAATATTCAAGCCTAAATGCGGATGAACTAAACCAACCTGCAGTTGTCACTTATGCTATATTCAGTTCCAAATCCTCATTCTTATACATTCTCAGTACCGATCTAGCATGCTAAACTCTTAGAACAAGCATACAACCACACAAATCGATCAAGCATTTGAAACACACACTCACACATACATCAGGTGCAGAGCACACAGATGAGTTTATATTTTCGTTTGTGAAGTATCAGGTAATATGCATCTCAGCCCCAAACAAATTAAAAATAAGTAAAACCGGGGATCTAGAACTCACCTATTGCAGCCTTCAAGCAAAACTCCACCAAACTTGAGGGCACAAAGAGTTCAAATGCCTAAACACACCAAAACACAAAACTAAACACAAAAGAATACATAAGAATCAGTTCTGAAGCTGAAAACTCAGCTGAAACCAAACAAAACACACCAAAACTCACCTTCAAGCCGAATCTTCTTCTTCTTCTCTCTAGAACCGATGGAAATTCTGCTTTTTCTTCTTTGTAGCAGTCGAAGTAGTTGGTGAAGCAGTGTAGTGGGCGGCCATGCCCACTTTAAACATAAAATAATAATGTTTTGTCCTTTTGACTTTAGCCCCTCCACTTATGCAACTTCTCCTTTTGTCTTTATTCTTTTCTTAATAAATTTTTGGGTTTTATAGTACTTCACATGTGCATTTTGAGAGCTCTTTTGGTTGCATCAGCCTCTAATTGTAATCCTTACAAACTCTCCCTAGGCTGATGCTACCAAAACTGAAGGAGACCTTTAAATCTTGATCTTCATCTGTTAATAGTCCCTATCAAAATCAAGACCATTCCCTTAATCACTAGTTGGTTAGGGTTCCTCAGACATTCAAAGTACCTCCTCATGTCATATAGATCATGTAGAGGAAGGTCAAGTATGTTTTTCCAGAAGTACACATCTTGACCCCCTTGATCTCTAGTGACATACCATCTGTTTGGATTGGTGGCTAACATCCAAGACACGATGGGTCTCTCAGTAGCAAGAGGCTCTACCTGAATAGGAGTTAGATAAGCAGCCTCTTCTTGATCACCTTCAGGATGTTTTGATCCATCTAGAGGTGAAGAGGTGGATGCCTTGGACTTCATCTTCTTCTTGTCCCTTCTAACAGCCATCTGTTTCCTCTTTCTATACTTTAACTTAGGAGACTGGCCTGTAGTAAGAGATTGTTCTTGTTTGTCTTGCTTAGTTGGGTCCTTGTCCTTCACATGTTTAGAAAGAGAAGGATCAGGACCCTGCTATGTGTTAGAAGATGAAGCTTGCTAAGATGCAGTACTGGGTCCAGGTTGAGTTGTCTTTTGTAGTTCAACCTTGACCTCAGCTTCAGGTATAGCCTAAGTTGGTGGAGAATGCAAGTCAACCAGTTCACCCTTCTTAATCTTTTGCTTGATCACTCTAATGTACTCATCCATAGTGGATAGAGACATTGGACCAAGTCTCCTTTCGAATAACCCATACAGCTTCAAGAGGCTTACCATCTTTAGTCTGTCAGCAGACTTCTTCTGATTTGCTTGGATGGTGGCTCTTGACTTAGCAGCCTCTTCCCTCATCTTCCTCTTAGCAGATTTTTGCTCTTTTTGCACTTATTGCTTAAGCTACTTGAGGTATTCAAATTCAATGTAGTCATATGGTAAGAAAAGAAGGTTTGCTGCCTGATAAAGACCTGTGGCATTAAGGTAGGTTATCATGTATTGCCTGTCTTGTTCCCTACCTACCAGAGTTTGTTGCTCAGTAGCCATAGTCTCTTTCTCAGGACTTTCCTGAACTGGGGAGATGGTAGGAGCTTTGTAGATTCTTTTTCTTCTCCTTTCTTCCTTTATTTTGAGGAGAAGTTCTGCAGCCTCAGCTTCCATCCTCTCCTTTGACACTTCCATGTCAGACAGTTCATTTAATTTCTCTCAGAGGAGAGAGATGAGTTCATCAATATTGTAATTCCTGGACCCCAAATAATTCAACCTGGCTGCCAGTTCATTTAGTTTCCTCTTGAGTGTGGTCTCAGGTTTTGTACTTGAGTAATAGAAATGATCGGGTGAGGCAGTGGCTCGTCAGTGATATGATTAGCTGTTCAAAGAAAACAAAAAAAACTAGCCCTTTAGGTTAGGGCTTATAGAAGTCTATTAAGTTTGGATGAGAGGGGTTCTAACACCACACCATAGCACATTACTATCGATTATATTATGTCATGTCATACCAATGAATGTTACGGCTTATAATAGTCTATTAAGTTTGGGAAATTAGTTATGTGAGTCCGACAATATCTTTTGCAAATCCTTATTATATTGTTTAATGTTATATTATAATATTTGCTTCACTATTTTTAATCTGGTTTTTGTTTTGTTGACTTAAACAAGATGGATACAATGAGCGTTAAGAATTAATTAAATGACAAATTTAAAGGAGGTGAGTAATAAGTCACAACATGTTGAAAGGCAAAGCATACGAAAGAAAAGTAACGATCAATATTAGTGTGGTAGAGGACGATAAAAATAGAAAGAAATTGATGAGATGCAAGCAGTGCTCTAATTGAATAGGATTGGATATGTATGTCTAAGAAAGAAATATACAAACTTTGACAACCTTACAAAAGTTAAACTAATATAAAGATTGTTATCATATTGTATACTATGTTACCACATAATCATTTATTTATTACTTTTATAAACTTATAATCATTACTACAAACCACAAATGACGTTCGTAAGATTTATATTGAGTCATCGGTGGTTGGGCGGTTGCTTTCAATTAGGGAGATTTGTGCGGTGAAGCGAACGTTATGATCTGCTAGGGATTTGTGTGAACAGCTAAAGAAGATTTCCCTGTAATCGGAAACCTATAACGTACACATTTAGAATATGATTCTAGTTTGTAAAATGCAAAATTTTGTGCCGATTTACATTAGCCCTAAGAAACTATTTTGAATGAACCATTTCAACTATCATATAATGACATCTAAAATGCTACATGGCATACAGTTTTAGTTGTTTAAATTAGTTTATATGGATTTAATCTCAATTGCATTAATGCAGGTACTATATAACCTGTAAGGATTACACTTAGAGGCTGATGCAACCAAAAGAGCTCTCAACATGCACATGTGAAGTATAAGGAAGTTACTTCAGAAGATTTGATATAACTCAGTGAATTGTTCTAAGTATCAAATCTTCCAAAGCCAAAAGACCAAATCTTCCGAAGCCAAAGATGAAGTCTTCCGAAGCTTCAAAGACAAAGTCTTCCGAAGCCAAAGACTGATTTCTTCCAAAGATAGAGAAGACATGCTTTCTCTGAATCACCATTTGACAAAAGCTGAACCACTTTCCGCTACCACTTCTGATGACTCACAAACTTATATGAGTTGGTGAAAAGTCCATACTTTTGTCAACTGTAGATTAAGGTCTTTTGTCTGTAACTTTCCAACTATGTACTTTTATCCTTTTTGTAATATATGAGGATGTGAGCTATGGTATATTATAGTCACTAGTCAAAAGGCAATCTGCCTTTTGACTCTACATTTATCTTGTTGCCTAGATTAGTGTTTCCAACTGGCATTCAAGGTATGGCCGGCTGTACGATGTAGTATAAAGTGTCTCAAGTACTTGTAACATTAGATAAGCTTTGTAGCACTTCTAATAGAACTTGAGAGCAATATACATCATTCTTGAAAACCATATCTGAGTGTTCTTGTTACTATTCTTTTTACTTGTGTTCATTGTTTCATCCTAACTGGTTTTCTATTTGATCTGCTAAGTGTGCTAAATCTCTCCACATTGTGAAATTGTTACATTGACCTTTCTTCAACCGGTCCTGCAATTGGTATTAGAGCTTTTCAGGATTTTGATTGTAAGATCTCACCGTCTTAAATCTCTTCAGTTTCACAAAACACTTATTGTGACATCCGGTAATTTTCCGTTACCAAACTCCGTTAGTTCCGTTAAGTCTTGCATACACGTGTCGTTAGCACACACTAGTTGTCGTTGAACGTTGGTGACTTAATAATAATTAATAATGTCAAACAAATAATTCCTATGTTGATTATTAAGTTGTGCTTATGTGATTACGCAATTTAAATATTGATTGTGAATTTTATCGCGTAACGTGGAAACGTGTTATAATTATTTCGTGTATTTTGTGGCAAATGGAAATTATGCATGATTATTATTTGCGACTAATAATAACTGTGTTTAGTAGTTAAAAACTATTTAAAAACTATTTAAAAGCCTAATCTTTATAAAATACAAATTACAAGGGTTAAAAGGGTAATTATGGATTATTAAATAAAACAAAACACAAAAACCCAACCCTAATCCCACCCATCGGCCGCGACACACACTCAAACACACATAAACTTGCTATTTCAGCCAAGAACAAGCATTCACATTCGATTTTGGACCGATTTCAAGCATCACAACAAGTTAGAATCATCAATTGCAAGCCATTACACGTTTAAAGGTTAGATTTTTACATGTTTTTGATGGTTTTTCATTGTAGCCGAAACCCTAGTTCGAATATTGCAATTGAAGGTTGATTCTTGGTTGTTTGTTGATGTTATTATGTTAGTTAGGTTAGATTGATGTTAGTTAACGTTGATTTTGCAAGAAAGTTACGTTTTTGATGCGTTGTTCAAAGGTTACTAATACTAGTAACTTTATTTTGCATGGATATGGTGATTTGATGATGAATTGATGTTGTTAATGTGTTTGTGATGATAATGGGATGAAAGATTGTTGATTTGAATGCTAGAAATCCAAGAATGAGTGTTGTAGTTCATGTCTTACTAAAGATAGTAACTTTTGGCTATGAAGGTTGATGAATTATGATAATTGGATGTCGTTGATCATGCCTAGATGTTATCATGAGCTTGAATTGGTATATTATTGATGAATCCATGTATGTCTTGTATGTTTGATAGTCTTTGGGATGTGCTTTCCCAAAAGGGAAACTTTATTTGCACAAAATCTTGAATATGATGGTTTGAGCATGCTTATGATGTTAGGATCATGTTAGTATGTTCATGGATGATTTCTAAGGTGGTAGAATGTATTATTTGGGTTGTATGAATGTTTAGTTGGTTAGTTATCTGATTTGGCCTGTTTGTGGGAATTCATGGTAATGGGTCATATGGGTATGTTAGGACTATTGTTGGTTTGTGGTTTATTATGGTTGAACATTTTGGATGATATGATCTCTGTTAAATGGTATGTTGATGGTCATCATACACGCGTGTGAATCTGAGGCCCCTACTTAGTAGGATTGGCAGGGTTTAGGGTGTGAAGTCGTGAGTGGCTTCACATGGCATGCTGTGCATGATTTGATTCTATGTATGATGCATTGGTTGTGTTGTAGCTATGTTGAGCATGATAATTGTTTGAGATTTGCATGACTTGTATGATATCTGGCTGTATGATGATCTAGTTAGTACATGTGGTTAATGAAGTGTTATATGTAATCAGTTTGTATGAAAATCATGTGTGATGTACTATTATGCTTGTTTGAATGGAATTTCACCTATAATCTCACCAACGGGTCAAACGGGTCAACTGGGTCGAATGTGTCTTGTCTTTCTTAAACTTTAAGTTCTTTGGTTTATAGAGCACTTAGGGTTTGATTATGATTCGGTGTACACGTACTTATGTACTCATGTTTTCTAGGTGACCTTTGAAGGTTGTCTTTTCACTCTTTCTTTCAAGTTAAGCTTTAAGTTATTTCTTGCGCGCATCAGGTGAGTTCATGCCCCACTCTTTTACATACTCTCTTTTGGGGGAGATAGCATACTGGATTTTACAAACGCTTTATCATGATAAGTTGTGTATGGTATAATATAGTGTTGATTACCATGAAAGTCCTCACACTTTCGGATTGTTAATAATGATGGTTAGCGGGAAATCTTGGGTAGTACTACTGGGTCTGACGAGCCCCACCTGTGCGACTCGAGGTCAAACGGGTGCAATATTGTCCTAACGAACATTTTTCACGACCTGGTAAGTCATGGCAGGAGGCAACAAACTTAACACAGTCAGCTTCAATCGCGAAATCACTATGATTATTACTATTTGTTTATAGACTAGATATCTATTACAATACACTTCTTATATTTTGCAACTGTTATTGTTTTATGTTTAAACGCAAACTCTTGAACTCACCAACCATTGTGTTGACTCTTTTAGTATGCTATTCTCAGGTTGAGGTTACCATTGCCTATGAGCACATTACACGGGTCAGCATCATGGTGTTGTCAGCATGTTATGAAACAATGTTTTCGGGATTATGATTGTTTAAACATCGTGTTTTGGTTTTGCATAATACTTGGGCGCGTATGTTTGCACATTTTAAATCATGTTACATTGTTTTGGGTTTACTCATTTATTTAACGCCTTCGCATGTTTTAAAGTTAAACTCTGATTTTGAATGTTAGTTCATATAGAGTCATTCTGAGTAACTAATGACTGAGATCCTGGTATGTCACACGCACACGGTAAAACCCCGCACGTGGATTTTGAGGGTGTGACACTTATCAACTCAAATGGCAGCTATCTCTAAGGCTGATATGGAAACCGGTACTATGACAAAGTCTCTACTGATCACTCCTGATGACTTTGATACTTGGTGCCAACGTATGGAAGGTTTAATCAAGTCTCAAGACAGTAGGATCTGGAGATCTGTTGTTGAAGGACCTTACATCCCAAGCACCTCTTTAACCACTGCTGGAGGTGGGATGATACCAAAGGAAATGGCTAACTACTCTGAAGAAGACTGGAAGAAATCAGTCTTTGGCTTCAGAAGACTTTGTCTTTGAAGCTTCGAAAGACTTCATCTTTGTCTTCGGAAGATTTGGTATTTTGGCTTTAGAATATTTGATAGTTAGCATAATTCACTAAGTTATATCAAATCTTCTGAAGTAACTTTCTTGTACTTGTAAGACCCCATCCCTGGAGACCCCGTAGTTGGTCATTCATAGTATCATTCATTATAAAAAAAACACACCTAAAATCACATTATTATAAGAAAACAATCGCAACAGAATAATTTAACAAAAAACCATTTCTTGCATTAATGATTACTTTTGCCAAATAATACATCGTTGTTTAGAGTTACAAAAGAATATTTAGTTGCATTACAAGACAAAAATGTCTCGCGGTAAAACCCCGCACGTGGATTTTGAGGGTGTGACAGATTTGTATCAGAGCCATTGGTTATAGGGAACTAGGTTGTATACACACACTAGACTATAACCGCACAGATGTTAGTTACTTATCTCTTACTCTCCTTACTGTATACTCATTGGCTTACGCATCACGTACTTCACAGCATGGCATCATCGTCCAGAAATTTAGGCAAGAGACCAGCATGATCTGAGTCACCTCCTACTTCTCCCGTACCTGATAGGGGATTTAACTGGCCATGACATCCTTATCCTAATGGCGAGATAGATTGGGATCAGCCTTTCATATCGCCTGAGCTCGATCCTCCACGAAACTGGGATTTCTACCCTAACTACATAAACCGTATGGCTTATAGAGAGCGTGTACCACCAGTAGCTCCTACACGACCTAGGACTAGGTCATCGACCGCCTCTGCATTTCCTACTCTTCCTACTTTGGGCATCCCTCTCGATCAGGCGTTTACAACTTTGGTAGCCACTCTAGACACGAAGCGACAGCAGATTAGAGGACTCACTGATGAGAACTCTGCCTTACGATCTGAGATGCGTCAGTTGCGCTACCAGGTAGAGACGCTTCAGGAGCGACTCTCGATGGCCATTGGTGGATATCATACTCTGGCAGGCAACATTGTAGCACTTACTGGGCGCATGGACGCGCAGAATCACTATAACATAGTGATCGATGACAGGTTTCCTGATCTAGAGGCATAGCTAGCAGCACTTCAGATTGCTGAAGCCCCTGCACCTTTGGTGGACCCTGATGAGGAAGACCCGGAAGAGGAACCAGAGGAAGCCCCCAAAGAAGAACCAGCAGAGATGGATGAGGACAGTGACGGATCTGACATGCTGGACTGATTCTACTTTTATATGACTTAGACTATGTAGTGTTTCTTTTCTTTGAAACCTATGTGGGAAGGGTTGTTTCCCACCCAACTGACAAACTTAAATTTTAACATTGATGGAATATTTTGTGACTCAATTGCAATTTATTTATCTTTGGTTATTATTTCTATTATAAATATTGTGGTTGTGGTGAATGCATTATTTCTTATTGTTTGCTGTACCTTGATGAGATTAATGCATTGGATGTTACTCATTATTGTATTTGTGAACTGTAAAGTAAAATATGGACGCACGTGGAAGAGGACGTGGGCATGGTCGTGGACGTGGCGCCGGAGGCCGTGGTGCCGGAGCCATAAACATGACGCCTGAGGAATTGGCTGCTTTAATCAACAAACATGTTCAGGCGGCAGTGGCTGCTACCCAACCGGGACAACCAGCAGGTAAATGATAACAAGAGGTTAAACTAATTATCCTAGTTATTTGTCTAGGATATCTGACTAATGTTTGGGTTGTCAAAACAGGACCACCACCATGTACCTACAAGTCCTTCATGGACTGTAAACCCCATACCTACAGTGGGACGGAAGGGGCTGTAGGGCTTGTAAGGTGGTTTGAGAAGACAGAGTCTGTCTTTGCAAAATGCAACTGCCCGCCTGCTGATCAGGTGAAGTATGCCACCGGGACATTGGAAGGCACAACACTTTCCTGGTGGAATGCCCAGGTGCAAATGTTGGGTCAAGCCATGGCCAATGAACTACCCTAGGACGAATTTAAGGGGATTATGACCGAAGAATACTGCCCCTGAAATGAAGTGCAGAAACTGGAGATTGAGTTCTGGCAACTCAAAATGCAAGGCTCAAAAATTGAAGCCTACACGACCCGTACTCATGAGTTGGCCACACTATGCCCTGGAATGGTTAATGAAATGCACAAGAGAGTCGAGCACTACATACGTGGACTGGTGCCCAAAATTCAGAGTATGGTAACTGCTTCTAACCCCACTACCATACAACAGGCTATTTGGACAGCCCACAGGCTGACTGACCAGGCAGTTGAGCAAGGACGGTTACCCAAACGGGGCGCGGTTGCTAGTGTGCCCAACAACAAACGAAAGTGGGAGAACATTAGTAACAAAGGTTCATCCTCCAGCAACCAGCCACAACAACAGCAGTAACAGGTACAATAGCAGCAGCAACCTCCCCAGCAACAAAGGAGGTATGATAACAACCGAAATTTCAACCAGTCATCCTCGGCATCGCAGGGACAAGGAGGCTATGTGGGGAAAAGTCCCAAATGCAATCGATGCAACTACCATCACACCGGCAGGTGTGTCAACTTCCGATGCCAATGCTGTGGTAAAGTTGGGCATGCAGCAAAGGACTGTCGAGGTGAACTGATGAAGAAGCCTCAACAATCACCAGAAACTCCGAAAGGTTGTTTTGAGTGCGGAAAAGAAGGTCATTACAGACGCAATTGCCCACAGCTTAGGAGGAATGGTAATGATAACAACAACAAAGGCAACAACAACAACAATAACAATGGCAATAACAATAACAACAACAACGGTAATGGCAACAACAACGGTGGAAATAAAAATGGAGCCAAAGGAAGAGCCTTCGTCATTGGCTCAGGTGAGGCTCTAAACGATCCTACAACAGTAACTGGTAAATTTTTGGTTAATGGTCGTTTTGCAACCGTATTATTCAATACCGGAGCCGATAGAAGTTTCGTGTCCACTAAGTTTTGTAGTCTTTTAAGCGATATGCCCTCAGCCTTAGAATCTAAATACACCATAGAGTTAGCTGATGGTACACAGATTCACGTAACGCATATTCTTAGAGACTGCAAGATAGAGCTTGCTGGTCATACATTCGCCATAGATCTCATGCCTGTTACGTTAGGAAGCTTTGATGTGGTAGTAGGCATGGATTGGCTTTTCGATAAACAAGCAGAAGTCATATGCCATGAGAAGATCATACGGATTCCCATTGGCGAAGAAGTCCTTACGGTTAGAGGTGATAGGATTGGTGCGGTGATAGGCATCATCTCATTCATGAAGGCACAGAAGTTGTTGCGAAAAGGTCGACTGGCCATATTGGCACTCGTCACAGATAAACAGACCGAGGAAAAGAAGATAGAGGATATCCCCGTAGTTTGTGAGTTTCCCGAGGTGTTTCCGGAAGACCTGCCTGGATTACCGCCTCATCGGCAAGTCGAGTTCCAAATTGAGTTGACTCCAGGAGCCGCTCCGATTGCGAGAGCACCTTACCGGTTAGCTCCGAACGAACTGCAAGAATTATCCGCCCAACTACAAGAGCTGTTGGATAAAGGGTTTATCCGACTGAGTTCGTCGCCCTGGAGAGCGCCAGTTCTATTTGTTAAGAAGAAGGATGGTACATTTCGAATGTGCATTGACTATAGGGAACTGAACAAAGTCAGCATCAAGAATAGATATCCCTTACCTCATATAGATGATTTGTTTGATCAACTGCAAGGATCAAGCTACTACTCTAAGATTGATCTGAGGTCTGGGTATCATCAGATGAGAGTTCGAGAAGAGGACATCTCGAAGACTGCCTTTCGTACACGATATGGTCACTATGAATTTTTGGTCATGCCATTTGGGTTGACGAATGCACCAGCAGTATTCATGGACCTCATGAATCGCGTGTGCAAACCCTATCTTGATCAGTTTGTTTTCGTCTTTATCGATGACATATTGATCTACTCAAGGACTGAGGAAGAACATGGAGAGCACTTACGTTTAATCTTGGAATTACATATAAATGAACAACTGTATGCAAAGTTTTCTAAGTGTGATTTCTGGATACGCGAGGTACAATTCTTAGGTCATATTGTCAATGAGAAGGGAATACATGTTGATCCTGCAAAGATTGAAGCGATAAAGAATTGGTCTGTTTCTAAGACACCAAGTGAGATACGACAATTCCTTGGATTAGCGGGATATTATCGACGGTTCATCAAAGGATTCTCTAAGATTGCACAACCTCTCACAACCTTGACTCACAAGGGAACAGCATACAAATAGGGTGAGAGTCAGGAATCTGCTTTCCAGTTGCTGAAACAGAAATTGTGTAGCGCACCAATATCAGCGTTACCGAATGGTAGTGATGATTTCGTAGTCTATTGTGACGCTTCCATTCACGGGCTTGGATGCGTCCTGATGCAGCGGGATAAGGTGATAGCTTACGCCTTTAGACAGTTGAAGATTCATGAGAAGAACTATACCACCCATGACTTGGAACTGGGTGCAGTAGTTTTTGCCTTAAAGATCTGGAGACACTACTTGTATGGTACCAAATGCACTATTTACACAGATCACAAGAGTGTTCAGCACATCTTTGAGCAAAAGGAATTGAACATGAGGCAAAGGCACTGGGTAGAACTACTGAACGACTATGATTGTGCCATCAAATATCATCCGGGAAAGAAAATGTAGTTGCTGACGCGCTGCGTAGGAAAGAAACCGCTAAGCCTCGACGTGTGCGAGCTTTGCAGCTTACCATTAGCACACAGTTACCGGAACATATTCGAGAGGCTCAGACAGAAGCTTTAATAGCAGAAAACATTGGGTCTGAATCGTTAAGGGGAATGGAAAAACAATTAGAAGTAAAAGCGGATGGAATTCATTACTTTATGGATAGACTTTGGGTACCTCTACATGGAAATCTGAGAGACTTGGTCAAGAGTGAGGCACATAAGTCTAAGTACTCTATACATCCTGGATCTGACAAGATGTATCACGATCTGAAGGCGCACTATTGGTGGCCTAACATGAAGGCGGATGTAGCTACATATATGAGCAAGTGTCTGACCTGCTCAACGGCTAAAGTGGAGTATCAGAAACAGTCTGGACTATTACAACAACTTGAGATCCCTATGTGGAATTGGGATCAGATATCAATGGATTTTATTACTAAGTTACCTCGAACTTCTACTGGTTGCGACACAATATGGGTTATCGTGGATAAATTAACAAAGTCTGCTCATTTCCTAGCGATAAAGGAAACAGACAAGATGGAGAAATTAACCCAACTCTATTTGAAGGAGATCGTTTTGAGGCATGGGGTACCGATCTCAATTATTTCTGACCGCGATTCTCATTTCACATCGCACTTCTGGCAATCACTTCATAAATCTTTAGGTACGCGATTGGATATGAGTACCACTTATCATCCACAGACTGATGGTCAAAGCGAGCGTACTATACAGACTTTGGAGGACATGTTACGTGCTTGTGTGATTGACTTCGGGAATAGCTGGGATGTTCACCTACCATTGGTGGAATTTTCTTACAACAACAGCTATCACACTAGCATAAAGGCAGCACCTTTTGAAGCTTTGTATGGGCGAAAATGTAGATCACCAATTTGTTGGGCTGAAATTGGTGATAGCCAGCTAACAAGTCCTGAGTTAGTACACGAGACTACTGAAAAGATTGTACAAATAAGGAACTGTATGGCTGCAACGCGCGACAGACAGAAAAGTTATGCTGACAAGCTATGGAAACCTCTATAATTTCAGGTTGGTGACAAAGTCTTATTGAAAGTCTCACCGTCAAAACGCGTTATTCGGTTTGGTAAGCGAGGAAAGCTAAATCCGAGATATGTTGGACCATTTGAGATCTTGGAAAGAATAGGTCCAGTGGCCTATCAATTAGCCCTACCTGATTCGCTAAGTGGAATCCATGATGTATTCCATGTTTCAAATCTGAAGAAGTGCTTAACGGATGAAACGATGATTGTACCGCTGGAAGAAGTTCAAGTAGACCAACAATTACGCTTCATACAGGAACCGATAGAAGTGATGGATCGTGAGGTGAAGACACTTAAGCAAAGCAAGATACCCATTGTCAAAGTTTGTTGGAACTCGAGACGTGGACTAGAATTCACGTGGGAACGTGAGGACCAAATGAAGCTTAAGTATCCTCAGCTGTTTGAAAAGACGATGCTAGCCGGCGAAGGTACTGAATAAATTTCGGGACGAAATTTCTTTAAACATGGGGATGATATGCGAACTCACCCGAAACCTACTCGATTACTTTATGCCAATGCAGTAGACCAGTGATGGAGCACTCACCATGTAACGCAAATTTCGGGACGAAAATTCTTTCAAGATGGGGATAATGTGACATCTGGTAATTTTCCGTTACCAAACTTCGTTAGTTCCGTTAAGTCTTGCATACACATGTCGTTAGCACACACTAGTTGTCGTTGAACGTTGGTGACTTAATAATGTCAAACAAATAATTCCTATGTTGATTATTAAGTTGTGCTTTACGCAATTTAAATATTGATTGTGAATTTTATTGCATAACGTGGAAACGTGTTATAATTATTTCGTGTGTTATGGAGCACTCACTATGTAACGCAATTTTCAGGATGACAATTCTTCCAACATGGGGATAATGTGACATCCGGTAATTTTCCGTTACCAAACTCCGTTAGTTCCGTTAAGTCTTTCATACACGTGTCGTTAGCACACACTAGTTGTCATTGAACGTTGGTGACTTAATAATAATTAATAATGTCAAACAAATAATTCCTATGTTGATTATTAAGTTGTGCTTAAGTGATTACGCAATTTAAATATTGATTGTGAATTTTATCGCGTAACGTGGAAACGTGTTATAATTATTTCGTGTGTTTTGTGGCAAATGGAAATTATGCATGATTATTATTTGTGACTAATAATAACTGTGTTTAGTAGTTAAAAACTATTTAAAAACTATTTAAAAGCCTAATCTTTATAAAATACAAATTATAAGGGTTAAAAAGGTAATTATGGATTATTAAATAAAACAAAACACAAAAACCCAACCCTAATCCCACCCATCGGCCGCGACACACACTCAAACACACACAAACCTGCGATTTCAGCCAAGAACAAGCATTTACATTCGATATTGGACCGATTTCAAGCATCACAACAAGTTAGAATAATCAATTGCAAGCCATTACACGTTTAAAGGTTAGATTTTTACATGTTTTTGATGGTTTTTCATTGTGGCCGAAACCCTAGTTCGAATATTGCAATTGAAGGTCGATTCTTGGTTGTTTGTTGATGTTATTATGTTAGTTAGGTTAGATTGATGTTAGTTAACGTTGATTTTGCAAGAAAGTTACGTTTTTGATGCGTTGTTCATAGGTTACTAATAATAGTAACTTTATTTGCATGGATATGGTGATTTGATGATGAATTGATGTTGTTAATGTGTTTGTGATGATAATGGGATGTTAGATTGTTGATTTGAATGCTAGAAATCCAAGAATGAGTGTTGTAGTTCATGTCTTACTAAAGATAGTAACTTTTGGCTATTAAGGTTGATGAATTGTGATAATTGGATGTTATTGATCATGCCTAGATGTTATCATGAGCTTGAATTGGTATATTATTGATGAATCCATGTATGTCTTGTATGTTTGATAGTCTTTGGGATGTGCTTTCCCAAAAGGGAAACTTTATTTGCACAAAATCTTGAATATGATGGTTTGAGCATGCTTATGATGTTAGGATCATGTTAGTATGTTCATGGATGATTTCTTAGGTGGTAGAATGTATTATTTGGGTTGTATGAATGTTTAGTTGGTTAGTTATCTGATTTGTCCTGTTTGTGGGAATTCATGGTAATGGGTCATATGGGTATGTTAGGACTATTGTTGGTTTATGGTTGATCATGGTTGAACATTTTGGATGATATGATCTCCGTTAAATGGTATGTTGATGGTCATCATACACGCGTGCGAATCTGAGACTTAGTAGGATTGGCAGGGTTTAGGGTGTGAAGTCGTGAGTGGCTTCGCATGGCATGCTATGCATGATTTGATTCTATGCATGATGCATTGGTTGTGTTGTAGCTATGTTGAGCATGATAATTGTTTGAGATTCGCATGACTTGTATGATATATGGCTGTATGATGATCTAGTTAGTACATGTGGTTAATGAAGTGTTATATGTAATTAGTTTGTATGAAAATCATGTGTGATGTACTATTATGCTTGTTTGAATGGAATTTCACCTATTATGTCACCAACGGGTCAAACAGGTCTACTGGGTCGAATGTGTCTTGTCTTTCTTAAACTTTGAGTTCTTTGGTTTATAGAGCACTTAGGGTTTGATTATGATTCGGTGTACACGTACTTATGTACTCATGTGTTCTAGGTGACCTTTGAAGGTTGTCTTTCCACTCTTTCTTTCAAGTTAAGCTTTAAGTTATTTCCTGCGTGCATCAGATCAGTTCATGCCCCACTCTTTTACATACTCTCTTTCGGGGGAGATAGCATACTGGCTTTTACAAACATTTTATCATGATAAGTTGTGTATGGTATAATATAGTGTTGATTACCATGAAAGTCCTCACACTTTTGGATTGTTAATAATGATGGTTAGCGGGAAATCTTGGGTAGTACTACTGGGTCTGACGAGCCCCACCTGTGTGACTCGAGGTCAAACGGGTGCAATATTGTCCTAACGAACATTTGTCACGACCTGGTAAGTCGTGGCAGGAGGCAACAAACGTAACACAGTCAGCTTCAATCGCGAAATCACTATGATTATTACTATTTGTTTATAGACTAGCTATCTATTACAATACACTTCTTATATTTTGCAACTGTTATTGGTTTATGTTTAAACGCAAACTCCAACCATTGTGTTGACTCTTTTAGTATGCTATTCTCAGGTTGAGGTTACCATTGCCTAGGAGCACATTACATGGGTCAGCATCATGGTGTTGTCAGCATGTTATGAAACAATGTTTTTGGGATTATGATTGTTTAAACATCGTGTTTTGGTTTTGCATAATACTTGGGCGCGTATGTTTGCGCATTTTAAATCATGTTACATTGTTTTGGGTTTACTCGTTTATTTAACGCTTTCGCATGTTTTAAAGTTAAACTCTAATTTTGAATGTTAGTTCATATAGAGTCATTCTGAGTAACTAATGACTAAGATCCTGGTATGTCACACGCCTCGCAGTAAAACCCCGCACGTGGATTTTGAGGGTGTGACACTTATCAAATCAAATGGCAGCTATCTCTAAGGCTGATATGGAAACCGGTACTATGATAAAGTCTCTACTGATCACTCCTGATGACTTTGATACTTGGTACCAACGTATGGAAGGGTTAATCAAGTCTCAAGACAGTAGGATCTGGAGATCTGTTGTTGAAGGACCTTACATCCCAAGCACCTCTTCAACCACTGCTGGAGGTGGGATGATACCAAAGGAAATGGCTGACTACTCTGAAGAAGACTGGAAGAAATCAGTCTTTAGCTTCGGAAGACTTTGTCTTTGAAGCTTCAAAAGACTTCATCTTTGTCTTCGGAAGATTTGGTATTTTGGCTTTAGAATATTTGATAGTTAGCATAATTCACTAAGTTATATCAAATCTTCTGAAGTAACTTTCTTGTACTTGTAAGACCCCATCCCCGGAGACCCCGCAGTTGGTCATTCATAGTATCATTCATTATAAAAAAAAACACACCTAAAATCACATTATTATAAGAAAACAATCGCAACGGAATAATTTAACCAAAAACCATTTCTTGCATTAATGATTACTTTTGCCAAATAATACATCGTTGTTTAGAGTTACAAAAGAATATTTAGTTGCATTACAAGACAAAAATGTCATAATTGCATAAATGGATGCCCGTCTCCATTCACCAAGTAGCTTCAGCCCCGTACCATCATTAGCAACATCCTTACCTGCCAACTGATATGTATATAAAAAGTCAGCGTTGCTGAGTGACTCCTAGTTTGATAATATAGAAAATACACTTCTGTAACTTCATTTGGTGATCATTCATCAATATACATAATCAATCATTAAGTGATTCATTATCTATCTTTATTTAACTTTCACTTTTATTAACTAGGATTGCACAAGGCAAGAGCCTACATTGTTGGTTGGCAATAGATGCCGAACCCCTGTCGGCAAACGTTTATCATGGTAGCTAACCCATCGACAGTTGATCCACACTGCCAGGCACAAAGCCTACTCATGAACTAGGATCCCATTCATTTGTTGGTTAATCCCCAGGATTAGACCCCTGATGCACATCCTTATGGGCTGATACAGCCATACATCAGTTGAGCAAATGACCTCCTGGTCGTTAACCTCCATTCATTTGCTTGCAAGGCTTTTCATTCATCGTAAGGTCCTGGGGGTAACATTCATTAAGTTTCACTGTTCCGCTATTATTCCATTGTGTTCACTTGTTATGGATAATACTTATTAAGATGCTCATTACCTTAATCACATAACATGAAAATATAATAGACACAATAAAAACAACACATAAGAAAGAACCAAGCATAACCTTCCCTCATACAGAAGTTCTCCACACTTCAATTATATATCCCAAAATTTCAGAAAATCCCATGTCTCAAACAAATGCGGATGAACACAACCAATGCGGATGAACAAATGCGGATGAACATTCTCAGGAATTATTCCAAGTGTCAGGAAGCACATGAACCGAATGCAGATGACTAAGGCAAATGCGCTTGGTCACTGTAGCAAATGCGCAAGGGCAAAAGAAATACGGATGAACACTTTGGCAGTACTAAGGGAAAATGCGGATGAACACTGCAAATACGCATGAATAACACTTATGCAAATATTCAAGTCTAAATGCGGATGAACTAAACCAGCCTGTAGTTGTCACTTATGCTATATTCAGTTCCAAATCCTCATTCTTATACATTCTCAGTACCGATCTAGCATGCTAAACTCTTAGAACAAGCATACAACCACACAAATCGATCAAGCATTTGAAACACACACTCACACGTACATCAGGTGCAGAGCACATGTATCAGTTTATATTTTTGGTTGTAAAGTAGCAGGTAATATGCATCTCAACCCCAAACAAGTTAAAAATAAGTAAAATCGGGGATCTAGAACTCACCTATTGCAGCCTTCAAGCAAAACTCCACCAAACTTGAGGGCACAAAGAGTTCAAATGCCT
The DNA here is from genome assembly GCA_025506505.1 of Flaveria sonorensis. NCBI lineage: Eukaryota > Viridiplantae > Streptophyta > Magnoliopsida > Asterales > Asteraceae > Flaveria > Flaveria sonorensis. The sequence continues at coordinate 60,901,869 of CM046433.1, read as the reverse complement.
AAATACACCAAAACACAAAACTAAACACAAAAGAACACATAAGAATCAGTTCTGAAGCTGAAAACTCAGCTGAAACCGAACAAAACAAACCAAAACTCACCTTCAAGCCGAATCTTCTTCTTCTTCTCTCTAGAACCGATGGAAATTCTGCTTTTTCTTCTTTCTAGCAGTCGAAGCAGTTGGTGAAGCAGTGTAGTGGGCGGCCATGCCCACTTTAAACATAAAATAATAATGTTTTGTCCTTTTGTACACTTTAGCCCCTCCACTTATGCAACTTCTCCTTTTGTCTTTATTCTTTTCTTAATAAATTTTTGTGTTTTATAGTACTTCACATGTGCATGTTAAGAGCTCTTTTGGTTGCATCAGCCTCTAATTGTAATCCTTACAAACTCTCCCTAGGCTGATGCTACCAAAACTGAAGGAGACCTTTAAATCTTGATCTTCATCTGTTAACAGTCCCTATCAAAATCAAGACCATTCCCTTAATCACTAGTTGGTCGGGATTCCTCAGACATTCAAAGTACCTCCTCATGTCATATAGATCATGTAGAGGAAGGTCAAGTATGTTTTTCCAGAAGTACACATCTTGACCCCCTTGATCTCTAGTGACATACCATCTGTCTGGATTGGTGGCTAACATCCAAGACACGAAGGGTCTCTTAGTAGAAAGAGGCTCTACTTGAATAGGAGTTAGATAAGCAGCCTCTTCTTGATCACCTTCAAGATGTTTTGATCCATCTAGCAGTGCAAAGGTGGATGCCTTGGACTTCATCTTCTTCTTGTCCCTTCTAACGGCCATCCGTTTCCTCTTTCTATACTTTAACTTAGGAGACTGTCCTGTAGTAAGAGATTGTTCTTGTTTTTCTTGCTCAGTTGGGTCCTTGTCCTTCACATGTTTAGAAAGAGAAGGATTAGAACCCTGCTATGTGTTAGAAGATGAAGCTTGCTGAGATGCAACACTAGGTCCAGGTTGAGTTGTCTTTTGTAGTTCAACCTTGACCTCAGCTTCAGGTATAGCCTAAGTTGGTGGAGAATGCAAGTCAACCAGTTCACCCTTCTTAATCTTTTGCTTGATCACTCTAATGTACTCATCCATAGTGGATAGAGACATTGGACCAAGTCTCCTTTCGAATAACCCATACAGCTTCAAGAGGCTTACCATCTTTAGTCTGTCAGCAGACTTCTTCTGATTTGCTTGGATGGTGGCTCTTGACTTAGCAGCCTCTTCCCTCATCTTCCTCTTAGCAGATTTTTGCTCTTTTTGCACTTATTGCTTAAGCTACTTGAGGTATTCAAATTCAATGTAGTCATATGGTAAGAGAAGAAGGTCTGCTGCCTGATAAAGACCTGTGGCACTAAGGTAGGTTATCATGTATTGCCTGTCTTGTTCCCTACCTACCAGAGTTTGTTGCTCAGTAGCCATAGTCTCTTTCTCAGGACTTTCCTGAACTGGGGAGATGGTAGGAGCTTTGTAGATTCTTTTTCTTCTCCTTTCTTCCTTTATTTTGAGAAGAAGTTCTGCATCCTCAGCTTCCATCCTCTCCTTTGACACTTCCATGTCAGACAGTTCATTTAATTTCTCTAAGAGGAGAGAGATGAGTTCATCAATGCTGTAATTCCTGGACCCAAATAATTCAACCTGGCTTCCTTTGTCTCATCATCTTCAGTGTTGGGCCTGGGGGAAGCCCTGATTGCAGCTTCCATTAAACCAGGAGTCCTACTTTAACTCTCTCCTCTTACCTTCCTCTTCCTCTCTCTCTTCTCTTTCTCAATCTCCACGTAGGTCATTTTCCTCTTTCTTTTGTCACTCATTGCACTGTATGACTCAGGGTGGAGAGAGCTTTGGGCTTCATTGCTGGGACTTGAGCTCTAGCCACAGAGAGACTGTGAGACACCTTCACCAGCTGGTGCCTCACTGAGAATAATGGGTGCTGAAGCAGTTCCTATCTCAAGGTTCACAGGCTTAACTACTGGGCCTTCAACCAAGGTTTTCCCTTCGAAGCTTATCTTAGGGTCCACCTCAGCATCCAGTTGACCAATATAAGTACTTGGTGACAAATATAAGCTTCGGAAGATATATCAGAATTTCTTCCGTATGTTAATTTCTCAGAAGTAGTTATTTGTTTTGAAGACATTATTTTCTTCCGGAGGCAACTTGATGTCATCCGAAAGAAAGTTATTCAAAATTCTTATTATTCTAAGGGATATTAGTTTTGAAAAGTGATGATCCAGAATTGGTTGGACTCACCAATGTTATTTATGTTTTGGTTATTATTGTAATTGGAAAAATGTTAGTTTATTTCATATGTAATTTTGGTAGTTCATGTCTTAGCGAAACTATGAGTTTAGCTCGTAGTCAGCATGTTTGTGGTACCCGGTGAAACTGTGTTTGTCGCCGGGTGAACTAGGTTACAGGTCAAGAAAACTGCCAGCAAAACTAGTGTTTGTAAATATATTCTATGTTTTTCTAGTTGTGTGAGGACTTTTGCAAATCCTGATACGAAATCTATATAATTGTGAGTGTGTGACGTCTGAGTATTGGCTAGGAGCATATTGTTATCATCTTTTGAGCTTTATATCATCTAGATTGTTACTGTTTGGATATCAAGGACAAATATATGAAACTTGTTATTGCTTAGAGTGATAGGTTGTTGTTATTCAGTGGGTTTATTTGAGTTTTCAAAATCATTTGCAATGATTATCGACCATATGGACCAACAATATGGTAGTGTTCTTGATTTGTTGAGTTTTGTTTGGTTTTTAGCTAAGATCCTATTTCATTCATTTTGGATCCTGTTTTGTGTGTTTTTGGAATGGAAATCGATTGAGGATCATAATTTATTTGCATAGGAAGCTATCCTAATCATCTTATCATAAATTCAATGTGATTTTGATTTCGTGTTCAAAAAGTTTGTAGATTCAAGCTACGAAACTACATCTCCCATCAGTGAAACTACATCTTGTTCTGGCGAAACTACATAATGTGTGGTTTTAGGGTTTGAGCTTCTACACTCAGCGAAAGTACCTGATTTTGAATGAAAGTTCGTGATTTTTGCTTGCCAAAACAAGTGAAAGTGCTGCCAAATAGTCCTCAGAACCAAAGTTCTATTGGTTTCGAGCGAATCTGTTACCGAAACTAGTGTTTCTGAGCATCTGTTCGAGTGAAACTGCTACTCGACTTCCAAGAGAATTTGTGTGTTTGTGTTCCCGAGCGAAAGTACCAGTGAAAGTAGTGTTCCCAGCAAAACTATCCTCTGTTTCAAAAATGACAACAACAAATATCACCATTTCTGATTTGGAAAGTGTAGCTCCTAATTGACCATCGAGGTTTGTCAATGGTGATAATTTTAAGGACTAGAAACATTGTTTGAAAGCTTTTTTCTACTATATTGATCACAACCAGTGGGAGTCAATTGTCAATGGTCCACACACTCCAACCGTCACTGTTGGGCAAGTTACCTCACCGAACACTGATCGATCAACCTTTACAAAAAGAGACCTTAAGTTAATCGATCATGATCAGAAAGCATTTGGGACTTTAACTCTATGTTTAGCTCAAGGCATCTACAACTGTTTTGCTGAACACAAAAATGCAAAGTCTTTGTATGATTCATTGTGTGAGTTTTATGATGGTAATGAAGATTTGAAAAAGGACAAGAAAGCCCAAGCTGAAAAAGAAATATGATGAATAGTTGGATAACCAACTGATCTTACCAACTGATTTTTGTCTGTCTCAAGCAACTTAAAGAAATATGATGAATAGTTGGATAACCATGAACAAGTCATAAAACTATTAGACTCCCTTCCACCATAGTGGAGCCTGCAAGTTAGATTGTTAAGGTAGGAAATAAATTTTGCTGACTATAAACTCATGGATGTTATCAACAAGCTGAAGTCATTAGATTTGGATATAAAAATAAGAGAATACAATCAATCTATTATGCTAGCTACAGTTTATACATAAATGATGCACTAATTTCGTCCGCTGTAAACTCTTCAATGTATGGTGCTACTTATGGTGGGTCTTCTGGATATGGTGTGTCAGACAAGTCTAATGGTGGATCATCAAGTGCTGGTTCAAACTCTAAGGCATTAGTCACTACTTAAGTTCCATCTGATACTATGGCACTTTTTGGGATGTTTGTGCATAGTTATGAAGCTTTGGTTATGAGGGAGTTGAAAGGCAAAGGAATGACTGTGTAAGATATGTATCAGGTGGATCCTGATGACTTGGAGGAAACTGATACTCAGTGGTAGATGGCCATGCCCAGTTTGCGTGCAAGAAGTTTTATGGAAAAAACTGGTAGGATGTTGGTCCTATTGATCGATTCAACAGTGCACTTGATGCTTGACAATGTTTTTCAACTGAATCAACACTTACAAACACAATAACATAATGCATTCCATTGAATCTAAACAATAATAAGCAATAACAAAGGCTCAATGATATTGAAAGTGAACTTCCAGCCACACACACAATTGCAACAACAAATATTTTGTATTAGGGTTTTGCAAAGGTTACCAACAAAGATAGAAAGATTACAATATATAAGTAACCAAGATTTGCTGGCAATTTCGCTGACTAGAGAAACTGCCTGTCTAACTACTAGATTCACCCTGCAACGAACTACAGATTCACCGGGTGATTAGAATCAGCTGACTCCGGGCGAAACTAAACCCTAAACCCTAAACCCTAAACCCTAAACCCTAAACTATAGTTTCGCCCGTAGTTTTGCTGGAATTCAAAAACACATAAGAAAAACAAATTACAAGACAAAACTAACTATTAACCTATTACATAACAAGATAAACCTATAAACTATAGTGAGTCCAACCAATGTAGATCATCAATTCTACCCCTAGGTTGGACCTCACTCTTGATCTTCTGGTTCTTCTCTTGCTCCTTCTTCAGCTTTATCAAGTGTTTCATGATCTGTTCCTACTGCACTCTCCTCTTCGCCCCTTGCACTTACCCTTGTGAACTGTCTAGTAAGATCCTGCATGTCCAACCTTAATTCGTCAGCTTTTGATACTTTCTTCGTGAGCTCCCTGACCTCTGCCCTTACTCCACGAGCTTTATTTGCCATGTTCTTAAACAAACTGGCTTCTCTTCTTGTTTCAGCTCCAGCTCTTGCCTAGATATAATTTTCACATAATATCACTAGGTCTTCATCAAAAAAAGAAAATACCTCCATTGGATCAAACAGCTTAATCTCAGCACCACCTTTCAACCTAATGACTGCTTCCCCAGCTTGTTATCATAAAACCATTTTTCGAAATTTTGCAGTCTAGGGGGAAGTGGATTGGGCACCCTTACTCTGTTAACGGTTTTAGCTGGCTTCAGCTTTAACACGATCTTTCCTTTTCCGGTGGCCCAATGTAAGTCTTTGTTCAATCTTCTCTTTTCTGTCCTCATAAACCCGAAAGCTTCAAAATTGTCATTCATTCTAGTTTTGATTTCCTTCTCTAGCATCATGGCACGTTCACTCAATTGGGCATCCAAAAGTGGAATTTCAGCTAATCTCCTCAAGTCCCACCTAGGCAAGGTCTTGAACGCCTTCCTTTTATGCATATATGATATGTCCCCGCACCTTCTTTTGATCACAAACATTTTCAATTCAGAATTATATTTCTAGCTCACAATTTTCTTATCAGATTTCTTCTTGCTTGGTTCACTGATGTTTTGGAATAGAGGTGTTAACTGTTATTTTTCCTTTTCTTTCACGAACCAGTCTTCTTTGCTCAGTTCAAATACAACACCTTCTTTTGAACCCCTTTGTGCCACATAAGTCATTGGGCGCTCCTCCATTTCATAATATTCAGGCTCTGAGTCATAATCAATCAGTTGTTCCTCATATTCTTCCTTTTCATCAATAAGTCTCTTCCCTATATCCTCCTTATTTCCTTGAGTAGTTTCTTCTCTAATCACCTTAGCCCCCGTCAAGTCTGTTTCTATATCCAATCCCAAATCAACAAATTCAGTCTCAACAATCACAGGCTCCTCTCTCACATCTCCTCCTTCTTCAACACTCTTCTTTGCTTTTTTCTCAACAACCTTTTGACCTCTAACACCACTACCACTTGCACCAACTCCAGCTGTACTTGCTTCCCCTTCCATTCAAGATGACTTTCCAACTTTCAGGAATGAATACTTTGTTGTGTCGGTCAGATCATCCAGCTCCTCTTGTGATAGTTGGTTTGTGACACCAACTTTTCCTTTGAGCTCATTCACCTCCTTCAGTAATCTTTTAATAAGATTTTGTTGATCCATCATCATTGCTTTCATACTCTCTATTTGCTCATCTTTCTCTTTTTCTCTTAATTCTTGATTGACCAACTTATTCTTTATCATGCTCAGTTCATTGGCCAATGATGCATTTACATTTCGAATGACATCTTGGTCCAATTCAGATAGGGAATCCCTCCTTTCTTCGAATGCTGACTGTTTATGCTTAGATCTCCTTTCAGTTTCATGAGCCGGTTCCCCTTGATTAGATTTTCTTTTGGACCTTCTCTCTCTTTGAGGCCGCAGCTCCTCTTCAACCTCATCAATCTCTGCATCTAAATCATATTCTTTCTCCTTTGCATACCTCTTCCTCTTCTTTATTGCCTCAGTTTGCTTATCCCGGTTTTCTTCAGCATTTTTGTTTTCGTTCTCGATCAGCCTTTTATGTAGTTCCATCTCTCGGCTGGATACATGTTTTCGAGTAAATAAGTTATTTTACCACTGAAGTCATGTCTAACTGCTGAGCAATCTGCAAATATTCTTGTATTCATCTGCATCAGCCTCTTAACTTCCCCGTGTCTTGGCAAATTTGGTTTCTCATAATTAATGATCATCTGGACAAACCTTGGATATAATAGCCATTTATCCTTCTTTAGATCCATGGCATTCTTAGTCATACAGTCGAATATTAGTCTCGCAATATTGGCCTTTTGTCCTTTACAGAATACAATCATGGCCTTTGCCTACTGTGCATTCAATCCATCTGATCCTCCCTTTCTATGATCCAAGCACATAATGAACATGTGAGCAATGTATCTCCATTCCTTTGACAAAAATGACTTTTTAATTTCCTTCTTTGTCCCAAAAGATGGTCTTTCATACCCAATGCTTCGATAAGCGTTAAGAACTTCAGCATCAGTCATACCAACCTCATCTCCACAGTCTTCTTCCAACCTCAACACCCTTGCAACTATCTCAGCACTAACAACTATATCATCCCCAAGAACTCTTGAAGTAATCCTGTGTGGAGTAGATCCCAGATCACATTCTGCATTAACCCAAAAATCTCTTATGTGAATGTTGTAGATTGTGGGTAAATGAGCTATGGCATAATGTATGGGAGACTACTTCAGCCATCTAAAACAATCTCTGAATCCAACAGTCTTCGGATTCTAATAATGCCACAAAATTAGTCGTCTCAACGAACTTTATGTTTGCCATGAACTGCAAAACCTTCTAAACCTGCATACAAACTGTCAGTATCTTTTTAAATTAATTCATTAGTTGGATGAGGTGTAGGCATAGGAGAATAACAATAAGTGCTAGGTGGAGGATAAACATGAATGGTTTCTTTGCTTCCCAAACCAGTCTTAATTCTAGCCCCCCTTTGATTCATGTAAAGCTCCTCAAATTTCATCCCATAAATTGTCCATTTTTCAAGTTTGGTTTTTAATTTGCTTGTTTCAAATTCAGCAAGTGCTACATGTTCACTTAAAGCATTTATTTCAACATTTCTTTTCAAAAGATTTCTTTTTAAATGCTCATTTTCTTTTAATGCTTCATTCAACTTAACAAAATATTTAGATTTTTTTTTGTTTTTAGTTCCTTATTAATTTGTTTCAATTCTTTTTCATTATCCAATAGCAGTCTGTTTGCCTTATAAACCCCAAATAAACGAATTTTGCAAGGAGGAGAGCACATGTCTTGAATTACCTCATAAGGGAGACCCATAACTACCTTTTCAGCAGCCAAGGCCTTATCACACTGACAAACTGGAGTATTCTTCTTGTCTTCTTCATCCTCCATATTTTCCTGCTATTCTTCTCATCCTCAGTATCCTCTTTCAATTCTTCTTTTGACTCACTTGTCTTCTTTTCATAATCTTCACCAACAGTCACCTTCTTTTCAACTTCAACACCAGCTTTCTCAACCTGTTCATAACCTGAGCCCTTTGCTTGTTACTTTCACCAATAACCTCTTGAGTCTCACTCTTGAATTCTCTAAAAGGGTCAAAGTCATCAATAAAATCCACATCACTGTTCACTAACTCAGCCACTAGTGCATGATTGATTTCTTCTTCAGTTTCCTTTATCTCAACCCTCCAATCAAAGTGTAAGATGAGAGTTGTTTCCTTCTTTGACTTGACTTGTTCCTTGTTAGTGATTAAGATAACTTTAGAACTTCCAAAAGTTCCTGGTTCAGTAATGATAGGATTTGGACATTCTCATTAAAATGCCCTAGCTGTTTACAATTGAAGCATCTTAATTTCAACTTATCAAAACCAAGCTTAGAATTCTGATTCTGATTTTCGAAGCTCTTTCTACCAGTTCGTTCCATGAATCTTCTTACACGTAGTGTGAGCATGGCCATTTGCGATTGGATGTCTGTTTCTTCTAAATCATCTGGATCGACTTGATACATGTCTTCAATGGTCATTCCTTTTTCCTCTAACTCCCCAGCAACTAGAACTTCATAACTGTACACGAACATCCCAGATAATGCCATAGTATCTGATGGAATCTGAGCAGTGAAAGATGGCTTTGAGCTTGAACCAACACCTGTAAACCCCCTACTGAACATATTTGAAGCACCAAATCCTACAGAAGCACCATAAGCTGAACCATACATTGACGAGTTTGCAGCGGATGACATTAATGCAGCATTTTGTGGATATGCAGTGGCTGGCATCATGGATTGTTTGTATTCTCTCCTCTTTAAATCCAAATCAAAAGATTTCAATTTGTTGATTACATCCATAAGTTTGTAATCAGCAAAGTTTCTTTCCTGCTTCAACATCCTAACTTGCAGGCTCCATTGAGGTGGAAGTGAGTCCAAGAGTTTAGAGACTTGTTCATGATTTCCCAACTGCTCATCAAATTTCTTTGAGGTGCTTGAGATGGACAAAAATTGATTTGTTATGTCAGTAAGGCTTTCATTTTTACAAATGAATTAAACTCCTTTTCAGCTTGAGCTTTTCTATCTTTTATCAGATCCTCATTTCCATCATAGAATTCACATAAGGAGTCATACAAAGATTTTGCATCCTTATGTTCAGCAAATCGGTTATAGATGTCTTGAGATAAGCAGAGAGTTAAAGCTCCAAAAGCTTTCTGATCATGATCAATTAACTTCAAATCTTTTTAAGTGAAGGTTGATGGATCGATGTTTGGAGAAGTAACTTGACCAACAATAACAGTTGGAGTGTGAGGACCATTTATAATTGATTCCCATTGGTTATGATCAGTATAGTAAAAGAAGGCTTTCAAACATCTTTTCCAGGCCTCAAAGTTATCACCATTTATAAGCCTCGGTGGCCTATTAGGAGCAACACTCTCCAAGTCATATATGGTAATATTGGTGGACATCATTAGCTAAAAGAGGATAGTTTTGCTGATAGACAAGCAGTTTCACTGGTAACTTCACTGTCAAATTCGCTAATAGATTCGCTGGGAAACAAGCAGCAGTTTCACTCCAACCAATGATCAAAAACTCTAGTTTCGCTGAGACTAGTAGAACTTTCATTCTAAACTAAATTCGCCAGCACTTTCGCTTGTAGTGACTAGCAGAAAGTTGAACTTTCATTCAAAAGTGAGCTACTTACACTGACAATAACACCTGAATTGGAAATCACCAAATCCTTAGATTCACTGGTAAATTCGCTGGACGAATTGTAAATTCGCCCGATGAATCTGAAACGCCTTTTCAGAACACAATCAACCCAATCTCATCCAAAACACAATGAATTTGAAATCTGATGATTACAATAGCTTCGCACATCCAAAACGTACAATACTCAATCAATTTCCATAACAAAACACCCGAATCAGTATGCAAAATTGATGGAACAGTACTAGTTTTCGAAAAAAACAAAAAAAAACAACTAATCAAGAGCACAATGGCTCTGATACCATATTGTTGGTCCTATTGATCGATTCAACAGTGCACTTGATGCTTGACAATGTTTTTCAACCGAATCAACACTTACAAACACAATAACATAATGCATTCCATTGAATCTAAACAATAATAAGCAATAACAAAGGCTCAATGATATTGAAAGTGAACTTCTAGCCACATACACAATTGCAACAACAAATATTCTGTATTAGGGTTTTGCAAAAGGTTACCTACAAATATAGAAAGATTATAATATATAAGTAACCTATATTCGCTGGCAGTTTCGCTGCCTTACTACTTGATTCACCCGGCAGCGAACTACAGATTCCCCGGGTGATTAGAATCAGCTGACTCCAGGCGAAACTATAGTTTCGCCCGTAGTTTTGCTGGAATACAAAAATACATAAGAAAAACAAATTACAAGAGAAAACTAACAATTAACCTATTACATTACAAGATAAACCTATAAACTATAATGAGTCCAACCTATGTAGATCATCAATTCTACCCCTAGGTTGGACCTCACTCTTAATCTTCTGGCTCTTCTCTTGCTCCTTCTTCAGCTTTATCAAGTGTTTCTTGATCTGCTCCTACTGCACTCTCCTCTTCGGCCCTTGCACTTGCCCTTGTGAACTGTCTAGTAAGATCCTGCATGTCCAACCTTAATTCGTCAGCTTTTGATACTTTCTTCGTGAGCTCCCTGACCTCTGCCCTTACTCCACGAGCTTTATTTGCCATGTTCTTAAACAAACTGGCTTCTCTTCTTGTTTCCGCTCCAGCCCCAGCTCCTGCCTTGATATAATTTTCACATAATATCACTAGGTCTTCATCACAAAAAGAAAATACCTCCATTGGATCAAACAACTTAATCTCAGCACCACCTATCAACCTAACGACTGCTTCCCCAGCTTGTTATCATAAAACCAGTTTTCGAAATTTTGCAGTCTAGGGGGAAGTGGATTGGGCACCCTTACTCTATTAACGGTTTTAGCTGGCTTCAGCTTTAACACAATCTTTCCTTTTCCGGTGGCCCAATCTAAGTCTTTGTTCAATCTTCTCCTTTCTGTCCTCATAAACCCGAAAGCTTCAAAATTGTCATTCATTCTAGTTTTGATTTCCTTCTCTAGCATCATGGCACGTTCACTCAATTGGGCATCCAAAAGTGGAATTTTAGCTAATCTCCTCAAGTCCCACCTAGGCAAGGTCTTGAACGCCTTCCTTTTATGCATATATGATATGTCCCCGCCCCTTCTTTTGATCACAGACATCTTCAATTCAGAATTATATTTCTAGCTCATAATTTTCTTATCAGATTTCTTCTTGCTTGGTTCACTGATGTTTTGGAATAGAGGTGTTAACTTTTCTGGTGCCTTTTCTTTCATAAACCAGTCTTCTTTTCTCAGTTCAATTACATCACTTTCTTCTGAACTGCTTTGTGCCACATAAGTCATTGGGCGCTCCTCTACTTCATAATATTCAGGCTCTAAGTCATAATCAATCAGTTGTTCCTCATATTCTTCCTCTTCATCAATAAGTCTCTTCCCTGTATCCTCCTTATTTCCTTTAGCAGTTTCTTCTCTAATCACCTCAGCCCCCGTCAAGTCTGTTTCTATATCCAATCCCAAATCAACAAATTCAGCCTCAATAATCACATGCTCCTCTCTCTCATCTCCTCCTTCATCAACTCTCTTCTCTGCTTCTGTCTCAACAACCTTTTGACCTCCAACAACACTACCACTTGCACCAACTCCAGCTATACTTGCTTCCCCTCCCATTCCAGATGACTTTCCAACTTTCAGGAACGAATACTTTGTTGTGTCGGTCAGATCATCCAGCTCCTCTTGTGATAGTTGTTTTGTGACACCAACTTTCCCTTTGAGCTCATTCACTTCCTTCAGTAATCTTTTAATAAGATTCTGTTGATCCATCATCATTTCTTTCATACTCTCTATTTGCTCATCTTTCTCCTTTTCTCTCAATTCTTGATTGACCAACTTATTCTTTATCATGCTCAGTTCATTGGCCAACGATGCATTTACATTTCGAATGACATCTTGGTCCAATTCAGATCGGGAATCCCTCCTTTCTTCGAACACTGACTGTTTATGCTTAGATCTCCTTTTAGTTTTGTGAGCCGGTTCCCCTTGATCAGACTTTCTTTTGTACCTTCTCTCTCTTTGAGCCCGCAACTCCTCTTCAACCTCATCAATCTCTGCATCTAAATCGTATTCTTTCTCCTTTGCATACCTCTTCCTTTTCTAGATCCACAGTTTCGCCCGGAGTCAGCTGATTCTAATCGCCCGGCGAATCTGTAGTTCGCTGCCAGGTGAATCTAGTAGTTAGACAAGCAGTTTCGCTAGTCATCGAAACTACCAGCGAATCTAGGTTACTTATATATTGTTATCTTTCTATCTTTGTAGGTAACCTTTTGTAAAACCCTAATACAGAATGTTTGTTGTTGCAATTGTGTGTGTGGCTGGACGTTCACTTTCAATATCATGGAGCCTTTGTTATTGCTTATTATTATTTAGATTCAATGGAATGCGTTATGTTATTGTGTTTGTAAGTGTTGATTCGGTTGAAAAACATTGTCAAGCATCAAGTGCATTATTGAATCGATCAATAGGATCAACATAGGAGAAACTATGGCAATCGGAACCAGAACTCAAGACTTGGGTATGATAAGTCTAAGTTGAGGTGTTTCAACTGCAAACAACTGGGTCACTTCAAAAGAGAATGTCCATCTCCAATCATCACCTATCCGGGAACTACTAGAGTTTCAAGACTCATCCCGATCACCAACAAAGAAGAAGCCAAGTGAAAGAAGGAAACAACACTAATCACAAACTTTGATTCTAGTGCTAAAATCAAAGAAACTGAAGAAGAAGTTAATCATGCTCTGGTGGTTGAGGTGGTGGATAGTAATGTGTATTCAGTTGACGATTATGATCCTTTCAAGGAGTTCAAGTGTGAAACTCAAGATGAAGGTGGTTATGAAGCTGGTATGCAACATGTTCAAGCTTAAGAGGTAAATGTTTGTGAGGTTCTTGAAGAAATGGATTGTTGTGAAGCTTTTGTGGATAGGGTGCAAGTTTGTGAAGCTGCTGAGAATATGGATGTGGTTCAAGTTCAAAACAGTGATGCTGTTGAGGTTTAGAAGCAATAGGAAAGTGAAACAAGTGGAGTGAAGTTGGAGGTTCATGATCAAGAAGAGCAAGAGGCAAGTCAAGCTGAGGAAGCAAGGAAGAAAGCTGCTAAGGAGGAAGAATAAAGGAACACTCCCGTCTGCCAATGTGAAAAAGCCCTGGCTATTGAAAAAGTAGTTATGGTGCTCCCCTATAAGGTAATTCAAGACATGTGTTCTCCACCCTGCAAAATTCATTTGTTTGGGGTTTATAAAGCTAACAGGTTGTTATTAGAAAATGAAAAGGAATTAAAACAAATCAACAAAGAACTTAAAACAAATGGGTCTAAATATTTTGTAAAATTAAATGAGGCTTTAAAGGAAAATGAGCATTTAAAAAGAAATATTTTGGAAAAAAAAGTTGAAATAAATGCTTTAACTGAACGTGTGGCACTTGCTGAATTTATAACAAGCAAATTGAAAACCAAACTTGAAAGATGGACCATATCTGGGATGAAACATGACGATCTTTGCAAGAAACAACAGAGGGCTAGAATTAAGACTGGGTTGCGAAGTGAAGAAACTACTCATGTTTATCCTCCTCCGAGTACTTATTGTTATTCTCCTATGCCTACACCTCATCCAACCAATGAATTAATTCAGAAAGACACTAACAATTTGTTTGCAGGTTTAGAGAGAGTAAATCAAAAGGAGATTCGGCAGGAGTATGGTTTTGGTACAAGTAGTGGCCTTGGCAGCTCTAGTATTAGTATTTTGGATTCCAAGAAGTCTTCTATAGACAATAGTTTAAGTAGATTTATTTCCCAAAAGTCTATTACAGACAATGGTTTGTTTTGTCCTAGTTCTAGTTTAGCCTATTCATCTTTAGATTTTTATGAATCAAATCGTGATGTTTCAAATGCTTGTGTTGATGAAAATGATGCTTGTTCGAGTAAAGTTTCAGACAGACAAACAAAATCAAACTGTTTTGAAAAATTATTCTCTCATCCAATTCCTTCTTTCACACCAATTAGGATTTCTAAACCTAAGGAAAAGGAGACAACTTCCTTAAATGTCAGTAACAACAATATAAATGAACCAGAACCTGCTAAAATTAAGGTCACATAAGGAAAATCAAAAGAAATATATGACTCTTATAGCAATTCTAATTCACACATATTTAAATGTGAGGAAGAGATATCAATAGATCAAGCTCCTGTTTCAAAATGTACGAAGAAAGGTTTAAAATCTCATTGTTTTAGATGTGGTAAGGATGAACATGACATTAAACATTGCCCTGAGGTTGTAAATAGGAATGTTGATAATAGATATTTAGGAAATAGAATAAAACATTTTGTTGGTAGTTTCTTTCGTAAAAATTCATCTCCTCAAAGAACAAAGCCGGTTAAGGTTTGGATCCTAATTTCCAACTCTAACAAATTTCTCTTCAAATGCCAGGATCATTGCAGAAAAGCTGTCAATAGCTATTGGCATGTTGATAGTGGATGCTCCAGGTATATGACCAGGTTGAAGGACCTGACTAATAACTATCATATAATAAATGGAGGATATGTTGCTTTTGCTGGAGACAAGAAAGGAGGAAAGATGATCGGTAAAGGGGAAGTATCGAATGGTTCTTTAACTTTGGAGAAGGTGAACTATGTCCTAGAACTAGCATTCAATCTCTTAGGTGTATCACAAATCTATGATAAAGATATTCCAGTGCTATTTATGTCCAACAAATGCTTTTTCCTTAAACAAGAGTTTACTATCCCAGAAGAGTTAGTGATCATGCGTGCTACAAGGAAGAATGATACCTATCTGCTGGATATGGGATCAAAAGAATCCACCTCAACTGTGACATGTCTTCTATCAAAAGTTGCATCTTCTAAATCCTTTTTGTGGCATAGACGTTTAGGACATGTTAATTTTAAGAATATCAATAAGTTGGTTAAGAAAAATCTTGTTAGGTGGCTACAACATAAAATTTTCTCAGTGGTAGAAAAGTGCATGGCTTGTGCTTAAGGAAAACAACACAAAAGGCCACACAAGCTTAAACTAGAAAATACAATTTCAAAACCCCTTGAATTGTTACATACTGATTTATTTGGTCCTATTAGTGTTAAATCCATTTCTAGGAAATCTTATTGTCTGGTTGTTATAGATGATTATTCAAGATACTCTTGGGTAAGATTTCTAGCACACAGGGAGAAACCACTGAAGAGTTGCAGAAGCTGATCCTCACAATTGAAAACTCAGCAAAAGGAAGGTTACGACCATCAGAAGTGATAATGGAACAGAATTCAGAAACCATATCTTTGATTCCTTCTGTGTAACCAAAAGGATTCTCAGACAGTTTAGTACTGCTAGGACACCTCAACAAAATGGTGTTGCTAAAAGAAAGAACCGAACCCTTATTGAAGCAGCAAGGACTATGCTAATTGAGTCAAAGCTTCCAATTATTTTTTGGGTGGAAGCAGTCAACTGTGCATCCTATGTACTAAACAGGGTTCTAATTGTGAAAGACAAGATGAAGACTCCTTATGAGCTTCTCAATAGAAGGAAACCCTTGATTGACTTCTTCCATCCGTTTGGCTGTTCGTGCACTTTGCTGAATACTCAAGCTCAAAAGTCAAAGTTTGGTGAAGTTTCAGATGAATGTTTCTTTTTTGGTTATTCTACCTCACAAAAGGAAAGTCAAAGTTTGGTGAAGTTTCAGATGAATGTTTCTTTTTTGGTTATTCTACCTCACAAAAGGTGTATCGGGTGTACAACAAAAGAACACGTATTCTGCAGGAGTCTTTCTATGTTGATTGCCAGGAGTCAAATTCACCAAATATAGGGTCTGACCCAAAATGGTTCTATGACTCCAACACTATCTTTAAATCATTCAACCTTCCGGTATTTGATGATGATGTTGTTCCTCTAACATCATTCCTCCATCTGAACCCCATCCACAATCACCAATTGATCCTCCACCTCCATCCCCATTTGATCTTCCACCTCCACCTTTATCACAACTAATACCTCCATCACAACCAATTCCTTCATCACAACCAATACCTCCATCATAACGAATTCCTCCATCATAACCAATAACTCCATCATAACCAATTCCTCCTTCACAACCAATACCTCCATCACAACAAATTCCTCCATCACAACCAATACCTCCATCATAACCAATTCCTCCATCACAACCAATACCTCCATCACAACCAATTACTCCATCATAACCAATTCCACTTTCACGACCATATCAAACCGCATCTTCATCTCAATCCAATCCATTTACCCTTACCACTAATTTCAAAACCTTAAAAGATCACCCACATGAATACATCAACGGTTCCATTACAGATGGTGTGAGCACTCGGAGCCAGTCTGGATTGATAAATGAATGCCTCTATGCATGTTTCTTATCTCAAATCGCTCTATAAAATATCTCAGCAGCTCTTTAAGACCCAAGTTGGGTTGAATCTATGCAGTTGGAGGTTCAGCAGTTCAGGAAGTTGAAAGTTTGGGAGTTAGTTGATCTTCCTCCAATCAAGTTTCCCATCGGTACAAAATGGGTTTTTAGGAGCAAGCCAGATGATCGAGGTATGGTAGTAAGAAACAAAACAAGACTGGTGGTTCAAGGATTTTCTTAGGAGGAGGGTATTGACTACACTAAAGTATTTGCTTCGGTTGCCCACATTGAAGCCATCAGAATCTTTCTTGGTCACGCTGTTCACAAGAACTTTAAAGTTTTTTAGATTGATGTGAAGTGCACATTTCTCTACGGGAACATTGATGAGGAGATAGATGTTTGTCAACCACCGGGTTTCAAGGATGCAGATTTTCCAGAAAAAGTATATAAACTTGATAAATCCTTATATGGATTGCATCAAGCTCCCTGCATCTGGTATGAAACCCTAACACAGTATCTGCTTAGTAAGGGTTTCTCTCGTGGTACTATAGATATGACACTATTTAAGAAGGAGGTTGATGGTGAGATGTTGATTGTTTAAGTGTATGTTGATGATATCATTTTCGGGTCAACAAATGAGAAGTTGTGTAGAGAATCTGAAGAGGTAATGAAGAATTGCTTTAAAATGAGCATGAGGGGGGAGATGTGCTTTTTCTTAGGGTTGAAGGTTGAACAAAAGTCTGATGGTATTCTGATTCACCAAGAAAAGTACATTCATGAGATTCTCACGAAGTACAAGATGGATGATGCTTCTCCAGAACTCACTCCATTCACTGCTCAAACCTACTTAACTCTAGATGATAATGGGAAGTCCGTGGATGCACATCGTTAGCGTTCCATGATTTGATCTCTCATGTATCTCACTGCAAGCAGTCCAGATATTACATTCTCCATGTGCTATTGTGCCCATTATCAAGCCAATCCCAAAGAATCACATGAAAAAGCTATTAAACGCATCTTTCATTACGTAAAGGGTTCCTCTCGTTTGGGTCTTTGGTATCCAAAAGGAGGGAACTTTGATTCACATGCGTATTCTGATAGTGATCATGGTGGTTGCAGGATTAACAGAAAATCTGTCACCGGTGGATGTTAATATCTCGAGGATTGTCTTGTTTCGTGGCAGAGCAAGAAGCAGACGATAGTATCTCTATCCATAGGAGAAGCTGAATATATTGCTGCATCAAGCTGCTGATGCCAAGTGTTTTAGATTCAACATCAGATGATGGATTATGGAATCAATTTCCTTCATACACCACTCTTTTGTGATAATAAAGAAACTATTGGAATTGCCAAAAATCCAGTTCATCACACTCGTACCAAGCACATTGAAACAAGGATTCATGCAATCTGGGATGCTTAGGAAAAGGGTTTCATTAATATTATCCCAATTGATACAAAGAATCAAAGGGCTGGTCTTTTCACTAAAACATTTGACAAACCTCGTTTTTATGAATTGATCTCCATGATGGGATAAATATCTTTTTAAAAAATCTTTTCATAAAAAGTTCTGTAAAAAGTGTAAATATTTCTTTTATGTTCACATTTTTTTAAGCTTGAGAAACTTCGTGACCCATATTCCTTCACTCTTTTGTTCTTTAATATTTGAAAAACAGAAATTTCTCTTAGATGATTATCAAATAGAAAGTTTGGGGGAGAATAAAGAATAAACTCATAAAGTTTTTCAATTTTGTCTTTTCAGGAACCCTGGAAAAAGAGTTTGAAGGATGTCAACAGCTTTGTGTTAGGATATGCATAGTAGGCTCAGCCAGAAAAAGAAGTAAATAGTGATCGTGTAGCCAAACTAAAGTTCAGATCTTGGTGATAAGGATTATCCCCATGACATCTTGGCCTGCACAAAGTTACAAATCCTTGTCAAAAACAGGTTGAGAGTTTTAAATCTCTATTTTGATTTTCCCAAAATTCCCAAATCACTGTATCCCTAAGCCCTGAATAATGTTTCTAGTTAGCACAACAAATGCTTCTAGTCTATCTCTTCAGAAAAGCCTCAGAATTGATGCTTCTCGTTAGCTCTTCAGAATGATATCTCATGCTTATCTCCTCTGCTATATGTGAACATTGACCTGGAGTGATGATCTTCAATGTTATACGTGAGTATAGACTTGAAGCTTCATCAGCATGCTCAGAAGATCATCTCCTATGTTATACGTTAGTATAGACCTGGAGCTTTGATCATCCGCTCCCGAAAATAAAGTCACAATGTTTCTTAAATTAAGATCTTTGCTAAAAAATCACCTAAACAAATTTATCAAGAAAAACATTCACAATGGTTCTCAAACGATTATTGTCTATGTTGCATCTCAGAAGAATCAAATATTGCATTCTCAAATGATTCTATGTATCCTCAAAAGAAAATCAAGCAAAGTCAATCATATTGCGTAATAAACCATGATGACAGGATGAGTTCTTTGTCAAATGTCTGTAGGGACCAAGTTACTAGAGCTTCTTTAATCAAACCCAAAACATGATAAAGACAGTTGTAGATTACTTGTTTAAAAGAATAATGACTGGGTTTAAAAGGACAAACATATCAGCAATCCTATCAATCTATGACTCTCTGGAAAATTTCTTTATTTTTTTGCTCTTTTGTTTTGTTTTTATCTTAATTTTTATTTATTTTGTTTTGTGTTTTGTGTTGGTTTTGTGTGGCGAAGAAGTTTTCTAAAGCTTTTCTTTATATAAATCTTTAAAAAATTCCACAAAAAAATTAAAAATCTCAAAAAAATTACATAATTTTTTAAGTGTTAAGTTTTAGCGAAACTAGTTGTCACTGGCTCTTTCGCTCAGTGAATCTATAGACTCGTCGGCACATTCGAACAACACTGGTTAACATGATTTCATATGTTCTGCTGAGCAAAACTATAGTTTCGTTGTCAGCGAAACTAGGGTATATATAGAACAGTGTTGCATCAGTTTCTTATATTCGCATAGGGACGAAATTGTACCCTAAATTGAGTCGTCGCATTCAAATCCATTTCTTGTTGATTTCCTTAGCATTTTACCATTTTTAAGTTTCAAGGTTGGTGTTTCAAACCTTTTTCATAACATTAATCAAGCTTTTAACCGTTAAATATGTGATTTATGTTGATCAACATCGTCGAAGTTTTGCTGATACGCTTAGCGAAACTACGCCTTTAACCATCAAAACTGAAAGAAAGTTCAAAATTTCCGAGCGAAACTGTCTAGTCATGCTGCCCAGGAGCACTTGACAGTTTCGCTAGGACAAGTTTCAGCGAAACTATAGATTCGCTCAGTCATATAATTCTATGTCCGAGTCTTAGCGAATCTGTACTTTCTCTGCTGCGAAACTATAGTTTCGGCATCAGTGAAACTGCTAAATTTTAATTTTTTTATGTTTTTGTTCTATTTCATCGATCAAGTCTTATACCAACGCTTTAACTGACCAACTCCCATTTGTTTTTCAGTTTAAATGGCAAACATAAAGTTGGATGATAGAACCAATATAGTGGCACTGCTGGATGACAACAATCCGAAGACGATTGGATTCAAAGATTGTATCAAGTGGCTAAAGGAGTCTCAGGTCAGTTATGCTATATCCCACATGCTTGTTATCTATGATCTTTAGATCAAATATTTCAGGAGGACAGCTGAGTATGACTTTGGGTCTAGTCCACACCAGATCAAAGCTAAGGTCCATGGTCATGGCATTGCTATAACTGTGGAAACTATTGCTACAGTATTAAAGCTAGAGGAGGATTGTGGAGATGAGGTAGTGATGTCTGAGGCATAAGTGTTAGAAGCATTTAGGAGCATCGAATATGAGGGACCACTTTTTGGTTCAAGGAAAGAGATTAAGAAGTCTTTCCTATCTAAGGAATGGAGGTACACTGCAGATGTCTTTATTATGTGCTTGGACCACAGGAAAGGAGAATTAGATGGACTGAATCTGCATTGGGCCAGGGCCATGATAGTGTTCTACAGAGGGAAAAAGGCCAATATAGCTAAGCTGATCTTTGATTGTATGGATGAAAACATAATGGCTTTGAAGAAGGACAAATGGTTGCTGTATCCCAGGTTTGTGCAGATGTTGTTAGATGATCTAAAGCCTGATTTGCTCAAACATGGAGAAATCAAGAATTTGGTTTAAATGAATACTAGAATCTTTGCTAATTGCTCTGCTATAAGACATGATTTCTCTGAAAAAATAACATATCTCTGGGAGAATATGTACCCGGCTGAAAGGTGGACTTATACTAAGAAGCTGACAGAAATTGAAAACAAAAGGGCAACAAAGAATCAGGGAAAGCAGGCTGAGGCAATCAAGAAGAGGAAGAGATATGCCAAGGATAGAGATTATAATTCAAAGGATGAGATAGATGAGTTTGAGGAAGAAATGAGGGTATAGAGAGAGAAAAGGACCAAGAAAAAGGTAGACCTAGAAGAGTCAGTTGTAGTTACTAAGAGGAGATCCAAACACAAGCAGCAAGTATTTTCTAAAACTTCTCAAAGGGGGGATCCTAGATCAGAGTTAGACCAGGATTTTATTCACAACCTGAATACTTTGTTGGTTAACAAGTTGGGGATGATTAAGACTAAACCAGTGAATCAAGAGTTAAGAGAGAATGAGAAGGATAAAGAGATGGATGAAATGAAGAAGATGATGCTAAGCCAACATGATTTGATAAGGAGATTGCTGGAGGAAGTGAGTGAGTTGAGGAGAAGAGCTGCTGTTGCTGATGTTCCAACTGATCAGGAGATTTAGGAAATGACTGACACATCTCAGTACATATTCATTCATAAGTCATCTGGAGCTGATGGTAGTGGTGTTGGTGGATCAGAAGCTGGTGGTAGTGGTGTTGCTGGATCAGGAGCTGGTGATAGTGGTGTTGGTGGATCAGGAGCTGGTGGTAGTGGTGTTAGTGGATTTGAAGAATGGAAGAAGTGGTGAAGGAGTCACTGGAGAAAATGTTGATGAGGTGATAGAGGCTAGATTTATAGATTTGGGGTTGGATATAGATGCAGATCTTAGCGGGAATGAAGTGATCAGGGAGGACAGAGCAGGAGGCGAAAAGAGAAATGAAGAGCTCAACCTAATAAACGAAGAAGAAGAGGTTGAAGAACAACTGGTGGACTATGATTCTGAGCCAGAATTCTATGTAGTGGAAGAAAGACTCATGACATACGTGGCTCAGAGGAGTTCAGCTAAAGGAGACATTATTGAGATGGATAAGGAAGATTGGTTCACAAAGGTGGAAGAGCCTGAGAAGCTAACCCCACTCTTTCAAAACATTAGAGAATCGGACAGAAAGGAATCTAATAAGAAGATCGTGAGCTGGAAGTACAACTCCAAACTGAAGATGTTTATGATAAAGAAGCGTGGAGGGGGGATCTCATATCTGCATAAGAGGAAGGTGTTCAAGATTCTTCCCAGGTGGGATTTGAGAAGACTAGCAGAGATCTCCCTACTAGATTTTGGTTTAAGCGAGCACACCATATTGCTAGAATATGAGATTCGGCAGGGCATTCAGGACAATTTTGCTGCTTTTGGATATATGAAGACAAAAAGGAGGTGGTCAAAGAAAGGTTTAAATTGGGAAACGGGAAAGGGGAAGATTGTGCTGAAGTTAAAGTCTACTAAGATCATTAATCGGGTGAGGCTACCAGATCCTCAACCTCCAAGGCTGCAAAATTTGAAAAGTGGTTCTATGATAAGAAGACTAGGGAAGCTGTGGTAAGAGTTAAGGATGCAGAGGAAATCAGATTGTTTGACCCAATAGAGGTCTTCTCTTTTTGTGATGAAGATCTTGTGGTTCTATGTGAGAACCACATCAAGGCAGGAGCCTGAGCTAAAACTAGAACTGAAGCTAGCCTGTTTATAAGTGTTGTAAATAGGGCTCATAGGGTAAGGGCTGAGGTCAAGGAGCTTGCAGATAAAGTGTTTCAAGCTGACGAGCATAGAATAGATATGCAGGATCTGATAAGGCAATTAGAAAAAGCTAGTGCAGGGGCAGAGGAAGAGAGTACAGCTAGAGATGATAAAGAAACAACTGACAAAGTTAAAGAAGATGTTTAGTAAATTTAAGAATCAATAGGAGCTCAAACAGAAGATACAGAGGGTGAGGTCCAACCTAGGGGGAGTATTGATGATCAAGAATAGGTTGGACTCACCAATATTATTTATGTTTTGGTTATTATTGTTATAGGACAAATTTTAGATTATTTCATATGTAATTTTGCTAGTTTCCGTCTTAGCGAAACTATGAGCGAAACTGAGTTTCGGTTGTAGTCAACACGTTTGTAGTACCCGGCGAAACTGTGTTCGTCACCTGGTGAAACTAGGTTATGGGTCAAGACAGAAACTGCCAGGGAAACTAGTGTGTGTATATATATTCTATGTTGTTAATTGTATGAGGACTTTTGCAAATCTTAATACGAAATCTTTATAATTGTGAGTGTGTGATGACTGAGTATTGGCTAGGAGCGTATTGTTATCATCTTTTGAGCTTTATATCATCTATATTGTTACTGTTTGGAGATCAAGGACAAATATATGAAACTTGTTATTACTTAGATTGGTAGATTGTTATTATTTGGCAGGCTTAATTGAGTTTTCTAAATCATTTGCAATGATTATCAATCATATGGATTAAGAAAAAGTTTATTCCAAAGTAAACTAGGCTTATATGGTGATGATATCGATAACTTAATGATGCACATATTATTAAAAATAATCTTGAGTTTAGTTTAAGAAAAATCTACTCAAAGTTAATCATCCCAATAGCTGATACAGGATATTTAAATCTCTTATCAAAAGCTTTTGTGAAAAAATCAGCCTATTGTTCATTTGTTTTAACTTTGACTAGTTTTATCAATCTTTTTCAAAATTATCTCTAATCAAATGATACCTGATGTTGATGTGCTTTGTCTTTGAGTGCTACACAGGATTCTCTGTGATAGAGATAGCACTGTTATTGTCTATATGGATGGGAGTATCTTTAAGGTTGAATCCATAGTCTAGTATCTGATTCTAAATCCCAAGCACTTGAGCATAGTAGCTTGCAGCAGCAATGTATTCAGCTTTAGCAGTTGATGTAGACACATAAGATTGTTTCTTGCATTGCCATGAGACTATCCTTCCACCAAGAAATTAACATCCCCTAGATGTAGACTTTGCAGTCATATTGCAGCCACCATAGTCACTATCTATATAGGCATACAGATTGAAGTTAGAATTCTTTGGATACCAAAGGTCCAGTTTGGTAGCACCTTTAAGATATCTGAGAATTATTTTGACAGCAAACAGGTGTGACATCTTGGGGTTGGCTTGATATCTTGAAAAAATACATGTAGCAAACATGATATCAGGCCTGCTGGCTGTGAGGTACATAAAAGACCTAATCATAGCCCTGATAGATGTTCATCAACACAATCCCCCTCAAGATCTGGTCCTAGAGAGTGGTTTCTGGCTATGGGTGTCTTAGCAATCTTGCACTTAATCATATGAAATCTGGTATGTATGTCTTGCACATACTTTGACTGGTTTATGAAGATTACATTGTCGACCTGCTTCACTTGAATTCCTAAAAAGAAATTGTGTTTCCCCATGACACTCATTTAAAATCTATTCTTCATCAGCTTCTCAAAGTCTTTACAGAGCTTTGGATTAGTTGACCCAAAAATAATATCATCTACATAAACTTGAACCAGCATCAAGTCATTTCCTGTTCCTTTGATAAAGAGTGTTCCATCAATAGTACCCTCTTGTACACATGCTAACAAAGATACTATGAAAGTGTCTTATACCATTTCCTTGGAGCCTAATATAGCCCATAAAGAGCTTTGTCAAGTTTGCAGACATAATTAGGATGATCTGGGTCTGCAAACCCAGGTGGTTGTTTGACATATAGCTCTTTATCAATCACCCTATATAAGAAGGCACACTTAATATCAAGTTGGTAGACCTTGAAATCCTTGGACGCAGCAAAAGCCAGGAATATCCTAACAGCTTCAAGTCTTGCTACAGGAGTAAAAACATTTGTGTAGTCAATCCCTTCTTATTGTGTGTACCATTAAACAACTAGTCTAGACTTGTTCTTGATGACAAGTCCTCTATCATCTTTCTTGTTCCTAAATACCCACTTGGTACCTATGGTAGTCTTCACTGGAGGATGAGGACATAGATTCCGAACCTTTTATCTCTTAAATTGAAGCAGCTCCTCCTGCATTGCTTCAACCCAACTTCCCTCCTTCAGAGCCTCATCAATAAAGTATCCAATAAAGTGTCCATCATCTGATTTCTTAGCAAATTTGGCTATTTTATCCTTAGTATTCAATATGGTGCAAGGACATCCAAATGATCTAAGGAAACCAATGAAAGGTCTCCTTTTGTGCCACAGTTCATAAGGAGTCTTACCATGAGTCTTGACTACTAAAACTTTGTTCTGCACATAGCAGGCAGTATTGACTGCCTCTGCACAGAAGGTGATGAGCAGTTAGAGTCAGATAGCATGGTTCTTGCAGCTTCAATAAGTGTCCTGTTTCTCCTCTCAGCAACATAGTTTTGCTAAGGAATCCTGGGAGCACTATATTATCTTGTAATACCCTTTTTATCAAAAAATGCATCAAGGATTTGGTTTTTAAATTTAGTTCCTTGATCATATCTTATGATCTTTACCTTGTGATCACATTGGTCCTTAATTTTCAGAATGAAGCTCTTCAAGATTTTGGGAGTCTCATCCTTAGTTCTAAGGAAGAAGACCCAAGTATATCTTGTGAAGTCATCTGTGATCACTAAATAATAAGAGGTCCTTCCTAGACTCATTACACTGGTGGGGCCAAAAAGATCCATATGTAATAAGTGTAGAGGAGTAGTGATGGAGTTCATTTCCTTTGGGTTGTGAGACACCTTGTGTTGCTGACCTTTCAGGATTGCGACACAATGGTCATCACTTGTAAACTCTTTCTTTGGCATTCTAGTTATTAAATCATTATTAATTAATTTATTCATGTTTTTAAAGTTTACATGATAGATTCTTTAATGCCAGAGGAAAGACTCATCACTATTGGCTTTAGATAGAAAGCAAGAAACTTCTCCTGAAGGGGATGATTCCTGCAAATGCATCTTATATATGTTCCACTTCCTGGGGGCTCTGAGTAGAATATGCTATTAAGGAATGACCACCCCGGGCTTAAGAACAATGCACTCATGCTTAGTAAAAAGCATGTTGTGTCTCTAATCACAAAATAATGATACACTCAAAATATTGTATTCAAGCTCCTTAACAAAATTTACCTTCTCAATTGTGAGCTTACTATTTGTGACCCTGCCCCTTGTAGTAATATAACCACCTGATTCTCCTCCAAAAGCAACTGGCCCTCCATCAATTTTCTTAAAGTTTTGAAGCAAAGATCCATTACCTATCATGTGCCTGGAACAGCCACTGTCAATGATCCATACATTCCCTGTGGTCTTGAGCTGTTCATGCACATACATTTGGAAACCCATGCCTCATTGGTCTTGGGCTTGTCCGAGTGCATTAAAGATAATGCAACAATAATTGATCCTATATGCAAGTTCTGAGGATCATTTGCTATTGTTGATGAAGAACTTTCAGTCACATGGCCTTCCTTCATCTTCCACACTATCCTTGGAAGACTAGACTTGGCCTTCAAAACTTCGGAAGTTTTAATTACTTTGGAAGTTAAAAGACTGAACCTTCGGAAGCTTTTGTATCCAGTGCAATAGACTTTAGTGCTTCAAAAGCATTCCTTTCATATGAGACCATATTTTCTTCCAAAGTTAAGTTTTCAATTATCTTCTTCTTCACTTTGGAGCTTCCTAAAGGAAAATATTTTCCTTCTAAAGCTATCTTCTTCTTTTTCCTCTCTGAAGTTTTCATCTTGGACATGTGGATAGTACTTTTGGGATTGTAGATGCAATCCTTGGCAACGTGAGAAGTACTACCACACATGATGCATTCAGTTGGCATGCTTTTGAGAGTCTTCCTTTGAGTGGGAGGCCGAGCTTTATCATTTTCCACTTCCTTCTTCATCTTTTCAGATGATGCAGGAAGCTTCTTGGGATGAGGGTTGCTCTTGGAACTGGATGGCTTAAGCTGTGCAGGAGTGGTGCACATTTTATCAGCCTTCTTCTCTTAACCAGGATGATTTAGACATGAACTAGGACTCCTGGTACTAGAATCCATAGTTGAGTCTTCAGTCTTTACTACTTCAAATCCAGCAGAAATAAAAACTTGCTTTTTCTTGCAGTTGAAGGTGGCCTTGATCTCTTAGGCTTTCTTGGACTTTCTTTTGGCTACCCTGATCAAGTTCTTCCTTAGAGACTTGGTCATCCTTGGTTCTTTCTTCTCTCCAGGAGAATAGTGTCCCTTCTTACGATAACCCTTGTCACTCACCTTAGGTTCATCCTTCAATATCGTTTTTTCAAACTGCTCTTCCAAACTTCATATATAAAGGCTTCAAGAAAGTGCAAGACTTCTAAGCAGCTTTGGGATGCACTAAAGCTCATGTATGAGGGGTCTAAGGAAGCCAAGGGGAATAAGAAAGACATCATGAAGCAACAGTTTAAGAACTTCACCTACAAGACAGGTGAAACCATGACTTAACAATACTTCAGGTATATTAAGATTATGGATACTCTAATGGATGTTGGAGTCAAGGCTTCTCATAAATCATTGCTGCCTGGTGTTGTTTTGAATGTTGGTAACTCAGGGGCAACGTACTTCATGGAACCCAAAGAAGCGGTTGACTTCAACAACATTGAAGTTAAACTTTCAAATGCTGAAAGGGTCGAGGTGCAAGCCATTTTGGGCTTGCTTACATCTGAAATTTCATAATCAAGTTAAGCGATTATGTACTTACAAGACAAAGTTTTAGAAGTCAATTTTGGATTTGGAAATTTGGCTACCAAGGTCTTGTTGTTCTTGATTGGAGGTCAATAAAATGCTAAGTTCAAAATAAGTCATGTTTCAAATAGAAACCCCAACTTACCATAGGAACATATCCTTGACTATGTATGTGCTAAGGTCCGATTCGTTTTCATTGCCATTTTCTTGCTGTAGCACACTAAAGGTTCTAGCAGTTCCGATCCATTTGTAACTTAAGGTAACATTACGAACTCAAAACATCTCATTACATATGGGTGTGTCTATCTTTCAACGAGATCTTGAGTAACTGAACTTCAATGACTAGGGTTTGATGATTATGGGTGAACAATAGTTTTGTGAATTTTGCTGTTTTTGTAGCTTATTCGGAACATAACTTTTACCCAAAATCATCTAGTTTTGTGAATTTTGCCGTTTTTGTAGCATTATTACAAGATCACCTACTAAGTAAAGCTCTAGTTCTTTAATGTACATATGTTACTTGATTTTTCATAATAAACTATAACTAGTAATTGAACCCCGCGCTTCGTGGTGGGATTATTTATTTATTTATCCTTTTGCATTCAGATAATATGCTTAAGCAATAGTTTACCAAGTCATAGAGACATTCAAAGCAACAAAATATATAACTAACAGTCCACTATCTCTTTAGTAAACGTAGGGTCTACCAAAAGGATAGGTGGTTTTAGGTTCTGTTGATAAGTTTACCTTAATGTGGTCTAGGATATGGCTGAGAATAACGCACCCACCATTCCATGTTTGGCCAACTCATCTATATCTGGTTTATATTCCATCCCTTTTCGTTGCTCCTACGCATATCACCTTCACCCCTTTTTCATAACCACACATTTTGGCTATGTGTAGAGCTTGCCTTACATTGTTTATTACTTTTCCTTTTTCCTCTACATGTTCCTCCTTTAACCCAGTAAGAAGAAGCCATGCATCCAAAGATGCTGCAATGATGGACGCAACGATTGTTGGATGGACCATTTACTCGTGCAAAGCTTTGTCAACAAAATAACCATTCCTCTTATTATCCTTGATGGTAAATGTGTTAGTAGTGATTTTAACTAAAAAGATTTAAAGCACACATTGCATGGCACGGAAAAATTTGATTATCGATTATAATCATATTCAACCATAATGGTTTATATCATTTGTAAAAGAACCTGACAAATGTCTTTTGTACAGAAGTTCCAATAGAAACAAAATACACTTCATGCACGCGACTCTTAATAAATCCTTTGTTACTTAGATTTGATTCAAGCATTTAAGCAAAACCAACATTTGCTCTATCTTAAACATCATGTCACATAACCTGCTAAATTACCTATTATAAAACTTGGATTTGAACAACCAATCAATGTCACATAAGCATGAAATTAACATTTAATGTTATTTACTTGCAAAAAAGGCTAATTAGGAACTCATTTATGAGTGCAAGTCGCCATTAAGACAAATAGATCATATAAATGTGGAAATCACACAAAGAGATTCAAATGAAATTACATCAACTTCTTACTTGATCATTTAACTAGGATTATTAAATAAAGGGAGTGTTTGGGATTGCTTATTATACATTATTTCACCCTAAGTAAACAAAAAAGCATAATCAAAGTTCTTTTATAAAGGCATAAAAAAATTAATGAAGAGATTCATAATTATAATCTTCAGCAAGGAACAATATGAGTAAGTTAGAAACTAACTATATAGGTGACCAAAGAAAAGCTAATTAGCACCTGTAGATTTGATGACAGCAAGACGAAATGAAGTACTATTGACAAATCTTCATGATTAAAGTTGCTCAAATGATTTTACTGGTAGACACCAAAGTAGTTACCTCCTACGATGTTATTTAGGAACAAAGATTATAAGATTTTTGGTAAACATAAAGTATTAACTATCATAGTTCTCATGCCCTAAGTCAAATACTAAGAATGAAAAGTGGGAAACAAAATCCTCAAACTTTAGTATGCTAAAATTTTGAATCAGATAATAAAAACAAACATACCTAGTATATCCCACTGAAAAACAGGGTCTGGGAGGAGTAGGTGGTGGCCAGTCTTTCCTCTATCTTAAGAGACCAGAGAGACCGCTTCCAAAGAGACCCCCAGCTCGAGGATGATAACAACCACATTTATAGTGCATACATCACATAAGCATACATCACATACGAGTTTAGTATAGGCATAAGCATATTCATATATGTAACAACCAAATTATAGCGCATACATCACATAAGCAATAGCATAAGCATAAGCATAACAACTAGATTTTAGTGCATACATCATATAAGCAAACATCACATAAGCATACACAACAGTCTTGAAACACGTTTGAGGGAAGGAATAAGGAAAATAAATTTTACTTCGATATTAACAATACAAATAGGGTAGCTAGCACTAAGGTTTCACCTACATATGGCAAGTAACGTTAACCTACACATCATGCGAGGACTATCGCTTCAGGCCCACTAGAAGTCGTTAACTCTAATTCTATGCTTGCACGAACTCCTATCCTGGATCATGTGCTCGGAGAGGTGCAACTCTACCAAATCTCGCCTAATCATCTCATCCCAGGTCAACTTAGGTCTTCCTCTACTCCTCCTTCAATCTAAGGTTATGTTCTTTACTGCTCTTACCAGCGCTGACATCTGTCTCCTCTTGACATGAAATCTAAGGTTATGTTCTCTTATTTTATCCATGATATAAACCACCTCTATCCTTTGTCGGAGCACGTCGTTCCTTATCCGATCCAGCCTTGTGTGTCCACACATCCACCTCAGAATTCGCATTTCTGTGACCTCTATTTGTTTCCCATGCACTTTCTTCATGGCCAAGCAATCTGTTCCGTATAACATAGCCAGACGTACTGCCACTCTGTATAATTTTCCCTTTAGTCTTTCTGGGAACCTCTTATCACACAAAATCCCTGATGCTGCTCTCCACTTACACCATCCTGCCAGAACATGGTGGGCTACATCAATGTGTATCTTTCCGTCCTCCTAGACATACGAACCTAGATATTTGAATCTAGACGTCTGTGGGACTGCTAGACCCTAAATACTAATTTGGGTGTCCTCTTCATTCGCTCCATTAAAGTTAAAATGCATGTATTACAACTTAAAGCGACTTATCCTTAAGCCTTTGCACTCTAGTGCCGCTCTCCACTGTTCTAACCTCTCGTTAAGCACCCTTTTAGATTCTAATATTAGCACAATATCATCTGCAAATAGCATGCACCATGGGACTGGCTCCTGTATGGACTTGGCCATCTCATCCAACACTACTGTGAAGAGAAATGGGCTCAAAGGCGATCCTTGGTGGAGTCCCACTTCTACCGGGAAGAAGTTTGTGTCTCCGACTGGGCTTGCACACATGTTTTTGCCCCTTGATACATATCCTTGATTATCTTGATAAATCTCTCTGGTACCCTTCTATCCCGTAGACTTTCCAAATGAGTTGTCGCGCAACACTGTCATAGCCTTTTTCTAGGTCAATGAAGACCATATAAAGGTCTCTCTTATTTTCTCTATATTTCTCTATTAACCTCCTTATGATATGTATGGCTTCTGTTGTTGAGCGCCCTGGCATAAATCCAAATTGGTTTTTCGCTATCTGAGTTTCACGTTTGATTCTTTTGTCGAGCTTTCCAATAGTTTCATCATATGACTCAAGAGCTATATTCCCCTGTAGTTCGCGCAACATTGGGCATCTCCTTTTTTCTTATATATGGGGACTATAACACTGCTCCTCCATTGATCCGGTATCTTCCTGGTCTTGAAGATTGTATTGAATAACTCTGTTAACCATTGCAGTCCCTCTTCTCCCAGGCACTTCCACACTTCAATCGGTATGTTGTCTAACCCCACCGCCTTAGCCCTCCCTATTTTCTTAAGAGCTCTAGTAACTTCCTCGATTGTGATGTTTCTATAATAACAGTTATTTTGTTATGTTGTTTAGGTGGTTTGATCGATCTCTATTTGTTGATTAGGGTTCATTGCATTGAAAATGTTATGGAAATAAGCTTTCCATCTCACCTTGATGTCCCTCTCCTTCACTAAGACCTTTCCATCCTCATCCTTTATAAAATTCACCCTTCCTAAGTCCTGTCTTCTACATTCTCTAGCTTTGGCAATCTTAACATGTCATGTTCTTCTTCTTTCGTCTCTAGCCGCTTGTACATCCTCTCATAAGCTATGTTCTTTGCCTCTGACACTGACTTTTTCGCCTCTCATTTTGCCTTATTGTGTTTATCTTTTAGTTGGGCTCATTCTTCCTCGTTATTATAAATTAAATGCTCTCTAAAGCTTTTTTGTTTAATTCTTATCTTCTCTTGTATGTCTTCATTCCACCCCCAGGACTCCTTACGACTGATTGACCTACCTGTTGTAACTCCAAGTGTTTCTTTAGCTGCTTGAATGACTCTAGTGGTCATGGCCTCCCACTTTTGGTTTGCGTCTTCCTGTGGCCTAGTCTGGGTCATTGGTATGACCTTATCTCTAAAGATGGTAATCTTGTCGTCTTTCAGCTGCCCCCATCTGATCCTAGGTCTAGTACTCTTGGTTGCTTCGACAATTGCTCTCTTTAGGCGTAGATCTGCCACCAATATATGATGTTGAGTCACTACTGTCTCGCCCGAGATTGCCTTGCAGTCCTTCCACGAACAACGGTCTTTTCTTCTCGTCAGCAAATAGTCTATCTGCATGTGTCTCTCGCCGCTGCTAAATGTGATTAAATATGAGTCTCTTTTCTTAAAAAACAAATTTATGACGCCTAGGTCATGCGCCAATGCAAAGTCAAGAAGCTTCCTACCACCGTCGTTCCTAAGACCATACCCAAAGCCTCCATGCACCAAAGGAAAGTGATCATTATCCTTACCAATATGCCCATTAAAATCAGCTCCGATGCATATTTTTTCTTCCCGAGGTATGTCTCTCATAACTTGCTCTAAACTCTCCCAGAAATTCTTTCTTTCCAGTTCTCCTAATCCAATCTGTGGTGCATATGCTCTAACTACTGCCACTACTTCTTCACCTATCATTATTCTTCATGAGCCTATCATACCTTCTCACCTCTACTACGTTCTCCTGAAGTTCTTTAGTAACTAGGAAGCCCACCCCGTTTTTTGTTCCATTGAATCAGATAACAAAAAGCTAGTAAATCAACAAAATCAAAGTTATATTCGGATAAGTGAAGCCAAACCATCAATCCATAAAATACAGAGAATGTGTAATTGTATTGAAGTCAGCAGGAATGTAGAATCTTGTCGAGCCTATGCATCAAAACTAAAGTCGAAGTACCATCCACCATAACCCCAAATCCATGTCAAATCAAGAACAATCCTACACCATAAATTAACAACAAACTTAATTCATCATTCTCACACATAATTAACAGAGTAACAGAGGTTGGCGGAGTAGCTTGAATCGGCACTCTCTATAACCACGGCCGACTGAAAACTCTTGAGAGAGAAGTTTCCAGCTTATGTTAATACAGCAGCAAAATGGGTGTACCATATACAAGAAAAGTGGTACACTTAGCTACAGTTTTTGTCTCTCATAAACACAACTTGATGTTTAATATTATTTAAATTGTGATGTTTGCTTAGCTTAAGAAAATGTACATCAATATTGATCACTACATGCATCTTACCTATCTAGATTATGAATGAGTGAATTTGTTTAACCAATATTTCACATTTAGTAGTATCCAATTTTGCAGGTTCTGCTGCTGGTTTCAAGTTGGATAGTCTTTTAAAACTCACTGTTACATGAGTTTCTAACATCAAGATGACTTTGATGTATTATCTCTGCAAGGTAATATTTGCTTATGCATGCGTGTTGCTATTTATACATATTTTGTTTTTTATAATATATCACCATTTTACAGGATCTTGCCTTTAACTAACCAACCTTTTACATTTTCATGTGGATTTTGCTAGTCTTGAGTCAGCAACTAAGGTTTACATTCACACATTTTCTCAAGTTTTGATCATCATTTATTGTTGCTAAAAAAAAACGATGAAAAAAAGGATTAAATTACAAATACAATTAAAGTATTTATTAATGCAAAAAGAGAACTACTTGCATCTGAAGTTTTCCGTAATATAAGTAAATATCTCACACGGCTTGTTTAAAAGGGACAACAGAACCATTTTCATTACAACTTTTTAGTGTAAATGTTGTCTTACATTTTTTCTTAAACTGTAAATAATTAAACGGGTTCATGAGTTTTGTGGAGTTAGATGTGGCGTCTGTAACAAATTCGTATTCTGTGATGGTAAGAATCAAGAATCCTTATATAATGACGTCGTCTTCCTTTTTTCTAATCATAAGATTCATTTCTGGGTCTTTATTTTTTTGTTCTAATTACAGGGTAGACATGTTGATACATTAGCCTAATATTTTGACGAACACCCTGCTTCCCATTTGAACAAGGTAATATATAAACTATATTTTGATGAATACTTTGTTTGTTGCCCTTTTACAGTTTCTTAGACCTATTAAACTTTGTCAAGTTATTTCGAGAAGCTCTTAAAGAGATCTACAAACAGAATGAACTAGGAAAAATAAAAGCTCTAAAAGAAACTGAGATGGAAAAAAAAGGGCGTTGACTTAACAAAGAAAGGCAACAAAAAAAAAAAAAAGGAAAAAAACAAGCTCATAGATGGATTTTTTATTTGTGTTAGAAACTTTCTAGTCTACACGATTTAACTTGAAATTGTAAATTGTGTAATTGTTGAAGATGGATTTTTATTTTTTATTTTTGTGTATAGCTCAAAAACATTTTGTAAATATTGAATTATCTTTGATAGATTTTTTTTGGATTGATTTGTGTTTCCATATAGATGCATAAGATTTTGAAAATATTTTTATATATATAAAAGAAAATATTTTTAAAACTAACAATTTATATTGTGACAAAAAATAATCACAAATACCGATGGTCTCAGAACGGTCGCAAAAAGAGGCGCTGAAAAACGGTCCCTAAAAGGATTGGACGCAAAAAGGTCGCCGAGCAAGTGGTAGTAAAGTGGTCACAAGATACACGACGACAGTAACAGTAGCAACATGTGGTGTAATTATAACATTGGTCGCAAAATGGTCACAATAAGCCATTTGAGACGTGTGTTTTATCCGACAACATATCGGTGGCAAGATAGTCTCAATAAGCCATTTGCGACCATTTTATGACCGAAAATGCAGTCGCAAAAACCTAGTTTACTAGTAGTAAATAAGCTGGAACCAAGTAACAGAAATCCTGATAGTATTCGGTTTAATGGAGAGGTTGCGGCCTATGATGCACTTAGTAGAATAAAAGAATTTGGTTCATGATGAGTATTGAGCCTAATTCAAGTTGCCGGCATGCCCATATGTTCTCGGTTCTTTGAGAAGTTGACCAATACTTGACTAGTAGCAGACTTATACTAGCTTCTGGCCTAGGGTTGACTTTTTTTATTAAGTAACTTATGCATGTTTTACTCATATGATAGATATATGTGATGCATGCATAAGTATACAACATGAAATGATGAAGGAATAATGAAAACAAAATGGAAGATAAATGAAGAATGAATGATAGTGAAATCTAATGAAATGTTAAATGGGTCTGAATTACGAATAGAAAATCTTGCAAGCAACAACTATGGAATGTAATGCAGCTGCATGGCACAGGCTCAACTGACGGTAAGCATTTATGCATGCGACTGGTATCGTTAGGTGCGTTGACACGTGTTCTCAATGCCATATGCTATGGGGTTTTTACTTGTGCAATTCAAATAAGGTTATCACCCCAAGCATTGTGCTTGTGATTGATCGGAGTATTGTAATGGCTCATACTTATGAAAACTGAAAAGATAATGAAAGAACAAAAGAATGAATATAATGAATGGAAGAATAAAAGAAAGATAATGAGCATCATAGTAAATGAAATGAAAGTCACATAACATGTATGTATGATTATTGTGTGTTCATCAATGAAACAAGAAGTCTATTTTTAATATATAAAATTATAACTCACTTAACAACATTGAGTATTCTCTGTATGTTTGTAGGGGTTGAACCTAGAGGCTCGGGAAATCAAATAAAGATAAGAAGATCAAGCCTTGCGAAAAGTTAAGTTACCGCGCGAAAATTGCTTCTCGCGCTACAACATCAAGTCGCGCGAGAACTAGTGACTCGCGCGAGAACTCTTAGTTTAGTATAAATAGGAGTTTCATAATGTAATTAGTAAGCGTTTGTTCATTTTCCTGATTTTGTACTTACTGTAAGTTGTAATCAAATTAGAGAGCAATACTACTCAAAGTTATTTACATGTTGTGTTCATGTTCATCATTGATTCAATCTTAACCGTAATGTCAATATTTTGCGTTTTCATTACGAGATCGATCTACATATTGTATTGATCCTTACAATTGGTATCAGAGCCTTGTTGCTCTAGATCGATTGATTTGAAGATTGAAATGAGACGTTTGGAGTGTTCTTGATCCTTATTCTTGAAGATCTACTTGATTTCTGCAAATTTTGATCATTTTTAAAGATGGTGAAGCTGATAATCTCAGATTTTGAAGATTTTAAGATGTTTTTGACCTTAATCTAGCTTGATTGAATCAATTAAAGACAACTAGGATCTTAATTGAACCCAAATCACTAATTGAATGTTTAATTAATCAAACTTTAATCAATTTTGTGAAAATTGAAGCTGAGAATCTTTAAAATTGCACAAATGGATCAAGAGAAAAGTTGGTGATTCTATGCGAAAACTTGGTATTCATGCGAAAAGTATTAGTTTTCACAGAAGATTGTTACAAAAAGATTCCTTTCGCGCGAGAAGTTGAGGTTTTCGCAAAATTCAGTTTCAAAACATTCCGCGCGAAAAGTTTGTCATATTTCGCGCGAGAACTTGAGTATTCGTGCGAAAACTTCAAGTTTGAAGAATTTTGAAGAAGTTGATGTCAATGAAAGATGGCTAATCTGAAGCACATTACTGCTACACTCAATCTCGACAATGAGAACGGAACTAGCACAAAGCCTCCCTGACTTCTCAGCGAGGAAGACTATCCGGATTGGGTCTATCGCTTTGAGAACCATGTCATCTACACAGAACCCAGGATGATGAGATCCATTAAACATGGTCCATACATTCCAATTTACACTAATGACAAGGGAGACTTAGTGCCGAAGCCTAAGCATCTATGGGATGAGGAAGACATGAAAAAGAGAGCGCATGATGACAAAGCGTATGCTACCATCACTATGGCGCTTACAACTGAGATAGCCCAGATATTCATGGACTACAGGAAGGCGAAAGAATTATGGGATGCTATGGAAGAGCAGATAATGGGAAACAAAGACATGAGGAAAAGCAAGAAAGACATGATTAATCAAGAGTTCAATATGTTCAATCATATACTTGGTGAAATTTTGGAAGCCCAGATGTCTAGGTTCGTCAAACTCATAACCAAAATGAAGAGTGCAGGAATTGCACTGGAGAACATTTTCGTGAACAAGAAGTTGTTGAACTCACTACCGTATAGCTGGAACAACAACTGCACTACTATCAAGATAACCAAAGATTTGTTTCCCTATCCCTGAGAGATCTAATCTCGACCATCAAGTCCTATGACATAGATGAAAAGCAAAGGACTGCTAATTATATCAACACAATGGGAGCTAAAGCATCTGCTTTGTATGCCAAAATGACTAGTAATCCAAATTACTATGTCAGCTACTCCCAATTGTGTCAGCAACAACAATAATCAACATCAGGTCATTCAACTTTCAAGGATCAATCTTTGCCTCAAGTTCAACTATGTATCCCATCCTATCCTCAAAGTCAATCATCTCAACCTGTACAATAAGCATTTGTTGTCAATTCCCAACCAAACAAGCAGACAATTCAGATAGCAGAAGAACACCTTACCTTATTTACATCATTCATGAACAGCTATGAAGCTTTCTCTACTGGAAGACTCAATACACCAAACATCATGGTTGATGATTTGCAACAAGTCAACCCAGATGATGTAAAAGAAAATGACATCAAATATCATATGCCCATGGTGGTGTATCATGCCAAGAATTTTGAAAGAAGAACTAGGAGGAAAGTTTTTGGTCTAAACAACTCTAGAAAAATCAGGTTTGACAAATCAAACTTGAGATGTTACAACTGTGACAAACCTGGTCACTTTGCTAGAGAATGCACCGAGGGAAAGTCTGTTCAAGCTGACAATGGAAAGAATATGGTCATGGTGGAGATTGAAACTAAAGGAGATAAGGCTAGTACCTCTAATACCAAAGAACTGGTATCTCAGACCGAAGGAGAGTATGACTGGTCCGACCAGATGGAGGTGTTAGATATGAAGCTTTCTACTGCCCTGTTAGCAGAAATATAGAGTGTTGAAGATCAAGTTGAAGAGAATGTGTTGGCTGAGTTTGTGTCTGAAGAGTTGCTAGAAGGAGTGTTTGAGAAAGTGAAAGTGAAAAAGGTTGAAATTATGAATGAGAATGCTGAAGAAGTAAAGAAAACAGCTGTTGAGTTGACTCCAGCTTATTCAACCAAGGTCATTGAGAAGGAAGTTGAGATGAAAGAAAAGACTGTTGAGATCACTCCAATTAAAATTGAAGAATCTGTTAATGCTGTTGAGTTCACTCCAACATCTGCATGTGATGACAAGAAAAATGTTGTTGAGATCACTCCAGCAAACAAAGTAGAAGAGAAGACTGTGCTAAAGGCCTTCATGGTACAAGTTATGCCTGAAGAGGCAAAGAAACAAGAACAATTTGAAGAGGTACATTCTAATCTTTGTTCTGATAATTGCATAGAAAAGGTAAACAGATATAGAGTTCACAACGAACTCTTGATCTTGGAAGTTGAAAAACTTCAATATCAAGCTTGTAAATATAAATCTGATGAGAAAAATTTTAAAGAAAATAGATGGTTTAAACAAATCAATTTACCAATCAAAACTACATCTTCATGATAAAGATTGTAATATAAAAGATTTGACAACACGTGATGATGAACTATCTTTAGAAATTAACAAACTCAACAGTGAACTCATGTCTGCAAAATTAGTTATTGAAAAATTTGAGCTTTCATCGAACATGGTTGAAGGTATAATCAAGTCTCAGATGACACAGAAACTTAATGTTGGAAAAAGTGGAGTTGGCTATGATAACATTGCATCACTAATTAATCTTGATTATACATCTTTGCTTTCATCAAATACAACTCCTGATGAAGAGACCTAGAGATTGGGTTTTCAGCCAAACACAGACTTCACACCTTCAGTCAATGTTTCGTTGATTGTTGACACTGTCATAAAAACTGAAATTTATATTAATCATGACAATTTTTTTGCAGAAAGTGTGAAGATAGAAGGGTTGGTTGAAGAGTGGGAGAGCGATGATGAAATAGACTTTAAGGAAAACAAGATTTGTAATGAAAAACAATCTTGTAATTCATCATCTATCATAAATAAAAGATCTACAGTTTTTATTGATTCAAATGATTCTTCAAAAATGTCAAATAAAGAAAAGAAAAAAGAATAAAAAATAAACTTTAAGAACAAAGAACGTAAACATGTCACAACATCCATATTTGACTTGAAAATTGATTTCAAGAGCAGATTTGTTTCAATAGGAAACATTGATAAGGAGGATCATATTTTTTATAAAACCAATGCTAGTTTCTTTAAAAATATATCTTCTATTATTGTTAACTCTATGAAACAAGATGTTTGTAGAACATGATTGAAAGACACTGGTCTAACTCCAGTACAAACGATTCATAAGGATAAAGTCACAAATCATGCTATATCAGCAACTGTAGTGAATCTAAAAGCTAGGACCATTACCTCATTTCCTCTGGAATCATCTCGAGCAATTCGTAACGAGAAAAAGGAAAGAGGTACTGTTAAAGAATCAAAAGGCCAAGGGCATACTAAGGCCAGATTCTGTGATAACTATGGAAGTTATCCAAAACAGTTCGTGCAAAACATACAAGCATCAAATACATATCATAAAATATGTTGTTATGTGTGTGGAAAGCCAAATCACAAGGCTAGAAATTGTCATCATCAACATCAATTGACAAGCAAACAGAGATTTCATAATTCAATTTCAAATAATAGAAAATGTTTCTTTGTAAATGAAAATGTAAAAAGGAACTTAAATAATTCAAATTCTTTTGCTAAAAACAATAATGATTTGAACAAAGAAAAATCAAAAGTAAAAGCACTACAAGTTGATGATAACAATTCCACCACACCACCAATCAAACAAGGTCAAAGATTGAAAGTTAAAGACAAATCCTCTGAGCCTGTTGTTGTTGATAAATGTGTTTTCGATGAAAAAAGAGATATGATATTGCAAAATGTATTATATTTAGATGAAAACAAAGAGCTCAAGTCAACCATGGCTTGGGTTCCAAAAAATGAATAAATTTGTTCAAATGTGCAGGAACAACCAAGACAAGCTATAAACAGTGTTTGCATGTAGATAGTGGTTGTTCAAGGTACATGACTGGTAAAATATCTCCTTTAAACAACATACAACCATACAACAGAGGATATGTTATCTTTGCAGGAGATAGAGGTGGTATGATTACAAAGAAAGGTACAGTGACAAATGGTTTGTTAAGTTTTGAAGATGTCAATTTTGTAGAGGAACTAAAACATAATTTGCTTAGTGCCTCTCAAATTTGTGACAAAAAGATTTCAACACATTTCACTAATAAAGAATGTCTAATTCTAAAACCTGACTTTGTAACTCCTGATGAATGGATTTATTAAGAACTCCGAGAGACAACGACACGTATTTACTAGACATGAATGGTACACATTCTTTTGTAACTACGTCATGTTTGTTATCTAAAGCCTTAGAAAGCGATACTTTGTTATGGCATTGTCGTCTTGGTCATGTAAATGTTAAACTATGAACAAACTGGTTAGAGGAAATCATGTTGTTGGCCTACCTTTGAAAGAATTTCACCTAAGTAAACATTGCCTGTCATGTTCAAAAGGCAAACAACGCAAACTTCCTCATAAACCAATTGCTCATACCAAAATTGACTCTATTCTTCAATTATTACACATGGATTTATTTGGTTCTGTTAGTGTTTTGAGTTTGGGACATCATGCATATTGTTTAGTCATTACTGATGATTTTTCTAGATTTACATGGGTTTTCTTCTTAGCAACCAAAGATGAGACACCTCGTTTGCTGATAAAATTCATGACACTTGTGGAAAATCAGACGGACAAAACAACAAAATGGATTAGAATTTTGCAATTGTACATTGAATGAATTCTGTGATTCAAAGGGGATAGCAAGACAATTCAGTTTTGCAGAAACTCCATAACAAAATGGAGTTTCAGAAAGAAGAAAAAGATCTTTAATTGAAGCAGCCAGAATTATGTTATCAGTAGCCAAATTGCCATCATTTTTTTGGGCTGAAGCTGTTAACACTGCATGTTATGTTCAGAATCGTGTGTTAATCAACAAACAACAAAATATGACTCCTTATGAAATCTTTTTCAAACATAAACCCAAAGTCAAATATTTCAAAACTTTTGGATGCTGTTGTACTTTGTTAAACACATCTAATAATAAATCAAAAATTGATGAAAAAGCTGATGAATGTTATTTGTTGGATATTTAGTGTGACATCAGGTAATTTTCCGTTACAAAACTCTGTTAGTTCCGTTAAGTCTTGCATACACGTGTCGTGAGCACACACTAGTTGTCATTGAACGTTGGTGACTTAATAATAATTAATAATGTTAAACAATAATTTCTATGTTGATTATTGGTTGTGATTACGTGATTTAAATATTAATTGTGAACTTTATCGCGTAACGTGGAAACGTGTGTATTTAATATGTGAACTTGGTAACTTGTAAAGATAATGCTTATACTTGTTATTATTAGTTCATATGTTTATTATGTTAGTTAAAAACATCTTAAAAGAGTGTTAAAAGCTTAATTTTATAAAAATACAAATTATAAGGGTTAAAAAGGTAATTATGGATTATTAAATAAAACAAAACACAAAATCCCAAACCTAATACCCCCCTACGGCCGCGATCAACCTCCCCACACCCACAAACCTGCGATTTCAGCCAAGAACAACCATTCACATTCGATTTTGGACCGATTTCAAGCATCACAACAAGTTAGAATCATCAATTCCAAGCCTACACATGATTAAAGGTTAGATTTTTATATGTTTTTTATGTATTTTGATGTTGGCCGAAAGTTGGTGTTCGAATCTTGAAATTGAGGGTTGATTGTTGGTTGTTTGATGATGTTATGATGTTAGTTAGGTTATATTGATGATAGTTAACGTTGATTATGTAAGAAAGCTTTGATTTTGATGCGTTGTTCGTAGGTTACTAATAATAGTAACTTTATTTGCATGAATATGGTGATTTGATGATGTATTGATGTTGTTAATGTGTTTGTGATGATTATTGGGTGTTAGATTGATGATATGAATGTTAGAAATCCAAGAATGAATGTTGTAGTTCATGTATTACTAAGAGTAGTAACTTTTGGTTAGAAAGATTGATAAATTATGATGATTGGATTTTGTTGATCATTTCTAGATGTTAACATG
The DNA here is from genome assembly GCA_025506505.1 of Flaveria sonorensis. Lineage (NCBI taxonomy): Eukaryota > Viridiplantae > Streptophyta > Magnoliopsida > Asterales > Asteraceae > Flaveria > Flaveria sonorensis. The sequence continues at coordinate 60,859,649 of CM046433.1, read as the reverse complement.
AGCTTGAATTGGTATATTAGTAATGAATTCATGAATTTATTGGGTGTTTGATGGATTTTGGGATGTGCTTTCCCAAAAGGGAAACTTTATTTGCACAAATTCTTTAATATGATGGTTTGAGTATGTTTGGGACATTAGGATCATGCTAGTATGTTCATGGATGGTTTCTAAGGTTGTAGAATGTATCGTTTGGGTTGTATGAATTTTTATTGGGTTATGATACAACTATTGTTTGGTTTGTAGTTGATCATGGTTGAATATCTTGTTTGTGAATTCTGTTGAATAGTATGTTGATGGTTATCATACACGCGTGCGAATCTGAGGCCCCTACTTAGTAGGATTGGCAGGGTTTAGGCTGTGAAGTCGTGAGTGGCTTCACATGGCATGCCGTGCATGATTTGCTTCTATGTATGATGCATTGGTTGTGTTGTAACTATGTTGAACATGATAATTATTTGAGATTCGCATGACTTGTATGGGAAATCTGGTTGTATGATGATCTAGTTAGTGCATGTGATTAATGAAGTGTCATATGTGATCAGTTTGTATGTAAATCATGTGTGATGTACTGTCATGCTTGTTTGAATGGAATTTCACCTATAATGTCACCAACGGATCAAACGGGTCAACTGGGTCAAATGTGTCTTGTCTTTTAAAACCTTGAGTTCTTTGGTTTATAGAGCATTTAGGGTTTCATTATGATTTTGTGTACACGTACTTATGTACTCATGTGTTCTAGGTTACCTTTGAGGGTTGTCTATCCACTCTTTCTTGTCAAGTTAAGCCTTAAGTAATTTCTTATGCGCATCAGGTGAGTTCATTCCCCACTCTTTTACATACTCTCTTTTGGGGGAGATAACATACTGGTTTTACACACGCTTACTTTATATAAGTTGTGTATAGTATGATATAGTGTTGAATACCATGAAAGTCCTCACACTTTTGGATTGTTAATAATAATGATTAGCGGGAAATCTTGGGTAGTACTACTGGGTCTGACGAGCCCCACCTGTGCAACTCGAGGTCAAACGGGTGCAATTTTGTCCTAATGAACATTGTCACGACCTGGTATGTCATGGCAGGAGGCAACAAACGAAACACAGTCAGCTTCAATCACGAAATCACTATGATTATTACTGATGAATATAGACTAGCTATCTATTTCAATACACCTCTTATATTTTGCAATTGTTACTGTTTTATGATTAACGCAAATTCTTGAACTCACCAACCATTGTGTTGACTCTTTTAGTATGCTATTCTCAGGTTGTGGTTACCATTCCCTAGGAGCACGTGCACGGGTCAGCATCATTGAGTTGTCAGCATGATTGAAACTTTGTCTTGGTTTGGTTATTAAACATTTAAGTATTTATTGGTATTACTTTGGGAACGTGCGTTTGTGCATTTTACATTACATTGTTTTACTTTGGTTTTTCTGGTTTATTAAACACTTCCGCACTGTTTTAAAGTTAAACTCTAATTTTGATTGTTTGTTCATATAGAGTCGTTCTGAGTAACTAATGACTGAGATCCTGTTATGTCACACGTCTTGCGGTAAAACCCCGCACGTGGATTTTGAGGGTGTGACATTTAGCCAACAAAGCAGCATATTGGGTTTATAATAAAAGATCAAAACCAATAATTGAGTCATTTATTATTGATTGGCACGAATCTAACTAAACAGATGCAGGTTCTGCACCTTCATAGGTTTATGATTATGCTTCTTTATTTGAAACATTTAATCGACCATCTAATGTTTCTACTGCTAATCTACCTTTGACATCCTCAATTCTAGATATCTTTCCTAATGATATTGGATCTATGACTCCTCAAGCAAAAGGAATATCTTTAGATATACTTTCTTCTTCAAGTGTTGCAGCTATTCCGACTTCTGTTTCTGAAATGGATTTGCCTCATGATGATCCAGTTGTTGAACAAGCTCCACAAGTTTTTGATCAGAGTTCTTCTTCTACTCAAGTTGATCCAATTGATACAATTTAAGTACCATTTGAAGATCTTTCTGTCAAGAATGATATTCAAGACGAAGATATTGTTTATCAACCTGAAAGAGGGAGCACTGTTGATGAACTAGTTGGACACATGTCTAACTTAGATGAAGTCATCTTTAAAGATGCTATTCCATAGTTGAGAATTCATAGACCATCCAACAGATGCAATCATTGGTCCATTATCACAAGGTGTCCGAACTCGAAGTCAATCAGGAACGATAAATACAAGTTTGTATTCATGTTTTCTATCATAAGTTGTGCCGAAGAATGTTGAAATGGCATTAAAGGAAAACAGTTGGGTAGAGGCCATGCAGGACGAACTGATGCAATTCAAGAAGTTGAATGTATGGCATCTGTGTGAATTACCAAAAGGTAAATTGCCAATCGGTGATGGATGAAAAAGATGTGATTGTCCGCAACAAGGCCAGACTTGTTGTTCAAGGATTCTAACAAATTGAAGGGCTTGATTATGAAGAGGTATACACTCCTGTTGCAAGACTAGAAGCTATACGAATTTTTCTGGCATATGCTTCATACAAGAACTTCACAGTATATCAAGTTGATGTCAAAACTGCTTTCTAGTACGGTGAAATGAAAGAAGAAACCTATGTCTGTCAACCACCAGGTTTTAAACATCCAGATCATCTTGACTATGTTTACAAGTTAGACAAAGCACTTTATGGTTTACACCAAGCACCTCGAGCTTGGTATGCCACTCTTACTGGACATTTGCTTGCAAATGGTTATACAAGAGGTGCCATTGATCAAACTTTATTCCTACGGAAGACTGGTGATGATCTTATTCTCATTCAAGTTTATGTCGATGATATTATCTTTGGATCTACCAATGATGATTTGTGCAAGGAATTTGAAGCAGTCATGAAGAAGAAATTTGAGATGAGTTCCCTTGAAGAAATGATGTTTTTTCTTGGGCATTCAAGTTAAACAAGATGATAAGGTAATACTGATACATCAAGAAAAGTATATTCATAGTATCCTTGACAAATACAAATTTCAAGACTCCAAGACAGCTCCTACTCCTATGTCTTCTCATCCTACTTGGACTCCAGATCTCACGGGAGAAGATGTTGATCAACACATGTATCGATCAATGATCGGATCTTTGATGTATCTCACTGCAAGCAAACCAGGCATCATGTTTCCTGTTTTTCAGTGTGCACGTTATCAAAGTAATCCAAAGGAATCTCACATGAAAGCTATCAAGAGGATTTTTAAGTATCTCAAGTGTCAACCAACACTCGGCCTTTGGTATCCTAAAAAATCTGATTTCAATTTATTTGCTTATACTGATAGTGATTATGCAGGATGCAACATGGATAGGAAATCTACTACTGGTGGTTGTCAATTTCTTGGCAATAGGTTGATTTCATGGCAATGCAAGAAACAGTAGACAGTATCCACATCCACTATAGAGGCTGAATATGTGGCTGCATCATGTTGTTGTACACAAATTGTTTGGATTCAACAACAACTCCTTGATTATGGCCTAAGCATTTATTATAATAAAATCTTTTGTGATAATACTACAGTTTTAAACATTGTGAAGAATCCAATTCACCATTCAAAGACAAAACACACCGACATCCGCATGCATTTCATTTGTGACTGCTTTGAACGCAAACTTATCCATTTGGAATCAATTTTCACAGATGACAACATTGCTAATTTGTTTACTAATGCATTTGATCATTCCAGATTTGATTTTTAGTTAAATCAATGGGCATGATTAACTTTGGTTAATGCTTATTCTTGCACCTATTACAAAATATTTTTCTTTATTTTGGTTAAAATTGTTATTTTTTGTTTAGATAATCACAATTTTAGGGGGAGAAAATTTGAAAATACTTAAAAAGATTTTGTTCTTAGGGGGAGTAAATAGTTTGAAGGAAAGTACAAAAAGATTTTGTTCTTAGGGGGAGCAAATTTTAAAGAGCTTACAGGAAATGATAGTACATTTCTTGATTTTGATTAATTGTATCCTAAGGCTCACAAGAAACTGACTTGGATTATGTTTGATATGTTGATAGGCTGGACTTTCAAAATGAAAAGAACTATGTTCTGTGATGCACTGAAAGTAACTATCTATGACTGAAGTGGGTAAATCATCAAGGTTTTGTGGTAACTCTGATTCCATGCTAAAATAGACTAAGAGTTATAGTCTGGTCATACTCAAGTCAGTTACTTTCTGATCTAGTTTTTCTTTCAGATATTGTATATATATGTAAAAATCAAAATACAAAATAAATATACAAATGAAAACAAAATACAAAAAAGAAAAACAAACAAAAGGAGCAAAAAGAAGCCAAAAGGCCATATAGGAAAAAAAGATGCCAAAGAGCACATTTATAAAATATATGTCAAAGACATACATACTATATGATAAATATTTTTCTTTTTGAGAATATGTTCTGACATAGGAGGCAAAATCAAAAGATGGGGCATGTAAGTCCGACTTGGCATGTAAGTCCTAAACGTCTTGCGAGGGCAAAAATGTAAGTCCGACCAGCTGTTAATAAGTCCTAAAACTTGTTGATATTCTGTGTTTAGAAACGTTTCTCAAGCTAGTTATGCTTATAATAGATATTATATTAGAAAATTCATTCTGAAAATGACTGATCAGAAGTGAAACGCTTAAGTCAAATTTGGGTGACTTGAAATCTCGAAAGTGTCTTGAAGTTGGATAATGTCAGGATCAGTGATCTAAGTTTGATCAATTAGAGTTGAATCGCAACGGAATTAGAACAAGAATTAGACAAATATAGCAAGAACATAATAGATATTCAATGGAACAGTACACGGTTATAGAGAAAGAGGGTTTTCTGCAAAATGGATAATATCATTCATGCACAAATGCTTCGCTATGGCGGCCGCTAAGCTTTTCTAAGTTTCGCTATAGCTGCTCACCTTACAATTAGGTCAACATTCCTTATATAGAGGAATGTGACGTCTACTGATGTCACTTGATAGTGACATCTAAAAGAATTATTACAAACAACTGAAAGTAAGCAAACTACTGAGAATGTTCACAACAACTGAGAACATCTCAGAGTATGCTAAGTACAAGATGAAACTAAAACTACTGAAACTACAAGTACCGATTACAAGAAACATAAAACTAATAAAAGGAAACCATCACAACTACTGAAGAGGTCTTCTTCAGCTGTTGTGACAACATCTGAAACTTGGTCTTCAGTCTTTGTCTTCAGCTTTTGTCTTCAGACTTTGTCTTCAGTTCTTTAGCTTCAGACTCTGTCTTCAGCTCTTTCACTTCAGACTTTGTCTTCAGCTCTTTCACTTCAGACTTTGTCTTCAGCTCTTTCACTTCAGACTTTGTCTTCAGCACTTTCACTTCAGACTTTATCTTCAGACCTTGTTATCAGTTGATGTCTTCAGCTGTTGCAGACTACTTCAGTTGTTGTAATGTCTGTGGGACTTAAAGGTTTTTCTGACCAGGCTCATTGGTTCTTTTGGTCCAACAAACTCCCCCTGAACCAATGCAGCCAAAACCTTTAAGCTTATTGAGGTCCCACTTATTCTTGGCAGAAATACTCTCTTGATCAGCTTCAGAGATATCGGATAAGCACAGGCCAGGGAACAGGTTTCAGTAGATGTGAATGTCAAAGGATGGAAGGGAACTCTGTCTTGGGGAACTGGACACAGAGCTGTTATCCCAACCATGAAACCTACTTCCCATTGATGAGTCTATAAGACTCTCTGACGTAGGCCTCAAGGAGAACAACTTGTTCCTCCTTAGTGAGTTCTTCTGCTTCTCCTTCGAAGAAGAACTCTGGGCCATAGTACTCTGATAGGTACTTTACCGTCTTTCCATTTTTCAACTCAACAGTTGTTATCTCTCTGTAAGCAAATTCATCTGGGTGAGTCCCTTCTAATAACAACTGGAGTTCATTTTTCTTGATCTCTTCAAGCCTCTTGTATAACAACCCCTTCTTGACCATTTTGTTCTCCATTAGAGTTTGAGGGGTCATATTTGACTTGTAGGCTCTCTTGAAGTCTTCAAGTATCTCCCAGGGTGAGACTACAATGGCCAACATAATAACAGCATCTATGGTCTTTCTCACTTGGCCATTGTATCTACTTGGTATGGATTTCTTATGAATTCTAGAACTAACCCTGGGGTCTGGCCAAATCCTTACTCTCTCCTTTTGATATTTGAAAGGTATACCTGAGAGCATACAGCCTTTGAGCGTGTTTCTTCATGGCTTGTATAGATGATGACTGAGGAAACTCTTTGTCAACCATCTTCAAAAGTTGCTCATCATGCTGTTTCTGCTGTTCTTCTTCTTCAATCTTAACTTTCACCATTTGCCTCTGAAAGTCTGGTGTGATCATTTGTTGACTTCTGGGCTCAGGTATTTTTAGAACAGCAGAGATTGGCAGACTGTCTTCTTCATCATCTTCTTCTTCTTCTTCTTCTTCCATCCTCAACACCCTTCTCCTCCTTCTGGGTGCATCATTGGATGTGGTTTGAGGTGGTTTTTGGGGTAAGGGAGTTGGTTTTGAGGGTTGAGTTGGTTTAAGTTTAGGTTTAGGGATTGGTTTGGAGAGTTGTGGGGTTGGTTGTTTTTGAGTGAGAGTTTGGGAAGGCTGATCTAGCATTTTTGTGGTATGTTTGGCTTTGGAAAGCTTGGCCATATCAGTTCTCTTACCAGCACCTGCTTCATCTAAGGCTTCGATAATCAACCCCTTATTGAATGCTTCAGAAGCACAGATTCTGGTGGTTATTGCCAGAATACTGTCTCTGGTCCATGATTTAATCTCAATTAATGATCTTCCCAAGTATTTTGCAATAAACCTGATCATTATCTCCAACCTCACCCTTTCCATCACACTGTAACTGGCCCATCTCTCTTGTATCTCTTTAATCTCTAGCCTTCTGATCTCAGTGTCTAAAGTAGCTGTATCAAAGCCTTGTCTGAAGAGTTGGTCTATTATTCTGTCCATTGATCTGCTGTGAGCTTCATCAGCTTCTTTAATCAGATCTTCCAATGATTTCTCTTCATCAGGCTTTTGAGTTTCAGCACTTTTCTTTCTCTTGTATGTGATCAGCTGTTTTTCCTTTTCTAACTCCTTTTCTTTCTTTTGTTGTTTCTCATCTTCCACTCTCTTTCTCTTTCTTTCTTTCACTGCCTTAGACTCCCCCTTTTTGGGTGCATTGGGTTCAGGGGTTTGAGTGGCAGAAAGCTTCTTTTGCACAGCATCATCAACAAGTGTTTGTAGATTTGAGGAGATCCTCTCGTCAATGGCTTTATGCACAATCTCATTGATGATGGGAGTGATGAGAGGTAAGGAATGTTGAAAGGTAGCAACCATCTGCTCAGAGGGGTTCTGTCCCTGAGAGGTGGTGCCAAAAGCAGTGGCTGGTGGCTCTGTTGAGTGTAGTGGCTGAGTGTTTGGTGAACCTTCAGATGAAGGTGCCATCTGTGGGTTTATTGAGGCAGATGGACTTTGATCCTGAGACATTTTGGCAAGCAATTCTTTGAGTCTGCTCACCTCAGCCTCAAGGATTGTGTTATGGGCTAAGACATCGAAGAAAAAGCCCAGGTCATCATCAGTCTTTGCTGAATCACCTGACCTCCTGATTGAATCAGGATGTACATGCCCTGAGTGTAGATCAGTTGTAGCATGTGCCCCTTGTTCTTGGTTCTGGGGACTTCCTGCCTCGTGACTGAGTCCTTCATCGGTAGTTGCCTCTGGTGAGGTCTTAGAGATGTTACCAACTGCATCCTGTTCATTTGTTGAATCAGTAGAAGTGGCAGCCTCACCAGATTTTCTAACCTCCTCCTCTACACGGGGAGATTGAACATTATAACCCCCGTGCTGTGGGTTATCAGCAGCGTTTTGGTCCGCTTCCTCAGCTGTTGAGGTTCTCCCCATTGTAATTGGTTTCTGGGGAGGAGGAAGGAATGCAGCTGACTCAGTACTTGTGCAACTATAATGGTTGGGCTTTGAGGGGCGGTTGCATTTGGAGATAGGTTTGAAGCAGATTGCACCCGGGGTGACTGGTGCTATTCAATGGTAACCTTCTCAAGTGAGATAGGTTCCAACATTGTGGTATCCCCAAATATGGTTGCATCAGGATCCTGTTAAGAGGATGCCTGAGCGGCTAGGGCTGGTGGAGTCTTTGACAATACTGGGGGGTTAGAACTAGTAAGTGTTTCCTGTATTGGTGGTACAGGGGCATCCGCAGGGGACTCATCTCCCTGAGTAGCCTTTTTGGGCTTTTTGGTGTTGGGTTTGGTGGGGACTTTGGATCTGGAAGTGGAGGCTGTGGGTTCCCGCTGCTTGGGTTTTAGCAGCCGGGCTGCCCCTTTCAATGTAGGGTTAGAGTTGTGCCTGGAGTATACTTCAGGCAATACAGCCGGAGCAGGGACTCCAAGGCCAACAAGGCCGTCTGATTTTAGCTGATTTAAAATTATGGCCATGAGAAACCTGGGATATAATATCCATCTGTTTGCCACAGGTTTCAAAGCCAGATCCTTTAGTTCCATGAAAACTATCTCAGAAAAATTTAGATTTTGTCGTTCAAAGATAAGGTATAATACCTGTTGCCATCGGGAGGACATCTGATCCCATGAGGAGGTTTTTGATGCAAGGCAGACATTCACCATGTTAAATATAAAACGTTCAGCATCATGGAAGTGCTTCTTCAGAATGGTGGTAGCACTTAAGTCTCCTTCATACCCGTTATTGATGAAAGACATATCAGTTGTGCCTTTCAGGTATTCTGTGACGCAGGTGGCATCATGTAGATTTAGGGTTTGTCGAATGATGTCTGGAGTGATGACCACCTGTTTCTGGTTAACCAACGACTGGAGAGTGATTTGGTGATCATTCTCACCAGTTTGCACAGAGACGTTGGTCCAGAATTGGCTTAGGGAATCGGGGTATATGGTAGGATTCAGAAGAAAAGCGGTTCGGTACTGGGAATCTACCATAAGATCGATGGCATTATCAAATTTGTTCCAAAAGGCCGATTTCGAGAGGTAGGCAACACAGTTGTGTCTGGGTTTGAGTTTCATGGTCGCCATTGTTGAGAGAGTGAAGGACATAAAACGGCTAATGAAACGTTTGAAATTAGGTTTAGGTATTTATAGGGTAAGAAAAGGCTGATATAAAACGACTGAAAATGTTGGTGCTGTCATCAGTTGTTTGAAAACAACTGAAGAACTGGTTTTAACTTTCAGAAGTTGTAACAACTGAAGACTTGGTATTAGTCATCAGTAGTTGTGAAACTACTGAAGACATGGTTTTGGCTTCAGGTGTTGTAAACAACTGAAGATTTGGTGTTAGTCATCAGTAGTTGTAAAACTACTGAAGATATGGTTTTGGCTTCAGTTGTATGAAGTGAAACAGCAGTTGTAGAAACAACTGAAGAGAAAAGTTTCTCATCAGCTGTTGTCGTCAATTCTTAGCTAATCAGCTGTTTCATTCTGACCTCAACACTTATCAGACTTTTTGTCTGATTTTCAGACGTTTCATTAGTCATCAGTACTTATCTGTTATACTGACATCAGTAGTTGTAACTACATCAGTTCTTTTCAACAGATAGAGTACTTCAGTACTTTTAAGTAATTTAGTCTTCAGTAGTTATGAAAACTACTGAGGATAAAAGAACTTATCAGTACTTATTTGTGACAATAGTATACGAATGTTCATCAGTACTTGTTGACTGAGATCATTAGTAGTTGTCACTTATTGGTAGACCTGTCACTAAACTATTGTGGATCAGCTGATTCATGTTTTTGAGATTAACATGACCCAGCCTTCTATGCCACAGTTTAGATTCCTGAGGAGAGGCCTTGGAGAACAGGCAAGGATGACCTTTTAAATCAATCTTCTTTGACAAATCCAAGGCATATACTCTTCCTATCCTGTTGGCCTTCAGGAGAGTATGTTCATCCAATACCTTGTCAATCAGCCTCAGAACTTTGGAAGACAGAATCCGGCAGTTCTGGCTTGTGAAAAGTGCAACATGCCCTTTATCACACATCTGACTGACACTCAGTAGATTATACTTGAGATTCTCCACATGGTTAACATCATCAAATCTGATTTCTCCATTTGACACAAATCCTTTCCCGATGATGTAACCTTTAGCATCATTTCCAAATGAGACAAATCCCTTCTTTCCTTGAGAGTAGTCATTAAGAAGAGAACTGCCCCCAGTCATATGCATAGATCCTCCACTGTCTACATACCAGATGCTTTTTTGGCATGCTGAAGAACCCTGCATTTATCATAAGAAACTAGTTAGCTTTAGAGACCCAAACCTTTTGGCTTGGATTTCCTTTTCAGTGGTTTGATCACAGGTGCATCTAGTTGGTTAACTCTCCCTAACAAATGCTGAACCATCATAACAAGTTGTGTCTGATTTGTTGCTAAAGCCTTCAGCTCATTTGACACATCAGTACTTGTTTTTGATGAGTTCCTGTGACCCACCATTTCCTCCTTCTTGAAATTCACAGACTTAGTCTGATGTTTATCATGAGGAACACTATCAGCTATTTTCTGATAAACCCCATCCTTCTTTTTGGATTTTGGCGAGGCCTTGGGTTTATCAGTTTGAGATGACTGTGGTACAAACTTGGTCTCAAACTCATTTTTCATTTTATTAATCTCTTCTTTAATGAGCTTATCTCTGTTGAGTTTGGAACCCTTTTTGTACCAGCATTCATCAGATAGATGATTGAATTTACCACATATTTCACATGGCTTATTCTTCATCTTGGATTGATCAACTGCTGAAGTGGAAACTACTGAAGGTGTGATCTTCAGTACTTTCCTCCTTTCAGTACTTGTGTTAAGTACTGAAGGATCGGTAACAACTGAAGACTTGTTCTTCAGCTGTTCTCTATCCTTCCTGAAAGACCGTATGATAGATTCCTCAGCAGTTGTTAATCCTTTTATTTCATCAGATTTGAAATGCTTTTCAGATGTTGGGACTTGCCCTTCAGTACTTGGAGTACTTTGAGGGACAACATCTGAATTGCTCAGCTTCATGTGTTTATCAGCATTTAAACCATCAGGCAATTGATTTGCTAAGATCTTAACACTGACTTCATCCTCTGATTTTGTATTATCATTTGAGGATGAATCACATGATGATGTGGTTTGGAAATTACTTTCACCTTCAGATTTTACTATTGATTTTGAAGTAAAATCAGTAGGTGGTGCAGTATGATTGTAACCTATTCCAAACTTCACATTTGAAGCTGTTTGCTTGCTGAGAAGCATTTCAAATCCCTTGCAGGATGTTACCCAGCGGTCACACTCAACTTGGGTAGCTGCAAGTGTCTCTTTGAGACTTCTGTGGTTCTCAAGTATGACCTCTACCTTAGCCTTTTCATCATTAAGTTGGCATTTAATCTTGTAAATCTCATCATCTTTGTCATTAAGAGCAGACTCATACTCAGCTTTTCTTTTGGAAATAGTTTTCTCAAGCTCAAGATTTTGATTGATTAAATCTACATTTGCCTCTCTAATAGAGACAAAGGCAACTATGCATGATTCAGAACATAACTTGGCTTTGGCCTCAGAAGATACCTGGGTTACCTGTGAAGATGATGCATTGGAGCAGGAACCCTCAGTAGACTCCAGGGCCATGAGAGCAAGATTCCCAAAAGGATGTTCACCACCATGTTGACCAGCACCAGCAAATAATTGCTCTTTGAAACCAGAAAGATCATCTGGTGAGCTGCTCCAGTCAACAACTCCTGGTGTGAAGAAGCTGTGACGAGGTTGAGATTGTGATGGAGATGGTTGAGGCTCAGGTAGGGCTTGAGGTTGTTGTGCTATAGGAACTTGAACTGGATTTGGTTGTGGCATGTAATAGCAGGGATATGGATATGGCATTGGACCCTGAGGGACAAAATATGCAGGAGATTGAGGTTGTGAGTGATGACCAGAACTAGCAGGATGTTGCCCTTTGTTTTGTGAACTATTGCATGGAAAGGTCACAAAGGGTGTAGAGGAGTTAGATCCAGTTGATCTACACTCTCTTGCAAAGTGCCCAAGCCTGTGGCATTTGTGACACCTCAACTTACTCTTGTCAAAACCAACTTTGGTTTTGCCAGAGAGTCCTGGAAATTTCCTACCAGTTCTCTTGTAGAACTTTTGAGATCTGATATTGATCAAGGCCATTTGGCTCAAAATATCCATCTCTTCTAAATCATCATCAGCAATACCCATCAAATCATCCATGATAAAGCATAAATTATCACTATTACACCCAGAATGACTGTCAACAACAACAAATGCATGATCAGAACTGTTTGAAGAGAAATCTATATGCTCATCATAATGGCTTTCTGATCCAGCATATTCTGACTCATGACCGACCAAGGCAGTGTTCCCTGGTACAAAGTCATCAGTGAGCTTTCCTGATGATGCCAGTTTCCTTTTCTGCTCTATCTCTCTTTCAAATGTAAGCAGTTTCCCATGGAGTTGGGTGAGAGATAGGCTATCCAGATTTGCACTGGAGCGTAGGACAATGGTGTATGTGTCCCATCTCTCAGGCAGTGATCTGAGGAATCTGTTGTTCATCTGGCTGTTAGTATACTCATGCTTGACCATTTTCAGCTCAGAGATCAAGCAGGAGAAACGCTCAAACTGTTGAGTCAGTGTCTCACCCTTTCTATGAGATAATGTCTCATATTGTTGGGCGAGGATTTCTCTGTTGTTTGCTAAGACCTTATCAGTTCCTCCGAATTGTTCCTTCAAAGCATTCCAGAGGTCATGAGCAGTTTCATGATGCATAAGCCCAGAATAGATTTCATTAGGCAGTGCCATGGCCAAAATTCCATGGGCTTTAGCATCAATCTCGAACAGTTTACGATCTTCATCTGAGTATTGCTCCTTCTTCTTCGGAACCATTTGGTTGGTCTCCGGATTGTTCACCATAGGCTTGTGTGGACCGTGAACCACAGATGTCCAACAACCTGAACTGTTAACAGACAGGTGATGGAGCATTCTTCGTTGCCATATGTTATACTCACTCCTAACCAGCATCGGAGGCTTGGTTGAGGAGCCAGTATTGTGAGGGTCATTAGAAGGAGTAGTCATTCTCAGATTCAAACCAATTCAATCAAGTTTCAAAAGATTTAGCACAAAAACACAACAAACTCAATATGAACCAAGAAGAAACTCAAATTGACTAACCATAAGCAGCAGAAGACCAATCTCTATAACCAATTCTTGCAAATATGCTAATTCGATCAAACTTTAGATATCGAAATAGCAGTTTCAATGATCAATTGTTAAACCGATCAATGATTAACCCGCTCTCATACCATTTGTCAGGATCAGTGATCTAAGTTTGATCAATTAGAGTTGAATCGCAGCGGAATTAGAACAAGAATTAGACAAATATAGCAAGAACACAATAGATATTCAATGGAACAGTACACGGTTATAGAGAAAGAGGGTTTTCTGCAAAATGGATAATATCATTCATGCACAAATGCTTCGGTATGGCGGCCGCTAAGCTTTTCTAAGTTTCGCTATAGCTGCTCACCTTACAATTAGGTCAACATTCCTTATATAGAGGAATGTGACGTCTGCTGATGTCACTTGATAGTGACATCTAACAGAATTATTACAAACAACTAAAAGTAAGCAAACTACTGAGAATGTTCACAACAACTGAGAACATCTCAGAGTATGCTAAGTACAAGATGAAACTAAAACTACTGAAACTACAAGTACTGATTACAAGAAACATAAAACTACTGAAAGGAAACCATCACAACTACTTAAGAGGTCTTCTTCAGCTGTTGTGACAACATCTGAAACTTGGTCTTCAGTCTTTGTCTTCAGCTTTTGTCTTCAGACTTTGTCTTCAGTTCTTTAGCTTCAGACTTTGTCTTCAGCTCTTTCACTTCAGACTTTGTCTTCAGCTCTTTCACTTCAGACTTTGTCTTCAGCTCTTTCACTTCAGACTTTGTCTTCAGACCTTGTTATCAGTTGATATCTTCAGCTGTTGCAGACTACTTCAGTTGTTGTAATGTCTGTGGGACTTAAAGGTTTTTCTGATCAGGCTCATTGGTTCTTTTGGTCCAACAGATAAGGTTCTACAAGATTTTTGATTGTGGGACACACTGAAAACATATAATTTAATCAAAACATGATAAATATCACAGCTTATGTGTCTAAGTAAACTTGAAGTCTAAGTTTAAACTGAACACAATATATTGACAATCAACATAACCAGTTCCATTTATAATAAAGTTGGATGATGGTAATGATCGATTCTAAGAAATATGATCCTATACTTGAAAATTTATCAAAAATAGTTAAGTAAATAATTAGTTAGTCAATATTGTTTGTTTACGTATGTTTTTCTAATTGTTTCAGTTTTATATCTTTTACAAAATAAAGGGTGTTAGAATAATTGTAAACACTTAGTTAAACATAATCATTTTCATAATAATTCAAATGGCTTAAAGAATTATTAAATTGTTGAAAAATTTGAAAAATAAAAAGTTGAAAATTTTAAAAGAAAAATTGAACTTGTCACATGCGAAAAGTTCATCTAATACGAGAAGTTCAAAACAAATGCGAACGGTTCAACAGATACGAAAAGTCTTTGTATGCGAGAACTCTGACTTCTCGTGCGAGAAGACAAAGTACTTTAAGTACAACAGTTGTGTGAAAAGTCACACTTATCGCACGAAAACTTTAGAAATTTCTCTCTCAAAATCCTAAGTGTAGAAACCTATTAAACTTTGATTATAGTGTCCATCTACTTCGCATTGGGTTTTATTAGTTATTCACATTGTATATAGATGATTTTGTTCAAATTTGAATGTGTTTGTTACTTGACCAAAAGTACATATGACGAATAGATGATAAATTGGACAAATTAAACATGTTAAACCTTTAAAATGACTTAGGCGACACCTACCAATCAAGCTTTAATGGTTGAAACACTCTAAAATTGAACAATTGAAATTCTAAAATCTCACAGACTTTTCACATGTGAAAGGTAGGCTGAATATGAACAGATGCGAGAACTTTCAAACTTGCACAAAACTATTCGCATGAAGTTAAACTTGTAACGCAAGAAGTTGACTTTCAGCCAAAGTCAGTTTTAAGGGAAAACCTATCTTGTTGCGCGAAAAGTAAAGACTGAAACATAAAGCTTTCGCGTGAGAAGCTGATGTTTTCACGCGAGAAGTTTCATTTTTCAAATTTTTTTCTAAGTTTGAATTTTTGTTTTTAATTTGAATTTTTTGTTTCATGTTTGAAATATTTTTGTTCTTATTAAGTTTGTTCTATGTTTCAGATGGCGAGTCTATTGGTTTTTAATAAAAACCATAATGCTATGGCGTATCTGGGAGATATACCGGATGGCAAAGCCCTGTTTATATCACTTATTGATGGGTTGAAATCATCTCGGATTCATTATGCCATTTCGGCTAATCCTACTATTTTCACTGATGTTATCAATCAGTTTTGGGAGACAACAGTTAATGAGACTGATCAGGATGGTGAGCCCTGTATTTCAACAACTGTGAAAGGGAAGAGGGTTGTTGTCATAGCTGAAGTGATCAACAGTGTGTTATTACTTGAAGATCAACCCAACTCACCTGTGAAGATAGATGATGACGTTGTACGAGAATGCCTTAAGAGAATGGGATATGATCATAGATATCCATCTCTTGAGAAGAAGTATCTTCCACCATTTTGGAAGTACTTATTTCATGTAGTTATCCATTGTCTTAGCAATCTAAAGGCTGGCGTGAATAGTCAAAGTGTGGTTTTCGGATCACTGCTGATATCGCTTGTTGATGAACTCTGTTTCAGCATATCCAAGGCAATCTTTGCTGAATTATAAAAGAACATGATAGCAACTATTGGGAAGAAGCTTGTGATGTACCCACGATTCATTCAGCTTATACTGAATGTTGATTATCCTGAGTTAGCAGTATCCAACTCATCTACCTATGGTGTAAAGGTGATAAAGGAGGATATTTTCACTTATCTTATAGGGGCAAGAGGAAATGCTTGGGATGGAGTTAATTTTGCCAAACATGGAAGGTTTGTTAAGGGTTTTTAGCAAGAAACACAAGAGACTGAAGAAGTGGCCACACAAGCTGAACAAGCTGGGCCTTCTAATACTGTGGCTGAAGATGTCATTGAGAGTTCACAGCCAAGGGGAACTGATATAGATGCTGAGATAGATTCTTCGTTCATTTCAGGGAGTGACACTGATAGTGATCAGATTGGGAACGTACCTTATGTTTGCAAGAACGTCCCAGAGTGCTTGAAACTCTTGAAAAATGCACTGCTGAGGAACGTGATGCTTATTTTATTCGTGAAAAAACACATGTCACTAGGGGAAGGAGAAAAAGGATGGCGAGAAGAGCAGGAGAAAGTCCTCGTGGTAGGGGTAGAGGATGAGGCGTGTTAAGAAAACGTTGGACCCCCGTGACCACTCAGCCAATTGAGGAAGATATACCTATTTCTGAGACTCCAATCACAGTCAGTGAGGCTACACTAATAGAAACTTCATCTGATATGCCCACTTCTACTGCGGACGTGTTGAGCACACCTCCAAGAGATCAGGTTACTGAGGAGACTATTTGTATGGAAGACTTCATCAACACTCCTCCTGAGTATAGACAGGGTGCTAGTGCTTCAACTAGTTCACCCATACGTATCACACTTGATGAACGTGTACATAATTTGGAGAGAGAGATGTTGGAGAAGACTCAGATGATAGATGATTTGCAGAGGCAGTTGATTGAGTAGGATGAGAGGATCAAGGGTCTTGAACATCAGCAAATGTTCATTTTCCACTATGTTCAGATCTTAGAGCAGAATCTCAGAGATCTCACTTCTCGTGTGTCTTTTCAGTTTACACAATAGACCATAGAAGTTGGAGAAAGTAGTGGACAACAACCTGCTGGTCTTGAACCTACTGAAGATCCTAATTCTACTATAGAGCATCCTGTTGATCCTGTTGTTCAATAAGGGACAAAAAAGACAGCTGATGTTGGTCAAGAGTCACATACCACTGCTATACCCATGACTACTAAGGATCAACCTGTAGTTTATACTGGAGAGGCGTTTGTAGAGCCTGAGCATATGATGCCCATCCCTAACCTAGTAGATGATAAAGATGATGGTTTAGACTTGATAGCTTATGATTCAAGTGATGATGGTGATGAGGATGATGATGAGGATGATGATTATGGTGATGATGGTGATAATGATGAGGGTGATGATGATGGAAATGATGATGATGATGATCAAGGAGGAGATATGGGTCCAGCTACAGGTACTGTTGGATCATCAGGTACTGAAAATGTCTTCGGACCATGTCCTGATGATACAGTTGAGTACACATCATTAGATCCTGCTACAGAAGCCCCTATGAAAGAGAATTTTATACATTCCAGCAAAAAATCATTGCTGAGCAGAAAGAAGAAGAGTTTGGAAAATTTTGATGACTTGGAAGAAGGAATAGAGTATAAAGATATATTTGGAAACAACAAGATGTATGCTTATGGAGGCAGCTATCAGGTTGATGATGTGGACTTCTAAAAGCATTGATTTACCAAGCCTATAGGGAGATTGTAGGGGTTGAACCTAGAGGCTAGGGAAATCAAATCAAGATAAGAAGATCAAGCCTTGCGAGAAGTTAAGTTACGATGCGAAAACTGCTTCTTGCATGACAACATCAAGTCAAGCGAGAACTAGTGACTCACGTGAGAACTCTTAGTTTAGTATAAATACGAGTTTCGTAATGTAATTAGTAAGCTTTTGTTCATTTTCTTGATTTTGTACTTACTGTAATTTGTAATCAAATCAGAGAGCAATACTACTCGAAGTTATTTCATCTTGTGTTCATGTTCATCAATTGATTCAATCTTAACCGTAATGTCAATATTCCGCATTTTCATTACGAGATCGATCTACATATTGTATTGATCCTTACAATGTTAGTTGGTAGGTAAAATACAAGGCTAAGGATGAGCAAACATGGCAATGCAAGCTATTGGAAAGTAAAAGTCTGGCATCCTATGATATGTAATAGATGGGGCAAAATGAATATGATTTGATATTTGTTTTAAAACAGGTTTAAAATTTCATTTAAGATAACTTGTGTTACAAATGATTATATTAAGTTTTCCATTGTAAAGTTTTTAAAAATGTATGGCTTTATACTATAATTGACCAACTTTAAAGACTCCTTGGAACGGGACCTTAAAGACCAATATCGTACTACCTTGGAATAGAAGTCTGTCAAAGTAAAGATGGTTTGTTGAAGAAGCAAAGCGAGTATGCTCACAAGATATTTAAAACAATTGGTTTATCATATTACGATCTGGTAAAGTAACCTAAAGGACCAATAATTAAGTTAACTAAAGACATGTGAGGTGTTTAGTTTAATGCAATATATACTAACATGTTATTGAACGTCTGATATATTTTGTTAACATAAAACTAGATCTTAGCTTTGTAATTAGAGTGGTTAGTACCAAAAGAAAGTTATATGCTTGAAGCAAGCACATCCTAAGGTACATAAGACCAAGACTTAAAGTATCAGGCAAATGGAGACAAGAAATTAATAATCTATGATGGTAGTAGTTTTGCAAGATATTCAGATGGCTGGAGAAGTACAAGAGGATGGTATTTTACTTTTGTGGAGATCGGGTTACTTGGTGCACTAAAAAATAGAGAACAATGGCACACATGTGAAGCAAGTTTATGGTTATTGAATATACAGCTTGACAAGCTACTTGGTTGAAAAAGCTACTTAAATTTATTAATTTGATAGAAAGGCAGCATTGTTATGATTTGTTAACAAGTTGTTGCATTTATGAAAACCCTGGTTTTTTCATAAGCACATTACACAACACTATTTCATTTTATTCGAGACAACATAGAATATAGGTAGATAACATTGGAGCACGTTTGATGAAGCATGTAGATATTCTAAAAAAGGATCACTGAATGTATAATTTAGTGAAATGGTGGGAGCTACAGGGCATTTAAGACTAAAAAATTAGTCTCTAATACTTTTAGTTCAGTCTTTAAAACTCTTAATTCAGTCTCTAATGGTTATTAGGGACTGATTTTGCTAGTCGTAAGTCAATCTTAATTGCCTAGTCCTCTAGAGACTCGCATTAGTAACTAAATTGCAGTCCCTATAGTATGACACAAACAAGGCCTATCATTCACCCACAGATACATATAAATTCAGTCCTCACTCTATACCCCGATACCACACTATTTCATCTAAAATACATTTCGCTCGTGACTGAAAATCAGTCTTCAATGCCATGCTTTTAGGGACCGAAACAAGTCTCTAATATCATTACTAACTAATATATTAGTCTCCAATATCATGTATTCAAGATTGATAAATCTTTCTGTAAGATCATCTGAAGATTATAAGGCTGATGCAACCAACAAGCCAGAATAACCAAGTCCTTTATGCATGCACTAAGGAACAAAGATGAACTAGCCTTGGAAGTCTTACACTCTCAAATGTGTCTAAGTGTAAGATCTTCTAAAGCTAACAGTTCAGAAGGAGTTACTTCGGAAGTTTCACACTCAACAGAAAAATATTCGAAGTGTGAAATCTTCCGAAGCCAAAGACCAGCATCTTCCGAAGCCATAGATGAAATCTTTCGAAGCTTCAGAGACAAAGTCTTCCGAAGCTGTAAAGACTGATTTCTTCAGAGGACAGAGAAAATATGCTTTATCTGAATCAACTTTTGAAAAAGCTGACACACTTTCCGCTACCTGCTCTGGTGGTTCACCTACTTTACACAAGTTGGTGAAACTTCCATGCTATATCAAAAAGTAGGAATGGCCTTTGTTTGTAACTTACCTTACTTGTTCATGTAGACTTTTTGTATTAGGAAAGGTCGGTGAGCTATGGCATGTCATAGTCACTAGTCAAAAGGCAATCTGCCTTTTGACTTTAGATTGATCTTGTTATCTAGATTAGTCAAATCCCAACTGTCTTTACATGTAAGTGACGGTTGTAGGTTGTAGTATAAAAGTGTCTTAGGTCCTTGTAATTTCTTCATGCTTTGTAACACTTGTAAAAGAACTTGAGATCAATATACAACATCCTTGAAAACCAATCTTGTGTTCTTGTGTTGTTCTTAGTTCTGTCTTTTTAATTTACTTGTGTTCTTAGTATCATCTGTTTTAAGTTACCAGTTCCTATATGAATAGTTAAGTGATCTAAGATCTCTCCTCAGTGTGAAACTAAGTGATAAGTACCCTTACCCGGTCCTGCAATTGGTATCAAAGCATTCCAGGCTCTTGATTGTAAGATCTCACCATCTTTAATCCTCTTAGCTTCACACATCACTTAACTCTTCAAATGGCAGCTATCTCTAAGGCTGATATGGAAACTGGAACTATGAAAAAGTCCCCAGTGATCACTCCTGAGGATTTTGACACTTGGTGTCAAAGAATGGGAGTCTGTTGTCAATGGACCTCATGTACCATGCACGTCTTCAGCTGCTGCTAGTGCTGGCATGATACCAAAGGAGAGGGCTGACTTTTCTGATGAAGACTGTAAAAGGATTGATATTGATCAGAAAGCCATGACAGCCCTCCAAACTGCTCTTCCAAACTCCGTCTACAGAGGTTTCAAGAAGTACAAGACCGCTAAACAACTATGGGATGCACTAAAACTGATGTATGAGGGGTCCAATGAAGCCAAGGAGAACAAGAAGTACCTCCTAAAGTAGCAGTTTGAAAACTTCACCTTCAAGACAGGTGAAACCATGACTCAACAATACTTCAGGTATGTTGAGATTATGGATACTCTGGCTGATGTTGGAGTAACTATTGAGAACAGGGATATTGTTAGGAAGTTCATGTCCTCTCTTCCTAGACAATGGACACACTACTGTATGGTCATTAAGAGTGCTGAAAACCTTAAGACCCTTACTCTCACTGAGTTGTATGGGATACTGAGTGGATACCAGATGGAGATGAACATGCAAAATTCATCTGGTAACATCAATACTCACCAGAGTTCAGCCATTCAGGTGGGTGAAAGGGATAGCAGAGAACCACAACATCATCTTATCTGCTACCCTGAAACTTCACCAAAGGGTCCTTTCATCACCTTCCCAGAGACACCCAGAGAGAGCTACATCCAAGGAAGTCCCTTCCAAGAGACAAGTTCCTCTCAAGCCTTTGTCTCTATTGATGAAAGTTCAAGCAACTTTCTCTTCACTCTTAAAGACCTGGACTGTATCCATCCAGATGATCTGGAATATATGGAGATAGTCCAGCAGATGGCTCTTCTTACTCACAGAGCCCAGAAGTTCTACAAAAGGACTGGGAGAAAGTTTCCTAGCAATGCAGACAGTGGCAAGTTTGGGTTGGACAAAAGCAGAGTAAAGTATTACAACTATAACCAGATGGGACACTTTGCTAGAGAATGCAAGGCACCTAAGTCAAATGGTGGCCAAGCGTCATCCAGGCCAAACTACACTGAAGGAGGGTACCAGAATGAGAAGCCAAGATAGCAAGCTGCAGTTGCTGTTGAAGAAGGAGGCTTTGAC
Organism: Flaveria sonorensis; assembly: GCA_025506505.1. Taxonomy (NCBI): domain Eukaryota; kingdom Viridiplantae; phylum Streptophyta; class Magnoliopsida; order Asterales; family Asteraceae; genus Flaveria; species Flaveria sonorensis. Next base: position 60,838,054 of record CM046433.1, on the reverse strand, counting down.
TGGAGCTTCCAAGCTGAATATGCTTCTCCAAATCAAGCACTCATGGCTGACCATGATGAAGCCAAGGTATTAGAACATCTTTGCTCTCCTGAATGTATTGCTAAAGTAAACAAATACAGGTCCTACAACTTAGAAATAAGAACTAATATTGAGTCTTTAAACATTTTAAAAGCTGATTTTAAGAGAGTTGAAAATGATTATAAGCTTAAAATAGAAGATCTATAGAAAACAATTTCAACTCTTAAACATAAGCAAACAAACTACAAGACTCAAATAAAAGATCTTGTTACTAAGTTGACAGAATGTCAGGCTGAGCTTGTGATCAGCAAAGCCGGGGCAAAAAAATGTGTTCTTGAAGAAGAGACCTTCAAGAACATAATATCCTGATCTCCACATGCAAAAGTTTGTTATCAGAATAAGCAGGGATTGGGATCTTGTGAGATAGCTCCTCCACACACCCTACTATCAGTAAGATCTCTAAGGTGTAGAACTAGTCAAGATGAGCTGCCCTCTATAGACCCCAGTGATGAAGAGGATGAAGAGGAGATGGTGAGGAATGACTCTGAAGTGAGTGAAGAGAGTCAATCCAAAAAGGGTCACCATGCTCCTGAGGAGGAAAAAGGATCTGGTTTGAGTAAGTCAAAGAGAAGGAACTTGATCAGAAGAGCAAAAAGGAGATCATGAAAGGATCAATACATCAAGACCACCTTTGACCCCAAGCAGAAACAAGTATTCATCTCTACAGGGTTTGAGGAGGTGAAAGCTGAAGATTCTACCAAGAACTCTAGTACCAAGAGTTCTGCTTCAGCTTCAACTCACTCCAGCTCCAAGCAGAAGACTGATAAGCTGTATGTCACTGCTGCTCAGCCTGAACCACCCATCTTCAAATGCAAGCCTCTCCCTAGAAAGCCTGTTGCATCATCTGAAAATGTGACGAAGGAGAAGGGAAGTGTTCAACTCAGCCTTCTTAAGAAAAGAAGATTCCCAGAAGGAAGCAAATGGACTGCATCATGTGTGGTAGTACTTCTCATCTGGCTAAGGATTGCATCTACAATCCTAAAAGTACTATCCACATGGTCAAAGAAATGGCTTCTGGGAAGAAGAAGGAAAAGAAAGCTTCAGAAAGAAAATTTGTTTCCTTCGGAAGCTCCAAAATGAAGAAGAAGGCAAGTGAAAAATTGCCTTTAGAAGAAAATTTGGTCTCGGAAGAAAGGAATGCTTCCGAAGTACTGAACCTTGTTGCAGTGAAAGCAAGATCTTTTAAAGGTTCAGTCTCCAAATCTTCTGAAGCTACAAAAGCTTTTGAAGCTTTGAAGGTCAAGCCAAAATTTCGAAAGGTGATGTGGAAGATGAAGGAAGACCCTGTGACTGAAGATTCTTCATCAGCAACAGTAAATGATCCTCAGAGCCTGAACATAGGATCACTTACTGTTTCATTACCTTCAACTCATTTTAACAAGCCCAAGACCAATGAGGCTTGGGTTTCCAAATGTAACTAAATCATCTCTTTTTGAGCAGGGACAGCCAAAGGCAAACAGAAATGTGTGGATCATTGATAATGGCTGCTCCAGGCACATGACAGACAATGAGTCCTTACTTCAAAACTTTGAAAGATTTGATGGAGGACCAGTTGCATTTGGAGGAGATGCAGGAGGTTACATTACTTGCAGGGGCAAGGTTACAAATGGTAAGCTCAATATTAAGAAGGTAAACTTTGTCAAGGAGCTTGGATACAATCTTTTGAGTGTGTCCCAATTTTGTGACCAAAAACATCACATGCTCTTTACTGAGCATGAGTGCATGAGTCTTTCCTTTGGCATAAAAGAAGGTGCCATGTAAACTTTAAAAACATGAATAAATTGATTAAGAATGATTTGGTAACTGTAATGCCAAAGAAAGAGTTTACAAGTGATGACCACTGTGTTGCATGCCTGAAAGGGAAGCAACACAACGTGTCTCACAAGCCAAAGGAAATGAACTCTATCACTACTCCCCTACACTTGTTACATATGGATCTGTTTGGCCCCACTAGTGTAATGAGTCTAGGAAGGACCTCTTACTGTTTAGTGATCACAGATGATTTCACAAGATTCACTTGGGTGTTTTTCCTTAGAGCTAAGGATGAAACCCCTAAAATCTTTAGGAACTTCATTCTAAAAATTAAGAATGAATCTGATCACAATGTCAAGACCATAAGATGTGATCAAGGAACTGAATTTAAAAACCAAATCCTTGATAGATTTTGTGATGAATAAGGTATTTCAAGACAATATAGTGCTTCCAGGACTCCTTAGCAAAATGGTGTTGCTGAGAGGAGAAACAGGACACTTATTGAAGCTGCTAGAACTATGTTGTTTGACTCTAAACTACCTATCACCTTCTGGGCAGAGGCTGTCAACACAGCCTGCTATGTGCATAATAGAGTTTTAGTGGTTAAGACACATGGTAAGACTCCTTATGAACTATGGCACAAAAGGAGACCATTCATTGGTTTTCTCAGAACATTTGGATGTCCTTGCACCATATTGAATACCAAAGATCAAATAGCCAAGTTTGCTAAGAAATCAGATGATGGACACATTTTTTGGATACTCTTCTCAAGCTAAGGCTTATAGAGTATACAATCTCAGAACTAGAATCATTGAGGAGTAAGCCAATGTGACTTTCAATGAACACACACCCTGTGTGAAAGGTTCGGGTCCGGATTGGTTGTTTGATCTTGATTTAGTTACCAACTGTTTTAACAAGTCTTGTGAGAATGTTTCAGGATCTACAGATAACAGATCAACAGAAGATCCTGATCCAAGATTTGAGCTAAGAAGACCAACCAAGAAGACTACATCAACTCCATTGGTGACTAACCCTGTAATTGAGGCTCCTATCAGCATAAGCATGACAAATACTGCTGATTCAACTGAATTGCCTTCAAATTCTAGCTCGGAGGCTCAGAATTCAGGAGAAGGAACTTCTAATGTAGGAGGAACTGGAGGTGGTGACAGTGATCAAGAATTTCTTTATGCTGATGACCATTCCATTAAAGACAACATGGGTGATGTCACACACTCATTGGATCAAGTTTCTCTTAATAAGTGTGCTGATGTGGTGGGAGACACCTCATTGCCATATCAGAATTTCTCTAATTTAGATATGTCCAACCAACTTGCTGTGATCCCTCAACTTCGGATCCACAAGTCACATCCCACCAAAAACATCATTGGAAATGTTGACTCAGGGGTAAGAACAAGAGGACAAACTCATGATAGCCATGTTTGTCTACATTCTTGTTTTTTAACCAAGATAGAGTCGAAGAATGTTGATGAGGCTTTGAAGGATGGAAGCTGGATTGAAGCTATGCAAGATGAGCTGCTTCAAATCAGAAGACAGAAGGTGTGGAACTTATGCCCTCTTCCTCAAGGGAAGACTGTCGTAGGTACCAAATGGGTATTCAGGAACAAGAAGGATGATAGAGGGACTATCATCAAGAACAAGGCTAGACTGGTTGTCCAAGGATACACTCAAGAAGAAGGGATTGATTACACTGATGTCTTTGCTCCATTTGCAAGACTTGAAGCTATAAGAATATTCTTGGCTTGTGCTGCATCCAAGGATTTCAAGGTCTACCAGCTTGATGTGAAATGTGCTTTTCTCTATGGGGTGATTGATGAAGAAGTTTATATCAAACAACCACCTAGCTTTGCAGACCCAGATCATCCTAATTATGTCTGCAAGATTGATAAAGCTCTATATGGACTGCATCAAGCTCCAAGAAAGTGGTATGAGACACTATCAACATACCTCTGTCAACATGGATACAAAAGTGGTACTATTGATGGGACTCTCTTCATCAAAGAAACAGGGAATGACGCACTGCTAGTTCAAATATATGTAGATGATATCATCTTTGGTTCAACTAATCCAAAGCTCTGCAAAGACTTTGAGATGCTGATGAAGAATAGATTTGAAATGAGTGCCATAGGGGAACTCAGTCTCTTTCTAGGAATTCAAGTGAAGCAGGTTGAAGATGGCATCTTCATTAGTCAGTCAAAGTATGTACAGGACATACTTACAAGATTCAAGATGAGTGACTGTAAGGTTGCAAAGACACCCATAGCTAGAAACCACTCCCTTGGTCCTGATCTTGAGGGGGAGTGTATTGATGAACATATCTACAGGGCTATGATTGGGTCACTTATGTACCTTACTGCTAGCAGACCTGATATTATGTTTGCCACATGTATATGTGCAAGATATCAAGCCAACCCCAAGATGTCACACCTAATCATTGTCAAAAGGATTCTCAGATACCTCAAAGGTGCTCCAAATCTAGGCCTTTGGTATACAAAAGAATTCAGACTTTCATTTGTATGCTTATACAGATAGTGATTATGGTGGCTGCAATATGACTGCAAAGTCCACGTCTGGGGGATGCCAAATCCTTGGTGGAAGGATAGTCTCTTAGCAATGCAAGAAGCAATGTTGTGTGTCTGCATCAACTGCTAAAGCTGAATACATTGCCGCTGGCAACTGCTGTGCTCAAGTGATTTGGATTCAGAATCAGATGCTAGACTATGGGTTTAACTTCAAGGAGACTCCCATCCATATAGACAACAACAGTGCCATCTCTATTACAGAGAATCCTGTGCAGCACTCAAGGACCAAACACATCAACATCAGGTATCATCTGATTAGGGATAATTTTGAAAAGGGATTGATCAAACTAATCAAAGTTAACACAAATGAACAATATGATGATCTAATCACAAAAGCATTTGATGAACAGAGATTTAAATATCTTGTATCAGCTATTAGGATGATTAACTTTGAATAGATTTTCTTTAATAACTTAATCAACTTTATTTCCTAAAATTGTGTGTCCTAAGTTGTCAATTAGATCACCTCATAAGCCTAGTTCTCTTTGGAAGAAAACTAACTTTTAACTGATATTCCTTAGATTTGTGAAAATTTACCTTCGGAAGAACTCAAATTGCCTTCGGAAGAAATTTATGTCTTAAAATCATTTAACAGCTTATCTAAGATTTACCTTCGGAAGAAATTCTTGGAGTATCTTCCGAAGCTTAAATTTGTATATAAGCACTTAAATGCATTCAAAGAACAAATATCTTCCGAAAGCAACTAAGTCTCGAAAGACTTATTCACTTCTTCCGAAGCCAAATTTTCAAAATTCTTTGAAATATCTTCCGAAGCAAAAATTACCCTCGAAAGCTTTGCTACAAAGCTTCCAAAGCCAAAATTGTCTTCGGAAGTTTTGCAACTTCCAAGAAAACTAACTTTTTGGGCGCCTTTTTTAGAAGTAGGACCCACTTACGGATTTCAAAGTTTATCTTTTTGTCATAACTTTGTCTCAAATCCACAACGTATATCTTCCAAACGGTTCTATTTTGTCTGTCCACTCTCACTGATCCTTACCCTAAATTTATCCCTAAATTTCATCTTCTTCTTCCTTTCTTCACTGTAAAGCTTCCTCAAATGGCCAATATTGATCATCTCAACGACCCTGATTTTTCCATGCACCTACACAGGCAACACAATCAGGTTGCCCTGTTACACTCTAAGAAGGATCCAAGCTTCTCAGATGTGTGTAGGTACCTTTCTTCGTCTCACTACTTCACCTCCCTTACAATTGAGCCTCCTCTCTATGTGGATCAGTTGCTTGAGTTCTGGAGGACCTGTCAAGAGGTCACCATGGACGGGGAGAAGGCACTGTCTACTACAGTGCAGGGGAGGACAGTTTTCATCACTCCGGCCATCATAAACACCCATTTGCAGCTGAATGAGGAAGCAGGTGAGCTGTCCTTTCCCAAATCTGCTGTCAACCACTCCTTTCAGCAGATGGGCTATGAAGGTGACTTCTTAGTCGAAACCTTCAGGAAGGGGAAGGTCTCATCTCAATGGAAATACCTCCTTCATGTCATCATTCATAGTTTTTCTAACAAGCATGGAGGATGGGATCAAGTTCCAGAAGACCTTTCCTTTATAGTCCATGGGATGGTACAAGGGGTCAAGTTCAGGTACTCTCAGTTTGTATATACTAGTTTACTTGCAAACTTGGACTCCTTAGAGTATTACATGTTCCCTAGGTATGTTCAACACATTCTTAAATATGAGTTCGGACCACGGTTGAGGGGAACAGGTAATATTCTTAAAATAGGACAAATGAGGCCCGACATCTTCAAAATATTAAAGAAGCCAACTGTTGGCTTATCTGGGGTAGAAACAGCCCTTGTCCCAAAAATGTTTGAGCTCATTGCTCAGAGTGAAAACCTAGCAGCACCAGTTAGTGTTGAACCAACACCCTCCACCTCTCAACCACCTCAAACATAGCCTACCATCACCATCACCTACAAAAGAAAATCCCAACGAACCCCTACGCTTGCTACTGAGCATGTGTAGGCCCCCATATCAGAACCATACAGGAGGAAGTGGAATCTCAAGCTCCCACTTCCCCTGAGGAGCAGACTACTCCCATCTTTCCACCACTCAGTGCTGAGGTTCCTCATGCTCAGCCTGATGAGCTCACAACCCCACAAACAGCCTTAAGCCATCACTCTGAGTCTCAATACTCTAGTGATCAACCTTTTGGGGAAAGCTACCATACCCAAACTCTTGATCTAAACCGCCCCTTTCCTAGCCTTGACTACAATTCTGATGAAGATTTAGGCTTCAGTGAGTACCATGAGTCTCTCCTCTCTTCCTACACTCAAGGAGAGATGAGTACTCTTACTTTCCCCATCTATAGCTCACATCAGCAACCCCCTACTGAGGTGGATCGTCCTGAACTTATTCAGGAAATTCATATGGCAGAGGCTATCACTTTTGCAAGTGATAACATCACTAGGACCTCTACCATGGCAACCCAGCCTCTTGACACTTCTCTGGAAGTTGTCATTGGGCAGGGGAAATCCAGCAGCCAAGAAACCCATGCTAGTGGTGAGGAAGAAGACTTAGGTCCAATTCTCTCATCCTCTAATGATTCTTCATCTGAAGATGAGGGGAGTCTACAACAAAAGGTGCACAAACTGTCACATCTTTGCACCTATTTTGTTTCAAAGATAGCTCACTTGGAATCTCAGGTGACTATCTTACAGAAGAGGGTCAATGACCAGCAACTTAAGATCACCGATCTCAAGGGAAAGTTAGCTGAGAGACCCATGAGGACAACTCATCCAGGTCCATAAGAACCTGTGGATGTCATGGATCAATCTCCCAGCTCACCTATGCAAGAGGGTGATGCTACCAAAAAGGGGGAGGAAATTCTAACAATTGCAGAACCTGGGTGTTCTTCCCAGAGTATGGACATAGAGGAATCACAATCCTCTCTTGCAGTTGTCCATACTTAGCAACCTCCTCTGGACAGTGATCTGAACTTTCTCATCCAACAACTGTTTGAGGAGGGAATACCAAGAGCAATGTCTGCCTCTTTTGAGAACCCAACCTGGGGTTGGGGGTATGACAGTAACAGGAGAGCTCTTGTGATCTCTAGAGCTCAGGGTCAACTAGAAGTTTTCAACACTTCATACCTGAGTTTCTATGAGAGCATAAACTTGGTGGATCTGCCACTTGTCAACCCAAGCAACAACAGACAAGCTGCAAGATTGGCAGAAAGAATCCAAGACAAGGTGCTAGAGGAGTTTAAATTAAGATCAAAATTATATAGACAGAGGCTAGCAGGTGAGATCTTTGGTCAACTGGATGTTGTGGTAGACCCGGAGATTAGCTTCAAAGCGAAAACCTTGACTGAAGGCCCAGAGGTTGAACCTGTAAACCTTGAGACAGGATCTCCCTTTGCACCCATTACCCTCAGTGAAATACCAGCTGGTGATGGTACTTCACAACCTCTCTCTGGCCAGAGCTTGATAGCTGAACCAAGCAATGAAGGTCAAAGCTCTCTCCAGCCTGAGTCACTAAGGCCTGTGGTTGACAAAGGCAAAAGGAAACTGACTCCTGAGGAGATTGAGGAGGAGAAGAGAGAGAGGAAGAGGAAGCTGAGGGGAGAGAGTTCAAGTGGTTCTCCAGGGTTTATGGAAGCTTCAATTAGGTCTGCCCCCAGGCTAAACACTCAGGAAGATGAGTTAAGGGAAGTCAAGCTAAACTACATGGGAACCAGAAACTATAATGTTGATGAACTCATCTCTCTCCCCTGAGTTGAGTTGAATGAACTGGCTGACATAGAGCTATCAAAGGAGAGGAAGGAAGGAGAGGAAGGAAGCAGAGGATGCAACACTGCTCCTCAAGCACAAAGAAGAAATGAGGTTGAAAAGACTCTATAAGAACATTCCTATCCTCACCCCAGTTCAAGAAAGTCCTGAACCAGAGACTGTGGCCACTGAACAACCTCAGGTAGCAACTAAAGAAGAAAGACTAAATATGATCAGCTACCTGAGTGCCATAGGTCTCTATCAGGCAGATGTACTTCTTCCTTTACCATCTAAGTACATATTGTTTGAATACAATAAGCAGATGGAAGAAAGAGCTAACAGAGAAAACAAGCTGAAAAGAAAAGATTAAAGGAAGAAGCTGTAAAGTCAAGAGCCATCATCCACAAAAGCCAAAAGAAGTCTGCTGATAGAAAAAGGATGATGAGCTTCTTGAAGCTGTATGGATTCTCCGGAAGGAGGCTTGGTCCTATGTCTCTATCCATAATGGATGAGCATATTAGAGTGATCAAGCAGAAGATAAAGAAGGGAGAGCTGGTAGACTTGCATTCTCTACCAAGTCTAGCTCAACCTGAAGTTGAGGTGAAGGTTGAACCCTCTGAGACAACACAACCTGAACCTGGAGCTGCATCTCAGCCAACTTCATCTTCTGATCCGTAGCAGAGTCCTCCTCTCACTCCTTCTGAACCTGTAAGAGAGGATATCCCAACTGAGAGGGACTCAACTGAATAACCTGGTACTCAAGACCAGTCCCCTCAGTTAAAATCATCAGGGAGAAGAAAAAAGAAGGCCAGAAGATCAACCACAAAGAAAAAAAGAAGAAAGGCATCCACCTCCCAACCTCAGGATGAGTCAGAGCATCCTGAGGGAGTGCTTGAAGAGGTCTCTCAACAAACTCCAATCATAGTAGAGCCTCTTGCTGTTGGAAGACAAATTATGTCATGGTCTTATGATGAAGATCAAGACAGATGGTATGTCATAAGAGATCAGGATGGCATGCATGTCTATTCCTCTCCATGATCTCTTTGACATGAGAAGGTTCTATGTTAGTCTAAAGGATCCACACCTAATGATGAAGAAAGGTATGCTGAAGATCCTAATGTGGACTATCAAAATCTGAAGAACTTCTTTGTTTTGGTAGCATCAACCTAGGCGGAGTTTGTAAGATCATCTAAAGATTATGAGGCTCATGCAACCAACAAGCCAGAACAACCAAGTCTTCCATGCATGCACTAGGAACAAAGATGAACTAGCTTTGGAAGCCTTACACTCTCAAATGTGTCTAAGTGTAAGATCTTCCAAAGCTAATAGTTTAGAAGTAGTTACTTCAGAAGTTTCACACTCAAACAGAAAAATATTCGAAGTGTGAAATCTTCCGAAGCCAAAGACCAGCATCTTCAGAAGCCAAAGATGAAATCTTCCAAAGCTTCAGAGACAAAGTCTTCCGAAGCTGTGAAGACTGATTTCTTCAGAGGACAGAGAAAATATGCTTTCTTTGAATCAACTTTTGATAAAGCTAACACACTTTCCGCTGTCTGCTCTGGTGGTTCACCTACTTTACAAAAGTTGGTGAAACTTCCATGCTTTATCAAAAAGTAGGAATGGTCTTTGTCTGTAACTTATCTTACTTGTTCATGTAAACTTTTTGTATTAAGAAAAGTTAGTGAGCTATGGCATATCATAGTCATTAGTCAAAAGGCATTCTGCCTTTTGACTTTAGATTGATCTTGTTGTCTAGATTAGTCAAATCCCAACTGTCTTTACATGTAAGTGATGGTTGTAGCTTGTAGTATAAAAGTGTCTCAGGTCCTTGGAATTCCTTCATGCTTTGTAACACTTGTAAAAGAACTTGAGATCAATATACGACATCCTTGAAAACCAATCTTATGTTCTTGTGTTGTTCTTAGTTCTGTCTTTTTAATTTACTTGTGTTCTTAGTATCATCTGTTTTAAGTTACCAGTTCCCTATTTAAATTGTTAAGTGGTCTAAGATCTCTCCTCTGTGTGAAACTAAGTGTTAAGTACCTTACCCGGTCCTGCACTTTCCTTAATATTTTAGTCCCTAGTGGTCACTTTTCTCATACGTTGAGGATCGTATGAAAACCAAAATTAAGACCTATAATGTAAAGTTAAGTCTAAGGAGATTGACAATTGTATATCATGAGTTTGAATTTATTATGTAGTCTTTTAATTTATAGTTAATTTTGATTTATCTTGTAATTTACATTGAGTTTTCTTTTACATATTTTTGTTACTATTTTATAACCCATTTGTAATTGTTTTATCCAATCGAGTTAATAATATACACTACAAGGATGTTAGTCTAAAACAACGACAAATTGTTACTTTATAGATCTATATGTTATCGCTATAGGTCATTTTGACCTATAGCGACGACATACCAAAGATGTTGTTGGGATATATGTCGGTACAGACCACTTTATAAGATTCGCATATTGTCTCCATAAGTATCTAGGTAAGTAACTTTCTCGAAAGAAATTTAGAAAAACATTAATTTTAACCTATAGTGATGACATGTCATCGTGTCGCTATAGATTATTACTTTTAATTTTTTCCCATTCTTTATAGCGACGACAACTCGTTACTATAGACTGATTTCATTACAAAAGTTGGAGAAAAAAATTTCTATAGGATCTTTGTAGGTGATTTTGCCATAGGCTACGATCAATTACTCATTTCTTCTGCCATACGAGCTTTTTTACCGGTCATCTATAGCGACGACATGTCTTCGCTATAGCATGTCGCCGCTATAGGTCAATTTTTTTGGCAAGAGACAAACTAATTTTAATATAAATATTAAACTACATTTCAAATCAAATCCAAGTTATAGTTCATACAAATCTAATGAAAATGAATACAAATAGTTTAAAATTAAAATCTAACAAAAGTACAAACGCTAATGACCACCATGTGATCGTTCTTGCTGTTAGTAACGCATCATTTTCATATGTTCTTGAAGCTTTCTTTGTATTTCTTCTATTTGTTACATCTGTTGTCATTGGATTTATTAGCTTTGTTGTTGCTGTTATCTAAGTTGTGAAATTTCATCTTGCAAATGTCGGGTTAAATGGTTGTGTACTAGAAAAATTAGGGATGTCTCACAACACGACCAAACCTCGTATATGTCCACGCTTTTGACTTAAGGCACGTTCAAGACACTGAATCTCATCAACAATGGATGAGTCTCCACTAGTTTAGCTAAAGGATCTCGCATACTCCTCTTGATTTTGTTTATGTGTTAAACCTATTGAATACTTTAAAAAACTTATAAAAATATGATTTTAAAAGTTCATTTTAGTAAAAAAAAAACCATTAAAAAACCATAAATCATACGTTCAAAATGCATGATTTTGATGAAAATCGTAGTAGGAACTGAGAAGAGGAGGAAGAGAGTGATTTGGGTTGGAAAATGCGAGCAGATAAGGTTCTATATTGCTTTATGCGAACTGAAGCATGTAGTGACGACATATCATCACTAAAGGGTCTCAAATGTCATTGCTATAGTTGTCTGAAAAAGGACGGACACGCCATTAATTAAAAAAAAATTATAACTACATGTCTCAACAACACGTCGGCTGCAAAAGGTGCATTATTAAAAGTTGTAAATAAAATATAAAAATTAGAGAAATTCAACTACCCTATACCAAAGAAAAGTCGTCGACAAGGGTAGGGCCACCGCGTTGGTTTTTTTCTGCAGGACTAGAGAAGGGAGTCAATGCAACAGTTTTATATTTGTTAAAGAGTGTTAGAACACTTATCAAATGAAATAGGGAATCGGCTTATGATGAAACAAAGAACATAAGTAAAGAACCAGAACAAGATAATATGGTTTTCAAGAATGTTGTATATTGCTCTCAAGTTGTTATAAGGTGTTACAAAGCTAATCATCTAAAGTTACAAGTACTTGATATTTTTTATACTACATCCTACAGCCGGCCATACTTTGAAGGCCAGCTAGAAATACTAATCTAGATAACAAAATCAATGTAGAGTCAAAAGGCAGATTGCCTTTTGACTAGTGACTATGACATGCCATAGCTCACATCCTAATATATTACAAAAAGGATAAAAGTACATAAGTAGAAAGTTAGAGACATAAGACCTTAATCTACAGTTTGACAAAAGTAAGGACTTTTCACCAACTCATATAAGTTGGTGAGTCTTCAGAGGTGGTAGCAGAAAATAGTTTAGCTATTGTCAAAAGGTGATTCAGAAAAAACATGTCTTCTCTATCTTCTAAAGAAATCAGTCTTTGGCTTCAAAAGACCTTTTTTTAAAGGAAGACTTCATCTTTGGCTTTGGAAGATTTGGTCTTTTGGCTTCAGAAGATTTGATACTTAGTCTAATTCGTTGACTTATATCAAATCTTCCAAAGTAACTTCCTTGTACTTCACATATGCATGCTGAGAGCTCTTTGGTTGCAACCTCTAAGTGTGATCCTTACAAACTCCTCCTATGCTGATGCTACCAAACCTAAAAAAGAACTTTGAAGTTTGATCTTCATCTGTTGACAATCCTCATCTAAATCAAGACCATTCCTTTTATCATCAGTTGGTCTATATTCCTTAGACTCTCAAAGTATCTCCTCATGTCATAGAGATCATGCAGAGGAAGGTGAAGTATGTTTTGCCAGAAGTACATGTCTTAACCTCCTTGATCTCTAGGGACATACCATCTGTCTGGGTTAGTAGCAAAAGCCCAAGACAGAATGCATCTCTCAATAGCAAGAGGCTCTACAATGAGTGGACTTTATTGAGTAGCTTTATCTTGATTACCCTCAGGATATTCTGACCCATCCTGGGGTGTAGAGGTGGATGCATTGGACTTCTTCTTCTTCTTCTTGTTCCTTCTAATGGCCATCCTCTTCCTCTTTCTATACTTTAACTAAGAAGGTTGGCCTTGAGTACCGGATGGTTCTTGTTTGTCCTTCTCAGTTGGGTCATTTTCCTTCACAGATTTAAAAGGAGAGGGATCAGGACCCTACTGTGGGTCAGAAGATAAAGATGGCTGTGATGCTGCATTAGGACCTAGTTGAGTTGTCTCTTGTGGTTCAACCTTGACCTCAGCGTTAGGTGCAACCTGACTTGGTGGAGAATGCAAGTCAACCAGCTCACCCCTCTTGATCTTCTGTTTGATCACTCTAATATGCTCATCCATGGTGGATAGAGACATAGACAAGTCTCCTTTCGGAGAACCCATATAGCTTTAAGAAACTTACCATCTTTTGTCTGTCAGCAGACTTCTTTTGATTTGCTCTGAAGGTGGCTCTTGACTTTGCAGTCTCTTCCCTCATCTTAATCTTAGCAGCTTTTTGCTATTTTAGCACTTCTTACTCAAGCTGCTTTAGGTATTCAAATTCAATGTACTCATAAGATAGGGGAAGTAGGTCTGCTTCTTGATAGAGGCATGTGGCACTCAGGTAGGTTATCATGTTTTGTCTATCTTGTTCCCCACCTACCTGAGCTTTTTGCTCAGTAGCCATAGCACCTACCTCAGGGTTTTCTTGAACTAGGGGAGGGTAGAAGCTTCATAGAGCCTTTTTCTTCTTATTTCTTCTTTGATTTTGAGGAACAGTTCTGCATCCTTAGCTTCCTTCCTCTCCTTTGACACTTCCATGTCAGCCAGTTCATTCAGTTCATCCAAGGGAAAAGGGATGAGTTAATAAACATTGTAGTTCCTAGACCCTGATAGTTCAATCTAGCTACCCTTAACTCATCCTCTTGAGTGCTTGGCCTGGGGACAACCTGATTCCAGCTTCTATAAAGCCAAGGGTCCCACTTGAAATCTCTCCTATTGCCTTCCTCTTCCTCTCCCTTGTCTCCTCCTCAATCTCCTCAGAGGTCATTTTCCTCTTATTTTTGTCAGTCACTGGCCTGTGTAACTCAGGGTGGAGAGAGATTTGGCCTTCATTGCTTGGTGTTTCACTTGAGCTCTGGCTAGAGAGAGGCTGTGAGACACCTTCACCAGTTGGTGCCTCGCTAAGGGTAATAGGTGTTGAAGTAGTTCCTGTCTCAAGGTTCATAGGTTCAACTACTAGGCCTTCAGCCAAGGTTTCCTCTTCGAAGCGAATCTTAGGGTCCACCTCAGTATCTAGTTAACCAACAGTCTTGACTTCTAGCCTCTGTCTATATAGTTTGGATCTTCTCTTGAACTCTTTAAGAATGCTTTCTTGAATTCCTCAGCTAACTTGCAGCCTGACTGGCAACTATCTCAGGTTGTGAAAGTTGAAGACTTCTTATTGTCCCTGAGACCTAGAGATTACCAGAGCTCTCCTATCAGCATCATACCTCCATCCTGTAATTTGATTTTCAGCAAGGTAGGATGGGGTAGACATTGGCCTTAATATACCCACCTCAAACATGCTTTGAATTAGGGAATCCATATCAATATTGTTGGACCAAAAGAACCAATGAGCCTGATAAGAAAAACCTTTAAGTCCCACAGACATTACAACAACTGAAGTAGTCTGCAACAGCTGGAGACATCAACTGATAACAAGGTCTAAAGACAAAGTCTAAAGCTAAAGAACTGAAGACAAAGTCTGAAGACAAAAGCTGAAGACAAAGACTGAAGACCAAGTTTCAGATGTTGTCACAACAGCTGAAGAAGACCTCTTCAGTAGTTGTGATGGTTTCCTTTCAGTAGTTTTATGTTTCTTGTAATCAGTACTTGTAGTTTCAGTAGTTTTAGTTTCATCTTGTACTTAGCATACTCTGAGATGTTCTCAGTTGTTGTGAACATTCTCAGTAGTTTGCTTACTTTCAGTTGTTTGTAATAATTCTGTTAATGTCACTATCAAGTGACATCAGCAGACGTCACATTCCTTTATATAAGGAATGTTGACCTAATTGTAATGTGCGCAGCTTAGCGAAGCTTAGCGCAGCTTAGTGAAGCTTAGCGGCCGCCATACCGAAGCATTTGTGCATGAATGATATTATCCATTTTGCAGAAAACCCTCTTTCTCTATAACCGTGTACTGTTCCATTGAATATCTATTGTGTTCTTGCTATATTTGTCTAATTCTTGTTCTAATTCCGCTGCGATTCAACTCTAATTGATCAAACTTAGATCACTGATCCTGTCAAATGGTATCAGAGCGGGTTAATCATTGATCGGTTTAACAATTGATCATTGAAACTGCTATTTTGATATCTAAAGTTTGATCGAATTAGCATATTTGCAAGAATTGGTTATAGAGATTGATCTTCTGCTGCTTCTGGTTAGTCAATTTGAGTTTCTTCTTGGTTCATATTGAGTTTGTTGTGTTTTTGTGCTAAATCTGTTGAAACTTGATTGAATTGGTTTGAATCTGAGAATGACTACTCCATCTAATGACCCTCACAATACTGGCTCCTCAACCAAGCCTCCGATGCTGGTTAGGAGTGAGTATAACATATGGCAACGAAGAATGCTCCATCACCTGTCTGTTAACAGTTCAGGTTGTTGGACATCTGTGGTTCACGGTCCACACAAGCCTATGGTGAACAATCCGGAGACCAACCAAATGGTTCCGAAGAAGAAGGAGCAATACTCAGATGAAGATCGTAAACTGTTTGAGATTGATGCTAAAGCCCATGGAATTCTGGCCATGGCACTGCCTAATGAAATCTATTCTGGGCTTATGCATCATGAAACTGCTCATGACCTCTGGAATGCTTTGAAGGAACAATTCGGAGGAACTGATGAGGTCTTAGCAAACAACAGAGAAATCCTCGCCCAACAATATGAGACATTCTCTCATAGGAAGGGTGAGACACTGACTCAACAGTTTGAGCGTTTCTCCTGCTTGATCTCTGAGCTGAAAATGGTCAAGCATGAGTATACTAACAGCCAGATGAACAACAGATTCCTCAGATCACTGCCTGAGAGATGGGACACATACACCATTGTCCTACGCTCCAGTGCAAATCTGGATAGCCTATCTCTCACCCAACTCCATGGGAAACTGCTTACATTTGAAAGAGAGATAGAGCAGAAAAGGAAACTGGCATCATCAGGAAAGCTCACTGATGACTTTGTACCAGGGAACACTGCCTTGGTCGGTCATGAGTCAGAATATGCTGGATCAGAAAGCCATTATGATGAGCATATAGATTTCTCTTCAAACAGTTCTGATCATGCATTTGTTGGTGTTGACAGTCATTCTGGGTGTAATAGTGATAATTTATGCTTTATCATGGATGATTTGATGGGTATTGCTGATGATGATTTAGAAGAGATGGATATTTTGAGCCAAATGGCCTTGATCAATATCAGATCTCAAAAGTTCTACAAGAGAACTGGTAGGAAATTTCCAGGACTCTCTGGCAAAACCAAAGTTGGTTTTGACAAGAGTAAGTTGAGGTGTCACAAATGCCACAGGCTTGGGCACTTTGCAAGAGAGTGTAGATCAACTGGATCTAACTCCTCTGCACCCTTTGTGACCTTTCCAAGCAATAGTTCACAAAACAAAGGGCAACATCCTGCTAGTTCTGGTCATCACTCACAACCTCAATCTCCTGCATATTTTGTCCCTCAGGGTCCAATGCCATATCCATATCCCTGCTATTACATGCCACAGCCAAATCCAGTTCAAGTTCCTATAGCACAACAACCTCAAGCCCTACCTGAGCCTCAACCATCTCCATCACAATCTCAACCTCATCACAGCTTCTTCACACCAGGAGTTGTTGACTGGAGCAGCTTACCAGATGATCTTTCTGGTTTCAATGAGCAATTATTTGCTGGTGCTGGTCAACATGGTGGTGAACATCCTTTTGGGAATCTTGCTCTCATGGCCCTGGAGTCTACTGAGGGTTCCTGCTCCAATGCATCATCTTCACAGGTAACCCAGGTATCTTCTGAGGCTAAAGCCAAGTTATGTTCTGAATCATGCATAGCTGCCTTTGTCTCTATTAGAGAGGCAAATGTAGCTTTAATCAATCAAAATCTTGAGCTTGAGAAAACTATTTCCAAAAGAAAAGCTGAGTATGAGTCTGCTCTTAATGACAAAGATGATGAGATTTACAAGCTTAAATGCCAACTTAATGATGAAAAGGCTAAGGTAGAGGTCATACTTGAGAACCACAGAAGTCTCAAAGAGACACTTGCAGCTACCCAAGTTGAGTGTGACCGCTGGGTAACATCCTGCAAGGGATTTGAAATGCTTCTCAGCAAGCAAACAGCTTCAAATGTGAAGTTTGGAATAGGTTACAATCATACTGCACCACCTACTGATTTTACTTCAAAATCAATAGTAAAATCTGAAGGTGAAAGTAATTTCCAAACCACATCATCATGTGATTCATCCTCAAATGATAATACAAAATTAGAGGATGAAGTCAGTGTTAAGATCTCAGCAAATCAATTGCCTGATGGTTTAAATGCTGATAAACACATGAAGCTGAGCAATTCAGATGTTGTCCCTCAAAGTACTCCAAGTACTGAAGGGCAAGTCACAACATCTGAAAAGCATTTCAAATCTGCTGAAATAAAAGGATTAACAACTGCTGAGGAATCTATCATACGGTCTTTCAGGACGGATAGAGAACAGCTGAAGAACAAGTCTTCAGTTGTTACCGATCCTTCAGTACTTAACACAAGTACTGAAAGGAGGAAAGTACTGAAGATCACACCTTCAGTAGTTTCCACTTCAGCAGTTGATCAATCCAAGATGAAGAATAAGCCATGTGAAATATGTGGTAAATTCAATCATCTATCTGATGAATGCTGGTACAAAAAGGGTTCCAAACTCAACAGAGATAAGCTCATTAAAGAAGAGATTAATAAAATGAAAAATGAGTTTGAGACCAAGTTTGTACCACAGTCATCTCAAACTGATAAACCCAAGGCCTCACCAAAATCCAAAAAGAAGGATGGGGTTTATCAGAAAACAGCTGATAGTGTTCCTCATGATAAACATCAGACTAAGTCTGTGAATTTCAAGAAGGAGGAAATGGTGGGTCACAGGAACTCATCAAAAACAAGTACTGATGTGTCAAATGAGCTGAAGGCTTTAGCAACAAATCAGACACAACTTGTTATGATGGTTCAGCATTTGTTGGGGAGAGTTAACCAACTAGATGCACCTGTGATCAAACCACTGAAAAGGAAATCCAAGCCCAAATCTAAGAAATCCATTTCAGCACCATCTCCACCTTCATCAGCTGTTAATCATGAGAAACAAGTTATGGTTAAATCTGTTGATGAAAACAGACCCAAAACCAAAAAGGTTTGGGTCTCTAAAGCTAACTAGTTTCTTATGATAAATGCAGGGTTCTTCAGCATGCCAAAGAAGCATCTGGTATGTAGACAGTGGAGGATCTATGCATATGACTGGGAGCAGTTCTCTTCTTAATGACTACTCTCAAGGAAAGAAGGGATTTGTCTCATTTGGAAATGATGCTAAGGGTTACATCATCGGGAAAGGATTTGTGTCAAATGGAGAAATCAGATTTGATGATGTTAACCATGTGGAGAATCTCAAGTATAATCTACTGAGTGTCAGTCAGATGTGTGATAAAGGGCATGTTGCACTTTTCACAAGCCAGAACTGCCGGATTCTGTCTTCCAAAGTTCTGAGGCTGATTGACAAGGTATTGGATGAACATACTCTCCTGAAGGCCAACAGGATAGGAAGAGTATATGCCTTGGATTTGTCAAAGAAGATTGATTTAAAAGGTCATCCTTGCCTGTTCTCCAAGGCCTCTCCTCAGGAATCTAAACTGTGGCATAGAAGGCTGGGTCATGTTAATCTCAAAAACATGAATCAGCTGATCCACAATAGTTTAGTGAGAGGTCTACCAATAAAGGAGTTCCACTGTGATGAAACCTGCACTGCTTGTTTAAAAGGAAAACAACACAAAGTTTCATTCCCTCCTATAGAAGAACCAAAGTCCACTGCCTGCTTGCAATTACTGCACATGGATCTCTTTGGTCCTGTGAGAGTAATGAGCATGGCAAAGAAGAAATACTGTCTGGTAATTGTGGATGATTACTCCAGATTTGTATGGACCTTCTTCTTGCATTCAAAGGATGAGGCTGCTCAGACAATTATTAACTTTGTGTTGTATGTTGAGAAGCAGTATTCCCTATCAGTCAAGTGTATAAGAAGTGATAATGGAACTGAATTTAGAAACCATACACTTGATGATTTCTACCTTTCAAAAGGAATCAAGAGGCAGTATAGCATCCCAAGGACTCCAGAACAAAATGGAGTAGTGGAGAGAAAGAACAGGACCCTAATTGAAGCTGCAAGGTCCATGTTGGCTGACTCTGGTTTGCCACTGACCTTTTGGGCTGAAGCTGTCAACACAGCATGCTATGTGCAAAATAGAGCTTTAGTGAATCAGAGGTTGATGAAGACTCCTTATGAAGTTCTACATCATTTGGCTCCTCTAATTTCATTCTTCAGAGCATTTGGGTGTCCTTGTTACATTCTCAACACAAAGGATCAACTCCAAAAGTTTGATTCTAAGGTGGATGCAGGGTATTTTGTTGGGTATTCATCCACTTGCAAGGCTTACAGAGTGTTCAACTGCAGAACAAAGATGGTTGAAGAAACCTTGCATGTGAAGTTCAATGAATCTCCTAAGGACAAAATCCCACAAAACCCTGTGGAGTTGTTTGATCTGGACATACTGCAATATGTTCCTTATCAGCCTCCAGCTGTTGCAGATCATGTGAATTCATCACCTTCTGCAGCTAGTCATCCATCTGGTGGTACTGATGTTGATGATGATCCCAGTACTCACCTATTCAAGTTTAGTGATCAACTGCCTGAGTCTACTAAACTTGATGTTCCTGTAGCTTCAGTAGCACCATCCACAACAAATGCTGATGAGATTTCTGAATCCTCTACTTCATTTGACTTGCCATCTAATACTTGGTTTCAAGAATCTGGATCAACATCTGTTGCTGCTGAGCGTGCTACAAACACTTGCACAGATCTCATAGTGTACCAAGAGCTGAAGAATCACCCAATGTCTCAAATCATTGGTGATATCAATGCTGGTGTCTCAACTAGAAGTCAATTGTCCAACTTCTGCTTCTATGCTCTCTTCATCAGTCAGCAAGAGCCAAAGAACTATCATATTGCATTAAGAGACAATGGATGGGTTGATGCCATGCAGCTTGAGCTTCTTCAGTTCAAAAAGCAGCAAGTGTGGGAACTGGTTCCTCTACCCCCAGGTAAGTGTGCAATAGGCACTAAATGGGTGTTTAGGAATAAAACAGATGAAAATGGGCAAATTGTCAAGAACAAGGCCAGACTGGTTGTCCAGGGGTTTTCACAAGAAGAAGGTATTGATTATGATGAAACCTTTGCCCCTGTAGCCAGACTGGAGGCAATTAGATTGTTCTTAGCCTATGCTGCATTCCACAATCTTAAAGTTTTTCAAATGGATGTCAAAAGTGCATTTTTATATGGTAAAATAAAAGAAGAGGTTTATGTGTGTCAACCACCAGGTTTTGAGGATAATAAACATCCTGATTGGGTGTATAAACTTGATAAGGCTCTTTATGGGTTGAAACAAGCTCCTAGAGCCTGGTATGAAACACTGTCAAATTTTCTTCTTCAGAATAATTTCACTAGAGGCTCCATAGATAAAACTTTGTTCATTAAGAAAGTGGGTCAGCATAAGCTCCTTGTTCAAATTTATGTTGATGATATTATTTTTGCATCCTCTGATCCACAGTTGTGTGATGCATTTACAAAGTTGATGCAACAAAAATTCGAAATGAGTGCCATGGGAGAATTACAGTTCTTTCTAGGTTTGCAAATCAAACAAAAGGCTGATGGAACTTTCATTCATCAGTCAAAATACACAAAGAGTCTTTTGGAAAAGTTTGATTTACAAAACTGTAAGCCCTGTTCTACTCCCATGTGCAGCACCACACAACTGGATGCAGATCAGAAAGGTAAAGCTGTTGATGAAACACTTTACAGATGTATGATTGGGTCCTTGATGTACTTAACAGCTTCTAGACCAGATATTATGTTTGCAACTTGTGTTTGTGCTAGATTTCAGGCTGCTCCTAAAGAGTCTCATTTGATTGCAGTCAAGAGGATCTTTAGATATCTGCAAGGTACTCAATCTCTAGGTCTTTGGTATTCCACTGGGCACTCTTGCAAATTAGTTGCTTTTTCTGATAGTGACTATGCAGGGTGTAAATTAACTAGAAAATCAACTTCTGGTGGATGTCAATTCCTAGGCAACTGTTTGGTTTCTTGGCAGAGTAAGAAACAAACATCTGTTGCTACATCCACTGCTGAAGCCGAGTACATTGCTGCTGCAAGTTGTACATCTCAGGTACTCTGGCTTCAGAATCAATTATTGGATTATGGCATTACAGAGACTAAGACTCCATTACTAATGGATAGTGCTTCAGCTCTTTGTATTGTCAAGAATCCAGTCCAGCACTCTAGGACCAAACATATTGAGATCAGACACCATTTTATTAGGGATTGTTTTGAAAAAGGTCTGATTGATCCAAAGTTTGTTCCTAGTGCTGATGAGCTTGCAGACATATTTACTAAGCCTTTGGACAGTTCAACTTTCCAAAACCTAGTGTTAAGGCTTGGTATGCTGCAGCTAGAATAAGTGACAACTACTGATGATCTCAGTCAACAAGTACTGATGAGCATTCGTATACTATTGTCACAAATAAGTACTGATAAGTTCTTTTATCCTCAGTAGTTTTCATAACTACTGAAGACTAAATTACTTAAAAGTACTGAAGTACTCTATCTGTTGAAAAGAACTGATGTGGTTACAACTACTGATGTAGTTACAACTACTGATGTCAGTATAACAGATAAGTACTGATGACCAATGAAACGTCTGAAAATCAGACAAAAAGTCTGATAAGTGTTGAGGTCAGAATGAAACAGCTGATGAGCTAAGAATTGACGACAACAGCTGATGAGAAACTTTTCTCTTCAGTTGTTTCTACAACTGCTGTTTCACTTCATACAACTGAAGCCAAAACCATGTCTTCAGTAGTTTTACAACTACTGATGACTAACACCAAATCTTCAGTTGTTTACAACACCTGAAGCCAAAACCATGTCTTCAGTAGTTTCACAACTACTGATGACTAATACCAAGTCTTCAGTTGTTACAACTTCTAAAAGTTAAAACCAGGTCTTCAGTTGTTTTCAAACAACTGATGACAGCACCAACACTTTCAGTCGTTTTATATCAGCCTTTTCTTACCCTATAAATACCTAAACCTACTTTCAAACGTTTCATTAGCCGTTTTATGTCCTTCACTCTCTCAACAATGGCGACCATGAAACTCAAACCCAGACACAACTGTGTTGCCTACCTCTCGAAATCGGCCTTTTGGAACAAATTTGATAATGCCATCGATCTTATGGTAGATTCCCAGTACCGGAATCCTACCATATACCCCGATTCCCTAAGCAAATTCTGGACCAACGTCTCTGTGCAAACTGGTGAGAATGATAGCCAAATCACTCTCCAGTTGTTGGTTAACCAGAAACAGGTGGTCATCACTCCAGACATCATTCGACAAACCCTAAATCTACATGATGCCACCTGTGTCACAGAATACCCGAAAGGCACAACTGATATGTCTTTCATCAATAACGGGTATGAAGGAGACTTAAGTGCTACCACCATTCTGAAGAAGCACTTCCATAATGCTGAACGTCTTATATTCCACATGGTGAATGTCTGCCTTGCATCAAAAACCTCCTCATGGGATCAGATGTCCTCCCGATGGCAACAGGTATTATACTCTATCTTTGAACGACAAAATCTAAATTTTTCTGAGATAGTTTTCATGGAACTAAAGGATCTGGCTTTGAAACCTGTGGCAAACAGATGGATATTATATCCCAGGTTTCTCATGGCCATAATTTTAAATCAGCTAAAATCAGACGGCCTTGTTGGCCTTGGAGTCCCTGCTCCGGCTGTATTGCCTGAAGTATACTCCAGGCACAACTCTGACCCTACACTGAAAGGGGCTGCCCGGCTGCTAAAACCCAAGCAGCGGGAACCCACAGCCTCCACTTCCAGATCCAAAGTCCCCACCAAACCCAACACCAAAAAGCCCAAAAAGGCTACTCAGGGAGATGAGTCCCCTGAGGATGCCCCTGTACCACCAATACAGGAAACACTTACTGGTTCTAACCCCCCAGTAGTGTCAAAGACTCCACCAGCCCTAGCCGCTCAGGCATCCTCTCAACAGGATCCTGATGCAACCATAATTGGGGATACCACAATGCTGGAACCTATCTCAATTGAGAAGGTTACCATTGAAGAGCACCAGTCACCCCGGGTGCAATCTGCTTCAAACCTATCTCCAAATGCAACCGCCCCTCAAAGCCCAACCATTATAGTTGCACAAGTGCTGAGTCAGCTGCATTCCTCTCCTCCTCCCCAGAAACCAATTACAATGGGGAGAACCTCAACAGCTGAGGAAGAGGACCAAAATGCTGCTGATAACCCACAGCACAGGGGTTATAATGTTCAATCTCCCCGTGTAGAGGAGGAGGTTAGAACATCTGGTGAGGCTGCCACTTCTACTGATTCAGCAAATGAACAGGATGTAGTTGGTAACATCTCTAAGACCTCACCAGAGGCAACTGCCGATGAAGGACTCAGTCCTGAGGCAGGAAGTCCCCAGAACCAAGAACAAGGGGCACATGCTACAACTGATCTACACTCAGGGCATGTACATCCTGATTGAATCAGGAGGTCAGGTGATTCAGCAAAGACTGATGATGACCTGGGCTTTTTCTTCGATGTCTTAGCCCATAACACAATCCTTGAGGCTAAGGTGAGCAGACTCAAAGAACTGCTTGCCAAAATGTCTCAGGATCAAAGTCCATCTGCCCCAATAAACCCACAGATGGCACCTTCATCTGAAGGTTCACCAAACACTCAGCCACTACACTCAACTGAGCCACCAGCCACTGCTTTTGGCACCACCTCTCAGGGACAGAACCCCTCTGAGCAGATGGTTGCTACCTTTCAACATTCCTTACCTCTCATCACTCCCATCATCAATGAGATTGTGCATAAAGCCATTGATGAGAGAATCTCCACAAATCTACAAACACTTGTTGATGATGCTGTGCAAAAGAAGCTTTCTGCCATTCAAACCCCTGAACCCAATGCACCCAAAAAGGGGGAGTCTAAGGCAGTGAAAGAAAGAAAGAGAAAGAGAGTGGAAGATGAGAAACAACAAGAGAAAGAAAAGGAGTTAGAAAAGGAAAAACAGCTGATCACATACAAGAGAAAGAAAAGTGCTGAAACTCAAAAGCCTGATGAAGAGAAATCATTGGAAGATCTGGTTAAAGAAGCTGATGAAGCTCACAGCATATAAATGGACAGAATAATAGACCAACTCTTCAGACAAGGCTTTGATACAGCTACATTAAACACTGAGATCAGAAGGCTGGAGATTAAAGAGATACAAGAGAGATGGGCCAGTTACAGTGTGATGGAAAGGGAGAGGTTGGAGATAATGATCAAGTTTATTGCAAAATACTTGGGAAGATCATTAATCTGTGCTTCTGAAGCATTCAATAAGGGGTTGATTATCGAAGCCTTAGATGAAGCAGGTGCTGGGAAGAGAACTGATATGGCCAAGCTTTCCAAAGCCAAACTTACCACAAAAATGCTAGATCAGCCTTCCTAAACTCCCACTCAAAAACAACCAACCCCACAACTCTCCAAACCAATCCCTAAACCTAAACTTAAACCAACTCAACCCTCAAAACCAACTCCCTTACCCCAAAAACCACCCCAAACCACATCCAATGATGCACCCAGAAGGAGGAGAAGGGTGTTGAGGGTGGAAGAAGAAGAAGAAGAAGATGATGATGAAGAAGACAGTCTGCCAATCTCTGCTGTTCTAAAAATACCTGAGCCCAGAAGTCAACAAATGATCACACCAGACTTTCAGAGGCAAATGGTGAAAGTTAAGATTGAAGAAGAAGAACAGCAGAAACAGCACGATGAGCAACTTTTGAAGATGGTTGACAAAGAGTTTCCTCAGTCATCATCTATACAAGCCATGAAGAAACACGCTCAAAGGCTGTATGCTCTCAGGCATACCTTTCAATATCAAAAGGAGAGAGTAAGGATTTGGCCAGACCCCAGGGTTAGTTCTAGAATTCATAAGAAATCTATACCAAGTAGATACAATGGCCAAGTGAGAAAGACCATAGATGCTGTTATTATGTTGGCCATTGTAGTCTCACCCTGGGAGATACTTAAAGACTTCAAGAGAGCCTACAAGTCAAAGATGACCCCTCAAACTCTAATGGAGAAAAATGGTCAAGAAGGGGTTGTTATACAAGAGGCTTGAAGAGATCAAGAAAAATGAACTCCAGTTGTTATTAGAAGGGACTCACCCAGATGAATTTGCTTACAGAGAGATAACAACTGTTGAGTTGAAAAATGGAAAGACAGTAAAGTACCTATCAGAGTACTATGGCCCAGAGTTCTTCTTCGAAGGAGAAGCAGAAGAACTCACTAAGGATGAACAAGTTGTTCTCCTTGAGGCCTACGTCAGAGACTCTTATAGACTCATCAATGGGAAGTAGGTTTCATGGTTGGGATAACAGCTCTATGTCCAGTTCCCCAAGATAGAGTTCCCTTCCATCCTTTGACATTCACATCTACTAAAACCTGTTCCCTGGCCTGTGCTTATCTGATATCTCTGAAGCTGATCAAGAGAGTATTTCTGCCAAGAATAAGTGGGACCTCAAAAAGCTAAAGGTTTTGGCTGCATTGGTTCAGGGGGAGTTTGTTGGACCAAAAGAACCAATGAGCCTGATCAGAAAAACCTTTAAGTCCCACATACATTACAACAACTGAAGTAGTTTGCAACAGCTGAAGACATCAACTGATAACAAGGTCTGAAGACAAAGTCTGAAGTGGAAGAGCTGAAGACAAAGTCTGAAGTGAAAAAGCTGAAGACAAAGTCTGAAGCTAAAGAACTGAAGACAAAGTCTGAAGACAAAAGCTGAAGACAAAGACTGAAGACCAAGTTTCAGATGTTCTCACAACAGCTGAAGAAGACCTCTTCAGTAGTTGTGATGAATCCTCTATGTCTATACTCTGGGCAGAACTCCTAGGTTCTATGATTATAGGTAGGACTTTCTCCCTCTTTTGGTAGCATCACCCTCTCGTACAGGGGAGCTAAGGGTTAGGTCCACCATATCCACCAGTTCTTGTGGACCTGGTTGAGTTTGCCTGACAGGTCTCTCAGCTAAGTTTCCCTTTAGATCGGTGATCTCAAGTTGCTGGTCATTGACCTGT
Organism: Flaveria sonorensis; assembly: GCA_025506505.1. Classification (NCBI taxonomy): domain Eukaryota; kingdom Viridiplantae; phylum Streptophyta; class Magnoliopsida; order Asterales; family Asteraceae; genus Flaveria; species Flaveria sonorensis. The sequence goes on along the minus strand of CM046433.1, from coordinate 60,811,581 downwards.
CTTTGTAAGGTAACCACCTGAAATTCCAGATGACTCACCTTTGAAACTAAATAGGTGCATGTTTTTAACAGTCTTTGCACCTTTAGTTGCAGACTCCCCTCATCTTCATCAGAAGAATCATGGGGGGATGAAAGAATAGGACCAAGGTCTTCTTCCTTACCATCAGCTTGGGTTTCTTGGTTGCTGGATTTCCCCTGCTCCATGACAGCTTCAAGAGAAGTGTCAATGGGCTAGATTGCCATGGTTGAGGTCTTAATTATGTAATCACTTGCAAAAGTGAGAGCCTTTTCCATATGGGCATCCTGAACATGTTCACGGAAGTCTACCTTAGTTTGGGTTGGATGATATATGCTAGATATAGGTGATTCAGGAGGACTCATCTCTCCTTGAGTAGGGGTGGAGAAGAGTGACTGATGGTACTCACTAAAGCCCATATTCTCATCATTATAGAATTGGAGGTCTAAGATGGGTTGATTTAAGTCTAACAGCTGGGGATGGTAGCTTTCCCCTAAAGGTCGATCACTTGAGCTTTGAGACTCAGAGTGATGGCTTAAGGCTGGGGTAATGAGCTTATCAAGCTGAGCATGAGGAACCTCAGCACTGATCAAAGAGATGATATGAGTGGTCTGCTCCTCAGGAGAAGTGGGAGTCTTGTTTCTACTTCCTCCTGCATGGCTAGTAATATGGGGCCCTACTCAACCTGAGTAGACTGATTTGGGGTTCGTTTGGATTTTTTGATGTAGGTGATGGTGATTTGAGGTTGTGCGAGTGGTGCAGATGTAGAAGTTGTGAGTTCAGCATTGGCTAGTTCTGCAAAGTTGTCACCTTAAGCAATGAGCTCTAACATTTTTAGGACCAAGGCTGTTTCTACCCATAAGAAGCCAACAGTGGACTTTCTTATTGTTTTAAAGATGTCGGGCTTCATCTGTCCTAATTTAAGAGTATTACCTGTTCCCCTTAACTGTGAGCCCAGTTCATAGTTAAGAATGTGTTAAGCATATCTAGGGAACATATAGTACTATAAGGAGTCAAATTTAGCAAGCAAATTTTTATAAACAAACTGGGAATACTTGAAATTGACCCCTTAAACCATCTTATAGACTATATAGGATAAGTCCTCAGGAATTTGGTCCTAACCTTCATGTTTGATGGATAGAGAGTGGATTACCACATGGAGTAGGTACTACCATTGAGAGGAAACCTTACCCTTCTTGAAGGTTCTGACAGAGTAGTCCTCTTCATAGCCCATCTACCCGAATGAGTTGTTTATTGTAGATTTGGGGAGGGACAACTTGCCTTCTGTATCATCCAGCCTCAGATGAGAGTTGATGGTGGCTGGCGTGATGAAAATTGTCCTCTGACAGTGCCTTCTCACCATCCAAGATGACCTTTTGGCAGGTCCTCTAGAACTCTAGGAGTTGATCTTTATATAATAGAGGGTCTATTATGAGGGCAGTGAGGTAGTTTGAGAGAAATAAGAAGCGATAAACATCTGAGAAACCTGAATCTTTTCAAATGATAATAAAGCAACTTGATTGTGTTGCATGTGTAGATGCATTGAAAAATCTGGTTGGTTTCAGGGACCAGGGTTGGCCATTTTGAGAAGCTTAGAAGTGAAGAAAGCTAAGACAAAGTTGGTTTATGGGTTAATTTAGGGTTTGAACTTTTGTAGATGAAGAGGAAGGTGAAAGAGGGGTAACTGTTGTAAGAATAAATATCTGATAAGGATTTGAGATAAAGTTAATGCAAAAAGATAAACTTCGAAACCCGATTGTCGGTCCCACCTCTGAAAAAGTACCCAAAAAGGTAGTTTTCTTGGAAGTCTAAAATCTTCCGAAGGTAATTTGACTTCGGAAGATATTCCTTAGCTTTATAAGAATTTGCTTCCGAAGAAAAATACTTAGAGTATTTTTAGTTTCTAGACAAATTTTCCTTCGGAAGATATCAAATATTAGAAATTTTATTCAAAGAAAGAATAAAGCTTCCGAGACTTAATTGCTTTTGGAAGAAAATGGTTCTTCAAAACATATAAGTACTTAGTAACAGATCTAAGCTTCGAAAGAAATATCAGAATTTCTTTCGAACGTAAATTTCTCAGAAGTAGTTATTTGTTTTGAAGACATAATTTTCTTCGAAGGCAACTTGATGTTTTCAGAGAGAAAACATATCTAAAAATTCACAAAATTCTAAAGAATATCATTTTGAAAAGTTTCTTCCAAAGTAAACTGGGCTTATATAGGTGATGATATAGACAACTTAAGACACACATATTTGAAAACATAATATTGAATTTAGTTTAAGAAAATCTACTCAAAGTTAATCATCCCAATAGCTGATACAAGATACTTAACTCTCGTTTATCAAAATCTTTTGTGAACAAATTAGCATATTGTTCATTTATGTTAACTTTGACTAGTTTTATCAATCCTTTTTCAAAATTATCTCTAATTAAATGATACCTGATATTGATGTGATTTGTCTTTGAGTGCTGCACAGGATTCCATTTAATAAAGATAGCACTGTTGTTGTCTATATGGATGGGAGTCTTTTTGAGGTTGAATCCATAGTCCAGCATCTGATTCTGAATTTAAAGCACTTGAGCATAGCAGCTTGTAGTAGCAATGTTTTCAACTTCAACAGTTGATGCAGACATACAAGATTATTTCTTGCATTGCCATGAGATATCCTTCCACCAAGGAATTAACATCCCCCAGATGTAGACTTTGCAGTCATGTTGCAACCACCACAGTCACTATCTGTATAGGCATATAGATTGAAGTTAGAACTCTTTGGATACCAAAGGCCCGATTTGGGAGCACCTTTGAGATATCTAAGAATCCTTTTGACAGTAATCAGGTGTGACATCTTGGGGTTGGCTTGATATCTTGTGGAAATACATGTAGTAAACATGATATCAGGCCTGCTGGCTGTGAGTTACATAAGAGACCTAATGATAGCCCTTTAGAGATGTTCATCAACACACTCCCTCTCAAGATCAGGTCCTAGAGAATGGTTTTTGGCTATAGGTGTCTTAGAAACCTTACACTTAGTCAGATGAAATCTGGTAAGTATGTCTTGCACATACTTTGAACAGTTTATGAAAATGCCATTTTCAACCAGCTTTACTTGAATTCCTAGAAAGAAATTGAGTTCCCCATGGCACTCATTTCAAATCTATTCTTCAATAACATCTCAAAGTCTTTGCAGAGCTTTGGATTAGTTAACCCAAAGATGATGTCATCTACATAAACATGAACTAGCATCATGTCATTTCTTATTCCTTTAATAAGAGTGTTCCATCTATAGTACCCCTCTTGTATTCATACTGGCAGAGACACTATGATATTGTCTCATAAAACTTTTTTGGAGCCTGATGCAGCCCATAAAGAGCTTTGTCAAGCTTGAAGACATAATTAGGATGATCCAGGTATGCAAAGCCAGGTGGTTGTTTGACATACACTTCCTCCTTAATCACCCCATATAAGAAGGCACACTTGACATCAAGTTGGAAGACCTTGAAATCCTTGGATGTAGCAAAAGCAAGGAATATTCTAACAGCTTCAAGTCTTGTTACAGGAGCAAAAACATTTGTGTAGTCAATTCCCTCTTCTTGTGTGTACTCTTGAACAACTAGTCTTGCCTTATTCTTGATGAAAAGTCCCCTATCATCTTTCTTATTCCTGAATACCCACTTGGTACCTATAATGGTCTTCCTTTGAGGAAGAGGACATAGATTTCAAACCTTTTGTCTTATGAATTGAAGAAGCTCCTCATTCATTTCTTCAACCTAACTTCCATCCTTCAGAGCCTCATCAATCTTCTTAGGTTCAATCTGGGACAAGAAACAAGAATGAAGACAAAAATTTTTGTCATGGGTTTGTCCTCTTGTTCTCACCCCTGTCTTAACATTTCCAATGATGTTTGTGGTGGGATGTGACTTATGGATTCTCAATTAAGGAATCACAACAAGTTAGTTGGATAGATCTAAATTGGTGAAATTCAGATCTGGTGATTGAGTGTCATCCACCACATCAACACACTTATGATGAGTTCAAAATGGATCGATCTGTGATGATATCGTAATACAATTCAATCAAAACAAACACAAGTAATCAAATCTAAGCAAACATATCACAAAAATTCATAGTTTCATTGATATAATGCATAGAGAATACAAGTGTAGAAAGAAAACAGTTATAATTCGTTATATTGTTATCTATCTATACTTTATCTATGCTATTTATACTTTCAATACACAAGGAACAATATTTACATAAAAGTCCCTATACTATGACAAAAATGTAAAAGACACACAAAGACAAATGTTAATCTTTAAAAAGCATCTACGATACTCCCCCTAAGATATACATGTCTTCGGTCTTCAAAATCTTCAGTATTTAATCTTGGTCTTCTTTCTTCAGTCTTCTTTCTTCTTTATCTTCAATCTTCAATCTCCAGCTTTGATCTTCAGTCTTCACAGGCAAAGAAGTCTTCTGGTTCTTTTTTTATTTTGAAAACTGGCTTTTCCTTATATAGCTCTTGTTCCCTTAGAACTTTGGCAATAGCTGCTTTGAATTTTTCTACTAAAATCACTTGTCCAGGCTTAGCTTCATTTGTTTTGATTTCCATGGAGTTCATTAATTCCGAAGTTTTCTTAGAAAGACCTGCAATATCAATATTTGCATAACATTCTATAGGTTTAGAATTGTCTTTGCAATAAATCTCCAATACCCCTTTGCTTGAAATTCTCATGAATTCAATGTCTTTGATATCTTTCTTCACAATATTAGCATATGCTAATGCTTTCCTCAAAGCTATCCTCTCCATTGCTGCATTCATCACCTTAATGATCGACACAAAACATTTTTTGTCATTCTCAGCAGTTTCTGGACTCACTTTCTCAAACTTTTGAATTGATAAAAAAGAAATGTAACTAGGATGTAGTAATTTCAGCTCAAAAACACCGAATAAAGTAATCATATCATTATCCCAGTCATCTACATTTCTGACCAACTTCAATTCATACGATTCAGAATTATAAAACCATCTTTGAATGGGTTTTGAATGTTGAGATCCATCTATCACTTTCAATCCAGGATTTGTGACTTTCTTAAAATACTCATCACTGAAAGCATCCAAAAACTTTTCTTCACCAACATCTTTATCAACTCCTTTTCTCCTCTTCTTTAAAGTTTGAAAATACTGCTTATCTTCTTGATCACAACGTGTTTTCAAGAAGGAAGCCATTCTATTAATTCCTTTGTTGAGCAACTCTACAAACATTTCACCTTTTTTAGCTTTTGTATGATTTATCAACGGAAGTTTATTCAACTCTTTTAAGTCTTGCATGGGAAGAGATATGATACTAGAAAAGAAATGATACACGTCACATATTGCATTCACTCTTTTGATTAAGAAGGCATCAAAAACTTCATCATACTTCCATGCAACAATCTTGACTTCTTTTGTTGTGTCTGGAAAAATCATAGCATTCAACAACTCAGAGATTCATTGTCCTTTCTGCAATACATTACGTACTAGATCTCCTACTGAACGTGCCTTGTTCCACAGTTGTTTCTGTTCCAAAGAGACCTGATATGTTTGCTTTTCAGTGTCAGAAAACATTTTCATCAGTTCTTTTCTTTGTTCATGAGCTGAACTTGTCATAGCCATAGATTTAATCTTCTAAGGCTTCAAAATCTTTGTTCTCTTTGTAATTTCCAGGTATTGAGGATTGTCCATATCCAGCACTATCATCTTGTTTGTTTGTCTTTCAGTTTCTTGGAAACTTCTTACTAAGTTCCTTAATGATTCACCTTGCAATCTGTTCAATCTCTTCCGTGGATAAGTACGCGACTGTAACCACATTCTGAGTGTAGTAATGCTCATATCATCAGGGTTAGGATGATGCAACTCAGAAGTAGACAGTTCTTTAATGTTAATGCTTTCTTGTAATTTGTTCCATTCTCCATGTTCAACTACAATTTTGTTTGGATCAACAGGAGCAACGGATTCAGCTGTAACACAATTTTCATATTCTTCATGAATTTGAGAAACAGTCAAACCATCAAGAAACACTCTATTGTATTTCATCTTCCCCAAATAATTGTATTTCTCTTCAACATCAACAGGCACAGCATCATAACTTATATCAATTGGTGAATAATATTCGTCTACATTGGCTTCAACCAGATCTTCATCATCTAGAACTTCATTATACCATTCATCATCAAATTCAGCTTCTATATCATCTAAAGCTCTGATAATCTCTTGAACATCAGATTCTTTTTCCTCAACATTCACCTTTTGAATCTTAGATGATGATTCAGGTAAAACTGAAGCATCAATATCATCTAATTTCCTCTTTCCTTTATCTAAAACAGGTATTCTTTCAACATCAATCGGAGTAACTTCAGAAATAATCATCACTTCAGAAGATGGAGACTTTTGTTTTTCTTTCAACTTTTCTAGTTCTTCTTTCAATGCTTCATTTTCTTCATTTACTTTCTTTAATCTTTCTTCCATTGAATCAAAATCTGTCATCATCACCTCAAATGTATTCAAATTATCATCTCGACTTTTTCTCAACTCATCAATTAGCTTGTCTTTTTCTTTCATTCCTTCAATCAAACTTTCATTGACATCTTTCAATTCTTCAATTATTTTTAATTGATTCAACCTTTCTTCATTCAATTCATCAATCTTCTTTTGTAAATTTTCTTCTTCAGTTAATATAAACTGATCATTATGCTCTACCATTTCTTCAATCATACTTGCAATTTCTTCAATAGATTGTTCTTCACCTTGATTAATTTCTTCAGTATCCTCATCATGAATTTCTTCAGCAGCTTGGTCAATTTCTTGTACATCTTCATCAATTTCTTCATGAATTTCTTCAGTAGCTGAATTTACTTCTTCTGTAACATCATGCTCTTCTTCATGAGCTTCTTCAACAATTTGCTTAGCTTCTTGTATATCATCATCATGATCTATTCCCATTACATCACCATCATGATCATCATCATCATCATCAGAATCAGATGAGCTAGAACTATCTTCTTCATCATCAACGTTTTCATTATCATCATCATCTTCTTCATCCTCTTTAGCTGGTACTTCCTCAATCAAATCAGCTGGATCAATAGGTTCCTCCTCAGTTAAATGATAATGATCAATAGTGATATCAACTTCATCATTAGCAACATTGAGAATATAATCAAATAATGGAACATTCTGAGCTCCAGTAACCATTACCAGTCTTTTATATGAAACATCAGACATATGCTCTAGCATCATAGTTTCACCACTCATACCATACACACGTATGTCTGGATACTCTTCATTTATGATCATCTGAAGAAATCTAGGATACATGAGATACTTGTTCCTAATTCCCTTTTCAAGATTAAAAATAAAACCATTTAGAATCCACTTAGACATATTGAATCGTCTATTAGTAGTTAGTGCTACAATGGGTGATGCAATGTCAACAGGAAAAGAATTCCATCCTGCACTTCGTTTTGACATGCAATGTTGGAAAATGTAGCATATGAGCTTCCAATGATTATACACGCGAGCACGAAAGAATTGTTTCTTAGGAAAATGGTAAGGATGTCCCATTTCCATGAATGTTTGTCTACATTAATCAAACGTTAGCTCGGATAAATCTTCTGGATCATTTGGTCCTAATCTCAAGGCTTGTCTAATTGAGTCTTCAGAGACTTCAATCATTTTAAAATTTGTTATAAAGCCTCGGACCACTTTAGCTCCATGATCATCAACATCAACATATGCCGTGCTCCAGAACTTCTTAATCAGACGTGCATAGATAATCGGTTGGTAGCACATGGCATATACATACTTCGTCCGTAATAGAAATCTGATCATATTTTCGTATCCAGCAGCATCATGAATATCCTCGTTTAATAACGCAGCAACGTTGTGTTTCGGCGCGAACTTTAAATCAGCCATCTGTACAATGAACAAGAAATTTAGGCTTTTGAATGTTGAAAATTAACACAATTTGAATTTTATTTACTTTTTAAGAATTTGTGTATTTTAACCATTTTTTACCAACTTGCACTTGAAATTTCTAAGAATTGAACATTCTATTCAAAATTAGAAATTCTTTTGAAGTTTAGATTCATTATGATTAACAAAATTTAATTCTCTATTTTTATTTTTAAACAAATTTAGATGTGAATTTTTAATCAATTTTATTTTTTATTTAAAAAAAATTTGATTGACTGTTCATCTTCTTCCTCAGTCGATGAAGATTCATCACATAATCAACTTTGATGAACAAGCGATTTGAATGCAACATTCTAATCGAAATAATGTGTAAATCATCATTCTAACTTCAATTTTAGTTTATATTATCATTTCAATTTGACATTTTACAAATTTACACAAGTTAGGGTTTCGAACGCCTGAATAGGATCAAAACGCCCAACTCAATTCAAACTGTTAAACTAAAATTTCTGTGATTTTAATCATCAACTTACATTTAAACTCTGATAATATCACTATAGAATCTAAAACAAGATCAAAAATCAATCGAAATGAGTGAATCAGTAGTATATCGAGTGACTGGGTTTGAGAGTGTTCTGTGTTCAGGGGAGATTTTGAAAATGAAATCTGAAAACACAAAGTGTTGTTTATATACTAAGTGAAAAAATTTAGGCGCATGAGCACTGTTTATGCACATGTGGTCAGGCGCATGAACACTGTTTGTGCGCATGAAGATGATTTTCACAAAGTATTTAGGCGCATGAGCACTATTTGTGCGCATGGGCTTAGGCGCATGAGCACTGTTCAGATGCATAAGAACTATGTAAGAGCTTTAGCACTATTCAGGCGCATGAGCTAAGTTGAAACGCCCAATACTTGACACTTGTTTACACTTGGAAGCATGGGAACTGTTTAGGCGTATGGGAAGGATAAAACGCCCAACACTTAACCACATTCTCAGACTCAAGACAACTGTTTAGACGTATGACAACTATTTAGATGCATGAGGTTGTCTGAAATGTCCAACACTTGTACAAATCTTGAAAAATCATCATGCTCCTAATCCTGGACTTATGAACACTGTTTAGGTGCATGAGATGACTTTCATGTGTCCACTTGTAATTTTCAGATCTTCCACCTGTACACTGTTTAGACATATTAGCACTGTTCACATACTAATATTAAAACAGTTAATCAAATATTGACTTTAATTAGTCAAATTTTGACTTTCACCCAAAATTTTCACAATATACCCTCATCATCCAAAGTGCAAAAGATTGTTGATGAACCTGCTAGAGAAGAAGCTTTTCCATTTAAAATGTTCTTCAGGTTCATTTTACATTTTGTTACACAGACATGCTTGAACATATGAAGCATCCTCCTTTCCATCCAAAACATTAGATTTTGATTTTTTCATGATTTTACATATCTAGAAATTTGACAATCAGTTTTCTTTTTACTCCCTCTAAACTTTTAAGTTTGAGAAACTTAGAAGTTTCTTGAATTTTGCCACATGAAGATCATACTAATCATTGTTAAATTGCCTGCACACAGAAAACCTGCAAAAAATTAAAATGAAAACAAAATAAAAATCTAATATTCACAATGAATCATGTCTGCAGTGAGATCATATTAGCAGTGATCAGCACATTGAAATAAAAAAAATGATGGATAGTCACAGACAGTGATTAAATCCTGATCAAGTGTGTTCCAGGTTAGCATTTTTGCAGCAAAGGAGACACTAAATCTAAGGACAGAAAATGAGTGCTTTTGGCAAGGTATTCAGCACACTTACTTTTTCAATTCTTGGATTGTTTAAGGTACAATTAGATATGACATTATGCAGTCACACTTAGACTTAGAGAGGTTAATTCTCATAAAGATATGCAAGAAGTCACTATTCTTAACTTGTTAACCTGACATATACTATAACCAGATCTCATTTGGTGTTTGTGCACATTGGCATCTTGTTACATCAGTAAGTATATCCAGGTCTGTAATCACTTACAACAAAGGATATCTCATCACTTTAGGTCTATGATGACTCATAACATAGAATTGTTAGATGCATTAAATAATTAGAGCTCAATGGTTATTCATATCGCCATCAGGTGTGAGATTATGTCTTAACAAGCAATCAATTTGAGAAATCAACACTACTCATCCGTGCTAAGATAGACAAACATGAATGCATGAGTGATTTAGTTTAATCATAAGAGTTTGATTTTTCAGTATAATTGCAAGAGCTTACCTGCACATCATATATGATCATGTCAGACTATAGTCAAAAGTGAAGTATCCAACTGATCATACTAATGTACTATCATTTCTCACGAATTGCAAAACAAATTCATTCCTATATAATTAATAAGGAAAGACACTATTTTTGAGATTTTTGTTTTTATATTTTTATCTTTTGTTTTTCAATTTTCTATTTTTGTATTTGGCTTTTGCTTTAAAAAAAACATGCACACACAAAAATAAATTCCGACAATTAACTTTGACAAGTTCTCTGACTGTGTCCTATACATATAAGGGAGGGTTCTGATCATATTTAGACTCAAATTACTGAAATTCTCAAAAACCAATTTTAAGTGTGATTAATAAGACCAATTGACTCAACTAAATACTCAAACCGTCCTGGTAAGAAGGCTTTAGTAAAAAGGTCGGCCAATTGTTTTTCAGTAGCAATTTGAATCAGAATGATTAAACCTTTTTCAGAGTTATCTCTGAGAAAATGATATCGAATTTTGATATGTTTTTTTTAGAATGTTGGACATGATTAGTTGTAATGAACATAGCAGCTATGTTATCAATGTAACCAGAGGATTTGAGAACATCCTGCTGAAGCAGCAATGTACTCAGCTTCTGCAGTAGAACAGAGACATTTGTTTGTTTCTTGCATTGCCACGAGACTAATCTGGGTCCAAGAAATTGATACCCACCCGATGTTGATTTTCTATCTTGACAACATCCGCCGTAATCACTATCAGTATATCCATGTAACTCGAAGTTACCTTGGTAAGGATACCATACCCCTAAAGCTGGTTTACCTTCTAGATACCTGAATATTCTTTTGACAGCAATTAAGTGGGATTCTTTCGGGTCTGATTGATACCTTGCACAGACACAAACAACATACATAATGTCTGGTCTAGATGCAGTGAGATATATCAAAGAACCAATCATCGATCTGTATAGTGTTTGATCTACTGATTTTCCTTTCGGATCTGGCTCAATCTTGGTGTTCACATCAGTTGGAGTTCTAATTGACTGATAATCTAGTAGCTTAAATTTCTTCAAGAGTTTGTCAACGAACTTCTCTTGGTTGATAAAAATACCATATGTAGATTGCTTAACTTGAAGACCAAGAAAGAAATTTATCTCTCCCATAGAACTCATCTGAAATCGAGATTTCATGATTTCTTCGAATTCAGTGCACATTTTTGGAGTTGTAGAACCAAATATGATATCATCAACATACACTTGTACACATAAGAGATCAGCAGCATCCTTCCTGATAAACAGAGTCGGATCGATTTTCCCTCGCGTGTATCCATGTTGGATTAAGTGTTGCAAAAATGTCTCATACCAGATTCTAGGGGCTTGATGTAGTCCATATAAAGCTTTGCTCAACTTGTACACACGATGTGGATATGTAGCATCTTCAAAACCTGGAGGTTGCCTCACGTACACATCATCGGTGATAGAACCATACAAAAATGCACCCTTTACATCCATTTGATACACTTTAAATTTCATGAATGAGGCATAAGCCAGGAAGACACGAATAGATTCAAGTCTTGCAACTAGAGCAAATACTTCATCATAATCAATACCTTCTTCTTGAGTGTATCCTTGTGCAACTAATCTCGCTTTATTTCGGATAACAATTCCTTGATCATCAGTTTTATTTCTGAATAACCATTTTGTGCCCAATAGCATTTTCTCCATCCAGTAAATCCACCAGATTCCACACTTCTTGTTTGCGGAACTGTAATAACTCTTCTTGCATAGCATCGATCCAACCATTGTCCTTTAATGCTTCGGTAACATTTTTAGGAACAATTTGAGAAAGAAAGCAATAGTATAAGCAGACGTTTGCATGTTCTGATTTACTTCTTGTCGTTCTCTCACTCAAAGGACCAATAATCTGAGATGTTGGATGGTTCTTGTGAATACGAGATGTCGGAATCTCATCTCCTTGAACATGAACATCTAGATTTGTTTAATTCAAGTTGGAAAGCTGATGCAATAGGCTTGAAGAATGTAGATTGAAATTGGAAACTTGAGTCGGTGAGTTAATAAAGTAATCAAGATTACCGGAATCGACTACATCACCAGAAATAGATGACGTTCCAGACTCAGGTTGTACAATTTCTGTACCATCATTAGGAATTGGTTGTGACACTTCCTAGTTTTGTGGAACAGAATGATCATTATCTTTGTGAGACTGATCATCATTATTAGACTGAAAAATAGAATCTCTAACGAAAGAAAAAAAAGGGATAGTCTGGGCTTGAATCATCTGCATCATCAGAATCCGAATTGTCACTAAATGAACCGAGATCTCGTTGAATTTTCTTTTCACCTGTAGAATCAAGCAAGTTAGATTGATTAAACAAGTTGGATTAAAAAGAGTTTGAAAATGAATCTAAATCAAATAACCATGCAGGACTATTTGATAATGATGGAAAAGAGTTTTCAAGAAATTTAACATTGAATGTTTCAACTATAACATTAGTCCTAGAGTTATAAACTCGATAGGCCTTTGAAATAGATGAATATCCAACGAAAAATCCATCATCAGATTTTGATTCAAATTTTCCTAAATGATCACTTGAATTCAGAATCATAACCGGACAACCAAAAGATTTAAGAAAATCTATGTTTGGTTTCCTTCCAAACATTAACGCATATGGAGTTTTCAGTTTGTCTTTAACAATTATTGAACGGTTTTGAACAAAACATGCAGTTGATATTGCTTCATCCCAGAATGTGATTGGAATTTTAGCATCGGCTAACATGGATCGTGCTGTTTCCATCAATGTTCGGTTCTTCCTTTCAGTAACTTCGTTATGTTGAGGAGTTCTGGGAGCACTGAACTGATGAGCTATTCCTTTCTCTGCACAAAACATGTCAAGAGTTAGATTTTTGAATTCCATCCCATTATCACTTCTAATTATTTTTACTTTTTGTTCAAGTTGGTTTTCTACTTTTATGATAAATTCTTTTATTAATTTAGCTGTTTCAGATTTAGTATTTAGAAAGAAAACCCATGAAAATGTTGTATAGTCATCAATACTAACTAAACAGAAAGATTTTCATCCAATACACATCAAGTTGGTTGGTCCAAAACGGTCCATATGCAACAACTGAAGGGGTTTGGAATTTGAGTTTATCAGCTTGGACTTATAAGACGCTCTATGTTGCTTCCCCTTTAAACATGCTGAGCAGTGATTAGTAGTGGCAAACTTCTTTGATGGAAGGCCAATAAGATGATTTCCTGCTACAAGTTTGTTCATATTCTTAAAGTTGGAATGTCCGAGACGTCTATGCCATAGCTGGCTTTCATCATTTGATGCTTTAGCAAAGAGACAAGTTGTTTCTATAGAAGAGTCCACTTGAGACATATCCAGTTTGTATACGTCTCGGTCTCTGACTGCTTTAACAACCATACTATCCTTGCTTATATGAAATCCTGGCTTCAAGATGTAACAGGAAGAATCATCAAAAAGTACAGAGTAGGATTTATCACAAATTTGGGATACGCATAACAAATTAAAATTCAACTGTGAACAGAAGTTGACTTTATCAAAGCTTATAATCCCGTTGGATACTGTTCCTTCTCCGATTATTTTTCCTCCCACATCACCATCAAAGGCGACATGTGTTCCATCTTTTAACTTAAAATCATGTAATAAGGCCTGATTGCCTGTCATGTGCCGGCTACACCCGCTATCCACACACCAAGTATTGATTGGTCTTCTCGAGCATACCTGCAAAACAAAACAATTTAAGATGAATTATCTACCCAAGCCGAAATGGTCTTGGGTTTTCCAAACTTGTCAACAATAGTAAATTGTTTAAAGTGAAGTTTGTTGACATCAGGTTTATTCTTTATGAATTTACCAATTCTGTTATTTGTAACAAAATTATGCTTGTTTGGAAAATTCATGCTTTTTGACTGACCATTGTTTGAAAATTTTTTGTTTTCAAAACTTTTGTTATTAATTCTCACTAACCTTGGAATGAAATTATCATTGAAGTATTGTTTAGGTCTCACTGGATTATTTCTTTTGAAAGAGTTCAAACCTAAGGAGGGTTTGTGTGTTAATCTTTGAAAAGCGACATTTTGGATTCTTTTATATTGCGGTTTAACATACCCTTTGCTTACTGTTAAGATGGCAAATCCTCTCCTCTGTGAATTCTTTCTAAAATAACAATCTTTAGTGTTGTGAGTTTGCTCATCACAGTAAGTACATTATTTGTTGAAATAACACTCTTAAGTTGAGTGATTTCTCATATCGTAAATGTGACAGTATTTGTTAAAAAACATTCAGAAGTTTTGTGATTATACAAGTCACATATGTTACAATACCTCTGTGGAGTCTTGAATAATTGCTTATTAACCTTTGATGTTGACGCAACATTAGAAACTTGGTTACTTTTAGGTGTCAAAGATTTAATTTGTTGTTTTTGATTTGAAAAATTATTCTTTTGATTTAAACCACTTTTCTTTTGCACAATTTGTTATTGTTTTTGAACATGAATTTCATTCTTGTTTTCCTTAGATTCAAATCATTTTACGACAGCGGAAGACTTAGAATCTGAACCTGTTTTCAGATCAGAGGTTGATTTGCTCTTCAGATTTTCTTTAACATCTTGAATTGAGTTCACATTCAGCAAACCAGTAGATACAAATTTAATTGGTTTTAGTTTTGTTGCTTGATTTGTTTCTTTTGTCTGATTTTCTTTAATTTGATCATTTTTTGCTTTATTCATTTTTCTTCTTCTTCTACGGTTCCTTGATTTTGTTTTTGTTGATTTTACTTGAGATTGAACATCTTCAGTGAAAGATTCTTTTTCACTTTCTTTTTTTTTCTGGTCCTTTTGCCATTTAATAAATTCAAGATTATTTAGACCATATAAGTTAGAATCTTCTGATATTACTTTTTGTTTAGCTTTATCTTTGGTTTTGGAGTTTTGGTTATCATTTTTAGTAATTACTTCCTCCAAGACAGATTCTTTAGGAACAAAAATTTTCTTAGTTTTAGGCTTTGGTTCATAAGATTTTACATTAATAGGGTTACCATTTTTTATCTTTTCGTTATCTTTTTCTTCAAAAATTTCCATATTTGTTTTCTCTTCTTCAGCATCAGACATCTTAGTCTTGTTTTGGAAAGCTTTTAATTTTGCCTTGTTTTCTGGAGAGTGGTCATGAGTGTTAAAATTTTCTTGTAATGTGTTTGTTATTGATTCTGGCATCGGTTCATGAGTGAAACCCAATCCTGCCCTTTGTTTATCTTTTCGTTCATTTACCAGCTTCTCCACAATGGTTTTAGAACTTTTAACTTTGGCGAGATCAACTTGAGTTGCTGCATGAGCTATCTTTTCCAGTTCAAGATTTTTTGTCATCTCTTCAAGTTGTTTTGATACAATTTCAAGTTCTCTTAGAGTTTTGTTCCAAGAATTCTGAAGAGATATAATCTTTTCGTCACATACTTTATGATCATT
This sequence comes from Flaveria sonorensis, assembly GCA_025506505.1. Classification (NCBI taxonomy): domain Eukaryota; kingdom Viridiplantae; phylum Streptophyta; class Magnoliopsida; order Asterales; family Asteraceae; genus Flaveria; species Flaveria sonorensis. Next base: position 60,795,834 of record CM046433.1, on the reverse strand, counting down.
TTTAAGTTTGGTATGCATTAGTTCTTCTTGCATAAGTTTTTCACAAATTTTGTAAGAATAATTTCTGTAGTATTCTACATGATCAAAACAAGACTTTATTCATAACTTTTCTCTGACTTCTGATGGAATTTCAGAATATTTTGGAGGAGACGTTTCAGAGTTAGAGCTTTCAACCTTTGGCTGATCAGATTTTGCCATCAAAGCAACTTCCTCTGAATCTTCCTTGGGATCAGACTTGTCACTCCAGTCATAATCTTCTTCTTCATTATCAGAGTCATATTTAGCCTTTGGATCATTGTCGTCTGACCAATCTTCTCCTTGAACTTCTACAATAAGAGATAAATTGGATGTTAGATCAGCAGTAAATTGCTCAGCATAAGCACTCCAATCATATCCATTTTTAATAACGACAACTAGAGCTTTCTTAGGCTCTTTAGATGACTTAGATTCAACATTTAGTTCAGGCATTGATAAGCTTTGGTATGGTTTCTGGAATGTCTTCTGAGATGATTGTTGAAATTTCTGATTGCTTGAACTCGATTGTCTATTCCCTCCTTTGTTTCTAGGAGCTTTGCATTCTCTTGAAAAATGGCCACAACTATTACAGTTGAAACACCTTGACTTTGACTTGTCAAATCCAACAGTCTTGTTAGCACTTGGCTTGTAGTTCATGTTGACATAAGAGTCTTTCTGAGTCCTGTATGCAATCATCACCATTTGCCAATTCAGATCCATTTCCTCCATGTCATCGGGATCCATTTCGAATAAGTCCTGCAAAACAAAATCTAATTGAGTTAAATGACTACCTTGATAAGCTTGAAAACTAGCCATAAAAGCAGTAAAAGCAGATTTGGACTCTTCATCCTGTAATAGAATGTTAATGACATCTTTAACTTTGCTAGATTTAGCAGTGTTAACAGATGGAGTCTCATTTTGAGGTTTAGAACTTTGAGGCATAGGAGGAGACTGAGGTTGTGGCTGAGATGTATAAGCAGGAGCACTTATATAAGAAGAATCAGTAAAGAACCCTGCTCCTACAAACAGATCACCCTCTTCTTCAGGTAAACTCTCATTTTTAGCCATAAATTCATTTTGCATAGTACATGCTGGTGATGCAACATATTTGTACCGAGACATTGAAGCTGCTCTATCATTATTCCTTGAGCTTTCATCAATTTCATCAGACTCAATTTTGGCTATGAACAGATCAAGATCCATGGGAAATTTCTCAGTATGCTTTAACAGTGTAACTGTTTGCTTCCATGAAGAAGGAAGAGCATTGAGAAGCCTAAAGTTTAGATCTTTTAGATCATTTTTGATACCAGCTATTGACATCTCAGTTGTGAGTTGCAAAAACCTATTCATCATTTGGTTTATGGTTTCACCAGATAAGTGCTCAAATAGTTCTAATTATCTCTTCAGTTTCTGCTTTTTGAGATCTTGAATTTCTTTACCTCCTTCACAAATTATCTTTAAGGCTTTATACATGGTATATCCCGTTTGATATCAATCTAGTCTTGTTAGGACTTCAAGAGGTAGTCCTTTACACATCAGAGAATATGCTTTTATATCATTCTTAACTTTCTTTAAATCATCACCCTGCAATCCATCTTTAGGGTATGGTTCTGGAGAGTCTTTAGTGTAGACAAGTCCTCCATCAGGACCATCTGAAGTGATAGGAATGTGAGGACCTCTTTCTATTGATTTCCATAGATCAGTATTAATAGAATTAAGGTGATGTTTCAATCTAAGTGACCAATTTTTAAAATCAGCCATGTTCTTCAGTTTAGGAACTCTATTCTCTGAGTCTTCTGATTTCACCATTTTTAATTTTGTATTTTAGAAAAAGATTTGTTTTTGTTGTTTTTATGTTTTTGAATTAAAACAATGAATTGAAAATATTTTTGGATTTTTTAAGTTTTTGAAAAATTTCTGAAAAATTCCCAAGTGTTGATGTTGATGCGCCTAAACAGTGATAAAGCGCCCAAACAGTTGACTTAGAAATGCCTAAGGGAATGCCTTAGAATAATTCTCAAAAATGCCCAATCTGAAATGTGCCCGAATAGTTGTGAAACGCCCTGATTAAAAACGCCTCAACAGTTGTAATGCGCCTAGTCCACACTGGTAATACAGCCCAGTGGTAAAACGCCTGATCCAAAAACGCCTTAGCAGTTGGGAAAAGCCTGAATAGTTGTCAAGCGCCCAAACACTTGGGCAATTTTTAGTAGTGTTTTGACCTAATGCGCCAATTTTAACAGATTCAAACGAACTCAGATCTTCTGAAATCCTTCAAAACTTGATGAATTGACCTAAAATCCTTCAATTAGGTAGGAATTCGATCAATTATCAGTCCTCTACTTCAATTTCATCAATTAACAACAACATATCGATCTTTGGCTTGAAAATCAGTTCGACTGATGAAGAACAAGTTCTAACACTGATTGAACAATTCACTGAATTTGAACGAATTGAGTTGCAAATTGAGATTCAATTCATGTTTCTGATGATGAAACACAACTGAAATAAAAAATTATTTGATTGAATTGCTTATCAATCACAGATTCAAGTGATTCAAAAGTTTGACAGTTTGAAGAACTCAAATCACTGAACCAACAGCTCTGATACCATTTGATGAGTTCAAAATGGATCGATCTATGATGATATCGTAATACAATTCAATCAAAACAAACACAAGTAATCAAATCTAAGCAAAAATATCACAAAAATTCATAGTTTCATTGATAGAATGCATAGAGAATACAAGTGTAGAAAGAAAACAGTTACAATTCGTTATATTGTTATCTATCTATACTTTATCTATCTTATTTATACTATCAATACACAAGGAACAATATTTACATAAAAGTCCCTATACTATGACAAAAATGTAAAAGACACAAAAAGACAAATGTTAATCTTTAAAGAAGCATCTACAACTTATCAATAGAATCTTGATCCAATAAGTGTGTCACATCATTAATGTTGTCTTCTATGGAGTGGTTATCAGCATCAAGAAGTTCTTGATCACTATCACCACCTCTATCTCCTCCTATATTGGAAACTACTTAATTTGAGTTTTGTGCCTCTGTCGGGAATTTATAGGCACCTTAGGTGTATCAGCTGAAGAGTTTATCATGGTTATGCTGATAGGATTTCCGACTGTAGGGTTTGTTACCACTGAAGCTGAAGTAGATTGATCACTTGGTCTTCTCAACTTAAATCTTGGATCAAAATCTCCTGTTAATAATCTACCTGTAGATCCTAAAACATCTTCACAAGATTGGTTAAACAATTGGTAACTAAATGAAAGATCAAACAGCCAATCAGGACCAGAACCTTTCACAATGGGTGTGTGCTCATTGAAGGTCACATTGAATGACTCCTCAACTACTCTAGTTCTAAGACTGTATACTTTATAAGCCTTAGCTTAGGAAGAGTATCCAATAAAATATCCATCATCTGATTTCTCAGCAAATTTGGCTATCTGATCCTTGTTATTCAAGATGGTGCAAGGACATCCAAATGATCTGAAGAAACCAATGAAGGGTCTCCTTTTGTGCCACAGTTCATAAGGAGTCTTACCATGAGTCTAAATACTAAAACTCTATTCTGCACATAATAAGTAGTGTTGACTGCCTCTGCCTAGAAGGTGATAGGCAGTTTAGAGTCAGATAACTTGATTCTTGCATCTTCAATAAGTGTCCTGTTTCTCCTCTTAGCAACACCATTTTGCTGAGGAGTCCTTGGAGCATATATTGTCTTGTAATATCCTTCTCATCACAAAACGTATCAAGGATTTGGTTTTTGAATTCAGTTCCTTGATCATATCTTATGGTTTTGACATTGTGTTCACATTGATTCTCAATTTTCAGAATGAAGCTCTTCAAGATCTCATAGGTCTCATTCATAGTTCTAAGGAAGAAGACCCAAGTGTATCTTGTGAAGTCATCTATGATTAGCAAACAATATGAAGTCCTTCCTAGACTTATTACACTGGTGGGGCCAAAGAGATCCATATGTAATAAGTATAGGGGAGTAGTGATGGAGTTCCTTTTTTGGCTTGTGAGATACTTTATGTTGCTTCCCTTTCAGACATGCAACACAATGGTCATCACTTGTAAACTCTTTTTTTGGCATTCCAGTTACCAAATCATTCTTAACTAATTTATTCATGTTGTTAAAGTTTACATGACATATTCTTTTATGCCAGAGAAAAGATTCATCACAATTTGCTTTAAATAGAAAGCAAGAAACTTTTCCTGATGGGAATGTTTCCAACAAATTCTTGTTGTACATGTTCTCTTTCCTAGGGGCTCTGAGCAGAATATGCTCTTGAGGAATGACCACCCCGAGATTGAGAACAATGCACTCATGCTCAGTAAAGAGCATGTTATGTCTCTGGTCACAAAATTAGGATACACTCAAGAGATTATACCCAATCTCCTTAACCTAGTTTACCATCTCAATGCTGAGCTTACCATTTGTGACCCTGCCCCTTCCAGTTATGTTACAACCTGATTCTCCTCTAAAAGCAACTGGCCCTCCATCAATCCTTTCAATATTTTGAAGCAAAGAGCCATTGCCTATCATGTACCTATCTTGGACCCTAAAAAGATCACACATGCTAATTCAAGAGGTGGTTGAAGGTTGTTCTAGATGGAAGAAACTGCACAAGTCAAAGAAGTAATGCGGGTGAAGAAAACAGAAGAAAAAGGCCATCGGTTGTCCACATTAGTCAACGCGGATAAGCAAGAACAAATACGGCTGAGTATTTGTTCATCCGCATTTACTAATGTGAATAAGCAAAATCAAATGCGGTTAAGTATTTGTTCATCCACATTAGGGAATGCAGATGACATACCTAATGTGGATGCTTAACAAAAGAAATGCGGATGAAGACCAATACATCCGCATTAACTAATGCGGATGTACATCACAAATGTTGATCATTATTTTGTACTTAGACTAGTATTCTGATGTATAGTTGTCAGGGTAGTTTAGTCATTTTATACAGACATTGTATATGCCTATAAATAGAATAGTATTCACTATATTTTTAAGTTTTTCATTGGTGCTACAAGCTTTATGACACAAACCCTAGCACACTTTGTATTTTGTTCATCAGTAATACGCAAAGCATTTATTAGTATTTTCAGCATTTAATGATCATTGATTATGTATTTCCGCTACACAATCATTGCCTCAATCATCATATTCGATCCTAGTTGAGTCACATCAACTCAGATTCAGATTCAAACCCAGTCAATTGGTATCAGAGCCTTGGCTCTTGAATTCGTCTCAAAATCAGCCTAGATCTTGAACGAAAATTGATTGAACTGGTGATTTAGTTGTTTATTAGCGAGTTTCATACTTCTAATAAGCATTCATACTGAAAATACGTGAAGCTTCATAAACAATTGTTGTTCGTTTGATACAGAAACTCAAGAACACTGTTTGATTGTTGAATCTCAACAAAATCAGACAAAATCCACTAATAATCACACAATATTGACCAAAAACGACCTAAAATCAACTTTAGAGTTCGTAGACACCGCATCAAGACAAGAAAAACTTAACATTGGACTGTTTGAACATTCTGGACATAAACATCAACTTAATCAATGCTAAACCATCTAAAATCAAGTTTATTATAATGGATTTTTTTAACGTTTTTGAACTTGGTCATGCATCTAAACCTCCAATGCTTAAACACAAGTCTAAGTTTAGGTAGTGGAAAATAAGGTTTAGAAATTACATTACAGGTGTGGATCCCGACTAATGGATTGCTAAATCAATAATCAATATTTCAGATTCAATGAGCTTGGATCTTAGGATTCATCATGTTCTTGAGCTAGAAATTCAAAATTAAGATGGGTAGATGTATGTGAATCAAAGAATACAAGAAGCAGATGATAATAAGTAGTTGATTTCATTGATATTTATTAACAAGTTACAATGACAAATCAAATACAAAGATGGATGAAGATCAAACCCAAAGGAGAGGACTTCTCCTTGGGTGGTGATTCACACCAACAGAAACACACACACAAGAACCCCACTTGCAAAAATGCACTAGTGGGCTTTTTATACTATTGTTACATCATGACCTAATTTTGACTTTTCTTTTTGTCTTGATGTTGACTTTGTCATTGTTGAATTGTCTTGTATTGTTTTTCTTGTTATGATCAACTTGATCTCTGAACTTGTACAATGAGATCTTAAGTCAGCTCTGATTATCATTTGGTAAGCTTCAGTTTATTCAATTGTTGAACCCAACAATACTCCCCCTAAACTGATGCTTGCCAAACTCTAACTTTGAAGATCTTCTCTGTCACATGTCTTCATGATCAACTAATGTTTTGAGACAGTTTACTGTAGTTATCCCCCTCAGATTAAGCTTCTCCTAATATATTTCTGACAAAGGAAAGAATCTCTTTGAGAATACTTAGCGTATTAGATATGGGTCGTATCACTTTTGGATTACTGTTCATATCACACTCAAAGGATTTGAATGTATTAGGCATATGATGAGGCTTTAAACTTCAATAAACAGCATCAAGAACATAAATCAATCTTGAAAACACTTCTACTCTTTGAATCTTTGAAATAACTTGATAAGTTCATTCTTTAGTTAACTGTCATTTCCCTTGATTAAAGTCTGTCTATCTTTTCCGCTCAGTGGATAGACATGGGTGCACAACATCATCATAGAATATGAATCCCAGTATTTCAGTCTGAGTATCTGACAGTTGTACAAATCGCTGAGTAAATCAATGATTAAGTGACCAAAGTTGATTTCTTCTTTTGTTTTGAATGCTTAAAATGGGTGTGCCTGTTGGTTGCAATCATCCGCATTCATTTTGTTTTATTCTTTTCCCTTATCTATTCATCTGTTGTTCTTATGTATTCGAATGTATTTGGATGACGTTCATCTGATCATCATCTGTTCATCTAGATTTCACTTGATGAATCTGCATGGGATGTGATCTCATCTATGTTGGATTGAATGATAAATCGTACTTGTGCATTGATGATACAACTCATCCACATTTGTCTCAAACTACATTCGCATTAGTTTTACGATCAAATGCATATGCACATACTTATCCGCATTAGATTTAACACTATCCGCATTTCTTGTTTGTGTCGTGTCTTGAGCACATGCTTTCATAATAAATCACGTCCGTATTTAATCATGACAACATATCTCAACCGTATTTATTATGAATTTCAAGGATGACATCCGCGTTGGATTTGTCGCATTTGTGTGTCTAAAAGCATCTGCACTTGTTGTCATGCAAAACATGCATCAGCATTTGTTTAATAATGCTAAGCCCAATACGCATTTGTTCCATGCATTTCACATGCATCCGTATTTCGCATGAGTACATCCCATTAATTGAAACACATTCGTATTTCTCATGCAAAACATGTATCAGCATTTGTTTATGAATGAGCCGCATTAATCAACTCGTTACATATATCAAGCGCATTTGTTGTGTAGCAAGAATGTCATCCGTATTTGTCTTCACTTGTCTAAACCAGATAATTAATTCAATCGGTGGGTTTGTCTTGTGTCAATAAAGAAATCAGCAGCAACTTCATGAAGATATTTATCGACAGATCATCTCCATTTAATGCCATCCGTGATATTTGTCTTCTTTTGGCACATTCCACAGCCATGATTTTGACTTTCATGTGGTTATCCATGTGACATCAATCAGCCATAATTAATAAGCTCATTATCATTCATGTGCATGTCATATATACATATTTCTTACATATGTATTCCATCGCATATGCTTACTTGAAACACATTATCATAGCCGCATTAAATGAGAAACCTCATCCGCATTTCTTTGTTGAAGCAGAATTATTCTCTTTTAACATCAGAACATCCATATTCATGTCCTCATGCATGGTTATCCGTATTTCTTGTCATGTATTCACATTTAACATAGAACAAATGCGCATAACAGTTTTAAATAATGTCGACCAATCCTGAATCAAGCCGTATCAAGAAATAAGTCAATTTCTTATTGAAACACCTAAATCTTTGATAAATCCTCATCGATAATGAACTATCAATTTGATTTTAACACTGATTTGATTGAAACCCATTTGAATTGCTCCATTTTTTTTACGAACAACAGCCCGAAACTCAACAAAACTCGGCTCTTTTTTTTGTTTTCTTCTTCCTTTTTTTAGTAGAATCTTGTTCCATTGCATCGATTTTTGAAGAAATAATCAGGGGAATGATAAAACATCTTCAAATCATTCCATATTAGAACAGATCTGATGATTTTCCTTCTAGATTTTGAGATAAAAAGATGGGATTTCTTCTTTTTGAAGAACAGTGACTTTGTTCTTCATTTTTCAGATTTTCTTCTTTGTTCTTGACATCATAAAGTTGAAACTAGATCTAAAACTTAGATGAATCCAGCAACCAACAGCTCTGATACCATTTTGCCAAATCAATATTTCAAATTCAATGAGCTTGGATCTTGGGATTCATCATGTTCTTGACCTAGAAATTCAAAATTAAGATGGGTGGATGTGTGTGAATCAAAGAAGACAAGAAGCAGATAATAATAAGTAGATGATTTCATTGATGTTGATTAACAAGTTACAATGAAAAATCAAATACAAAGATGGATGAAGATCAAACCCATCCAAAGGAGAGAATTTCTCCTTGGGTGGTGATTCACACCATCAGAAACACACACACAAGAAACACACGTGCAAAAATGTACTAATGGGTCTTATTATACTATTGTTACATCATGACCTAATTTTGACTTTTCTTTGTGGCTTGATGTTGACTTTGTCATTGTTGAATTGTCTTGTATTGTCGTTCTTGTTGTGATCAACTTGGCCTCTGAACTTCTACATTAAGATCTTTAGTCGGCTCTGATTATCATTTGGTAAGCTTCAATTTATTCTATTGTTGAACCCAACATGGATATCCATCTACAAAGGACCCTACATTCCTATTTCACTCAATGCTTATTAAGCAGCTCAGCACAGAACTGTTAGAATCCCCATCGAGGATCCTAATCTAAATCTTGATGATGAGGAATACAAGAAAATCAAGATAGATCTCAAAGCCTACTCCATTCTAACCTAGGCTTTAAAAATGGATGTTCCCAAAAGACTAGAAAAATATGGAACAACCAAAGGTGTCTGGGCTACAAATTATGTGTGAAGGAAGCAGTGAGGTGACAAAAATAAACAAAGATAAACTAATGAACCAATATGAAACCTTGCATCATACCAAGGGTGAATCAATCTCCAAGCAACTACATCATTTTGTGTAGTTGGTGAATGATCTGGAAATCATCAGAGTTGCATATGAAGAAAAGGAAATGAACAAGAAGATGCTGCACAGTCTTCCGGAAAACTGGAAGCAGAATGTTACAATGCTGAAGAACACTCTTGACTTAGAGAGCACCAGATTAGACATCATGATTGCTAGGATTAAAGCTCTGGAGTTAGATGAGCGAAGCAGAAATCTTAGAGGACCTAAAGTCATTGAGGCATATAAGTTTCCATCAGAAACTCATTCCGTTGAAAATGCCTTTGTGACGAAAGAAGATGATTTTCTGTCTTCCAAAGATCAAGCTAGAACAACTAGATTCATTGCTGCTTCACAACAAAACATGCCATCATCTTTAACTCCTTCTACTACAACACCCACATTTATTCCTAGTGATGAAAAAACTGAAGAGCAAAAGGCAACTTAAAATGCCTTTGTTGCTAGCTTTAAGGCTTATCTAGGAGGAAGACTTACTTCACCACATCTGATTCAGGAAGATCTGGAAGAAATGGATCCAGATGATGTTGAAGAAATGGACTTGCAATCATAGATGGCCATGATTATGATAAGAGCCAAGAAATTCTTCTGAAAAAGGAAGAAACTGAGTCTGAATGAGAACACAAAACTTGGATATGACAAATCCAAGGTAAAGTGTTTTAATTGTGGTGTGAATGGCCACTTCTCTAAGGCATGCAATGCTCCCAAAAGAAGTACCAACAATTACCAAAGAACTCCATATGGTCAGCCATCATCTCAATCCAATTCAAGCTTTCAATAAAGCAAACAACATCAGTATCAACATCAAAATCAGCACCAACAAACTCATCAAAGTCAGCCCTAACTGACTCATCAAGCTCAGGGAAGCAATCAACTAACCTCTAATGCACTTGTCATCAGACAAGATGAAGTCTGTGACTAGAGCATATATGCAGAGGAAGTCAGTCATCAATTTCAAAATAATGCTCTCATGGATCATATTAATGACCAATTCCAATGCAACTAAGGTAAAATCCAATCTTTGTAGTGATAAATGCATTCAAGAAGTACAGGGATACAGAGAATATAATCACAAGTTAGCTCTTAAAATCAAAGAATATAAGGTCAAATCTGAAATGTTAAAACAAGAGATGAAAAGTTTTGAAATTAAAATCAAATCACTTCTTTCGGATATTGAAAACCTCCAAGTGAAAAGTACACTCTCGCAGCTGAGAATGAAGATTTAACTGAATTGTTATCAAAAACCTAAGCTGGGCAATCGGCTACGGAAGTGAAACTTGAAAAGTTTCAATTCTCTTCTGTTAAACTGCAAGAGTTACTTGACTCACAGAAATAGCCAAAGGATATGACTGGGATTGGATACAATTCTTGTCCACCTCCATACAATGACAACTATACAGTTACGCCTAAGGCACTCGCTCATTTTGATCCAACTGAAACTAAAGTTATTGAAACTCAAACGATAGTTTCATAAATAACTAATCCTTAAAATAAACTGAGTGTTTATATTGAAACCAATGAGGATAAAATCAAGTTTGGTCACCCAATCAAAATCAAAGAGTGCTCACACAAACCTATAGTTGTCAAGAAACCAAATAACCCAGATAAATCCATTGTACCATTTGTGAAATTCATTCCTGAAATTCTCAAGGTGGTGGAGAATAGGGGTGTTCAAAAATATCCAAATCCGAAACCGAATCCGAAATATCCGAAAATCCGAAATTCGGATATCCAAAAATCCAGATATCCGAATTTCGGATATCCGAAATTTCGGATTCGGATAGTGATTTTGAGAATTTTTGGATATTTCGGATATTCAAAATATCCGAAATATCCAAAATATTTTTATAAAATTCTAAAAATATTAAATATTTTGAATGTTTTTAAATATTTCGGATATTTTAATAACAAACATCGAATATACGATAAAAATCTCAATAAAAAGTATTATATTTATTTATTAAATAATACAAAAATTTTTTGAATTCAGATATCCGAACAGACATTCGAATCCGAATCCGAATCCGAAATTTCGGATTCGGATATCCTAAATTTTGGATTCGGATTCGGATAATAAAATTCACTATCTGTAATTTTTGGATATCCGAATTTCGGATATCCAAATTTGAACACCCCTAGTGGAGAATGCTGAAGTACCAGTGAAATCCCCTGCTGAAAGCAGATCGGATAGCGAGATTAAATCTCCTAAAAATTCAAGCAAATCAAAAAAGGTTTCACTGAAATCCAAAGGTAAAGCAATAGCTTCTCCATCATCCAAAGGGAAATAAACTATGGTTTAAAAATCAAAAGTAAAAATTGAACCAAAATCATCAACAAAGTCAAAATAGGGGGTCGGTTTTGACATTTTTAACAAAAAGGATGTAGACCAACTTGAAAAGGAGTCAAGTAAGGGTAAAAAGAAGCAAAAGTAGTCTCCAAAGACCAAGCCAAGTAGAATAGTGAAACAGTCTACAAAAAATAAGAAGGCTGAATTTGCTTCTTCATTAAAAACAAAATCTGAGGCTAATCTAAAATTTATTAAATCACATGAAGCCTCCACATCAAAATCAAAAGACAAACAAATGTATTGTGACATTTGTGACATGTCTAATCACAACACAGATTAGTGTTATTTTAATCAATATTGCTCCATTTGTGACATGAACAATCATTAAACTAAAAATTGCTATTTCAACAAGTATTGTTCTATCTATGATATGACAAATCAAAATAAATCTGATTGTTTTTTCAATCAGAAAGGCTTGAGAGTTCCACAAAACAAGCCTTTCTTACCAATATCAATAGACAAGGCCAAACATAGAAGTCAATCACACATTAAACAAACAAGGGTTTCAAATTCTAATGATGACTTCTATGGTTCATGGCAGTCGAAGAGTGTCAAAAGGAATCTTAACCATAATATGAAACAATCACTTAGATCTCATCCAAGACTTAAAACAAAAGTAATTTTTGAAAATAAAATACGTGCCCAATTTTTACATAGAAATAAGGATGAAAGATTTGACTACTCTTCAGACAACTCGGTTGAAATTGATCAAATAAAATTAAAAGGGAATCCACAGTAATTCTTCAAACATAAAAAAGAAAAATCTCTCACTAGAAAGATTCAAACAAGATTTGCTAAACCAAGGTTTGATTAATGCCAAGCATCAGCCTCTAAATCACAACTTAGAGGCAAGTATCAAAAGGTTATAGTAATGGATAGAAACGGGCAATCCAAGACCATCATGGCTTGGGTTCCACATTCTAACTAGTTCTTTTATGCTTGTAGGGTCATCTATACAGGTCCAACAACTTATGGTATGTGGACAGCGGATGCTCCTGACACATGACTGGAGACAGTTCTCTCCTTCATAACTTCAACCACATACAAGAAACTACTGTAGCATTTGGTGGAAACTCACAAGGTGGTAGAATTACTGGAGAAGGGTCTGTAACAAATGGTCTGTTGAGCTTTGACAAACTGAACTACTACGAGTAGTTGAATTTCAACCTCCACAGTGTGTCTTGGATCTGTGACAAGAAATATTCCACTCACTTCACAGACACCCATTGCTATATTCTGAAACCAGGATTTCAAATTCCTGAAAAATTGGTTGTCTTGAAGACTCCATGAAAGAATAACACCTATGTCTTAAACCTTAATTCTGCACAACCAATAGAAGAAACATGTCTTTTGTCTAAAGCATCATTTGATGAGTCATAGCTTTGGGATAGATGTTTAAGATACACAAATTTCAAAAACATGAATAGATTGGTAAAAGGAAATCATGTAATTGGTCTACCTCAAAAGGAATTTCATTTTATTGACCACTGTGTAGCATGACTCATACGGAAACAACAAAAATCTTCCCATAAACCAAAGCTTGTGAACACAAACAATACTCCATTGAAGTTAGTTCATATGGATCTCTTTGGACAAACTCATGTCATGAGTATTGGTAAGAAACAGTATTGTTTGGTGATCATTGATGACTTTTCATGATTCACATGGGTCTTCTTTCTACTTCATAAAAATGAATCGTTCTAAATAATAAAAGATTTTATCACCAAAATTGAAAATAAACTTGATCAAAAGGAAAAATCAATAAGAAGTGATAATGGCACAGTTTAAAAATGAAAATCTAAGTTTGTTTTGCACACACAAAGGCATTGCTCATCAATTCAGTGTAGCTAGAACTCCTCAACAAAATAGGGTAGCTGAAAGGAGAAACAAAACACTAATTGAAGTAGCAAGAACAATGGTAGCTGACGCTAAGCTGCCAATTAGCTTTTGGGCTGAAGCAGTCAAGACATCGTGTTTTGTGCAAAATCGAACTTTGATAATTAAAGAATGCAACAGAACACCTATTGAACTGCTTTTTTATAGAAAATCATTTATTGGATTTTTTAAGTCATTTGGTTGTCCTGTCTCATTATTAAACACCCGAGACCATTTAGGAAAGTTTGCTGCTATGTCTGATGAGGGATTCTTTGTAGGTTATTCCTTAGTCTCAATGGCTTTTAGAGTGTTTAATCCTAGATTAAACATTATTGGCAAATCAACAAATGTTCAATTCAATGAGCGCTCTATTCCTAAGTCAATGAATGGTCCCGATTGGTTGTTTGATATTGTCTCGTTTACAAGATCTTTTGATCAGTTTCACTTGTATCTTTTGATCAGTTTCACTTGTCTAATGCAGGTAACCTACAATCAGCTAGATCTTCTAAAATAGTAGAGACAAGGGATGACTTTCTAATGATTCCTCCATCTTCTACTAATCAATCTGATGAAGAAGTTCCAATGCAAGCTGATCCTGTTAGACAAGAAGTACAAAATCAGAGTGTCTCAACTAAGGCTGGTCCTAGTACACTGCCCACTCCTTCAGCAGAACCGACTACTGAAGTTAGAAATCCAGAACCAGCTACTACGCCAGTTGAAACTGAAGTGAATGGAAATGATGAAAGTCTTCAAAGTGCTGCTGATGCTAAAGCTGAAGCTGATGAAGCCTTTGATTACTTTCACAACTCACCTATATCCCACCCTGAAGGTGCCTCTCACCAAGATGATCTGAATGTCTCCAACTTTGATGTATCAATTGCTGGTCACTTAATTCCAACCACCAAGATACATAAGGATCATCCAGTGTCAAGCATCATTGGTGAATTAGATGAGCTAGTGACAAGAAGCAAGTCAAGTATTGCAAACATCTGTTTGTTTTCTTGCTTTCTATGTCAAACTATACCCAAGAATATAAAAGAGGCTCTTCAAGACAACAGCTAGATCAAGGAAATGCAGGAAGAATTGCTTTAGTTCAAGAAACTAGAAGTATGGTAGCTGGTAGACCTTCCCGAAGGACAATACCATATCGGTACCAGATGTTTGTACAAAAGGAAGACAGATGACAGGGGCATTGTTATCAAAAAGAAAGCAAGATTGGTTGCACAAGGATACACCCAAGAAGAAGGCATGGATTATGATGAGGTGTTTGCACCTCTTGCTAGATTAGAAGGCATTAGACTTTTTCTTGCTTACTCTGCATCCATGAATTTCACAATGTATAAAATGGATGTAAAGTGTGCATTTCTTTATGGCAAAATATCTGAAGAAGTCTACGTGAGTCAACCACCAGGCTTTGAGGACCTGGATTTCCCTCACAGGGTGTACAAGCTTGACAAAGCTTTGTATGGCCTACATCAATCCCCGCAAAAGTGGTACGAGACTCTATCATCTTTCCTTTTTGCACACGGGTACGAGAGAAGAAAGATTGATCAGACTTTGTTCAGAAAAAGAAAAGGACATGAAATGTTGCTAGTCCTGATCTACATGGATGATATCATTTTCGGATCAACAAACAAACAACTTTGCAAGGATTTTGAAGACCTTATGCACTCCAAGTTCCAGATGAGTGCAATGGGGGACCTTAAATTCTTCTTACGGTTGCAAGTACATCAAACAACATCATCAATCAATCAAAATACGTGGAAACCATGTTGAAGAAATTTCATTTTGCAGATTGTTAGTCTATTAGAACTCCTATTGATACAAAATTGAAGATTGGTCCAGACTCAAGTCGTAAATCAATGGATCAAACTCACTATCAATCAATGATAGGGTCCCTCATGTATCTAATAGCAAGCAGACCTGACATAATGTTTGGTGTATGTGTTTATGCCAGATATCAAGCAGATCCCAAGAAATCATATGTAAATGCTGTTAGACTATTTGAAGTTGATACTTACAAAAACCTAAGTGCCAAATCTCATGATAATTACCAAAACTGACACGGTGAAGCTATCCTGAAAATATGATCAAAACGAAGAAAATTGACCAAAGTCAAACTTGGTCAACCATGGTCAAAGTCAACAGTCAACATCAGCGGACGTCCCGAATAACGTCAGCACCCGACAGTCATGCATCAGCAACAAAGAATTTATTAGACTTAGAAGAATATTTGTGTAATCATTAGGGCTCAAATGTAATTTTGTTCATTTATGTAAAGAGTATAAATAGACTAAGTGTAGTCATTTTATACTCTAAGCATTGTAAACACTAACAATAGCAAACAGGAGAGAATTAGTCTAGTGAGAGAAACAATGATGTTGAGTTTGTGTGAGAGAGAATTTTCTTACAAACACCCTTTGTAATCTCCTAGCATCATCATCCATATGAATGAATGAAATTTTTATGAATATGTGTTCTTGATTGTTCATCATTCATTCATCATGATACACTAAATCTTGTATAGATCTTCAGTTGAAATCATCAACCGGTCTGTGAGATTCAGCATCACAGATCTAATAAACGGCAACATTACGATTGCAATATTCGATCCTACAATTATCGATTTCAACAGTTGGTATGAGAGCCCTAGCTCCTTGTTCTTTAAATTTTTTTCAAAAATTTGAACCACAAGGTTGATCTGCAAATTGTCATTGTTTTTGATGAAATCAAGCTACCATTAGCTTAGATTTGTTATTTCATGTAGATCTGCAATTTTTCACATCAATTGAAGTTCATTTGAGCCATTAATTTGAAGATTTAAGCAAATCATCAAAATCACGAATCTGATATGGTTTAGCTAAAATTGATAGTAGTTTTAGCTTGGAAACATTAAATCTAAGGTTCGTTTATCATTTTCAATATCCAAATCATACATTTTTGAACATTCATTCTCATATTTGGGTTTTTGTTCTTCATGTGTTCATCATCTACATCTGAGTTTAGGTGATGATTATATGAAATTGATTGTTGTTTTAGCTTAGAATCACTTATCTACAACTATTATAACCTTTGATTTTTTCAAATTCCATCAGAAACCCAAGAATCAAAGTTTGTTCATTCAAGAACATGAAGTTTTACTTTCTAAAGTCAAACTGTTTTGAAATCTCAAAATCAGCCAAATCTTTTATTTAATTTAGATTTTGATTTGTTTGTTCATCATATAATCATTCAAGAATCATTCAACAATCATTGAAACAACAAGTAGTGTATTTGAAATTGAAATTTCATTCATAATCAAAGTATACAAAGAATACACAAATTACACTTGAATTTAATTTTTGACTAAGTGTTCTCATTCCACAGTTGATGTGTTACATCCACAGCTGACACACTAAGTCCATAGCTGACAAACATCCATTTGTTTAAGTGTTCATAGCTGATGAAGAAACACATCCACAGCTGATGAACAAACACATCCTTAACTGATGTGTTAACACTCGCAGCGGATGTGTAAACACACCTACAACAGACGATTTGAAGAAGGAGAACATCATTCTGTGCACAGCGATGATTACAATCACTCACAGCTAACAAACAACATCATTCCACAGCTTATAACAAATCAAACATCTACAAAACACACAGCGGACATTGTATGGTAAAACTATTAACATCATCTATCATACAATCATTCAAAAACAACATACACTTTGGTCCAAAGCGGACGAGCAAACACAACATACACAACAGATATACACTTTGGTCCAAAGCGGACGAAGAAACACAACATACACTGCGGACATACACTTCAGTCCAAAGTGGACGAGCAAACATGACATCCACAACAGACAAAGAAAAAGAAAATCAAACACAAAAGAATATACATCTCGGTCCACATCAGACGACCAGACCCACTGTTGACACCAATCGACCACCACTCTATCGTAGACCTTAGACCACAACAGATGTAGAAGGTGATTTCAACACCCCATCACCAATATTTTCTATTTAGATTCCATTCTGACTCAGCACAACCATCGAACTGACACCGCAACCACACCATCGATTCCGGCTCATCTATGTCCACATCCGACCACTAGCAATCTCCATCAAACCCCCAAAATTCTGAAATTGTTTGTTGATTTCACCGATCTCGCTGGTGTTTATTGATGCCGATTCGCCGGAGTTAGAGAGATCGAGAGAGTGAGAGCAAAAGGATCGAGAGAAGTTGGGTGTTTGCGAATTTCAATTTCGACTCCATGTGGTTTCTGTTGACCGACATTCACAGTGTATGTATATAAATTGGGATTTTTAAATTTTGACACCTCTTTTGCTTTGACCGATTTTTAAGCAAACAGCGGATGAGATATTTGAAAGTTTAAATTTTGAGACTTGTTTTTTATTTTGACTGACTTATATCTTGTTCACTCAGCGGATGCATAAAGTAGGAATTAAAGTTTGACTTGGGTTTTGCAACATTGACCCATATATTTGCTTTGACCCGTTTATAACATTAATTCGAAAGAGTTACTTTGGAAAGAATTTTGTAATTCTTGGAAGATTTTATTTTGACAGACATATATGCATTCAAGCAAACATATTAACAATATTTTTAATCGGGTCACTTAATCATTTAATTTTAATACGAAGTTCCCAAAGTTATTACTTTTTAATTAAGGTAGATTAATCTTAATTAGGCTTAACTAAATTGTAATTGAATCGAGTTAACTCTTTAGTTAGACCGATCTAATTAAATTGAGTTTCGACATTCTTTGGATTCGATTAAAATTTTAAAACTTGATTTTGATTGAAACACAAAACAAATTTTCAAATCACTTTTGTTTTTAAACAAAATGAAAAATTTAACATCATTCCCTAACACTCCTGTTTCGAGAAACCAAGCTATCTTTCTTGCTGCATGTAGAAAGAGGTTTCAAGAATTCAAACAAAGGAAACCAAGCTGCAACCAATCAAACAATAACAGCAAATCACACAATAGCTGCAACCAACCAAACAACAGCAATATATCAAACAATAATAACAATTCATTGTTTGACAAGACAAACATTCAGTTGTACATCATGTAAGGCCCCGTTTCCGAAACGCTTACAGTTGGTCAATCATCACACAAATAATATATAACACCTCATTTTGCAGCGGAAATTTAACTTTTCATTAATAAATAAAAACATGTCAAATTATCATATCATTTCGCTTACAACCAAAATTTGTATTAATACTTTAACATTTTCAAAATATAGATGCCAGACTCGAATCATCCCCAGTAGCTTATGCATCCATGCCTGCACCTCCTCAGTATCATTGATTACCTGCCAAATTATATGCATATAAAAAGTCAGCGACGCTGAGTGAGTTCTAGTTTATATAATAAAATACATTACTTTTAATAAAAACCTTTCCTTTACTTTTGTTCATGACCACACATCATACGTACATCTTGATAATAATCATTTATTATCTTACATCATCCTTCATAATCATTCGTTTCGTACTTTATTATCTTTCACTTCTATATAGATCCTGCCATATGTTATGCCCCATCATTCGTGCACAAAGCAACTACATTCTTGGGGTCAAGTGGCAAGGATCCCGTTTCGTACGTTTCCATCAGTCACGAAGACTAACCTTTTTGTGTTCACACAGCACACTGTTGAGGTGGCAACCCACAATGAGTTGTGAACCCCTTTTAATATGCTTGCAAGACTTTAATTCATTCATTATGTTCGACTTTTCATTATCTTTATCTTTCACTTTTATTACAATAATGCTTTATGTACATAAGCACATATCACACCATGTAAAGTCACATCGTAATACGTAATATGGAATATCAACAACAGCCCACAAGCATCCATAACATCAATAGGCATAAACCACCATCAAATATCAAGACTTAACAATAAATTATATTTACCAAAAATTCAGAAAAAAAATCTAAGTGTATACAGCGCATGAACAAGTATACAGCGGATGGCTTAAAATTTTCTAAGTGTCCACAGCGGACAACCAAAGTCCACTACGGACGGCCAAAATATTCTAAGTATCCACAGCGGATGAACAAAGTCCACAGTGGATGAACAAAGGCCACAGCGGATGAACAAAGTCCACGGTGGATGAACAAAGTCCACAGCGGATGAACAAAGTCCACAGCAGATAAATCATAAAATTTACTAAGTGTCCACAGTGGACATGTAAAGTACATAGCGGATAGTAAGCAAGATTTGTCTAAGTGTCCACAGCTGACATGTAAAGTCCACAGCGGACAACATGCAGGATTTTTCTAAGTGTCCACAGCGGACGTGTAATGTCCACAGCGGACAGTATACATAATATTACTAAGTGTCCACAGCGGATAGCCAAAGTCCACAGCGGACACATGCATAATTTTTCTGCGTGTCCACAGCGGACGTACCAAGTCCACAGTGGACACCATGCATATCCTAAGTGTCCACAGTGGACACTATAGCTATCACTGCAATACATCATAGGTATTTTCCAGTCCCTAAACATCCTTCTAACTTATACTTAGCATAGATCTAACATGTTACACACTTAAAACATTCTAAACATCTATCCAACATCACATAATTCACATAAACACACATACATCATTTTTCAGTCATACAATTCATGGAAAAACATAGTTTGTGCAGAAAACAATAGTTTAATATGCATACCAACCCAAGCAAACAAAAACATGTAAATGAGGGGATCTAGAACTCACCTCTAATAGCTTTCGAGTGAAAACTCCTCAAACCTGAGAGCTACCAGGAGTTCTAGCACTAAAACACCCAAAAACAAGCTGCCAAACACAAAGAATACACATAAAGATCCATCCAGAAGTTCAAACCCACTGAAAACCGAGAAGAAAACACTAGAAAACCTTAACTTCTTGAAGAATCTCAATTTTCTCTCTCTAGAAACCGGTTGCAACTTCTTCTTTCCTTTTTCAGCCGAAGTGTGTGTGTGAAAAGGAAGTGTGGGCTGCCATACTCCTTTTTGAATCCCATTATGGGCAAGTTTGCCCCTTGCACACTTTTAACCCCTTACTTTAAAGTAATACTCTTTTTCTCCCTTTTTTTTTGTTTTCTCTCTCTCCTTTTTTTGCTGAATTTTTCGAGTGTTACACATCAGTCACATTGAGAAAGAACTTATGCATTTACATTTATGTGATCTTGCAAACTAAAACAACATATTGTCTAATGATTTGATCAAATGCAGGTCAGAGATGGAAGAATCTCAAAGTAATGATCAAGCACAAATCAAGACATTGACTCAATAAGACACCAGTTTAGCTCAAGAGATGAACTAGTTGCAAGACAAAATGGTTTAACGAGAAATCAAACTTGAAGAGTTAACTACTGAGCTTGCAAAAGCCACAAACATCAAAAACACAAACATTCCTCCATTGCCTGAAATTCCTGAAGATAGAAAGATCAATCTATGCTCATTAGCATGCATAGATGAAGTACAGGGATATAGGAAACATTGCAACAATCTAGCATACATGATAAAGTAGGAAAGAGCTACACATGCAGAGGAACTACAAACTCCTGCAAATCAAATCAGTTCACTAGAGAAAGAAGTTGATAAATTGCTTAAAGAAAACCACAAGCTGAATGCTCAAGCAACTGAACTCTCTATGAAGTTAACAAACACAAAGGCTGAAGTTGAAGCCAAAATATCAGAAGCAAGTACAACTGAAACAATCAATGACTTGCAACATTACATTGAGCGTCTAAATCAAGCAATCGATACAGAAAAGGATACAAATGCAGAATTGAAGATACAACATAAAGCCTTTGAAGATAAAATCAACTCTCTTCTGAAGAATGTAGACAAACTCCTTGGAGAAAGAATTAGTCTTCAAGCTCAAGTTACAAGACTCATTGAGTCTCTAACAAAGACAAAAGTAGATCATGCATCAACATAAGTTGAACCTGAGAATTTAAAGCTGACTACTAGCAAGTTGAAAGAACTACTTGATGAACAAAGAGATCAGAAGAAGAGTGCTGAAACTACATACCATATTGTTCCTCCTCCTTACAATGATAACTACATAGAAATGCCAACTTCAATGATAAGTCCAGTCAAAGAAGATTCAAATATGCATGATCATCCTCCAACAAACACACCATTCACTATCACTCAAATCACTTCTCCTAAAACAGCATCAAAGCTTTACCTCAAACCAGAATCATCACAGAATGAAATCTTTCATTCCTGTGATGGTGAAGACGGAGATCCTGCAAGTGATGACACTGATGAAGAAACCAACCAACCAAACAAAGCAACATTGACATGTACTAACCATGTCATTAAAGAAATCAATCCAAAACAAACACAACCACAGAAATCCAAAATAGCAAATCCAGACAACAAGCAAAAGGTTATGGTATCTATGAGAAATTCAAACCAGCTGGATTTCTTGAACCAGAATTAACAAAGTCCGAACTGAAGGCAAAGATTAAGATGGAGTTAAAGAACAAGCAAAAGCCTGAGGTACAAGAAATCAAAGAACAAGTTAAGAGGAAGAAAAACAGATCTAAAAGAATGAAGAAAAATCAACCAAGTCTTCTACACCTGATCCAAGCCAACCATCAACCTTAAAAGCTACATTAGAAACTCTAAAACAACAACCAATTCTCTACGAGACATGCAATTCAGATTCACACAACACGTCTGAGTGTAAAAACACTAAGAGTGATACATATATATGTCCTTACAAGAGAAAGCAACAAAAACAACCAAGACAAAAGGCTGTGAAGTTCTAATTAAATCCAACTTCATCATCCAAGCCTAAGCTAAAAAGATCCAGACCTTCTCCTTACTGCTTAAATTGTGACATAGAGAATCATACCACTTCAGAGTGTTCATGCAACAACTCTCCAACATCACCACATAGAAGAGGTCAAAGATCTTATCATCCATCAGAGTCATACTCACCAAGATCGGAGCAGGAGTACTACAACAGATGTCATAGCTACTCTTCTCCTCGATCACATCGGCATGGGTATGATTTTCAACATTATGATATTCATGATTATTGGGCACCAAGACATTATCCTAGGTCATACACACAACATAAATATGACAGATATAGGAATAATACTTGGCATAATGGCTATCATAGAAGATCACATTCATCAAATTGTTATAATCATGATTATAATTCTTATGATGAATATGATCACATCCCCAGAAGAAAAAAACATGATCAAGGACAAAGATCCTTAGCTACACCTCCATAAAACTTTCAAAAACAAAATAGATTTTCTAAACCAACCAAAAGATTTTCAAAAGCCAAACAAACTCCTTTTGTCAAACAATCTAAAGTTGAGTCAGTTGGTTTAAAATCGAATCAATGTTGGAGAAAGAAGACAATTTCGGGAGGTGAATATGATACATCATCAGATAAAGCAAAATCATACACATACCAGCAAGTCACATATAAAGATGCCAATGGACAGCTCAGGACAGTAATGGCCTGGGTTGAGATATCTAACTGATTTGCTAGTGTAGATAGGGACAGTTATGGAGGCCTGCCAACCCAAGAAAAGTTAATAGTGGCTGATCCCTTCCCATGACAGGAACGTTCTTCCTCCTCATGATGTTTATGATGCAACTGAACCAAATGTAGCAGAATTAACCATGATTCAATGCAGGACACCAGTCATTCACAGAAACTATGATGGCAATGCAAGAAACAACCGATGTTTCATTCCATCTGCTTAGTCTGATTACATTGCTACATGGACTAACTGTTGATGATCTCTATTGAATTGATAACACATATGCCATTTCTTTTTTTCTCAAAACCAAAAATCCTAAAAATCAGAAAATCAAGAAAAGTCCAAAAATATTACTGTTATGTAATTATTTTTGAATCATCCTGCTTTCACATGAGAAATAATATTACACTCATCTACTATCTTCTGTATTAATTTTTCAAATCAATAAAAACTGACAAGACTCTGTTTGATATGTTAGTAGGCTCAACTTGGATTCAAGATAAGCATATTTGTGATGAACTAAATCAATATGCATTATGGACCAAAAGCATCTTAGGGTATTGGTAAGCAATGACTTTTCCAAGTGTTTGCGTGTGTGGTTACCTAAACACACCATATGATAATGGTTTATAAATTTCTCATTGATAAATGCATTTGTTTCTCCTTTGTTGTATGCAAATACAGACCTGGAGTAAACATAAGGACAACCTCTGTTGTGCTGAGCACATACCTAGTTGACCTTGTGCTAAAAGTGTTGATGCATGCCAAAAAGGCAAAGAAAAGAATCTCAATATGGATCAAAGCTAAAAGAATCCCAATGAGGATCAACTTCCAAAGGGAAGTGTAAAAGAATCTCAATGTGGATCAAATCCAAAAAGAATCCCAAAGTGGATCATATCATGAGAATTTATACTCTAAGTAGCCTGGTTCAAGTTGTGATACAGTGACACCTTGCAATTCATGAGGAGGGTTATTCTTCCATACTTCTGAGTGTGGGGTACTCAATTAGCTTATCTAATCAAACCTAACACATGATAAATATCACAAAGTGTTTAAAATAGATCCTTGCAAGAGTTTAAGTGGACAAACATACTTACAATCAACTTTGTTCTTTGTCTATTTCTATTCCAACTTTAAATTCTTAGATGCAGAGGATTTTGGATTAGTATGATCACATTGCAGTTGAAGGATTCATACATGTAAATATCATAATTTTGAAAAATATAAAATTCTAAAAAGATTTGTCATTTTTAGTATTTTTTTTAGTTTTGGCAGATTTACATGTGTTATTGATTTAGGAAAGAAACTTCCATGTAATACCTATACCGAGAGGATTTAGACTTTTGTAGGTGATGAATTGCACAACATGCACGAGTTTCGCATTCAGTTCAAGATGTTAAGTGAACACTCCCACTTCCTTCAAAGATCTCCTGCCAGTTGCTGAGAACTAAGAATCCTCCTCTTGGTGTCTCATACACAAAAGTTCCTCACCCTCCAAAGATTTTGTTGAGGGGGAGTATATGTCAAGTCTGAAGAATGTCTGATGCTTCCCCTTAACTTCTAAAGTTGAGATAAAACTGCTGATATTCCTACCTGTGCAATCCACAGTGTATGCAAATAGGTGTATTTTCAAGTTTCAAAATGAGACTAGAAGATCAATTTGATGAAACATCCATCAAGTGCCCGAAACAAAGTCTGTATTGCCAAAACAAAGTCTTTTTCTCAATGCCTTTTTCTAAAGCTTCTAAGAAGAAACTACTAAAAAGGGGAGAAGACTGCACTTCAAGATTGCATATCATCAACATCCAAGGTTTTGATAATCATGAGGTTTTGGTAGCATCATCTTAGGGGGAGTATTGTTGGACTATTTAAGATGTACTTACCAAAACCCAAGTGCCAAATCTATGATAATTACCAAAACCGACACGGTGAGCTATGTTAAAAATATGATCAAAACGAAGCAACAGAGAATTTATCAGACTAGAAGATATTTGTGTAATCATTAGGGCTAAATGTAAGGTTGTTCATTTATGTAAGGGTATAAATAGACTAAGTGTAGTCATCATTTTACTACTCTAAGCATTGTAAGCACTAACAATAACAACAAGAGAGAATTAGTCTACTGAGAGAAACAATGAGGTTGAGTGTGTATGAGCGAGATTTTTCTCTCTTACAAAATCCCTTTGTAATCTCCTAGCATCATCATCCCTATGAATGAATGAATATTTATAAATATGTGTTCTCATTGTTCATCATTCATTCATCATCATACATTATATCATCAACAAATCTTCACGTGAAATCAGCAACAGGTCTGTGAGATTCCGCATCTCAGATCTGATAAACGACAATAATACGATTGGGAATAATACAATTGCAATATTCGATCTCATGATTAGAGAATTTCCACAAATGCTGTAAAGTGGATATACAAATATCTCTAGGGCAAGCCTGCACTTGGATTATGGTATCCAAAGAAGGGAGACTTTAACCTCTATGCCTACACAGACAGTGACTATAGGGGATGCACTTCAATCGAAAGTCCACTTCTGGGGGTTGTCAATTTCTTGGTCCCAGACTAGTCTCCTGGTAGTGCAAGAAGCAAACAAACATGTCTGCTTCCACAGCAGAAGCTGAATACAGAGCAGCATCCATTTGCTGCTCTTAAGTTCTCTGGATTCAAAACCAGATGCTTGATTATGGTTATCACTTCTTGCACACACCAATTCATATTGAAAATGCAACCGCCATATTCATAACTAACAATCTAGTTCAGCACTCAAAAACTAAACAATATTGAAATTAGATAACACTTTTTGAGAGACTGTGTTGAAAAAAAGTTAATCATGTTGATACGGTCCACATGGACAATCAATTAGCTGATTTGTTCACTAAGGCATTTGACCCGTAGTCTCGGGTTTGAATTCTTAAGGTTAATCAGTGGTATGATTAAACCTTGATTAAAATCAAATTTTATGCAAAAAATTCAAATATTTATAAAATACAAAGAAGTTATTTGTGTGAAGAATATGAAATGTACACCATGGGGAAATGATATAATTTAGTCATTATATCATTCACAGTGCATCTTTCAAAATCTTGAAAGGCTGACATGACTTATCTGATATGCGGGTAGGCTCAGGTTGAAAAAGAAGATACAGCTGTGATGAACTAAAGCTCTTATGCAATTGTGAAGCCATCATCGCAGGGTGTTGTAAGTATTAGCATATCCAGTGGCGTGTGTTATAGTAACCTAAACAAACCAGTAATGATGCTTATGAATCTCATTTACCCACATCAGTTTCTCCTCTGTTTTGCTGAGCAAAGACATGGAGAAACAGGCTCAAAGTGCTGATGTCATGATCCAAAAGATTCCAATGTGGTACACATCCAAAATGGATGAGTAAATAAAGTCTAACTCTAGACTACCTTCTTTGTGAATGAAATAAAAATCCCAAGAGGATCAGCTTCTAAAGTGAAGTGCAAAAAGCATCTCAATGAGGACAAATAAATATAAGGATCAAAGTAAAAGAATCCAATGAGGATCCCCTTCCCAAACAAAATGAGATTTCATAATTTAAATGACCGGTCATCAAGTTGTGAAAAAATTCTGCCATGCATTTCATGTGGGTGGTTGTCTTGCCATGCTTTTGAGTGTGAGATACATGTTGAATATTTAATCCTCTTAAAACATGATAAAGATCAAAAGCATTAAAATATTAACCAAGCATAAGTTTAAGAGGATAAACACCTTCAATCAATATGTTCATGATTATGTCTATTTACTAACAATTGCTTGCATTTGGAAAGGTAAGATTGATATGACCCAAGTAAGGTATACTTCTACTTCATGTACAGATAAAACATCAAAAATTACAAAAACATTTTCCTTTCAGTATTCAAAATTTTAAAATCTTTAAAGTTTTTATCCCATATGGATATAAACTTTACGGAGAGTAATAAAATTTTTGAAAAGATTCATAGAAAAAAATTAAAAAAATAAAATAATTAGCAAAATCTCTAAATATTTTAATTATGTTGTACAGTTGTTTCTTTTTTTGAATTTATAAAATTAGGAAAATGGCTATGTTGGTGTGGAAGTTGTAACTATGGTATCTCAGTGTATGCAGACCTTTGGAAGCACAAAAGTCCAAGATCACTCAAATCTAGGAAATGTGTATCACACCGGGTGTTCAATTCAATCCAGGCAAGATTGACAATCCAAGCACAGTCAAAACTACATAAAAGTCAAAGCAACAGTGCAAAAACAGTTAAATCTATCCAACAAAAAAAACATTAATTTTTGACAAAGTTCAAATTTTAATGCAGGTAACAGCGTTGGTTAATACGGGTGAAGGTAACCCAGGCATTTAACCAATACGGGTAACAGTCCTGTGCAAGAAAATCCAAGTGAAACTAATGCGGATATGTTAATTCATCCGCATTTGTCTCCAAGATGAAAAACAAATGCATATAACAATGTCTCCATAAAGCACCAAGGCAGAAAACTTATGCGGATAAAAGTTTGTTCTTCCGCATTTCCCAATACATATTAAAATACATTAAAAGTTTATGAGGCTTGGAAAACCCCACAGTTGGTCATTCATAGCACAATACTATTAAAATACATTAAAATAGAAAAACATTGTAGCGGAATAACTTAAACAAATCCATTTCATGCATTAATTATATTTTTTGCAAAGAAATACATCATTGTTACTAGGTTCAAAAATTAAGATTTAGTTGTATTACAAGACAAAAACATTGTTTTGCATAAACATGGATGCCAGACTTTATTTGCCAAGTAGCTCCAACCTTATGCCATACCCAGCAACATCATTACCTGCCAATTGATATGCATATAAAGTCAGCGTTGCTGAGTAAGTTCTAGTTTTATTAATATAGAAAATATACATTTTGAAAGCTTCATTCAGTGATCACACATCCATGATACATAAAAGTCAAATTGACTGATAACATTTATTATGTCATTCTTTATCTCTCTTCATTCTTCATTATCTTTCCTCTTTCGTTAACTAGGATGCACAAGGCAAGAGCCACAATCATATGGTGGCAACAAATGCCGAACCCCTGCCAGTACACATTTATAAGTGTAGCTAACCCCTGCAGTTGACCCATACTGCTAGGCACGAAGCCTGCTCATAAATACACGTCCCATTCATTCATTGGTCAATCACAAGGATTAGACCCCGATGTGCATCCTCGTGGTTGAAACAGTCGCACATCAGTTGAGCTAAACGACAACACGGTCGTGCACTCCATTCATTTGCTTGCAAGGCTTTCATTCATCATAAGGGCCCGGGGGTAACAGTCATTAGGTTCCACTGTCTTTCTTTTATTCATTTTGTCCCTTGATTATGAAAATACTTTTAAGATATCATTGTTATTAGATCACATAAACATGAAATATTATTATAATTCATAACAACAGCCCATAAGAAAAGATTATGACATTAAAACATATGACCAACATCAACTCCCCCTTAAAACAGAAGTACTAATCACTTAAATTCTAGTCCCAAAATTTCAGGATAAACCTAAGTGTTCACCAGTGCATGAATAAGGTACAACACGCCGCTGACTTAAACACTAAGTGTCCACAACGGATAGCCAAAGTCCACAGTGGACACACCAAGTCCACAGCAGACAGCCAAAGTCCACAGTGGACGACCAAAGTCCATAGCGGACGACTAAGGCATACTAAGGCATTAAAGCGGATGACTAAGGCATAGCGGAAAACTTAAGGTTCACAGCGTATGAATTTAACACTTAAGCACCCACAACAAACATGCATGAATACTTAAGTGTCCACAGCGGACATCAATGTCCATAGCAGAAAGTCTAGAACACTTTAAGTGTCCATAGCGGACAGTTAGTGTCCACAACGGACAGCATTATAATCCTTCCAAGTGTCCACAGAGGACAGTCATTTAAATACTTATGTCCAACTCATGCAATTCTAGTTCATACAACACCACTAAATGTATACTAAGCATAAATTTATCAATATCAGCCACATTATCACACCTATTTATCATCACAGAACCATTGAAAAGCATGCATTATTAGTATAAAAGTCATCTTTTTCATAGAAAAACATAGTTTTTTGACAAGAAACGTCTTTATAATACGCATATCAGCCCTAAACAAGGGGAAAACATGTAAAGAGGGGATCTAGACTCACCTTAGCAGTCTTTCGAGAAATCACTACAACCCGAGAGCACCTAGAGTTCTAACACCTAAGCACACGTAAACATTCCAACTGAACACATAGAAACATGTAGAGATCTGTCCAGAAGCTTAAACCCGACTAAATTTAAGAAGAATCACCATGAAAAGCTTAACCTTTTGAAGAATTGTCTACTTTCACATTCTAGAACTGGTGGGAGCCTTTTTTCTCTCTCTAAACCCCGTAGGTTTTGAGTGCATGGGAGAGAGAGTATCGACGACCATCTCTCTTTTAAGCCCCATTATGGGAGGTTTGGCCCTTGTGCACTTTTACCCCTTAGTTTTATTTTCTCCTTTACTTTTAATCTTTTAAGTTTTTGGGTGTTACAAAGTTCACCCCCTTATTTAGGTTCATCCTCGAAAACCTATCGGTCCTCAAATAGCTGCGGATAATGTAGCCTCATATCCTCCTTAGTTTCCTATGTAGACTCTGACCCCTTTCTGTGTTTCCACTGTACTCGTACCAATGGAACCACTTTATTTCTTGGACGCTTCTTTTTTCTATCGAGGATGCTCACCGGCTGTTCCATATAATTCAATCATTCGTCCACTTTGATATCTTCAAGTGGCATGATTACGTGACCATGTGCCAAACACTTTCTTAGATGAGACACATGGAATGTTGGATGTATTCCACTTTGCTCATCGGGTAGCTCTAACTAATAAGCCACCTCACCAACTCTGGAAATGATTTTGAATGGCCAGATGTACCTTGGGCTCAACTTCCCTCGCTTTCAAAACCAGATAATCCCTTTCCAAGGAGATACCTTCAACATTGCTCTATCCCCCACCTGGAACTCAATCGACCTTCTTATCTTAATAGCATAGGACTTTTGCCGATCCTTTGCTGCTTTCATAAAGGCCTTGATCTTCTCCAACTTTTCTGTCATGGCCTCGATGATCTCGATACTTCCCAGCTCCTTCTGCCTAATATCACCCAACACACCAAGGTTCGCACCATCTCCCATACAACATTTCGAATGGTGGAACGCCTATACATGCATGATGACTATTGTTGTAAGAGAACTCTACCAACGGTAGGTGCTCATCCAAAATTCCACCAAAATCAATAATGCATGCCCGGCGCATGTCTTCTAGAGTCTGAATTGTTCTCTCTGATTGACCATCTGTTTGAGGGTGGTAAGTTGTGCTAATGTGTAACCTCACTCCCATCGCATCATGGAATTTCTTCCAGAACTTGGATGTGAACCGAGTGTCCCTATTAGAAACAATGGACACCGGCACACCATAACGAGTTACAATCTCCTTGATGAACAGCTCCACCAGCCTTTCCGACAAGTATGTTACCTGGATTTGCAAGAAGTTAGCACTTTTCGTCAACTGGTCTACGATTACCCAAATGGTATCACATCCTCTTGCCGTACGAGGCAATTTAATGATGAAGTCCATTGTGATGTGTTCCCACTTCCATTCGGGTATATCCAAAGGATGGATCTTCATGTATGGTTTATAATGTTCTGCATACACTTGTAAACAAGTCAGGCACTTACTCACGTACTCCGCCATGTCACGCTTCATTGCCGACCACCAATAATCCTTCTTCAGGTCATGATATATCTTTGTAGCACCAGGATGAATGAAATACCGAGTTTTGTGAGCATCATCCATAATCTTTCCCCTAAGATCCCCATAGCATGGAATCCACATCCATCCGGATCGGGTTTTAACACCAAGGGTGTTCTCCCCTAAATCCGATATTTTGCCCCTTCATCCGCTTAGAGTTGACCTATCATCCTTCAGTGCCTCATCTTGAAACTTTCGGATCTGACCTATCATGTCGGGCATCACAACCAGCTAATAAGCCTTCACCCGAATCGGTTCAAATCGTTCCTTTCGACTAAGGGCATCAGCAACCATGTTCGCCTTGCTCGATGATAGTGAATGACGCAATTGTAATCCTTGATCAATCTAACCACCTAATTTCCCTCATGTTAAGATCCTTTTGTTTGAAGAAATACTTTAGGCTCTTGTGATCTGTGAAGATGGTACACTTTGCCCCATACAAGTAGTGCTTCCAAATCTTCAATGCAAAGACCATGGCCACCAACTCCAAATCATGAGTAGGGTAGTTAAACTCATGGATCTTCAACTACAGAGAAGCATAGGCTATAACCTTACCTCGTTGCATCAACACGCAACCTAAGCCCAAATGTAAAGCATCTGAATATACCACCAAGTCATCATTCCTTTCAGGCAATGTCAAGACTGGGGCTTGGGTTAACCTCGTCTACAACTCTTGAAAGACACTCTCATGATATGAACCCTATTCGAACTTCACATCTTTGCGAGTCATCTTAGTCAACAGGGACGCCACCTTAGAGAAGTCTGGAATAAACCTTCTATAGTAACCTGCCAATCCTAGGAAACTACAGATCTCAGATGGCATCATTGGGGATTCCTATTGCATTACAGCTTTGACTTTTGTAGGGTCCACCATTATTCCTTTAGGATTAATCACATGGCTAAGAAATTGTAACTCTCAAAGCCAAAATGCACACCTAGAGAATTTCGCATACAACTTCTCGTTTCTAAGTGTCTAGTACTTCCTTGAGATGACAGGCATGCTCCTCTTCGCTCTTGGAGTAGATTAGAATATCATCAATGAATATGATCACCGATCTGTCTAACATCGGTCGGCATACCCAATTCATAAGGTCCATAAAGGTAGCCGGCGTGTTGGTTAAACCCAAAGACATCACGAGGAACTCGTAGTGTCCATAACGCATGCGAAAAGCTGTCTTAGGGATATCCTGCTCCTTCACCTTCAGTTGATGGTAACCCGATCAAAGGTCTATCCTTGAGAACCAACTGGCACCCTGAGCAAATCGAACAAGTTGTCAATCTTGTGTAACGAATACCGATTCTTCACAGTTAGATTGTTCAGCTCACGGTAGTTGATGCACATCCTCATACTACCATCCTTCTTCTTCACGAATAGAATAGGAGCACCCGATGGAGAGATGCTTGGTTGAATAAAGCCCTTATCCAAAAGATCTTGTAGTTGCGTCACCAGCTCTTTGAGTTTGGATGCAGCCAACCGGTATGGCTCCTTGGTGACGGGTTACGCTCCTGGTATCAAGTCAATCTGAAATTCGATTTCTCTATCGGGTGGGACCCGTAGCAAATCCTCAGGAAACATAACGGGAAAATCGCATACCACCTACACGTCTGACAGTTGCAGCACTGTCGCATCCACATCCTTTACATAAGCCAGGTAAGCCCCACACCCTCGCCTCATAAACTTTTCTACCATCATCATAGATATCACTCGCAGAATGGCGTATTCCTTGTCCCCGTGAACCGTAACCAAACCACCGTCGGGCGCAATCAGACGAATCATTTTCTTTCGGAACACGATATTTGGTTTGTACGTCGCCAACCAATCCATTCCTAAGACCACATCAAAACCTCCTAGGGCCATCACATATAATCTAGCAGGAAACCTATGACCGTCCAATTCTATAAGGCAATCGTCAATCAGATTAGTCATTTTCGTAGATTTTCCTATCGCAGTCTTAACATGGAAGGGCACATCTATCTTTCTACTCTTACCATGCATCAAACAACAAAAGGCAGGAGATACAAAGCTCCTACTAGCACCTAAATCGAAGAGCACATAAGCATACAATTGGTTTACAAAAAACATACCTGAAACTACTTCAGGGTCCACTCTGGCTTCTTCCCTGGTCATGTTGAATGCTCTTGCCTTCGCTTTGGTGCTATCACTATTCTCTTTTTCCCCCATCGCCTGGGTCCCTGAGCTTCCTACTCAACCTTTCTTGCATTCCCGGCCCGAGTGGCCTATCTCACCACATTGATAACACCTTGGTATCCTACACTCCTTAGCATATTGGCCCTCGACCCTATACTTGAAACACTTGTTCGTCCCCACTCTGCATTCACCAATGTGACTCTTCCCATACTTCTTAAATTCCCTTCGGTCATTCCCACTCCTCTGTTCTGCGAGACGGTCGTCAACCCTCGTCTTCTTTCCCCGTATCCCGTAGTTGTCATTCATGAATCTCTTCCCGTTCCCGTTCCTATTCCAACTCCACTTTTCAGTCTTTTTCTGAACTGGCGCCGATTCTCTCTCATCATACAACCTTCACGCCAAATCCACCACCGACCTAAACGTGCTCGGTCTAGCGGCGATCATGTTCCTCCTAATATCCACTTGCAACCCTTGTATGTATCTATTGATCTTCTTGGACACAGGCATCACCATATCTAGCACAAGTCTTGCAAGTTCGTTGAACTTGGAGGTGTACTCTTGATGAGTCATGTTCCCGGCCTCCAAATACAGGAACTGCTTCTCAATTTTGTCCAAGTCTTGATGTGGACAGTACTCCCCCAGAACCAACTCCTTCAACTCCAACCACTTCAACTTTGCTACTTATCATTTTCCCTCGGCTTGGACAATGTTGTCCCACCAGCGTAGTGTCTAGTCAACAAAAGAATGGGAGGCAAACTTCACCTTCTGATCTTCCCGAAACTCACTGATGTCCAGGACTGCACAAAGCAAGAGCCTACATCATATGGTTGGCAACAAATGCCGAACCCTTGCCAGTACACATTTATAAGTGGTAGCTAACCCCTGACAGTTGACCCACACTGCTAGGCACGAAGCCTACTCATAAATATATGTCCTATTCATTCATTGGTCAATCACAAGGATTAGACCCCAGATATGCATCCTCAGGGGTTGAAATAGTCGCACAACAGTTGAGCTAACGACAACAAGGTCGTGCACCTCCATTCATTTTGCTTGCAAGGCTTTTCATTCATCATAAGGGCCCGGGGGTAACATTCATTATGTTCTATTGTCTTTCTTTTATTCTTTTATGTCCACTTGATTATGAGTAATACTTTTAAGATATCCATTGTCATTAGAATCACATAACATGAAATATTAATTATTATTCATAATAGTAACCCATAAGAAAAATATATAACACTAAAAGCATATGACAAACATAAACTCCCATTAAAACATAAGTACTAATCACTTAAATTCTAGTCCCAAAATCTCAGGATAAACCTAAGTGTTTATAGCGAATGAATAAGGTGCATAGTGGCTGACTTAAACACTAAGTGTCCATAACGGACATCCAAAGTCCACAGCAGACAACCAAAGTCCACAACGGACAGCCAAAGTCCACAGCGGACGACCAAATTCCATAGCGGACGACTAAGGCAACTAAGGCATTAAAGCGGATGACTAAGGCATAGCTGATGACTTATGGTTCACAGCATATGACTTTAACACTTAAGCGCCCACAACGGACATGCATGAGTACTTAAGTGTCCATAACGGACAGTCAATGTCCATAGCGGATAGTCTAGAACACTTTAACTATCTACAACAGACAGTTAGTGTCCACAGCGGACAATATTATAATCCTTTCAAGTGTTTACAGCGGACAGGCATTTAAATACTTATGTCTAACTCATGCAATTTCTAGTTCCATACACCTCCTCTAAACACATACTTAGCATAGATCTATCAGATTCACACTTAGCACACCCATTTATCATCACAAAATCATTAAAAAGCATGCATTATTCGTATAAAGTCATCTTTTTCATAGAAAAACATAGTTTTGACAAGAAATGATGGTGTGGAAACCCATGATTAAAGATATGATATGTAACACCCAAGGATCTTTTCAAATCTCTCATAAATATAACAACAAATTGTTATATGTATTTAACAATCAATAATCATGGTGCGAAAACCCATGATTAAAGATAAGATATCCGTTTGTGCATATGATTGTGTGTTTGCTAGTGATTCAATGCCTAGAAGAATAGAAAATGCTTGTTTGTATTGATTGTTTAAAAGCTTACAAAGGATTAGGGTATTATGCTATGTGACACTCAGAAATTTCAAAAAAGAAAAGGAAAGAAAAGTAGAGAACAAACGGGATTTTATTTCAAAAAGCAAGGGTTAAAAGTGTGCAAGGGCCAAATCGGCCCATAATGGGGTTTAAAAAGAAATATGGCCGCCCATACTTCCTTTCCCACATACAAACTTTCGGCTAGAGAAAGAGAAAGAAACTCACATCCGGTTCTAGAGAGAGAAAGTTGAACAAATCTTCCAAAGGTAAGGTTTTAAGGTGCTTTCTTCTCGGTTTCAGACGGGTTTAAGCTTCCGGACCAATTTCTATGTGTTTCTATGTGTTTAGTTGTTTGTTTTCATGTGTTTAGGTGCTAGAACTCCAGGTTGCTCTCGGGTTTGTTGTAGTTCATTTGAAAACTGGTTAAGGTGAGTTCTAGATCCCCTCTTCTGTATGTTTTCTACTTGTTTGGGGCTGATATACATATTAAACTGATGTTTCATAAACCAAACTATGTTTTTCCATGAAAAATATGCTTGTTTTCAAAAGATGAATGTTTTTAACAGATTCTATGATGTTGAATGGTTGTTTGTTAAGTTTTAAGTGTGTAACTAGTAAATCTATACTAAGAATACGCTTAAGTTGATGTATGGGACTAGAAACTGCATAAGTTGGATCGTAGGTGTTGAGCATGTTGTCCGTTGTAGGCGTTGAATGTCTGCTATGGACACTTAGAAAGATTATTCATGTTGTCCACTGTGGACACTAACTGTCCGTTGTGGACACTTGAACATTGTTAGAATGTCCGCTATGGACATTTAGGAGGATAATTCATGCCGTCCGCTGTGGATATTGTTTGTCCGCTGTAGACACTTAAGTATGCATGCATGTCCGCTGTAGACACTTAAGTATGCATGCATGTCCGCTCTAGACATTAGTCATTTGCTGTGGATCCTTTAAATACTTTAGAATGTCCACTGTTGATTATGGCTATCTACTATGGACACTTGTAATGTCTAGTTCATCCGCTATGAACCTTAGTCATCCGCTGTGGACACACTTAGTGTCTTATTCTTGCTATGTGGATCTTAGTCATCCGCTGTGGACACACTTAGTGTCTTATTCTTATGTGGACCTTTAGCCATCCCCTGTGGATTTTGGTCGTCCGCTATGGACTTTTGCTATCCCCTGTGGGCATTCAGTACTTATGTCATCCGTTGTATACCTTATTCGTATGCTGTGAAGACTAAGGTTTATTCTGAAATTTTGGGAATAGAATTTAAGTGCTAAGTATTTATTTTTAATGGAAGTTATGTTGGTTTTAATGTTTTTAATGTTTTATCTGCTTGTGGGATACTTTTATGAATTATAATATTTCACGTTATGTATTATGATGTGACTTTACATGGCATGATATGTATATGTACGTAAAATATTATGTAATGAAAGTGAAAAAGATAACGATAATGAAAAGTGGAACGTAATGAACGAATGAAAGTTTTGCAAGCAAAATGTATGGAGGTGCACGACCATGTTGTCATTAACTCAAATGAAGTGCGGCTTAGCTAGCCTATGAGGATGCACTTCAGGGATCCAATCCTTGAGATTGACCAAACCTATAGGGGATCCTTATCGCTTTACCCCGGTACTGTAGTCAGCTTTGTGCATAATGTTTGGGGGTTTATTTATAAATCTCAGCATAGTACCAACTTCATGCATAATGTTTGGGGTTTAGCATATGGCAGGATCTATATGAAAGTGAAGGATGATAACGAATGAAAGTACGAAAACGAACGATGATGAACGATGATGAAAGATAATAATTAATTATTATCAAGATGTATGTATGATATATGATCACATATGAAATAAAGATATGTTATACGAAAGCAATGTATTTTATTATAAACTAGAACTAACTCAGCAATGCTGACTTTTTATATGCATATCAGTTGGCAGGTAATTGTTTATAGTAAGGAGGTGCAGGCATGGATGCATAAGCTACTGGGGATGATCCGAGACTGGCATCCATATTTTTGAGAATGATATTGTATTAATAAAATTTTTGAGATGTAAACGAAATGATGTGATGATTTTACACGATTTAAATTTATTAATGAAAAGATATATTTCCGCTGCAAAATGATGTGTTTTAAGTGTTTTATGTGATAATTGACCAATTGTAAGCGTCTAGAGAACGGGGCCTTACAAGTTGGTATCAGAGCCAAAGTTTAAGAGAATAGGGTAAATTATTTAAAAAAAAACCTAAATCTTAAACTGAGAATGGGACGAAAGGGAAGGAATGCCACTCCTAGTAGCTACATCCCTGCAGGTAAAGGTTTTATGTAAACTTTTTATGTACATTAATGGAAAAAGGAATTATGTGTGCGTGTAATGTGGATTATGTGCCTTTAGTAGATTTGGATACTGATGTAGAGAGGATAGGAAATGCTTGGGGAATGAAGAGTAAAGTAAGTGGCTAATCACAACTGACCACTATAATTAGGGACTTACTATACATGACAGAATCTGAGCTATTACCTTGAATGACCATGTTGGTGTTTGAATCTTATAGTGTTTAGAGATGGTTGGTGGTAGATCTTCGAAGGCTTCCCGAGATGGAGTACGTGATGGACATGGTGTTGGGCCGCGTGTCACGAGGAACAGGGCTAAGACTGCCGAAACGACACCAGAAGAACCCAAGCTTCATCCCCATGAAGGCGGTGATGAGAGTGCTAATCTGAGGGCCTTAGTGAAAGAGGCGGTAGTGGAAGAAGTTCATCAAGTCATGTAGGCGATTCTGCCATCTATGGTGACTGACGTAAGGGATGATGAAAGGAAGGAGAAAAAGGAAAAGAAGAATGCCACTAGGCGAGGGGGCGAAGAAGGAGGTTCATGGGAAAGGGAGCAACCAGAGACTGAGATGGTTGTTTTTAGTGATGATGAGGAAGATGAAGTGGTGCAAGAAACTACAAAGGGGTGCAACTATGTGGCATTCCAGAGATGCAAGCCCCGACTTTTGATGGGAATAGGAATGCTGCTGCTACTCACCGATGGGTGAGGGAAACGGAGGTTGTGTTGGATATCAGTGAGTGCAGGGAGGACCAGAAGGTGAAGTTTTCCAACCACTCGTTTGTGGATTTGGCTTTATGCTTGTGGGACAACATTGTCCAGGCTGAGGGTAGCAGGTCCATTAGCAGGATGAGGTGGCCTGAGCTAAAGAAATTAGTGATTGAGGAGTTCCATCCCCATAGGGAGTTGCATAAGATTGAGAGGGAGTTCCTATAGTTGGAGGCGGGAACTATGAGGCACCAATAGTACAGGACTAAGTTTAATTAGATGGCAGGCCTGGTGATAGACCAGGTGACACCCGTGTCACGAAAGATCAAGAGGTACATCCAAGGTCTGTCAGCGGATATCCGTAGACACTTGATCACCGCTCAACCAGGCACGTTTAGATCGGTGGTCGATCTGGCAGGGAGACTGCACTATGAGAGAGAGAGCAGGTGACTGTGGTGGAGGTGAGTAAGAAATGTGTTGGTGACAGAAACTGGAACGGGAAATAATTTAGCAGTGGTGGTTTCACTCACAAGAACAAAAAAGGCAAGGGTGGATGTTTGAAAGGTGGTGAAGGTACAGGGATGAGGATGTGTAATAAGTGTGGGAAGGAGCATGAGGGGGAATGTATGTGGGGATTGAACATCTGTTTCAAGTGCGGGAAGGCAGGGCACGTGGCAAAGCATTGTAGGGTGATGAGGTGCTACAACTGTGGCGTGAAGGGGCACATGAGCAGGGTCTGCAAGAAGCCAAGGGCTGAGAACTCTGGGGCAAGGCAGGGGATAGAGAAGGAGAAGGAGGGGCAGAGGACTAAAGCCAAGGCATTCACTATGACTCGGGAGGAGGCTAGAGTGGACCCCGATGTGGTGTCAGGTACCTTCATAGTAAACCAAACTTGTGCCTCTGTGCTTTTCAATTCTGGAGCTAGTAGGAGTTTTATTTCCACTGCCTTCTGTGATAAGTTGCCTGTTAGTAGTAGGAAGGCTGATGAGACCTTCTATGTAGAAACTGCCATTGGTAAGTCTACCAGGATTTCTGATATGCTAGAAATCTATGACATAGAGTTGGAAGGCCATAGATTCTCTGCTAGGTTGTTCGTGATGCCCTTAAGCGGATTTGATGTAGTCCTAGGTATGGATTGGCTAGCAGCGCACGAGGAAAATATCGTGCGTCGCAAGTAGATGAATCGATTGACCATGCCCGATGGGAGTTTGGTGACGATTTACGGCGATAGAGTTGGTACGGTCCAGAAAGTAATTTAGATGGTTGTGGCGGAGAAGTGTATGAGGCGTGGATGTGGTGCCTATCTGGCTTATGTGAAGGATGTGGATGCATTAGTACCACTATTGTCACACGTACAGATCGTGTGTGACTTCCTAGACGTATTCCGGGAAGATCTGCCACCTAACCGTGAGATCGAGTTCCAGATCGATCTGATACTTGGTGCCCAACCTGTTGCTAAGGTGCCATATCATCTAGATCCCTCTGAGATGAAGGAACTGATGATTCAGCTGCAAAAATTGCTAGATAAGGGGTTCATTTGACTGATTATCTCTCTATTGGGTGCTTCAGTCTTATTTGTAAAGAAGAAGGACGGTAGTATAAGGATGTGCATCGACTACCGAGAGCTTAACAAGTTGACGGGGAAGAATCAATATCCGTTTCTGAGGATTGTTGACTTGTTTGATCAGCTCCAAGGTGCCAGTTGGTTCTTAAGGATAGTCCTCCGATCTGGTTATCTTCAACTGAAGGTGAAGGAGCAGGATATTCCTAAGACAGCTTTCATACGTGTTATGGACACTACGAATTCCTCGTGATGTCCTTTGGTTCTCGCCAACTACTTTTATGGACTTGATGAATCGGGTGTGTCGGCCGATGTTGGATAAATCTGTGATTGTGTTCATTGATGATATCCTAATTTATTCAAAGAGAGAGGAGGAACATGTTGGTCATATTAAGGAGGTACTGGAGACGCTTCGAAGGGTAAAGCTGTATGGCAAGTTCTCCAAATGCACGTTCTGGTTGTGTGAGGTTCAGTTTTTGGGTCATGTAGTTAATCCTGAAGGGATCATGGTGGACCCGGCGAAAGTTGAGGCAATGATGCAATGGAAGTCGCCAAAGATGCCATCCGAGATCCGTAGTTTCTTGGGCTTGGCGGGCTACTACAGAAGTTTCATCCAAGACTTCTCCAAGATAGCTTCACCATTGACCAAGTTGACCCGTAAAGATGTGAAGTTCGTATGGGGTCTAGAGCAGGAGAATGCTTTTGAAGAGCTAAAGATGAGATTGACTCAAGCTCCTATCTTGATGTTATCCGAAGGGAGCAAAGACTTGGTGGTCTATTCGGATGCTTCTTATTCGGGATTAGGTTGCGTGTTGATGCAACGGGGGAAAGTTATAGCCTATGCATCCCGACAGTTGAAGATCCATGAGGCAAACTACCCTCCTAACAATTTGGAATTGACGGCAGTGGTGTTTGCATTGAAGATTTGGAGACACTACTTATACGGGACAAAGGGCACTATCTTTAGTGACCACAAGAGCTTGAAGTACTTCTTTGAGGAAAAGGATCTCCATATGAGGCAAAGGAGGTGGTT
Source organism: Flaveria sonorensis (assembly GCA_025506505.1). Taxonomy (NCBI): domain Eukaryota; kingdom Viridiplantae; phylum Streptophyta; class Magnoliopsida; order Asterales; family Asteraceae; genus Flaveria; species Flaveria sonorensis. Next base: position 60,755,002 of record CM046433.1, on the reverse strand, counting down.
AGAGTTGATCAAGGATTATGACTGTGAGATCTACTACCATCCGGGCAAGGCTAATATGGTGGCAGATACCCTTAGCCAAAAGGAGAGACCCGAGCCAATTCGGGTAAAGTCTTATCATATGATCATGACCTCTGATGTGATGAAGCAGGTCAAGGAATTTCAGGACGAAGCTCTGAAGGAGGATCAAATTAACCCTGAGCGGATGAAGGGCCTAGTCATGGAGTTGGGTGAGAACACTCTTGGTGTCAGGACCCGATCGGGGCGGATGTGGATTCCACGTTATGGAGATATACATGGGAAGATCATGGATGAGGCTCACAAGACTTGATACTCAATTCATCCCGGTGCTACAAAGATGTATCAGAATATAAAGAAAGATTACTGGTGGCCGGGAATGAAGCGCGACGTAGTGGAGTATGTGAGTAAGTGCCTTACTTGTTTGCAAGTGAAGGCGGAGCATCAGAAGCCATACGGGAAGATCCAAACCTTGGATATACCCGAGTGGAAATAGAAGAACATCACCATGGACTTCATCACGAAATTTCCTCGCATGGTGAGAGGATGTGATACCATTTGGGTGGTTGTAGACCTCTTGATGAAGAGTGCTCACTTCTTGCCAATCCGAGAGACTTACTCGTCGAAAAGGTTGAGATTGTAACTCATCATGGCGTGCCAGTGTCTATTGTTGCTGATAGGGACACTCGGTTGACGTCTAATTTCTAGAAGAAATTTCATGACACGATGGGTACGAGGTTACACATTAGCATAACTTACCACCCTTAGACCGATGGTCAATCAGAACAAACCATTCAGACCTTGGAGGACATGCTCCGGGCATGCATTATTGATTTTAGTGGAAGTTGGGATGAACACCTACCGTTGGCAGAGTTCTCAAACAACAATATCATGCCAGTATAAACATGCCACTATTCGAAATGTTGTATGGGAGACGGTTCAGAACCCTGGTATGTTGGGGCGATATTGGGCAGAAGGAGTTGGGAAGTATCGAGATCATTTAGGCAACGACGAAGAAGTTGGAAAAGATCAAGGCTTTTATGAAGGCAGCAAAGGACAGGCAGAAGTCCTACGTTGATAAGAGAAGGAGGCCAATTGAGTTCCAAGTGGGAGATAAGGTAATGTTGAAAGTATCTCATTGGAAAGAGATTATCAGGTTTCAAAAGTGATGGAAGTTGAGCCCAAGGTATATCGGGCCATTCAAAATCATTGCCAGAGTTGGTGAAGTGGCATACAGGCTGGAACTTCCCGATGAGCTGCATGGGATTCTTCCTATGTTCCATGTATCTCACTTACAAAAGTGCTTAGCCGATGAAGATATGATCGTACTGCTCGAGGACATCGAGGTGGATGAACGGCTCAATTATATGGACCAACCGGTGGCCATCGTTGATAGAAAGGAGAAAATGCTATGGAATAAAGTGGTCCCACTTATGCGAGTATAGTGGAGACACAGGAAGGGTCCAGAGTCTACATGGGAGACTGAGGAAGAGATGAGACAACACTATCCGCCGCTGTTCCAGGAGTGACTGATGAAGAGGTGAGACAACACTATTCGATGGACTTGTAACACCTGGAAATTTTAGAAAAAGAAAAGAAAAGAAAAGTAAAGGGAGCGAACGGGATTTTATTTCAAAAAGCAAGGGTTAAAAGTGTGCAAGGGCCAAACCGGCCCATGACAGGGTTTAAAAAGAAATATGGCCGCCCATACTTCCTTTCCCACGCACAAACTTTCGGCTAGAGAGAGAGAAAGAAGCTCCCATCTGGTTCTAGAGAGAGAGAGTGAAACAAATCTTCAAAAGGCAAGATTTTAAGGTGTTTTCTTCTCGGTTTCAGATGGGTTTAAGCTTCTAGAAAGATTTCTATGTGTTTCTATGTGTTTTGTTACTTGTTTTCGTGTGTTTAGGTGCTAGAACTCCAGGTTGCTCTCGGGTTTATTGTGGTTCACTCGATAGCTGGTTATGGTGAGTTCTAGATCCCCTCTTCTACATGTTTTCTACTTGCTTGGGGCTGATATGCATATTAAATTGATGTTTCATAAACCAAACTATGTTTTTCCATGAAAAATATGGTTGTTTTCAAAAGATGAATGTTTTTAACATATCTTATGATATTAAATGGTTGTTTTTTTATGTTTTAAGTGTGTAACTGGTAGATCTATGTTAAGAATACGCTTAAGATGATGTATGGGACTAGAAACTGCATAAGTTGGATCGTAGGTGTTGAGCATGCTATCCGCTGTAGGCGTTGCATGTCCGCTGTGGACACTTAGAAGGATTATTCATGTTGTTTGCTGTTGTTGAACCCTGAAAGGATCATACATGCCAATTAAAGAGGTGTTTGAAGGTTGTTCTGGTTGGAAATCCCACAAGTCCAAGAAGAAATATGGGTGAAGATTTCAGAAGAAAAAGACAAGTGTTGGGTGTCTGCATTAGTAAATGCAGAAGACCAAAGAACAAATACGGTCAAGTATTTGTTCATCCGCATTTACTAATGCGGACAAGCAAAACAAATACGACTAAGTATTTGTTCATCCACGTTAACTAATGCGGATGACACAGTCAATGCTGAAGCTTAATAGAAGAAATGCTGATGAAGACATCAGATCCGTATTAACTAATGCGGATGAACATTTACAAATGTTGATCATCTTTTCTACTTAGACTAGCATTCTAATGTATAGTTGTCAGGGTAGTTTAGTCATTTTGTACTGGCATTGTATCAGCCTATAGATAGAATAGTATACACTACTTTTGCAAGTTTCACAAAAGTTTTCACACAGGTTACATAAAAGTATTGTTTTGTGCTGCAAGCCCTAGCACTCTTTGTATCTTGTTTACCAACATCAATATACAAAGCACTTATTAGTATTTTCAGCATTTAATGTTCTTTGATTTAGTATTTCCGCTACATAATCATTGACTCAATCATCATATTCGATCCTAGTTGTGTCACATCAACTGAGATTCCCATCTCAAACCCAGTCAATTGGTATCAGAGACTTCGCTCTTGAATTCATCTCAAAATCAGTGCAGATCTTGAACAAAAATCGATTGAACTAGTCATTGAGTTGTTTATTAGCAAGTGTTACACTTCTAATAAGCATTCATACTGAAAATACATGAAACTTCATCAACCATCATTGTGCTTCTGTCCGACAAACATAAGAAGACTATTTGATTGTTGATTCTCAAACAAAATCAGACAAAAACCACTCAAAATCAAGATATTAACCCTAAATTCAACTTAAAATCGACTCTACTGTGAACTGTTCATAATGTCAACCATTCTGACACTACTGTTCACTAAAACCATACAAGATTACCAGGACATTGGACCGTTTGAACATTCTGGACAAAAAATCAACTTAATCAATATTCAAACCATCTAAAATCAGTTTATCATAATGGATTCTGCTAATTTTTCTGAACTTGGTCATGCGTCTAAACCTCTAATGCTTAAACACATGTCTGAGTTTAAGCAGTGGAAGATAAGGTTTAGAAATTACATTATAGGTGTGGATCCCGACTACTAGATTTCCATTTACAAAGGACCCTGCATTCTTGTGTCTCTCAATGCTAATCAAGTTGCTCAGTACAAAACTGCTAGAATTCCCATTGAGGATACTAATCTAAATCTTGATGATGATGAATACAAGAAAATCAAGATAGATCCCAAAGCCTACTCCATTCTGACTCAAGCTTTGAAAATGGATGTCCACAAAAAACTAGAAATGTATGGAACAGCCAAAGGTGTCTGGGATGCACTATAAATCATGTGTGAAGGAAGCAGTGAGGTGACAGAGATAAACAAAGACAAATTGGTGAACCAATATGAAACCTTCCATCATACCAAAGGTGAATCAATATCCAAGCAACTACATCATTTTGTATAGTTGGTGAATGATCTTGGGATCATGGGGGTTACATACAATGAGAAAGAAATGAACAAGAAGATGCTACACAATCTGCCTGAAAGTTGGAAACAGAATGTCACTATGTTGAAGAACACTATTGACTTGGAGAGTACAAGCTTAGACATCATGATTGCTAAGATTGAAGCTCTTGAGTTGGATGAGAGAAGAAGAAATCTTAGTAGACCTCAAGTCATTGACGCATACAAGTTTCCATCTGAAACTCATTCTATTGAAAATACATTTGTGACTGAAGAAGATGATTTTCTATCATCAAGAGATCAAGCTAGAACTATGGGATTTTGTGCTGTTTCACAACAAAACAAACCATCATCTTTAACTCCATTTACAGCAACACCAACTAGCATGCCTAGTGATCAAAAATCTGAAGAGCAAAAGGCAACTTACAATGCCTTTGTTGCTAGTTTTGAGGCATATTTGGGAGGAAGACTCACTTCAGCTCATCTAATTCAAGAAGATCTGGAAGAGATGGATCCACATGATGTTGAAGAAATGGACTTGCAATAGGAGATGGCCATGATTGCTATGAGAGTCAAGAAATTCTTTCGAAAAGGGAAGAAGCTGAGTCTGAATGAAAACACAAAACTTGGATATGATAAATCCAAGGTAAAGTGTTTTAACTGTGGTATGACTAGCCACTTCTCTAGGGAATGTAATGCTCCAGAAGAAGTAACAACAACTATCAAAGAACTTCACATGGTCAGCCATTATCACAACCCAATTTAAGCTATTAGTGAAGTAATCAACATCAGTACTAGCATCAAAGTCAGCAATAGCAAACACATCAAAGTCAGCCTCAACTGACCCATCAAGCATAAGGAAATAGCCAACCAACCTCTAATGCACTTTTCATCAGACAAGATGGAGTTTGTGATTGGAGCCTATATTCAGAGGATGTCAAACCTTAATTTCAAAACCATGCTCTCATGGCTCACATCAATGATGGTCCAGCTCCAATGCCAACTGAGGTAAAATCCAATCTATGTTCTAATAATTTTATCCAAGAAGTACAGGAATGTCGAGAACATAATCACAAGTTGGCTATTAAAATCAAAGAAGAGATGGTCAAAACTGAAATGTTAAAACATGAAATGAAGAGTTTTGAAATCAAAATAAAATCACTTCTTTTAGATATTGAAAGACTTCATGGTGAAAAGTACACTCTCGCAGCTGAGAATGAGAGGTTAACCAAATTGTTAATGAAAACCAAGGCTGAGCAATCAGCTGCTGAAGTGAAACTTGAAAAGTTTTAATTCTCTTCTGCTAAGATGCAAGAGTTACTTGTCTCACAAAAAGAGCCAAAGGACATGAATGGGATAGGATACAATTTTTGTCCTCCTCCATATAATGACAACTATACGGTTATGCTTGAGTCACTCACTCAATCTGATTCAACTGAAGCTAAAGTTATTGAAACTAAAACAATTGTTTCACAAATAACTAATCCTCAAAACAAACCAAATGTTTACATTGAAACCAATGAGGATAAAATCAAATTGGGTCACCTAATAAAAATCAAAGAGTGCTCATACAAACCCGTAGTTGTCAAGAAACCCAAAAGCCCAATCAAGGCCATTGTGCCATTTGTGAGATTCACTCCCGAGAATCTCAAGGTGGAAAAGAAAGCTGAATGTTCTGTGAAATCTTCTGCTGAAAGTAGATCTGATAGTGAAATCAAATCTCCAAAAATATCAAGCAAATCAGAAAAGGTGTCACTGAAATTCAAACAAGGGGTCGTTTTTGATATTTATAATAAAGAGCATATAGACTAATTTGAAAGGGAGTTAAATAAAGGCAAATAGAAGCAACATCAGTCTCCAAAAACCAAGCAAAGCAGGATTTTGAAACAATCTGCTACCACCAAGAAAACTGAAGTTGCGTCTTCATTAAAAACCAAATTTGAGGGTAATTCAAAATATGCTAAATCAAATGAAGCCTCCACATCAAAGTCAAAGGAGAAACAAATGAATAGTGACATTTGTGACATCTCTAATCAGAACACAGATGAGTGTTATTTTAATAAATATTGCTCCATCTGTGACATGAACAATCAATCAACCAAAAACTCTTATTTCAACAAGTATTATTCTATATGTGATATGACAAATCACAATACATCTGATTGTTTCTTTAAACCAAAAGGCTTGAGAATTCCAAAAAACAAGTCTATTTCACCAATTTCAACTGACCGGGTGAAAAATAGAAGTCCAACACATACTAAACAAACACGGATTTCAAATTCTGATGAGGACTTCTATGATCAATGGCAGTCAAAGAGTAACAAAAGGAATATTAATCATAATATGAAACAATCACTGAGCTCTCATCAAAGATTTAAAACAAAAGTAATTTCTGAAAAACAAAAACGTGCCCAATTTCTACATAGAAACTAGGATCAAAGATTTGAATACTCTGCTGATAGCTCAGTTGAAATTGATGAAATAAAAACAAAAAGGACTCCACTGAAATTCATCAAAGCATCTTCCTCTAAGTCACAACCGAGAGGAAAGTATCAAGAAGTTACAGTACTGGATAGAACCGGCCAACCCAAGACCATTTTTGCTTGGGTTCCATATTCTAACTAGTTCTTTTGTGCTTACAGGGTCATCCATACAGGTCCAACAGTGTATGGTATGTGGACAGTGGATGCTCCCGACACATGACTGGAGATAGTTCCCTCCTTCATAATTTCAAGCACATACAAGGAACTACTGTAGCATTTAGTGGAGATTTACAAGGTGGTAGAATTACTGGGGAAGGATCTGTGATGAATGGACTGCTGAGTTTTGACAAAGTCAACTACTGCGAGCAACTAAACATCAATCTCCTCAGCATGTCTCAGATCTGTGACAAGAAATATTCTACTCACTTCACAGACACTCATTGCTACATTCTGAAACCAGGATTTCAAATTCCTGAGGAATGGGTTGTCTTGAAGACTCCGAGAAAGAATAATACATATGTCTTGAACTTTAATTCTGCACTACCTTCAGAAGAAACATGTCTTTTGTCTAAAGCATCATTTCATTAGTCACAGCTTTGGCATAGACGTTTGGGACACACAAATTTTAAAAATATGAACAGATTGGTTAAAGGAAATCATGTGATAGGTTTTCCTCAAAAAGAATCTAATTTTGTTGACCACTATTCTACGTGTCTTAAAGGGAAACAACATAAATCTTCCCATAACCGAAAGCTCGTGACCACAAACAATTCTCCATTGAAGTTACTTCACATGGATCTCTTTGGACTAACTCATTTCATGAGTATTAGAAAGAAGCAGTATTGTTTGGTGATCATTGATGACTTTTCATGATTCACATGGGTCTTCTTTTTACTTCATAAAAACAAAGCGTCCCAAATAACAAAAGATTTTCTCACAAAAATAGAAAATCAACTTGATCAAAAAAGTAAAATTAATCAGAAGTGATAACGAGACTGAATTCAGAAATGAAGATCTAAGTTCATTTTGTACACAGAAAGGCATTGCTCATCAATTCAGTGTAGCTAGAACTCCTCAACAAAATGGAGTAGCTGAAAGAAGAAATAGAACACTAATTGAAGCAGCAAGAACAATGCCAGCAGATGCTAAACTGCCAATTACCTTTTGGGTAGAAGCAGTCAACACATATAAACTTCTTTTCATAGAAAACCATTATTGGTTTCTTCAAGTGTAGATGCTTTTTAAAGATTAACATTTAGTCTTTATGTGTCTTGTATAGTTTTTGTCATAGTATAGGGACTATTTTGTAAATATTTATTCCTTTTGTATTGATAGTATAAATAGCATAGATAAGGTATGTGTAGGGAGAATTTTTTTTAGACCTTAGAACGAATTGTAGCTGTTTTCTTTCTACACTTGTACTCTCTATGCATTCTATCAATGAAACTATGAATTTTTGTGATATGTTTGCTTAGATTTGATTACTTGTGTTTGTTTTGATTGAATTGTATCATGATATCATCACAGATCGATCCATTTTGATCCTATCAAATGGTATCAGGGCTGTTGGTTCAGTGATTGAAGTTCTTCAAACTGTCGAACTCTTAAAATCACTTGAATCTGTGATTGATAAGCGATTCAATCAAATAATTGTTGATTTTAGTTACTTTTCATCATCAGAAACATGAACTGAATCACAATTGTAGCTCAATTCGTTCAAAAATCAGTGAATTTGTTAAAATCAGTGTTCGAACTTGTTCTTTACAGTTGAACTGATTTGCAAGCTGAAAATCGATTTGTTGTTGTTATTTGATGAAATTGAAGTTAGAGGATTGTTAATTGATCAAATTCCTACCCAATTGGAGGATTTTAGGTCAATTCATCAAGTTTTGAAGGACTTCAGAAGATCTGAGTTCGTTTGAATCTGTTGAAGTTGGAGCATTAGGTCATAACACTACTGAAAATTGCCCAAGTGTTAGGCGCTTGAAAACTGTTTAGGCGCTTTTCAACTATTAAGGCATTTTTGGTTTAGGCGTCTTCCCACTATGAAGGAGTATTACAACTGTGTGGACACTTTAGATCTTTTCATAAACCAAGGAATTATAGGCGCATTACAATTGTCTAGGCGTTTTTTTGAACTGTTTGGGCGTTTTGACACCCAGACGTCTGACAACTAATTGGGCGTTTCACAACTGTTCAGGCTCTTTACAAGTTTGGGCATTTTAGAATTTTTCTAAGGCAATCCCTTAGGCGTTTCAAAGTCAAAGGAAGTTTCACAACTGTTTGAGCGCTTCATCACTGTTTAGGCTCATCAACATCAACACTTAGAAATTTTTCAGAAATTTTTCAAAAACTTAAAAGTCCAAAAATATTTCAATTCATTGTTTTAATTCAAAAACTTAAAAATAACAAAAACAAATCTTTTTCTAAAATACAAAATTAAAAATGGTAAAATCAGAAGACTCAGAGAACTGAGTTCCTAAACTGAAGAACAGAGCTGATTTTAAGAATTGGTCACTTAGACTGAAAAATCACCTTAATTCTATTGATACTGATCTATGGAAATCAATAGAAAGAGGACCTCACATTCCTATCACTTTAGATGGTCTTGATGGAGGATTTGTCTACACTAAAGACTCTCCAGAACCATACCCTGAAGATGGATTGCAGGGTGATGATTTAAAGAAAGTTAAGAATGATATAAAAGCATATACTCTGATATGTAAAGGACTACCTCTTGAAGTCCTAAGAAGACTAGATGGATATCAAACAGGATATACCATGTATAAAGCCTTGAAGATAATTTGTGAAGGAGGTAAAGAAATTCAAGATCTCAAAAAGCAGAAATTAAAGAGACAATTAGAACTATTTGAGCACTTATCTGGTGAAACCATAAACCAAATGATGAATAGGTTTGTGCAACTCACAACTGAGATGTCAACAGCTGGCATAAAAAATGATCTAAAAGATCAAAACTTTAGGCTTCTCAATGCTCTTCCATCTTCATAGAAGCAAACAGTTACACTGTTAAAGCATACTGAGAAATTTCCTATGGATCTTGATCTGTTGATAGCCAAAATTGAGTCTTTTGAAATTGATGAAAGTTCAAGGAATAATGACAGAGTAGCTTCAATGTCTCAGTACAAATATCTTGCATCTCCAGCAAGTACTATGGAAAATGCATTTATGGCTAAAAATGAGAGTTTACCTGAAGAAGAGGGTGATCTGTTTGTAGGAGCAGGGTTCTTTACTGATTCTTCTTATACAAGCGCACCTGCTTATACATCTCAGCCATAACCTCAGTCTTCTCCTATGCCTCAAAGTTCTAAACCTCAAAATAAGACTCCATCTGTTAACTCTGCTAAATCTAGCAAAGTTAAAGATGTCATCAACATCCTATTACAAGATGAAGAGTCTAAATCTGCCTTTACTGCTTTTATGGCTAGTTTTCAAGCTTATCAAGGTAGCCATTTAACTCAATTGGATCTTGTTTTGTAGAACTTATTTGAAATGGATCCAGATGATGTGGAGGAAATGGATTTGAACTTGCAGATGGTGATGATTGCTTATAGGACTCAGAAACACTCTTACGTCAACAAGGACTACAAGCCAAGTGCTAACAAGACTATTGGATTTGACAAGACTAAGTCAAGGTGTTTCAACTTTAATAGTTATGGCCACTTTTCAAGAGAATGAAAAGCTCCTAGAAACAAAGGAGGGAAAGGCCAATCGAGTTCAAGCAATCAAAAATTTCAACAATCATCTCAGAAGACATTTCAGAAATCATACCAAAGCTTACCAATTCCTAAACTGAAAAATGAATCTAAGTCATCTGAAGAGCCTAAGAAAGCTCTAGTTGTCAATATTAAAGATGGATATGATTGGAGTGCTTATGCTGAACAATTTACTACTGATCTAACATCCAATTTATCCCTTATTGCAGAAGTTCAAGGAGAAAGATGGTCAGAGGACAATGATCCAAAAGCTGAAGGGAATTCTGAGAATGAGGAGGAAGAATATGACTGGAGTGACAAGTCTGATCCTAAAGAGGATTTAGAAGAAGTTGCTTTGATGGCACAGTGTAATCAACCAAAGGTTGAAAATTCTAACTCTGAGACCTATCCTCCTAAATATCCTGAAATACCATCACAAGTAAGAGAAAAATTATGCATAAAACCTTGCTTTGAACATGTTGAATACTACAGAAATTACTCTTACAAAATATGTGAAAAACTTAAGCAAGAGGAATTAATGCTTAATAAACTCAAAAATGATCATAAAGTGCCAAATGAAAAGATCATTTCTTTACAAACTTCATGGAACAAAACTTTGAAAGAACTAGAAATTTGTTTCAAAACAACTTGAACAAATGACCAAGAACTTAGAACAAGAGAAAATAGCACACGCTGCTACTCAAGTTGATCTTGCTAAAGTCAAAAGTTCCAAAACAATCGTGGAACAACTGGTAAGTGAAAGAAAAGATAAACAAAAAGCAGGATTAGGTTTTACTCACGAACCAATGCCTGAATCTATAGCTAACACTTTGCTAGAAAATTTTAATACGCATGATCACTCTCCTGAAAATAAGGCAAAACTCAAAGCTTTCCAAAACAAGAACAAGATTTCTGATAATGAAGAAGAGAAAGCTAATGTAGAAATCTTTGAAGAGAAAGATACTGAAAAAATAAAAAACGGTCATCCGGTTAAAGTCAAATCTTATGAACCAAGACCGAAAAGCAAGAAAATTTATGTTCCAAAAGAATCAGTCTTGGAGGAAGTAATCACTAAAAATGATAACCAAAACTGCAAAACCAAAGATAAAGCTAAACAAGAAGAAGTAACATCAGAAGATTCTAACTCATATGGTCTAAATAATCCAGAATTTATTAAATGGCAAAAGGACCAGAAAAAGAAAGAAAATGAAAAAGAATCTTCAACTGAAGATGTTCAATCTCAAGTAAAATCAAGTTCCACAAAATCAAGGAACCAGAGAAGAAGAAGAAAAATGAATAAAGCTAAAAATGATCAAATTAAAGAAAATCAGACACAGACAACAAATCAAACAAATAAATTTAAACCAATCAAATTGTGTCTGCTGGTATGTTAAACATGAATTCAATTCAAGATGTTAAGCAAACTCCTAAGAACAAATCAACCTTTGATCCGAAAACAGGTTCAGATTCTAAGTCTTCCGCTGTCATTAAACGATTTGTATCTAAGAAAACAAAGAATGAAGTTCATGTTCAAAAACCAAAACAAAATGTTCAAAAGAACAAAGTGTCAAATCAAAAACAAAATTTGACAAAACAAAAACAAAAGATTAACGTTTTGACGCCTAAACCTAAACAAGAAACAAATGTTGTGTCAATATCAAAAGTTAACAAACAATTGTTTAAAACTCCATAGAGGTACTGCGAAATATGTGACATGTACAATCATAACACTACTTGTCAAGATCAGCGATCTAAGTTTGATCAATTAGAGATGAATTGCAGCGGAATTGGAACAAGAATTAGACAAATATAGCAAGAACACAATAGATATTCAATGGAACAGTACACGGTTATAGAGAAATAGGGTTTTCTGCAAAAGGGATAATATCATTCATGCACAAATGCTTCGGTATGGCGGCTGCTAAGCTTTTCGGGGTTCACTCAGCTGTGCGTCGCCCCTTACAATTAGGTCAACATTCCTAATATAAAGGAATGTGACGTCTGCTGATGTCACTTGATAGTGACATCTAACAGAATTATTACAAACAACTGAAAGTAAGCAAACTACTGAGAATGTTCACAACAACTGAGAACATCTCAGAGTATGCTAAGTACAAGATGAAACTAAAACTACTGAAACTAAAGTACTGATTACAAGAAACATAAAACTACTGAAAGAAACCATCACAACTACTGAAGAGGTCTTCTTCAGCTCTTGTGACAACATCTGAAACTTGGTCTTCAGTCTTTGTCTTCAGCTTTTGTCTTCAGACTTTGTCTTCAGTTCTTTTCACTTCAGACTTTGTCTTCAGCTCTTTTACTTCAGACTTTGTCTTCAGCTCTTTCACTTCAGACTTTGTCTTCAGACCTTTCACTTCAGACTTTGTCTTCAGACCTTTCACTTCAGACTTTGTCTTCAGCCTTTCACTTCAGACTTTGTCTTCAGACCTTGTTATCAGTTGATGTCTTCAGCTGTTGCAGACTACTTCAGTTGTTGTAATGTCTGTGGGACTTAAAGGTTTTTCTGATCAGGCTCATTGGTTCTTTTGGTCCAACAAACTCCCCCTGAACCAATGCAGCCAAAACCTTTAAGCTTATTGAGGTCCCACTTATTCTTGGCAGAAATACTCTCTTGATCAGCTTCAGAGATATCAGATAAGCACAGGCCAGGGAACAGGTTTCAGTAGATGTGAATGTCAAAGGATGGAAGGGAACTCTGTCTTGGGGAACTGGACACAGAGCTGTTATCCCAACCATGAAACCTACTTCCCATTGATGAGTCTATAAGACTCTCTGACGTAGGCCTCAAGGAGAACAACTTGTTCCTCCTTAGTGAGTTCTTCTGCTTCTCCTTCGAAGAAGAACTCTGGGCCATAGTACTCTGATAGGTACTTTACGTCTTTCCATTTTTCAACTCAACAGTTATCTCTCTGTAAGCAAATTCATCTGGGTGAGTCCCTTCTAATAACAACTGGAGTTCATTTTTCTTGATCTCTTCAAGCCTCTTGTATAACAACCCCTTCTTGACCATTTTGTTCTCCATTAGAGTTTGAGGGGTCATCTTTGACTTGTAGGCTCTCTTGAAGTCTTCAAGTATCTCCCAGGGTGAGACTACAATGGCCAACATAATAACAGCATCTATGGTCTTTCTCACTTGGCCATTGTATCTACTTGGTATGGATTTCTTATGAATTCTAGAACTAACCCTGGGGTCTGGCCAAATCCTTACTCTCTCCTTTTGATATTGAAAGGTATACCTGAGAGCATACAGCCTTTGAGCGTGTTTCTTCATGGCTTGTATAGATGATGACTGAGGAAACTCTTTGTCAACCATCTTCAAAAGTTGCTCATCGTGCTGTTTCTGCTGTTCTTCTTCTTCAATCTTAACTTTCACCATTTGCCTCTGAAAGTCTGGTGTGATCATTTGTTGACTTCTGGGCTCAGGTATTTTTAGAACAGCAGAGATTGGCAGACTGTCTTCTTCATCATCTTCTTCTTCTTCTTCCATCCTCAACACCCTTCTCCTCCTTCTGGGTGCATCATTGGATGTGGTTTGAGGTGGTTTTTGGGGTAAGGGAGTTGGTTTTGAGGGTTGAGTTGGTTTAAGTTTAGGTTTAGGGATTGGTTTGGAGAGTTGTGGGGTTGGTTGTTTTTGAGTGGGAGTTTGGGAAGGCTGATCTAGCATTTTTGTGGTAAGTTTGGCTTTGGAAAGCTTGGCCATATCAGTTCTCTTCCCAGCACCTGCTTCATCTAAGGCTTCGATAATCAACCCTTTATTGAATGCTTCAGAAGCACAGATTCTGGTGGTTATTGCCAGAATACTGTCTCTGGTCCATGATTTAATCTCAATTAATGATCTTCCCAAGTATTTTGCAATAAACCTGATCATTATCTCCAACCTCTCCCTTTCCATCACACTGTAACTGGCCCATCTCTCTTGTATCTCTTTAATCTCCAGCCTTCTGATCTCAGTGTCTAATGTAGCTGTATCAAAGCCCTGTCTGAAGAGTTGGTCTATTATTTGTCCATTGATCTGCTGTGAGCTTCATCAGCTTCTTTAACCAGATCTTCCAATGATTTCTCTTCATCAGGCTTTTGAGTTTCAGCACTTTTCTTTCTCTTGTATGTGATCAGCTGTTTTTCCTTTTCTAACTCCTTTTCTTTCTCTTGTTGTTTCTCATCTTCCACTCTTTCTTTCTCTTTTTTTCACTGCCTTAGACTCCCCTTTTTGGGTGCATTGGGTTCAGGGGTTTGAATGGCAGAAAGCTTCTTTTGCACAGCATCATCAACAAGTGTTTGTAGATTTGAGGAGATCCTCTCATCAATGGCTTTATGCACAATCTCATTGATGATGGGAGTGATGAGAGGTAAGGAATGTTGAAAGGTAGCAACCATCTGCTCAGAGGGGTTCTGTCCCTGAGAGGTGGTGCCAAAAGCAGTGGCTGGTGGCTCAGTTGAGTGTAGTGGCTGAGTGTTTGGTGAACCTTCAGATGAAGGTGCCATCTGTGGGTTTATTGGGGCAGATGGACTTTGATCCTGAGACATTTTGGCAAGCAGTTCTTTGAGTCTGCTCACCTCAGCCTCAAGGATTGTGTTATGGGCTAAGACATCGAAGAAAAAGCCCAGGTCATCATCAGTCTTTGCTGAATCACCTGACCTCCTGATTGAATCAGGATGTACATGCCCTGAGTGTAGATCAGTTGTAGCATGTGCCCCTTGTTCTTGGTTCTGGGGACTTCCTGCCTCAGGACTGAGTCCTTCATCGGCAGTTGCCTCTGGTGAGGTCTTAGAGATGTTACCAACTGCATCCTGTTCATTTGCTGAATCAGTAGAAGTGGCAGCCTCACCAGATGTTCTAACCTCCTCCTCTACACGGGGAGATTGAACATTATAACCCCTGTGCTGTGGGTTATCAGCAGCATTTTGGTCCTCTTCCTCAGCTGTTGAGGTTCTCCCCATTGTAATTGGTTTCTGGGGAGGAGGAGAGGAATGCAGCTGACTCAGCACTTGTGCAACTATAATGGTTGGGCTTTGAGGGGCGGTTGCATTTGGAGATAGGTTTGAAGCAGATTGCACCCGGGGTGACTGGTGCTCTTCAATGGTAACCTTCTCAATTGAGATAGGTTCCAGCATTGTGGTATCCCCAATTATGGTTGCATCAGGATCCTGTTGAGAGGATGCCTGAGCGGCTAGGGCTGGTGGAGTCTTTGACACTACTGGGGGGTTAGAACCAGTAAGTGTTTCCTGTATTGGTGTTACAGGGGCATCCTCAGGGGACTCATCTCCCTGAGTAGCCTTTTTGGGCTTTTTGGTGTTGGGTTTGGTGGGGACTTTGGATCTGGAAGTGGAGGCTGTGGGTTCCCGCTGCTTGGGTTTTAGCAGCCGGGCAGCCCCTTTCAGTGTAGGGTCAGAGTTGTGCCTGGAGTATACTTCAGGCAATACAGCCGGAGCAGGGACTCCAAGGCCAACAAGGCCGTCTGATTTTAGCTGATTTAAAATTATGGCCATGAGAAACCTGGGATATAATATCCATCTGTTTGCCACAGGTTTCAAAGCCAGATCCTTTAGTTCCATGAAAACTATCTCAGAAAAATTTAGATTTTGTCGTTCAAAGATAGAGTATAATACCTGTTGCCATCGGGAGGACATCTGATCCCATGAGGAGGTTTTTGATGCAAGGCAGACATTCACCATGTGGAATATAAGACGTTCAGCATCATGGAAGTGCTTCTTCAGAATGGTGGTAGCACTTAAGTCTCCTTCATACCCGTTATTGATGAAAGACATATCAGTTGTGCCTTTCGGGTATTCTGTGACACAGGTGGCATCATGTAGATTTAGGGTTTGTCGAATGATGTCTGGAGTGATGACCACCTGTTTCTGGTTAACCAACGACTGGAGAGTGATTTGGCTATCATTCTCACCAGTTTGCACAGAGACGTTGGTCCAGAATTGGCTTAGGGAATCGGGGTATATGGTAGGATTCAGAAGAAAAGCGGTTCGGTACTGGGAATCTACCATAAGATCGATGGCATTATCAAATTTGTTCCAAAAGGCCGATTTCGAGTGGTAGGCAACACAGTTGTGTCTGGGTTTGAGTTTCATGGTCGCCATTGTTGAGAGAGTGAAGGACGTAAAACGGCTAATGAAACGTTTGAAATTAGGTTTAGGTATTTATAGCGTAAGAAAAGGCTGATATAAAACGACTGATGACTGAAGAAACAACTGAAGACTTGGTATTAGTCATCAGTAGTTTGAAAACAACTGAAGACCTGGTTTTGGCTTCAGTTGTATGAAGTGAAACAGCAGTTGTAGAAACAACTGAAGAGAAAAGTTTCTCATCAGCTGTTGTCGTCAATTCTTAGCTCATCAGCTGTTTCATTCTGACCTCAACACTTATCAGACTGTCTGATTTTCAGATGTTTCATTGGTCATCAGTACTTATCTGTTATACTGACATCAGTAGTTGTAACTACATCAGTAGTTGTAACCACATCAGTTCTTTTCAACAGATAGAGTACTTCAGTACTTTTAAGTAATTTAGTCTTCAGTAGTTATGAAAACTACTGAGGATAAAAGAACTTATCAGTACTTATTTGTGACAATAGTATACGAATGCTCATCAGTACTTGTTGACTGAGATCATCAGTAGTTGTCACTTATTCTAGCTGCAGCATACCAAGCCTTAACACTAGGTTTTGGAAAGTTGAACTGTCCAAAGGCTTAGTAAATATGTCTGCAAGCTCATCAGCACTAGGAACAAACTTTGGATCAATCAGACCTTTTTCAAAACAATCCCTAATAAAATGGTGTCTGATCTCAATATGTTTGGTCCTAGAGTGCTGGACTGGATTCTTGACAATACAAAGAGCTGAAGCACTATCCATTAGTAATGGAGTCTTAGTCTCTGTAATGCCATAATCCAATAATTGATTCTGAAGCCAGAGTACCTGAGATGTACAACTTGCAGCAGCAATGTACTCGGCTTCAGCAGTGGATGTAGCAACAGATGTTTGTTTCTTACTCTGCCAAGAAACCAAACAGTTGCCTAGGAATTGACATCCACCAGAAGTTGATTTTCTAGTTAATTTACACCCTGCATAGTCACTATCAGAAAAAGCAACTAATTTGCAAGAGTGCCCAGTGGAATACCAAAGACCTAGAGATTGAGTACCTTGCAGATATCTAAAGATCCTCTTGACTGCAATCAAATGAGACTCTTTAGGAGCAGCCTGAAATCTAGCACAAACACAAGTTGCAAACATAATATCTGGTCTAGAAGCTGTTAAGTACATCAAGGACCCAATCATACATCTGTAAAGTGTTTCATCAACAGCTTTACCTTTCTGATCTGCATCCAGTTGTGTGGTGCTGCACATGGGAGTAGAACAGGGCTTACAGTTTTGTAAATCAAACTTTTCCAAAAGACTCTTTGTGTATTTTGACTGATGAATGAAAGTTCCATCAGCCTTTTGTTTGATTTGCAAACCTAGAAAGAACTGTAATTCTCCCATGGCACTCATTTCGAATTTTTGTTGCATCAACTTTGTAAATGCATCACACAACTGTGGATCAGAGGATGCAAAAATAATATCATCAACATAAATTTGAACAAGGAGCTTATGCTGACCCACTTTCTTAATGAACAAAGTTTTATCTATGGAGCCTCTAGTGAAATTATTCTGAAGAAGAAAATTTGACAGTGTTTCATACCAGGCTCTAGGAGCTTGTTTCAACCCATAAAGAGCCTTATCAAGTTTATACACCCAATCAGGATGTTTATTATCCTCAAAACCTGGTGGTTGACACACATAAACCTCTTCTTTTATTTTACCATATAAAAATGCACTTTTGACATCCATTTGAAAAACTTTAAGATTGTGGAATGCAGCATAGGCTAAGAACAATCTAATTGCCTCCAGTCTGGCTACAGGGGCAAAGGTTTCATCATAATCAATACCTTCTTCTTGTGAAAACCCCTGGACAACCAGTCTGGCCTTGTTCTTGACAATTTGCCCATTTTCATCTGTTTTATTCCTAAACACCCATTTAGTGCCTATTGCACACTTACCTGGGGGTAGAGGAACCAGTTCCCACACTTGCTGCTTTTTGAACTGAAGAAGCTCAAGCTGCATGGCATCAACCCATCCATTGTCTCTTAATGCAATATGATAGTTCTTTGGCTCTTGCTGACTGATGAAGAGAGCATAGAAGCAGAAGTTGGACAATTGACTTCTAGTTGAGACACCAGCATTGATATCACCAATGATTTGAGACATTGGGTGATTCTTCAGCTCTTGGTACACTATGAGATCTGTGCAAGTGTTTGTAGCACGCTCAGCAGCAACAGATGTTGATCCAGATTCTTGAAACCAAGTATTAGATGGCAAGTCAAATGAAGTAGAGGATTCAGAAATCTCATCAGCATTTGTTGTGGATGGTGCTACTGAAGCTACAGGAACATCAAGTTTAGTAGACTCAGGCAGTTGATCACTAAACTTGAATAGGTGAGTACTGGGATCATCATCAACATCAGTACCACCAGATGGATGACTAGCTGCAGAAGGTGATGAATTCACATGATCTGCAACAGCTGGAGGCTGATAAGGAACATATTGCAGTATGTCCAGATCAAACAACTCCACAGGGTTTTGTGGAATTTTGTCCTTAGGAGATTCATTGAACTTCACATGCAAGGTTTCTTCAACCATCTTTGTTCTGCAGTTGAACACTCTGTAAGCCTTGCAAGTGGATGAATACCCAACAAAATACCCTGCATCCACCTTAGAATCAAACTTTTGGAGTTGATCCTTTGTGTTGAGAATGTAACAAGGACACCCAAATGCTCTGAAGAATGAAATTAGAGGAGCCAAATGATGTAGAACTTCATAAGGAGTCTTCATCAACCTCTGATTCACTAAAGCTCTATTTTGCACATAGCATGCTGTGTTGACAGCTTCAGCCCAAAAGGTCAGTGGCAAACCAGAGTCAGCCAACATGGACCTTGCAGCTTCAATTAGGGTCCTGTTCTTTCTCTCCACTACTCCATTTTGTTCTGGAGTCCTTGGGATGCTATACTGCCTCTTGATTCCTTTTGAAAGGTAGAAATCATCAAGTGTATGGTTTCTAAATTCAGTTCCATTATCACTTCTTATACACTTGACTGATAGGGAATACTGCTTCTCTACAACATACAAATTGTCTGAGCAGCCTCATCCTTTGAATGCAAGAAGAAGGTCCATACAAATCTGGAGTAATCATCCACAATTACCAGACAGTATTTCTTCTTTGCCATGCTCATTACTCTCACAGGACCAAAGAGATCCATGTGCAGTAATTGCAAGCAGGCAGTGGACTTTGGTTCTTCTATAGGAGGGAATGAAACTTTGTGTTGTTTTCCTTTTAAACAAGCAGTGCAGGTTTCATCACAGTGGAACTCCTTTATTGGTAGACCTCTCACTAAACTATTGTGGATCAGCTGATTCATGTTTTTGAGATTAACATGACCCAGCCTTCTATGCCACAGTTTAGATTCCTGAGGAGAGGCCTTGGAGAACAGGCAAGGATGACCTTTTAAATCAATCTTCTTTGACAAATCCAAGGCATATACTCTTCCTATCCTGTTGGCCTTCAGGAGAGTATGTTCATCCAATACCTTGTCAATCAGCCTCAGAACTTTGGAAGACAGAATCCGGCAGTTCTGGCTTGTGAAAAGTGCAACATGCCCTTTATCACACATCTGACTGACACTCAGTAGATTATACTTGAGATTCTCCACATGGTTAACATCATCAAATCTGATTTCTCCATTTGACACAAATCCTTTCCCGATGATGTAACCCTTAGCATCATTTCCAAATGAGACAAATCCCTTCTTTCCTTGAGAGTAGTCATTAAGAAGAGAACTGCTCCCAGTCATATGCATAGATCCTCCACTGTCTACATACCAGATGCTTCTTTGGCATGCTGAAGAACCCTGCATTTATCATAAGAAACTAGTTAGCTTTAGAGACCCAAACCTTTTTGGTTTTGGGTCTGTTTTCATCAACAGATTTAACCATAACTTGTTTCTCATGATTAACAGCTGATGAAGGTGGAGATGGTGCTGAAATGGATTTCTTAGATTTGGGCTTGGATTTCCTTTTCAGTGGTTTGATCACAGGTGCATCTAGTTGGTTAACTCTCCCCAACAAATGCTGAACCATCATAACAAGTTGTGTCTGATTTGTTGCTAAAGCCTTCAGCTCATTTGACACATCAGTACTTGTTTTTGATGAGTTCCTGTGACCCACCATTTCCTCCTTCTTGAAATTCACAGACTTAGTCTGATGTTTATCATGAGGAACACTATCAGCTGTTTTCTGATAAACCCCATCCTTCTTTTTGGATTTTGGTGAGGCCTTGGGTTTATCAGTTTGAGATGACTGTGGTACAAACTTGGTCTCAAACTCATTTTTCATTTTATTAATCTCTTCTTTAATGAGCTTATCTCTGTTGAGTTTGGAACCCTTTTTGTACCAGCATTCATCAGATAGATGATTGAATTTACCACATATTTCACATGGCTTATTCTTCATCTTGGATTGATCAACTGCTGAAGTGGAAACTACTGAAGGTGTGATCTTCAGTACTTTCCTCCTTTCAGTACTTGTGTTAAGTACTGAAGGATCGGTAACAACTGAAGACTTGTTCTTCAGCTGTTCTCTATCCGTCCTGAAAGACCGTATGATAGATTCCTCAGCAGTTGTTAATCCTTTTATTTCAGCAGATTTGAAATGCTTTTCAGATGTTGTGACTTGCCCTTCAGTACTTGGAGTACTTTGAGGGACAACATCTGAATTGCTCAGCTTCATGTGTTTATCAGCATTTAAACCATCAGGCAATTGATTTGCTGAGATCTTAACACTGACTTCATCCTCTAATTTTGTATTATCATTTGAGGATGAATCACATGATGATGTGGTTTGGAAATTACTTTCACCTTCAGATTTTACTATTGATTTTGAAGTAAAATCAGTAGGTGGTGCAGTATGATTGTAACCTATTCCAAACTTCACATTTGAAGCTGTTTGCTTGCTGAGAAGCATTTCAAATCCCTTGCAGGATGTTACCCAGCGGTCACACTCAACTTGGGTAGCTGCAAGTGTCTCTTTGAGACTTCTGTGGTTCTCAAGTATGACCTCTACCTTAGCCTTTTCATCATTAAGTTGGCATTTAAGCTTGTAAATCTCATCATCTTTGTCATTAAGAGCAGACTCATACTCAGCTTTTCTTTTGGAAATAGTTTTCTCAAGCTCAAGATTTTGATTGATTAAAGCTACATTTGCCTCTCTAATAGAGACAAAGGCAGCTATGCATGATTCAGAACATAACTTGGCTTTAGCCTCAGAAGATACCTGGGTTACCTGTGAAGATGATGCATTGGAGCAGGAACCCTCAGTAGACTCCAGGGCCATGAGAGCAAGATTCCCAAAAGGATGTTCACCACCATGTTGACCAGCACCAGCAAATAATTGCTCATTGAAACCAGAAAGATCATCTGGTGAGCTGCTCCAGTCAACAACTCCTGGTGTGAAGAAGCTGTGATGAGGTTGAGATTGTGATGGAGATGGTTGAGGCTCAGGTAGGGCTTGAGGTTGTTGTGCTATAGGAACTTGAACTGGATTTGGCTGTGGCATGTAATAGCAGGGATATGGATATGGCATTGGACCCTGAGGGACAAAATATGCAGGAGATTGAGGTTGTGAGTGATGACCAGAACTAGCAGGATGTTGCCCTTTGTTTTGTGAACTATTGCTTGGAAAGGTCACAAAGGGTGCAGAGGAGTTAGATCCAGTTGATCTACACTCTCTTGCAAAGTGCCCAAGCCTGTGGCATTTGTGACACCTCAACTTACTCTTGTCAAAACCAACTTTGGTTTTGCCAGAGAGTCCTGGAAATTTCCTACCAGTTCTCTTGTAGAACTTTTGAGATCTGATATTGATCAAGGCCATTTGGCTCAAAATATCCATCTCTTCTAAATCATCATCAGCAATACCCATCAAATCATCCATGATAAAGCATAAATTATCACTATTACACCCAGAATGACTGTCAACACCAACAAATGCATGATCAGAACTGTTTGAAGAGAAATCTATATGCTCATCATAATGGCTTTCTGATCCAGCATATTCTGACTCATGACCGACCAAGGCAGTGTTCCCTGGTACAAAGTCATCAGTGAGCTTTCCTGATGATGCCAGTTTCCTTTTCTGCTCTATCTCTCTTTCAAATGTAAGCAGTTTCCCATGGAGTTGGGTGAGAGATAGGCTATCCAGATTTGCACTGGAGCGTAGGACAATGGTGTATGTGTCCCATCTCTCAGGCAGTGATCTGAGGAATCTGTTGTTCATCTGGCTGTTAGTATACTCATGCTTGACCATTTTCAGCTCAGAGATCAAGCAGGAGAAACGCTCAAACTGTTGAGTCAGTGTCTCACCCTTCCTATGAGAGAATGTCTCATATTGTTGGGCGAGGATTTCTCTGTTGTTTGCTAAGACCTCATCAGTTCCTCCGAATTGTTCCTTCAAAGCATTCCAGAGGTCATGAGCAGTTTCATGATGCATAAGCCCAGAATAGATTTCATTAGGCAGTGCCATGGCCAGAATTCCATGGGCTTTAGCATCAATCTCAAACAGTTTACGATCATCATCTGAGTATTGCTCCTTCTTCTTCGGAACCATTTGGTTGGTCTCCGGATTGTTCACCATAGGCTTGTGTGGACCGTGAACCACAGATGTCCAACAACCTGAACTGTTAACAGACAGGTGATGGAGCATTCTTCGTTGCCATATGTTATACTCACTCCTAACCAGCATCGGAGGCTTGGTTGAGGAGCCAGTATTGTGAGGGTCATTAGAAGGAGTAGTCATTCTCAGATTCAAACCAATTCAATCAAGTTTCAACAGATTTAGCACAAAAACACAACAAACTCAATATGAACCAAGAAGAAACTCAAATTGAATACCAGAAGCAGTAGAAAATCAATCTCTATAACCAATTCTTGCAAATATGCTAATTCGATCAAACTTTAGATATCAAAATAGCAGTTTCAATGATCAATTGTTAAACCGATCAATGATTAACCTGCTCTGATACCATTTTTCAGGATCAGCGATCTAAGTTTGATCAATTAGAGTTGAATTGCAGCGGAATTAGAACAAGAATTAGACAAATATAGCAAGAACACAATAGATATTCAATGGAACAGTACACGGTTATAGAGAAATAGGGTTTTCTGCAAAAGGGATAATATCATTCATGCACAAATGCTTCGGTATGGCGGCTGCTAAGCTTTTCGGGGTTCACTCAGCTGTGTGTCGCCCCTTACAATTAGGTCAACATTCCTTATATAAAGGAATGTGACGTCTGCTGATGTCACTTGATAGTGACATCTAACAGAATTATTACAAACAACTGAAAGTAAGCAAACTACTGAGAATGTTCACAACAACTGAGAACATCTCAGAGTATGCTAAGTACAAGATGAAACTAAAACTACTGAAACTAAAGTACTGATTACAAGAAACATAAAACTACTGAAAAGAAACCATCACAACTACTGAAGAGGTCTTCTTCAGCTGTTGTGACAACATCTGAAACTTGGTCTTCAGTCTTTGTCTTCAGCTTTTGTCTTCAGACTTTGTCTTCAGTTCTTTCACTTCAGACTTTGTCTTCAGCTCTTTTACTTCAGACTTTGTCTTCAGCTCTTTCACTTCAGACTTTGTCTTCAGACCTTTCACTTCAGACTTTGTCTTCAGACCTTTCACTTCAGACTTTGTCTTCAGACCTTGTTATCAGTTGATGTCTTCAGCTGTTGCAGACTACTTCAGTTGTTGTAATGTCTGTGGGACTTAAAGGTTTTTCTGATCAGGCTCATTGGTTCTTTTGGTCCAACACTACTGAATGCTTTTTTAACAAAAACTGTCACATATGCGACATGGGAAATCACTCAACATCAGAGTTCTATTTTAATAAGTACTGTACATACTGTGATGAACGAAATCACAATAATGAAAATTGTTACTTTCAAAAGAGTTCATCAAGGAAAGGATTTGCTACTTCACCAGTAAGCAAAGGTTATGTTAATCCCCAATATAAAAGAAATCAAAATGTTGGGTTTCAAAGATTAACGAACCAACCTTCCTTAGGATTGAAATCTTTCAAAACAAATGATTTGGTGAGACCTTGTAAGGCCCCGTTCCCGGAGACCTCACAGTTGGTCAATCATAGCACAGTATATATATAAAACATTTCATAGTTCTTAAACCAGTGCAGCAGAATTAATATCAAAAGTCATTCACTTTATTAATAAATACTGTTGATAAGCAATACTTTTTTAATTGTTAATAGGTACAAAAGATCATATTAATTGCATTACAAAACAACAGTACTAGTATGCGTGAAAGGATGCCAGTCTAGCCCCGATGAGTAGCCTCCCCGATTGCCACCCTCTGCAAAATTACCTGCCAACTGAAAATACATAAAAGTCAGCGTTGCTGAGTGAGTTCAAGTTTTTAAACAATAAAATACCTTAAAAGGTTTGTATACGAAAATACCCGTTAAAATAATATACTTTTCATTCGTACGTGATCACACACCATACGTACAGTTAAGATAACATCCAATATCTTCTTTTTACCATTTACATCATCGTTCATTCGAACTTTTATTTTAATCTTTCACTTAATCTGGACCAATGTGCTATGACCCCGATATTGCACAAAAAAATGGTACTGGGCCGAGGTCTACACATAGACCCCATACTGAAGCACGAAGTCGACTCCAGTACCGGGGCAGCAACAAGGGTCCCCTCAATCTCAAAGATTGACCCTGTGAGCATCCAACGGGTTAGCTAAACCGCACACAGTTGAGCTAACAACCTAGTGGTTGTGAACCTCATGTGAATTTGCTTGTAAGACTTTCTTCCATTCTTTATGTTCCACTTCTCATTATCATTAATCTTTCCACTTTCTGTAATGATAATACTTTACGTTATACGGATAAATCACACCACGTAAAGTCACATAATAATATAACAAATAGGAACACAAGAACAACCCAAAACATAAATAAAATAATCAAGTAATATCACCAAGTCAAACCAGGGTCAAACCCTAAAATTCTGATTTCCCAAAATTCCAGAAAATTTTATAAGTGTTTAGGCGCATGGGCACTATGCAGGTGCACGAGCCCTGCTTAGGCGCATTAACACTATTCAGGAGCATGAATCCTATACTTAGGCATTTTAGCTTACATTCTGGGGGCATGAGCTGTTCAGGTGCATGGACTAGCACTTAGGAACCTAAACAAAGGGTTGGGCGCATGACACTAGTGGGGCGCATGAAGCCCCACTTAGGATTTTCTAAGGAAATTCCCAGGCGCATGGGTACTGTTTGGGCGCATGCCCTGAACTTAGGCAGTTTCATGCTATAATCCTAGGCGCATGGGCCCTGTTTGGGCGCATGACTACCGGTTATGCATTTCTACATTTTAGAATCAACCCAGACCTGTTCCATCACCTATTCTAAGCTTAAACATACATTTCTAAGCATACCTAACACAAAAATAAGTTCAGAACATGAGCATACACATATATATACGGTTACAAGGAAACAATTTGAGAAAACCTATTTATATACATTTTCAGCCCCAAAGATACTTTAAAACACATGTAAACGGGGTCTAGAACTCACCTATAGCAGCAAACAAGTAACACTCCTCCAAACTTGCCTGCACTAGAGTTCAAACACCTAAACACAAGCATAAACAAGCACCACAACACCAAAAACACTTAATAATCGGTTTCTAAGGGTGAAACCACAAAGAAACCTAACCAATTAACATATAAACACACTAACGTTCGAAGAAGGCAGCCTTCTTCCTCAACAAACCGAGTGAATCAAGAGTTTTCAGCTCTTTCTTCTTTTCTTGGTCGAACACAACAGCAGAATAAGCTTGGAATGGGCGACCATGCCTTAAAAGTGAAACTTTTAACTTTTTGGTGTACTATTTACACTTTACACCCCTCAACTTTTCCCCTTATTTTATTTTCTTATAGATACTTTTCTTTTTATTTGTTTGACCAAGTTTTCGGGTGTTACAAGTCTACCCCCTTAAAGAGGTTTCATCCCCGAAACTTGTCACTCTTCTAATAACTTTGGGTAATGCTGTCTCATCTCTTCTTCGGTCTCCCATGTAGACTCAGAACCCCTTCGGTGTTTCCACTACACCCGCACAAGTAGAACCACTTTATACCTCAACCTTTTCTCCTTCCGATCGATGATTGCCACTGGTTGCTCCAGATAATTGAGTTGTTCATCCACCTCGATATCATTCAGTGGTACAATCATATCCTCGTCGGCTAAGCACTTTCTCAGATGAGATACATGGAATGTCGAGTGAATCCCAGTTAACTCATCAGGCAATTCTAGTTGATAGGCCACCTTTCCTACTCGTGCAATGATTCGGAAAGGTCCAATGTATCTCGGGCTTAGCTTGCCTCTCTTCCTGAACCAAATAATTCCCTTCTAAGGTGAGACCTTCAACATGACCCTATCACCTACGTTGAACTCAATCGGTCTATGCCTTTTGTCGGCATACAAATTTTGTCTATCTTTTGCCGCCTTCATAAAGGCTTTGATCTTTTCCAACTTTTCAGTCATAACCTTAATCACCTTGACACTTCCCAACTCTTTCTGCCCGATGTCTCCCCAACACACGGGCGTTCGACACCTTCTACCGTATAGCATCTCATATGGTGGCATACCAATGCTGGCATGATAACTGTTGTTGTACGAGAACCCTGCTAACTGTAGGTGTTCATCCCAACTTCCTCCAAAGTCGCTCACACAAGCTCGGAGCATATCCTCGAGCATCTGAATTATCCTCTCAGACTGACCATCTGTTTGAGGTTGATAAGCCGTTCTGAAGTGTAGCCTCGTCCCCATGGCATCGTGGAATCTCTTCCAAAACTTCGATGTGAACCGGGTGTCACGGTCCGACACAATAGACACCAGCACACCATGACGAGCTACAATCTCCTTGATGAACAGATCCACCAGTCTCTTAGAGGAATACGTCTCGCGGTTCGGTAGGAAGTGAGCACTCTTTGTCAGACGATCAACTATTACCCATATGGTATCTTACCCCCTCGTAGTACGGGGTAACTTTGTGATGAAGTCCATGGTGATGTGCTCCCACTTCCACTCGGGTATATCCAATGGCTGGATCTTCCCGTATGGCTTCTAATGTTCTGCCTTCACTTGCAAACAAGTAAGGCACTTACTCACATATTCCACTACATCGCACCTTATACCCGGCCACCAGTAATCGTTCTTCATGTCTTGATACATATTGGTAGCACCGGGGTGAATGGAGTATCGAGTCTTATGATCTTCGTCCATAATTCGCCCCTGTAGATCTCCATATCAGGGAATCCACATCCGCCCAAAGCAGGTTCTTACTCCATGGGTATTTTCTCCCAACTCCGTGACTAGACCTCTCATTCATTTAGAGTTGTGGCAATCTTCTTTCAGTGCCTCATTCTGAAATTCTTTGATCTGTGTCATCACGTCTGAGGTCATCACCAACTGATACGCCTTCACCCGAATCGGCTCGGGTCTCTCCTTTCGGCTAAGGGCGTAGGCCACTACGTTGGGCTTGCTCGGGTGGTAATGGATCTCGCAGTCATAGTCCTTGATCAACTCTAACCAACTCTTTTGCCTCATATTGAGGTCCTTCTGCTCAAAGAAGTACTTTAAGCTTCTGTGGTCTGTAAAGATTGTGCACTTTGTCCCTTATAAATTGTGCCTCCAAATCTTCAACGCAAAAACCACCGCCGCTAACTCTAAGTCATGAGTGGGTTAATTGGCTTCGTGAGTTTTCAGCTTTCGAGACGCATAGGCTATTACCCTTCCACGTTGCATCAACACGCAACCTAGTCCCTAATAGGAAGCATCCGAGTATACCACTAAGTCTTCACTTCCTTCAGGCAATGTCAAGGCAGGAGCCTGAGTTAGTCTTGCCTTTAACTCCTCAAACGCATCCTCCTGTTCCCGTCCCCACAAACTTCATATCCTTACGAGTCAATTTGGTCAAAGGTGAGGCTATTTTGGAGAAGTCTTGAATAAACCTTCTGTAGTAGCCTACCAAACCCAAGAAACTGCGAATCTCGGTTGGCGTCTTTGGAGACTTCCATTGTATCACAGCCTCAACCTTCGCCGGGTCCACCATGATTCCTTTAGCATTCACCACGTGACTCAGAATTGGACTTCACTTAACCAGAAAGCACACTTAGAGAATTTAGCATACAACTTCTCTCTTCTAAGCGTCTCTAACAGTTAGCGTATGTGGCCGACATGTTCTTCTTCTCTCTTTGAATAAATTAGTATATCATCAATAAATACAATCACTGATTTATCCAACATTGGCCGACACACTTGGTTCATCAAATCCATAAAGGCAGCTGGCGCGTTAGTCAAACTGAAGGACATGACGAGAAACTCGTAGTGTCCATAACGTGTGCGAAAAGCTGTCTTAGGAATATCTTGCTCCTTAACCTTTAATTGATGGTAGCCAGATCGGAGATCTATCCTTAAGAACCAACTGGCACCTTGGAGCTGGTCAAATTCAATTCTTCACCTTCAACTTGTTCAATTCTCGGTAGTCGATACACATTCTCATACTACCATCCTTCTTCTTTACAAACAAGACTGGAGCACCACAGGGAGAGATGCTCGGTCAGATGAATCCCTTGTCCATCAACTCCTGCAGTTGAACCATTAGTTCCTTCATCTCAGTCGGAGCTAATCGGTACGGTGCCTTGGCAACGGGCTAAGCACCGAGTATCAAATCGATCTGAAAATCAATCTCGTGATCTGGTGGCACACCAGGTAAATCTTCTGGGAATACGTCTGGGAAGTCACACACAACTGGCACTTCAGACAGTTGTGGTATTGACGCGTCCATATCCTTTACGTATGCTAGGTAAGCATTACAACCGCGTCTCATGCACTTCTCTGCCACCGTCATCGAAATCACCTTAGGAACCGTCGTAACGCGGTCACCATGAACTGTCACCAAACTTCCATCAGGCGCAGTTAATCGAATCATCTTCTTGCGACACACGATGTTTGCCTCATAGGTTGCTAACTAGTCCATCCCTAGTACTATATCGAATCCTTCTAGGGGCATCACATATAGTTTAGCAGGGACCCTATGGCCTTCTAATTCTATGCCACAATCTTCAATCATACTAGAAATTCTGGTTGACTTACCAATAGTAGTTTTTGAGTCAAAAGGCTCATCAATACTTTTACTTCTAACAGGCAACTTAGCACAAAAAGCAGCAGATATGAAACTCCTACTAGCACCAGAATCAAATAATACAGAGGCACAAGTTTGGTTTACTAGAAACATACCTAACACGACATCGAGGTCTACCCGGGCTTCCTCTCAGGTCATCGTGAAGGCTCTAGCACTCGCCCTCTGTCCTCCTTCTTTGGTCCCCTTCTTGGCTCCAGAGCTCTCAGCTCTCGGCTTCTTGCACTCATAGTTCCTGTGGCCAATCCCGCCACAGTTGAAGCATTTCGGTATTCCCACACTTGAAGCACACAGTCACTCCCCTAATACAATCACCAGTGTGTTCCCTACCACATCGGTCACACTTCCTCAACCCGGGCCTGATGACACCACCCGCCAGTCATCCATCCTCCTCCACTTGTCGTTTGGGGTGTAACCGCCACGTCCAAACTGCTTACCTCTTCAGTTCTTATCACCGCCGTTCGCCTTCTTCACTTCAACCACTGCTACTTCCCTTTCATCATACAACATTCCTGCCAAATCCACTGCAGACCTAAAAGTGATCGGTTGGGCGGCGATCAAGTGTCTACTGATGTCGGCCGGTAGTCCCTGGACGTACCGATTGATCTTCCTCGATACCGGCATAACCTGATCCGGCACCAACCTCGCCATTTCGTTAAACATGGTGGTATATTGCTGGTGGGTCATAGTGCCCCCCTCCAGCTGTAGGAACTCTCTCTTGATCTTGTCAAGTTCCTGATGAGGACAGAACTCCTCGATCACTAACTTTTTCAGTTCTCCCTACCTCATCCTTCCAATGGCCCGGTTGGCCTTGGCCTGGACAAGGTTGTCCCACCAACACAGCGTCATGTCAACAAATGAGTGAGTGGCAAACTTCACCTTTTGGTCTTCTCGACACTCACTGATCTCTAATACTTCCTCCATCTCCCTCACCAAGCGGTGAGCAGCAGCAGCATCACCATTGCCATCGAAAGTAGGGGGTCTACATCGTTGGAATGCCCCGTAGCTGCATCCCTTAGCGGTTTCCTGCACTACCACTTCCTCTTCATCACTAGAGTCTGCCTTATCAGCATACAGTTCCTCCTCCTCACCATCTTTCTCCCTTCTCCTAGTCGCCTTCCTTCTCTCCTCCTCATTCTCCTTCTTTTCGTCCTCTCTAACAGTACGGATGACTTCAG
The DNA here is from genome assembly GCA_025506505.1 of Flaveria sonorensis. NCBI lineage: Eukaryota > Viridiplantae > Streptophyta > Magnoliopsida > Asterales > Asteraceae > Flaveria > Flaveria sonorensis. The sequence goes on along the minus strand of CM046433.1, from coordinate 60,724,354 downwards.
TCACTACAGACGGTAGGATCGTCTGCATGACTTGGTGAACCTCCTCCACCACTAGCTCCTTCACCGAGGCTCTCAGATTAGCACTCTCATCCACCCCCTCCGGGTGATGAAGCTCAGGCTCAGCAGGAGCCGTCTCTGTGGTCTTGGTCTTGTTCCTTGTACAACGTGGCCTACCACGAACGCCCCGCGTTCTACCACGAGAAGCTTTCGATGATCTACCTTCGGCCATCCACTAAACACTATAAGATCCAAACACCAACACGGTCATTTAAGGTAATAGCTCAGTTTATGTCAAGTATAGTAAGTCCCTAATTACAGTGGCCAGTTGTGATTAGCCACTTACTTTACTCTTCATCCCCCGAGCATTTCCTATCCTGACTACATTAGTATTCAAATCTACTAAAGGCACATAAATCAAATAGCACACGCACATAATGCCGGTTGTCATTAAGAAAAGAAATACCTTATGGCACGAGCTACTCAGGCTGGCATCCCTCCATTCGTCTCATTCTCAGTTTAAGTTAGGTTTTGAAAATATTTACCTATTTCTCTTAAACTTTGGCTCTGATACCAACTTGTAAGGCCCCGTTCCTGAAGACCTCACAGTTGGTCAATCATAGCACAGTATATATATAAAATATTTCATAGTTCTTAAACTAGTGCAGCGGAATTAATATCAAAAGCTGTTCACTTCATTAATAAATACTGTTGATAAGCAATACATTGTTAATTGTTAATAGTTACAAAAGATCATATTAATTGCATTACAAAACAACAGTATTAGTATGCGTGAACGGATGCTAGTCTAGCCCCGACGAGTAGCCTCCCCGAGTGCCATCCTCAGCAAAATTACCTGCCAACTGAAAATGCATAAAAGTCAGCATTGCTGAGTGACTTCAAGTTTTAAAACATTAAAATAACTTAAAAGGTTTGTATATGAAAATACCCTTTAAAATAATATACTTTTCATTCGTACGTGATCACACACCATACGTACAGTTAAGATAACATCCATTATCTTCTTTTTACCATTTACATCATCATTCATCCAAACTTTTATTTTAATCTTTCACTTAATCTGGACCAATGTGCTTTGCCCCTGATATTACGCACAAAACTGGTACTGGGCCAAGGTCTACACATAGACCCCATACTGAAGCACGAAGCCGACTCCAGTACCAGGGCAGCAACAAAGGTCCCCTCAATCTCAAAGATTGACCTTGTGTGCATCCAACGGGTTAGCTAAACCGCACACAGTTGAGCTAACAACCTAGTGGTTGTGAACCTCATGTGAATTTGCTTGCAAGACTTTCTTCCGTTCTTTATGTTCCACTTCTCATTATCATTAATCTTTCCACTTTCTTTAATGATAATACTTTACATTATACGGATAAATCACACCACGTAAAGTCACATAATAATATAATAAATAGAAACACAAGAACAACCCAAAACATAGATAAAATAATCAAGTAATATCACCAAGTCAAACCAAGGTCAAACCCTAAAATTCTGATTTCCCAAAATTCCAAAAAATTTCTAAGTGTTTAGGCGCATGGGCACTATGCAGGCGCACGAGCCCTGCTTAGGTGCATTAACACTATTCAGGCGCATGAATCCTACACTTAGGCATTTTAGCTTGCATTCTGGGCGCATGAACTGTTCAGTGCATAGACTAGCACTTAGGCGCCTGAACAAAGGGTTGGGAGCATGACACTATTAGGGCTCATGAACCCCCACTTAAGATTTTCTAAAGAAATTCCCAGGCACATGGGCCCTGTTTCGGCGCATGGCCTGAACTTAGGCAGTTTCATGCTATAATCCTAGGCGTATTGGCCCTGTTTGGGCGCATGACTACTGGTTATGCATTTCTACATTTTAGAATCAACCCAGACCTGTTCTAAGCTTAAACATACATTTCTAAGCATACCTAACACAAAAATAAGTTCAGAACATAAGCACACACATATATATACGGTTACAAGGAAACAAGTTGAGAAAACCCATTTATATACATTTTCAGCCCCAAAGATACTTTAAAACACATGTAAACGGGGTCTAGAACTCACCTATAGCAGCAAACAAGTAACGATCCTCCAAAATTGCCTGCATTAGAGTTCAAACACCTAAAAACAAGCGTAAACAAGCACCACAACACCAAAAACACTTAATAATCGGTTTCTAAGGGTGAAACCACAAAGAAACCTAACCAATTAACATATAAAAACACTAACCTTCGAAGAATGCAGCTTTCTTCCTCAACAAACCAAGAGAATCAAGAGTTTTCAGCTCTTTCTTCTTTTCTTGGTCGAACACAGCAGCAGAACAAGCTTGGTATAGGCGACCATGCCTTAAAAGTGAAACTTTTGACTTTTTGGTGTACTATTTACACTTTACACCCCTTATCTTTGCCCCTTCTTTTATTTTCTTATAGATACTTTTCTTTTTATTTATTTGACCAAGTTTTTGGGTGTTACAGACCAAAACAATACTTTAAAGCTCAATTCATTCCAAGGTTTGTAAGAAGGAATAATAAAAATTTTGAAAATAAAAGTTTTTCAAAAGTTGGTCATTCAAAAAGTATGAATTTTCCAAATAATCAAAAATTTGTGAATAATAACAGAATTGGTAAATTCATTAAAAATAAGCCTGGTGTCAACAAACTTCATTAAAAACAATTTACAATTGTTGATAAGTTTGAAAAACCCAAGACCATCTCTGCTTGGGTAGATAATTCAACTTAATTTCTTTGTTTTGCAGGTACGCCCGAGAAGACCAATTAACACATGGTATGTGGAGAGCGGGTGTAGCCAGCACATGACAGGAAATCATGCCTTATTACAAGATTTTTAAGTTAAAGGATGGTACGCATGTCGCCTTCGATAGTGATGCAGGAGGAAATATAGCAGGAGAAGGAACAGTATCCAACGGGATAATAAGATTCGATAAAGTCAACTTATGTTCTCAGTTGAACTTTAACTTGTTAAGCGTATCCTAAATTTGCGATAAATCCTTTTCTGTCCTTTTTGATGATTATTTTTGCTATATTGTGAAGCCAGGTTTCCAGATTAGCAAAGCCTGCGTGGTTGTTAAAGCTGTTAGGGATCGAGATGTATACAAGCTGGATATGTCTCAAGTTGATCCATCTACAGAAACAACTTGCCTCATTGCTCAAGCTTCAAATGATGAAAGTCAGCTTTGGCTTAGACGTCTCGGGCATTCTAACTTCTAGAATATGAATAAGCTTGTAGCAGGAAATCATCTTATCGGCCTTCCGTCAAAGAAGTTTCCCACTACTGATCAATGTTCAGCATGTTTAAAAGGGAAACAACACAGAGCGTCATATAAGCCCAAGCAGATAAACTCAAATTCCAAACCCCAATTCCAAACCCCTTCAGATGTTGCATATGGACCTTTTTGGACCAACCAACGTGAAGAGTATTGGAAGAAAATCATATTGTTTAGTTATCATTGATGACTTTACAAGATTTTCATGGGTTTATTTTTTGAATGCCAAATCTGAAACGGCTGAATTATTAAAGGAATTCATCATAAAAGATGAAAATAAATTAGATCAAAAAGTAAGAATAATAAGAAGTGATAATGGAACGGAATTCAAAAATGCTAATATTAACATGTTCTATGCAGAAAAAGGAATTGCTCGTCATTTCAGTGCTCCCAAAACTCCACAACAAATTGGAGTTGCTGAAAGGAAGAATAGAACTTTGATTGAGGCTGCACAATCCATGTTAGCAGATGCAAAAATTCATATCAGTTTCTGGGATGAAGCCATATCTACTGCCTGTTTTGTATAGAATCGTACTTTAATTGTGAAGGACAAACTAAAAACTCCATATGAGTTGATGTTTGGTAGGAAACCAAACATAGATTTTCTTAAATCTTTTGGTTGACCAGTTATGATTTTAAATTCAAGTGATCAGCTAGGAAAATTTGATGCAAAATCTGATGATGGATTTTTTGTTGGATATTCATCTGTTTCAAAAGCCTATCGAGTTTATAACTCTAGGACAAATATTATACTTGAAACATTCAACGTTAAATTCCTTGAAAACTCATTTCCATCGGTGTCAAATGGTCCAGCTTGGTTATTTGATTTAGATTCATTGTCAAACTCTTTTCAATCTAACTTGTTTGATCAATCTAACTTGCTTGATTATACAGGTAAGATGAAACCTCAAGGAGATCTCGGTTCTTTCAGTGATGATTCATATTCTGAAGATGTGGATGACTCAAGCCCAGATTATCCCTTCTTTTCTTTTGTCAGAGATTCTATAATTCAGTCTAATAATGATGATCATTCTCATCAAGATAATGACCATTCCGTTTCAGAAAATCAAGATGTTTCACAACCTATTCCTAATGATGGTACAGAAATTGTACAACCTGAGTCAGGAACGTCATCTATTTCTGGTGATATAGTAGATTCTGGTAATCTTGATTACTTTATCAACTTACCGACTCAAGTTCCTAATTGCAATCCACATTCTTCAAGCCTATTGCATCAGCTTTCCAACTTGAATCAAACCAATCTAGATGTTCATGTTCAAGGGAATGAGATTCCAACATCTCGTATCCACAGGAACCATCCAACATCTCAGATTATTGGTTCATTGAATGTGAGAACTACAAGGAGTAAAACAAAACAAGCAAATGTTTGCTTATACTCATGTTTTCTTTCTCAAATTGTTCCTAAAAACGTTATCAAAGTGTTAAAGGACAATAGTTGGATTGAGGCTATGCAAGAAGAATTATTGTAGTTCTATAAACAAGAAGTATGGAATCTGGTGGATTAACCTGAAGGAGAAAATTCCATAGGCACAAAATGGTTGTTCAGAAACAAAACTAATGATAGAGGTGTAGTTATTAGAAATAAAGCAAGACTCATTGCACAAGGATACACTAAAAAGGAAGGTATAGATTATGATGAAGTATTTGCTCCAGTTGCAAGACTTGAATCCATTCGTGTCTTTCTGGCCTATGCGTCATTCATGAGATTCAAAGTCTATCAAATGGTCGTAAAAGGAGCATTCTTGTATGGACCGATCACCGATAATGTATATGTAAAGCAACCTTCAGGTTTTGAAGATTAACAATATCCACATCATGTGTACAAGCTTAACAAAGCTTTATACGGTCTATATCAAGCCCCTAGAATCTGGTATGAGACATTGTCACAAAACTTAATCCAACATGGATACACGAGAGGGAAAATCGATCCAACTTTGTTCATCAAGAAGGATGCAGATGATCTCTTATGTGTACAAGTGTATGTCAATGACATCATATTTGGTTCTACAAGTCCAAAACTGTGCAATGAATTTGAAGAAATAATGAAGTCTCGATTTCAAATGAGTTCTATGGGAGAAATAAATTTCTTTTTTGGACTTCAAGTTAAGCAATCTGCAGATGGTATATTCATTAACCAAGAGAAGTTTGTCGACAAGCTCTTGATGAAATTTAAACTGCAAGATTATCAGTCCATCAGAACTCCAGCTGACGTAAACACCAAGATTATGCTTGATCCAAAAGCAAAATCTGTAGACCAAACTTTATACAGACTTATGATTGGTTCTTTGATGTATCTCACTGCATCTACACCAGACATAATGTATGTTGTTTATGTCTGTGCAAGGTATCAATCAGACCTGAAGGAATCTCACTTAATTGCTGTCAAACGCATATTCAGATATCTCAAAGGAAAATCGGCATTAGGGTTATGGTATCCTTATGAAGAAAACTTCGAGTTACATGGGTATACTAATAGTGATTATGGAGGATGTTGTCAAGATAGAAAATCTACTATAGGTGGTTGTCAGTTTTTAGGACCCAGATTAGTCTCATGGCAATGCAAGAAATAAACAAATGTATCTGTTTCAACAGCAAAAGCTGAGTACATAGCTGCTTCAGTAGGATGTTCTCAAATCCTTTGGTTACAAAACCAATTGATGGATTACGGGTTCAACTTTTTCAAAACTCCAAGTTATGTTGATAACACTGCTGCTATGTTTATTACAACTAATCTTGTCCAACATTCAAAAACATAAAATATCAAGATTTGATATCATTTTCTCAGAGATAACTCTGAAAAAGGTTTAATCATTCTGATTCAGATTGCTACTGAAAAACAGTTGGCTGACCTTTTTACTAAAGCCTTCTTACCAGGACGATTTGAGTATTTGGTAGAGTGAATTGGTCTTATTAACCACATTTAAAAACTAGTTTTTGAGCATTTCAGTTAATTAAGTCTAAATATGATCAGAACCCTCCCTTATATGAATAAGACACAGCCAGAGAACCTATCAAAGTTAATTGCCTGATTGTATTTTGTGTGTGCATGTTTCTTAGAAAAAGCAAAATCAAATACAAAAATAGAAAACTAAAAAATCACAAGATACAAATATAAAAAAAAAACTACAAAAATAGAGTTTTTCTTGATTAATTCATTATTTAGGATGAATCTGTTTTTATAATATCTGATAAATGATAGATACATTAGTATGATCAGTTGCATACTTCGCTTTCTTCTAAAGTCTGACGTGATCATATATGATGTGCAGGTTTGCTCATGTAATTATACTGAACAAGTAAACTCTTGTGCTCAAACTAAATAAACCATGCATTCATGTTTGTCCATTTCAGTACCCATGAGTAGTATTGACTTCTTAAATTGATTGCTTGTAAAGTCATAAACTCACACCTGCTGGTGATATAAATAACCATGAGATCTGTTTATATCGTTAATTTAAAGCATCAATTCACTTCTTTGTTATGAGTCATCATAGACCTGAAGTGATGAGATATCCTTTTTTGTAAGTCATTACAGACCTGGATATTCTCACCTGATGCAAAAAGATGCCAATGTGCACAAACTAAACATGAGATCTGGTTATAAGTATATGTCGGGTTTTCAAGTTGAGAAAAGTGATTTCTTGCATATCTTGACGAGGGTTGAGCTCTCTAAGTCTATGTGTGACTCACATAATGTCATATCTAATTGTACCTTAAAAAATCCAAGAGTTGAAAAAGTAAGTGTGCTGAGTACCTTGCCAAAAGCACTTATTTTCTGTCCATAGATCTCGTGTCTCCTTTACTGCAGAAATGCTGACCTGGAACACACCTGATCAGGATTTATTCACTCTTCATGACTATCCATCAATTTTTTTTATTTTAATGCGTTGATCTTAACGTATATGATCTCACTGCAGACATTGATTCAATTGTTAATATTAGATTTTATTCTGCTTTAAGTTTTATTTTTGCATGTCTTTCTGTATGCAGGCATATTATCAATGATTAGTGTACTCTTCATGTGACTTTCAAGAAACTTCTAACTTTGTTAATCTTAAAAGTTTAGGGGGAGTAAAAAGAGTAAAAAGCAAAAATGTCTAAGAGAAAATAATTCAAATTTCAAGATATGAAAAATCAAATTTAGTGTTTTGGATGGAAAGGATGAAGCTAAAAAGTTCAAGCATGTGTGTGTTTGATATAATATAAAAATGAACCTGAAAAACATTTTAAAGTGGAAAAACTTCTTGCAACAGTATAATATGAGACTATTTGTTAAAAAAAATTAGAGACTAAAATGACGGGAAATTATTTTTGAAAAACAAATAAAAATAAAAAGGTCAAAATATAAAAATTAAAAAATTCAAAATAAAAATAAAAATTTGAAATGCAAAAAGTTCAAAATTGAGCGTCTATTATGTAAATTTTGGGTGAAAGTCAAAATTTAACTAATTAAAGTCAAAATTTGATAAATTGTTTTAATATTAGTATGTGATCAGTGCTAATATGTCTAAACAATGTACAGATGGAAGATCTAAAAATTACAAGTGTTAAGACACATGAAAGTCATCTCATGCACCTAAACAGTGTTCATCAGTCCAGGATTAGGAGCATGATGATTTTTCAAGATTTGTATAAGTGTTTGACGTTTCAGACAACCTCATGCGTCTAAACAATTGTTATAAGTATGAAGATGTGGTTAAGTGTTGGGTGTTTCAACATTTTCACGCGCCTGCACAGTTCCCAGACTTTCAAAATTGGGCGTATCAAGTGAAAATAACCAAGTGTTGGGCGTTTCAGCTAAGTCCATGCGCCTGAACTGTGAAAAAGCACCTAAATAGTGCCTATGCGTCTGAACAGTGCTCATGCACCTAAATACTTAGTGAAAATCAATCACATGCGCACAAACAGTGCTCATGCACCTAAATACATAGTGTAAAAATCAATCTCATGCGCACAAACAGTGCTCATGCGCCTAAAAATTTCACTTAGTATAAAAGCAACACTTCGTGATTTCAGACATTTCATTCTCAAAAAACCCTGAACACTCAAAACCGAGACACTCGATATACCATTGATTCACTCACTTCGATTGATTTCTGATCTTGCCTTGCATTCAATAGTGGTATTATCCGATTCTAAATGTAAGTTGGTGATCAAAATTACAGAAAATTCAGTTTAACAGGATGATTGATTTGGGCGTATCGCACCTATTCGGGCATATGAACCCTAGTCTAATGAATCTATTAAGATTGTGAATGAAATGGATATAATGAACTGAAATTGATGATGAAATGTTAATGGAAACATGTGATGCATTAAAATCTGTTTTTCATCAAACTTGAATCTGTTGATGATTCTTTATCAGTCGAATATTAAAGATGAACAGTCAAAATTTTCAAATTTAAAAAAAATGAAAATTAATAATAAAATCATGTTTTAATCTGGTTTGGAAAAGAAATCATTGAATTAATGTGTTTTAAATCATTTACATACTAACTTGAATGAAATGTGTATTGAACAAGATTAATTAAACACTTTGAAAATTTTAAGTGCAAGTTAGATTAAATTTTTAAAACAAAATAATTCTTTAAATTTCAATAAACATTCATTGACTTTATGTTTTAGAATTCAAGTTTCTAAATTTCTTGTTTTTAATTTTGCAGATGGCTGAATTAAAATTTGAGCCTAAACACAATGTTGCAGCACTAGTAAATGAAGAATTACAAGATGCTGTAGGATATGAAGAGATGATTAGATTCCTATTAAGGACTAAGTATGTTTATGCCATGTGTTATCAGCCAATCATCTATGCAAGACTAATCAAGAAGTTCTGGAACACTGCATCTGCTGAGGTTAATGATGAAGGAAGGAAAGTGGTGAGGGGATTCATTACAAACCTCAGAATGATTGAAGTATCTGAAGATTCTATAAGAGAAGCTCTAAGCTTAGGACCAAATGATCTTGATGATTTATCGGAATTGTCTTTTAATGAATGTAGAGAGACACTCATGGAAATGGGTCACCCTGATCAATTTCCAAAGAAACAATTCTTTATAGCAAGAGTTTACAATTCTTTCAAAACTGTATGTCCAAAAGGAGTGCTGGATGGAACTCTTTCCTAGTAGACATAGCATCTCCTATCATAGCACTTGCAACTAATAAGATATTTAACATGTCTAAGTGGATTCTAAACGGTTTTATCTTTAATTTGGAAAAAGGAACTAGGAACTATGAAGAGTATCCAGATATACGTGTAGATGGAGTGAGTGGTGAAACTTTGATGCTAGAGCATATGTCTGAGATTTCTTATAAGAGACTTGCTATGGTTACTGGTGCTCAGAACATTCCTTTGTTTGATTATATAAGGAATGTGGCTAATGATGAAGTTGACATGAATATTGATCACTACCACTTAACTAAAGAAGATCCTATAGATCCAAATGATTTCATTGAAGAATTGCCTCAAGAGCATACTGATGATGATGATGATGTTGAAAATGATGATAATGATGATGTTGAAGAGAGTTCAAGTTCATCTGAAGATGATAATGATGATGACGTGGTTATGACGGTGATGTGATGGAAATAGTTCATGATGATATTCAAGAAGCTGACCAAGTTACTAAAGAAGCTCATGAAGAAAGACATGATGTTGTAGATGAAACTGATTTAGCTACTGAGGAAATCCCTGAAGACTCTGATGAAAATGTTCAAGAGATTGACCTAGTTACTGAAGAAATTCATGATGATGACACTGAAGTTAATCAAAGTGAAGAAATTATTGGTGGAAGTCAAACTGTTGATGAAATTGTTAGTATGATTGAAGAAATGATTGATACTAATGAACAGTTTGAGTTGAATGAAAATATTCATGATTTTGAAGCTGTTGAAGCTGCAATTCATAATGAAACTTTGAACGAACCTCAACAAGAAGATGATGTAATTGAAGAGGTTAATATTCATCAAATAATCGATGAGATGAAAGAAGAAAACTCAAAGCAAGTGAAAGAGATTGAAGAATTAAAAGCAATGAATGAGAAATTACAAGAAGAGTTGAAAAAGAAAGATGAAGTGATTGAATAGTTGATGAAAAATAAAGAAGACAATGTGAAAACATTTGAAGTAATGATGAAAGATTATGATATCATGGAAGAACAATTCAAGAAGTTGAAAGAGAGCTATGATTTATTGAAAGAAAAATTAGGAAAAATGAAAGAAACACAAAAGTCTCAGTCTCCAGATTTGATGATTATTTCTGAGATAACTCTGGTAGAAGTTGATAAAATCCCTGAAGTGGATAAAGGAAAAAGGAAAATAGATGATATTGATGTTTTAGTTTTACATGAATCATCATCTAAAGTACAAAAGACTGTTGATGAACTTGCTAGAGAAGAAGAAGAAGAGTATGATATTCATGAAACCATTGGAGCTCTTAATGATATTGAAGCTGAATATGGTGATGATTGGTATAATGAAGTATTAGATGATGAAGATTTAGCAGAAGCTAATGTTGATGAACATTATTCACCAATTGATGTAAGTCATGATGATATACCTATGGATATTGAAGAAAGGTATAATTATCTGGTTAAGATGAAGTATAATAGAGTATTTCTAGATGGATTGACCGTATCTCAAATTAATGAAGAGTTTGAGAAGTGCATAGCTGCTGAATCTAGTGCACCAATTGATCCAAATGAGATTGTTGTTGAACATGGTGAATGGAATCCTATAAGTGAAAGTATAAGTGTTGATGATATTCCAACTTCTGAATTACATCATCCAAATCCAAATGATATGAATGTTACTGCTTTAAGAACATTGTTATAATCAAGAAATTATCCATGGAAGAAGCTTAAGAGATTACAAGCAGAATCATTAAGGAATTTGGTAAGAAGCTTTCAAGAAATAGAAAGACAAACAAATAAGATGATAGTGCTAGACATGGACAATCCTCAATACTTAGAAATCACAAAGAGAACGAGGATTTTGAAGCCTCAGGAGATTAAATCTATGGCTATGAAAAGAACAACTTATGAAAGAAGAAGAGAGCTTATGAAGATGTTTCCAGAGACGGAAAGACAAGGTTATCAAGTCTCTATGGAACAAAAACAACTGTGGAACAAAGCTCGAACTGCTGATGATTTAGTTCCTAATGTTTTGCAGAAAGGACAATCTATTTATGAGTTACTCAATGCTATGATTGTTCCAGATACAACAAAAGAAGTGAAGATTGTCGCTTGGAAATATGATGAGATATTTTATGCATTCTTGATTAAACGAGTTAATGAAATATGTGATGTTTATCATTTTTTCTCGAGCATTATTAAATTGCCTGTTCAAGATTTAAAGATATTAAATAAATTGCGATTGATCAATCCAACAAGAGCAAGTCGAGGAGAGAAATTTGTGCAATTATTGAACAGAGGAATAAACAGAATGAGTTTATTCTTACAAACAAAATGTGATCAAGAAGATAAGCAGTATTTTCAAACATTAAAGAAGAAGAGAAAAGGAGTTGATAAAGATGTTGCTGAAGAAAAGTTTTTGGAAGCTTTCAGTGACTAATATTGTGAAAAGTTCACAAATCCTGGATTGAAAGTCATTGATGGATCTCAACAATCAAAACCAATTTTGAGATGGTTTTACAATGCTGACACATTTGAGCTGAAGTTAGTTAGAGATTTGAATGATTAGGATCGTGATATGATTTCTTTGTTTGGTGATTTCGAGCTAAAACTTTTGCATCCAAGTTACATCTCATTCTTATCTATTCAGATGTTTGAAAAAAGTTATTTCAGAAATAGCAGAAAATGACAAGCAGTATTTTGTGTCGATCATTAAAGTGTGAATGCAGCAATGGAAAGGATATCATTGAGGAAAGCATTGGCATATGCTAACATTGTGAAGAAAGATATCAAAGATATTGAGTTCATGAGGATATCGAGCAAAGGGGTTTTAGAAATTCACTGTAAAGATAACTCAAACCCAATAAAATTTTATGCTAATATAGATATTGCAGGTTTATCAAAGGAAACGTTGGAGGTAATGAACAAGATAGAGATCAAGACAAATGAAGCTAAACCAGAACAAGGCATCTTAGCTAGCAAGTTCAAATCAGCTATTGCTAAAGCCTTAAGAGAACAAGAACTTTATAAAGAGAAGCCAGTATTGAAGATTAAAGAAGAGCATGAACACTTCTTTGATTTATGAAGACTGAATACTGGAGATAAAGCATGAAGACAGAAGACAAAGGTATGAATACTGAAGAATGATTTTGAAGACCGAAGACAATGTCAATCTTAGGGGGAGTATTGCAGATGCTTCTTAAAGATTAACATTTAGTCTTTATGTATCTTGTATAGATTTTGTTATAGTATATGGACTATTTTGTAAATATTTGTTCCTTTTGTATTCATAGTATAAATAGCATAGATAAGGTATGTGTAGGGAGAATTTTTTTTAGACCTTAGAATGAATTGTAATTGTTTTCTTTCTACACTTGTACTCTCTATGCATTCTATCAATTAAACTATGAATTTTTGTGATATGTTTGCTTAGATTTGATTACTTGTGTTTGTTTTGATTGAATTGTATCACGATATCATCACAGATCGATCCATTTTGATCCTATTATCAAGTCATTTTGTTGTCCTATCTTTATATTAAACACCCAAGACCATTTAGGAAAGTTTGCTCCTAAGTCTGATATGGGATTCTTTGTTGGTTATTCCTTTGTCTCAAAGGCTTTCAGAGTGTTTAATCCTATATTAAACATTATTGATGAATCAACCAATGTTCAATTCAATGAGCACTCCTTTCTTAAGTCAATAAATGGTCCTGATTGGTTGTTTGATATTGACTCATTTACTAGATCTTTTGATCAGTTTCACTTGTCAAATGCAGGTAACCTACAATCTGCTGGATCTTCTGAAATAGTAAAGAGAAGAAATGACTTTTCAATGATTCCTCCTTCTTCTGTTGATCAATTTAATGAAGAAGTTCCATTACAAGCTAATCTTGTAAGACAAGATGTACAATATCAGAGTGTTTCAACTGAGGCTGGTCCTTGTTCAATGCCCTCTCCTTCAGTAGGACCATCTACAAAAGTTAGAAATACAGAATCAGCTTCTGTACCAGTTGAAACTAAAGGGAATGCAAATGATGAAAGCCTTCAAAGTGCTGCTAAAGCTGAAGATGTTGAAGCATTTGATTACTTTCACCATTCTCCTACATCACAACCTGAAGATTCCTCTCACCAAGATGATCTGAATGTCTCTAATCTTGAAGTATCCATTGCTGGTGACTCAATTCCAATTACTAGGATACATAAGAATCATCCAGTGTCAAGCATCATTGGTGATCTAGATGAGCGGGTGACTAGAAGCAAGTCAAGTATTGCAAACATCTGTTTGTTTTCTTGCTTTTTATGTCAAACTGTACCCAAGAATATTAAAGAGGCTCTTCAAAACAACAACTGGATCGAGGAAATGCAGGAAGAATTGCTCCAGTTCAAGAAACAAGAAGTATGGTAGCTGGTAGACCTTCCCGAAGGACAATACCCTATCGGTACCAGATGGCTATACAGGAATAATACTGATGATAGGGGCATTGTCATCAGAAACAAGGCAAGATTAGTTGTATAAGGCTACACTCAAGAAGAAGGAATAGACTATGATAAGGTGTTTGCTCCTGTTGCCAAATTAGAAGCCATAACACTCTTTCTTGCTTACTCTGCATCTATGAAATTCACTGTGTATCAAATGGGTGTAAAGTGTGCATTTCTCTATGGCAAAATCTCAGAAGAAGTCTATGTAAGTCATCTACCAGGTTTTGAGGACCCAGATTTCCCTCACAGGGTGTACAAGCTTGACAAAGCTTTGTATGGTTTATCATCTTTCCTTCTTTCTCATGGATATGAAAGAGGAAAGATTGATAGACTTTATTTAGAAAGAGAAAAGGACGTGAACTATTGGTTGTCCAGATCTATGTGGACGATATCATTTTTGGCTCAACAAACAAGCAACTTTGTAAGGATTTTGAAAACCTTATGCACTCGAAGCTCCATATGAGTGCTATGGGAGAGCTCACTTTCTTCTTAGGATTCCAGGTACAACAGACAGCAAATAGAATCTTCATCAATCAATCAAAATATGTTGAATCACTGTTGAAGAAATGTCATTTTGAAGACTATCAGTCTATCAGAACTCATGTAGATACAAAAATGAAAATTGGTCCAGTCTCAGATGGCAAATTAGTGGATCAGACTCTCTATCGATCAATGATAGGGTCACTTATGTATCTAACAGCTAGTAGACCTAACATTATGTTTGGTGTATGTGTTTGTGCTGGATATCAAGCAGATCCCAAGGAATCTCATGTGAATGCTGTGAAGAGGATATTCAGATATCTCAAGGGTAAGCCTGCACTTGGATTTTGGTATCCAAAGGAAGGGGATTTCAACCTCTATGAATACACAGACAGTGACTACAGGGGATGCAATTTCAATCTAAAGTCCACTTCTGGAGGTGGTCAATTTCTTGGACCCAGACTGGTCTCCTGGCAGTGCAAGAAGTAGACAGATGTATCTGTTTCAATAGTAGAAGCTGAGTACATAGCAGCATCAGGCTGTTGCTCTCAAGTTCTCTAGATTCAAAACCAGATGCTTAATTATGGTTATAACTTCTTTCACACTCCAATTCGCATTGACAACACAACAACCATTTTCATAAC
The DNA here is from genome assembly GCA_025506505.1 of Flaveria sonorensis. Classification (NCBI taxonomy): domain Eukaryota; kingdom Viridiplantae; phylum Streptophyta; class Magnoliopsida; order Asterales; family Asteraceae; genus Flaveria; species Flaveria sonorensis. The sequence continues at coordinate 60,709,312 of CM046433.1, read as the reverse complement.
AAGCAATCCAGTTCAGCACTCAAAAACCAAACACATTGAAATTGGATATCACTTTTTGAGAGACTGTGCTGAAAAAGGGTTAATCAAGTTGATTCAGGTTCATACGGACAATCAGTTAGCTGACTTGTTCACTAAGGCATTTGAACCTAGTCGGTTTGAATTCTTAGTCCAATCAATTGGCATGATGAACCTTGAGTAAAAATCAAAATTTGCAAAAACATTCAAAAATTATAAAAAATTCAAAAAGAAGTTAATTTTCTTGAAGTAAATGAAATGTACTCCAAGGGAAATGATATAATTTCAGTTGTTATATCATTCACTATGCTTATTATAAAATCTTGAAAGTCTGACATGACTTATCTGATATGTGGGTCGGCTTATCTTGGAAAAGAAGATACATGCTGTGATAAGTTAAAGATTATATTAACTGTAAGATCATCATCTCAGGGTGTTTGTAAGTATTAGCTTATCCAAGTGTGTGTATGTGTAGTAATCTAAACACATAAGGTAATGATACCTTATGAATCTCATTCACCCACATAAGTTTCTCCTTTGTTTTGCTGAGCAAAGATCTGGAGAAACAGGCACATAGTGCTGATGTCATGATCCAAAAGGATTCCAATATGGAACACATCTAACCTGGATGAATTAATAAAAAAAACTTACATTCCTTGTCAATGAACAAAAAGAATCCCAAAGCGGATCACCTTTCAAAGTGAAGTGCAAAAAGAATCCCAATGTGGATCAAATAAATATAAGGATCAAAATAAAAGAATCCCAATAAGGACCCCCTTACCCAAAAACAAATGAGATTTCATAATTTAAATGACATGGTCATGTAAGTTGTGAAAAAGTTCTACCATACATTTCATGCTGGTGGTTGAGCTTGCCATGCTTTTGAGTGTGATGTACATGTTGAATATTTAATTCACTCAAAACATGATAAGGATCACATGCATTAAAATATTGACCACGTATGAGTTTAAGAGACAAACATGACTATAATCAATATGTTTATGATTATGTCTACTTTACTAACAATTGCTTGCACTTGTGAAAGGTAAGATTGATATGATCCTAAGTAAGGTATACTTCCTCTTCATGTACAGATAAGTAAATCAAAAATTACAAAAATAATTTCCTTTCAAAATTTTAAAATATTTAAAGTTTTTATCCCATATAGATATAAACTATAGGGGGAGAAATTAAAATTTAAAAGAAAATATTCACAAAAACATAAAAATTTGCAACATCCTTTCTTTGATATAAAATCAAAAAAATGATTGTGTTGGTGTGGAAGTTATACTTAGTATCTCAGTGTGTGCAGATGTTTGGAAGCACAAAAGTACAAGATCAGTCAAATCTGGGAAAACTGTATCACACCGGATATATAATTCAATCCAAGCAAGAATTGACAATCCAAGCAACAGTCAAAACTTCATAAAAGTCAAAGCAACAGACTCATCTTCATAAAATTAGAACATCAGTGCAGAAACAGTCAAAACTATTCTCTGCAAAAACATTAATTTTTGACAAGTTCAAATTTTCATACGGGTAAGAGTATTGGTTAATGTGAGTGAAGTTAATGCTGGCATATAACCAATGCAGATATTAGTTTTGTGCATGAAAAATCAAAGTGTAACTAAATGCGGACAACTAATTGTTCATCCGCATTTGTTACAGAAAATGCGGTCAGGTTCAAATGTTCTTACGCATTTGCTACAGGATCAAATACTGGCAAGTTTTGTACTTCCGCATTTGGCATAGTAAACAAATATGTATCTGCATTTGTTACAAAAAAAATGCAATCAAGTTCAAATGGTCTTACGCATTTGTTACAGGAACAAATGCTGGCAAGTTTTTGTACTTCCGCATTTGGTACAGTAAACAAATGCATACAAATTAATCATCTGCTCTTACTACAGTATTAAAATTAAAACCTCCCCATTTGTTCACTCACTTACAAAGTTTGAGTAAGTCATTAAATGGATTATTTAAACACATTCATAAGAATCATTTAATACTTTTCAAATTTGAGTAAACCTACAGTGCGACGAGCGTCTTTCTAACTATTCTTCATCAATCATCCAAACCATCTCAAATATTGTGTGTCGATTGTTCATCCAACTCCACTTCATCTTTATTTCGATTCTCAGCCAAAGTAGTGTTGAAACAAGGTGATTCTCGATGATTTTGTTAACTTCAAACATTAAACCAGGGATGAACATAGGACCCTAGGTTTAAGGAAATTCATGAAATTAACAAGAAACAATGGATTTCCAAGGCATTCATGAGTTTGATAAAATGGATGTTTATGTGAATAACAAAGAAAAACCATTTTACAAACCCTAGGTTAATCGCATTGAAACAAGGGAACCGAACCTTGAAAATGTTGAATTCAAATCTAATGCTTAAGCATAAAAAGATGTTTGAAACAGTAAAAATAAGCATAAAACATAACATAAATGGTTTTTCATCACAAAATCAAAATAGGTTAAATTCCTATACAACAGTAACTATTGAACTCTCAATTTTGACCTGAGAAAGTCAAATGGAGAAAAGTCAAACATGACCCTTGTTGTATGATCTCATAATTGTTAATTCATTACTAACACATGTGTCTCTATTGCAGAATCTATGGCAAACCTCACTTGGAGCAAGCTCCATAATGTCAATGGATATCTTGACCCAGATATGCCTGAATCTGAAGGGTTAAGAGATATGATCAGATTCATCTCCATATCAAGAGTAGCACATGCTATCACTATCAGACCCATCATCTATAAGAATCTCATTTGATCATTCTGGGGAACATCTGAAGTAAATAAAGTTGATGGTGTGAGGACAATAGAAGGATTACTAATGAACACACATTGGTCACCTCTAAACAAACTATGAGACAGTGTCTATAGTTTGGTGATGATGCCAACTCTCCACAAGAGCTAGAAGAAGATGACATTATGACTTTCTTTGCCAATATTGGATATGAAGGAGGTTTTGAAGGAAAAAAAATTGTCAAGGGGTTAGTTGACTTATAGTGGAGATTCCTGATACATTTATTCCATCATTGTTTGTCAAAGAAGAAGACTGATTGGAATGACATTCCCATTACTACATCATCAGCTATCTATGCCTTATGCACTAACAGACAATTCAACATGTCTACGTATGTGTTTAATGGTCTGGTCTCAAACATTTAGGAAAGGAGAAGATATATGTTCCTGATGTATCCAAGGTTCATCCAATGCTTCATCAATGAAGCTTTTCCTAATCTTGTACCTGAAGGCCCTGTGATGGAGATTCCTCACTATAATGCCAAATCTTACAAGTATATAAAGAAGAGAAATCTAAGGAACGTCTATAGTGGAACTTTCTTTCCATTACTTCCATGGATGTTACAACAGATCAATCCAGAAGAAGTTCAAGAAAAAGAAGCTGAGGAAGTTGTTCCTGATGTTGAGTAACAAGCACATGATGATGTTCCTTCTGAAGTGCATGAGACTATATAAGAACAACTAGCTGCTCATGATCAACAAACTATTGAAGAGCATTCTGAAACAGCTAAAGAAGGGCTAAGGCAAGTGTCACCATAGGTTGATGTAGGTGGTGATCTTCACACTTTGCCATTGGTTCAAGAAACAAAAATCCCGTCTCCTTTTAGATCATCACCTGCTCACTCTCATCCATTTTCTCCTATTCAAGCTCATCATGTATCTCCTATCCATTCGTCACCTGAACCTGCTGCCGCATCTATTGAATCTGGTGAATCTACCAGTTCATCAGATGAGTCTGAGTCATCTTCGGATGAGGAGGATCATCATCCTGTTTTTCAAAGGGCTAAGAGACAAGTACACCTAGAGACTGGTCCTTCAGAAAGCTTTGCAGAATCTGAAGTTAACCGTCCTAATGCCAAGGATGAAATGATTTCTGAACTTTTACAAAAAATAGCCAGAATGGAGAAACTGTTGGATAGAAGGTCTGGTATCATATTGCTTGAGCTAGATGAAAAAGAAAAGAAATACAAGAACTAATGGCCAAATATGAGTCTGATAAAGAAGAAAAAGAAAAAGAGATTGATAGACTCAAAGCAGCCCTAAACCAAGCCAAAGAAGAAATCAGTGGACATTTGGATGCTGCTACCATTCAAACCATTGCTATGGAAGAACAAGAAAATCTTCTTGATGTCCAAACTAATATCATAGCTGATCTTCACAAATAGATAGAAGCTTTAACAAAGAGAGTTTCTGAATTGGAGATGCTGATCAAGATTAAAGAAGAATTGGCAAAAGAGAAGGATGATAATGATGATGATGAAGCTGAAATAGAAAAAGGATTAAAAGAAGATGAAGATGTCTCTGGTGAGAGAAGTAATGATGATGATGACTCTCCACCATCAAAGAGACTGAGAATGACTGAAACCTCTCAGCAAGCTCAACACAATAAGGTTAGGGATGAACAAGAAAGTTTAGCTATGGTTGTCTATTTTAATCCATCCTCTAAAGAAAGAGTTGATGAGAAAACTGAAATGAAAGAGCTAATTAAAGACTTAGACATGTATTCATCTGGAGAGTTTATCATTGATGAAGACTTCTAGGACTTTATCAGAGAACTCAGGGCTCTAGTGGAACCAATAGTTGTTATTCCTCTCAACCCTATTCTATTAGAAGAAGAATTAAGCTTGCAGCTTGTTCCTGCAGTCACCTTGACTAATGAACAAAAGGAACTTGTCAGGAAGCTATGTGAAGAGCTTAAAGAATAAGAAACTGCTGAAAAATAGAAAGAAGAAGTTAAAAAGCTTGAAAAGGAAAAGAAGAAACAAGAAGCTGAAGCATCTGTTCCCTCATCCTTTGGTCCACGTACGCATACTTACACCAGAAAGAGGAAATATCTATCAGAAAAGGCCAAAAAAATTGACTATGGTAGAAGAGGAACCAGCTTAAAAGAAACAGAAGGATGATCCAAGAAGCCTTGCTGCTATTGCTCAGTTTTTAGAGGAGCATGAGAAGGCTGAGGAACAAGTAAAGAAGAAACTTGAGGTGATTGTTTTGGAAGAAGGAGAGATAGAGGGAGGATATGATGAAAGTATCCTTGATGACACAGGGTGTCACACCCTCAAAATCCGCGAGCGGAGTTTTACCGCGAGGCGCGTGACATACCAGGATCTCAGTCATTAGTTACCAAGAACGACTCTATATGTTAAATAAACAAAACCAGAGTTAACGTTTAAAATACTGCGGAAGCGTTTAAAATACTGCGGAAGCGTTTTTAAAACTAGAACACCCAAAACAAGTAATATGTAAAGAGAATGCGCAAAACATACGCGCCCCAAACACAAATGTATAAAATGAAAATAATCCCAATTTGTAAACAATGCAAATGTAGACAATTCAACAATGCTGACGTGCGTGCTCCTAGGCAATCTGGCAACCTTAACCTGAGAATAGCATACTAAACAAGTCAACACATGGTTGGTGAGTTCAAGAGTTTGCGTTAAAATATAAACCAATCAATAGTTTTCAGAGCATAAGTAGTGTATTGCAATAGATAGCTAGTCTATTAACATAAAAATATTAATCATAGTGATCTCGCGATTGAAGCTGACTGTGATACGTTTGTTGCCTCCCGTCACGACTTACCAGGTCGTGACGAATATGTGATAGGACAAAATTGCACCCGTTTGACCTCGAGTCGCACAGGTGGGGCTCGTCAGACCCAGTAGTACTACCCAAAATTTCCCCGCTATTCAATATTAACAATCCGAAAGTGTGAGGACTTTTCCATGGTAAACAACACTATATCAATATTATACACACTCATAAATAAAGCGTTTGTAAACAGTATGCCATCTCCCCCAAAAGAGATTTATGTAAAAGAGTGGGGCAAGAACTCACCTGATACGCGCAAGAATTAACCTAGAGCTTAACTTGAAAGAAAGAGGGAAAGACAACCTTCAAAGGTCACCTAGAACACAAGAGTACATAAGTACGTGTACACAGAATCAACATGAAACCCTAAGTGTTCTACAAACCAAGAGACTCAAGGTTTAAGAAAGACGAGACACATTTGACCCAGTTGACCCGTTGGACCCGTTGGTGACATTATAGGTGATAATTCATTAAACTAACACAACAGCATATCATACATGATCAACATACCACTTGATTACATATAGCACATCACCACCACATGTACTACCTAGATCATCATATAACTAGATATCATACAAATCATGCAAATCACAACAGGCCAAAACAGATAACAACCCAAATCAACATTCATACAACATAAACAACACATTTAGTCACCTTAGAAACCATCCATGAATACACTAGCATGATCCTAATATCCCAAACATGCTCAAATCATCCAATTCAAGGATTTGCACAAATAAAGTTTCCCTTTTGGGAAAGTTCATCCCAAATTCATCAAACTCACACTACATTCATGAATTCATCAATTATATACCAATTCAAGTCCATGACAACATCTAAACATGACCAACAACACCTAATCATCATGATTCATCAACTTTCATACCCAAAAGTTACTATCTTTAGTAAGGTACGAACTACAACATGCATTCTTGAATTCCTAACATTCATGTCAACCATCTAGCATCTAATCATCATCACAAACACATCCATAACATTCATACATCAACCAATCATCAATTCATGCAAAATAAAGTTACTATTATTAGTAACCTATGAACAAAGTACCAAAATCATAGCTTTCTTGCATAATCGACGTTAACTAACATCAATCTAACCTAACTAACATAATAACATCAACAAACAACCAAAAATCGACTTTCAATTGCAATATTCGAACTAGGGTTTCGGCCTTAATGTAAATCCCATAAAACTTGTAAAAATCCAACCTTTATCGCATACTTGACGTTAATTAACATGTAATCTATCTAACAAACACATTAACATCAACAAACAACATGTAATCGACCTCCAAATCACCAAAATCGGACCTACCATTCGGCCATAGTCAAATACATGAAAGGAACACCAAAAACTAACCTTTAATCGTGTAATGGCTTGTATTTGATGCTTGCTAACTTGTTGTAATGCTTGAACTCAATCAAATCGATGTTTAATTGGATGATCTTGGCCGAAATCGCAAGGGAGAGGGAGAGGGAGGTCGCGGCCGATTATGGGGAGGTTAGGGTTTGGGATTTTGGTTTTTGATTTAATTTTATTAATGATAATTACCCTTTTAACCCTCATAATTTGTATTTTATAAAAATTAAGCTTTTTGAATAGTTTTTAAATAGTTTTTAACTACTAAACACAATTATTATTAATCACAAATAACAATCATGCATAATTCCCATTTATCACAAAACACACGAATAAATATGCACATTTTCACGTTACGCGATAACATTACAATTAACATTCAAATCACATAAGCATAACTTAATAATCACATTGTTAACCTAATTTATCATCAATTCAACATTACTGATTATTGTTAAGTCACCAACGTTCAACGACAACTAGTGTGTGCTCCCGACACGTGTATGCAAGACTTAACGGAACAAACGGAGTTTGGTAACGGAAAATTACCGGATGTCACATTATCCCCATGTTGAAAGAATTTTCGTCCCGAAAATTGCGTTACATGGTGAGTGTTCCATTACTGGTCTACTGCATTGGCACAAGGAAATCGAAATCGTGTGAGTTTTGGATGAGTTGTCACATCATCCCCATGTTGAAAGAAATTTCGTCCCGAAATTTAATCAATACCGTCGCCGGCTGGCATCGTCCTTTCAAATAGCTGAGGATACTTAAGCTTCATTTGGTCTTCACGTTCCCACGTGAATTCTGGTCCACGTCTCGAGTTCCAACGAACTTTGACGATGGGTATCTTGCTTTGCTTAAGCGTTTTCACCTCACGATCCATCACCTCGACCGGTTCCTCAATGAAGCGTAGTTGTTCATCTACTTGAACTTCTTCCAGTGGTACGACCATCGTTTCATCCGTTAAACATTTCTTTAGGTTTGAAACATGGAATACATCATGGATTCCACTCAATGAATCAGGTAAGGCTAGTCGATAAGCCACTGGACCAATTCTTTCCACTATCTCAAATGGTCCAACGTATCTCGGATTTAGCTTTCCTCGCTTACCAAACCGAACTACGCCTTTCCACGGTGATACTTTTAATAAAACTTTGTCACCTGTCTGAAATTCCAAAGGTTTTCGTCGTTTGTCAGCATAGCTTTTCTGTCTGTCTCGCGCTGCGGCCATGCGGTTTCTTATCTGAACAATCTTCTCAGTTGTCTCGTGTACTAACTCGGGACCCGTTAATTGACTATCACCAATTTCAGCCCAGCAAACTGGCGATCTACACTTTCTCCCATATAAAGCTTCAAAAGGTGCTGCCTTTATGCTAGTGTGATAACTGTTGTTGTAAGAAAATTCCACCAATGGTAGGTGAACTTCCCAGTTATTCCCGAAGTCAATCACACAAGCACGTAACATGTCCTCCAAAGTTTGTATAGTACGCTCGCTTTGACCATCAGTCTGTGGATGATAAGCAGTACTCATATCCAATCGCGTACCTAAAGCTTTCTGCAACGACTGCCAGAAGTGTGATGTGAAACGAGAATCGCGATCAGAATATAATTGAGATTGGTACTCCATGCCTCGAAACGATCTCCTTCAGATAAAGTCGGGTTAACTTCTCCATCTTATCTGTTTCCTTTATCGCTAGGAAATGAGCAGATTTTGTTAATCGATCCACGATAACCCATATTGTATCACAACCCGTAGAAGTACGAGGTAACTTAGTAATAAAATCCATTGATATTTGATCCCACTTCCACATAGGGATCTCGGGTTGTTGTAGTAGACCAGATGGTTTCTGATACTCCACTTTAACCTTCGAGCAGGTCAGACACTTGCTCACATAAGTAGCTACATCTGCTTTCATGTTAGGCCACCAATAGTGCGCCTTCAAATCGTGGTACATCTTGTCAGATCCAGGATGTATAGAATACTTGGACTTATGAGCCTCACTCATGACCAAATCTCTCAGATTTCCATGTATAGGTACCCATAGTCTATCCATGAAGTAACGAATTCCATCCGCTTTTACTTCCAATTGTTTTTCCATACCCCTTAACGATTCAGACCCAATGTTTTCTGTTTTCAGAGCTTCCGTCTGAGCCTCTCGGATTTGTTCAGGTAATTGCGTACTAATCGTTAGTTGCAGAGCTCGCACACGTCGAGGTTTAGCAGTCTCTTTTCTACTCAACGCATCAGCAACTACATTTGCTTTCCCCGGGTGGTACTTAATAGCACAATCATAGTCGTTTAACAATTCCACCCAGCGTCTTTGCCTCATGTTCAACTCCTTTTTCTCAAAGATGTGCTGAAGACTCTTGTGATCGGTGTAGATGGTGCATTTGGTACCGTACAAGTAATGTCTCCAGATCTTTAAGGCAAAAACTACAGCACCCAGTTCCAAGTCATGGGTGGTATAGTTCTTCTCATGAATCTTCAACTGTCTAGAGGCATAAGCTATCACTTTATCCCGCTGCATCAGGACGCATCCAAGTCCTTGAATAGACGCATCGCAGTAGACTACGAAGTCATCACTACCATCCGGTAACGCTAATATTGGTGCGCTACACAATTCATGTTTCAGCAACTGAAAAGCAGATTCCTGACTCTCACCTCATTTGTACGTCGTTCCCTTGTGAGTCAAGGCTGTGAGAGATTGTGCAATCTTAGAGAATCCTTCAATGAATCGTCGATAATATCCCGCTAATCCAAGGAATTGTCGTATCTCACTTGGTGTCTTAGGAACAGACCAATTCTTTATCGCTTCAATCTTAGCAGGATCAACATGTATTCCCTTCTCGTTGACAATATGACCCAAGAATTGTACCTCACGTATCCAGAAATCACACTTAGAAAACTTTGCGTACAGTTGTTCCTTTCTAAGTAATTCCAAGATTAAACGTAAGTGCTTCTCATGTTCTTCCTCGGTCCTTGAGTATATCAATATGTCATCAATAAAGACGATAACAAACTGATCAAGATAGGGTTTGCACACGCGATTCATGAGGTCCATGAATACTGCTGGTGCATTCGTCAACCCAAATGGCATAACCAAAAATTCATGGTGACCATATCGTGTACGGAAAGCAGTCTTCGAGATGTCCTCTTCTCGAACTCTCAGCTGATGATACCCAGACCTCAGATCAATCTTAGAGTAATAGCTTGATCCTTGCAGTTGATCAAACAAATCATCGATACGAGGTAACAGATATCTATTCTTGATAGTAACCTTGTTCAGTTCCCTATAGTCAATGCACATTCGAAATGTACCATCTTTCTTCTTCACAAATAGAACTGGCGCTCCCCAGGGCGACGAACTCGGTCGGATGAACCCTTTATCCAACAACTCTTGTAGTTGAGCGGATAATTCCTGCAGTTCGTTCGGAGCTAATCGGTACGGTGCTCTCGCAATTGGAGCGGCTCCTGGAGTCAACTCAATCTGGAATTCAACTTGACGATGAGGCGGTAATCCAGGAAGGTCTTCCGGAAACACCTCGAGAAACTCACGAACTACGGGGATATCCTCAATCTTCTTTTCCTCGACCTGTTTATCTGTGATGAGTGCTAATATGGCCAGTCGAACCTTTCGTAACAACTTCTGTGCTTTCATAAACGAGATGATGCCTATCACCGCACCACTCCTATCACCTCTGACCGTAAGGACTTCTTCACCAATGGGAATCCGTATGATCTTCTCGTGGCATATGACTTCTGCTTGTTTATCGGAAAGCCAATCCATGCCTACTACCACATCGAATCTTCCTAGTGTAACAGGCATGAGATCTATAGTGAATGTATGACCAGCAAGCTCTATCTTGCAGTCTCTAAGAATATGCGTTACGTGAATCTGTGTGCCGTTAGCTAACTCCACGGTGTATTTAGATTCTAAGGCTGAGGGCATATCACTTAAAAGACTACAGAACCTAGTGGACACGAAACTTCTATCAGCTCCGGTATCGAATAATACGGTAGCAAAACAACCATTAACCGAAAATTTACCAGTTACTGTTGTAGGATCGTTTAGAGCCTCACCTAAGCCAATGACGAAGGCTCTTCCTTTGGCTCCGTTGTTGTTTCCACCATTGTTGTTGCCATTACCATTGTTGTTATTATTGTTTTTGCCATTGTTATTGTTGCTGTTGTTCCCATTGTTGTTGTTGCCATTACCATTCCTCTTAAGCTGGGGACAGTTGCGTTTGTAATGGCCTTCTTTTCCGCATTCAAAACAACCTTTCGGGTTTCTTGTGATTGTTGTGGCTTTCTCATCAGTTCACCCCGACAGTCTTTGGCTGCGTGACCAATCTTCCCACAACGTTGACACTTGAAGTTATCACATCGACCCACATGGTGGTAGTTACACCGGTTGCACTTCGGCAGTCTTCCACCATACCCGCCGGGTCCTTGATTTGAGTGCGCCTGGTTGAAGCTTCGGTTGTTATCGAACATCCGTTGCTGTTGCTGACTTTGCTGCTGTTGTTGAGGTTGAGATTGGCTACTGGATGACGATCCCTTGTTGCTTGAACCATCCCACTTGCGTTTCTGGTCGGGCACGCTTGCCACCGCACCCCGTTTAGGTAACCGACCTTGCTCAACTGCCTGGTCAGTCAGCCTGTGGGCTGTTCGGATAGCTTGTTGTATGGTAGTGGGGTTAGAAGCAGTTACCATACTTTGAATTTCAGGCACCAATCCCCGTATATAGTGCTCCACCCTCTTGTGCATTTCATTCACCATCCCTGGGCATAAAGTGGCTAACTCATGAGTACGAGTTGTGTAGGCTTCAATTTCTGAGCCTTGCATTTTGAGTTGCCAGAACTCAATCTCCAGTTTCTGCACTTCATTCCGGGGGCAATATTCTTCAGTCATGATTTCTTTGAATTCATCCCAAGGTAGTTCATTGGCCATGGCTTGACCCAGCATTTGTACCTGGGCATTCCACCAGGAAAGTGCTGCGCCTTCCAATGTCCCGGTGGCATACTTCACCTGATCAGCAGGCGGGCAGTTGCATTTCGCAAAGACAGACTCTGTCTTCTCAAACCACCTTACAAGCCCTACAGCTCCTTCCGTCCCGCTGTAGGTATGGGGTTTACAGTCCATGAAGGACTTGTAGGTACATGGTGGTGGTCCTCTTCCGGGTCTTCCTCATCAGGATCCACCAAAGGTGCAGGGGCTTCAGCAATCTGAAGTGCTGCTAGCTGTGCCTCTAAATCAGCAAACCTATCATCGATCACTATGTTATGGTGATCTTGTGCGTCCATGCGCTCACTAAGTGCTACCACGTTGCCTGCCAGCGTATGATGTCCACCAATGGCCATCGAAAGTCGCTCCTGAAGCGTATCTACCTGGTAACGTAGCTGACGCATCTTAGATCGTAATGCAGAGTTCTCATCAGTGAGTCCTCTAATCCGCTGTCGCTCTGTGTCTAGTGTGGCTACTAGGGCTGCAAATGCCTGCTCCAGAGGGATGCTCAAAGTAGGAAGTGTAGGCAAAGTAGAGACGGTTGATGACCTAGTCCTAGGTCGTGTAGGTGCTACAGGTGGTACGCGCTCTCTATAAGCCATACGGTTAATGTAAGTGGGGTAGAAATCCCAGTTACGCGGAGGATCGAGCTCAGGAGGTACGAAAGGCTGATCCCAGTCTATCTCGCCGCGAGGATAAGGATGTCGTGGCCAGTTAGATCCCCTATCAGGTACGGGAGATGTAGGAGGTGACTCAGATCGTGCAGGTCTCTTGCCTAAATTCCTGGACGACGATGCCATGCTGCGAAGTACGTGTTGCGTATGCCAATGAGTATACAGTAAGGAGAGTAAACGATAAGTAACTAACAACTGTGCGGTTATAGTCTAGTGTGTGTATGCAACCTAGTTCCCTATAACCAATGGCTCTGATACCAATCTGTCACACCCTCAAAATCCGCGAGCGGAGTTTTACCGCGAGGCGCGTGACATACCAGGATCTCAGTCATTAGTTACCAAGAACGACTCTATATGTTAAATAAACAAAACCAGAGTTAACGTTTAAAATACTGCGGAAGCGTTTAAAATACTGCGGAAGCGTTTTTAAAACTAGAACACCCAAAACAAGTAATATGTAAAGAGAATGCGCAAAACATACGCGCCCCAAACACAAATGTATAAAATGAAAATAATCCCAATTTGTAAACAATGCAAATGTAGACAATTCAACAATGCTGACGTGCGTGCTCCTAGGCAATCTGGCAACCTTAACCTGAGAATAGCATACTAAACAAGTCAACACATGGTTGGTGAGTTCAAGAGTTTGCGTTAAAATATAAACCAATCAATAGTTTTCAGAGCATAAGTAGTGTATTGCAATAGATAGCTAGTCTATTAACATAAAAATATTAATCATAGTGATCTCGCGATTGAAGCTGACTGTGATACGTTTGTTGCCTCCCGTCACGACTTACCAGGTCGTGACGAATATGTGATAGGACAAAATTGCACCCGTTTGACCTCGAGTCGCACAGGTGGGGCTCGTCAGACCCAGTAGTACTACCCAAAATTTCCCCGCTATTCAATATTAACAATCCGAAAGTGTGAGGACTTTTCCATGGTAAACAACACTATATCAATATTATACACACTCATAAATAAAGCGTTTGTAAACAGTATGCCATCTCCCCCAAAAGAGATTTATGTAAAAAGAGTGGGGCAAGAACTCACCTGATACGCGCAAGAATTAACCTAGAGCTTAACTTGAAAGAAAGAGGGAAAGACAACCTTCAAAGGTCACCTAGAACACAAGAGTACATAAGTACGTGTACACAGAATCAACATGAAACCCTAAGTGTTCTACAAACCAAGAGACTCAAGGTTTAAGAAAGACGAGACACATTTGACCCAGTTGACCCGTTGGACCCGTTGGTGACATTATAGGTGATAATTCATTAAACTAACACAACAGCATATCATACATGATCAACATACCACTTGATTACATATAGCACATCACCACCACATGTACTACCTAGATCATCATATAACTAGATATCATACAAATCATGCAAATCACAACAGGCCAAAACAGATAACAACCCAAATCAACATTCATACAACATAAACAACACATTTAGTCACCTTAGAAACCATCCATGAATACACTAGCATGATCCTAATATCCCAAACATGCTCAAATCATCCAATTCAAGGATTTGCACAAATAAAGTTTCCCTTTTGGGAAAGTTCATCCCAAATTCATCAAACTCACACTACATTCATGAATTCATCAATTATATACCAATTCAAGTCCATGACAACATCTAAACATGACCAACAACACCTAATCATCATGATTCATCAACTTTCATACCCAAAAGTTACTATCTTTAGTAAGGTACGAACTACAACATGCATTCTTGAATTCCTAACATTCATATCAACCATCTAGCATCTAATCATCATCACAAACACATCCATAATTCATACATCAACCAATCATCAATTCATGCAAAATAAAGTTACTATTATTAGTAACCTATGAACAAAGTACCAAAATCATAGCTTTCTTGCATAATCGACGTTAACTAACATCAATCTAACCTAACTAACATAATAACATCAACAAACAACCAAAAATCGACTTTCAATTGCAATATTCGAACTAGGGTTTCGGCCTTAATGTAAATCCCATAAAACTTGTAAAAATCCAACCTTTATCGCATACTTGACGTTAATTAACATGTAATCTATCTAACAAACACATTAACATCAACAAACAACATGTAATCGACCTCCAAATCACCAACATCGGACCTACCATTCGGCCATAGTCAAATACATGAAAGGAACACCAAAAACTAACCTTTAATCGTGTAATGGCTTGTATTTGATGCTTGCTAACTTGTTGTAATGCTTGAACTCAATCAAATCGATGTTTAATTGGATGATATTGGCCGAAATCGCAAGGAGAGGGAGAGGGAGGTCGCGGCCGATTATGGGGAGGTTAGGGTTTGGGATTTTGGTTTTTGATTTAATTTTATTAATGATAATTACCCTTTTAACCCTCATAATTTGTATTTTATAAAAATTAAGCTTTTTGAATAGTTTTTAAATAGTTTTTAACTACTAAACACAATTATTATTAATCACAAATAACAATCATGCATAATTCCCATTTATCACAAAACACACGAATAAATATGCACATTTTCACGTTACGCGATAACATTACAATTAACATTCAAATCACATAAGCATAACTTAATAATCACATTGTTAACCTAATTTATCATCAATTCAACATTACTGATTATTGTTAAGTCACCAACGTTCAACGACAACTAGTGTGTGCTCCCGACACGTGTATGCAAGACTTAACGGAACAAACGGAGTTTGGTAACGGAAAATTACCGGATGTCACACAGGGACAGTCCTACAAAGGTTTGAGGAGAAGGTTGAGAAGGCTCAAGGTGATGATCTTATGATTAAAGCATTATTTTTTATCAATCATGGGTATGACGTTGATGAAGTCTTTGGGATGACATATGAAGGAATGGTTGAAGAAGTTAAAAAGATGGAAAAGCTTCTTGACCCTAATTATGTGACTGACTATGAAAGAAGAAAGTCAGGTCCCCATTCACATTCACTGCTACTAAGTCTCAACAGCCTCTAGAGCCTTAATCCCATTATCCTGATCCCTATACATGACAGATAGGGAAATGAAGGATTATCTATCTACTCAAGGATTCACCAAAAGAAAGCTGGAAATATGAAGACAAATTTACTCAGAGCTGCAATTTAAAAAATAGTCAAAGACAAGAACGAAAGATTAATGGCTATTGAAGAAGAAGTAGTAGGGAGGAAACCCAGATCAAGAACTTCAGCTCAAGATGTCCAACTCACCACCAAAGACCATGATGTCTTGGCACCCATGCTACACAGAAATCCTGAATGGTTTATTGAACCCTCTCAATTGAAGCTACAGGAAGGGTTAACCACTTCAGAGATGATAAAGGGTGTGTTTGCTCTAGAAGGCAAAGTAGATGTTCAAATTATTGACTGGAAGTATGATAGTGATTGGAACATGTTCAGGATCTTAGGTCTAGTTCAATTCATCATAGAGTACACTGCTCTGGTTAACTCCCTGTAGATCCATGATCCGAAAGAACTAGATGAATTAGATTTGATCAATCATCATGCTATGTACAAAGGATATAAATTTGAAGATATTCTAAAGATGTTCAAGAAAACAAACAACTTCAAATCTCTAAAAGCAATCTGCATAAGGAAAGACAAATCTTTCAGAAATCCTCTTGAAAAGAAGAAAACGAAAGGAACTGAAGAGTTAGTATTTCTAGAACTGAATGTAAAACCAATTGAATCACTGAAAAGGAAGATGGTTGCTGGAACCCACAAGTCAAAGACAATCTCAAATGTGTTTTATGATGAAAAGACTTATGAGTTGGTGATTGAGAGAAAATGGGGAGGAAAAGAAGGAGCTGAAATTAGGTTGCTTAGTGGATATGAGGTGAGATTGTTAGATGAATCCTATATCCACTACATATTTACAAGGCACTTCAGAGAAATAGATAACAAGCTTGGAGAAGCTGTTATGTATTTCTTTCTGAAATGCATCAAAACTCTGAAGATAGCCTATGATAGAATAAACAAAAAGAAAGAACAAAGAAAAAGAAAGAAAGTTCATCTCCAACTGGGAAATATAGTAAAGTTAGAAGTAGATACTGATGGTTCACTATTGATTCATAAAGATGGGCTTTCCACTGTGTCTGTGTGGGAACCCATATCTCTGAGACAGATGCCTATTGAAGCAATTCATAATATGAGCCAAATGAAGATTCATGTCCTTAGTAGAGACAAGATGAATGAGGCTAGAGACTTCTCCAACATGATCAAGGCTATTTTGAATCCTTCACTGGCTAAACCCTAACCATCTGCAGAGACTGAACCAGCACTAGCTCCATCATCAGTCCAAGAAAGACAAGCACCTACTCTTGAAGAACCACCAGAATCTTCAAAACCTCTACCACCCTCAAACCCTTAAAGTACATAGGCTGTATAATCCTTAGGGGGAGTATTATCGAACCTTGAAAGGATCATACATGCCAATTCAAGATGTGGTTGAAGGTTGTTCTGGATGGAAATCCCACAAGTCCAAGAAGAAATACAGGTGAAGATTTCAGAAGAAAAAGACTAGTGTTGGGTGTCCGCATTAGTAAATGCGGAAGACCAAAGAACAAATACGGTCAAGTATTTGTTCATTCGCATTTACTAATACAAACAAGCAAAACAAATACAGCTAAGTATTTTTTTATCCGCATTAACTAATGCGGATGACACAGTCAATGCTGAAGCTTAACAGAAGAAATGCTGATGAAGACATCACATCCACATTAACTAATGCGGATGAACATTTACAAATGCTGATCAACTTTTGTGCTTAGACTAGCATTCTGATGTATAGTTGTTAGGGTAGTTTAGTCATTTTGTACTGGCATTGTATCATCCTATAAATAGAATAGTATACACCATTTTTGCAAGTTTCACAAAAGTATTCACACAAGTTACATAAAAGTACTATTACTCTTTGTATCTTGTTTACCTGCATCAATATACAAAGCATTTATCAGTATTTTCAGCATTTAATGTTCATTGATTTAGTATTTCTGCTACTTAATCATTGACTAAATCATCATATTCGATCCTAGTTCTGTCACATCAACTGAGATTCCTATCTCAAACCCAGTCAGCTGTGGACACTAACTGTTTGCTATGGACACTTGAACATTGTTAGATTGTCCGCTGTGGACACTTAGGAGGATAATTCATGCCGTCCGTTGTGGACATTGTTTGTCCACTGTAGACACTTAAGTATGCATGCATGTCTGCTATAGGCACTTAAGTATGCATGCATGTCCGCTGTAGACATTAGTCGCCTGCTGTGGATCCATTAAATACTTTAGACTGTCCATTGTGGATTATGGCCATCCGCTTGAGACACTTGTAATGTCTAATTCATCCGCTATGAACCTTAGTCATCTGCTGTGGACACACTTAGTGTCTTATTCTTGCTATGTGGACCTTTAACCGTCTGTTGTGGATTTTGGTTGTTCGCTGTGGACTTTGGCTATCCGTTGTGGGCACTTCGTACTTAGGTCATCTGCTGCATACCTTATTCATATGCTGTGAACACTTAGGCTTATTCTAAAATTTTGGGAATAGAATTTAAGTGCTAAGTATTTATGTTTAATGGAAGTTATGCTGGTTTTAATGTTTCTAATGTTTTATATGCTTGTGGGCTGATGTTATGAATTATAATATTTCAAGTTATGTATTATTATGTGACTTAACGTGGCATGATATGTATATGTACCTAAAGTATTATGTAATGAAAGTGAAAGATAACGATAATGAAAAGTGGAACGTAATGAATGAATGAAAGTCTGGTAAGTAAAATGTATGGAGGTGCAAGGCCATGTTGTTGTTAGCTCAACTGAAGTGCGGCTTAGCTAGCCCATGAGGATGCACTTCAGGGGTCCAATCTTTGAGATTGACCAAAACGATACGGGATCCTTGTCGCTTTACCCTGGTAATGTAGTGAGCTTTGTGCATAATGTTTGGGGGTTTATTTATAAATCTCGGCACAGTACCAACTTCGTGCATAATGTTTGGGGTTTAGCATATGGCAGGATCTATATGAATGTGAAAGATGATAACGAATGAAAGTACGAAAACGAACAATGATGAATGATGATGAAAGATATAAATAGTTATTATCAAGATGTATGTATGATGTATGATCACGTATGAAAGTAAAGGATATGTTTATACGAACGCAATGTATTTTATTATAAACTAGAACTCACTTAGCAACACTGACTTTTTATATGCATATCAGTTGGCAGGTAATTGTTGATACTGAGGAGGTGCAGGCATGGATGCATAAGCTACTGTTGAAGCTTCTAGAAGATTAACATTTTGTCTTTATGTGTTTTTTGTCATAGTATAGGGACTTATTTTGTAAATATATGTTTCTTAGTTTCTTGATTGTATAAATAGGATATTTTATGTATTATGCAGGGTAGAGACATTAGTGACATTAGAGACATCAGAAGACATCTAAGATCTAAGACATCTTATAGAGAAACAGTTAGAACAGAACGAACTATAACCCTTACACATTGTATCCTATGCATTTGCTATCAATGAAATCTACGAATTTTTTTAATGTAATTACATGTGTTTGATTACATTGTGTTTGAATTGATCATTGCAGTATGCTATCATCATAGATTCAATACTTTTGAACCGATCAATTGGTATCAGAGCCTTCAGTTCGGTGATCAGAGCTTATCGGCACTTTTGAGCTCTTTGAATCACTTGAAATCTGTGTTGATTGCAATTTGATCAATTAGTTGTTTTTTTCATTTGTGTTTCATCCATAGAAACATGATTTGAATAACAATTCGGTGTGTAATTCGTTCAGATCTGAGTAATTGATCAAATTTGTGTTCGAACGGTGTTCTTCATTTTCGGACTTCAATTCAATCAGAAAACTGATTTGTTGTTGTTGTTTGATCAAATTGATGATTGAGAATTGTTAATCGACCTAATTACTACCTAATTGGAAGTTTTTAGATCAATTAAACAAGTTTTTGAAGAATTTCATAAGATCAGAGTTTGTTGAAGAAGATGAATTAGGCGCATGTGGTGAAAATCTGCTAAAAATTGACCAAGTGTCTAGACGCATCACAACTGTTTAGGCGTTTTAGCACTGTTTAGGCGTTTTTCAGTTCAGGCATTTTACCACTATTGGGACGCATTGTGACTGTTTGGTCACATTGAGACTTTGTTGAAACCAAGTAATTCTAGGCGCTTGAGAACTGTTTGGGCATTTTTAACCCATGCGTTTCATAACTGTGTGGGAGTTTGAAGACTATTTAGGTGCATCATTAGTTGGGCGTTTTAGAATTAAACTAAGGCATTCCCTTAGGCATTTCTACTTCAAAGTCAGGCGTTTTAGAAACTATTCAGGCCCTTCAGTATTCAGACTTTTCATTAAACACTTAGAAAAAAAATTTAAAACTAAATCCAAAAAAAAATATTTTTATTTCATAGTTTCTTTTTAAAACTTTAAAAACAACAAAAACAAGTCATTATCTAAAATACAAAATGGTTAAGTCTAAAGATTCTAAGAACAGAGTTCCAAAGCTAAAGAATAGAGCTGATATCAAGAACTGGTCTTTAAGGTTGAAGCATCATCTAAACACTATTGATACTAACTTGTGGAAGAGATACAAGATCTCAAAAAGCAGAAACTCAAGAGGCAATTGGAGTTATTTGAGCATCTTTCTGGTGAAACAATCAATCAGATGATGAACAGATTTGTGCAATTAACTACTGAGATGTCAACTGTTGGTATCAAAATGATCTGAAAGATCTAAATTACAAACTTCTGAATGCTCTTCCATCTTCATAGAAACAGACAGTCACTCTGTTGAAGCATACATAAAAGTTTCCAATGGATCTAAATCTTTTGATTGCAAAAATTGAATCTGTTGAAATTGATAAGAGCTCCAGAAACAATGATAGAGCTGCATCAATGTCTCAGTACAATTATGTTGCATCTCCAGCTAACACAGTAGAGAATGCTTTTCTAGCAAAAGATGATAACTCACCAGAAGACGAGGGTGATTTGTTCGTTGGAGCTGGTTTCTTTACAGATTCTTCTTACACAAGTGCTCATGTTTATACAACTTGTAAGGCCCCGTTCCCGGGACGCTCACAGTTGGACAATCATCGCACCTAAAACATAAAATTTACATTTACAATTTCTAAAACATTGCAGCAGAATAATTTTAAACCATTTCATTATAATTGCTTTTGCAAAATAATACATTGTAGTTAACTGTTACAAAATATCATAATTTGCATTACATCACAAAAACATTATCATAACATGAAATAGATGCCATCCAAAATAATCCAAGTAGCTGCCCCGTGCCATCCTCAGCAACATTACCTACCAACTGGAAACACATAAAAGTCAGCGTTGCTGAGTGAGTTCTAGTTTTATAAAAATTAAATACTTTTCTTTTGTTTAAAACCATTCTTTACTTTCATACGCGATCATGCAACATACGTACACATAGAAAATATCATTATTATTATCTTTGATGGTCATTCGATGACTTTCGTTCATTCATCATCAACGTCATCTATTCATTCATTATCTTTCTTACCGTACCTTACGTACATTCATTAACTTCCGATGACATGTACTGTACCCCGAACATTGTGCACGAAGCTGACCCTTGGGCCTGGGGCAAGTACACTCATCATTATCATTCATCTTTCATTCCGGACGAATGCCATGTGCTATACCCCGAACATTGTGCACGAAGCTGGTTACTGGGCCTGAGGTCTATCATAGACCTCGAACATTGTGCACGAAGCTGACTCCAGTACCTAGGGCAAGCGGCAAGGGTCCCATACATATGGTCAATCACAAAGATTAGACCCCAGTGTGCATCCATCCGGGGTAGCTAACCCGCACACAGTTGAGCTAACACCCTTCATTGGGTGTGAACCTCCATACATTGCTTGCAAGACTTTTCATTACCTCATTCATTAATGCATGCATACATTCATTCATTATGTTCCCTTTTCATTATCTTCCGTTATACGTTACATAATACTTTCCATTTACTTTTCATAATCATACCACGTAAAGCCACAGAAAATAACATACATAACAAGGAACATAACATAAACATAACCATACCATACATAGCATCATCATCACATCACATATGACATCATAAAGTCAACTTACATAACCCTCGGGAACATCCCAAGTCAAAGCCTACACTTTACATTTTCCCCAAAATTTCAGAAAATATTCTAAGGCATAGGCGCATGAGCACTATGCAGGCGCATGGCCTTTCAGGCACATGGGAACACTTAGGCGCATGGGGAACTTTCAGGCGTATGGGCACTATTTGGGAGCATGACCCAACACTTAGTCATTCTAGGCATTTCTAGGCACATGGGCACTATGCAGGCGCATGAATGCCTAGGCGCATGGGCAGTTTTGGGCGCATGGAACACTTAGTCAAATTCAGCCTATTCTAGGCGCATGGATACTATTCAGGCGCATGGATTTTGGGCGCATGGGACTACACTTAGGCAATTTGACCGTTGGGCGCATGGGCCAATTTCAGGCGCATGGGCAACCAACTCTCACTATCAACATCATAATCAGTCCCAATTCATCAATTCAACATGTTATAACTTAGGTCTAGCATTAAAGCATCATAATATGAATATGGCATCATCATAACATCAAGAACACCCAAAATCATAACCCACCCACATTCACACATACACATACATACAGGAACAAATACATGCATTTCCAGCCCCAAAATCAGTTAAAACATGTAAAAAGGGGGTTCTAGAACTCACCTTAGCAGCCTTCGAGTATGACTTCCTTCAAACCCATTTGCACTATGAGTTCAACCACCTAGAAACCCACCAAAAACACACATCCGAACACAACATACACACATAAGCGTAGAACCGAGGCATAGGCCGGCCAAGAACAACTTAAAACCAAGAATTCTTACCTTGAATTCGGTTTCTTCTTATTCCTTCTTCACAATCCGAATTCTGCTCTTCTTTTTTCTCTCTTTAGAAAATCCGGTGAAAAGAAGTGTGTAGAATGGTGTGGGAGGCCATGCCTACTTTTGTACCAACTTTTTATACATTTTGTCCTTTTGACACATTTAGCCCCTCAACTTGGGTTAAATTGTGTTTTCTTCCTTTTTCTACACTTTTATTATTTTATTCTCGTCTTTAAAAATATCCGGGTGTTACAAGTCCACCCCCCCTTATAAAGATTTCATCCCCGAAACCTATTATTCCTCAAACAAATATGGGTAATGCTGTCTCATCTCTTCTTCAGTCTCCCACGTAGACTCGGATCCCTTCCTGTGCTTCCACTGTACACGCACAAGGGGAACCACTTTATTCCTTAACGTTTTCTCCTTGCGGTCAATGATTGCCACTGGTTGCTCCACATAATTAAGCCTTTCATCAACTTCAATATCCCCCAGTGGTACAACCATATCCTCGTCAGCTAAACACATCCGCAGATGAGATACATGGAATGTCGGGTGAATTCCACTTAACTCATCGGGTAACTCTAACCTATAGGCCACCTCTCCTACTCGAGCAATAATTCGGAAAGGCCCTATGTATCTCGGGCTCAACTTGCCCCGCTTCCTGAACTGAATGATACCTTTCCAAGGTGAGACTTTCAACATAACTCTATCGCCCACCTGGAACTCAATCGGTCTACGTCTTTTGTCGGCATACGACTTCTGCCTATTTTTGGCTGCCTACATAAAGGCTTTGATCTTTTCGAGCTTCTCAGTCATAGCCTTAATCACCTCAATACTTCCCAACTCCTTCTGGCCAATATCACCCCAATAAACTGGTGTTCTACATTTCCTACCGTATAGCATCTCATAAGGGGGCATACCAATACTGGCATGATAACTGTTATTATATGAGAACTCCGCTAACGGTAAGTGGTCATTCCAACTTCCTCCAAAGTCAATGACGTATGCCCGAAGCATATCTTCTAGCGTCTGAATAGTCCTTTCCGACTGACAATCCGTCTGAGGATGATAAGCCGTGCTAATGTGTAACCTCGTCCCCATCGCATCATGGAACTTCTTCCAAAATTTAGATGTAAACCGAGTGTCACGATCAGAAACAATAGACACCGGCACACCATGACGAGTTACAATCTCTTTGATGTATAGATCCGCTAATCTTTCAGAGGAGTACGTCTCGCGGATCGGTAGAAAGTGTGCACTCTTTGTTAAACGATCAACTATCACCCATATGGCGTCATACCCTTTCACGGTATGCGCTAACTTCGTGATAAAGTCCATGGTGATATGCTCCCACTTCCACTCCGGTATATCCAACGGTTGGATCTTCCCGTACGGCTTCTGATGCTCGGCCTTCACTTGCAAGCAAGTAAGGCACTTACTCACATACTCCGGTACATCGCGCTTCATACCCGGCCACCAATAATCTTTCTTCATATCTTGATACATCTTTGTAGCACCGGGATGAATAGAGTATCGAGTTTTATGAGCTTCATCCATTATCTTCCCACGTAGGTCTTCATAACTAGGAATCCACGTCCGTTCGAATCGGGTTCTAACACCATAAGTGTTTTCACCCAAATCCGTGACCGTACATCTCATCCTTTCGGAGTTAAGAAGATCTTCTTTCAATGCCTCGTCTTGAAACTCCTTGACCTGCTTCATCACATCAGAGGTCATAATCAACTGATAAGCCTTCACCTAAATCGGGTTGGGTCTCTCCTTTCGGCTAAGGGCATCCGCTACTACGTTGGCCTTGCCCGGATGGTAATGGATCTCGCAGTCATAATCCTTTATGAGCTCCAACCATCGCCTCTGCCTCATGTTCAAATCCTTCTGCTTGAAGAAGTACTTCAAGCTCTTGTGGTCCGTGAAGATTGTGCACTTCATTCCGTATAGGTAGTGCCTCCAAATCTTTAGTGCAAAGACCACAACTGCTAACTCCAAGTCATGAGTAGGGTAACTCAGCTCATGAACTTTCAATTGTCGAGACGCGTATGCTATCACCTTTCCTCGCTGCATCAACACGCAACCCTCCGAATAGACCACTAAGTCCTCGCTTCCTTCGGGTAATGATAAAACTGGAGCTTGAGTCAACCTTGCCTTTAACTCCTCAAAAGCACTCTCTTGAGCTTGACCCCATACAAACTTCACATTCTTGCAGGTCAACTTAGTCAACAGAGAAGCTATCTTAGAGAAGTCTTGAATGAATCTCCTATAATATCCCGCCAACCCCAAGAAACTATGAATCTCGGATGGCGTCTTTGGAGTCTTCCATTGCATCACCGCTTCCACCTTTACCGGGTCCACCCTGATCCCTTCCGGATTCACCACGTGACCCAAAAACTGAACTTCGCGCAACTAGAACGCGCACTTGGAGAACTTGGTATACAACTTCTCTTTTCTCAACGTCTCTAACACTTCCCGAATGTGACCGGCATGCTCCGCCCCATTCTTCAAATAAATCAGGATATCGTCAATAAACACAATCACTGATTTATCCAACATCGGCCAACACACTCGATTCATCAAGTCCATAAAAGCAGCTGGCACGTTTGTTAAACCAAAAGACATAACGAGAAACTCGTAGTGTCCATAACGCGTGCAAAAAGCTGTTTTAGGAATATCTTGCTCCTTCACCTTCAGCTGATGGTAGCCAGATCGAAGATCTATCCTCGAGAACCAACTAGAGCCTTGGAGCTGATCAAACAGGTCATCAATCCTCGACAATGGATACCGATTCTTCACCGTCAACTTGTTCAGCTCGCGGTAGTCTATGCACATCCTCATACTACCGTCCTTCTTCACAAATAAGACCGGAGCACCCCAAGGAGAGATACTCGGTCTAATGACTTATCAAGCAACTCCTGCAGTTGCTCCATCAATTCCTTCATCTCGGTCGGAGCCAACTAATACGGTGCCTTAGCAACAGGTTGAGCACCGGGTATCAAGTCAATCTAAAACTCAATCTCACGGTCCGGTGGCACACCTGGTAATTCTTTGGGAAACACATCTAGGAACTCACACACAACTGGTACATCCGATAGTTGTGGTGTTGGCGTATCTACATCCTTCACGTAGGCCAAGTAGGCACTACACCCATGCCTCATGCACTTTCCCGCCACCGCCATCGAAATCACCTTCGGGATAGTCGTAACTCGATCACCGTAGATCGTCACCAAATTCCCATCGGGCGCTGTCAGTCGAATCATCTTCTTACAACATATGATATTCGCCTCGTGGTCCGCCAACCAATCCATTCCTAGGGCTACATCAAACCCGCCTAAGGTCATCACAAACAGTCTAGCAGGAAAATTATGACCTTCTAGTTCTATATCACAACCTTCTATCAGAGCAACAATCCTGGTAGACTTACCTATGGCAGTTTCTACATCGAAGGGCTCATCAATACTTCTACTACAAACAGGAAACTTAGCACAGAAAGCAGCAGAAATAAAACTCTTACTAGCACCTAATCAAATAACACAGAAGCAGAGTTTGGTTTACTATAAACGTACCGACATGACATCGGGGTCCGTCCTAGCCTCCTCCTGAGTCATCGTTATTGCCCTGGCGCTCTCACCCTCTGCCCCTCGGTCCCGTCTTCTTTCCCTGCCCTGGAACTCTCAGCCCTTGGCTTCTTGCATTCTCGACTCATGTGGCCCTTTCCACCACAGTTAAAACACCTTGCCACCTTGCCTCTCTCTCGCCATGTGGCCAGGCTTTCCACACTTGAAGCACACGTTCAATCCCCACCTACACTCCCCCCGGTGTTTTCCTTCTCGCACTGCCACACCTCTTCGACTCCGCACCGACCAAACTCAGTTAAAACATATAAAAGGGGGTTCTAGAACTCACCTTAGTAGCCTTCGAGTATGAATTCCTTCAAACCCATTTGCACTATGAGTTCAACCACCTAGAAACCCACCAAAAACACACACCCGAACACAACATACGCACATAAGCATAGAACAGAGGCATAGGCCGGCCAAGAACAACTTAAAACCAAGAATTCTTACCTTGAATTCGGTTTCTTCTTCTTCCTTCTTCACAATCCGAATTCTGCTCTTCTTCTTTCTCTCACTAGAAAATCCGGTGAAAAGAAGTGTGCAGAAGGTGTGGGCGGCCATGCCCACTTTTGTACCAACTTTTTATACATTTTGTCATTTTGACACATTTAGCCCCTCAACTTGGGTTAAATTGTGTTTTCTTTCTTTTTCTACACTTTTATTATTTCTTTCTCGTCTTTAAAAATATTCTGGTTGTACACAACTCAACCTCAAACTTAGTCTCTTCCTAAACCTCAAACTCCTAAACCTCAAACTGAGACTTCATCTTCTAACTCTGTAAAAACTAGCAAAGTTAAAGATGTTATTAATATCCTTTTATAGGATGATGAGTCAAAATCTGCTTTTACTGCTTTTATGACAAGTTTTCAAGCTTATCAAGGTAGTCATCAAACCCAATCAGATCTTGTTTTGCAGGATTTGTTCAAGATAGATCTTGATGATATGGAAGAGATGGACTTGAATTAGCAGATGGTAATGATTGCTTAAAGAACTCAGAAACACTCATATGTTAACAGGAATTACAAGCCAAGTGCAAACAAAACTGTTGGCTTTGATAAATCAAAATCAAGGTGTTTCAACTACAACAGTTATGGTTATTTCTCAAGGGAATGTAAAGCTCCCAAAAACTAAGGAGGAAATGGGCAAGCAAGTTCTAGCAGTCAAAGATACCAACAGCAGTCTCAGAAGACCTTTCAAAAGACTTAACAAAGTCTTCCCATGCCAGAACTTAAAGATTAATCAAAATCATCCGAAGAGCCAAAGAAAGCTCAAAGATGGCATCAAAGATGGCTATGATTGGAGTGCTTATGCTGAACAATTCACAGCTAATCTAACATCTAGTTTAGCTCTTATTGCAGAAGCTCAAAATGAAGACTGGTCTGAAGAAAATGATCCAAAGGTCGATAGTGATTCAGAAAATGATGATGAAGATTATGATTGGAGTGATAAATTTGACCCAAAAGAGGATTTAGAAGAGATTGCAGTTATGGCTCAGTCTGACCAACCACAGGTTGAGAATCCATCATCTGACTCTGAGACTTCTTTCATGTTATCCTGAAATTCTTGTTGAAGTCAGAGAGAAAATATGCACAAAATCATGTTTTGATCAAGTTGAGCATTAAGAACATATTCATATAAGATCTGTGCTACCTTAACAAGAAGAAGTAAAGCCAAGAAACTGAAAAATGATCACAAACTCTCTGATGAAAAGATCCTATCTCTACAAACCTCATGGACAAACTCTAAAAGAACTTGAACTGTTAAAAAAAACTTAATGAGATGACTAAATTTAGAAGAAGAAAAAAAATCTCATGTTGCAACTCAGTGTATCTAGCTAAAGTAAAAGTTCTAAAACTATTGTAGAAACAGCAGTAGTGAGAGGAAACACAAAAACAAAACAGGTCTAGGGTTTACACATGAACCAATGCCTGAATCTATCATAAACACTCTGCCAGAAAACTTTAACACCCTGATCACCTCCTAAAACAAAGCTAAGCTAAAAGCATTTCAAAACAAGAAAAGAATTCTGAAAGTGATGAAGAGAAAACAAATGTTGAGATATTTGAGGATAAGATTCTAAAAAGACTAAAAATGGTCATCTAGTGAAAGTTAAATCTTACGACCACGACCAAAGAATAAAATGTTTGTTCCCAAAGAGCATGTTTTTGAAGAAATCATTGTTAAAAATGACAAACAAACTCAAAGAATAAGAGAAACAAAACCAGAAGTAACATCTGAAGATTCATTTTCTTACGGATTAAACAATCCAGATTCTTAAAATGGCAGAAAGAACAAAAAGATAAAGAAATTGCAAAAGAGTCTTCTACTGAAGATGTTCAATCCCAAAGCAAAAAAAGATCATCAAGATCAAGAAATCAAAGAAGGAGAAGGAAAAATGCTAAATCTAACTCCTATCAGAACAAAAATCAAAACAATCAAAATCAAAGAACAAATCAAGTTAATCAGTTTTAACCAGTGAAATTTGTGTCTGCATGTACTTTTGATATGAACCCAATTCTAGAAATAAAATCAAATTCAAAAAACAAATCTAACTCTGATCTGAAAATAGGTTCAGGTCCAAAGTCTTTCGCTGTTAACAAAAGATTTATATCTAAGGAATCTAGGAACGGTGTTAATAAACAAAAGTCAAAACCCAAATATCAAAAGAACAAATTCTCAAATCACAAACAACAGATTAACTTTGTAACTCCTAAATCAAAAAAGGATCAAATGTGGCTTCCACATCTAAAGTTAATCAAAAGTTGTTTAAATTTCAACAAAGGTACTGTGAAATATATGATATGTTCAATCATAAGACTAAGAATGTTCTTTACACAGTACTGTCACATTTGTGATATGAAAAACCATTCAACAGCTGATTGTTATTTCAACAAGTATTGTACTATTTGTAATGAAAGAAATCATAACACTGAGAATTGCTACTTTAAAAGGAACTCCCCAAGGAATGGATATGTAAATCCATAATTTCAAAGAAATCAAAGTGTTGGTTTTTAAAGACTGACAAAACAACCTTCCTTAGACTTGAGATCCTTTCGAAGGATTAGTTTTGAATATGAAGATTCTTATGCTGTGAAAACAAAGAATTATAATCAAAGAAAATTCATTCCACGATCTGTGAGAATGAACAATGCAAAATTTGGTAATCAAACTTTTTCAAAAAATGTTTACTAATGGTTTTAATAACCCTGATGAGGATCTTGAAAAATGCTATCATGATTTGTGGATTAAACAAATCAAAGATAACAAAAATTTGTTAAAAATGGAATTGAAATTTACAAAGCAAAAGAAGCTGATTTGAATAAGCTTCATTTAAACAATTTACCATTGTTGATAAATTTGGCAATCCCAAGACCATATCGGCTAGGGTTGATAACACAACTTAATTTCTTGAAATGCAGGTACGCCTAAGAGATCTCTTAACATGTGGTATGTTGATAGTGGGTGTAGCCGGCATATGACAGGCATGCAACCATGCCTTGCTTCAAGATTTTAAGTTAAAAGATGGTACCCATGTTTATTCGGAGGTGATGCAGGTGGAAATATAACAGGAGAAGGAACAGTGTCCAATGGGATTATTAGCTTTGATAAGTCAACTACTGTTCATAGTTGAACTTTAATCTCTTAATTGTTTCTTGAATTTGTCACAAATCTTACTCTGTTCTATTTGATGATTCTTTTTGTTATAATTTGAAGCTAGGTTTTCAGATAAGCAAAGAATGGGTAGTTGTTAAGTTGTTCGTGATCGAGATGTATACAAGTTAGATATGTCTCAAGTAGATCCATCTACTAAAACAACATGCCTAATTGCTCAAGCATCAAATGTCAAAAGCCAGTTATGGCATAGACGTCTTGGCATTCCAATTTCAAGAACATGAACAAGCTTGTAGCAAGAAATCATGTAGTAGGTCTTCCAACAAAGAAGTTTGTGACAACAGATCACTGCTTAGCATGTTTAAAAGGAAAGCAAAACAGAGCGTCTTATAAGTCCAAGCTAAAAAACTAAAATTCCAAGCCTCTCCAGATGTTGCACATGGACCTATTCGGACCAAAAAATGTGCAGAGTATTGGAAAGAAATCATATTTTTTAGTTATCATTGATGACTTTACAAGATTTTTATGGGTTTTCTTTTTGCATGCCAAATCTGAAACAACTGAATTGTTAAAAGAATTCATCATTAAAGTAGAAAATCAATTAGATCAAAAAGTCAAAATTATCAGAAGTGATAATGGAACCAAATTTAAAAATGCAAATTTAAAATGCTAATGTTGACTAATGTTGACAGGTTTGTGCAGAAAAAGGAATTGCTAGTCAGTTCAGTGCTCCTAGAACTCCATAACAAAATGGAGTTGCTGAAAGAAAAAACAAAACTTTGATTGAGGCTGCACATTCCATGCTAGCAGATGAAAAGATTCCAATTACTTTTTGGATGAAGCTATACCCACTGCATGTTTTGTATAAAATCGAACATTGCTTGTGAAAGATAAACAGAAAACTCCTTATGAGTTGATGTTTGGCAGGAAACCTAGTATAGATTTTCTTAAGTCTTTTGGTTGTCCAGTTTTGATTTTAAACTCGAGTGACCAGGTTGGAAAATTTGATGCAAAATCTGATGAAGGATTTTTCGTTGGATATTCGTCGGTTTCAAAAGCTTTTAGAGTTTATAACTCTTGGACAAATTTTATCCTTGAAACTTTCAACATTAAATTTCTTGAAAACTCTTTTCCATTAGTTACAAATAGTCCAGCTTGGTTATTTGATTCAGATTCTTTGTCAAACTCTTTTAATTCTAACTTGTTTGAATTTACAGGTGAGAAGAAGAAACAAGAAGAAGATCTCGGATCTTTCAGTGATGATATCGACTCTAATGATATGGATGATTCTAGCCCAGATTATCCATTCTTCTCTTTTGTTAAAGATCCTGTATTCAGTTCTGATTCTCATGATCAATCTAGCTATCAACAAGCACAAAAACATCCATTGTCTCAAAATACCAATGTTTCACAACCTATTCTTAATGATGGCCCTGAAATTGTACAACCTGAGTCCGGAACGTCATCGATTTCTAGTGATGTAGTTGTTACTAATTATCTTGATTACTTTATCAACTCACTGAATCAAGTTCCTAATTTCAATCCACATACTTTGAACTTATTGCATCAGCTTTTCAACTTGAACCAATCTAATCTGGATGTTCATGTTCAAGGGAATGAGATTCCTAAGTCTGGTATTCACAAGAACCATCCTACATCTTAGATTGTCGGTCCATTGAATGAGAGAACAACGAGAAGTCATTCAGAACAAGCAAACCTCTGCTTATACTCGTGTTTTCTATCTCAAATTGTTCCTAAAAACATAACTGAAGCGTTAAAGGACAATAGTTGGATTGAGGCAATGCAAGAAGAGTTATTGCAATTCTGCAAACTAGAAGTGTGGAAGCTTGTGGATTTACTTGAAGGAGAAAATGTTATAGGCACAAAATGGTTGTTCTGAAACAAGTCAGACGATTCAGAGAACTGTTGTTCATAACAAAGTGAGACTCGTTGCATAAGGTTACACCCTATGATAAAGTATTTGAATCAAGTTGCTTATGCATCATACATGAATCAAGGTGTTTTATGCATCATATGGACCAATCACCGATGATGTGTATGTCAAGCAACCTCCAGGTTTCGAAGATTCAGAATATCCTCATGTGTGTACAAGCTTAGCAAAGCATTGTATGGTCTGCATCAAGCTCCTAGAATCTGGTATGAAACGTTATCATAACATTTGATCCAACATGGATACACGCGAGGGAAAATCAATCCTGCTTTGTTTATTAAGAAGGATGCTGATGATCTCTTATGTTTTTAAGTGTATGTTGATGATATCATATTTGGTTCTACAAGTCCAAAATTGTGCAAAGAATTTGAAAATATCATGAAGTCTCATTTGCAAATGAGTTCTATAGGAGAAATTAACTTTTTCCTTGGTCTTCAAGTGAAGCAGTCTGCAGATGGAATTTTTATCAATCAAGAGAAATTCATTGAAAAACTCTTGAAGAAATTTAAATTGCAAGATTTTCAATCCATTAGAACTCCAGCTGACGTAAATACCAAGATTGTACCTGATCCGAAAGGAATATTAGTTGACCAAACTCTATACAGATCTACGATCGAATCTTTGATGTATCTTACTGCATCTAGACCTGATATAATGTATGCTGTTTGTGTCTGTGCCAGGTACCAATATGACCCGAAGGAGTCTTATCTAATCGTTGTTAAACCAATATTCAGGTATCTCAAAGGAAAATCGGCTTTAGGGTTATGGTATCCTGATGAAGGAAACTTCGATTTATATGGAAATACAGATAGTGATTATGGGGGATGTTGCCAAGATCGTAAATCTACGATGGGTGGTTGTTAGTTTTTAGGTCCCAGATTAGTCTCGTGGCAATGTAAGAAATAAACAAATGTCTCCGTTTCAACCGCAGAAGCTGAGTACATAGATGCTTCAGCAGGATGTCCTCAAATCCTTTGGTTACAAAACCAACTGCTAGATTACGGGTTCAATTTTCTTAAAACTCCTATTTACATTGATAACACTGCTGCTATGTTTATTACAGCTAATCCTGTCCAACACTCAAAAACAAAACATATCAAAATTTGATATCATTTTCTCAGAGATAACTCTAAAAAAGGTTTAATCATTTTGATTCAAATCACAACTGAAAAACAGTTGGCTGACCTATTTACAAAAGCCTTTTTACCAGGTCGATTTGAATATTTGGTCGAGTCAATTGGACTTATTAGTCATGTTTAAAAAACTGGTTTTGAGTTTAATTCAGTTTTTTGATTCAATAAAAATGATAAGAACCCTCCCTTAGCTTAATCTTGAATATAACGAAAATGTCAAAGTTAACTGCTTGATTGTATATATTGTGTGTGCATGTTTAATAGAAAATGAAAAAGCAAATACAAAAATAGAAAATTACAAAATCAAAATAGAAAAATATAAAACAAAAACACAAAAATAGAGTTTTTCTTGTTAGTTAATTGTTTAGGACTGAATCTGTCTTTGCAATTTGTGAGAAATGATACATACATTAGTTCTGATTAGTTGCATACTTCACTCGCTACTAGAGTCTGACGTGATCAGATATGATGTGCAGGTAAGCTCATGCAATTATACTGAAAAAGTAAATTCTTGTGATCAAACTAAATCAATCATGCATTTATGTACTCAGCTTCTGTAATAAACATATGAGTAGTGTTGGACAGGATTAGCTTGTGATCATACTACTCATTGTGATCAACCAATGAGTAGTGTTGACTTCTCAAATTGATTGCTTGTAAAGTCATAAATTCACACCTGGTGGCGATATGAATAACCATTGAGCTCTAATTTTTTAAAGCATCTATTCACTTTTCTGTTATGAGTCATCATAGACCTGAAGTGATGAGATATCCTTTGTTGTAAGTCATTATAGATCTGGATGTTCTCACTTGATGCAAAAGATGCCAATGTGCACAATCTAAACATGAGATCTGGTTATAAGTATATGTCAGGTTAACAAGTTGAGAAAAGTGATTTCTTGCATATCTTGATGAGAGTTGAACTCTCTAAGTCTAAGTGTGACTTACATAATGTCATATCTAATCATACCTTAGTCAATGCAATAATAGAAAAAGTAAGTGTGTTGAGTATCTTGCCAAAAGCACTCATTTTCTGTCCTTAGATCTCGTGTCTCCTTTGCTATAGAAATGCTGACCTGGAACACACTTGATTAGGATTTAATCACTGTCTACGACTATCCATCATTTTATTTTCTTTTAATATGCTGATCTTAACTGATATGATCTCACTGCAGGCATGTGATTCAAATGTATATAGTCGATTTTTATTCTACTTTATTTTTTGAAATTTGTATGATTTTCTGTGTGCAGGCATGTTGATAATGATTAGTTTTCTCTTCTTGCAAAGTCAAAAAAACTTCTAAGTTTGTAAAACTTAAAAGTTTAGGGGGAGTAAAAATGAAAAAGAGAAAATAATTGAATTTCAAAAAGTGGAAAATAAAAAATAAAGTGTTTTGGATGAAAGGATGAAGCTGCAATTTCAAGCATGTGTGTGTTTGATAAGATGTAAAAATGAACCTGAAAAAGAATTCAAATTCAGTGGAAAAGCTTCTTGCAAACAAAATGAGACTATTTGTTTTCTAAAAGTTATATAGAGACTAAAATGACTAGAAATTGTTTTTGAAAATAAAATAAAAATAAAATGGAAAAAAATAAAAAATAAAAGTTTGAATGTAAAAAAATTTTAAAATTTAAGGGTCATTAATGTAAATTTTGAGTGATAGTCAAAAAAATTGACTACGTGTAGAAAAAATTATGTGTGAACAGTACTAATATGCTTAAACAGTGTTCAGATAGATGGTGTGAAAATTTCAAGTGTCAAGACTCATGGAAGGGTTTTCATATGCCTAAATAGTACTCATAAGACTAAATCAGGAGTATGATGAATTTTAGAAAATTGTGCAAGTGTTGGGCGTTTCATTCTATGCTCATGCGCCTAAACAGTTGTCATGTGTCTGAAAAATTGGTTGTGTTGGGCGTATCATCTATGCTCATGCGCCTAAACAGTACCAGACTTCCAAGTGTTAGTCTCATACGCCTGAACAATGTCTAAGCTCCTAAACAGTGTTTATGTGTCTGAACAGTGCTCATGCGTCTAAACCTCATACGCATTCACATTGCTCATGCGTCTGAAAACTTGGTGTGAAATTTAGTCTCATGCGCCTTCATAGTGCTCATGCGCCTAAAATTTACACTTGCATATATACAACACTTGTGTAGTTTTCATTCACTCATTCACAAACTCAAACACTCTAATTCACTCACTCTAACACCCGATACACTCATTCTTTCAACATTCGATTGTTATCAGTTAATCTTTGTGATATATAGGTATCACAAGAGAATTTGATTGCCGAGGAGTCTTCACTCGAAGTTAACTAAATTGTTGCTTATTCACCTATTCATGTGCCAGATGAAGGTAGAAGATCAACAAAAATGCTACAGTCCTTTCTGAGATCTTAAATGCTGAGTAGATCATAGAATCTTTGAAAGAAGTTCAAGTCTGCATTCAAGAAGGTTTTGTGAGAGTTAGAACTCTACAAATAGAAGCCCGTGTTCAAGATCAAAGATGAGACAAAAGAGTTCAATGTGGACTGAAGACAATGTAAATCTTAGGCGGAGTATTGTTGAAGCTTCTAGAAGGTTAACATTTTGTCTTTATGTGTTTTTTTGTCATAGTATAGGAACTTATTTTGTAAATGTATGTTCTTTAGTTTCTTAATAGTATAAATAGGATATTTTATGTATTGTGTAGGGTAGAGACATTAGAGACATTAGAGACATCAGAAGACATCTAAGATCCAAGACATCTTATATAGAAATAGTTAGAACAGAACGAATTGTAACCCTTACACATTGTATCCTGTGCATTTGCTATCAATGAAATCTATGAATTTTTTTGATGTAATTGCATGTGTTTGATTACTTTGTGTTTGAATTGATCATTGCATTATGATATTATCACAGATTCGATCCTTTTGAACTGATCATGGCATCCATATTTTTGAGAATGATATTGTATTAATATAATTTTTGAGATGTAAACGAAACGATGTGATAATTTGACACGATTTAAATTTATTAATTAAAATATATATTTCCACTGCAAAATGATGTGTTTTAAGTGTTTTATTCGATGTTTGACCAATTGTAAGCGTCCCGAGTACGGGACCTTACATGCTATTATAGGCTACCTACAATTACAAAAATACCCTTTTGTAAATGAAAATTACATAAAAATCCTAAGTCTAAGTCATCCACTGTAGATGATTAGCTGTCCGCTGTGGATGATAAGATGTCCGATGTGGATGTCAAACAACTTGTCCGCTGTGCCTTGGATGTCGTCCGTTGTGAACACTTTTGTGTTTGCTTTGTTAGTTGTCCGCTGTGGAATGTTCATCCGTTATGGATGAACATCCGTTGTAGATTGTTCATCAGCTATGGACTTTGTCATCCGCTGTGTATGTTGTTCATCCGCTGTGGGCATATGGACTTGTTCTTCATCCGCTACATCTTTTTAGCCATCCGCTGTGGACAAATCCTCATCCGTTGCTGACACATGTCAAAATTTCATTTATCTACAAACATGAAAAAGAAATTTAAGCTTAATTAGTGTATGTTATGAATGTTAATGATGCTAATGTCTTAGTTAATGATTGTTTGAATGTTAGAACACATTATGTTTGATTATGGCAAGCATTATTCTTTAATGCACTTGTTGAGTCCAACAATACTCCCCCTAAGGATGATGTTGCCATCTCTTAATGTTTGCTTGTTAATGTTTTGTTTATTAGTAATAATGTGTGTGTTTGTATTTGATATGAATAATTGTAATGGTTGTGTGATTTACTTATAGTGCTTTATTGGATGTTTGTATGTTATGCATGATTAAATGATTGCATGTTTGTTTTGATTACGTGTATGATTTCTTGGTTACATGTATGATTGCATGATTACATGTATGATTGATTGATTTCATGTATGATTGAATGATTTCATGTATGATTGATTGATTTCATGTATGATTGAATGGTTACTTACTTATATGATTAACTGATTACATCTATGATTGCATAATTACTTGTATGATTCACTGATTACACATGTGTAATCAAATTGCCTTGTATGTTCTAATTTTCTGTATGTTTGCTAGAATAACTTGTTATTTGCATAATTTTTTATATGTTTGTTGATTATGTATGCTATACATGAATGTTTGATGCTCTGATGTGTTTGTTGTCTGTTATGTATGTTTGGATGTTTTGTTTGTTTGAAAGGTTACATATGTATGTTTGTTTGTTTTTGTCTGTTTGTTTGTTAGAAACACTTAAGTGTGTGATGGACCAGCTTCATCAACTGTCTTTTGCACTTCTGATGTGGCCTTTAATGATTCTTGATGTTATACCTATTCGATCAACAATCAGTGGTAAAATCAAACAGATATTTGGTTTTTGATTGAACAGGGGTTTAAAGGTTTAGCGGATTTTTGAACGTTTTGAAAAATTTGATTTTCTCTCTCTCACTCGTGATGAATGAAAAATCACAAGTGTTGGACTATATATACAACGGACAAAATGAATGTCCGCTGTGTATACAGTTTGAATGTCCGCTGTGTAAACAGTTTAAACTTAAAATTTTACTTTTAAGTTGTCTGCTGTGAGTTACACATGCGCTGTATGTACAATGCATCCACTGTACAAATTTAAACTATACGATGTGGACCCTTTGACTATTTGACTGAGTATATATCATATGACTACTTGGTCATGCACTGTAGACCCTTTGAATGTTTGACTGTGTTTATAGCGGATGACTACTTGGTCATACGCTGCGGACCCTTTGAATGTCAATTATATTCATAGCGGATGAACATTTGTTCATACGCTGTGTGATTAAAAAAATTTATAACAGATGACCAAAAGACACACGTTATGTGTTTGAACACTGTTCACAGAGCGGATGAACATTTGTTCATACGCTGTATAAACTTTGTTTATTTGTTTGGTTATACACAGCAGATGAGCATTTGTTCATGCACTGTGTACACTTTGTTTGTTCAAGAGATATTCACACCGGCTAACTTATTGTCATGCGCTGTGAATACTTGATGATGTACAGCGTATGTTTACCTGTGTACATATGTTGTGTACACTTGCACTATTTCAACAACGAATGACTAAAGTTAGTCATGCTCTATGTGATCTAACACTGTATTCACAGCGGATGCCTTACCAACATCATGTGTTGTGAACACTTGTATGTTCACTAGTTCATTGTGGATGCATGTTTGTTTGTCTGCTATATACACTTTTGTATGTTACATGATTTGATGGTTAACTGTAGCTACAGCGGATGTATGTTTGTATGTCCTCTGTGAAAACAGTTATTTCACATACATGAAAGATAATGTTATTTCACAAATTTACAACCTCATTTACCAGCCCTCTATTTCCTCCACTTATCAAGATAATAAAATGTGAATAAACCTACACATACCAGGGTAGTACTAATTCTAGTACTTTGATTTTTATTGGTGATGATCAATGACACCAGCATGATCTATTAACGCCGAAGTTTTTCCTTTGTTGCTCAAGAACTCGTTGATTTCAACTTGAAATACCAAATACAGATGGAATTCCAAGATTTACTGCTTCATACAAGTCTTATTCTAGTACTTATGTCGATGACCCAACGTTGACTCCATTGATGGAATTGTCTACTTGGTTCAACAACATATTATTAGGCAGCAAATACACTTGGTGGAGATGGTTATTAGCATTGGAGGATCAGGAAAAACATGTTGCATTATTTGGGGATTTGATGATTGGTTTAAACATTAGAGACTTTGCTCATCTTTTCTTGAATTGGATTTAACTTGTAAGGCCATATGGACATATTAGGGTTTTCAAGGCTTTGGTGTTGCATGTGAAGTTGTAGCCTTACAATGGCATAATTACTTTGGGTTTCCATACCATTCCTATTTTCCAGGCTGTGGGTCTAGTCGCTACTTAGCCTACTACATAGGTAATAGGTTATATTGTAACACCCCGAATTTTTATTTAAATGAAGAATAATGAAAAGTATGTAGAGGGAAAAGAATATGGGCTCAAGAAGAAGGGGGCAAGGTGTAAATGTGCCAAAACTTATTATTTTAATATAAATGAGGGTATAGCCGCCCCATAAAGCAGCAGATCTGCTTTTTGGCCTCGGCTGAAGAAGAAGAAGAGCAAGAAATCGGGTTTTTGGAGAAGAAGAAGGAAGAAGAAGCTGCAAAAAGGTTAGTTCTCGGGTTTATGTTCGGTTTTAGCTTAGTTTGCACCTTGTAACCAAAGCTCTTGGTGTTTTAGAAGGTTGTTCTCGGGATTTTGAAGCTGAAATCGCAGGTGGAAGTGTTTAGTTTGAAGAGCAACTTCAGGTGAGTTTCTAGAACCCCTCTTTTACAGATTTTAAAGTGTTTGGGGCTATTATGCATACCGGGTAAAAGGTTTTTAAAGATAACCGTATGTTTCAGCTTTTTGTTCGATGTATGTGCTGTGGTTGTATGTTCTAGGCTTGTTATGGGTTAGTATTGTGCTTGGCTGGTTTTAGATTCCCTTAGTATGTTAGATCTATGTTTGGATGGTGTTCAGGTGAATTTGGCAGTGTTAGACATATTTCTGAATGTTCTCATGCGCCCAAGTGTTATGTGCCTAAGTGTTCTCATGCGCCCAAGGGTGGTGCACCCAAACAGGGCTGATGTGCCCAGGTCATGCGCCTGAATAGTGGCCGTGCGCCCAGAAAGTGTGAAAATTGGCTAAGTGTGGGTCATGAGCCTGCATAGTGCCCATACGCCCAGAATTGTTTCTGTGGCTAAGTGTTGGGATGCCCGAACAGGGCTCATGCGCCCAAATAGTGCTGATGCGCCCAAGAAGTTTTATACTTAGAATTTTCTGCTGATACGCCTAAGATGTCCCATGCGCCTGGTTTTAGACTGAGGATTTTCTAAGGGGTTTTAAGAGGTGATGTTTGAGGATAGGTTCTGTTATTGATGTGTTGGCTTATGTTTGACGTGTGCATGATGGTGTGATGATGTTTATGATGTATGGGTGATGTGTTATCTTTCTTCGTTTAACGTTTTTCAAAACGTATGTATTATGTTTTATAATACTATGTGTATGATGTTATGGCTTTACGTGGTATGGCTATGAATGAACGTAAAGTATTATATAACGAAGTGAAAGATAACAATAATGAAAAGTGGAACGTAAAGAACGAAGGTAGTCTTTGTGACTCGAAGGGAGTCTTCGTGACTCGAAGGGAGTCTTCGTGACTCGAAGGGAGTCTTCGTGACTCGAAGGGAGTCTTCGTGACTCGAAGGGAGTCTTCGTGACTCGAAGGGAGTCTTCATGACTCGAAAGGGGTCCTTGTCGCGTACCCCGGTACTATGTCGGTCTTCGGACATGACGCGGGGGTTTGTTTAAAGGTCCCGACACAGTATCAGTCTTCGGACATGAGTCGGGGGTATTGCATGAGACAGGATCCAGATAGAAGTGAAAGATAATGATGAAAGTACGAAATGTACGAATTGAAAGACGATGAAGATAATAATAGTATTATCAATGTGTACGTATGATGTGTGATCGCATACGTTTACGAAGGTTATGTTTTAAAGAAAGTAAAGTATTTTATTTATAAAACTAGAACTCACTCAGCGTCGCTGACTTTTTGTATGCATGATAGTTGGCAGGTACTTTGTTGATGCTGAGGAGTTGTAGGGATGGATGCATACGCTACTGGGGACATTTTGAGACTGGCATCCACATTTTGACATGTTATTGTATTTTGATATGTAAACAATTTATGTAACGAAATAACATGTTTTAATTATTAATGAAAGTTTTAAAATTCCGCTGCAAAAGTAATGTCTATTTTAAATATTTTATGCAATGACGGTCCAGCTGTAAGCGTCCCGGGAACGGGGCCTTACAAGTTGGTATCAGAGCTAAAGTTTAAGAGAATTGGGTAAATATTTTCAAAAAGAACCTAATCTTAAACTGAGAATGGGACGAAAGGAAAGGGATGCCAGTCTTAGTAGCTACATGCCTACAGGTAAAAGTTTTATGTAAAGGTTTTATGTAAGTTAATGTTAACCGGCATTATGTGCGCATGCTATGTGGCTTGTGTGCTTCTGTGCGGATTTAGATACTGATGTAGTCAGGATAGGGAATGCTTGGGGGATGAAGAGTAAAGTAAGTGGCTAATCACAACTGGCCACTGTAATTAGGGACTTACTATACTTGACATAATCCGAGCTATTGTCTTGAATGACCATGTTGGTGTTTGAATCTTATAGTGTTTAGATGGATGGTGGTAGGTCTTCGAAGGCTTCTCGAGGTGGAGTGCGTGGTGGACGTGGTGCTGGAGCACGTGCCACAAGGAGAGGGGTTGGGGCTGCTGAAACAACCCCTGTAGATCTCGAGATTCATCAGCATTAGGGCATTGATGAGAGTCCCAATCTGAGGGCCTTAGTGAAGGAGGTGGTGGTTGAGGAACTTCATCAGGTCATGCAGACGATTCTGCCGTCTGTAGTGACCGAAGTTATTCGTGCTGTGAGAGAGGATGAGAAGCAGGAGGAGAACCACATGACACGGAGGTGAAGCTGGAGGTTCTGGGGATATGGGGCAACCCGATGCTAAAATGGTTGCCTCTAGTGATGAGGAGGAGGAGGAAGCTGTGTAGGAGACTGTGAAGGGATGCAGTTATAGAGCATTCCAAAGGTGTAGACCTCCTGTGTTTGATGGAAATGGGAGTACTGCTACTGCACAACGTTGGGTAAGAGAGATGGAAGCGGTACTTGAGATTAGAGAGTGCCACGAGGATCAGAAGGTGAAGTTTTCTACCCACTCATTTGTGGATTTAGCCTTGTGCTGGTGGGACAACATTGTCCAGGCTGAGGGCACCAGAGCAATCAGGAGGATGAAGTGGAAGGATATGAAAAGGTTAGTGGTTGAGGAGTTTTGTCCTCACAGGGAGCATGACAAGGTCGAGACGGAGTTCTTGCAGTTAGAGGCAGGAACAATGACATACAGCAGTACACTACGAAGTTCAACGAGATAGCAAGGCTAGTGCCAGATCAGGTGACACCTGTGTCACGAAAGATCAAAAGGTATATTCAAGGTCTGCCAGCAGATATCCACAGACATCTGATCGCTGCCGGCCCAGGGACGTTTAGGTCAGTGGTTGACTTGGCGAGGAGGCTGTATGACGAACGAGAGGCAGTGGCGATGATGCATGAGGAGGAGGAGCGGAGTTATGTTAAGAGTGGGAGCGGAAAGCGGGATGATGATGATGGTGAATTTGTGGGTGGAGGTAAGACGATGAGGTTCAATGATCGAAAGAGGATGACTGAGAGGGAAGAGGTATGCAAGAAGTGTGGTAGAGGCCAAGCGGGGGAGTGCAGATGGGGATCGAGCGCCTGCTTCCAGTGTGGGAAGGAGGGCCATTTGGCGAGGGATTGTCGTGCAATAAGATGTTACAGGTGTGGTGAGAGTGGACACAGGAGCAAAGACTGCACGAAGTCGAGAGCACAGAGCTCCGGTGCAAGGAAGGATGGCAAAGGATGAAGGTCAGAGCATTCGCTATGACCAGGAGGAGGCTAGAGCGGACTTCGACGCGACGTCAGGTATGTTTCTAGTAAATTTAAATTTGTGCCTTGTGCTTGATTTGTGGTGCTAGTAGTAGTTTCATTCCTGCTGCCTTTTGTGATAAGTGCATGTTAGGAGTAGGAAGATCAATGCGTCCTTCGATGTAGAAATTGCTATTGGTAAGTCCACCAGGTTACCGGATGTCCTGGAAGATTGCG
The DNA here is from genome assembly GCA_025506505.1 of Flaveria sonorensis. Taxonomy (NCBI): domain Eukaryota; kingdom Viridiplantae; phylum Streptophyta; class Magnoliopsida; order Asterales; family Asteraceae; genus Flaveria; species Flaveria sonorensis. The sequence goes on along the minus strand of CM046433.1, from coordinate 60,666,525 downwards.
CAATAAAATTAAGAGAGTGCATGTTTCCTGCTAGACTGTTCAGGACAGACATGGATGGATAGATGTGCGCCTTCGGAAGGATTGGCTAGTAGCCTATGAGGCAAACACCGAGTTTTGCAAGAAGGATGTTTGAGCAATCGCGCCTGAAAGGAGTTTGGTGCCGATCTATGACGGTGGAATAATGATGAAGGCCTCGTTTTGGAAAAGGAGGTCACACAATTTAGAAAGCGAGTAAAGTTAATACCAAGGTATAAAGGACCAATCTGAATTGTTGCTCAGGTAAGAGAAGTGGCATGTCAACTGGAGCTACTCGACGTGTTAAGTGGAGTTATCTGACATTTCATGTGTCTTGTTTAAGAAAGTGCTCAACCGATGAGGATGTGATCGTGCCACTTGAGAATACCGAGATGGATGAAGGATTCAACTATGTGGAGCAACTGAGGGTCATTTTTGATAGAAGGGAAAGAAGGGATAAGTCGAAGGATGGTACCACCTATGCGAGTACAGTGGAGCCCAGAAGGGGACTAAGCCTACGTGTAAGATCAAGGAAGAGGTGAGACAGCGTTACCCGTAACTATTCGAGAAGCGACAGGTTTTGGGGACGAAACCTATTTAAGGGGGTGGACTTGTAACACCCCGAATTTTTATTTAAATGAAGAATAAAGAAAAGTATGCAGAGGGAAAAGAATATGGGCTCAAGAAGAAGTGGGCAAGGTGTAAAAGTGCCAAAACTCATTATTTTAATATAAATGAGGGTATGGCCACTCCATAAAGCAGCAGATCTGCTTTTTGGCCTTGGCTGAAGAAGAAGAAGAGCAAAAAATCGGGTTTTTGGAGAAGAAGAAGGAAGAAGAAGCTGCACCTAAGTACACAAATGCGGCAAAATCTTTGTACATCTATAAAGACTAATGCGGATGTATAAAGAACAAATGCTTCTTAACAACAACAGAATACAAATACTTTTTGTACATGTCATAGTATCTGACCTATAAATAGATAAAGTTTGTACACTTTTTGTAACTCTTGGAACCTTGAAAACTTGCACACATGAAACCCTAATTGTACTATTGAATGCTATTATCAATAAACAATCTATATTATGAGTATTTCTGCTTGTTTTGATCATTGACTATTATATTCTGCTACAATTATCATAGAAATCCATTAATATATTCAATCATCATTGATTCTAATCCATTCAATTGGTATCAGAGTCTTGGTTCTCGAAATCAAGTTGAAACTCACTATTTCTTCATGATTATCCGTCGAACTATTGATTGATTTGACTATCATTGTGTTTCACACATTTGATTTATCATCAAAACAAAATTACTCTTTGGTTGAATCAATTTACATTTGAAATTCATCATGAATTGAAGATAGTGTTACATTGATCAAACTTACATAAAACCCAAACCCAAATAATCAAATATCAAGTGATTGTGACCAAAATGACCTGAGATCAATTGAGAATTTCTAATCAAAAGGTTTTATGGCAAATTCAAGTGAAAAACATCAAACCAGTTCATCAAACTCAGACAAACAGAATGAAACAATGTTCATCGCATTTAGCGTGAACACTGTTCATCGCATTTAGCGTGAACACTGTTCATCGCATTTGCTATAGTGTACTACTATCCATCGCATTTGCTATAGTGTACTACTATCCATCGCATTTGCCTTGATTTCATTGTTCATCGCATCGGCTAAAACAACTGTTCATCACTTTACTTTGAGTACACTGTGCAGGACCGTTAAAATGGGACTTTGCACTTAGTTAACACACTTAGGAGGATCTTTAGGATCACTTAACAATTCAAATGAGGAACTTAGAACTTTAAACAGATGATACAATGCACAACACAAGTAAAGTAAGAGCAAGAACACAAGAAATAATTTTCAAAGAAGTAGTATATTGCTTCTTAGGTTCTATTACGGGTGTTTGCACTAATATTTGAAATACAAGAACCTTTGACTCTTTATACTAAACCTACAACCGTCAATATGCAAAAAGACAGTTGGATGTGACTAATCTAGACAACAAGATCAGCCTAAAGTCAAAAGGCAGATTCCCTTTTGACTAGTGACTATGATAGGCCATAGCTCACTGATTTTCCTATTACAAAAAGCCAAACAGGAAACAAAAACAGAAACTTGCAGAAAAAGACCTTATCTACTTTATCATAAAGCATGGAGGTTTCACCAACTTATGATAGTTGGTGAACCACCAGAGCATGCAGCGGACAGGAGGTTGCTTTATGATAAAGTTGACAGAAAAATGTGTCTTTTCTCTTTCTTATAAAGTAATCAGTCTTATCTTTATTCAGCTTCGGAAGACTTTTTCTTGAGAGCTTCGGAAAACTTCATCTTTAACCTTCGGAAGAGTTGAGTCTTTGGCTTCAGAAGACTTGACACTTAGTGTAAAGTTTCCTCAGTAGTTTCTTCTGAACATTGGCTTTCGAAGATTTTACACTTAGCATTTTACTTGAGTGTGTAAAACTTCCAAAGCTAGTTCTTCTTTGTTCCTTAATGCATGTTGGAAAACTTGGTTGTTTTGGTATCTTTTTGTTGTATCAGCCTCATAACCTCAGAGGTTTCTACACACTGTTCATCGTATTAGTGATTGATTCAAGTGCTAAGTAATTACATTGTTCCTCGCATTATTTGAAGAACTATTGATCATGTTAGTCTGTTTACGGCATTAGTTTCACAGGAGGATTGTTAACCGCATTAGTATCTTACTTTTAACAATTATTTGAACTTTGGACTGATTGGACTTTTGGACTTGAAATTTACCTTAAAATCAATTCATTAGGTCTAAAATCAATCAAATCTTATCTAAACCAAATTATAATTAAGAAACACCATGGATACTTTATTTAATGGAACGTGATCATATGTAGAGGTGTTGATGCAGACGTGATCAAGAAACATCTGAATTTAAATAGTGGAAAATTAGATTGAGGAATTATCTCATTGGTGTTGATGTAGATTACTCGATCTCAATATGCAGAGGTCCTTACATCCATACTTCACTGGATGTTGACAATATAGGAATATCAGGATTCCTGTTAAAGATCCAACCATAGTTCTTGATCCCACTAGAATAAAATCCTTGACAAATTCATATTCATGGTATTCAGATTTCAGGATTGTGTTCAAAGTAGTTGAAGGTGGTGAAGAAATCTAGGTAGGGGTAAGTGGGGTAAGGACAATTTTACGATTGTTGTGAATAAATGAATATGTGTTGACATACCCATCATGAATTGCTAGCCGATCGAACTACTAAGGTCGCCCCAGAAGTACATGATATGCGTCCATTGGGATAACATTACACCATAACTCATCGGCATATGAGTTGAAATTTCTAAAAGACAGTAAGACGTGATGGGACACGCGGATGCCCTTCCCTTGTTTGAGCCATTGACTGACATAGGCTGATCGATGGGGTTGAGTGGGTAGGTTCAATTTTGTTACCATTATTTGAGACGTCACGTTGGTACAGCTGCCACCATCAATGATCAGCAAAAAAACCTTTTGAACAATTATACACTGGGTATGAAAAATCAATTCCCGTTAAAGGTTCTCATCATGATCTGGGGTCACATTCAGTGCCCTTCAAACAACCAGGCAAGGACCATCATCGGGTCCAATCACTTCTTCTCTTTCTTCTAATGGAGATGTCGAAGGGTATGCTGACTCAACTCCAAACTGAAAACCACCTGCCAATTCGAAATCAGCCAGCGACACAAGTCGTTTATTTGGGCAATTGGATACGATGTGCCCCATGCCTTGACAGTGAAAACACTAGCGAGGAGCTTTGGGTGGGTCGGGAATGGTACCAGATGAGGTAGTCGATTTGGATTGGTTTAGGGTAAAAGATTTAGTGGTTGAGTTGAGCTTGTAATAAGGAGTGGGCTTAAAAGCTAAACGAGTGGGCTCCAATTTTCCCTTGGTTCGTTGTAGGGAGTCCACTTTATGGGATAATAAGGTCAATTCAGCTAGAGTTTGATAAGAGTACAACTTAACAACATTAGCAACTCTTGGTTCCAGGCCTCCTAGATAGTGGACGAGGGTCTGAGGGTCATCCTCAGGAATATCACACTACATCAATAGATACTCGAACGCACGTGAGTAATCTTCGACGGTGTCGGTTGCTTGTTTAAGGGAATGCAATTGGGAGAAACTATTCTACATATAGTAAGTGGGCAAAAAGTTTTGCTTTAGTTTTGCCTTCATCTTTGGCCAAGTTTAAATCTTCTCCTTCCCAGATCGTTCCCTTTTTAAACAGATATTCAACCACCATGTTGAAGCATACTTACGAAGCTTAAGGGCGATGATCTTAACATTGTTATCCTTAGTTGTCTGTTTGTAATTGAAAAAATGTTCCACCGTATGTAACCATTCCATGAATTTATCAGGGTCTAACTTCCCGTCATACTCGGGAATATCAACTTTGATATCACTAGGATGCCATCACCATGATTTTGGAGAGACCTAACTCATGAATATGTTCTTGCATCGCCTGCATCTTCTAGGGCATTTCCTTTTTATCATTTTCCATTGTCTCCAAAATCTTCTTTTACTCGGCACTACTATAGGCATCCATGGCTCTGATACCAAATGATAGTATTAAGCTTTTTATCTAGATCAAAACACCTGAGAGAACAACTCAAGCTACAATGAACCTCCATGAGTTACAGCTATACCGATTGTGAATATTCGTTGGGCAGAATTCAAATTCGAATTACCGATACAGTCACACCACGAGAATCTGAATCAGCCTTCCAAGATCACCTTCCACTTCCTGCCAAAAGTAGAATAGCAATGGAATGTATATTCTCCAAAATAGAGGATAATTTTGAGAAATTCAAATCTGACTTTCATTTCCCATCTTCCAGTATATATGAATGAAAGAAAGGAAACTGACAATGCACTACCAACCCATGTCAACCACACTTGTGGAATATAAACAACTACTTTGACAACTTTAAAACAAATAAAAGAAAACATTCATTGAAAACAACTATCGTGTTGTGACTTAGAATCATGGGTACGCAAGTCTTCAAACTTGTTGATATTCCAACCGGGCTAAATTGATCCATTTAATAGTTGGGCTGGGATGGGGTGGACTGTGGACATGCGCTTGTTCATGGGCCTATACCATAATCAGTGCATGCGTATCAAATATGGTGTTCACCATGCTAGCTCCAGCTCCCTCCGGATCCGGACCACGCCGCGGCCTTCTGGCGTGGGTGCCCCCACCCGGCCCTTAGGGACACATATAATAGAATTAATTTATTATGTTAGGGAAATAAATTATCTGTGTCCAACATTATCTTTTTCAAATTCTTATTATATTGTTTAATTTTATACTAAAATATTTGCTTCACTATTTTTAATCAGGTTTTTGTTTCGTTGATTAAAACTACAATAAATGTTAAGAATTTATTAAATGACAAATTTAATGGAGCTGAGTAGGAAGTCACAACATGTTGAAAGGCAAACCGTACGAAAGAAAAGTAACGATCAATATTAGATGTGCTAGAGGACATTTACGATAAAAATAGAAAGAAATTGATGAGATGCAAGCCGTGCTCTAATTGACTAGGATTGGATATGTATCTCTATGAAAGAAATAAACAAACTTTGACAACCTTACAAAAGTTAAACTAATATAAAGATTTTTTTCATCTCGTATACTAGGTTACCACATAATCATTTATTTATTACTTTTAGAAACTTATAATCATTACTACAAACCGCAAACGATGTTCATAAGATTGATATTAAGTCATCAGTGGTTGGGCAGTTGCTTTTAGTTAGGGAAATTTGTGAAGTGAAGCGAATCTTATGATCTATTAGGGATTTGTGTGAGCAGTTGAAGAAGATTTCCCTGCAATTGAAAACTTATAACATACACATTTAGAATTTGATTCTAGTTTGTAAAATGCAAAATTTTGTGCCGAGTTACATTAGCCCTAAGAAACTGTTTTGAATGAACCATTTCAGCTGTCATATAATGACCACTGAAATGCTACATGGCATACAATTTTAGTTGTTTAAATTAGTTTATATATGGATGTCATCTTAGTTGCATTAACGTGGGTACTATATAACCTTTGCTTGAAATTCTTCAGAACAACAATTTTTAACAGAGCTGGAGCAGAAAATAGACTTGTGTATAGACTCTTAGTTCTCGATCATACTCGATAGAGCTATTGAAGATTTGGAGATTATTAGGTTAGAACGAAAAGTAACATTGATGATCTCGACTCTCTCTTGAAAGATTTATCGGTTAAAAATTTTTTTAGCTCCTGGGATTGAAAAACCATTGATAATTAACCAAATGTCGATCAAGAATGTGTGTTGGAATCAAGGCTTCTCATAAATCACTGCTGCCAAATGTTGTTGTTTTGAATGTTAACACTGAAGGATTCTAGCAGTTCCGATCCACTAGTAACTTAAGGCAACATTACGAACTCGAAACATCTCGTTACATATGGGTTTGTAGATCTTTCAAAGAGATCTTCAGTAGTTGAACTTCAATGACTAGGATTTGATGATTATGGGTGAACAATAGGCCTATGGATCTTTTAGCTTATGCATATTTTGTTTACCTATGTTTTTTTTTTTCTTTTTGTTGTAGCTTTAAGTTTATTTTTCAATTTAGTATGTTAAAGGTGTTAAGGTGATGTCGTTTATAAATTAGCAATAATGTTTCTTCTCAGAACTTATAGATGGTTTGATTGACTTCTTTCTCTAGAGTGTTTGAGAACCTTATTTATATCTGTTTGTAGCTTATTCAAAACATAACTTTTACCCAAAATCATCTAGTTTTGTGAATTTTGCTGTTTCTGTAGCATTATAATTAATTATTACACCTACTAAGTAAAGCTCTAGTTCTTTAATGTACATATGCTGCTTTAGTTTTCATTATAAACTATTATTGTGATGTGTGTTTAGCTTAATAAAATGTACATCAATATTGATTAGTACATGCATCTTACCTATCATGATTATTAATGAATGAATTTGTTTAACCAATATTTCACATTTAGTATTACCTAATTTTGTAGGTTCTACTGCTCGTTTCAAGTTGGATAGTCTTTTAAAGCTCACTGTTACATGAGTTTTTAACATCAAGATGACTTTGATGTATTATCTCTGCAAGGTAATATTTGCTTATGCATGCGTGTTGTTATTTATACATATTTTGTTTTTTATAATATATCACCATTTCACAGGTTCTTGCCTTTAACTCACCAGCCTTTTACATTTTCATGTGGATTTTGCTAGTCTTGAGTCTGCAACTAAGGTTTACATTCACACATTTTCTCAAGTTTTGATCATCATTTATTGTTGCTAAATAAAACGATGAACAAAAATGATTAAATTGCAAATACAATTAAAGTATTTATCAATGCAAAAAAGAGAACTTGTTGCATCTGATGTTTTCCGTAGGATAAGTAAATATCTCACACGGCTTATTTAAAAGGGACAACAGAACCATTTTCATTACAACTTTTTAATGTAAATGTTGTCTTACATTTTTTCTTAAACTGTAAATAATTAAACGAGTTCATGAGTTTTGTTGAGTTAGATGTGGCGTCTGTAACAAATTTATATTCTTTGATGGTAAGAATCAAGAATCCTTATATAATGATGTCTTCCTTTTTTCTAATCATAAGATTTATTTCTGGGTCTTTATTTTTTTGTACTAATTACAGGGTAGACATGTCGATACATTAGCCTAATATTTTGACGAACGCCCTGCTTCCCATTTGAACAAGGTAATATATAAACTATATTTTGATGAATACTTTGTTTGTTGCCCTTCTACAGTTTTTCAAACCTATTAAACTTTGTGAAGTTATTTCGAAAAGCTCATAAAGAGATCTACAAACATAGCGAACTAGGAAAAATAAAAGCTCAAAAAGAGGCTCGAAATACTCATGAAGAGATCTACCAACAGAGTGAACTAGGAAAAATAAAAGCTCAAAAAGAGGATGAGATGGAAAAAACAAAGGGCGCTGACTTGGCAAAGAAAGGCAACAAAGAAAAAAGAAGAAAAACAAGCTGATAGAGATTTTTTATTTGTGTTAGAAACTTTCTAGTCTAGACGATTTAACTTGAATTTATAAATTTTTTTATTTGTGTGGATAGCTCAAAAAACATTTTGTAAATATTGAATATCTTTAATAGAATTTTTTTTGTTTGATTTGTGTTGCATAAGATTTTGGAATATATATATATATATTGGTTTGATTTGTCTTGCATAAGATTTTGGAAAGATTTATATATATATTGGAAATTATAATTACATTAAACATATTAGTTGCACAATTCAAACACGATCATAACTGGAAATGAAATAGTGAATCCTATGTTAACAAATTAGAGAGGCGCACAGTTTTATTTATTTAGATATTGATAGAACAACTTACCTGAAAGACAATATTATTGCACAAATTTACATCCTCATTTACCAGCTCCATTGCCTCCACTTATCAAGATAATAAAATGTGCATAAACATACACATACCATGGTATTATCAATTTTAGTACTTCATTTCTTGTTGCTGATGATCAATGACACCTGCCGAATCCAAAAAGGTTGACGAAGCCGAGTTCACATCAAACTCGTTAGACCACCAAGTCATCATGTCCTTGACACGATCTGTGTCCTTGCAAAAGTCAAACTCGTTCGCCTATGCTTGACTTATTAACATTGAATTTGTTCCTTTGTTGCTCAAGAACTCATTGATTTCAGCTTGAAATGCCAAATACAACTGGAATTCCATGATTTGCTACTTCATACAGTCTGATTCTAGTACTTGTGTCGATAACCCAACATTGACTCCATGATGGAATTGTCTTCTTGGTTCCCCAACATATTGTTAGGTAGTGATACACTTGGTGAAGGTGGTTATTGGCATGTGGAGAATCAGGAAAAACATGTTGCATCATTAGGGGATTTGATGATTGGTTTAAAAGTTAGAGAATTTGCATAATCTTTTCTTGAATTGGGTTCTACTTGCAAGGCTACATGGACATATTTGGGTTTTTAAGGATGTGGAGTTACATGCGAAGTTGTAGCCTTTCAATAGTAGAATTACTTAGGGTTTCCATACCATTCCTGTTTTTCGGACCCTGGGTCGAGTCGCTACTTAGCCTAGTACCATTAGACGGCTTACGCCTTCCGACCAATATCTTCTTCAAGCTTGCGTTCCAGTAGTTTTTGATATCATTTTCAGTCCTTCCCGGCAGTTGGGCAATAATTATAGACCTCCTATTTGATTATGCAAGTGGTTCGGAAAAGAATAAAAGTTCATATAGGGTCATGGGCTACACGTAAATCAATGTAAAATTTTAGCAAGTTAATTATGACATAGGTAATAGGTTTTTTTCTTGGAACAAAACAAGCATAGACAAGTGCAAATGACAAGAAAACATATGGTGTTACACATGAAAGATTATTACATGCTACCAATATTAATATCTAGGCTGCAGATGTTGTTTTCTTCTTCTTTAGAGAATCCTCCATGTTTGATATTAGGTCTTGGGTAATTCAACCACCTGAGTCTTCCAATCTTTCCACATATCTTTATTCCTGATCATACGATTCAGATCGAATCATTACATTAGATTATAACTCTAAGAAGAGTGTTATAATCAAAAGAATGTCAATTTGCATACCGATCTTTTGTGGAAGTGTGATCCAATTACCACCGGTACCATCTTTTTCGATATAATCTTTGAGTTTAGCATCTTCTTCAAGTGACCGTGACGCTTTCTTCACATTTTCTTTGTCACAAGAAGGTGCTCTTTCCATCTTTGATTGATTTCTTTGCCTTGTTCTTCAAATCTTCTATCTTTCTCTTTGAGTATGTGGTTTATTTTATGGAAAATGTTTCAGTGAAGACCCAAGATTTATAGTGGGTATGAGGATTAGGTTTGGTTAAGCTATGAAAGAAAACATTCACTTCTAGGGTTTCATTGACTTGATGCAAAGCATAGGTATATAGCTTAATTATATGTGAATTCTAAATTTTGTTGAGACTAGGTTGTCTGTAAGAACTCCTTACGACTGGTATTATTTTAGAATTCTACACTGAGCCAGAACATAATACTGTTATAAAAGTTTAGCGTTGATTTGTCTTTAGTAATACCAAAATAAAAAAACATAAAAAGAATAATCAATAACAAAAAAAAGAAACTTTAATTTTTTGGTCATATGTTTTGATGATTTGTAAAGATCGTGAATTCGTTGTAAATCGATCTCGTGAGAGAAATGCGGATTGAATCAATCACGGAAACATAATAGAACTAGAAGGTGCACGATATCAAATAGAAACAAACATAAAGTAAATAATTTCCAGTAGTATTGCTCTCTGGTAACTATTAAAAAGTGAAAAATTTTCGCACAAAATCAGGATGTCTTATACGATGATCACTAAACACTATTTATACTAAACCCAAAAGGTCTCGTGCGAGAACTAGCTTTTCACACAGATCAAAGTTCTCGCACGAGCTGATCATCAAAATCTTATATTTGATTTCCAGAGCTTTTAGGTTCAATCCCTACAATCTCCCCCTATGCTCGGTGAATCAAATCTTCAAAAAACCACGTCCGTAACTTTGTAATTGCCGCAATAAGCATACATCTTGTTGTTCAATGCCTTCGTAATCAACGTATGAATTTTACTGCCAACAGATGAACAGATTCATCAGCTTCAATTAGACAAGCCTGAACCCTTATCAAATCTTCTCTATAACCCACCTCATAAGTTTTGACTGGGTCGATGATACAAGTTCCTTTGTCAACACAATAAATCACAACATACTAAGTATTCTTCTCATAAACCCACCTCATAAGTTTTGACAAACTATTGATTACTACACTCTGATCTTCATTGGCTTGTTGGTGTTTGGATCTATACGTGTCTCATCTTCAATGACTTAAGATTTTATAGTTTTGAAGTCTTTGAAGTTGGTTTTGCTTTGACTCATATTCCTTATTCACTTTGCCTTCCTATGATTGCTTGGATTAAGAAATGGCCCTCTTCCTATTACATATAAATTAGACGCTTGAAGTGTGTCTAAGTTATGATCATCTTGATAATACTCTATCGTTTTGGCTCTTCGTTTTTGAATATACATCTTCTTCTCTCCATCATATGTCCAACATAGTATTGGTGTTGAATTTCATACCGAGTAAATGGTTTGGAATGTCTCAATACGTGAACATATACAGGAAGTAGAGAAGGAAGCACTGAAATATTTCCAACCTGACATAAAGCAATATTTCCCATCATGTCGCTAGGCTCAGAAGCTGGCTTCTCAACTCGAGAGTCTGAGGCAATCTCTCCTTTTTCTAATAAAATATGTAAGAATAAGTTATTCAGACTGTTGCCAAATATATTTATGTAGTCAACCAAATCCTCCAAGTCATCAAATGGACCTAGATCTTCATCAGACTCCTCAACCAAGAATTGTTGTTGAAATGCATAAAAAATTTTCTCGTACATCTCTTCTGTGGCTGGATCTAGTAGGTTGTAATCCTCTGGATCACCAGGCCTTGGTCCTTAGACGTTTACAGAACCTGAATCACTAGTAGGACTCACTGTTGAGCCCATGTCTCCTCCCTGATCATCGTCGACATCATCCTTTTTCTTTCCTTTATCATCCTTACCATCATCACCACTACCACCATCATCATCAATGGCTTTAACATCATTATCTCTAACTTCATCATCACTAAAATCATAATCCACCTTATCTAATCCATTATCTTCATCATCATGCTGAGTACTTTTAATAACATGCTCTGGTGTAACAATAACTTTACCAATCTCTTGAACCACAGTTTGATCTTTAGTTAATATCATATTAGGTTCGGGATCAACAGTAGTGGTCTCTGTTGTTTGAGTAACAACAAAAGGATCAGGATCAGGATCAGCAAACTGCTGTCCACTTGACTCTCCAAAATCATAAGATCTATTATCATTAGGCTGCTCTGATGTAAATATGAATCTGGATGTGAACTCTTTGAGATTGTTATTTAAGATCTGAAAACAGATGAATAAGAACTATTGCTGATGTTCTAGATTCTTAATCTTTGCATTCTTGTCTTGATTCATCCGATGTAAATCATAAATTTGTTGTCTTTTCTCCAACATCTCTCTCTCTCTCTAAGACATAAACTCGTTGTTCTAAAGTAGCTGATATTGGTGAATTGAGGATGTTACAGCTGAATGTCTGTGCTTTGGTGGAGTATTGATCATGTCATCCATACCAGTAGTATCATCATTGCTTTGACCTCTAGGAGGTGTACTCGAAATATCATCTATTTTAGGCATAAGTGTTTATGTTACACTAGTTGTTTCTATAACAATCATAGGAATCTCTTGACTAATAGTCCAACTAAAAGTCACAGGTGGCTCAGATACTAGAATATTTCTAACAAGAGATGCAATGGTCATCGGAGTATGAGGTTTCGTAAGCATAACACCTCGTCCTTAAGCCCTACCACGTGGACCAATGTTAGATGTAGTTTTCTTCATTATTGTTGTCTTATTCCTTCTATTAGTATCAGGAGAATCTTCAGGAACAAAATTAGTATCAGTATCCTTAGTAGTTCATTTAGTCAGTGTAACCGGTGCTCTGGGTCTTTCCAGAATAACATAAGGAACTCTACCAATGTCTTCACTTGCAGTGTCACTGGAACTTTTCTCAACCAATAATCTATCTCCTTATCAGATGTCATCTCCCTTTAACAAGATGAACTACCTGGAGCATTATCGGGAGTTCTGGAAGATGAACTAATAGGATCAGACTTAGGTGGTTCTTTAACGGTTTGTTGTTGTGCTTACTATTTAGCATGCTGGAAATCATCAGTAATCCTGCAAAATTTGGCAAAATGGTCTCCCTTACAAAAATATCCCCATGTACCAGTCAGATATGTGAATATATCTTTCTTCATAACCATGACTGAGTATGTAGCAGAAGCTGAAACAACTAACTCAGATTGAGCAACATTGATTATCAACTGAATAAACCGTGGATACATGATAAACTTCTTACGAGCATATGCTAACACATTCTTTTGCATCTCTACAAAGATAGCCTTAGATATGCTGTAAGGTATGTCATCAACAAGAGAAATCAGCAGTGACCTAAAAACTACACGTAAAATATCTATACCGGCCTTTAGGTTTATCAAGTAGTGAACTACCATGTGAAATAGAAACTTCCAGAAAGGTGGTAGATGCTTCTTCTCAAAAGACGGATATCTATGATCATAACTCATCCTTTGAAGACAATATTTGGCTATAACATCATCAATCTTGACTTGAGCATTTGGCTGCTCTTATAACAATAATACACCGTTGATGACTTCAGCACTGATCACAACTCTTTTCCCTTTCATAATAGAAAAAATACACTGCTATCCTTCAGTATCTATCTCATTCACAGCCGATGTTAAAAACTCATCAATAACATAAGTGTAAATAGATGGATTGGGTGTGATTGCATAATAAATTCAAGACATCTTAATCCCTTCCATAAGTGAACGAAATAAATCTTTATGTTCAGGCACGTCTCTAAGATGAAAGGCCTCGATCCCAGAAGCCCCACAGTTGGTCATTCATAGCATAATTCATATTAAAACACACTTAGATTCATTAAAATAAGAAAAGGTTGCAGTGGAATAATTTAACAAAAACCATAGCATGCATTAACCATTACTTTTGTCAAGAAATACATCGTTGTTACTAGTTACAAAAAGAACATCTAGTTGCATTTCAAAACAAAAATAACTTTTCAGCATGATATGGATGCCAGTCTTTATTTGCTTGGTAGCTTTAACCTTGTGCCATCCCCAGCAACATCATTACCTGCCAACTGATATGTATATAAAAAATCAACATTGCTGAGTGAGTTTTAATTTGATAATATAGAAAATATACTTTTTGTGAACTTCACTTGGTGATCATTTATCATTATACACACCCATTTGTTAAGAGGTTCTTTATCTTTTTTTCTTTCATTATCTTTCTTTTTCTTTAACTAGGATTGCACAAAGCAAAAGCCTACATTGTTGGTTGGCAATAGATGTCGAACCCTATTGGCAAACGTTTATCATGGTAGCTAACCCATCGACAGTTGACCCACACTGCTAGGCACGAAGCCTGCTTATGAATATGGGTCCCAATCATCATATATTGGTCAATCACAAGGATTAGACCCCAGATGTGCATCCTCGTTGGCTAAAACAACCGGACTTCAGTTGAGCTAACGACAATATGGTTGTGCACCTTCATTCATTGTGCTTGCAAGCCTTTTCATTCCTCATAAGGGTCCGGGGATAACATTCATTAGGTTACACTATCTTTCTTTTACTTCCTTGTGACCACTTATTTATGAATAATACTTTTAAGATATTCATTACTTTATAATCACTTAACATGAAATAATAAACAACCCATAAGAAAGGAATCAAACATTAGAAACATTAAAGAAGCCTAATCCTTCCTTATACATAAGTACTTAACACTTAAATTCTACCCCTAAAATTTCAGAATAATTCTAAGTGTCTACAGCGCATGAACGAGTATACAGCGGATGGCTTAAAATTTTTTAAGTGTCCATAGCGAACAGCCAAAGTCCACAGCGGACAGCCAAAGTTCATAGCGCATGGCCAAAATATTCTAAGTATCCACAGTGGATGAACAAAGTCCACAGTGGATGAACAAAGTCCACAGCGGATGAACAAAGTCCACAGCGGATGAACAAAGTCCACAACGAACACATCATAAAATTTACTAAGTGTCCACAGCGGACATGCAAAGTCCACAGCGGACATTCAAGTCCACATCGGATGGCATAAAATCCATCTAAGTGTCCACAGCGGACAACATGCAAATTTACTAAGTGTCCACAGCGGACACTTTATGCCCACAACGGACAACATGCAAAATATTTCTAAGTGTCCACAGCGGACATACCTAGTCCACAGTGGAAACCATACAAAATATTTCTAAGTGTCCACAGCGGACGTACCCAGTCCATAGCGGACACCATGCATAATATTTCTAAGTGTCCAAAGCTAACGTACCAAGTCCATAGCGGATACCATAAATATCCTAAGTGTCCACAGCGGACACTATAACTATCACCTGCAATGCATCATACGTATTTTCCAGTCCCCAAACATCATTTTAACATGTACTTAGCATCGATCAAACATGTTACACATTTAAAACATACTAAACATCCACACAACATCACAGTAGTCACATAAAACAAACATTCATCATTTTTCAGTCGTACAATTCATGGAAAAACATAGTTTGTGTAGAAAATAATACTTTAATATGCATACCAGCCCCAAACAAGCAGAAACATGTAAAAGAGGGGATCTAGAACTCACCTCTAACAGCTTTCGAGTGAAAACTCCTCAAATCCGAGAGCAACCTAGAATTCTAGCACTTAAACACATAAAAACAAGCTGCCAAACACAAAGAAACACATAAAGATTGGTCCAGAAGTTCAAACCCACTAAAAACCGAGAAGAAAACACTAGAAAATCTTACCATCTTGAAGAATTTCAACTTTCTCTCTCTAGAAACCGGTTGAAACTTCTTTCTCCTTTCTACAACCGAGAGTTATACATGAGAGAGAGAGGTATGGGCGGCCTTAACATCCTTTTTGAACCCATTATGGGCAAGTTTGCCCCATGCACACTTTTAACCCCCTTGCGTTAAAATAATACTCTTTTTCTCCCTTGCTTTCTTTTCTTTTCTTCATTCTAAAATTTTCTAGGTGTTACATAAGATAACCTATAGCATTACGGTTCTTATTGAAAATCATTGATTTAGCCATCTACAATCAAAGTAAACATTTAATCAGTTACAAATTTCATTAAACTCAGACTAAGAAAAGTTTCAGAAATAACAAAATTTGAACTCATCGCACGAAATGTAAACAGATTTCACATGCGTGTAATTTTGAAAAACTATAAACTTGTTGCGTGAAATGTTTCTAATCGCATGAAATCAGGTTTGACCAAAGTTTACCTTTTTGCGCGAACAATCAAAGATGTTCTTACGAATAGTTCATACGAACAGACAACTTCTAGCGTCTGTTCATCTTTCTAGTTAATTTTCCCGTACGATAACCTTAAACTCATTTTCAAATTAAAGTCATTTAAATGAGTTATAACCATTAGAACTTGTAGTTTAAGTACTGTCGATAACTGTTTATTAAGTCAATCCATGATTAATTTCATTATAAATTATTATGTTTAAGATTCGGTTCAATATCAAATCTATTCAAATTAGTCTATTAATCCTCAATATACCTTTGTGAATGCCTTGTAATCACTATTCAAACACAATGAACAAGAGTATTAAGTGAATCGAAGCATCAATTAATTTTTCGCGTGCGAGAAGTTTCAACACTTTGAATTTCAAATCTTTTTATGTTTTTTCAAACATATTATTCTTTTTGGTTATTTTGACTTTTGTGTTTAACCAAAAACCATCATTTTGATTAACATTTTGTTAAAAAAAAAAATCAAATAAAAAGATAAAATCTTTTTGAAATTTTGTGATTTTTCAAACTTTGAATTCTAAAATCAAACAATTTTTGTTGTTCATAAATTAAAACTTTTTTTAAAGTTTCTATTATAGGATCATATTTCTCTAAAATCGATTATTAACATCTTCCAGTTGCATTTAGAATAAGAATAATTAAGTTGATTGTTAATATGTTATCCATATTTAAACTCACACTTCAATGTTTACTAAGACAAATATGCTATGATTTTTATCATGTTTTTATCACCTAATATGAAATCAATGGTTCCCACAATCAAAATTCCTGTAAAACTCCTATCCGGCTTCAAGAAACTTTCAAGATTTCAAGTTACCCCAACTTGACATAAGCCTTTCATCTATGTTTAGTAACATTATGATTATTGATTTTCTTAGTTTATCTATTTAAGCATAACTAGCCTGAGAAACGTTTCTAAACACAGAATACTAACAAGTTTTAGGACTTATTAACTGCCGCTGGGACTTATGTTTTGTCTTTGCAAGATGTTTAGGACTTACATGCGAATTCGGACTTACAAGCCCCATCTTTTGATTTTGCTTCCTGCCAGAACGTATTCTTAAAAATAAAAATAATTACCATACAATATGTATGTCTTTGACGTATCTTTTATTTATATACTTATTGGCATCATTTATTCCTGTATGACATTTTGGCATCTTTTTGCTCTTTTGTCATAGAATAATTTTCTTCTTTGTTTTTGCTTTTTGTTCATTTTTATTTCATACATACATGGATACATATATATATATATATACACATATATATACATATATATACATATATATACATATATATATATACATATATATTCTTATGATAATCAGGGATTCAGAGAATGCGGGATTGAGTACGACAAGACTGTAACTCTCAGTCTGTTTTAGTATGGAATCGAACTTACCATAAAACCTTGATATGTTACCCACTTTTGACATAGTAGATTTAGTTTCAGTACATCACAAATCCTATTGCTCTTCATTCTTGGAAGTAGAACCTATCAACATATCAAACAAAATCTGAGTGAGTTCCTTTTTAAACCTTTGTATGTAATATATCAAATTCAAAAAATATACTATCATCTGCTATTTATACTAAAAATTAATTTTTAACATTTTTATCAACTAAACAAAATCTTTTTGAAATTTTCAATATAACCCGCTCTAAACCAAAAATCTTTTTCATTACATTTTCTATTTTCTCCCCCAAAATTGTGATTATCTTTAGAAAATAACAATTTTAACAAACTATAAAAGGAAAATATTTTTGGTGAAAGTTCTGGTAAAATCATACAATGTTAATCATTCTAAAAGATTTCACAAGAAGGTCAAAATAGGAATGATCAAATTCCTTGGTAAAAAAGTCAGCAATGTTTTCATCAGATGTGAATTGAGAAAGATGAATAAGTTTTCTATCAAAACAATCACAGATAAAATGCATGCGGATGTCAATGTGTTTTGTTTTTGAATGTTTAATTGGATTCTTGAATATGTTATGAACTGTAGTGTTATCACACCAAATGGTGGTGTTGAAAATATTAAGATCATAATCAAGAAGTTGTTGTTGAATCCAAACAATTTGGGAAAAACAGCTTGAAGCAACCACATATTCAACCTATGTAATGGATGTAGAAACAGTGTTCTGCTTTTTGCATTGCCATGAAATTAACAGTTTCCAAGGAATTAAAAAGCACCTATAGTAGATTTCCTGTCCAAATTACAACCACTATAATCACTATCAGTATACGTATATAAGTTAAATTTAGAATTCCTTGGATATCAAATTCCAAGTTGTTGTTGGCCTTTGAGATACTTGAAAATCTGCTTGACAACTTTCATGTGAGACTCCATCGGATTACTTTGGTAACGCCCACACTAAATAATAGGAAACATAATGTCAGGTCTACTTGCAATGAGATGCATCAAGGATCCATTCATTGATCTGTACAAATGTTGATCAATGTCTGTACCTGTGAGATCAGGTGAAAAAGTTGGACGAGATAACATAGGCGTTGGAGCTATCATGGACTCTTGAAACCTGTATTTGTCCTGAATATTATTTTTATTCATGTATCAAAATACCTTAATCATCTTGATTAACTTAAATACCCAAGAAAAACGAAATATCTTTAAGTGAACTCATCTCAAACATCTTCTTCATCACCACTTCAAACTCCTTACACATATCATCATTTATAGATTCAAAGATAATGTCATCAACGTAAATTTGAACAAGAATGAGATCATCACTAGTCTTTTGAATGTATAAAGTTTGATCAATAACACCTCTAGTATATCCATTTACAAACAAATGTTCAGTGAATGTAGCATACCAAGCACGAGGTGCTTGATGTAATCTATAGAGAGCTTTGTCTAACTTGTAAACATAATCAGGATGATCTGGATCTTCAAAACTAGGAGGCTGACAAACATAGGTTTCCTCTTTCATTTTTCCATACTAGAAAGCGGTTTTAACATCCATTTGATAAATCTTGAAATTCATGAAGGAAGCATATGCCAAGCATATATGAATTGCTTCAAGTCTAGCCATTAGAGTATAGGCGTCTTCATAATCAAGACCTTGAACTTGATATAATCCTTGTACAACAACACGAGCCTTGTTGTGAACAATAACACCATTTTCTTCCATCTTATTGTGAAATATCCATTTAGTTTTGATGGGCAACTTATCCTTTGGAAGTTCACACAAATGCCATACGGTAAGTTTCTTGAACTGCATGAACTCATCTTGCATTGCTTCAATTTAGTTTTTTTTCTTTCAAAGCCATTTCCATATTTTTTGGCACGATCTGAGAAATGAAGCATGTATAAAGACATGTGTTGATTACTCCTGATTTCTATGAAATCTCAATTGAGGAATTTCATATTTAGAAATAATTTCATCCAAGTTAGAAATGTGTCCATCAGGTCCATTCTCAACAACTCCTCTTTCTTGTTGATAAACAATAGTTTCCTCTTGATTAATGTCACAAGCTACTGTTTCTGATGAATGTGACTCAACAGATGAATCTTCAAATGAGACTAGAATTGTTTCAATTGGAACATCTTGTGTTGAAGAAGTAATTGTATATGAAGACTATGGAGCTTGTTCAACAACTTGATTAACTAGACTCAAATCAGACTCTTGTGATGAAAAGTAGTCTGAATCAAGAACTTGATTAAAGTTTCAATTAGTGGGTTGAACAACAGAAATATTGGAAGAAGAACGTATCTCTGAAGATATTATTTTAATTGGAGATGAAGCAAGACCAACATCAACAGAAAATACATCATTAATAAATGATGTCAAAGGGTGTATATCTGCAGAAACATAAGAAGATTGATTAAAAGTGTCAAACAATGAAGTATAGTCATATACCCAAGTAGAAGCAGATCCAACATTAGTCTTGTTAGATTCATGCTAATCTATATCAAATGACTCTATAATCTGTTTAGTTCTTTTATTATAGACCCGATATGCCATTTTGTTAGTTGAGAAACCAACAAAATAACAACCATCAACCTTTTCATAAAATTTATGCTTGGACTTGGAGATGTGTAACAAAGTACAATAACAACCAAATGCTTTAAAGTATTTGAGTTTGGGTTTATGTTTAACGAATATTTCATATGAAGTCATATTTTGTTGTTTGTTTATCAAGAATATTGAACATAACAAGTGGTATTGATAGCCTCTGCCCAAAAGAATGAAGGAAGTTTGGCAGCAGATAACATTGTATTGTAGGGATTGAACCTAGAGGCTCAGGAAATCAAATGAAGATTATGATGATCAAGTCACACGAGAACTTTTGATCCACGCAAGAACTTACTTTTCGCTTTTTTGTGTTTAGTATAAATAGTTTACTTTTCATATAATTAAGTATAGTTTTCCTGATTTTGTTCAAACTTGTAAACCTTTGAATCAGAGAGAAATATAGAAGTTGAAGTTTATTTACATTTGTTTCTTGAATCTTATTCTTCTATTCTTCTAATCATTCAATCATTATACCGTGAGTGATTACATTCCATGTTCACCTCATAAGATTGATTTGCAGTGTATATAGAGGTCATTATAATTGGTATCAGAGCCATGAGTGCTCTAGATCAATAGGATTGAAGATTAAAGAGTTTTGATGTGTTTTTAAGCTACAAATTCAATTTCTTATTGAAGATTGCATTGATTTCTGCATTTTGTAATCAATTTGAAGATGTCAAGTGCTGAAACAAGTTCGATTGATAAAAGGAGGGAGTTTACATAGTTAATTGAACTTAATTGAATCAATTAGTATCAAATTTCAACCTAAATCACTAATTTGAAGCTTAATCACTTAATCTTGGACAAATTGGTGGTAAGATTAAGGTTGGAGAATTCAAAATTGCATAGAATTGACTGTGCGAATTCAGTTTTCGAACGCGAAAAGTTTATGATTCGAGCGAAAAGTTAGTAAGTCCTAAAAGTTAGTTAGAAAAATATTCCATTCGTGTGAGAACCTCGTATTTTTGAAAGAGACTGTTACAAATCTTCTCGCTCGAGAGGTTTTTGCGAACAGTTTATGCGAAAAGTCTTGAAGACCTAGTTCGCGCGAGAACTTTAATTGTCTAGAATTTTTAGAAAGTTTAATTTTCGAATTTTAACAATGCCAAATCTGAAGAACATTACTGCTACACTAAACCTTGACAATGAGATTGGTAATAGCACCAAACCTCCGAGACTTCTCAATGAAGATGATTATCCGGATTGGGTTTATAGGTTTGAGAACCATGTCATATACACCAAGCGAAGGATGCTGCGGTCGATCAAATATAGACCGTATTTTCCTATGTATTCAAATGACAAAGGAGAAGTGATTCCAAAACCTGAACATTTGTAAGATGAATAGAATATATAAAAGCTAGAACTTGATGATAAAGCTTATGTTGCAATCACTATGGCCTTAACCACTGAGATAGTACAAAAATTTAAAGATTATAGGGGAGCCAAAGTCTTATGGGATGTGATGGAGGAACATATTATGGGAAACAAAGACATGAGGGATAGCAGAAAATATATGATGAACCAAGAGTTCAACATGTTTAATCATTTGCTGGGTGAGACATTGGATGCTCAAATGTTAAGATCTGTAAAACTGGTCACTAAGATGAAGAGTGCAAGAATATCTTTGGAGAATATAGCTATCAATAAGAAGCTATTAAATTCATTACCTGATAATTGGAATGACAACTGCACTACAATCAAGAGAACCAAGATCTGTTTAGCTTATCTCTCAGTGATCTGATTTCTACAATCAAATCTTATGAAATGGATGACAAATAGAGAGCTGCTAATCATTTAAACACAATGGGAGCTGAAGCAACTGCATTGTATGCTAAGATGGCAGGTAACCATCATTACTATGTAAGCTACTTACAATTGTGCCAGCAACAACAGACAGCAAACACCGTCATTCCGAATGTCAAAGAAACTTATGTCCCTCATTCCAAGTCCCTAATCCAAATCAATTCTCTCCCATGTTATCTCAACACATACCCTCTGCCATAAACTCACTCTTATCCAAACAATCAACCATCACAACACACTCAACAACCATTCATTCTCAACTCCAATTCATCCAAGCAAACAATCAAATTGCTGAAAAACATCTTGTTTTATTTGCAACATTCATGTCTAGTTTTGAAGCTTTCATGGCTAGCAGATTAAGTGAACCAAACATTCTGGTTGATGACTTGCAGCAAGTCAAACCAGACAATTGTGAAGAGAATGACATTAAATAACAAATGAAAATGGTGGTGTAAAGAGCGAAAAACTTTGCAAGAAGAACAGGGGGGGAAATGTTTGGAATAAACAACTCAAGAAAGATCGGGTTTGACAAGACAAATTTAAGATGCTACAACTATGATAAACCAGGTCACTTTGCCAGGGAATGTACTGAGGCAAAGACAAATCAAATTGATAGTGGCAAGAAAATGGTGACAGTAGAAGTTGAGGCAAAAGGAGATAAAGCAAGTTCCTCAAGCAATAAAGAATTAGTCTCTCAGACTAATGGAGAGTATGATTGGTCAGACCAAATGGAGATCTTGGATATCAAGCTATCTACAGCTTTGTTGGTAGAGACAAAGGATGGTGAAGAAGTGGTTGAAGAAAATTTGTTTGCTGAGTTTGTATCTGGAGATTTACTAAATGGTGTGTTGCTCATGAAGCGTCAATCAAGAATGATGAAAAAGTGATTATTGAATCTGCTATTGAGACTACTTCAACATAAGAAATTTAAATTGAAGTTGATAAAGAAGGAAACAAAGAAGAGGATGTTGATATTACTCCATCTATTAATAAAGAGAAAGTTATTGTTGTTGAGGAGACTCCAGCACCTGCTTATACTGATGTTATTAATGCTTTCAAGATCATTCTATCAACTGAAGCAGAGAAAGGAGAAGTTCTAAAGACATTTACGGTAAAAGAGATGCCAGGAGAATATGCAAAGACTAAAGAAACAAATGAGGTATACATAAATCTTTGTACTAATGCATGTGTTGAAAAGATTCAAAGATATAGAGTTCATAACGAGTACTTGGTTTTAGAAGTTGAAAAACATCAACATCAAGCTCGTAAATATAAAAAGGATGAAAATATTTTTAAAGAAAAGATAGAAAGTTTAAGTAAATCAATATATCAATTAAAATTAAATATTTATGATAAGGATTGTAAAATCATCGATTTGACTTCCCATAATAATGATCTTGCTTTGGAAATCAACAAACTTAACATTAAACTCTTAACTACAAAACTTACGATTTAAAAGTTTGAGTTATCGTCAAACATGGTTGAAGGTATAATCAAGTCACAATGACTTAGAAGATTAATGGTGGTAAAAGTGGAGTTGGATATTCCAATATTGCACCACCAATTAATCATGACTATACATGTTTATCTTCATCCATTACAAAAATAGATGACGAACTAAACTATGGATTGGGTTTTTAACCAATTTCTAACTTAAATCCTTCAGTCAACATTTCATTGACTATTGACCCTATCATAAAAACCATAATTAAAATTAATGATGATTATTCTTTTGCAGAAAGTGTGAAGATGATGATTTAGTTGAAGAATGGGAAATTGATGATGAAATAGTTTTCAGATAACGATAATAAAACTTGTACTGAAAAGTTATAAGGCCCCGATCCTGGAAACCCCACAGTTGGTTATTCATAGCATCATTCATATTAAAACGCATTTAGATTCATTAAAATCAGAAAACGTTGCAGCGGAATAATTTAACAAAAACCATAGCATGCATTAACAATTACATTTTCCAAAAAATACATCGTTGTTACTAGTTACAAAAGGAACATATAGTTGCATTTCAAAACAAAAATAACTTTTTAGCATGACATAGATGCCAGTCTTTATTTTCCATATAGCTTCAACCTCGTGCCATCCCCAGCAACATCATTACCTAACAACTGATATGCATATAAAAAGTCAGCGTTGCTGAGTGAGTTCTAGTTTGATAATATAGAAAACATACATTTTATAAGCTTTACTGGGTGTTCATCCATCATTATACATAATCATTCATTAAGAGGTTCTTTATCTTTTTTCTTTTATTATCTTTCTCTTTCTTTAACTAGGATTGCATAAAGCAAGAGACTACATTGTTGGTTGGCAACAGATGCCGAACCCCCGTCAGCAAACGTTTATCATGGTAGCTAACCCGTACACAGTTGACCCACACTGCTAGGCACGAAGCCTGCTCAAGAATATGGGTCCATCCCATTCATCATACATTGGTCAATCACAAGGATTAGACCCAGATGTGCATTCTTTGGCCTGAAACAGCGACACATCGGTTGAGCAAACGACAACCAGGGTCGTGAAGCTCCATTGGAGAAGCTTGCAAGGCTTTTCACCTTTTATCAGTGCCCGGGGGTAACATTCATTAAGTTCCACTATCCTTCTTTTATTCCTTTATGGCCACTTAATTATGAATAATACTTTTAAGATATCCATTACCTTATAATCACTTAACATGAAATAGTAATTATTATCCATAACAACAACCCATAAGAAAGGAATCAAACAATAGAAATATTAAACAAGCATAATCTTTCCTTATACATAAGTACTTAACACTTAAATTCTACTCCTAAAATTTCAGAATAATTCTAAATGTCTACAGCGCATGAACAAGTGTACAGCAGACAGTTTAAAATTTTCTAAGTGTCCACAGCGCACAGCCAAAGTCCACAGCGCATGACTAAAACATTCCAACTATCCATAGCAGATGAACAAAGTCCATATTGGATGAACAAGTCCATAGCGGATGAACAAATCCACAACGGACAATTATAAATTTTCCTAAGTCTCCACAGCGGACATGTAAAGTCCACAGCGAAAAGCATTAAAAGTTCAAAGTATTCACAACGCGTGCCTAAAATCTCCAAGTGCCCATAGCGGCCATGCAAAGTCCACAGCGGACATGCAAGTCCACAGGGAATGGCATAAAAATCCTTTTAAGTGTTCACAATGGACAGTTTAATGTCCACAGCGGACAGTTCTTAATTATCCTAAGTGTCCATAGCGGACACTATAACTATCCTAAGTGTCCACATCGGACACTTTAACCAACACCTGCAATGCATCATATGTACTTTCCAGTCCCCGAATATCATTTCAACATATACTTAGCATAGATATATCATATTACACACTTAAAACATAATAAACATCTACACAACATCATAGAAGTCATTTAAAACAAACATTCTTCATATTCAGTCGTACATCATGGAAAATTCATAGTTTGGTGCAGAAAACAACAGTTTAATATGCATACCAGCCCCAAACAAGCAGAAACTTGTAAAAAAGGGGATCTAGAACTCACCTCTAACAGCTTTCGAGTGAAAACTCCTCAAACCTAAGAGCAACTTAGAGTTCTAACACCTAAACACACAAAAAGAAGCAACCAAATGCAAAGAAACACAAAAAGATCGGTCCAAAAGTTCAAGCCCAATTGAAAACCGAGAAGAAAACAT
The DNA here is from genome assembly GCA_025506505.1 of Flaveria sonorensis. NCBI lineage: Eukaryota > Viridiplantae > Streptophyta > Magnoliopsida > Asterales > Asteraceae > Flaveria > Flaveria sonorensis. The sequence continues at coordinate 60,640,876 of CM046433.1, read as the reverse complement.
TAGAAAATCTTACTTTCTTGAAGAACATCTACTTTCTCTCTCTAAAAACCGGATGAAACTTCTTTCTCTCTTTGCAGCCGAGAATTGTGCATGAGAGAGAGAAGTTTGGGTGGCATTAACACCATTTTTGAACCCATTACGGGCTAGTTTGGCACTTGCAGGCTTTTAACCCCTTATTTTTGAAATAATATCCCGTTTGCTCCTTTACTTTTCTTTTCTTTTCTTCTTTCTGAATTTTTTGGGTGTTACAAGTCCACCCCCCTTATATGGGTTTCGTCCTCGAAACCTGTCACTTCTCGAACAGCTATGGATGGTGCTGTTTCATCTCTTCCTTAGTCTCCCATGTTGACTCGGATCCTTTCTTGTGTCTCCACTGTACTCGCACAAGTGGGGAACCACTTTATTCCTCAGCCTCTTCTCTTTTCTGTCAATGATGGACACTGGCTGCTTCATATAATTAAGCCATTCATCCACCTCGATGTCCTCAAGTGGCACGATCATATCCTCATTGGCTAAGCACTTCCGCAAATGAGATACATGGAACGTTGGATGAATTCCACTTAACTCATCGGGTAGCTCCAATCGATAGGCCACCTTTCCTACTTGAGCAATGATTCGGAAAGCCCTATATACCTCAGACTTAACTTTCCCAGCAACTTGAACTGAATGATCTCTTTCCAAGGCGAGGCCTTCAACATAACTCTATCACCCACCTTGAATTCAATCGGTCTACATCTCTTGTCAGCATATGACTTTTGTCTATCCTTTGTCGCCTTCATAATGGCCTTGATCTTTTCCAACTTTTCGGTCGAAGCCTCGATCACCACAATGCTCCCCAACTCCTTCTGCCCGATGTCACCCCAACATATAGGCATTCTACACTTTCTGCCATATAGCATCTCATTTTGAGGCATACCAATGCTGGCATGATAACTATTGTTATATGAGAACTCGGCTAATGGTAGGTGGTCGTCTCAACTTCCTCCAAAATCAATGACGCATGCCCGGAGCATATCCTCAAGTGTCTTAATGGTTCTTTCCGATTGACCATCTGTCTAAGGATGGTAAGCCGTACTGATGTGCAACCTCGTCCCCATCATACCATGGAATCTCTTTGTAAATGGAGTTTCACGGTCAGAAACAATAGACACTGGCACACCATGACGAGTCACAATCTCTTTGATGAACAGATCCGCCAACCTCTCAGATGAATACGTCTTGCGGATCGGTAGAAAGTGAGCATTCTTCGTCAGGTGATCAATTATCATGGCATCGCATCCCCTTGCCGTATGTGTCAACTTCGTAATGAAGTCCATAGTGATGTGCTCCTATTTCCACTTGGGTATATCCAAGGGTTGGATCTTCCCGTATGGCTTCTGATGCTTCGCCTTCACTTGTAAACAAGGCACTTACTCATTATTCTGGCACATCGCACTTCATTCCCGGCCACCGGTAATCTTTCTTCATATCATGATACATCTATGTAGCACCAGGATGAATTGAGTATCGAGTCTTGTGAGCCTCATCCATGATCTCCCCACGTAGATCCCCATAACGAGGAATCCATATCTGCCCCGATCTGGTCCTGACACCAAGAGTGTTCTCCCCCAGCTCGGCAACTAGACCTTTTTATCCTTTCAGAGTTAATTTGATCTTCTTTCAGTGCTTCATCCTGAAATTGTTTGACCTGCTTCATGACATCGAAGGTCATGATCATCTGATAAGCCTTTACCCGAATTGCCTCGGTTTTCTCCTTTCCGCTAAGAGCATCCGCCACCACATTGGCCGTCCCCGGATGGTAATGGATCACACAATCATAAGCTCTAACCAGCTCATTTGCCTCATATTGAGATCCTTTTGCTCAAAGAAATACTTTAAGCTCTTGTGGTCAGTGAAGCAAGTGCACTTCATCCCGCACAAGTAGTGCCTCCAAATCTTCAATGCAAAGACCACCGCCGCCAATTCTAAATCATGAGTAGGGTAGTTAGCCTCATGGATTTTCAACTGCCAGGAAGCATAAGCTATAACTTTTCCCTGTTACATTAGCACACAACCTAAACCCAAATAAGAGGCATCTGAGTGTACCACCAAGTCATCATTCACTTCTGGCAATGCCAAGATCGGGGCTTGAGTCAATCTCGTCTTTAGCTCTTCGAAAGCATTCTCCTGCTCCAGACCCCATACGAACTTCACATCTTTATGGGTCAACTTGATCAATGGTGAAGCTACCTTGGAGAAGAGTTGGATGAACCTTGTGTAGTAGCCCGCCAAACCCAAGAAACTACGAATCTCGGATGGCGTCTTTGGAGACTTCCATTGCATCACCGCCTCAACTTTTTCTGGGTCCACTATGATCCCTTCAGGATTAACCACATGGCCCAGAAACTGTACTTCGTGTAACCAAAATGCACAATTGGAGAATTTGGCATAAAACTTCTCCCTTTTAAGCATCTCTAGCACCTCCCGAATATGACCGGCATGCTCTTCTTCATTCTTCGAATAAATCAGGATCTCATCAATAAACACGATCATTGATTTATCTAGCATAGGCCGACACACCTGATTCATCAAATCCATAAAAGCAGCTGGTGTGTTGGTTAAACCAAAAGACATCACGAGGAACTCGTAGTGTCCATAACGCATGCGAAAGGTTGTCTTAGGGATATCATGCTCCTTCACCTTCAGTTGATGATACCCCAACCGAAGGACTGTCCTAGAGAACCAACTAACACCCTGGAGCTGATCAAACAAGTCGTTAATTCTTGGTAACGGATACCGGTTCTTCACAGTCAACTTGTTCGGCTTGAGGTAGTCGATGCACATCCTCATACTACCGTCCTTCTTCTTCACAAATAGAACTGGAGCACCCCATGGAGAGATGCTAGGCCGAATAAAGCCCTTATCCAAAAGATCTTGCAGTTGTGTCATCAGCTCTTTAAGTTCGGACAGAGCCAACTGGTATGGTGCCTTGGCCATGGGTTGCGCTCCCGGTATCAAGTCAATCTGAAACTCAATTTTTCTATCGGGTGGAACCCCTGGCAGGTCTTCGGGAAACACATCGGGGAAATCGCATACTACCGGTACGTTTGACAGTTGAGGCATGGTAGCATTTACATCCTGCACATAAGCTAGGTAAGCACCACACCCTCGCCCCATAAACTTCTCTGTCATGATCATCGATATCACTCGCAGAGTGGTGTATTCCTTGTCTCCATGAACCGTAACAAAATTGCCATCGGGCACACTCAGATGAATCATCTTCTTTTGACACATGATATTTGCTTCGTAGGTTGCCAACCAATCCATTCCTAACAACACATCAAAACCTCCTAGGGTACATCACATACAACCTAGCAGGAAACTTATGACCATCCAATTCTATGAGGCAATAATTTATCATATCAGTCACCTTGGTGGATTTTCCTATCGCTGTCTCCACATGGAAAGGCACATCTATCTTCCTACTCTTACCATGCATTACACCACAAAAAGCAGCAGATACAAAGCTCCTACTAGCACCCGAATCGAAGAGCATAGAAGCATACAATTGGTTTACCAAAAACATACCTGAAACTACTTCAGGGTCCACTCTAGCTTCTTCCCGTGTCATGTTGAATTCCCTTTCGTTGGCTTTGGTGCTCTCAGTCTTCCCTTTTTCTCCCATCACCTTAACCAATGAGCTTCCTGCTCCAACCTTCTTGCAATCCCGGCCCATGTGGCCTACTTCACCACATTGATAACATCTCGATACCCTGCCCTCCTTAGCTTAATGGCCCTTGCCCCCTTATTTGAAGCATCTGTTTGTCCCCACTCTGCATTAACCCGTGTGGGTCTTCCCACACTTCTTACACCCTCTTTGATCATTAACTTTCCTTTGTTCTGGGCGACGGTCGTCAACCCCCATATTGGTCCTTTTGATCGATATAACAGTGCTATTGACGTATAAACAAGGGTTTCCTATTGATTTAACACCACAAGAATAATAACATAGTGAAGTAATTAAGAATCAAAGCAACAATCATCAAACAATGGCTCAAAGATAATAATAAATGAACTTCCAGCCAAAACATAAAGTTGCAACAAAGATATTTTCGTATTAGGGTTTTTCTAAACCTGCCTTACAAAGATAAAACATTACAATATATAAGCTAGGCTAAATTCGCTGACAGTTTCGTGGGCTAGCGAAACTGTCTGACCATCAACTAGATTCACTCGGCAGCGAACTAAAGTTTCACCGGGTTACCTAGGACAGCTGACTCCGGGCGAAACTATAGTTTCGCCCGTAGTTTTGCTGGGTCATCAAAAACTATAAGAATGCAAATTACAAGGAAATGAACTAACATTTAACCTATTACATACATATCAAAATACTCCTATCAATTAATGGTGAGTCCAACCTATACTGGATCATCAATTCTCCCCCTAGGTTGGACCTCACTCTTGATCTTCTTGTTCCTCTCTCGCTTCTCCACAACTTTATCTGATGTCTCTTGATTAGCTCCTCTTGTACTTTCTTCTTCTGCCCTTGCACTGGCCTTTTCAAATTTTCTTGTAAGCTTCTGCACATCCATCCTTAATTCGTCAACTTGTAATAGTTTCTTAGCAAGCTCCCTGATCTCAACCCTCACACCTCCAGCCTTGTTAGACACATTCATGAAGAGACTGGCTTCAGTTCTTGTTTCAGCTCCGACTCCGGCTTTTATATGATTCTCACAAAGCACCACTAAATCTTCATCACAGAATGAAAATACTTCCATAGGATCAAACAACTTAATCTCTTCACCACCTTTCAATCTAATAACAGCTTCCCCTGTATTATTATCGTAGAACCACTTTTCAAAATTTTGGAGTCTTGGGGGAAGTGGATTGGGCACTTTCACTCTGTTAACTGTTTTGGCCGGCTTCAGCTTTAAGACAATCCTCCCTTTTCCAGTAGCCCAATCCAGATCTTTCTTTGATCTCCTTCTTTCTGTTTTCATGTAAACGAAAGCTTCAAAATTATCATTCATTCCCATCTTTATCTCCTTTTCCAAAAGCATTGCTCTCTCACTCAAATGCGCCTCCAGTAGGGGAATTTTTGACAATCTTCTTAGATCCCATCTAGGTAAGGTCTTGAAGGCCATCCTTTTATGTATGTAAGAAATATCTCCTCCTTTTCTTTTGATCATAAACATTTTTAGTTCATGATTGTACTTCCCACTCACTATCCTTTTATCTAATTTCTTTCTACTTGGCCCACTTATGTTTTGGAATAGTGAAGTCAGTTGTTCTTTTTCTTTTTCTTTGACAAACCAATCTTCCTTACTCAGCTCCAAAACATCTCCTTCATCAGAACCCTTTGAGCCACATATGTCATTGGGCGCTCATCTATTTCATAGAAATCAGGTTCAGAATCATGGTCAACTAACTGTTCCTAAAACTCCTCTGCTTTATCAATGAGATTCATCTCAGCACCTTTCTTGCTTCCTTCAATAGTTTCTTCTCTAAATACTTTAGCATAAGTTAAATCAGTGTTTATTTCTAGCCCCAGATCTATGAACTCAACCTTTACAACCCCAGGCTCATTTCTTACAGCACCTTCCATATTACTTCTCTTCTCAATCCCAACATTAGTACCACCATCACCACTGCCAACATCGGCATCACCTGCATCAGCTCTAGCTCCACTTGATTCTCCATCAATCCCCACCAAACTTCCCACTTTCAAAAATGAATACTTAGATGTATCTGTAAGATCATCTATTTCTGCTTGAGATAATGGTTGGGCAGGCTAGCTTTAGCTTTTAGCTCACTTACTTCCTTGAGTAGTCTTTTTATTAAATCTTGCTGGTCTACCATCATTTTCTTCATACTTTCCAGTTCTTTATCTTTCTCCTTATCTCTTAGTTCCTGATTCACCAGCTTTGTTTTTATCATACCTAATTCATTGGCCAAAGATGCATTCAGATTTCGGATAACATCTTGATCCAATTTTGATCTGGGATCCCTTCTTTCTTCAAAAACTGGCTTCTTATGCTTAGATCTCCTTTTAGTAATATGAGGTGGTTCTCCTTGATCAGATTTCTTTTTAGCTCTCCTCTCTCTTTAAACTCTCAGCTCCTCCTCAACCTCATCAATCTCAGCCTCTAAGTCATATTCCTTCTCCTTTGCGTATCTTTTTCTCTTCTTTATAGCCTCTTCTCGCTAGTCCCTGTTCTCTTCAGCATTTTTATTTTCACTTTTAATCAACCTTTTTATGTAACTCCATCTTTCAGCAGTGTACATATTCTCCAAAAGATACGTTATCTTTCTGCTGAAGTCATGTCTCACTGCTGAGCAATTTGCAAATATCCTAGTGTTCATTTGCACTAGCGTTTTAATTTCTCCATGTCTGGGTAGATTTGGCTTCAAATCATTAATGAGCATCTATACAAACCTAGGATATAGGAGCCACTTATCCTTTTTTAATGCCATAATATTCTCAGTCATGCAATCAAAAATCAGCTTTGCAATATTGGCTTTCTGTCCCTGACAAAATACAATCATAGCTTTTGCCTAATGCTGGTTTAGACCATCTGACCCTCCTTTCCTATGATCTAAGCACATAATAAATACATGGGCGATGTATCTCCATTACTTAGATAAGAAAGATTTCTTGATCTCTTTCTTTGAGCCAAAAGAAGGTCCTTCATACCCAATGTGTCTAAATGCATTAAGTACCTCTGCATCATACATTTTCACTTCATCACCACAATCTTATTCCAGCCTTAACACTCTTGCTATAGTCTCAGTAGTAATAACAACGTCTTGCTCAAGAACTCTAGCAGTAATCCGATGTGGAACAGTCCCCAGGTCATACTCTGCCATTCTCCAAAAGTCTCTTATGTGAAGATCATAGATCGTGGGCATATGAGAAATAGCATAACTGATAGGAGATTGCTTCAACCATTTAATGCAATCTCTGAATCCAATGGCCTTAGGATTACTATCATCAATAGTGCCCAAATGTTTGTCTTCTCATCAAACTTTAGATTAGCCATCTTTACTGCATATTGAACAAAAGTAAGTTAGTTATAACATAAAAAGAATAAAGAATAAAGAAATTAAACAAAATATAAGAAAAATCAGAAAATTAAACAGTTTCGCTAAAGGCACAAATTAACAGTTTCGCTGTGGTTTGAAATTTAGTTTCGTCCAAACAAATGTATAAATTCACTGTGACACCGACACAGACTCATGTGTCGAAGTGATTTTAGTTTCGTTGAGGACGAAATTATGGTTCATAACACCAGTGAAGTTGTAATTTCGCTGAACCCCATACAAAAAGATTAGTTGCCTGAGCGAATCTGTAGTTTCGCTAAAATAGTTCATGCGAAACTATCAAGTAAACGCAGTCAGTATAACGAGATAGTTTCGCCCGGAACACTGAACTTTCGTTCAGATTCGCTGGATGGTCACGTAGTTTCGTTGAACGAACCTACGAGCTTCCCGACCCGGCAAATCAACCTAGAGCTATCGTCTAGAGTATAAGACAACAATCAATGATAAAGAACTATCTCAAAACACACACCTAAGAACTCAGAACCAAACAATCATAACGGAAATCAATTTTTGAAACGTGTAGGTATAAAATCGCACGGAGTTTAGGGTTTAATTTCGCTAATGAGATATTGAAACAAATTTCAAGCGGTGCAATATATAGGTCCTAGTTTCGCTGACAGCGAAACTATAGTTTCGCTCTGCATCACAGATGAAGTCATGAATCCCAGTGAGGAGCGAGTTTGCCGGGGAATCTATAGATTCGCTTGGCAAAACAACTAGCGAAACTTAGTTTCGCTGGAGCCTAACACTTAAAAAAAAATTAAAAATTTTTAAAAAAAATCTTGTATTTACAAACCTTTTAATGAAAAACATTCTTCATCCCATAATATTGAGACGAACAAAAATAAAAATAAAAATAAAAATAAAAACGGAAGATTAAAATAAAGTAAATAAAATAAAATAAAATAAAATAAAATAAAGTACGAAGTAAATGAAAAATTTAAGAATAAAAGGATATAGGCACTTGTTTTTCAAGAAGTTGATCCAAAGAGTCAAGGATTGGCAGGATTGCTGATATGTTTATCCTTTTAAGCCCATGCCTTATTCTTTTTAACGTGTAATCTGAGCTGTCTTTATCATGTTTTGGTTTAATTTTAAAGACTCAGATGATTTAGTTTCTACTAACATTCGGCAAAGTACTTATCCTGTCATCATGGTTTATTGAGCAATATGATTAACTCTGCTTGAATTTCTTTTGAATTTACAACAATGAATCTTAATTTAATTTAAGAATCACTGTGTCTTTATTTGGGTACAGATGATGAGAGCTCCAAATCTATACTTACATATAATAGAGGAGATGATCATCTTAACTTGCTGATGAGAGCTTCAGGTCTATACTTACGTATAACAGAGAAGATCATCAGAACATGCTGATGAGAGCTCCAGGTCTATACTCACGTATAACAGATGAGATCATTACTCCAGGTCAATGTTCACACATAGCAGAGGAGATAAGCACGAGATATATCTCTGAAGAGTTAACGAGAAGCATCAATTCAGAGACAAGGTGATAGGGAGATTTTGGAAATGTCAAAGCATGTCAAAGTAGAGATTTGAAACTCTCAACCCATTTTTGACAGGTCTTGTAACTTTGTGCAGGCAGAGATGTCAAGGAAATGATCCTTATCACTGAGTTCTTTAAGCTTTAATTAAGCTACACGATCATTGTTTACTTCATTTTCAGGCTGAGCCTACCATGCATATCCCAACACAAAGCTATTGACCTCCTTCAAACTTCATTTTCTTGAAGTTCCTGAAAAGACAAAATTAAAAAAGTTAAATCTTTATTCTCCCCCGAAATTTCTTTTTAGCAGCCATGAAACAGAAATTTCTGTTTTTCAAATATTGTAAAAGATCAAAGATGTGAAGACATATGGGACTTAGAAGTTTATCAGTAAAAGTTTATATAAAAAAATAAACAAAAATAGTTATTTACAGATATATACACACTATGTAAAGAAAATAGGTTTTAAAATGATATTAAACCCAATATTGAGATCAATTCATAAAAACGAGCTTTATCAAATGTTTTTGTGAAAAGATCCGCTCTTTGATTTTTTGTGTCAATTGGAATAATATCAATAAAACCCTTTTCCCGAGCTTCCCGAATGGCATGAATTCTAGTTTCAATGTGCTTGGTGCAAGTGTGATGAATTGGATTTTTTACAATTCCAATAGCAGCTTTATTATCACAGAAAAGTGGTGTATGAAGGAAATTGATTCCATAATCCATCATCTGATGTTGTATCCAAAGCACTTGGTAGTAGAAACTGGAGGCAGCAACATATTCAGCCTCTCCTACAGATAGCGATACTGTTGTTTGCTCCTTGCTTTGCCATGAAACAAGACAATCCCCGAGATATTGACATCCGCCAGTGACGGATTTCCTATTGATCCTGCAACCACCATGATCACTGTCAGAATACGCATGTAAATCAAAGTTTTCTCTTTTTGGGTACCAAAGACCCAAACAGGAGGAACCTTTTAAGTAACGAAAAATGCGTTTAACAGCTTTTTCATGGGATTCTTTCGAGTTCGCCTGAAAACGGGCACAGTAGCACACGGAAAATGTAATATCAGGAAGGCTAGCCGTGAGATACATGACACATCTGATCATAGAACGATAGCGATGAGCATCCACGGATTTCCCATTATCATCTGGAGTTAAAAAGGTTTGAGCAGTGAATGGAGTGAGTTCTGGAGATGAATCATCCATCTTGAACTTTTTGAGAATCTCCAGAACGTACTTTTCTTGGTGAATTAGAATACCAAAAGGTTTTTTTTCAACATGCAATCCCAAGAAAAGCACAGCTCCCCCATCATGCTCATTTTGAAGCGATCCTTCATTACTTCTTCAAATTCTCTGCATAGTTTCTCATTCGTTGACCCGATAATGATGTCATCAATGCACACTTAAACAATCAACATTTCACTAGTAACTTCCTTCTTGAATAGAGTCATGTCTGTAGTTCCACGAGAGAAACCCTTGCTGAGTAGATATTGTGTCAAGGTTTCATACCAGATGCGAGGTGATTGATGTAATCCGTATAAGGATTTATCTAGTTTATATACTTTGTCAGGAAAATCTGGATCCTCAAAACCTGGAGGTTGACAAACATAAATCTCCTCATCAATGTTCTCGTAGAGACATGCACACTTCACGTCCATCTGAAAAACTTTAAAGTTTTTATGAGCTGCGTGAGCAAGAAAGATTCTGATGGCTTCAATGCGAGCAATTGGAGCAAACACTTTAGTATAGTCAATGCCCTCCTCCTAAGCAAAACCCTGAACAACGAATCTAGATTTGTTTTGTATAATAACTCCTCGATCATCTGGTTTGTTCTGGTATACCCATTTAGTACCAATAGGGAACTTGTTTGGAGGAAGATCAACTAATTGCCAAAATTTCAGTTTCCTGAACTACTGAAGCTCCATCTGCATAGATTCGACCCAACTTGGGTCTTGAAGTGCTACTGAGATATTTTTGGGAACCAATGATGTAACCATGTGGGTGGTCTTTTAAGGATTTGAAGTTGGTGTTAAGGGTTAAAGGATTGGAAGAAGATGAGGATATGGTTTGTGATGGTTGTAAAGGGGAAGTTGGTTGTGATAGTGGAATCTGTTGTGGTGGAGGTGTAGGTGGACTATCAAGTGGAGGTTGAGGATAAGGGTCAATTGGTGGTTGTAGATGAGGTTCAGGTGGAAGTGGTTCGGTTGAAGGAATGATTTGCACATTGGTTTGAGGAATAACATCATCATCAACAACTGGAAGTTTGAAAGATTCGAAGACAGTATTTGAGTCATAAAACCATGCTAGGTTAGATCCCATGTTTGGTGAATTAGACTCTTGCCAAACAACATAGAATTATTCCTGCACAATACTCGTTCTTTTCTTGTAGACCCGATATGCCTTTTGTGAGGAAGAATAGCCAATGAAGAAACATTCATCAGAAACTGCACCAAACTTTGACTTCTAAGCTTGAGTGTTTAGCAAAGTACATGAGCAACCAAATGGGTGAAAGAAGTTAATCAAGGGTTTTCGTTTATGAAGAAGCACATAGGGAGTCTTCATTTTGTCTTTCACAATGAAAACCCTGTTAAGTACATAAGAAGCATAATTGACAGCTTCTGCCCAGAAAATAATTGGAAGCTTTGACTCCATCAGCATAGTTCTTACTGCTTCAATGAGGGTTCGATTCTTTCTTTCAACAACACCATTTTGTTGAGGTGTCCTAGCCGCACTGAACTATTTGAGAATCCCTTTGCTTGCACAGAAGGAGTCAAAGATATCATTTCTGAATTCAGTACCATTATCACTGCCGATGGCCATTACATTCTTTTTGTTGACGACTTCAATTGAGAGAATCAGCTTTTGAAGCTCTTCTGCAGTATCTCCCTTGTGTGCTAGAAATCTTACCCAAGAATATCTTGAATAATCATCTATAACAACCAATCAATAAGATTTTTTAGCAATAGATTTAACACTTATAGGACCAAATAAATCAGTATGTAACAATTCAAGGGGTTTTGAAATTGTGTTTTCAAGCTTAAGCTTGTGTGGCTTTTTGTGCTGTTTTCCTTGAGCATAGGCCACACATTTTTCTACCACTGAAATATATTTAAGTGGTAGCCCTCTCACAAGATTGTTCTTAACCAATTTATTTATATTTTTGAAATTAACATGTCCTAATCGTCAATGCCACATAAAAGATTCAGAAGATGTAGCTTTGGACAAAATACATGTCATTGTGGAGGTATATTCTTGTGATCCCATATCCAGAAGATAAGTATCATTCTTTCTTGGAGCACGCATGATCACTAAATCTTCTAGAATAATAAGCTCTGGTTTGAGAAACAAGCATTCATTTGACATAAACAACACTGGTATATCTTAGTCACATATTTGTGATACACTTAATAGATTGAATGCTAATTCTGGGACATAGTTCACTTTCTCCAGAGTTAAGGAACCATTTGAGACTTCTCCCTAACCAATCATCTTTCCACCCTTCTTGTCTCTAGCAAAAGCGACATATCCTCCATTTATTATGCGATAATTTGTGAGTAGGTCCTTCAACCCGGTCATATGCCTTGAACATCCACTATCAACATGCCAGAAGCTATTGATAGCTCTTCTGGAATGTTCCTGGCATAAGAAAAAATTTGTTAAGACTTGGAAATTAGGACCCAAGTCTTGACTGACTTAGGTCTCAGAATAGAGGACTTTATACAGAAAAAATTATTTACGAAATGATTTAATCTACTTCCTAAGGAACTACTATTTACATTTCTATTAATAAACGCAGGGAAAGTTTTAATAACATGATCATCCTTTCCACATCCAAAACACCGGGACTTTAAACCTTTTTATTATGTTTTGAACAGGCGATTGATCAATTAATATTTCTTCCTCACATTCAGACATGCGTGAATCAAAATTACTACAAGAGTCATATGATTCTTTTAATATTTCTTTTGTGACCTTTATTTTAGCAAATTCTGATTCATTTACCTTAATATTTCTAACATTTAAAGAAGTTGTCTCCATTTCTTTAGGGTTAGAAATCCAAATTGGTATAAAATATGGGATAGGATGAGAAAGAAACTTTTCAAAATAATTTGAGTTATATGTCTATCTGAAGCTTTACTTAAACAACTATCATTTCTATTTACACGATCATTTGAAGCATCATGGTTTGATTCATGGACAACTGAGGATAAACAAGCTGGACTAGAACTAGAACTATATATACTATTGTTTGTAACAGACATTTAGGAAACAAACCTACTTAACTGTTGTCTATTGAAGACTTTTTAGAATCTGAAATTTTAAAACTAGAGCTGCTCAGACCACTACTTGCACCATAATCATATTCCTCTCAAATCTCCTTATGATTCACTCCTTCTAAACCTGCATACAAACTGTTAGTATCTTTTTGAATTAATTCATTAGTTGGATGAGGTACAGGCATAGGAGAATAACAATAAGTTCTTGGTGGAGGATAAACATGAGTGGTTTCTTCGCTTCCCAAACCTGTCTTAATTCTAGCCCCCCGTTGTTTTTTACAAAGCTCCTCATGTTTCATCCCAGAAATTGTCCACATTTCAAGTTTAGTTTTTAATTTGCTTGTTTCAAATTTAGTAAGTGCTACACATTCAGTTAAAGTATTTATTTCAACATTTCTTTCCAAAAGATTTCTTTTTAAATGCTCATTTTCTTTTAACGCTTCATTTAACTTGACAAAATATTTAGACTCATTTGTCTTAAGTTCCTTGTTAATTTGTTTTAATTCTTTTTCATTTTCTAATAACAGTCTGTTTGCTTTATAAACCCAAAATAAGCGGATTTTGCATGAAGGAGAACACATGTCTTGAATTACCTCATAAGTGAGACCCATAACTACCTTTTCAGCAGCCAGGGCCTTTTCACACTGACAGACCGGAGTGTTCTTCCTGTGTTCTTCTTCCTCCATTGCTTTCTTTCTATCCTCCTCAGCTTCACTTTCCTCCTTCTTTTCTTCTTTCCACCCACCCTTCTTCTTTTCACCCACATCTCCAACTGTCACTTTCTCTTCAACATTCTCACAATCACCTTTTTCTTCTTTAACTTTCTCAATCTTTATCTCTTCAACTTGAACCTGTTGCTCATCATTTTCACCAATAACTTCTTGAATCTCACTCATTAACTCTCTAAAAGGATCAAAGTTCTCAACAGAATCCCATCACTATTTACTAACTTAGCCACTAGTGCATGATTGATTTCTTCTTCAGCTTCCTTAATCTCAGCACTCCAATCAAAGTTTGGAGTGTTGTTTCCTTCTTTGACATAGCTTATTCCTTATTAGTGATTGGAATAACTTTAGAAGCTCCAGATGTTCCTGGTTTAGTAATGATAAGAGATGGACATTCTCTTTTAAAGTGCCCCAGCTGTTTGCAATTGAAGCATCTCAATTTTGACTTATCAAAGCAAAGCTTAGAATTTTGATTTTGATTTCCAAAGCTTCTCCTACCAGTTCGTTCCATGAATCTTCTTGCATATAGTGTGAGTATTGCCATTTGCCATTGGATATCTGTTTCCTCTAAATCATCTGGATCAACTTGATACATGTCCTCAACAGTCATTCCTTTTCCCTTCAGCTCCCCAGCAACCAGAGCCTCATAGCTGTGTACAAACATTCCAAATATTGCCATAGTATCCGATGGAATTTGAGCAGTGACGGATGGATTTGAGATTGAACCAACACTTGTAGATCCACTACTAGACTTGTTTGATACACCATATCCTATAGACACCATAAGCTGAACCATACATAGGCGAGTTTGTAGCGGATGACGTTAATGCAACATTTTATGGATATGCAGTGGTTGGCATCATGGATTGATTGTATTGTCTCCTTTTCAAATCCAAATCAAAAGAATTCAATTTCTTGATTACATCCACAAGTTTGTAATCTGCAAAGTTTCTTTCCTTCTTTAACATTCTAACTTGCAAGCTCCATTGCGATGGGAGAGAGTCCAAAAGCTTAGTAACTTGTTCATGGTTACCCAGATGTTCATCATACTTCTTTAAAGTGCTTGAGATAGACAAAAAACAATTTGTAATATAAGTAAGACTTTCATTCTTGTGTCCTACGAATGAATTGAACTACTTCTCAGCTTGGGCTTTCCAGTCCTTCTTTAAATCCTCATTACCATCATAAAATTCACATAGAGAATCATATAAGGATTTTGCATTATTATGTTTAGCAAAGCGGTTATAGATGTCTTGAGATAAACATAAAGTTAAAGCTCCAAAAGCTTTCTGATCACGATCGATTAGCTTGAGGTCTCTTTCGGTAAAGGTAGATGAATCAGTGTTTGGTGAGGTAACCTGACCAACAGTGATAGTTGGAGTGTGTGGACCATTTACTATTGATTCCCATTGATTATGATCAGTGAAGTAGAAGAAGGCTTTTAAATATCTTTTCCAGTCCTCAAAATTATCATCGTTTATGAGCCTTGGTGGCATATTGGGAGCAACACTCTCCATGTCAGAAATGGTGATATTGGTGGATGTCATTCTTTAAACATTATTAGTTTTGCTGAGAAATATAGATTCGCTGCTAACTTCGCTAGTAGATTCGCTGGCAAGCAAACTATAGTTTCGCCCGAATTAGTGATCAGAAACTCTAGTTTCAGCGATAGTTTCCCTGAGACTAGTAGAACTTTCGTTCTAAGACAATTTCGGTAGCACTTTCGCTTGCTATGGCAATCAAGGAAGATGAACTTTCATTCAAAAGAGCTACTTTCATTGAAGCAAAGACACCAGAACCAAAATTTTGTAAATTCGCTGAAACAAATGATAGTTTCGCTGGAAGATATCTAAATTCGCCCGACGAATCTGAAAACTTTTTCAATAAAAAATCAATCAAAACTCATCCAATTCTCAATGAATTTGAGATATGATGATTTCAATAGCTTCCCACACCCAAAACGCACAATACTCAATCAATTTCCATGTCAAAAACGAGCAAATCGGATAAAAAATGGATGGAACAGTAACCTTTTTCGAAAAATGCACAAAAGCAATCAATCAAGAGCACAAAGGATCTGATGAATAAACAATGCTATTGATGAATAAACAAGGGTTTCCCACTGATTTAACACCACAAGAACAATAACATAATAAACTAATTGAGAATCAAAGCAACAATCATCAAACAATGGCTCAAAGATAATAATAAATGAACTTCCAGCCAAAACATACAGTTGCAACAAAGATATTTTCGTATTAGGGTTTTGCAAAAACTGCCTTACATAGATAAAACATTATAATATATAAGATAGGTTAAATTCGCTGACAGTTTTGCTGCCTAGCGAAACTGTCTGACCATCAACTAGATTCACTCGACAGCGAACTACAGTTTCGCCGGGTGACCTAGGACCGCTGACTCCAGGCAAAACTATAGTTTCACCTGTAGTTTCGATGGGTCATCAAAAACTATAAGAATTCAAATTACAAGGAAATGAACTAACATTTAACCTATTACATACATAGCAAAATACTCTTATCAATTAATGGTAAGTCCAACCTATACTGGATCATCACCTCATCTTCTTCTCCCCAATTCCATAGTTGTCATTCCTGAATCTTTTCCATTACCATTCTTGTTCCAACTCTTCTCGACCTTCCTCTGGACTGGAATTGGGTCCCTCTCAACATACAATCTCCCCGCTAAATCTACCACGGACCTAAACGTGCTCGGTCTAGCAGCTATCATGTTCCTCCTAATGTCCACTGGAAAACCTTGCATATATCTGCTAATCTTCTTGGACACCAGGGTTACTAGATCTGGCATAAGTCTTTCAAGTTCATTGAACTTGGAGGTGTACTCTTGATGAGTCATGTTCCTGGACTCCAAATGCAAGAACTCCTTCTCAATTTTGTCTAATTCTCGATGTGGACAATACTCCTCCAGCACCAGTTCCTTCAAATCCGACCACTTCATCTTTGCTATAGATCATTTTCCCTCAGCTTGGACAATGTTGTCCCACAGCATAGTGCCAAGTCAATAAAAGAATGGGAGGCAAACTTCACCTTCTGATCCTCCCTGCATTCACTGATGTCCAGTACTGCTTCCATCTCCCGAACCCAAAGGTGAGCAGGAGTAGCATTGCCATTACCGTCGAAGGTCGGGGGTTTGCATCTTTGAAACGCCCCATAGCTGGACCCCTTAGCAGTCTCCTTCTCCTCCTCCTCCTCACTATCATCTTCATGAATTACCACCTTTGGGCTAGATGGCTCTACTTTAGCTTCCTCAGTCCTTTCAGTGGACTTTCTTGATTTCCCCTCCTCCTTCTTCCCCGTATCCACGGTTCTTTCCCAATCCTTTACAGCCCTCAACACTCCAGTCACCACCGAAGGCAACACATTCTGCATGACGTTCTAGACCTCATCAGCAATAGTTTCCTTTACCGTGGATTTGAGGGTAGCTGATCCTTCACCCTCTTGGTGGCTATGGAGATCTATGTCCTCATGAAGCATCTCGGGAGCCTTAGCTTTGCTCCTGGTGACACGTGGCCCAGTAGTACGCCTGCCACGAGCACCACCTCGGGTTGCCTTCCCAGATTTCCTACCTGCCATAACGATCTACTTCCTATAAGATTCAAACACTAAAAAGGTCATTCAAGGTAATAGCTCAGATTATGTCAAGTATAGTATGTCCTTAATTACAGGGGCCAGTTGTGATTAGCCACTTACTTTACTCTTCATTTCCTAAGCATTTCCTTTCCTGACTACATCAGCATCCAAATCTACTAAGCACATAAATCAAATAACACACGCACATAATACCGATTAACTTTAAGAAAAATACCTGATGGCACGTAGCTACTTGGGCCGGCATTCCTCCATTTTGGTCCCATTTTCAGTTTAAGTTTAGGTTTTTGAAAATATTTTACCCAATTCTCTTAAACTTTGGCTCTGATACCAACTAGTAAGGCCCCAATCACGGAAACCCCACAGTTGGTCATTCATAGCATCATTCATATTACAAGACATTTAGATTCATTAAAATAAGAAGACGTTGCAGCGGAATAATTTAACAAAAACTATAGCATGCATTAACAATTACTTTTGCCAATAAATACATTGTTGTTACTAGTTACAAAAAGACCATCTAGTTGCACTTCAAAACAAAAATAACTTTTCAGCATGACATGGATGCCGGTCTTTATTTGTCAAGTAGCTTCAACCTCATGCCATCCCAAGCAACATCATTACCTGCCAACTGATATGCATATAAAAAGTCAGCATTGCTGAGTGACTTCTAGTTTGATAATATAGAAAATATGATTTTTATAAGCTCTACTGGGTGTGCATCCATATTATACATAATCATTCGTTAAGAGGTTCTTTATCTTTCTTTCTTTCATTATATTTCTCTTTCTTTAACTAGGATTGCACAAAGCAAGAGCCTACATTGTTGGTTGGCAACAAATGCCAAGCCCCTGTCGGCAAATGTTTATCATGGTAGCTAACCCATCGACAGTTGACCTACACTGCTAAGCATGAAGCCTACTCATGAATACAGGTCCCATTCATCATAAAATGGTCAATCACAAGGATTAGACCGCATATGTGCCTTCTTTGGGCTGTAACAGCCACACATCAGTTAAGAAAATGATAACCAAGGTTGTGAACCTCTATTGGAAAAGCTTGCAAGGCTTTTTACCTTTTATCAGGGCCTAGGGGTAGCATTCATTAAGTTCCACTATCCTTCTTTTATTCCTCTATGGCCACTTAATTATGAATAGTACTTTTAAGATATCCATTACCTAATAATCACTTAACATGAAATAGTAATTATTATCCATAAAACAGCCCATAAGAAAGGAATCAAACATTAGAAACATTAAACAAGCATAATCTTTCCTTATACATAAGTACTTAACACTTAAATTCTATTCCCAAAATTTCAGAATAATTCTAAGTGTCTACAGTGCATGAACACGCGGACAACTTAAAATTTCCTAAGTGTCCACAGCAGACAGCCAAAGTCCACGGCGCATGACTAAAACATTCCAAGTATCCACAGCGGATGAACAAAGTCCACAGCAGATGAACAAGTCCATAGCGGATGAACAAATCCACAGTGTACAATCATAAAATTTCCTAAGTGTCCATAGTGATAGCATAAAAAGTTCTAAGTTTTCACAATGCATGCCTAAAATCTCCAAGTGTCCACAACGGACATGCAAAGTTCACAACGAACATATAAGTCCACAGGGGAAGGTATAAAAATCCTTTCAATTGTTCACAGTGGACAGTCTAATGTCCACAGCTGATAATTGTTAATTATCCTAAGTGTCCACAGCGAACACTATAGCTATCCTAAGTGTCCACAACGGACACTTTAAGCAACACCTGTAATGCATCATATGTACTTTCTAGTCCCTAAACATCATTCTAACATATACTTAGCATAGATCTAGCATATTACACACTTAAAACATAATAAACATCTACACAACATCATAGAAGTCATTTAAAACAAACATTCTTCATATTCAGTCGTACATCATGGAAAATTCATAGTTTGGTGCAGAAAACAACAGTTTAATATGCATACCAGCCCCAAACAAGCAGAAACATGTACAAGAGGGGATCTAGAACTCACCCATAACATCTTTCCAGTGAAAACTCCTCAAACCAGAGAGCAAGCTGGAGTTCTAGCACCTAAACACACAAAAACAAGCAACCAAACACAAAGAAACACATAAAGATCGGTCCAGAAATTCAAACCCAACTGAAAACCGAGAAGAAATCACTAGAAAATCTTACCTTCTTGAAGAACTTCTACTTTCTCTCTCTAAAAACCAAATGTAACTTCTTTCTCTCTTTGCAATCAAGAGTTGTGCATGAAAGAGAGAGATATGGGCGGCCTTAACACCCTTTTTGAACCCATTATGGGCCAGTTTAGCCCTTTCACGCTTTTAACCCCTTGCTTTTGAAATAATATCCCGTTAGCTCCTTTACTTTTCTTTCTTTTCTTCTTTCTAAATTTTTCAGGTGTTACAAAAGTCATCTTGTAAATCATCACTTGTTGTTAATTAAAAATTTGTTATTTCTATTTCCATAAACGCTTGTTCAAATTTGTCAAAAAACAATAAAAACTAAAATTAAAGATCATTCATTAGAAAATGAAAGAAAACATATTAGAATATCAGTATCTAACTTGAAAATTGATTTCAATAATAGATTTTTTTTTCAAAAGGCAACATAGCTTAGGAATATTATATTTTTCAAGAAAGGATTGCTTGTTTCTTTAAAACTAAACTCCTATTATTACTAATCCTATAAAACAAGATGTGTGCAGATCAGGTATCAAGGACATCGGTCCTATTCCAGTACCTATGATTCAAAAGGATAAAGCTACTGTGCATGCCTCATCGGTTTCAGGAATGAATCATTCTATAAAGAAAATACGTCAAATCTTTTGGATTCTGCTAGGAATGTTCTTGATAAAAGAAATAAATGTGAGATTGTTAAAAAATCACAAGGCCAAAGAAATACTAAAGCCAGATTCTATGATAACTTTGTTGTGTATCATAAACAGTTCAATAGAAACACACGAGTGCCAAATTCTTATTATAAACTGTGTTGCTACGTTTGTGGAAAGCCAAATCATATGGCTAGAAATTACATTCGTCAGTATCAATTAACAAGTAAACAACGATTTTATAACTCTATTTCACATAATAGAAAACAATTCTTTTTAAATGCAAAGTTTAATAAGAATACAAATCATTCAAACATTTTGCTAATAAACAACATGTTCAGATAAAATCTGATTTGAATAAAGACAAGTCAGTAAAGAAATCTTCACATGTTGATGAAAGCAATCTTATTCTAGTGAAAAACACATTGAAGAAAAATTGTTAAAACTTTGATTAAATCAATTAAAATATGGAGGATCAAGGAAAAACAATTAGAACCTGATATTGTTGAAGATTATGTTTTTTTAATCCTAAAATAAATATGATCATGAAATTCGTATCATATTTGGATGATAACAATGTGCTCAAGTCAACAATGACCTGGGTTCCTAAAATTGATTAAATTCATTCATATGTGGAGGAACAACCAAGGCAAGTAATCAACAGTGTATGGCACGTTGATAGTGGTTGTTCTAGGCACAGGACAGGTAACATATCATTGTTAAACAATGTTCAACCTTGCAACGGAGGATATGTTATTTTTGCCAGAGATAGAGGAGGTAAAATTACAAAGAAAGGTACAGTGTCTAATGGTGTGTTAAGTTTTGAAGATATAAGTTTTGTTGAGAAATTAAAACATAATTTGCTAAGTGTTTCTCAAATTTTTGACAGACAGTATTCAACACACTTTACTGATAAAGAATATCTTATTCTAAAATCTGGTTTTGTAATCCTAGATGAGTGGATTTTATTAAGAACTATGAGAGACAAAGACACATATTTGTTAGATATGAATGGTTCACATTCACATGTAACAACGTCTTATTTGTTACCAAAAGCCTTGGAGTGTGATTCAATGTTATGGTAACGTCATCTTAGCCATGTAAACATTAAGAATATGAATAAGTTTGTTAGAGGAAATCATGTTGTAGGCCTACCATTGAAATAATTTCAACTCAATGAAAATTGTCTGTCATGTTAAAAACACAAACAATATAAACTTTCTCATAAACCAGTTGCTAATACTAAAATTGAATCAATCCTTCAATTGTTACGCATGGATTTGTCTGGTCTGGTATGTGTCTTGAGTATGGGACATCGTGCATATTGTTTGGTTATTACTAATGATTTTTATAGATTTACTTGGGTTTTCTTTTTAGCAACTAAGGATGAGACACCTCATTTGCTGATAAAGTTCATGAGTCTTGTGGAAAATCAGACGGATAAAACCATCAAGTGCATCAGAAGTGATAATGGAACCTAGTTTTGCAATCATATTCTAAGTGAATTTTATGATCCAAAGGGATAGCTCAATAATTTAGTTCTACAGGAACTCCACAACGAAATGGAATTGCTAAAAGACGAAACAAAACTTTGATTGAAGCAGCTCGAATAATGTTATCAACAGCCAAATTACCTTCATTCTTTTAGAATGAAGCTGTTAAAACTGCATGTTATGTTCAGAATCATGTCTTATTAAATAAACAACAAAGCATGACTCCTTTTGAAATATTTTTTAAACATAAACCTAAAGTCAAATACTTTAAGACATTTGGATGTTGTTATACTTTGTTACACACATCTGATTCAAAATCAAAATTTTATGAAAAAGCAGATAATTGTTATTTTGTTGGTTACTCAGCTAACAAAGTAGCATATAGGGTTTAAAATTAAAAAGACAAAACAAATTATTGAGACATTTAACATTGATTGACATAAATCTAACAAAATAGATGTAGGATCTGCTCCTCCTTGGGTATATGATTACGCTTCATTGTTTGAAACTTTTAATCGATCTTCTATTGTGTCTGCAGCTACTCATCCTTTGACATCATCCATTCAAGATGTATTGTCTGATGAAGTTGGACCTCGATCATCTTCGACTAAAGGAAAATTGTCAGACATACCTTCTTCTTCCATGATATCAGCTGTTCAAGCATCTAATTCTGATTTGTATTAGGTTTTTGAACCTGAATTTCCTCCAGTTGATCAAGTAGTTAAACAAGCTTTAGAGATTCTGATTCAATCTCTTATTTTACACAAGATGTTTCGACTGATACAATTCAAGTTCCATTTGAAGACTTATCTGTTGATAATGACATCACTCAAGATGAACATATTTTTTATCAACCTGAAGGAGGAAATACCGTCGAAGAATCTGTCGGGCACATATCTAATTTAGATGAAGTTATTTATGAAGATCTCATTCAATAGTTAAGAATACATAAGGATCATCCAACTAAAGCAATCATTGGTCCGTTATCACAAGGGGTTCGCACTCGAAGTCAATCTGGAGTAATCAATACATGCTTGTATACTTGCTTCATTTCTCAAATCATGCCAAAGAACATAGAAATGGCTTTGAAAGAGAATAGTTGGGTTGAGCCCATGCAGGAAGAGCTAATGCAATTTAAGAAGTTTGTTTTTGGCATCTATGTAAGCTTCCGAAGGATAAGCTGCCGATTGGAATAAAATGGATATTTCAAAACAAAGCAGATGAGAAATGTGTTATTGTTCAAAACAAGGCAAGACTTGTTGTTCAAGGGTTCTATAAAGTTAAAGGTCTTGATTATGAAGAAGTATATGCTCCAGTTGCTCGACTTGAAGCTATACGTATATTTCTGGCGTATGCTTCATACATGAACTTCAAGGTTTACCAGATGGATGTTAAAGCTGCATTTTTGTATGGGGAAATGAAAGAGGAAACCTATGTTTGCCAACCTCCTTGTTTTGAGAATCAGATAATCCCGACTATGTTTTCAAGTTAGACACAACACTCTATGGATTACATCAAGCACCTCGTACTTGGTATGCCACACTCACTGAACATTTTCTTGCAAATGGATATACAAGGGGTGCTATTGATCAAACTTTGTTTCTAGAAGACCGGTAATGACCTTATTCTAGTTCAAAGTTGTGCTGATGACATTATTTTTGTAACCACTAATGAAGAATTGTCTAAGGAATTTGAAGCAGTGATGAAGAAGAAGTTTGATATGAGCTCTCTTGGAGAAATTTTGGTTTTCTTCGGTATTCAAGTTAACCAAGATGACCAAGGTATTATGATACATCAAGAAAAGTATGTACATAATATTCTAAATAAGTACAAATTTCAGGATTCCAAGATTGCACCAACTTTGATGTCTTCTCATCCTAGTTTAACTCCGGATCTCAAGGGTGAAGATATTGATCAACATTTGTATCACTCAGTGATTGGATCCCTGATGTATCTTACTACCGGTGGGCCTAACATTATGTTTCCTGTATGCAAGTGTGCATGATATCAAAGTAATCATAAAGAGTCTCACATGAAAGCTGTCAAGCGGATTTTCAAGTATCTTAAAGGCCAACCAAAACATGGACTTTGATATCCTAGAAATTGTCAATTTAATCTATATGCATATACTGACAGTGATTATGGCAGATGTAATTTGGACAAGAAATCAACAACATGTGGATATCTATTTCTTAGGAATAGGTTGATTCATGGCAATGCAAAAAGCAGCACACTATTTCCACATCCACTGCAGAAGCTGAATACATGGCTGCATCAAGCTGTTGTTCCCAAATTGTCTGGATTCAACAACAACTTCTTGATTATGGTCTTAACATTTACAATACCAAAATTAGATGTGATAATTCTGTAGTGCTAAACATCACAAAGAATCCTATTCAACACTTAAAAACAAAACACATTGACATTTGAATGCATTTTATCCGTCATTGTTTTGATCAAAAGCATATTTATCTTCAACAAGTCAAATCAGACAAAAAAATATTTCTGATTTGTTTACCAAGACGTTTGATCATTCCTGATTCGACTTTTTGGTTCAATCTCTGGGAATGATTAACTTTGGTTAACAATAATCATACACCCTTTACCAAAAATATATTTGTGTAATTTTTGTTTAAAATTGTTATTTTCTAGGTAGATAATTACAATTTTAGGGGGAGAAATTTGAAAATGTATCAAAAAAGATTTTGGTTTTAGGAGGAGTAAAGTTTAAAAAAATTACAAAAAGATTTTGTTTAAATGTTTATAAAAAGAATTTTCAATGTTAAATAGGAAATGATAGTACATTTCTTGATTTTGATATAGTACATACTAAAGCTTAAAAAGAAACTGATTTCGATTATGTTTGATATGTTGATAGGCTCGGCTTCTAGGAATGAAAATCACTACACATTGTGATGCACTGAAACTAAATTTTCTATGAATGAAGTGGGTTACACATCAAGGTTTTATGGTAACACTGATTCCATTCTGAAACAGACTAAAAGTTATAGTCTAGTCATACTCAAGCCAGTTACTTGCTAATTCACTAATTTTCATAGGTATTACATATGTATATGTAGCAATAAAAATGAAAATTATGCAAAAAGCTAAAACAAAAGAAATTCAACAAAAGAGCAAAAAGATGACAAAAGGTCATATAGGAATAAAAGATGCTAATGTGCACAATAATAAAAGATATGTTAAAGACATACATACTATATGATAAGTACTTTCTTTTTGATAATATGCTCTAACACAGGAGGCAAAATCAAAATATGTGGCATGTAAGTCCGGATTAGCATACAAGTCCTAAACGTCTTGCGAGGAAAAAACATAAGTCTGGCCGTGTTGGACTATTCGAAGATCATGCTTACCAAAACCTAAGTGCCAAATCTCATGATGATTAACAAAACCTACACCGTGAAGATATGCTAAAGATATGATCAAAACGAAGAAAATTGACCAAAGTCAAACTTGGTCAAACTTGGTCAACCGTGGTCAAAGTCAACAGTCAACATCAGCGGTCGTCCCGAATTACGTCAGCACCCGGCAGTCACGCATCAGCAATAGAGAATTTATCAGACTTAGAACTATATTTGTGTAATCATTTGTGCTTAAATGTAATTTTTTCTTATTTTTGTAAAGAGTATAAATGACTAAGTGTAGTCATTTATACTCTAACATTAGAACAATCACTAATAATCTATAGTATTCACCAGAGAAATCAAGGTTGAGTGTGTGTGAGAGAGAAACCTCTTGCAAACTCTTTTGTAATCTCCTAGCTAACATACATATGAATTAATGAAATTTATATGAATATATGTTCTTGAATTTGTTCATCATTCATTCATCATCATACATATTTATCTTGCATATAGATCTTCAAATGAAATCATCAACGGGTTTGTGAGATTCCGCATCACAAATTCGATAAACGACAACAATACAATTGCAATATTTGATCCATCCAGCAGAATATAGGCCGGCTGTTAATAAGTCCTACAACTTGTTAATATTTTGTGTTCATAAATGTTTCTCAGGGTAGTTAAGCTCTACATAGATATTACAAGAAAGATAATAATCTTAAGAATGCTGATAAGATATAAAAGGTTTAAGTCAAGTTGAGGTGACTTGAAATCTTGAAAGAGTCTTGAAGCTGGATAGGGGTTCTGCAGGATTTCTGATTGTGGGATCCATTGATTTCATACAAATAACTAAAAACATGATAATAATCACAGCATATGTGTCCAAGTAAAAATTGAAGTTTGAGTTTTATATAGATAAATCATATTGACATTCAGCTTAACCAGTCTTATTCTAAATATAGCTGGACAATGTTAATAATCGATTTCAAAAAAATATGATCCTATACTTACAAAAACAGTTTAAGTTATAAGTCTCTGTTGTTTGTGATTTACTTTGCGTCAATTTGTTTTTGTTTGTGTTCGTTTATGTTTTGTTTAAGTTGACCTAATGTTTTCCTAAAATCGAGGGGTTTTGGTTAACAATTAACACTTGGTTAAACATGACGTTAAAAATAATAAATCAAAAGGTCAAACAAAATGAATAAAAATTGAAAAAACTTGAAAATTTTCAAAAGAAATTGAACTTCTCGCACCAAAATCACAGATTTTGCACTCTCAAAATTCGACTAAGTGTTGAATTGATTTCACTGATATACTTAATCATTCTAGTCATCTATCGATAAATAAGTGTTTAAAAGGTATATTGATGATCATGGTTTAGTTTTAAATGACTTTGATAGATAACCGAATCTTAAAGGACAAATACACTTAAAATTGGACAATATTAATCATATTAAACCTTAATACAAACCTAATCGACACTTAATGAACATATTTTAATAGTTAAAACACACTGAATTGGCTTGAGTTGAAATCTGGAAATTTGAACTTGTTGTATGCGAAATATCGGACTGAATATGAACAGACGCGAGAAGTTTCAAATTCGCACAAACTAATCGCATGGGAATCTTTGACTAGTTACGCGAAAGGTTGACTTCTGGTCAAAATTAAATTTATGTGATTACATATTTATCGCCCGAGAAGTTAAAGTTATATATAAACTATTCGCATGTGAATAATATGTTTATGTTTGAAGAGTTTGAATTTTTGAAATTTTTCTAGGTCTGAAAATTTTAATCGTGTTACTAATAAACGTCTATTTAATCTAAATTTCTGAAAGACCAATGGATTTCAATAAAAAGCATAATGTCATGGCATATCTTGTAGATATATCAGATGACAAGGTGATATTCAGATCTCTGATCTATGGGTTACGGACTTCACGTATCTTTCATGCTATTACAACAGACCTGCTATTACAACAGACCCTACTATTTACACTGATGTCATTGATCAGTTCTGGATGACGGTCGCTAATGAGAGAAACTCTAAGGGAGTGTTGTTATTACTACTGAGGTGATCAATAGTGTCTTACTATTAGAAGATCAGCCTAACACACTCGTGAAGATAGATGATGACGTTGCATAGCATTGTTTGATGAGGATGGGGTATGACCACAGATATCCTTCACTAGAAAAGAAGCATTTACCTCCACTCTAGAAGTATTTGTTCCATGTGGTTGTTCACTATCTGAGTAACCTTAAGGCAAGGTTAGATAGCCTAAGTGCTGTATTTAGATTACAGCTGGTATCACTTATTGATGACTTACCCTATAGCATATCCAAGGCTATATTTATGGAGATGCAGAAGAATGTTATTGTTGCTGCTGGGAAGAAGTTATCATGTATCCTCAGTTCATCCAAATGATCATGATTGCTACTCATCCTGAGTTAGCCATGTCTGATTCTACCACCTATGCTGTTATGGTGATGAAGAAAGACATCTTTACTTATTTGATGGGATCATGTGGGAAGTCATGGAAGGTTGATGATTTCGCCAAACTTGCTAGCTTTGTTGATGGTTACCAAGTAGATGATAAGGCCTCACACCAACAAGATGATGTTAAGCCATAACACACTGATGAAGCTGGTCCTTCTACTAGAGTTCCTGATGATGCTCCAGGAATCTCTCAGTCAGCCAGTATGTTGGTAGATGATGAGATTGACTCTTGGTTAATGATAGTGACAGTGAGACAGATAGTGACAGGATTGGACAAGTACCATATGTGCTTCAAGAGAGACCAAGAGTGTTAGTTACAACGACAAAGTGCACTGTTGAGGATTTGGATACTAATTTTATTCCGGAGAATTCACCGACTACTCAGAGAAGAAAGAAGAAGATGGCTAGGAAGAGAGCTGGTTCTGATATTAGTCCATGTGGGAGGGATAGAGGACGAGGTGCTCTAAGGAAGCATTGGACCCCAATGACCACCGTATCGACGAGTACTGATATTCATGTATCTGAGACTCTAGTCATAGTCAGTGAGGCTATGCGTCAATATGTACCTGTGATTGTAATAAAATCAACTACTGTAACATCATCTACAATGCTCACTACTGATGATGTATTGAGTACACCCCTAAAGGATCAAGGCCCTAATGAGATGTTTGGTATGAATGACTTCATAAACACTACTCTAGAGCCAAGACATCATGCTGAGACTTTATTTGATTCACCCACATGGGTATCTCTTGAGAAGAGAGTTAGCACGTTAGAGAAAGGGATGATGGATAAGACTCAGATCATTGATGATTTGAACAGGCCGATGTTTGAGAAGGATGAGAGGATCAAGAATCTTGAACATCAGCAACAGTTTATATTTAACTATGTTCAGTTTCTAGAGCAAAACATCCAAGACCTCACTTCAAGAGTTTCTTTTACGTTTGCACAGCAACGTACTACTAAAGTTGGAGAGTCTAGCAGACAACAATCTACTGGTCCTAATTCTGATATTGATCCTACTAATGCTATTGAGCCCATTAAGGATCCTA
The DNA here is from genome assembly GCA_025506505.1 of Flaveria sonorensis. Taxonomy (NCBI): domain Eukaryota; kingdom Viridiplantae; phylum Streptophyta; class Magnoliopsida; order Asterales; family Asteraceae; genus Flaveria; species Flaveria sonorensis. The sequence continues at coordinate 60,612,404 of CM046433.1, read as the reverse complement.
TTGCATCTGAGAAACAACAGAGACTAATAGTGTTGATCAAGAACCGACTAACATAGTTCCTGATAAGGTTACTGATGATCAATCTGTAGTTCACACTGGAGAGGCATTTGTTGAGCCAGAGCATGATGTACCATTTACTAAGCCAGTTCATGATGATGATGATTTGGATATGGTGGTTTTCAGTTATGATGAAGAAGATGATATTGATGATGATGATGATGGTGGTGGTGGTGGTGATGATGGGAATGGTGATAAGGGGAAGAAAAAGAATGATGATGATGATGATGATCAGGGTGGAGAGATGGGTTTGACTGCTGGTCCTTCTGGTTCTTTAGGTTCTGCTAATGTCTCCAGACCAAGACCTGATGACACAGATGAGTATACACCTTTGGATCCCGCTACTAAGGAGATGTATGAGAAGGACTTCTACACATTCCAGCAAAAGATACTTGCTGAAGAATCTGATAAAGAGTTTGATGATTTTGACGATCTAGATGAGACTGTAGACTACACAGATGTTTTTGGGAATAGTCTTCATAGTTTGTTTTCTGATATTATGACTAAAGAAGGAAAGATTGTTGAAGAGTCTGGTGCGAATCAACCAACTGACAAGACTGATGATCAAACTAGAAAGAGTGCAGCCCGTCAGGTTGGGAATCTTATTGTTGAACCTCCTCCACTACCTGCCTATGTACATATGCTTAGACATTCCAAACCTTTCACGAGGTATGGAAATTCAGAGCCGATTATTAGTTGGGCACATGATAATGAGAAGAATATGTATATGGTGAGGAGACGAACATGAGCAATAACATACTATCAAGATGAGCAAGACTTTCATACAATAAGAGCTTCTGATCTTTATGCCAAGGGACATGTTCCGTTCATTAATCCAAGCAGTTATAGGAAGGTAAACTAGATAAGGAACATGATTTGGAGGCGGAGTAAATCCAACTTCAAGGACTTTAAGACTACCAAATCCAAAGTCATTGAGGATGAGACTCTTATAGATCTGAACACCAACAAGCTAATGAAGATATGGGTTTACAAGCATCCCAAATATGCAAGGAAGATTCCTATTCATCCTTTGATACCAGTTAACAGCTTGGCTAAGCTTATGTGGTGTAGTTGTGAAAAGGAGACTGGGCATGCCGTGATACATTGTACGGATAAGGATTACTGTATCATCGACCCTATGGTTCTGCTCAAGTTTGGAAAAGATGATTTGATGAAGTTGTAGGGTTGTCCAATTGTAGCAGATGAATTGGTTCATCTGTTACCAGCACAGTATGGTTGGTTCATCACAAAGGCCCTTGATAACAAGATGTATGCTTATGGGGGTAGTTACAAAGTTGCAGACGTGGACTTCTGAAGAATTGATTCACTGAGCCCAGGGGGAGATTGTACGGATTGAACCTAGAGGCTCGGGAAATCAATTAAAGATAATGAAGATCAATTCGCGTGAGAACTTTTGATCCGCGCAAGAACTTACTTTTTGAGCGAGACCTTTTTTGTGTTTAGTATAAATAGTTTGCTTTTGATGTAATTAAATAGACGTTTCCTGATTTTGTTCAAACTTGTAAAGCTTTGAATTAGAGAGAAATATAGAAGTTGAAGTTTATTTACTATTGTTGCTTGAATCTTATTCTTCTATTCTTCTAATCATTCAATCATTATACTCTGAGTGATTACATTCCGCATTCTACTCCCGAGATCGATTTGCGATGTATATGGAGGTCCTTACAGTTCGAGCCGCTTTAATCAATGTTTTATTTATTCTTTCAGCAACTCCATTTTTCTATGGAGTTCCTACTATACTGAATTATTTTTGGGTGTCGAATCTAGTAAATAAATAATGAAAATGTGAACATACCGTGCACACACTAAAAATATTATGAGCGGAAGTAGGGTTTCTATCCTCAGGGATTCGTGTCAATTATTTTATACCAAAAACGTTTTAGTACAGTTACTTTGATTGATTATAGGTTAAGGAATGTGGGTGTTTTAATTAAAAACTAACACTAGAAGTAAATTGCAAAAAGTAAAAAATATTCCAGCAAGCTGACACGACCGTGTCTAAACTATAATGGAAATTCCACGCGGCCTTGTTAAGGTTCCGCCAGAAAAACGAAAATCGACATTTTTTTATTATTTTATTAATGAAAAATAATTACTAAAAAAATTAATTAAATTGTGAAGTAAATTCAAATATGAAAACTAATTCCAACACTAAGGTAATTTCTTGATTCGATTCGGCTTATGATCATCAACGATTATGGTGCAATGACTATTATTAAATAATGATTTGTATCGATACTAGACATCACACCATTTGGATATCCATGCTATCTAATGTCTAATCAAGCGCAGTTTGTTGATTAGAGCCAACCCGCTACTCTATGCTCACGCTGTTCGGATCATAGCGTGCTGGTTGCAACGATAGAAGTATCAATTATAATTAAACACACACGTTGTTGGGTATGCTTAACTAGATTGTGTGATTCTATAACAAGAGTGAATTCATAGGCAAACTCACGTTAATTGTTCCTTATATCAAAAATCAAAACATGGTTGGGGTTTTAAATTTTGAAGAACCTTATTAGAAAAATTAATAAAGTAGCAAATTTTATTAACAATCTAATATATTCCGGAGTAGAACCGGGTTTAAAATCAAAAATCAAACAAACAAACTATTAAAACAAAAACATCTCATAAACGCTTTACATAAGTTCAAACCAAATCAAAAAAATTAAACCTTGGTGTTGAAACTAAATTGTTCTAGCCGAACATGGCGACTAGCTCAATCAAAATCAAAAGAAATAAATAAAAACATACTAATCAAAAACCCCAAAACAATTAAAATTCTTCCAAAGAAAGATTCCCCCCACCAACTTCTTTTTGTTTTTTTTTGTTCGTCAACTAGCAGGTCTAAATTCCCCTCCAAGGGTCTTTTTTTTCAAGCTCTTGTTTATGCTCCTTTCCTCCAACTAATTCCACATTTTTTTGTAGGGTTTGACTTCAAGTTCTTTTATGAGACTTTAATGGTAAGCATTAAAAATCCAAAACTTAATAATATTTTCTTTTAAGCCTTTTTCTTCTCTTCCAATTACATGAACCCACAAAATCAACCAAAACACACCAAAGTAGATTCCATCCCACAAAAACTACTATTATATAAAATAAACAAAAAATACATGCAAGGAATACAAAATAAATGTCAAAATGTACTCTAAAATATAATAGTTAACGACTAAAAATATAACTAACAAATCTCCCCAACCTTAAACCTTTCCTTGTCCTCAAGGAAGTTAAGAATAGGAATAAACCGGAAAGTGAAAACAAATAATAACAAAACAAATACTTGCATGATTAGGATATTGGCACCCATTCTAGCCCCGTGTAAGAAGTACTAGCATGAAATCATCTTATTATGCCAATTTTTAGTTGTCGTGCACAAATGAGACTTTCAAGATTTTTATTCACAAATGTACCCAATTTGCTACTTATGATCCTCTATGATGGAAGCCTTCCGTTTCATATCAACTAATCCATGTTAGATTAGCCATTTACATATGCCAACACATTTCTTCACATGATGGAAACCTTCCTAACCTCAAGGACTATCAAGAGCAAGTGGTCAATTTTTCACCACGCGAGATTACAAATGATTTGCCACTATTACGGCTAATTTAGTTACATAACTAATTCTTTTTCTTACCTCCTTTTTTTGCTTTTTCTTTTTTCTTTTTTTTATAAATCAAATAGGCTCGGCTCTCAACCTAATTTTGCTAGGTCTCTGTCTCCTTATGTGATCAGATCAACATTAAGCACACGTGGATATTAGGTGTTTTATCATTGTAAACCCAAGAACAAAGGGAACTAGCATAACGGGATACACTTGTCTTTTTATTATATCAACCTTTTTGGCATGGAACCTACGATTAACATAATAATAGGTGATATTATTTTTCATGTTGTTCTCAAAATCTTTCCCGGTAATATGAAGGTGTGCCCTTTTTTTCGGTTTCTTTTTTTTTTTTTTTTGCAACAAATGTACTGCTAAATGCAATGCAGGAAGGAAACAATAATACTATTAATAGGCTTGACAGTAAAGTAAAACATACCTCTTCCTAAGCTTGAAATCTAGCTTCGTGCTCGAGGCTGGGAGCAGAGAATGAAATAAGTCTACTACGGTGGTAAATGTTGGCAAGTGGTGGTGGAAAGAATGAAGAAAGGGTGTAGTCATGAAGTCGAGGTCGAAAAAGAAGGCAAGACATGATTATGGTTAAGGGATGGTGTGAACCTTTCTCTTTTTTTTCGGAAAGCTTACGCGGCCGTGTCTAACTTACAAAACAATCATTACGCGGATGTTTTCTAATGAAATCAAGTTTACAACAACATGTTGAACATGAACATATTAGAAAAATATTCAACATGAACAAGTTGATTCCCCCAAGGACCTTTTTCAATATCTCTCAATTATCAACAAACAAGAACCATGGTGCGGAAACCCATGATTCAAGTGTATGAAATCAGTGTGTGTGTGTGTTTGAATGCTCAAAAATAATAATAACTATTTGATTGATTGATTGTTCAAAAGCTTACAAAGGATTACGGTAGTGTGCTATTTATAGCCTATACACAAAAGCTATATACAATTACTGAACTACCCTTATGTAAACGAATATTACATAAATAATCCTAAGTATATATACTGTCCGCTGTGGATGATTAGCTGTCCGCTTTGGATGTTAAGCTATCCGCTGTGCAAGATATCTCATCCGCTGTGGAGAAGACTTGTCATCCACTGTGCAGTGTTTGTTCATCCGCTGTGGAATGTTCATACGCTGTGGATTGAACATCCGCTATGAACACTTGTGTGTTTGCTTGTATGTTGTCCGCTATGGAATTTTCATCCGCTGTGGATGAACATCCGCTGTGGACAGTTGAGTGTTTTCTTGTATGTTGTCCGCTGTGGAATGTTCATCCGTTGTGGATGAACATGCGCTGTGGACAGTTGTGTGTGTTTTCTTGTCTGTTGTTCGTTGTATGTTCTTCATCCGCTGTGGGATGGATGTTCATCCGCTGTAGGATGAATGTTCATCCGCTGCGCACACTTAGACAGATTTCTTCATCCGCTGCAGATGCTCTTCATCCGCTGTGAACCTTTCTTCATCCGCTGCAGACACTTGTCAAAATTTCTTTTATCTATAATTCTGAAAAAGAATTTAAACAAATATTAGTTTTTGTTATGAATGATAATGATGCTAATATGTTAGTAAATGATTGTTTGAATGTTAGAACACATTATGTTTGATATATGTCTAATATGGCAAGCAACATACTTTTATGCATTAATTCTTAATGCACTTGTTGAGTCCAATAATACTCCACCTAAGTATGATGTTGCCATCAATTTAATGATTGCTTGTTACTGTTTTGTCTGTTAATAATGAGTGTGTATGTGTTGGTGCTTTTTAATGATTTGTTTGTTAAGAAAATGTGTGTGTGTGTGTTTAATATGAAAGATGTACTGATTGTGTGTTATCGCTTAAACTATTTGTTTGCATGATTGTATGTTATTGAAATGGTTTGTTTGTTCACAGCAGATGAACATTTGTTCATGCGCTGTGGACACATGAAATGTGGTGTGAATGTTTACAGCGTATGATTACTTGTGTGCATACACTGTATACACATGCACTATTTCTACAACGGATAACTTATGTTAGTCATGTGCTATGGAATGGCACTGTATTCATAGCGGATGCCTTACCAACATCATGCGCTGTGAACACTTGTGTGTTCACAAGTGCATAGCGGATGTTTGTTTGTTTAGTCCGTGATATACACTTGGTGAATTTTGCATGTTATGATGATTACTGTAGCTACAGCGGATGTATGTTTGTGTGTCCGCTGTGACAACAGTTTTTCAAAAATTTCAGATTTTTCTTTGTTTTGAACTAATGTCTTCCAAAGCATATGTTTGATAAATTTTTTCTTCCGAAAGAACATTTGTTTGATGAAACTTGTTTAAATCAAAATGTTTGTTTAAATCTTTGATTTAAAATACATGTTAAAATATTGAAATTTTAACATATTCAATATACGGATGATAAGATATCACTCATAAGCAATATTGTGCAATAAAATAAACAAATGTATCTGTGTCAACCTGCTGTTTGAGAGTTGGCTTGACTTGGCTTTGTTTAAAACTCAAAATTTAGAAAATTTCAAATTTTAAAATGTATGAATATGCATAATTTTGCTGCCTTTGATAATTCCATGTTCAATTTCTCCCCCTAAATTTTTACATAGTTATAAAAATCTTTTACAAAATGACAAAAATTTGTATGTATTTGAGTGGAAATTATCAAAGTCCAATTGATTGCTTGCTTGATAAAAGATAGAAAGATAATGCCTTATCTAACTAATAAATGAATGATTTTCATGTTTGAACATGAATCTTTTGCACATACCATGAGATCATACTAGTCTACATTTTTCATTAAGTTGTTTGTATGGTTTTGAGAATAGACATACACAAGTACAGTGTTGATTGCAGATATTGTGATCCACTTAAACTCAAGCATGGTATTAATGATTGATTTAAAACAGTAAGTGATTATCATGTTTTGAATTAATTAACATGAGATGTATGTACAACACATCTGATTGTATGATTAATACAACCCTCCTCAAGATATGCTAGAAAGTACTTTCAATACTTAAAACCTAGTTACTTTGGAGTATAAATGCTCAATTTGATCCATGTTGGTTGATCCTCTTTGGGATTCTTTTTCACTTCACTTTGGAAGTTGATCCTCTTTGGGATTCTTTTGATTCATTCACAAGGAATGTAGTCATAAAGACTTTATTGATGATTCATCCAAGATGATTGTGTTCCTCTTTGGGAATCTTTTTGGATCATGATTTAGGTCATTTAGGTCTGTGCTTAGAACAACAAAGAATGCCTAGGTGTACTCCAGGTTTATGATTATTTTAACAAAGGAGACACTTGAATGATTGAGCAATTTATAAACTGTTTCACTTGATGTATTGTAGTTACTTTGAAAGCAACCTATATTGGATAGATCAATACTCACCATAAACCAAGATGTGTTGTTAACCATACAGTCATGAGAATTTAGTTCTTTACTGTTGTATCTGATTTTATGTGTCCCATGCTGAGCCTATCCACATATCAAACAAAGAATTTGTCAGTCTTTATTGATGGAAAAAGATTCAAGAGCAAAATTATGCTAGTGTACTATCATTTCTCATGAAATGCATGTGTGATTCAATATTATCAAAATGAATGATTTGCGTGATATCTTGATTTTGAAAAAGGGAAAGCTGATGGTAATCATGGACTTTGACAAAATCAAGTATGTCTGATTTGAATGTTTTGAAAATATTAATTTGTTGTTTCATAGTTGATCATACCAAGAGACTGAACCAAAAATTCAAATCGTGTTGAATCAAATGGTTTTGTAAAAAGGTCAGCCAATTGGTTGTATGTGTGGACCTTGATCAACTTGATCAGACCCTTTTCTGAACAATCTCTCAGAAAATGATATCTGATCTTTATGTGTTTGGTTTTTGAATGTTGAACAGGATTGTCTCTTATAAACATGGCTGCAGAATTGTCAATATGTATGGGGGTTTTAAGAAAATTAAAGCCATAGTCAAGCATTTGGTTTTGAATCCATAACACTTGAGAACAGCATGCAAAAGCAGCTATGTATTATGCTTCAGCTGTTGACACAGAGACATTTGTCTGCTTCTTGCATTGCCAAGAGATCAATCTTGATCCAAGAAACTGGCAGCCTCCACTGGTTGATTTCTTGTTATTAATGTGTCCCCCATAATCACTGTCTATGTATGCACATAATGAGAAGTCTCCATCTTTAGGATACCACAAACCACGAGCTGGTTTGCCTATCAAGTATCGGAAGATTCTTTTTACAGCATTTATGTGTGATTCCTTGGGATCTGTTTGATATCTTGCACACATGCATACTACATACATCATATCTGGTCTGCTTACTGTTAGGTACATCAGAGAACCAATCATAGATCTGTAAAGTTTCAGGTCAACTGTTGTTCCTTCTAGATCTGGTCCAAACTTCAATCTAGTTGCAAATGGTGTCTTGCTTGAATTGCAATCAGTCATGTTATACTTCTTGAGTATTTGATGCACATATTTGCTTTGATTGATGAAAATTCCATCTGTTGATTGTTGAATTTGTAGGCCTAGGAAGAATGTGAGTTCTCCCATTGAGCTCATCTAGAATTTTGATTGCATAAGAGTTTCAAACTCTTTGCAAAGCTGTATGTTTGTGGAGCCAAAAATTATGTCATCCACATAGACTTGCACAACTAACAAGTCTTGTTCTTTTATTTTTTAAGAACAATGTCTGAACAATTTTACCTCTGGTGTAACCATTCTGTAGTAGAAACTTTGATAGAGTTTCATACCACTTTTTGGGTGCTTAATGAAGACCATACAGAGCTTTGTCTAACTTGTATACTCTGTAAGGGAAATTTGGATCTTCAAACCCTGGAGGATGAGCAACATACACCTCTTTATCTATCTTACCATTGGTAGACAGTGAACTTCTGAGATGACGCATAAGCAAGGAATACTCGAATGGCTTCCAGTCTTGCTACAGGAGCAAAGACATCATCATAATCAATGCCTTCTTCTTGAGTATAACCTTGAGCCATAAGCCTTGCTTTGTTTCTTATGAAAATCCCTCTGTCATCTGCTTTGTTTCTGAATAGCCACCTTGTGCCAATTGCATATTGACCTTCAGGCAGATCTACTAGCTTCCAAACTTCTTGCTTCTTGAATTGTTGTAGTTCCTCTTGCATGGCTGCTATCCAACTGTTGTCCTTTAAGGCTTCAGTGATGTTTTTGGGTACAGTTACGGATAAGAAACAGGAATACAAACAAATGTTTGCTGTATCAGATTGACTACGAGTCAATCTGGTGTTGAAATCACCTATTTTGTTTTTGATGGGATGATCTTTGTGAACTCTTATTGTGGTGATCTGATAAACATGGATTGTTGAATCAAGATTGGTGATTGTCTGATCATGTGATGAGGGTTAAGCAAGAGTATTGGGAGATGTGTGATTGTCTGATTGAAGGGGTTCAGTGAATGTTTGAGGGGAATCATGAAAGAAATCTAATATTTCATCTTGACGATGTGTGTCTGGTAGAGAATTTTAGTCATCATCATCTTCAGGTTGTTTTGTTTTGTTGGTATCTTATGATTGAGTGGGTACAGGAGATGAAGATACTAGAGTGTCTGATGATGTTTCTCTTAAGATGTTTGGTTGATCAGGAGGTGTTGACACAGTTGTGCTTGATGGTGTGTTAGTGGTTCTCCTTGGAGGATCAGCAGTCAATAGAACATCAATGGTTGATGGTGGAACCATTGGATACTCATTGTTCTCCTTTGAACCTGAAACATCAAAATATGTTATGTCAAATGATTTGGTTAATGCATCAATATCAAACAGCCAGTTAGATCCAATGACTTTCTAAGTGAAAGAATGTTCATTGAAAACAACATCTGTTGTTTCTTCCACTATATTTAGCCTTGGATTGAATACTCTGTAAGCTTTTGAGCTTCTAGAATATCTAACAAAGAATCCATCATCTACTTTTGGAGAAAATTTGGATAATTGTTCTCTGGTGTTTAATATTGAAACAAAACATCCAAAGGCCTTAAGAAATCCTATATATGGTTTTCTTTTAAACACTAATTCATAAGGCATTTTGGAGTGTTCTTTGATGATTAATGTTCTGTTTTGTATGTAGCATGCTGTGCTTATGGCTTCAGCCCAAAAGGATATGGGCAATAGAGAGTCAGCTAGCATGGTTCTAGCTACTTCTATTAATGTTCTGTTCCTTCGTTTAGCTGCTCCATTCTGCTGAGGAGTTGTTGCTACGCTGAATTGATGACTTATTCCTTTTTCTACACAAAAAGAAGAAATGTAGTCATTCTTAAATTCAATTCCATTATCACTTCTTAAAGATTTGACTTTAAGATCAAGTTGATTCTCAATCTTTGTGATAAAGGATGTAATGATTTGTGCTGTTTCTGTCTTGTGTAGTAGAAAGAAAACCCATGTGAATCTGGAGTAATCATCTACTATGACAAGACAATATTGCTTCTTTCCTATGCTTAGGATGTTTGTTGGGCCTAAAAGGTCCATATGAAGCAATTTGAGTGGTGTGTTGTTAGAGTTTATCAATTTTGATTTATGTGAAACTCTATGTTGTTTGCCTTTCAAACATGCTGTGCAGTGGTCTGAACAGAAAAATTCCTTTTGTGGCAGACCTATGACTAGATCATTTTTAACAAGTTTGTTCATTCGGATAAATTTGGAATGACCTAATCGTCTATGCCACAATTGTGATACATCTTCTGTGGCTTTTGATAATAAACAAGTTTCAGGGGTTGATGTTGAAACATTGTTCATATCAACAATGTATGTGTTGTTTAGACGAGGAGTTTTCAAAAGGATATGATCTTCTGGAATATGAAAACCCGTCTTAAGGATGTAGCAGCTGTTGGATTCAAATAGGGTGACATATCCCTTGTCATAGATTTGGGATACACTCAGAAGATTGAACTGAAGATTGGAGTAGTAGTTGACGTTCTCAAAGCTAATCAACCCATTTGTTACTGTTCCTTCGCTAGTTGTCTTCCAACCTGGTTTTTCTCCTCCAAAGGCTACATTGCCTCCATGTTTGTTCTTAAAATCCCAAAGGAGGGAACAGTTGTCTGTCATATGACGGGAGCATCCACTGTCAACATACCAGATGTTGTCAGTCCTTCTAAGATGTCCCTAAAAAACAAAAGAAATCAGTTAGTTGGAGCAACCCAAGCCAAGATGGTCTTGGGTTTTCCGTCTTTTCCAACAATGCAAATTTCTTCCAAGACAGCATCGTCTGCAGGTTTTGAAACTTTAGACACACTAGATTTCATTTGGTTTGATTTAGCTCTATTTGGAGAAGTGCTTTGTGCTCTTCTCTTTTGTGAGCTAGTGTCAGTGGTTTGTCTGTTTTGAGACTTATGTCTCCTTGATGTGTGTTGAAAATTGTCATAAAAGGTTTTATCATTATCTAAAACAATTTTCTGATGAGGAGTATGTTTAGGAACTCCTACTCTGCTCTTATTTTGAGTAGTTTTCTCAACCTGAGCTTGTTTGTTTTGTTTCTTGTTTTTCTTATTAAAAAAATGATTTGCCGTGCTGTGATTGTTTCTTTCACAAATTGAGCAATAATTGTGAAAATGACATGTTTCTGTGCTATGATTATTCATCTTATAGTACTTGCAGTACTTACCATATCTACACTTTTTAGTTGTGTGTGTGAATTGATCACACTATTCACAGTATGGTAACTCTGATTTTGTTTGTTTACTGAAAACTTCTGATTTCAAATTAGATTTTAATGGAACTTCAAAACTTACTGATTGTTGTTTTGACTGAAATGTGGTTTTGCCTTTCCCTTTATTTACCTGTTTGGGAGGGGCAATGGAAGTTACAACTTTCCTTCCACTGGAACAGATATCAACTCCTTGAATCTGTTTCGATTGTTTGTTTGATGTATCAGCCACACTTGGAATCTTTTGAGTTTCAGTAATTGGCTGATCATACTCATCATCTAATAAATCATCCTCATCATCATCTATTGTTTGATTATCAAATTCATTATTTTCTCCTTGATAAAAGTCAGTTGATTTGATTGGTGATGGTGTTGAACTTTTAACAAACTTTATCAAGGGTGATTTTGATTTTAAAAGTGATTTTGATGATGATGATGATGATTGTTTAGAGTCATCAGTCTTTTCTTGAGAATCATGAGATTCATCCTGTTTATTGGTCATGGAGTCAGGTAAAGGAATATAATTATCATTATAAGGTGGACTTTCCTTATTATATCCTAAACCTGAAGGGTCCTTAAAATCCCTTTGTTGAGCAAGAAGTTCTTCGAACTTCTTATTGCTCACCTAAAACATCTGAAGTTTAACTTCAATTTTAGCTTGAATTGTTTTTGACTCAGTTAATGAGATAGAGAGCTGCTCGACCTGAGCTGTCAATGTTAATTTTTCAGAAAGTAGTTTGTCTAGGTCTGATTGTAATGAAAGTATTTTTGTAGCATACTGCTTTTGTTCTGATTTTAGACTTTCATTAAGAATGTTTGTTTCAATTACTTTCTTTGACAGCTTGTCAGCATGCTCTCTATACCTGTTTACCTCATCAATACATGCTTGACTGCAGAGGTTTTCTTTTACCTCTTTCGGAATGTCTGTTAATTTGTCTTCAATATCAGCCATAAGGGCATGATCTGAAGGTGATGGTATTTTAGCCTCATAAAGGCTCCATTCACATTCTCCATCCTTTTTGATTATCATTGCAGAAGATGTTGGACGTTGAGTTGGACTGAATTGTGTGATCTGAGGTTGAGTTGGTGCATTTGGAATACTGATTAGTGGAGGCACTTGTCTGTTTGAATTAATTCCACTTGAGTGTTGTGCCTGATGAGTATTTCTATCAACTCTGGGCTGTTGACATTCTCTGGAGAAGTGCCCATAAAGTTGACAGGTATAGCACCTAACTTTGGTTTTATCAAAACCAATTCTTGTTTTCTTATCCATGGTTAAACCTCTATTTCTTTGCAGAAACATTTTAGACCTGTATACTATCATGGCCATTGACCATTGAAGATCCATCTCTTCTACCATATCTGGTGGAAGTTCATCCAAATCCTGTTGGATGATCTGAGATGGAGTCAGACTTGCTCCCAAGAATGCTTCAAAGCTTGTTGAAAAGGCTGCATAAGCTGCCTTTTTCTCTTCACTTTGTAGAATAATAGTAAGAGCATCCATAGGTTTTTCAAGCCTATGTATGTTTGATGTTTGAGGTTTTGACTGCTTGTTTGAGGTGGAGTTATGAAGTTGATGTTTACTTTGGGGTGTAGCTTCATGAGAAGCATGAACTCTAGTCTTCTTAGACTTGTGTTTGTTGTTGGATGATTCTGGTGCTGAGAAGAATGAGGTGGAAGTTCATCCAAATCCTGTTGGATGATCTGAGATGGAGTCAGACTTGCTCCCAAGAATGCTTCAAAGCTTGTTGAAAAGGCTGCATAAGCTGCCTTTTTCTCTTCACTTTGTATAATAATAGTAAGAGCATCCATAGGTTTTTCAAGCCTATGTATGTTTGATGTTTGAGGTTTTGACTGTTTGTTTGAGGTGGAGTTATGAAGTTGATGTTTACTTTGGGGTGTAGCTTCATGAGAAGCATGAACTCCAGTCTTCTTAGACTTGTGTTTGTTGTTGGATGATTCTGGTGCTGAGAAGAATGATGTATCATGAGAATCTAGAAATTCTTCTTCTTCATCTTCTCCAGTGCTTGTGAGGAAAGCACTGTCTGTGTGTTGTGGTTCTTTGAACTTGTAGGCCTCGACATGTCTGATTTGGTTGTTGTTCCTAGATTTTTCATCCAGTTCCAGTGCTTCAACCTTGGCTACAAGTGAGTCAAGGGATAGTCCCTCCAAGTCTAATGTTGCTTTCATGAGAGACACTGACTGAGTCCAACTTTCAGGCAATGTATGCAACATTTTCTTGTTGATTTCAACAGTGTCATATTTAAGTCCATATACTATCATTTCATTGACCAATTGGACATATCTGTTTAAATGTTGAGGAATTGATTCTCCATGGATGTGGTGGAAGGTTTCATATTGAGTTCTTAATTTTTCCTTTTTGATCTCTCTTATTTCCTCACTTCCTTCACACATGGTGTGAAGAACCTTCCACAGCTCATGGGCTGTTTTGAAATTTTCGACCCGTGTCAAAATTTCAAAAGGCAAAGTCATAGCCAGAATACTGTATGCCTTCATGTCTGTTTTGACCCGCTTGAGGTCATCACCAGCTACACTTTTCAGATTAACTGGTTTCTGTATGTTATAGTCAGGTCCTAAAGTCACTGGAATGTAAGGACCTTTGGCGATTGATGTCCATAGATCTAGATCTTGATATGTAGTCCAATTCCTGAACATGATTTTCAATTGCTTGAAATTTGATTTGTTCTTCAACTTTGGGGGTTTTAGTCCACTGTTTGAACTCATCATATCATCAGCCATGTTTGAATGATTTGATTTTAACTTAATAATAATTTTTTAAGTTAAATTTTGTTTGATTAAAATTTTAGTCCAGTGCTAAAATTTAATTAATCCTAATTGTCTCTAGGATTTGTTTGTTAATTTGATAAACTAATTTGTTTTAATTGTTTACCAAATAAAGGAATTAATTAATTAATTAATTAATTAATTAATGTCCTATGAAATATTGCTTTCTAGGTCATGGTGACAAGAAAGATTGTGGATGATATGAATATTTGTCCTTTTATGAAAAAGTCAATATTCTTTTTGTAAAAATCCTACAAACAGATTTTGTCTTATGTAAAACAACTTTTTGAATCAAAAAGTTGATTATGAAACTTTTTAAACAAGACAATTTGTTTTTTATGGTTTATCAACAACTACAACAATTCCCGTGAATTGTGTTTTGCAAAAACTAGGGTTTTCCTAGGGTTTTTGCGGTGATGATTTTTCAAAATATTCAACCCGATGGTTGAACAATGAACAAAATATGTTTCCAGTGAGATTGTCACTAGTTTGTGATGATAATGAACAATCTAACCGGTTCAGAATGTTCAATTACTGATTTGTTTCAAAGAAAAATAAATGAAACAGTGTTTAAAAACAAAACCCTTAAAATCCAATTAGGGTTTTAAGGTTTGAATGATGTAAAAAGTTAAAAACCTTCTGTTTAAAGGTTGTTTAACAATGTATGAACAATACCCGTGTATTGTTTGTTGCAAAAACCACTGAAAACTTGTGTGGTAGTGTGATGTTCAAGCAAAAATCAACAACACTTCTTCAAAATGCACAAAATAATTCAGTAATCATGATGTTTGCATTTAATGAATGTTTATGAGAAGAAGAAGATGAGTTTGATGCTTGAATATGTGTTTTTGAAGCTAATGAACCACTGAAATCAATGTTGTCGAATGAGAGGATCAAAATCAATGAACGATTGGGCCAAAGCTCTGATACCACCTGATGAAATCAACTTTACAGCAACATGTTGAACATGAACATATTAGAACAATATTCAACATGAACAAGTTGATTCCCCCAAGGACCTTTTTCAATATCTCTCAATAATCAACAAACAAGAACCATGGTCTGGAAACCCATGATTCAAGTGTATGAAATCAGTGTGTGTGTTTATGTGTGTTTGAATGCTCAAAAATAATAATAACTGTTTGATTGATTGAATGTTCAAAAGCTTACTAAGGATTAGTGTAGTGTGCTATTTATAGCCTACACATAAAAGCAATATACAATTACTAAACTACCCTTATGTAAACGAATATTACATAAATAATCCTAAGTCTATATGCTGTCCGCTGTGGATGTTAAGCTGTCGTCCATGTACGATCCATACTAGATCTGACCAACTGCCCATCCTACCTCCTCTACGTTCTTGACGTTCTTGACAGCCCATCCTTGTCTCAGTAGAGTCTTTCAGTGGCATGTTTCGGTCCTCTTCCCCATTAGTTAGAAAAAGTGAGCCACCGGTTCAGGTACAAGATACTATCATTACCGCCTGGACAATTAGACATCCAACCCGTAATCGCAACGACCCAATTGCAAGAGCGGAGCTCTACCAACAGAGCTATATCCCCTCAAGCCAAGTGGGGCATGCATGAAGGAGTCAGACGCTTCTTCTATTCTTTTCCCTGGCGCAGCTGGGCCATCCTGGACTTGAACCAGAGACCTCGCCCGTGAAGTAAATCATCGCACCTACGGTCCAACCAATTGGGAGAGAATCAATAGATTCCTTTTCGGGAGCGATTCATCCTTCCCGAACAGCTGTGGAAGATATCTCATCCGCTGTGGAGAAGACTTGTCATCCGCTGTGCAGTGTTTGTTCATCCGCTATGGAAGGTTCATCCGTTGTGGATTGAACATCCGCTGTGAACATTTGTGTGTTTGCTTGTATGTTGTCCGTTGTGGAATATTCATCCGATGTGGATGAACATCCGCTGTGGACAGTTGAGTGTTTTCTTGTATGTTATCCGCTGTGGAATGTTCATCTGCTGTGGATGAACATCCGCTGTGGATTGTTGTGTGTGTTTGCATGTCTGTTGTCCGCTGTATGTTCTTCATCCGCTATGGGATGGATGTTCATCCGCTATGGGATGAATGTTCATCCACTGCACATACTTAGACATATTTCTTCATCCGCTGCAGATGCTCTTCATCCGCTGTGACTCTTTCTTCATCCGCTGTAGACACTTGTCAAAATTTCTTTTATCTACAATTCTGAAAAAGAAATTTAAACAAATATTAGTGTTTGTTATGAATGATAATGATGCTAATGTGTTAGTAAATGATTGTTTGAATGTTAGAACACATTATGTTTGATATATGTCTGATATGGCAAGCATCATACTTTTATGCATTAATTCTTAATGCACTTGTTGAGTCCAACATTTTCCAATTCCGTTTTTTTATCCCTGACATGGGTGTTTCATTTTTATGAAGAGTTTTTGACACTGCCGTTTCAACCTTCTGTTTGACACAAAACAAAACAAAAAAAATTTGACATCCGGTAATTTTCCGTTACCAAACTTGTTAATCTCGTTAAGTCTCGCATACACGCGTCGTGGGCTGACAAAAGTTGTCATTAGGCGTTGGTGACTTAATAATAATTAACCTTGTGAAACAAATAATAACTTAATTAATAATTTTGATTATTAAATTGTGTTCATGTAATTTATGAATTTTATATATATTTTAATTGTAAATTTCACTTTATAACGTGACAACGTGTACTATGTAATCTCTGTGCAGTGTTTTCTCGCTAAAATATATAATTGTAACTAGTTGGTAATAATCCATGTGTTATGTGGTTAGAAATTAACTAAAAGGGATTAAAAGCTTGGTCTTTATAAAATACAAACATGAGGGTTTAATTAGTATAATTGTAATTAGCCTAAATTAAAAAAAAAGAAACAAACCCTAATCCCCCTCCCCACCCTTTGCGCGGCCGAGATCAAGACACACACACATTCACGAATTCACGAAGAACACCAAGCAAGACTTCAATTTTGATTGAGATTCAACTGTTACAAGTTGTTTACAAGTGCTAATCATCATTTAAACACACCTATAGGTAAGTATTTATTAAGTTTTTCATGGTTTTGATAGTTTAAGAACCCTAATTCGAAAATTATGTAGAAAAGTCAAAATTGATGATTGCTTGATGATGCTATGTTGATAATTATGTTGTATGAATGTTGGGTTATGATGATTATGCAAGAATTCCATGGTTTGATCAAATAGTACATACATTGCCTAAAGTAGAAACTTTTTTTATAGGAATTCATGTTTTGATGATTAATGTATGTTAGGTGGGTCGTTATGATTGCTATGAACTAGATTAGGGATGTTATTGATGAATTTGGGGATTGAAATTGATGAATACATAGATTTTGGATATCACTTTCCCAAAGGGGAAACTTTATTTATATGAAACATGTGATTTTTTGATTTGATCATGATTAGGATGTTTGGAGCATGCTAGAGTGATCATGGATGATGTCTAATGTATTAGATTATGATAGTTGGGTCATATGGTTAGTTGATGAATCTATGGGAAAATATAGGTGTTCTTGAAAAATGTGCAAGTATGGTAGTATGTGCAAGATTATGAGTTGTGATGCAATATAGTAATTGAATATCATTATGTTGGCTACTGGCTTGTATGAATTGCATTTGAGTATGTGATGACGGGTATCATACATGCGTGCGAATCTGAGGCCCCTACTTTGTAGGATTGGCAGGGTTTAGGGTGTGTAGCCATGAGTGGCTTCACATGGCACGTTGTGAGTGAGTAAACCCAATGAGTATTATAGAGGAATCTAATTGTGAACCTTCTTAGTATGATTAATTGGTTTGCGTGTGTTGTATGATAACCTAAGTTTGCATGAAGAGCATGACGAGACTTAAGAGTTGCAATGTGGCTTATATGAATAACTTGTATGCCATTCTGTGATAGTATGTTGATTTATGAAAGACTGTGCTTGGTCATATAAGAATCTAACTTGACATGTCACAACGGGTCAAACAGGTCAACTAAGGCAAAATCTTTTATTGTTCACCATATCACTTGGGTCAACGTGTTTATTGAGCACATAGGGTTGTTAAGTTTTCTATGTACACGTACTCAAGTACTTGCGTGTTCTAGGTAACCTGTGACGGGTTGTCTTTCCACTCATCATTAGCTCCTTGTTATTGTTCATTAGCGCATCAGGTGAGTTCATGCGCCACTTTTTATACACTCACTTTTGGGGGAGGTAGCATACTCTTTTACAAACGCTTTATTATTATAAGTTGTGTATAGTGTACATAGTGTGATATACCTTGAATGTCCTCACACTTTCGGATCGTTAATACTGATAACTAGCCGGAAATTTTGGATAGTACTATTGTGTCTGACAAGCCCACCCATTTGACAGGATCAACGATCTAAGTTTGATCAATTAGAGTTGAATTGCAGCGGAATTAGAACAAGAATTAGACAAATATAGCAAGAACACAATAGATATTCAATGGAACAGTACACGGTTATAGAGAAAGAGGGTTTTCTGCAAAAGGGATAATATCATTCATGCACAAATGCTTCGGTGTCTCAGCCACTAAGCTTCGCACCTTACAATTAGGTAAACATTCCTTATATAAAGGAATGTGACATCTGCTGATGTCACTTGATAGTGACATCTAACAGAATTATTACAAACAACTGAAAGTAAGCAGACTACTGAGAATGTTCACAACAACTGAGAACATCTCAGAGTATGCTAAGTACAAGATGAAACTAAAACTACTAAAACTACAAGTACTGATTACAAGAAACATAAAACTACTGATTACAAAAGAACTGAAAGGAAAATATAACTACTGAAAGGAAACCATCACAACTACTGAAGAGGTCTTCTTCAGCTGTTGTGACAACATCTGAAACTTGGTCTTCAGTCTTTGTCTTCAGCTTTTGTCTTCAGACTTTCTCTTCAGTTCTTTAGCTTCAGACTTTGTCTTCAGCTTTTTCACTTCAGACTTTGTCTTCAGCTCTTTCACTTCAGACTTTGTCTTCAGACCTTGTTATCAGTTGATGTCTTCAGCTGTTGCAGACTACTTCAGTTGTTGTAATGTCTGTGGGACTTAAAGGTTTTTCTGATCAGGCTCATTGGTTCTTTTGGTCCAACAAACTCCCCCTGAACCAATGCAGCCAAAACCTTTAAGCTTATTGAGGTCCCACTTATTCTTGGCAGAAATACTCTCTTGATCAGCTTCAGAGTTATTAGATAAGCACAGGCCAGGGAACAGGTTTCAGTAGATGTGAATGTCAAAGGATGGAAGGGAACTCTGTCTTGGGGAACTGGACACAGAGCTATTATCCCAACCATGAAACCTACTTCCCATTGATGAGTCTATAAGACTCTCTGACGTAGGCCTTAAGGAGAACAACTTGTTCCTCCTTAGTCAGTTCTTCTGCTTCTCCTTCGAAGAAGAACTCTGGGCCATAGTACTCTGATACGTACTTTACTGTCTTTCCATTTTTCAACTCAACAGTTGTTATCTCTCTGTATGCAAATTCATTTGGGTGAGTCCCTTCTAATAACAGCTGGAGTTCATTTTTCTTGATCTCTTCAAGCTTCTTGTATAACAACCCCTTCTTGACCATTTTGTTCTCCATTAGAGTTTGAGGGGTCATCTTTGACTTGTAGGCTCTCTTGAAGTCTTCAAGTATCTCCCAGGGTGAGACTACAATGGCCAACATAATAACAGCATCTATGGTCTTTCTCACTTGGCCATTGTATCTACTTGGTATGGATTTCTTATGAATTCTAGAACTAACCCTGGGGTCTGGCCAAATCCTTACTCTCTCTTTTTGATATTGAAAGGTATGCCTTAGAGCATACAGCCTTTGAGCGTGTTTCTTCATGGCTTGTATAGATGATGACTGAGGAAACTCTTTGTCAACCATCTTCAAAAGTTGCTCATCGTGCTGTTTCTGTTGTTCTTCTTCTTCAATCTTAACTTTCACCATTTGCCTCTGAAAGTCTGGTGTGATCATTTGTTGACTTCTGGGCTCAGGTATTTTTAGAACAGCAGAGATTAGCAGACTGTCTTCTTCATCATCTTCTTCTTCTTCTTCTTCCATCCTCAACACCCTTCTCCTCCTTCTAGGTGCATCATTGGATGTGGTTTGAGGTGGTTTTTGGGGTAAGGGAGTTGGTTTTGAGGGTTGAGTTGGCTTAAGTTTAGGTTTAGGGATTGGTTTGGAGAGTTGTGGGGTTGGTTGTTTTTGAGTGGGAGTTTGGGAAGGCTGATCTAGCATTTTTGTGGTAAGTTTGGCTTTGGAAAGCTTGGCCATATCAGTTCTCTTCCCAGCACCTGCTTCATCTAAGGCTTCGATAATCAACCCCTTATTGAATGCTTCAGAAGCACAGATTCTGGTGGTTATTGCCAGAATACTGTCTCTGGTCCATGATTTAATCTCAATTAATGATCTTCCCAAGTATTTTGCAATAAACCTGATCATTATCTCCAACCTCTCCCTTTCTATCACACTGTAACTGGCCCATCTCTCTTGTATCTCTTTAATCTCCAGCCTTCTGATCTCAGTGTCTAATGTAGCTGTATCAAAGCCCTGTCTGAAGAGTTGGTCTATTATTCTATCCATTGATCTGCTGTGAGCTTCATCAGCTTCTTTACCAGATCTTCCAATGATTTCTGTTCATCAGGCTTTTGAGTTTCAGCACTTTTCTTTCTCTTGTATGTGATCAGCTGTTTTTCCTTTTCTAACTCCTTTTCTTTCTCTTATTGTTTCTCATCTTCCACTCTCTTTCTCTTTCTTTCTTTCACTGCCTTAGACTCCCCCTTTTTGGGTGCATTGGGTTCAGGGGTTTGAAAGGCAGAAAGCTTCTTTTGCACAGCATCATCAATAAGTGTTTGTAGATTTGAGGAGATCCTCTCATCAATGGCTTTATGCACAATCTCATTAATGATGGGAGTGATGAGAGGTAAGGAATGTTGAAAGGTAGCAACCATCTGCTCAGAGGGGTTCTGTTCCTGAGAGGTGGTGCCAAAAGCAGTGGTTGGTGGCTCAGTTGAGTGTAGTGGCTGAGTGTTTGGTGAACCTTCAGATGAAGGTGCCATCTGTGGGTTTATTGGGGCAGATTGACTTTGATCCTGAGACATTTTGGCAAGCAGTTCTTTGAGTCTGCTCGCCTCAGCCTCAAGGATTGTGTTATGGGCTAAGACATTGAAGAAAAAGCCCAGGTCATCATCAGTCTTTGCTGAATCACCTGACCTCCTGATTGAATCAGGATGTACATGCCCTGAGTGTAGATCATTTGTAGCATGTGCCCCTTGTTCTTGGTTCTGGGGACTTCCTGCCTCAGGACTGAGTCCTTCATCGGCAATTGCCTCTGGTGAGGTCTTAGAGATGTTACCAACTGCATCCTGTTCATTTGCTGAATCAGTAGAAGTGGCAGCCTCACCAGATGTTCTAACCTCCTCCTCTACATGGGGAGATTGAACATTATAACCCCTGTGCTGTGGGTTATCAGCAGCATTTTGGTCCTCTTCCTCAGTTGTTGAGGTTCTCCCCATTGTAATTGGTTTCTGGGGAGGAGGAGAGGAATGCAGCTGACTCAGCACTTGTGCAACTATAATGGTTGGGCTTTGAGGGGCGGTTGCATTTGGAGATAGGTTTGAAGCAGATTGCACCCGGGGTGACTGGTGCTCTTCAATGGTAACCTTCTCAATTGAGATAGGTTCCAGCATTGTGGTATCCCCAATTATGGTTGCATCAGGATCCTGTTGAGATGATGCCTGAGCGGCTAGGGCTGGTGGAGTCTTTGACACTACTGGGGGGTTAGAACCAGTAAGTGTTTCCTGTATTGGTGGTACAGGGGCATCCTCAGGGGACTCATCTCCTTGAGTAGCCTTTTTGGGCTTTTTGGTGTTGGGTTTGGTGGGGACTTTGGATCTGGAAGTAGAGGCTGTGGGTTCCCGCTGCTTGGGTTTTTGTAGCCGGGCAGCCCCTTTCAGTGTAGAGTCAGAGTTGTGCCTGGAGTATACTTCAGGCAATACAGCCGGAGCAGGGACTCCAAGGCCAACAAGGCCGTCTGATTTTAGCTGATTTAAAATTATGGCCAGGAGAAACCTGGGATATAATATCCATCTGTTTGCCACAGGTTTCAAAGCCAGATCCTTTAGTTCCATGAAAACTATCTCAGAAAAATTTAGATTTTGTCGTTCAAAGATAGAGTATAATACCTGTTGCCATCAGGAGGACATCTGATCCCATGAGGAGGTTTCTGATGCAAGGCAGACATTCACCATGTGGAATATAAGACGTTCAGCATCATGGAAGTGCTTCTTCAGAATGGTGGTAGCACTTAAGTCTCCATACCCGTTATTGATGAAAGACATATCAGTTGTGCCTTTCGGGTATTCTGTGACACAGGTGGCATCATGTAGATTTAGGGTTTGTCGAATGATGTCTGGAGTGATGACCACCTGTTTCTGGTTAACCAACGACTGGAGAGTGATTTGGCTATCATTCTCACCAGTTTGCACAGAGACGTTGGTCCAGAATTGGCTTAGGGAATCGGGGTATATGGTAGGATTCAGAAGAAAAGCGGTTCGGTACTGGGAATCTACCATAAGATCGATGGCATTATCAAATTTGTTCCAAAAGGCCGACTTCGAGAGGTAGGCAACACAGTTGTGTCTGGGTTTGAGTTTCATGGTCGCCATGTTGAGAGAGTGAAGGACATAAAAGGCTAATGAAACGTTTGAAAGTAGATTTAGGTATTTATAGGGTAAGAAAAGGCTGATATAAAACGACTGAAAGTGTTGGTGCTGTCATCAGTTGTTTGAAAACAACTGAAGACCTGGTTTTAACTTTCAGAAGTTGTAATAACTGAAGACTTGGTATTAGTCATCAGTAGTTGTGAAACTACTGAAGACATGGTTTTGGCTTCAGGTGTTGTAAACAACTGAAGATATGGTGTTAGTCATCAGTAGTTGTAAAACTACTGAAGACATGGTTTTGGCTTCAGTTGTATGAAGTGAAACAGCAGTTGTAGAAACAACTAAAGAGACAAGTTTCTCATCAGCTGTTGTCGTCAATTCTTAGCTCATCAGCTGTTTCATTCTGACCTCAACACTTATCAGACTTTTTGTCTGATTTTCAGACGTTTCATTGGTCATCAGTACTTATCTGTTATACTGACATCAGTAGTTGTAACTACATCAGTAGTTGTAACCACATCAGTTCTTTTCAACAGATAGAGTACTTCAGTACTTTTAAGTAATTTAGTCTTTAGTAGTTATGAAAACTACTGAGGATAAAAGAACTTATCAGTACTTATTTGTGACAATAGTATACGAATGCTCATCAGTACTTGTTGACTGAGATCATCAGTAGTTGTCACTTATTCTAGCTGCAGCATACCAAGCCTTAACACTAGGTTTTGGAAAGTTGAACTGTCCGAAGGCTTAGTAAATATGTCTGCAAGCTCATCAGCACTAGGAACAAACTTTGGATCAATCAGACCTTTTTAAAACAATCCCTAATAAAATGGTGTCTGAGCTGAAGCACTATCCATTAGTAATGGAGTCTAAGTCTCTGTAATGCCATAATCCAATAATTGATTCTGAAGCCAGAGTACCTGAGATGTACAACTTGCAGCAGCAATGTACTCGGCTTCAGCAGTGGATGTAGCAACAGATGTTTGTTTCTTACTCTGCCAAGAAACCAAACAGTTGCCTAGGAATTGACATCCACCAGAAGTTGATTTTCTAGTTAATTTACACCCTGCATAGTCACTATCAGAAAAAGTAACTAATTTGCAAGAGTGCCCAGTGGAATACCAAAGACCTAGAGATTGAGTACCTTGCAGATATCTAAAGATCCTCTTGACTGCAATCAAATGAGACTCTTTAGGAGCAGCCTGAAATCTAGCACAAACACAAGTTGCAAACATAATATCTGGTCTAGAAGCTGTTAAGTACATCAAGGACCCAATCATACATCTGTAAAGTGTTTCATCAACAGCTTTACCTTTATTGGTAGACCTCTCACTAAACTATTGTGGATCAGCTGATTCATGTTTTTGAGATTAACATGACCCAGCCTTCTATGCCACAGTTTAGATTCCTGAGGAGAGGCCTTGGAGAACAGGCAAGGATGACCTTTTAAATCAATCTTCTTTGACAAATCCAAGGCATATACTCTTCCTATCCTGTTGGCCTTCAGGAGAGTATGTTCATCCAATACCTTGTCAATCAGCCTCAGAACTTTGGAAGACAGAATCCGGCAGTTCTGGCTTGTGAAAAGTGCAACATGCCCTTTATCACACATCTGACTGACACTCAGTAGATTATACTTGAGATTCTCCACATGGTTAACATCATCAAATCTGATTTCTCCATTTGACACAAATCCTTTCCCGATGATGTAACCCTTAGCATCATTTCCAAATGAGACAAATCCCTTCTTTCCTTGAGAGTAGTCATTAAGAAGAGAACTGCTCCCAGTCATATGCATAGATCCTCCACTGTCTACATACCAGATGCTTCTTTGGCATGCTGAAGAATCCTGCATTTATCATAAGAAACTAGTTAGCTTTAGAGACCCAAACCTTTTTGGTTTTGGGTCTGTTTTCATCAACAGATTTAACCATAACTTGTTTCTCATGATTAACAGCTGATGAAGGTGGAGATGGTGCTGAAATGGATTTCTTAGATTTGGGCTTGGATTTTCTTTTCAGTGGTTTGATCACAGGTGCATCTAGTTGGTTAACTCTCCCCAACAAATGCTGAACCATCATAACAAGTTGTGTCTGATTTGTTGCTAAAGCCTTCAGCTCATTTGACACATCAGTACTTGTTTTTGATGAGTTCCTATGACCCACCATTTCCTCCTTCTTGAAATTCATAGACTTAGTCTGATGTTTATCATGAGGAACACTATCAGCTGTTTTCTGATAAACCCCATCCTTCTTTTGGATTTTGGTGGGGCCTTGGGTTTATCAGTTTGAGATGACTGTGGTACAAACTTGGTCTCAAACTCATTTTTCAATTTATTAATCTCTTCTTTAATGAGCTTATCTCTGTTGAGTTTGGAACCCTTTTTGTACCAGCATTCATCAGATAGATGATTGAATTTACCACATATTTCACATGGCTTATTCTTCATCTTTGATTGATCAACTGCTGAAGTGGAAACTACTGAAGGTGTGATCTTCAGTACTTTCCTCCTTTCAGTACTTGTGTTAAGTACTGAAGGATCGGTAACAACTGAAGACTTGTTCTTCAGCTGTTCTCTATCATCCCTGAAAGACCGTATGATAGATTCCTCAGCAGTTGTTAATCCTTTTATTTCAGCAGATTTGAAATGCTTTTCAGATGTTGTTACTTGCCCTTCAGTACTTGGAGTACTTTGAGGGACAACATCTGAATTGCTCAGCTTCATGTGTTTATCAGCATTTAAATCATCAGGCAATTGATTTGCTGAGATCTTAACACTGACTTCATCCTCTAATTTTGTATTATCATTTGAGGATGAATCACATGATGATGTGGTTTGGAAATTACTTTCACCTTCAGATTTTACTATTGATTTTGAAGTAAAATCAGTAGGTGGCGTAGTATGATTGTAACCTATTCCAAACTTCACATTTGAAGCTGTTTGCTTGCTGAGAAGCATTTCAAATCCCTTGCAGGATGTTACCCAGCGGTCACACTCAACTTGGGTAGCTGCAAGTGTCTCTTTGAGACTTCTGTGGTTCTCAAGTATGACCTCTACCTTAGCCTTTTCATCATTAAGTTGGCCATTTAAGCTTGTAAATCTCATCATCTTTGTCATTAAGAGCAGACTCATACTCAGCTTTTCTTTTGGAAATAGTTTTCTCAAGCTCAAGATTTTGATTGATTAAAGCTACATTTGCCTCTCTAATAGAGACAAAGGCAGCTATGCATGATTCAGAACATAACTTGGCTTTAGCCTCAGAAGATACCTGGGTTACCTGTGAAGATGATGCATTGGAGCAGGAACCCTCAGTAGACTCCAGGGCCATGAGAGCAAGATTCCCAAAAGGATGTTCACCACCATGTTGACCAGCACCAGCAAATAATTGCTCATTGAAACTAGAAAGATCATCTGGTAAGCTGCTCCAGTCAACAACTCCTGGTGTGAAGAAGCTGTGATGAGGTTGAGATTGTGATGGAGATGGTTGAGGCTCAGGTAGGGCTTGAGATTGTTGTGCTATAGGAACTTGAACTGGATTTGGCTGTGGCATGTAATAGCAGGGATATGGATATGGCATTGGACCCTGAGTGACAAAATATACAGGAGATTGAGGTTGTGAGTGATGACCAGAACTAGCAGGATGTTGCCCTTTGTTTTGTGAACTATTGCTTGGAAAGGTCACAAAGGGTGCAGAGGAGTTAGATCCAGTTGATCTACACTCTCTTGCAAAGTGTCCAAGCCTGTGGCATTTGTGACACCTCAACTTACTCTTGTCAAAACCAACTTTGGTTTTGCCAGAGAGTCCTGGAAAATTCCTACCAGTTCTCTTGTAGAACTTTTGAGATCTGATATTGATCAAGGCCATTTGCTCAAAATATCCATCTCTTCTAAATCATCATCAGCAATACCCTTCAAATCATCCATGATAAAGCATAAATTATCACTATTACACCCAGAATGACTGTCAACACCAACAAATGCATGATCAGAACTGTTTGAAGAGAAATCTATATGCTCATCATAATGGCTTTCTGATCCAGCATATTCTGACTCATGACCGACCAAGGCAGTGTTCTCTGGTACAAAGTCATCAGTGAGCTTTCCTGATGATGCCAGTTTCCTTTTCTGCTCTATCTCTCTTTCAAATGTAAGCAGTTTCCCATGGAGTTGGGTGAGAGATAGGCTATCCAGATTTGCACTGGAGCGTAGGACAATGGTGTATGTGTCCCATCTCTCAGGCAGTGATCTGAGGAATCTGTTGTTCATCTGGCTGTTAGTATACTCATGCTTGACCATTTTCAGCTCAGAGATCAAGCAGGAGAAACGCTCAAACTGTTGAGTCAGTGTCTCACCCTTCCTATGAGAGAATGTCTCATATTGTTGGGCGAGGATTTCTCTGTTGTTTGCTAAGACCTCATCAGTTCCTCCAAATTGTTCCTTCAAAGCATTCCAGAGGTCATGAGCAGTTTCATGATGCATAAGCCCAGAATAGATTTCATTAGGCAGTGCCATGGCCAGAATTCCATGGGCTTTAGCATCAATCTCAAACAGTTTACGATCTTCATCTGAGTATTGCTCCTTCTTCTTCGGAACCATTTGGTTGGTCTCCGGATTGTTCACCATAGGCTTGTGTGGACCGTGAACCACAGATGTCCAACAACCTGAACTGTTAACAGACAGGTGATGGAGCATTCTTCGTTGCCATATGTTATACTCACTCCTAACCAGCATCGGAGGCTTGGTTGAGGAGCCAGTATTGTGAGGGTCATTAGAAGGAGTAGTCATTCTCAGATTCAAACCAATTCAATCAAGTTTCAACAGATTTAGCACAAAAACACAACAAACTCAAGAAGAAACTCAAATGAATAACCAGAAGCAGCAGAAGATCAATCTCTATAACCAATTCTTGCAAATATGCTAATTCGATCAAACTTTAGATAACGAAATAGCAGTTTCAATGATCAATTGTTAAACCGATCAATGATTAACCCGCTCTGATACCATTTGACAGGATCAACGATCTAAGTTTGATCAATTAGAGTTGAATTGCAGCAGAATTAGAACAAGAATTGGACAAATATAGCAAGAACACAATAGATATTCAATGGAACAGTACACGGTTATAGAGAAAGAGGGTTTTCTGCAAAAGGGATAATATCATTCATGCACAAATGCTTCGGTGTCTCAGCCGCTAAGCTTCGCACCTTACAATTAGGTCAACATTCCTTATATAAAGGAATGTGACGTCTGCTGATGTCACTTGATAGTGACATCTAACAGAATTATTACAAACAACTGAAAGTAAGCAAACTACTGAGAA
This sequence comes from Flaveria sonorensis, assembly GCA_025506505.1. Lineage (NCBI taxonomy): Eukaryota > Viridiplantae > Streptophyta > Magnoliopsida > Asterales > Asteraceae > Flaveria > Flaveria sonorensis. The sequence goes on along the minus strand of CM046433.1, from coordinate 60,584,159 downwards.
TGTTAACAACAACTGAGAACAACTCAGAGTATGCTAAGTACAAGATGAAACTAAAACTACTGAAACTACAAGTACTGATTACAAGAAACATAAAACTACTGATTACAAAAGAACTGAAAGGAAAATATAACTACTGAAAGGAAACCATCACAACTACTGAAGAGGTCTTCTTCAGCTGTTGTGACAACATCTGAAACTTGGTCTTCAGTCTTTGTCTTCAGCTTTTGTCTTCAGACTTTGTCTTCAGTTCTTTAGCTTCAGACTTTGTCTTCAGCTTTTTCACTTCAGACTTTGTCTTCAGCTCTTTCACTTCAGACTTTGTCTTCAGACCTTGTTATCAGTTGATGTCTTCAGCTGTTGCAAACTACTTTAGTTGTTGTAATGTCTGTGGGACTTAAAGGTTTTTCTGATCAGGCTCATTGGTTCTTTTGGTCCAACAAGCATACATATTAAAGTTTCATACTATGTCTTGACATTTGGTTTTCAAGTTATTTGTGTTTACAAATTATGGGTTGGCGTGTGTTTTGCCAATGTCACATTTTTAGTACTTTGGGTTTGACTTATTTATAAAACGTTTCCTCATAGTTATAAAGTTATAAACTCTGGTTTGATTTAAATGTCTCATATAGTGTTGTTTTGAGTAACTAATGACTTAGATCCTGGCTTGTTCACATGCCTCGCGGTATAACCCCGCACGTGGAATTTGAGGGTGTGACAGAATGGTATCATATCCATTCATTATAGGGAACTAATTGCACACTAGTCTATAACCACATAGTTTGTTAGTTGCTCATTACTTATCCCTTACTATATACTCATTGGCATACACATTACGTACCCTGTAGCATGGCATCATCTTCACGAGATCTAGGTAAGAGGCCTGCATGCTCCCTATTTTGGTTATAAATGTTATGGTTGATGAATCTCAATAATTTCTTACTGTTTGCTATGCTTCAATGAGATAAATATGTTAGATGTTGCTCATTATTGTGTTTGTGAATGCAAAGTGAAAATAGAAGGTGAAGGCAGAGGACGTGGTGCAGGACGCGGGCTTGGCGTAGGACGTGGGCTTGGCGCAGGTGCAGTGAATATGAATCCTGTTGAACTGGCTGACCTAATTAATGAGCATGTGCAGGCGGTTGTGGCTACTATACAAGCCGCACAGTCAGCAGGTAAATGATACAAGTGGTTTGACAAATACTCTAGTTGCTTGTTTAAGATGTTGAACTAACGTTTTGGTTGGTTGGCACAGGGACCCCACCTTGTACCTATAAATCCTTTATGGATTACAAGCCCCATACCTATAGTGTAGCTGAATGGGGCTGTGGGATTGGTACGATGGTTTGAGAAGACTAAATCAGTCTTTGCCAAATGCAACTGTCCGCCAGCCGATTGTAAGGCCCCGTTCCCGGGACACTTATAGTGGGTCAATCATCGCATAAAACATATAAAACTCATTATTTTGCAGCGGAAATATAACTTTTCATTAATAATTAAAAAGCATGTCAAATTGTCATATCATTTCATTTACATCCCAAAAGTCATATTAGTACAATAACATTCTCAAAATATGGATCCCAGACTCAAATCATTCCTAGTAACTTATGCATCCATGCCTGCACCTCCTCATCATCATAGATTACCTGCCAACTATTATGCATAGAAAAGTCAGCGACGCTGAGTGAGTTCTATTTTTTAATAAAATACTTTACTTTCGTTTAAAACATTTTCTTTACTTTCGTACGTGATCATACATCATATATACATCAAGGTAATATCATTATTATCCTTCATCATCGTTCTTAATCGTTCGTTTTCGTACTTTCTTTCATTAAAATCTTTCATTTTCTTTATGGATCCTGCCATATGCTCAATCCCAACATTGTGCACGAAGCTGGTACTTTATCGGGGCTTGTAAACAAACCCCTAATCATTGTGCACGAAGCAGATACATTGTGCATGAAGCAAATACATTATGCACGAAGCAGATACATTGTGCACGAACCACTTACATTATGCACGAAGTAGATACATTGTGCACCAAGCACTTACATTATGCACGAAGCAGATACATTACTAGGGTAAGCTACAAGGATCCCATCATTCATTACTCCCATTTTTGTCATTCGTTATCTTTCACTTTCATTACATAATACATTACGTACGTTCTTAATCATACCATGTAAAGTCATATCAAAATACATAATATGGAACATAATCGACATAACAGCCGCCCACAAGCATACAACATCAACAAGCATAAATTACCATTAAACATAAGTACACAACACTTAAATTCTATACCCAAAATTTTAGAATATTTCAAAGTGTTCACAGCGCATGAACAACTATACAGCGGACAGCTAAAATACTTTAAGTCTCCATAGCGGACAACCAAGGCCCATAGCGGACAGCTAAAGTCCACAGCGCATGACTAAGTCTCACAATGCATGAATAAGGTTCATAGCGGATGACATAAATATTCTAAGTGTCCACAGCGGATAGCCAAGTCCACAACGGACATTCAAAGTCCACAGCGGACATACAAAGTCCACAGCTGACAGCTTATGTCCATAGCAGACAACATAATAATCTTTAAGTGTCCACAACGGACATGCAAAGTCCACATCGGACATGCAAAGTCCACAGCGGACAACATGCATAATTCTTTAACTGTCCACAGTGGACACTTTATCCATGCTCAAGTGTCCACAGCGGACAGCTAGTGTCCACAGCGGACACCAAGTCCATCACCTGCGATTCAACTTACGTAGTTTCTAATCCTATACATCATTTTTAAACATATACTTAGCGCTGATCTACCAATTCACACTTAAAACATCAAAAACAATCATACTGTTGGGTTCAACAATTGAATAAACTAAAGCTGACCAAATGATAATTAGAGCCAACTGAAGATCTCATTGTACAAGTTCAGAGACCAAGTTGATAAACAGAAGAAAAACAAATACAAGACAAAGTCAACAAGCCAAAGTCAACATCAAGACAAGAAGAAACGTCAAATTTAGGTCTTGATGTAATAATAGTATAAAAGACCCACTAGTGCATCTTTGAAGGAGTGGTTCTTGTGTGTGTGTTTTTGATGGCGTGAACCACCACCCAAGGAGAAATCCTCTCCTTTGGGTAGGTTTGAACTTCATCCATCTTTGTATTTGATTTTTCATTGTAACCTGTTTATCAACATCAATGAAATCATCTGCTTATTATCATCTGCTTCTTTGTTCTTTGATTCACACACACACACACACCCATCTTAGTTTTGAATTTTCAGATCTGAACATGATGAATCGTAAGATCCAGGCTCATTGAATATGAAATATTGATTTAGCAAAATGGTATCAGAGCTTTTGGTTGCTGGATTCATGTATTTTTCAGATCTAATTTCATCTTTAATGATATCAAGAACAATGCAGAAACAAAAAAAAAATGAAGAACAAGGTCGCTGTTCATCAAAACGCCATCTGTTCATCGACAAAATACAAAGAAAATCAACAAATCTATTAATTTTGGTATGATTTGAAGATGACTAATCATGGATCTGATTACTCCTTCAAAACTCGATGCAACTTAACAAGATTAAAATCAAAGAAAGAAGAAAAAGAAGACGATGTTGCTATTCATCCAAAACCATCAACAACTCTAATGGGTTTCAAGCAAATTAGTGTTTGAACAACACTATTGGAATGCATCTAAGTCTGCAAACAAATGCGGATGAAGCATAAAACAAATGCTGATGAAGGATAAAACAAATGCAGATGAAACATAAACCGAAAGTGGATAAAGCATAAAACAAATGCGAATGAAGCATAAAACAAATGCGGATGCATTACCAGTCAATGCTCATGCACTGATGAACTCAAAAAAAATGTGGATGAACATCACACAAATGCGGATGATCATCAAAAAAATGCGGATGTGCATTATACAAATACGGGTGTTGTGCAAACAAATGCGGATGACCATTAAACAAATGCGGATGTTGTGCAAACAAATACGGATCTGCATCATACAAATGCGGATTGTGTGCCAACAAATGTGGATGATCATCTCATAAATGTGGATGTTTTGCATACAATTGCGCATGTGTAACACACAAATGCGGATGTGTAACATACAAATGTGGATGGAACCATACAAATGCGGATGGAACCATACCAATGCAGATGAGTTAACTTTAAATGCAATTCATCCAACAATATAAGATGATGAACAGATAATGAACAATTGACAACAACAAACAAGAACAAGACATTATCATGAATGCGAATGATTGCAACCAACATGCACATCCATTTTGAGCATTCAAAACAAAAGAAGTAATCAATTTTGGTCAAGTAATCATTTATTTATTCAGGGATTTGTACAACTATTAGATACTCCTTCTGAAGTACTTGGATTCATCTTCTGTGATGACTTGTGATGACTTTTCTATTACCCGTGTCTACCTAGTTAGAAAGAGCTGAGCGAATAGTTAGAAAGACTTTAATCAAGGGAATTGACAGTCAACTAAAGAGCGGAAATTATCAAGTTATTTCAGAGATTCAAAGAGCGGAAGTGTTTTCAAGATTGATTTATGTTCCTAATGCTATTTATTGATGTTTAAAGCCTCATCATATGCCTAATACATTCTAATCCTCTGAGTGTGATATGAACTGTAATCCAAAAGTGATACGACCCATACCTAATGCCCTAAGTATTCTCAAAAGAGTTCTATCCTTTGTCAGAAATATATTAGGAGAAGGTAAATCTGAGGGGGAGGACTGTAGTGAACTGTGTCAGAACATCAGTTGATTAAGAAGACATGGGACAGAGAAGATCTTCAAAGTTAAAGTTTGGCAAGCATCAATTTACGGAAAGTATTGCTGGGTTCAACAATTAAATAATCTAAAGCTTACCAAAATGATAATCAGAGCCGACTGAAGATCTAATTGTACAAATTCTGAGACCAATTTGATAAATAGAAGAAAAACAAATACAAGACAGTCTACAAGACAAAGTCAACATCAAGACAAGAAGAAAAGTCAAAATTTGGTCTTGATGTAATAATAGTATAAATAGACCTACTAGTGCATCTTTGCAAGTGTGGTTATTATATGTGTGTTTCTGATGGTGTGAACCGCCACCACCCAAGGAGAAATCCTCTCCTTTGGGTGGGTTTGATCTTCATCCATATTTGTATTTAATTTCATTGTAATTTGTTCATCAACATCAATAAAATGATATACTTATTATCATCTGCTTCTTTGTTCTTTGATTCGCACACACACACCCATCTTAATTTTGAATTTTTCAGATCTGAACATGATGAATCCTAAGATCCAGGCTCATTGAATCTGAAATATTGTACCACAACATGGAAATCCTTTAAAAACATACATCTTCATAAACAGTCATACTTTTCATGAAAAATCATAGTTTGGTTTAGAAACCATCTTTCAGTACGCATAACAGCCCCAAACAAGTAGAAAACTAGTAAAAGAGGGGATCTAGAACTCACCTTAACAGCTTTTGAGCAAAACTCCTCAAACCCGAGAGCCAACTTGAAGTTCTAGCACCTAAAACACACGAAAACAAGCACCAAACACATAGAACCCGGTCCAGTAGCTTGAATCCGACTAAAACCGTGAAGAAAACAACTTAAAATCTTACCTTCTGAAGATTTCTTCCACTTTCTCATTCTAGAATTGGTTGAGAGCTTCTTCTCTCACTCTAACCAAAAGTTGAGTGTTTGGGAGATAAGGTATGGGCAGCCTTTTGTTTTTTTGAACCCTATTATGGGCAGGTTTGGCCCTTGCATGCTTTTAACCCCTTGCTTTTGAAATAACTCCCTTTTTCTCCCTTACTTTCTTTTCTTTTCTTCTTTATGAATTTTCCGGGCGTTACAAGTCCACCCCCCTTATATAGGTTTTGTCCCCGAAACCAGTCACTCCTTAAAGAGATCTAGGTAGTGCCATCTCATTTCTTCCTCTGACTCCCTTGTGGCCTCCAACTCTTCAATGCAAAGACTACATCCACCACTTTAGAGAAGTTTTGAATAAATATCCTATAATAACTCGCCAAACCCAAGAAACTACGAATCTCGGATGGCGTCTTTGGAGACTTCCATTGCATCACCGCCTCAACCTTTGTCAGGTCTACATTAATCCCTTCAGGATTAACCACATGACCCAAAACTAAATCTCGGGTAACCAGAACACACACTTGGAGAACTTGGCGTACAGCTTCTCTCTTCTAAGCGTCTCCAACACCTCGCGGATGTGACTAGCATGCTCTTCTTCACTCTTCGAATAAATCAAGATGTCATCGATAAACACAACCACTAATTTATTTAGCATAGGTCGACACACCCGATTCATTAGATCCATAAAAGCAGCTGGCGCGTTGGTTAAACCAAATGACATAACGAGAAATTAGTAGTGTCCATAACACGTACAAAAAGCTATTTTTGGAGTATCCTGCTCCTTACCTTCAATTGGTGGTAACCAGATTGGAGATCTATCCTCGAGAACCACCTGGCACCTTGGAGCTGATTGAACAACTCATCAATCCTCGGTAACGGATATCAGTTCTTCACAGTCAACTTATTCAACTCACGGTAGTCAATGCACATCCTCATGCTACCGTCCTTCTTCTTCAAAAACAAGACCGGAGCACCCCAACGGAGAGACACTTGGTTGAATGAATCCTTATCTAACAGCTCTTGCAGCTGAGTAACCAATTCCTTCATCTCGAAGGGAGCTAGATGATACGACGCCTTAGCAATAGGTTGGGCATCAGGCATCAGATCAATCTGAAACTCGATCTTGCGGTCCGGTGGCACACCTGGTAGAACCTTCGGGAACACATCCTCAAAGTCACATGCAACCGGTACGTCCGTCAATCACGGTACTAACACATCCACATCCTTCATAGAGGCCAGATAGGAACCACTTCCACGTCTCATACACTTCTCTGCCACAACCATCGAAATTACCTTTGGAGCCTTACTAACTCTATCTCCGTAGATCGTCACCGAACTCCCATTAGGCGTAGTCAATCGGATCATCTTCTTACGACACACGATGTTTCCCTCATAGGCTGCTAGCCAATCCATCCCTAGGCATCACGAACAACCTAGCAGAGAACCTATGGCCTTCCAACTCTATTTCATAATCCTCTATCTTGTTAGAAATCCTGGCAAACTTACCAATGGCAGTTTCTACATCAAAAGGCTTATTTTTCTTTTTACTCCTAATGGGCAACTTATCACAGAAGGCAGTAGAAATAAAACTCTTACTAGCACTAGAATCAAAAAGTACAGAGGCACAAATATAGTTTACTAGGAATGTACTTGGCATGACTTCGGGGTCCACCCTAGCCTCCTCCCCGGTCATAATGAATGCCCTGGCTTCAGCCCTTTGCCCTTCCATCTCTTTCTCGATCCCCTTTGTTGCCCGGAGTTCTTAGCACTCGGCTTCTTGCAGTCTCTGCTCAAATGCCCTGCTCCACCGTAGTTATAACATTTCACTCCTCTACAGGCTCTCGCCCTATGGCCATCCTTCCCACATTTTAAGCAGAGATTTGATCCCCACCTACATTCCCCTGTATGCTCCATCCCGCACTTTTTGCATGCCTTCTCTCCCTCTGTTAATGCCTTTTGATCGACCACCCTCATCCTTTTTCCACCAGCCACAAAACCACCACCGTTGTACCGCTTCCCATTCCCATTCCTGTCATTATCCCACTTCTTCTTCAGGTCCACCACCGCCATCACCTCCCGCTCGTCATACAGTCTACCCGCCAGATCGATCACCGACCTGAACGTACCTGGCCAGGCGGCGATCTGATGTCTACGGATATCCTCTGGCAAACCCTGGATGTATCTCTTTATTTTTTGTGACATGGGTGTCACCAGCTCTGGCACCAGCCTCCCCATCTCATTAAACTTAGTCGTATACTGCTGGTGTGTCATGGTTCCCGCCTCCAACTACAGGAACTCCTCTCGACTTTATCAAGTTCCCTATAAGGACAAAACTCCTCGAGCACCATCTTCTTCAGTTCACTCCAGTTCATCTTCCCGATCGCCCTGCTACCCTTGACCTAGACAATGTTGTCCCACCAGCATAAGGCCAAATCCACAAACGAGTGGGTAGCAAACTTCACCTTCTTTTCCTCCCTGCACTCACTGATATCTATCACGACCTCCATCTCTCTCACCCATCGGTGAGCAGCAGCTGCACTCCCATTTCCATCAAATGTTAGGGGCTTGCATCTCTAGAATGCCCTATAGTTGCACCCCTTTGTAGTTTCCCGTACTGCTTCCTCATCCTCATCCTTATCGTTACTGGAGACGAGCATCTCAGTCTCAGATTGGTCCCTTTCCCTTGCTCCCCCTTCTTCGTCCTCTCGCCTAGCGGCATTCTCCTTCTCCTTTTTCTCCTTCTTCTCATCCTCCCTTACAACCCTAATAACCTCGGTCACCATAAATGGCAGAATTGTCTGCATGACCTGATGGACCTCCTCAACCACCGCCTCCTTCACTAAGGTCCTAAAATTAGCACTCTTATCTCCACCGTCATGGTGATGAAGTTCGGGCTCTTCAGGAGCCGTTTTAGCAGTCTTAGCCCTGTTCCTTATGGCACGCAGTCCAACACCACGTCCATCACGACCTCTACCTCGAGAAGCCTCCAAAGATCTACCACCAGCTATCTCTAAGCACTGTAAGATTCAAACATCGACGCGGTCATTCAAGGTAATAGTTCAGATTATGTCAAGTATAGTAAGTCCCTAATTACAGTGGCCAGTTGTGATTAGCCACTTACTTTACTCTTTAGTCTCCAAGCATTTCCTATCCTGACAACAACAGTATCCAAATTTACAAAAAGCACATAATTCATATAGCACACACAAATAATTCCTTTTTCCATTAATTTACATAAAACGTTTACATAAAACATTTACCTGCAGGCATGTAGCTACTAGGACTGGCATCCCTTTTCCCTTTCTTGTCCCATTCTCAGTTTAAGTTTACGTTTTTTAAAATATTTTACCCAATTCTCTTGAACATTGGCCCTAATACCAACTTGTAAGGCCCCGTTACCGGGACGCTTACAGTGGTTCAATCATTGCATAAAACATATAAAACTCATCATTTTGCAGCGGAAATATAACTTTTCATTAATAATTAAAAAACATGTCAAATTGTCATGTCATTTCATTTAAATCCCATAAGTCATATTAATACGATAACATTCTCAAAATATGGATGCCAGACTCGAATCATCCCCAATAGCTTATGCATCCATGCCTACACCTCCTCAACATCATCAATTACCTGCCAACTATTATGCATACAAAAGTCAGTGATGCTGAGTGAGTTCTAGTTTTATAATAAAATACTTTACTTTTGTTTAAAACATTTTCTTTACTTTCGTTCGTGATCATACATCATATATACATCAAGGTAATATCATTATTATACTTCATCATAGTTCTTAATTGTTCGTTTTCATACTTTCTTTCTTAAAATCTTTCATTTTCTTTATGGATCCTGCCATATGCTCAACCCCAACATTGTGCACGAAGCTGGTACTTTATTGGGGCTTGTAAACAAACCCCTAATCATTGTGCACGAAGCAGATACATTGTGCACGAAGCAAATACATTATGCACGAAGCAGATACATTATTCATGAAGCACTTACATTATGCATGAAGCAGATACATTGTGCATGAAGCACTTACATTATGCACGAAGCAGATACATTACTGGGTAAGCGACAAGGACCCCATCATTCATTACTCCCATTTTTGTCATTTGTTTTCTTCCACTTTCATTACATAATACTTTACGTATGTTCTTTAATCATGCCACGTAAATATCATAATACATAATATGGAACATAATCGACATAACAATGACCCACAAACATACCACATCAAAAAGCATAAATCTCCATTAAACATAAGTACACAACACTTAAATTCTATACCCAAAATTTCAAAATAATTCAAAGTGTTCACAGCGCATGAACAAGTATACAGCGGACAACTCAAATACTCTAAGTGTCCATAGCGGACAACCAAGGCCCACAATGGACAGCTAAAGTCCACAGCGCATGACTAAGATCCACAACGCATGACTAAGTCCCACAGTGCATGAATAAGGTTCATAGAGGATGACATAAATATTCTAAGTGTCCACAATGGATATGCAAAGTCCACAGCGGACATACAAAGTCCACAGCGGACAACATAATAATCTCTAAGTGTCCACAGCGGACATGCAAAGTCCACAACGGAAAACATGTATAATTCTCTAAGTGTCAACAGCGGACACTTTATCCATGCTCAAGTGTCCACAACGGACAGCTAGTGTCCATGGCAGACACCAAGTCCATCACCTTTGATTCAAGTTACGCAATTTCTAATCCCATACATCATTTCTAAACATATACTTAGCATGGATCTACCAGTTCAAACATAAAACATCACAAACAAGCATACCACAACATGGAAATCCTTTAAAAACATACATCTTCATAAAAAGTCGTACATGGAAAATCACAGTTTGGTTTACAAACCTTCTTTTTAGTACGCATAACAACCCTAAACAAGTAGAAAACCAGTAAAAGAGGGGATCTAGAACTCACTTTAATAGCTTTTGAGCAAAACTCCTCAGACTCGAGAGCCAACTTTAAGTTCTAGCACCTAAAACACACGAAAACGAGCAATAAACACATGGAACTCAGTCTAGTAGCTTGAACCTGACTGAAACCATGAAGAAAACTTTAAGGCCCCGTTCCCGGAATGCTTACAGCTGGTCAATCATTGCACACAAAGCATAAACATACATTAACTTTACTAAAATATTACAGCGGAATTCTTTTAAACAAACCATTTCATATATATATAATTGCTTTTGCAAAATAATACATCGTTGACAGATTACAAAATATTACTTGTTGCATTACATCATAAAAACATTATAATTTAAACAACGGATGCCATCCAAAATGCCAAGTAGCTGCCCCGTGCCATCCTCAGCAACATTACCTGCCAACTGGAAACACATAAAAGTCAGCGTTGCTGAGTGAGTTCTAGTTTTATAAAAATAAAATACTTTTCCTTCGTTTAAAACCATTCTTTCTTTACTTTCACATGTGATCATGCATCATATGTACACATAGATAATAATTTATTATTATCTTTCGTCATCATTCGTTAACTTTCGTTCATTCATCAACGTACATCTTAATCATTCGTTATCTTTCTTATCGTACCTTACGTACATTCATTAACCTCCGATGACATGTACTGTACCCCGAACATGTACTCCCCTCGGTCCCGGTCTTCTTCCCTGCCCCGGAACTCTCAGCCCTTGGCTTTTTGCATTCTCGACTCATGTGGCCCTTTCCACCATAGTTAAAACACCTTGCCACCTTGCACTCTCTTGCCATGTTAAAACACCTTGCCACCTTGCACTCTCTTGCCATGTGGCCAGGCTTTCCACACTTGAAGCACACGTTCAATCCCCACCTACACTCCCCGGTGTGCTCCTTCCCGCACTTGCCACACCTCTTCGACTTCGCACCGGATGTGACCACATGCCGGTCATCCACCGTGTATTCTTGTTGTTTGCCGGGGCACCACCCCGACCAAACCTCTTCCCATTCCAGTTCCGGTCACCACCACCCTTCTTACTCACCTCAGCCACCACCACCTCCCTTTCATCGTACATCCTACCCGCCAAATCAACCACCGACCTGAACGTGCTCGGCCGGGCGGCGATCATATGCCTGCGGATATCCGCCGGCAAGCCTTGAATATACCTCTTGATCTTTCGTGACAGAGGCGTCACCTGATCCGGCACCAGTCGTGCCATCTCGTTAAACTTGGTGGTGTATTGCTGATGCATCATGGTTCCCGCCTCCAGTAGCAGGAACTCCCTCTCAACCTTGTCGAGCTCCCTATGAGGACAGAACTCCTCGATCACCAGCTTCTTCAACTCTGGCCGCCTCATTCTTCCAATTGCCCTACTACCCGCGGCTTGGACGATATTGTCCCACCAGCACAGAGCTGAGTCCACAAATGAGCAGCAGTAGCAGTACCGTTGCCATCGAAAGTGGGGGCTTGCATCTTTGAAATGCCCCATAGTTACAGCCTCGTGCTCCCTTCGGCACAGGCTCTTCTTCTTCTTCCTCATCAGTTGAGATAACCATCTCAGTCCCCGGTTGCTCCCTTACCCCCGAGGACTGGTTCCTCTCCTTCCTTTCCCCTTCTCTTACAACCTTTATTACTTTGGTCACCACAGACGGTAAGATCGTCTGCATGACCTGATGAACCTCCTCTACAACAGCCTCCTTCACCGAGGCCCTTTAGTTAGCACTTTCATAACCACCCTCCGGATGAGGGGTCTCGGGCTCTTCATGAGCCACCTTTTCAGCTCGAGGCCTTCCTCTAACACGCTATGCGATTCAAACACTAACACCGTCATTTAAGGTAATAGCTCAGTTTATGTCAAGTATATTAAGTCCCTAATTACAGTGGCCAGTTGTGATTAGCCACATACTTTACTCTTCATACCCCAAGCATTTTCTATCCTGACTACATCAGTATCTAAATCTACTAAGAAGCACATAACCAAGTAACATGCGCACATAATACCGGTTATCATTAAAGAAAATACCTGATGGCACGCAGCTACTCGGACTGGCATCCCTCCCCTTTGTCCCATTCTCAGTTTAAGTTTAGGTTTCTTTTGAAAATATTTACCCAATTCACTTAAACGTTGACTCTAATACCAACTTGTAAGGCCCCGTTCCCGGAACGCTTACAGCTGGTCAATCATTACACACAAAGCATAAACATACATTAACTTTACTAAAATATTGCAGTGGAATTCTTTTAAGCAAACCATTTCATATATATATAATTGCTTTTGCAAAATAATACATCGTTGACAGATTACAAAATATTACTCGTTGCATTATATCACAAAAACATTATAATTTAAACAACGGATGCCATCCAAAAATGCCAAGTAGCTGCCCCGTGCCATCCTCAGCAACATTACCTGCCAACTGGAAACACATAAAAGTCAGCGTTGCTGAGTGAGTTCTAGTTTTATAAAAATAAAATACTTTTCTTTCGTTTAAAACCATTCTTTCTTTACTTTCACATGTGATCATGCATCATACGTACACATAGATAATAATTTATTATTATCTTTCATCATCATTCATTAAGTTTCGTTCATTCATCAACGTACGTCATCTTAATCATTCATTATCTTTCTTACCGTACGTTACGTACATTCATTAACCTCCGATGACATGTACTGTACCCCGAACATTGTGCACGAAGCTGACCCTTGGGCCTGGGGCAAGTACACTCGTCATATCATTCATCTTTCATTCCGGACCAATGCTATGTGCTATACCCCGAACATTGTGCACGAAGCTGGTTACTGGGCCTGAGGTCTATCATAGACCTCGAACATTGTGCACGAAGCTGACTCCAGTACCTATGGCAAGCGACAAGGGTCCCATACATATGGTCAATCACAAAGATTAGACCCCAGTGTGCATCCTTCCAGGGTAGCTAACCCGCACACAGTTGAGCTAACACCCTTCATTGGGTATGAAGCTCCATACATTGCTTGCAAGACTTTTCATTACCTCATTCATTAATGCCTGCATTCTTTCATTCTTTACGTTCCCTTTTTCATTATCTTCCACTTTAGGTTAGATAATACTTTCCATTTACCTTCATAATCATACCACGTAAAGCTACAGAAATAATATAATAAGGAACATAAACATAAACATAACCATACCATACATAGCATCATCATCACATCAAATATGACATCATAAAGTCAACTTACATTACCCCCGGGAACATCCCAAGTCAAAACCTACACTTTACATTTTCCCCAAAATTTCAAAAAATATTCTAAGGCATAGGCGCATGAGCACTATGCAGGCGCATGGCCTTTCAGTTTCATGGGAACACTTAGGCGCATGGGGAAACTTTTAGGCGCATGGGCACTATTGGGGCGCATGACCCAACACTTGGTCTTCTAGGCATTTCTAGGCGCATGGGCACTATGCATGCGCATTAGTGCCTAGGCGCATGGGTTTTGGGCGCATGGGGGACACTTAGGCAAATTCAACCGTTGGGCGCATGGGCCAAATCCAGGCGCATGGGCAACCAACACGTACTCATAATATCATAATCAGTCCCAATTCATCAATTCAACATGTTATAACTTAGTTCTAGCATTAAAGCATCATAATATGAACATGGCATCATCATAACATCAAGAACACCCAAAATCCTAACCCACCCACATTCACACATACACATTCATAAGGGTACAAAACCCATTTTCGTAAAAACATACATACATGCATTTCCAGCCCCAAAATCAGTTAAAACATGTAAAAAGGGGGTTCTAGAACTCACCTTAGCAGCCTTCGAGTATGACTTCCTTCAAACCCGTTGCAAATGAGTTCAAACACCTAAAACCCACCAAATCACACAACCCGAACACACACACAAACACATAAGCATATAACCGAGGAATAGGCCGGCCAAGAACAACTTAAAACAAAGAATTTTTACCTTGAATTTGAATTCTTGTTCTTCTTCTTCACAATCCAAGAGCTCTCTGCTTTCTCTCTCTAAAACCGACTTGAAAAGTGGTGTGCAGATAGTGTGGGCGACCATGCCCACTTTTGTACCAACTTTTTATACTTTTTGTCCTTTTGACACATTTAGCCCCTCAACTTGGGTTAAATTGTGTTTCTTCCTTTTTCTGCATATTTATTCTTTCTTTATCGTCTTTTAAAATTTTCCGGGTGTTACAAAAACACCTTAAAATCTCACCTTGTGAAGATTTCTTCCACTTTCTCACTCTAGAACCGGCTGGGAGCTTCTTCAATCACTCTAACTGAAAGTTGAGTGTTTAGGAGAGAAGTTATGGGCATCGTTTCACTTTTTTAAACCCCATTATGGGCAGGTTTGGCCCTTGCATGCTTTTAACCCCATGGTTTTGAAATAACTCCCTTTTTCTCCCTTACTTTCTTTTCTTTTCTTCTTTCTGAATTTTATAGGCGTTACACCGATCAAGTGATGTACGCTACTGGACCCTCGAAGGTGTTGCACTTTCCTGGTGGAATGCCAGGCACAGATGCTGGGTCAGGCGATGGCTAATGACCTACCTTAGGAAGAATTCATGACAATGATGATTGAGGAGTATTG
The DNA here is from genome assembly GCA_025506505.1 of Flaveria sonorensis. Classification (NCBI taxonomy): domain Eukaryota; kingdom Viridiplantae; phylum Streptophyta; class Magnoliopsida; order Asterales; family Asteraceae; genus Flaveria; species Flaveria sonorensis. Next base: position 60,568,893 of record CM046433.1, on the reverse strand, counting down.
CCCTTATGATGAGGTGAAAAAGCTAGAAGTTGAATTCTGGCAGCTGAAGATGCAAGGTTCTGAGATCGAGGACTATACCACAAGGTCTCACGAGTTGACAACCTTGTGCCCGGGGCTGGTGAACGAGATGCACAAGAGGATTGAACTGTACTTACGTGGTCTGGTTCCTGAAATTCAGAGTATGGTGACAGCCTCTAACCCTACCACCATACATGTAGCAACTAACTCCTAGGTCCAACTTTAACTTTTATTTTTATCCGGCATTATTTTCATTCTCATTATTAATATTATTTTCTTCTACCGTGTTAATTGATTTTATGTTTAATTGCCTTAGAAGATTCTATTATGTCTAGCCTTAGCCTATAAATTATTAAGTGATTCTAGAAAATATTAAATCTATGCTAGAAATTAGTGTTTTAATTAAACAAATAAATAATATGTGTGTATACCCACATATTTACGACACACATACATATATATACAACATTACACTTGAAAACTTATACAATTAAAACTACACAACAAATTTACACTAAAATTTATAAACATTATAAAAAAAATAATAATAATAATTTAAACACCCCCACCCACACCCAATCTCGGCCGCCCCCCTTCTCCACCACTCCCCACCTTCCTTTGAACTCCACAAACTCATTTACACACTCGACCTCCCTCTCTTCATCCCATACATGCAAAACACACACTACATTCACTCTCTCTCCCTCTTTCACGAATTCTCTCACTCTCCTCTTCATAATTCTGCAATTCACCTCCATTCTATTCAAGATTCTCGAAGACCAACATCATTTCAACATCACCCAAGTGCAAAACGATTTGGTGAGTTTCTACACAAGATTCTTGCAAGAACTTGCAAGAACAAGGAGTTTCAGCTCAAGCTCATCAACCAACAGCCCTCATACTCTTCTAATCATTCCAAAAACATGAAACACCAAGAGTGTAAGCGTCGTTATACCCGAAACAAAGCTATTTCTTGAGTTTTCTTCACTTTTCTATCATGAAATCTCACTTTTCTTGTTCACAGAAGAAATTTACAGCCATATCACTGTTTTTGTGAGACTCACGACTTCAAGAAGGTATATTTTAATGACTGTTCGTGAACCATGGGTTGGTGCATATGATTTCAACCCGAAAACCCTCTTTTTCGTGTGTTTTAGCACCAATAACCCACTTGTTTTGAAAGACCCTTAAACCAATGTTAAAACCTGCCCCAAAACAGTTTATTAACATCATTATAATCTGGATTAAAAGTTACAAAAAAAGGGTTGGTAATATTTATGCTCAAACTATGATGATTACACATGTGCAAACGATGTTAAACACCCTCTAAAAGGCAACTATGGTGCTTGTATGCTCAAATCTATGAGTTTATGTTTGTTCCAGGAGTTTGGTGATAATAATCTTATAAAATTCGTGATAGTTGTTGAATGGGTATATTGGAGTGGTATTATGGACAAAATGGGTGTATTTTAGTGACCCGAAAAGGTGGTGAAATTCTCAAAATGGTTAAAAATTAATAAGTTGCAACTTTTAAAATCTCCAAGCCCTTAAATAATATTTTTAGTACTAAAAACCGAATTTGGTGAATTTTTGGGTTAATATGTAATTTCTATGAATTTATTTAATAAAAATTAAGCATAAACCGAGAGATTTTTGGATAAAATATTAAAAATGGTGTAACAATCTTAAGACCTAAAAATCCATGTTTTTTCAGTAAGTTAGAAGACCTCAAAGTGAAATCTTAGTGGAAAATTGAAAGAAAGTGGGTTAGAGTGTTCGGTTTCGGGTAAAAACGGGTTTTAACGAGTTAGTTTAAAAATGAAACTTTTTGCCCAAATAGCCCTGAAACTACTTTTAAAAGAGATTATAATCTTTATTAGAAGCCCTTAAAACATTATACTTGAGGTTATAGGTTGAAATTAAGACATCTAAAACAAGATGCTTAAATTAACGGTTTTTACCGTAACCGGTAATTTGAATTTTGTGTTTTAAACCTCTCAAGTTAAAAATCTGGAAATATTAAGTTTAAAATAGGCCTAAAAATAATATAAAAACCCCCTAGGAGCTAATAAGGGCCATATTGGGTCAAGAAATGAAAGAAAGCAAACTTTTTGGTCAAAACTGTAAATTTAGAAACTTGAGGGACCAAGTGTAAATTTCATAAATATAAATAAATTTTAGTAATCTTATGACTAGAAAACTCTTATTAAACTTATTATAATATAAAAAAACTTATAAAAGTCATATAACTTGTCATCCATATATCAAAAACCCTAACTTTCCTAAAGAGAAAACTTTTTGACACAAACTTCTAAAAAACGAAGCCATGTGAACTTATGACCACAAAATACATTTATTTACACTTCCAATAGTCTAAGGACATTAGCTTACTACTTGTATCTTGATCATAGGGTGCTAGGACTTAAATCTTTTCTGTGACTGAAGAACTGTTGAGTTACCTAAGGTGAGTTTAATGTTCCCTTTTTACTACTATTTTAGGATGAAACATGCTATGTTTGACTTAAAATATATTTGTGTACCATTATGCGATGCTATTATATGTTGTGGCTATTGTTAGAACCTGCACCTACTTGTATCACAATTATTAATTCTTGTGTGAACCGCTTGTTTTATATGGGTAGATCTACTTGGGGAATCCCCCACGTATAGTGCCTTCCATCATAACCGGAAGGGTGCCCCACTGAGATCCTGCAGGGTCATTTGTATCATGTGATAGATTTTATAAGATACTATGGTGTACCACTCAGCAGGTATGGTACACTGTTTGAGGCTCAGTTTCCCCTGTGGGATAACCGGCATAACACAAGTTTAGAAGAGGCTAACCGGGGCTGAGTGCAGGGTTGATTGTGACCCGACAATAGTGAAACTTATGATTTTAAACTTAACTTATGGATTATAAAGAGTCCTTTTGTTTTTAAACTTTAAGCATTTAAACTCACCAACACTATAGTTGACACAAAATCTTTTTGAGCATGTTTCAGGTAACCCTTGATTAAGCATGGATTTGTAATGGACACTTAATTGATGGCTTAGTACCATGACTACAAATGGCATTACTTGATTTTGAAAACATTAATAGACATTCGGAAACTGTTGTGTAATAAATTTGGATAATTTGTAATGGGTGTTGATTTTACGTTTGGGCAAGACTTTCATAGCCCGGGTATGCTATTTAAATTTAATGCCACGCGATTTCTCTCCTTGTGTGCTCTTGAGTGGTTAGTTTCCGCTGCCATGTATTTTGCTAGTCTGCGACGTCCCACCCTCCTTGGGCCCTGGGTGTGATAGATTGGTATCAGAGCCGCAGGTTGTAGAGAAGTTAAGAATACCTTAGTAGACCCTAGGCTACAACCCTGATGCCCTAGGACTGTCCTTGTTTTGGAATGTGTTGGAATAAGTGGGTCGGTTAAATTGATGATTACACTTGATCAACGTAATCATGAATTTACCGGACGCGTGAATTCCGGCACGATCCCCTAATTGGTGATAAAATCTTTCTCCCAGATAGAAAATGTTTTTGTGTGGTCTAAACTGTGTCTTCGTACCTGTTGTAACCTGTATTATTACTGATTATAGATACTACTACCATCATTACTGTTGTAACTACTATTATGAGATACTATCATTACTATTGTCATGAGCTATGAGAAACCAAATTACTCATGATGATTTTACAGGAACTCGAGACTCATGGCTAACAACCGTAAAGCACCTGCATTCCCTGCCGACGAGACTGCCCCAGTGGGAAGACTCAGGAGGGCAACATCCCCATCACAGTATGAGGAGTACATGAGGAGATGCAGCCATCCAGGATGGATATCAGTGACATCCAACGACACGGAGCCATCGGAAGAATCCTCCTCGACATCCCAGGAGAGGAGCAGGACCTGCTCTTATTCACCACATGTCACTGCACCTGCACATTCGCCTATCCTGCCTATCAGGAACAAGGTTCTCAAGTCATCACCCTACTGCGCAAGAGTACTCAACCTGGAGCTTCTGTTTCATTCAGGATGCCGCCTCCTCCACCTCCTTCTATGACGGCTCCCGCACCGGTACCTCCGATGAGGGGACCGCCCAGGTGCCAACCACAGGACGAGTTCTGGATACCTCCTAGGCGTAGCTTGTACGACAGCCCTAGTTTCTTAGCTGGAGGCCCCTACTCACAGTCCAGCCGCCGAGCTAAGGATTTTGGTCCTTCAGAACCTACACCGAGCGATATCCTTAGGACCATCCAGCGTCATGAGGTGACCCTGCAGCATGCCACACGGACCTCACCGTCCGCCCAGTTCCAGGCATTGATGGCGTCCCAGGGTGTCCAACGCTTGGACCATGAACAGAAGAAAAAGGGGTCGGGCTGGTTTGGGTGGTTGAAGAAGAAATGGTAGTAATGATAGGATGATACTTGATTATTTGGAAGATACTACTATTTTGAGAAACTATTTATCTATTTCAGACACTATGATTTTTATTTGGGGGTGATGGCACCTTCCAACTTATGATACCATGAGACTATTAACATTTTGCTTGTTGGTTGCTACAATTATCTATGCATGATTTTCTTTTGTGATATTACCTTATCTATTATAGGTTGTCTATTGGAATGTACAATAGTATATTCTAGGAAACTAATTTGATCACCCCTTAAAATGTTAATTAACTTTATAAAATTGGAATGAAACTATGTATGACTTATAATGTATTTTGGGAACCCTCATGTTTTTGGTGAAGCGACCTTTAGGAGTCGAATCGATGTAGCGAGATACTTGAAACAAATCTTATAAGACACTAAATGAGTTTATCTATGTTGACACCAAAATGCCGCCTAAACGTGGAATGCGTGGGGGAGGAATAGGGGTGCTCGACGCATCGGGAACCAGGGTGGAAATCGACCACCTACCCCACCAAGGACCACCCATGAAGAAAATGCCAATGACGAAAAGATCACCAATCTGGTGGCCCAGCAAATCGCCAATGCTATCCCCACCATCATAGCTCAAATAAACGCAGACCGGGAAAACACAACCGGAAATGAAGGACCTGGAAACAATTAAGGTAACATCGAGGATGCTGAGGAAATAAGAACCGGGTGTTCTTACAAAACTTTTATAGCGTGCAAACCAAAAGATTTCTATGGCACTGAGGGTGCGATTGATACTTACCGATGGTTAGACGAGATCGAGGCCGTACTGGATATTAGCGAGTGCAAAACTGAGCACATGGTCAGGTTCGCCTCCCAATCTCTGAAAGGGTCAGCCTTGGAGTGGTGGAAGACCATCGTTCAACCACGAGGCAGAAATGCTACCGGCCGTATGAATGGTCGGAGTTTAGAGAATTGATGACCAGCAAGTACTGCCCAATAAATCAACTGGAGAAGCTGGAAGCTAAATTTCCGAGCTTGGAAATGAAAGGTTCAAATTATACTGAATACATAAATCGGTTCTCAGCTCTGTCCAACCTAGTGCCCCACTTGGTGACACCTGAATCAAAAGGTGTAGCCCGTTTTATCTGGGGACTGCATCCCAGAGTTCGGGGCATGGTCCGATCTGCCAAGCTTACAACCCTCCAAGCGGCAGTTGATCTTACCAGTAGCTTGACGGATGACTTGATTAGGGCTGGTTGGATGGAACAGGGGAAGACTAAGGACAAGAAGAAGGTGACGGGCAAGAAGAGAAAGTGGTTTGATGCTAAAAGGGCCATTGGCAATAGCGGTAGCTCAAGCAGGAGGGTTGGCGAAGGGACAAGACGTGATGATCAGGGGGCAAGAACCCGAAAACTGTACTTAGGTACAAGCCCTATCTATAACAAGTGCAAACTACACCACCAAGGACAATGCAACCAGATGCCTTGCTTCAGGTGCAAGCGAACCGGTCACCTGATTAAAGATTGTACGTATGAGCCTGGGAAGCAATGTTATGAGTGCGGGGATCCAGGACACATGCGGAACAAGTGTCCCAAGTTAACGAGGGATAAGGACGCCAGGCCTAACAAGCCCAAGGGAATGCCCGTAAGGATCCTGACGTGGTTAACGGTACGTTTCTCATAAATAACCGCCCTGCTACTGTTTTATTTGATACTGGAGCAACATGTAGTTTTATTTCTACTACCTTTAGGCCTTTGATTGATTTGGAAGCTTGAACCCTAACTGATGCATACATGGTAGAATTAGCTGAAAGCAAGATAATAGAAACCAATGAAATCATCAAAGACTGCATGATAGAATTAGAGGGTAATTCATTTAAAATATACTTGATGCCTATAACGTTGGGAGGATTTGATGTGGTCGTGGGAATGGATTTGTTAGCTAAATATAAGGTTGAAATTGTATGTGGTGAGCATTTACTTATAATACCTCTAATTGATGGAAGTACACTAACGGTCTGCGGAGATAAAAGCAACACGTTGTACCCTATGATATCCCACCTAAAGGCTACCAAGAGTCTCCACAAGGGTTGCTCTGCTTTCATAGTCTATGTGATGAAACTAGGAGAAGAAAAGAGAATCAAAGATATACCGGTGGTGGCTGAGTTCCCGGAAGTATTTCCCGAGGACCTACCGAGACTCCCTCCAATTAGAAAGATCGAATTTCAAATAGATCTAGTGCCTGGTGCCGCACCAGTAGCCAAGGCACCTTACCAACTCGCTTCACCCGAGATGAAGGAGATAATGGTACAAATCCAGGAATGGTTGGATAAAGGATTCATTTGACCAAGTGTTTCTCCATGGGGTGCACCGGTACTATTTGTTAAAAAGAATGATGGAACCCTACGAATGTGTATTGACTATCGTGATTTGAACAAGCTTAAAATCAAGAATCGCTATCCCCAACCAAGAATCGATGACTTGTTCGATCAATTACAGGGAGCCAGCTATTTCTCCAAGATAGATTTAAGATCGGGATACCATCAACTAAATATAAGGGAAGAAGACATACCCATGACAGCCTTCAGGACTAGGTATGGACACTATGAGTACTTAGTCATGCCCTTCGGACTGACTAATGCACCTGCGGCATTTATGGACCTCATGAACCGAGTATGTCGGCCGTATCTACACAAGTTCGTGATTGTGTTTATTGATGATATTTTGATCTACTCCCGTAGCAAGGAAGAGCATGAGAAGCACCTTAGACTGATTCTTGAGTTGCTCAAGAATGAGCAGTTATATGCAAAGTTCTCCAAATGCGGGTTTTGGATGCACGAAATCTAGTTTCTAGGACATGTGGTGAACAAAGAAGGTATTCAAGTAGATCCAACAAAAATAGAAACCATTAAAAGCTGGAAGATTCCTGAAACTCCTACCGAGATAGGGCAATTTCTTGGTTTGGCGGGATACTATCGGAGATTCAAGGACTTCTCTCGGATTGTGCAGCAATTAACCGCTTTAACCAAAGAGAATACAACGTTCATATGGAAAAAGGAACAAAATAAAGCATTTGAGACACTCAAGGAGAAGCTATGTAGTGCACCTATCCTTGCCCTACCAGAAGGCGTTGAGGATTTCGTAGTCTATTATGACGCCTCGCGTCAGGGGCTAGGATGTGTATTAATGCAGCGAGACAAGGTGATTGCTTACGCGTCTAGATTCTTAAACGAGCATGAGAAAAGCTACACTACTCATGATCTAGAACTGGGTGCCGTGGTGTTTGCGCTCAAAATATGGTAGAATAGTTGAGTGATTACGAATGTGAGATTCGATACCATCCAGGCATGGCAAATGTTGTGGCAAATGCATTGAGTAGAAAGGAAAGGGAAAAACCCTTTCGCGTTCGTGCCTTATGAATGAGCGTGTATACTAGTCTTACCGCTAGATTAAAAGAAGCACAGAAGGTAGCCCTGAATGAGGACAGGCTAGTTGAGGAGATGTTGAATGGAAAAACATTTAGAAGTGAGCAATGATGGATTGTATAAGCATGAAGGAAGGACTTGGGTACCAAAACACGGAGGAATTAGAGAGATAGTCCTAGATAAAGCTCACAAATCCAGATATTCTGTTCATCCGGGAAGTGACAAGATGTATCAAGACTTAAAGGCACTTTTCTGGTGGCCTGGGTTAAAGAAATCCATTGACACCTATGTGGGGAAATGTCTGACGTGTGCAATGGTAAAAGCCAAAAACTAGAAACCATTAGGAACCTTACAACAGCCCGAAATCCCCAAATGGAAATGGGATAACATTACGATGGATTTTGTTGCAAAGTTGCCAAGAACCTCTCGAGGGCATGATGCAATCTGGGTAATAGTGGACAAGCTTATCAAATCAGCTCACTTCCTACCTATTTGAGAAGATTAGGGTTTACCGAAGCTAGCACGACTATACATTAATGAAATAGTAACAAGACATGGAGTGCAACTATCGATTATCTTAGACCGTGATAGTCGCTTCACTTCATGATTTTGGAAGTCTCTCCAACAGGCTTTGGGGACCCGTCTTGACCTAGGCACTGCATACCACCCTTAAACTGATGGACAAAGTGAAAGAACCATTCAGACTTTAGAGGACATATTAAGAGCTTGCGCGATCGACTTCGGTGGAAGTTGGGATAACCACCTTCCTCTAGTGGAGTTCTCCTACAATAATAGTTACCATGCAAGTATAAAAGCAGCTCCATATGAAGCCTTATATGGTAGAAAATGCCGATCACCATTAAGTTGGAATGAAATTGGTGATAGCCAACTAATGCGACCCGATATCGTGATAGAAACCAAAGACAAGGTATTTAAGATTAAGGAACGACTGAGAGCAGCCAGGGATCGTCAGAAGAAATATGCGGATAGAAGACGAAAGCCCCTGGAATTTCAAGTGGGTGATAGAGTGATGCTAAAAGTCGCACCATGGAAGGGCGCACTCAGATTTGGCAAGAAAGGCAAGCTAAGCTCAAGATACATTGGACCATTTGAAATTTTAACAAGAATTGGCCCGGTAGCATATCAATTAAGGCTACCTCAAGAGCTGAGCTACATACACGACACTTTTCATGTGTCTATCTTGAAGAAGTGTCTCATAGACAAAGCCTTTGAATTACCATTAAAGGAAGCTAGAATTAATAACGAGTTGAAGTTTGTGGAGGAGCCTATTGAGATTGCCGACCGAATGGTCAAGAAACTTAGGCGAAGTCGCATACCCAGGGTTAAAGTAAGATGGAACTCTAGGCGAGGACCCGAGTTCACATGGGAACGAGAAGATGAGATGAGAAAGGAGTATCCGCATCTCTTTAAGCCCACCTGTTTAGAATCTAATCGAAGCTAAAATTTCGAGACGAAATTTCCCAAACGGTGGGAGAATGTAACAACTGACTACTAGGTCCAACTTTAACTATAATTTTCATTCGGCATTATTTTCATTCTTATTATTAATATTATTTTCTTCTACCGTGTTAATTGATTTTATGTTTAATTGCCTTAGAAGATTCTATTATGTCTAGCCTTAGCCTAGAAATTATTAAGTGATTCTAGAAAATATTAAATCTATGCTAGAAATTAGAGTTTTAATTAAACAAATAAATAATATGTGTGTATACCTACATATTTACGACACACATACATATATATGCAAAATTACACTTAAAAACTAATACAAATAAAACTACACAACAAATTTACACTACAATTTATAAACTTTACAAAAACAAATAATAATAAATATTTAAACACCCCCACCCACACCCAATCTCGGCCGCCCCCCTTCTCCACCACTCCCCACCTTCCCTTGAACTCCACAAACTCATTTACACACTCCACCTCCCTCTCTTCACCCCATACAAACTCAATTCTCCTCCATTCTAGTCAAGATTCTCGAAGACCAACATCATTTCAACATCACCCAAGTGCAAAACGAGCTAGAAAGTGAGTTTTGGTGAGTTTCTACACAAGATTCTTGCAAGAACTTGCAGGAACAAGGAGTTTCAGCTCAAGCTCGTGAACCAACAGCCCTAATACTCTTCTAATCATTCCAAAAACATTAAAACCAAGAGTGTAAGCGTCGTTATACCCGAAACAAAGCTATTTCTTGAGTTTTCTTCACTTTTCTATCATGAAATCTCACTTTTCTTGTTCACAGCAGAAACTTGCGGCTATATCACTATTTTTGTGAGACTCACAACTTCAAGAAGGTATATTTTAATGAGTGTTTGTGAGCCATGGGTTGGTGTATATGATTTCAACCCGAAAACCCTCTTTTTCGTGTGTTTTAGCACCAATAACCCACTTGTTTTGAAAGACCCTTCAACCAATGTTAAAACTGCAACAAAACAGTTTATTAACATCATTATAATCTGGATTAAAATTTACAAAAAAAGGGTTGGTAATATTTATGCTCAAACTATGATGATTACACATGTGCAAATGATGTTAAACACCCTTTAAAAGGCAACTATGGTGCTTGTTATGCTCAAATCCGTGAGTTTACATTTGTTCCAGGAGTTTGGTGATACTAATCTTATAAAATTCATGATATTTGTTGAATGGGTATATTGGAGTGGTATTATCGACGAAATGGGTGTATTTTAGTGACCCGAAAAGGTGGTGAAATTCTCAAAATGGCTAAAACTTAATGTTGCAACTTTAAAAATCTCCAGGACCTAAAATAATAATTTTAGTACTAAAAACCGAATTTGGTGAATTTTTTGGTTAATATGTAATTTCTATGAATTTATTTAATAAAAATTAATCATAAACCGAGAGATTTTTGGATAAAATATTAAAAATGGTGTAACAAGCCTAAGACCTGAAAATACATGTTATTTCAGTATGTTAGAATACCTCAAAGTGAAATCTTGGTGGAAAATTGAAAGAAAGTGGGTTAGAGTGTTCGGTTTCGGGTAAAAACGGGTTTTAACAGGTTAGTTTAAAAATAAAGCTTTTTGATCAAATAGCCCCAAAACTAGTTTTAAAACAGATTATAATATTTATTAGAAGCCCTTAAAACGTTATACTTGAGGTTATAGGTTGAAATTAAGAGATCTAAAACAAGATGCTTAAATTAACGGTTTTTACCGTAACCGGTAACTTGAATTTTGTGTTTTAAACCTCTCAAGTTAAAAATCTTGAAATATTAAGTCTAAAACAGGCCTAAAAGTAATATAAAAACCCCTAGGAGCTAATAAGGGCCATATTGGGTCAAGAAATGAAACAAACCAAACTTTTGGGTCAAAATTGTAAATTTTGAAACTTGAGGGACCAAAGTGTAAATTTCATAAATATAACTAAATTTCAGTTATCATATGACTAGAAAACTCTTATTAAACTTATTATAATATAAACAAACTTATAAAAGTCATCTAACTTGTCATCCATATATCAAAAACCCTAACTTTGCTAAAAAGGAAACTTTTTGACACAAATTTCTAAGAAATAAAGCCACGTGAACTTATGACCATAAAATATATTTATTTACACTTACAATTGTCTATGAACATTAGCTTACTACTTGTATCTTGATCATAGGGTGCTAGGACTTAAATCTTTTCTGTGACTGAAGAACTGTTGAGTTACCTAAGGTGAGTTTAGTGTTCCCTTTTTACTACTATTTTGGAATGAAGCATGCTATGTTTGACTTAAAATATATTTGTGTACCATTATGCGATGCTATTATATGTTGTGGCTATTGTTAGAACCTGCACCTACTTGTATCACAATCATTAATTCTTGTGTGAACTACTTGATTTTTATGGGTAGATCTACTTGGGGAATCCCCCACGCACAGTGCCTTCCGTCATAACCGGAAGGGTACCCCACTGAGATCCTGTGGGGTCGTTTGTGTCATGTGATAGGTTTTATAAGATACTATGGTGTACCACTCAGCAGGTATGGTACATTGTTTGAGGCTCAGTTTCCCCTATGGGATAACCGGCATAACACAAGTTTAGAAGAGGCTAGCCGGGGCTGAGTGCAGGGTTGATTGTGACCCCACAACAGTGATACTTATGTTTTTAAACATAACTTATGGATTATAAAGAGTCCTTTTGTTTTTAAACTTTAAGCACTTGAACTCACCAACTTTATAGTTGACACAAAATTTTTTGAGCATGTTTCAGGTAACCCTTGATGAAGCATGGATTGTAATGGACACTTAATGGATGTCTTAGTACCATGACTACGAATGGCATTACTTGATATTGAAAACATTAATAGACATTCGGAAATTGTTGTGTAATAAATTTGGATAATTTGTAATGGGTGTTGATTTTATGTTTGGGCAAGACTTTCATAGCCCGGGTATGCTATTTAAATGTAATGCCACACGATTTCTCTCCTTGTGTGCTCTTGAGTGGTTAGTTTCCGCTGCCATGTATTTTGCTAGTCTGCAACGTCCCACTCTCCTTGGGTCCGGGGTGTGACAATACAACAACCTATTCGGTTAGCCAACAGGTTGACCGACTAGGCGGTGGAATAAGGAAAACTACCCAAACGGGGCGTGGTGGCTAGCCTACCCGATAATAAGCGCAAGTGGGAAGACACTAGTAATAAAGGTTCCTCATCAAACAGTCAGCCTTAGCAGCTACAGCAGAAGAAATTTGATAACAATCGGAGTTTCAACCAGGGATCTTCATCAACACCAGGACAAGGAGGATACATGGGGAAGTATCTTAAATGTAATCGATGCAACTACCGTCACACCTGTAGGTTTGATAAATTCAAGTGTTAGAGATGTGGGAAACTAGGGCAGACGGTAAAGGACTACCGTGGTGAGTTGATGAAAAAGCCACAACAACCACAAGAAACACCTAAGGGCTGCTTCGAATGCGGGAAGGAAGGGCATTATAAGAGGAACGGCCCTCAATTAAGGAAGAATGGAAATGGTGCTGGAAACAATAAAAACAACAATAACAACACTGGTAATGGTGACAACAATGGTGGTAACAATGGTGGAGCTAAGGGGAGAGCTTTTGTCATTGGTTAAGGTGAGGCTCTAAATGATCCTACTATTGTTACTGGTAAATTTCTTGTTAATGGTCATTTTTCTACTATATTGTTTGACACTGTAGCTGATAGATGTTTTATCTCTACTAGGTTTAGTAGTCTCTTAACTGCTATACCTTCTACGTTGGCATCTAAATATACCGTAGAATTAGCTGATGGTAAGCAAATCTATGTTACACATCCTTAAGGGTTGCAAGATAGAACTTTCTGGTCATACCTTTGATATCGACATCATGCCAGTTACACTTGGGAGTTTGAATGTGGTCGTGGGCATGGATTGGCTGTCCGAGAAGCAAGCAGAAGTCATTTGTCACGAGAAGGTTATCCGCATTCCACTCCTGGAAGGGAAAATTCTCTCGGTTAAAGGCGAGAAAGGTAGTACTGAGATAGGCATCATATTATTTATGAAAGCACAGAATTGGCTACGCAAGGGTTGCTTAGCCATATTATCCCTTCTTACTGACAAGCGACAGAAGGAAAACAAGATAGAGAATATTTTGGTAGTTGGTGACTTTCCAAAGGATCTGCCTGGACTAGCCCCTCATCGTCAAGTTGAGTTTGAAATTGATTTGACTCCCGAGGTAGCTCTAATTATGAGAGCACCTTACCGGTTAGCCCCAAACAAACTGCATAAACTATCTGCACAATTTCAAGAGCTGTTAGATAAAGGCTTTATTTGACCCAGCACATCACCATTGGGAGCACCTGTTCTATTTGTAAAGAAGAAGGATGACCGATTTCGAATGTGTATCAATTATAGAGTTACAGTTAATAATCGATACCCTTTGCCTCGTATAGATGATTTGTTTGATCAATTCCAAGGATCAAGCTATTATTCTAAGATTTATTTGAGGTCAGGCTACCATCAACCGAGAGTTCAAGAGGAAGACATCTCAAAGACCGGATTCCGTACATGTATTGGTCATTAGGAATTCTTGGTCATGCTATTTGGGTTGACAAATGCACCAAAAGTATTCATGGATCTAATGAATCGTGTGTTCAAACCCTATCTCGATCAGTTTGTTATGATGTGTATCGATGGCATATTGATCTATTCTAGAACCAAGGAAGAACATGAGGAGCACCTACGTCTATTCTTGGAATTACTTAGAATGGAACAACTATACTCCAAGTTTTCCAAGATTTCTGGATTCGTGAAGTGCAATTTTTATTAACGAAAAATGAATACATATGGATCTTGCAAAGAGCGATAAAGAATTAGTCTATTCCCAAGACGCCTAGTGAGATACGACAATTTCTTGGACTGGCAGGATATTATCGGCGTTTCATTGATGGATTTTCTAAGATTGCTCAACCTCTCACAGCAGTGACCCATAAAGGAACAACGCATAAATGGGGTGAGAGTCAAGAAGCCACTTTACAGTTGTTGAAACAAAAACTTTGTAGCATACCGATATTGGCATTACCAGAGGGAAGTGATGACTTTGTAGTCTACTGTGATTCTTCTATCCAAGGACTTGGTTGTGTCTTGATGCAACATTGTAAGGCCCCGTTCCCGAGACGCTTACAGCTGGTCAATCATTGCACATAAAACATAAAACATATATTTAGGTGTACTAAAACAACACAGCGGAATAATTAAAAATCATTTCATTATAATTGCTTTCGCAAAATAATACAACATTCATGATCGTCACAAAATATTGTTTGTTCGCATTACAATGCAAAACGTCATAATTTAAACAATGGATGCCATCCCAAAAATGCCAACTAGCTGCCCCGTGCCATCCTCAGCAACCTTACCTGCCAACTGGAAAATACATAAAAGTCAGCGTTGCTGAGTGAGTTCTAGTTTTATAAATAAAATACTTTTCTTTCGATTAAAACCGTACATTACTTTCGTAAGCGATCATACATCATACGTACAAATAGATAATCTTATTATTATCTTTCATCATCTTCAACTTACATTCATTCATTCATACTCTTATCGTATATTTCGTTCGATCATTATTATTTTCACTTCTCTATGCTCCAGGCTAATGCCTCGAGCTATACCCCAAACATCATGCACAAGGCGGGTACTGGATCGAAGACTATAAATAGACTTCAAACATCATGCCCGAGGTGGGCCCAGCACCTGGGTATCATCATTTGGACCATGCCATGTGCTCTACCCCAAACATCATGCACAAGGCGGGTACTGGACCGAAGACTATAAATAGACTTCAAACATCATGCCCGAGGCGGGCCCAGCACCGGGGTAAGCGACAATGGTCCCGTACGTATGGTCAGTCACAAAGACTAGACCCCAGTGTGCATCCTTCTGGGTTAGCTAACCCGCACACCATTGAGCTAACACCCTTCACTGGGTGTGAACCTCCTTACAATGCTTGCAAGACTTTTCTTACTTCTGATCGTTCATTAATGCATGCATTCATTCTTACTTCTCATTAGTTATCTTCCACTTTCGTTGAGTAATACTTTACATAAGCATATACATACGTCACACCACGTAAGGTCACGACATAAACATAACATGGAACAACATCATCACAACAGCATACAAAGCATGCAAAACATAAACAAGCACAGTCCCCCATAAAACCTCCTTTCTCATCACTTAAGCTCTACATCCCAAAATCTCAGAAAATTCTGTCTCCTTAAAGAAATGCGGATGAGCAAACAAATGCAGATGGACAGACAAATGCGGATGAAGAAACCAATGTGGATGAACACCTCAGAAAATATTCCAAGTGTCCTAAAGAAATGCGCATGAACCAAATGCGGATGACTGAAGCAAATGCGCATGGACAAACAAATGCGGATGAACATACAAAAAATACGGATGAACACTTAACTAATGCGGATGAACAACACATGCAAATATTCAAACTTAATGCGGATGATTAATAACCTGAAACCGCATCTTATACAAAAATCGGTTCCCAATCCTCATTCTTATACATTCATCGCACTGATCTAGCATGCTAATCTCTTAGAACACGCATACAACCACGTAAACCGAGCAAAACATGCAGGCCCTAACACACCCCATAAAAGAACAGGGCCAAACTTACAGTACAAAATACTGGACATATTAAAAAGTTAGTTACATGTATTTCCAGCCCCAAAACAGGTTTAAAACATAGAAAACGGGGATCTAGAACTCACCTTAGCAGCCTTCGAATATGACTTCCTTCAAACTCGTCTGCACTATGAGTTCCACCACCTAGAAACCCACCAAAAACACACACCCAAACACAACAAAACACACATAAGCATACAACCGAGGCATAGGCCGGCCAAGAACAACTTAAAACCAAGAATTCTTACCTTGAATTCGGTTTCCTTGTTCTTCCTTCTTCAAACCCTAAACTTTTCTCTGTTTTCTCTCTCTAAATCCAATGAAAAGGAAAATATTCAGAAAGGTGTGGGTGGCCATCACCTTTTTACACCCACTTTTATTCTTTTTGTCCTTTTTGACACCTTTAGCCCCTCAACTTGGGTTAAATTGTGTTTCTTCCTTTTTATCTGCTTTTATTCTTTCTTTCTAGTCTTTTAAAATTTTCCGGGTGTTACAAGTCCACCCCCCTTATATAGGTTTCGTCCCTGAAACCTGTTATTCCTCGAACACATATGGGTAATGCTGCCTCATCTCTTCTTCAGTCTCCCACGTAGACTCAGATCCCTTCCTGTGCTTCCACTGTATGCGCACAAGAGGAACCACTTTATTCCTTAACCGTTTCTCGTTGCGGTCAATGATCGCCACTGGTTGCTCCACATAATTTAGCCTTTCATCAACTTCAATATCCCCCAGTGGTACAACCATATCCTCGTCAGCTAAACACTTCCGCAGATGAGATACATGGAATGTCGGGTGAATTCCACTTAACTCATCGGGTAACTCCAACCTGTAGGCCACCTCTCCTACTCGAGCAATGATTCGGAAAGGCCCTATGTATCTCGGGCTCAACTTTCCCTGCTTTCTAAACTGAATGATACCTTTCCAAGGTGAGACTTTCAACATAACTCTATCGCCCACCTGGAACTCAATCGGTCTACGTCTCTTATCAGCATACGACTTCTGCCTATCTTTGGCTGCCTTCATAAAGGCTTTGATCTTTTCGAGCTTCTCAGTCATAGCCTCAATCACCTCAATACTTCCTAACTCCTTCTGAGCAATATCACCCCAACAAACGGGTGTTCTACATCTCCTACCATATAGCATCTCATAAGGGGGCATACCAATGCTGGCATGATAACTGTTATTATATGAGAACTCAGCTAACGGTAAGTGGTCATCCCAACTACCTCCAAAATCAATGACGCATGCCCGAAGCATATCCTCAAGTGTCTGAATGGTTCTCTCCGACTGGCCATCCGTCTATGGATGATAAGCCTTGCTGATGTGTAACCTCGACCCCATTGCATCATGAAATCTCTTCCAGAACTTAGATGTAAACCGAGTGTCACGATCAGAAACAATAGACACCGGCACACCGTGACGAGTTACAATCTCCCAGATGAATAGATCCGCTAACTTCTCAGATGAATACATCTCTCAGATCGGTAGGAAGTGAGCACTCTTTGTCAGACGGTCGACTATCACCCATATGGCATTGTTCCCCTTCACGATACGCAGTAGCTTCGTGATAAAGTCCATGGTGATATGCTCCCACTTCCACTTGAGTATATCCAAAGGTTGGATCTTCCCGTACGGCTTTTGATGCTCGGCCTTCACTTGCAAGCAAGTAAGACACTTACTCACATACTCCGCTACATCGCGCTTCATACCCGGCCACCAAAAATCTTTCTTCATGTCTTGATACATCTTTGTAGCACAGGGATGAATGGAGTATCGAGTCTTATGAGCTTCATCCATAATCCTCCCACGTAAATCCCAGTAACGAGGGATCCACATCCGTCCGAATCGGGTTTTAACACCTAGAGTGTCTTCACCCAATTCCGCGACTAGACCTCTCATCCTTTCAGAGTTAAGATGATCTTCCTTCAACGCCTCATCTTGAAACTCCTTGACCTTCTTCATCACATCGGAGGTCAAAATCAATTGGTAAGCCTTCACCCGGATTGGTTCAAGCCTCTCTTTTCGGCTGAGGGCATCCGCCACTACGTTGGTTTTGCCCGGATGGTAATGGATTTCACAATCATAATCCTTTATCAGTTCCAACAATCTCCTTTGCCTCATGTTCAAATCTTTCTGCTCGAAGAAGTACTTCAAGCTCTTATGGTCAGTGAAGATGGTGCACCTCGTCCCGTACAGGTAGTGCCACCAAATTTTTAATACAAAGACCACAGCTACAAGCTCTAAATCATGAGTAGGGTAATTAACCTCATGAACCTTCAATTGTCGGGATGCGTAAGCTATAACCTTTCCTCGCTGCATCAGTACGCAACCCAAACCCGAGTAAGAAGCATCTGAATAAACCACCAGATCCTCGCTCCCTTCAGGTAATGATAAGACAGGAGCTTGAGTCAACCTTGCCTTTAACTCCTCAAAAGCACTCTCTTGAGCTTGACCCCATACAAACTTCACATCCTTACGGGTCAACTTAGTCAATAGAGAAGCTATCTTAGAGAAGTCTTGAATGAATCTCCTATAATATCCCGCCAACCCCAAGAAACTACGAATCTCAGATGGCGTCCTTGGAGACTTCCATAGCATCACAGCTTCCACTTTTGCCGGGTCCACCATAATCCCCTCGGGATTCACCACGTGACCCAAAAACTGAACCTCGCACAACCAGAATGCGCACTTGGAGAACTTAGCATACAACTTCTCCCTTCTCAACGTCTCTAACACCTCTCGAATGTGACCGGCATGTTCCACCTCGCTCTTCGAATAAATCAAGATATCATCGATGAACACAATCACTGATTTATCCAACATCGGCCGACACACTCTATTCATCAGATCCATAAAAGCAGCTGGCGCGTTGGTTAAACCGAAAGACATAACGAGGAACTCGTAGTGTCCATAACGCGTACGAAAAGCTGTTTTAGGAATATCCTGCTCCTTCACCTTCAGCTGATGGTAACCAGATCGGAGATCTATTCTTGAAAACCAACTGGCACCTTGGAGCTGATCAAACAGGTCATCAATCCTCGGCAATGGATACCGATTCTTCACCGTCAACTTGTTCAGCTCGCGGTAGTCAATACACATCCTCATACTACCGTCCTTCTTCTTTACAAACAAAACCGGGGCACCCCATGGAGTGATACTCGGTCTAATGAACCCCTTATCAAGCAACTCTTGCAGTTGATCCATCAATTCCTTCAGCTCAGAGGGGGCTAACCGATACGGTGCCTTAGCAACAGGTTGGTCACCGGGTATCAGGTTGATCTGAAACTCGATCTCACGGTCTGGCGGCACACCTGGTAAATCTTCAGGAAACACATCTGGGAACTCACACACAACCGGTACATCTGACAGTTATGGTGTTGGCGTATCAACATCTTTTACGTAGGCCAAGTAGGCACTACATCCACGCCTCATACACTTTCCTTCCACAGCCATTGAAATCACCTTCGGAATGGTCGTAACATGATCACCGTAGATCGTCACCAAACTCCCGTCAGGCGCTGTCAGTCCAATCATCTTCTTGCGACATACGATATTCACCTCGTAGGCCGCTAACCAGTCCATTCCCAGGACTACATCGAAACCGCCTAAGGTCATCACGAATGGTCTAACTGGAAATTTATGACCTTCTACATCGAAGGGCTCGTCAATACTCCTACTCCTTAAAGGCAACTTAGCATAAAAGGCAGCAGAAATAAAGGTCTTACTAGCACCGGAGTCAAATAACACGGAGGCAAGAGTTTGGTTTACTAGGAACGTACCTGACATAACATCGGGGTCCGTCTTAGCCTCCTCCTAGGTCATCGTGAATGCTCTGGAGCTTGCTTTCTGCCCTTCGGTTCCAGTCGTCTTCTTCACTCCGGAACTCTCAGCCCTTGGCTTCTTGCATTCCCTGCTCATGTGAACCTCTCCACCACAGTTAAAACATCTGGCCATATGACAATCCTTTGCTATATGCCCTGTCCTCCACACAGGAAGCATACATTCAATCCCCGCCTACATTCTCCGAAATGCTCCTTTCCACATTTGCCACACCTCTTCGACCCCGCACCAGATGTGATCACACGGCGGTCATCCACCCATATTCGCTTGTTGTTTGTCGACGCACCACCCCTACCAAACCTCTTCCCGTTCCAGTTCTGGTCACCACCACTTTTCTTACTCACCTCAGCCACCACCACTTCCCATTCATCATACAGCCTCCCTGCCAGATCAACCACTGACCTAAACGTGCTCGGTCGGGCGGCGATCATGTGCCTGCGGATGTCCGCCGGCAAGCCCTGAATGTATCTCTTAATCTTTTGTGACAAGGGTGTCACCTGATCTGCACCAGTCGTGCCATCTCATTGAATTTGGTGGTATATTGCTGATGTGTCATGGTTCCCGCCTCCAGCTGTAGGAACTCCCTCTCAACCTTGTCGAGCTCTCGGTGAGGACAAAACTCCTCGATCACTAGTTTCTTGAACTCATTCCACCTCATCCTGCCAATCGCTCTACTACCCTCGGCCTGGACAATATTGTCCCACCAATATAGGGCCGAGTCCACAAATGAATGAGTGGCAAACTTCACCTTCTGATCTTCCCGGCACTTGCTGATATCTAGAACAGCTTCCATCTCTCTCACCCACCGGTGAGCAGCAGCCGCAGTGCCATTTCCGTCAAAAGTTGGGGGCTTGCATCTTTGAAATGCCCCATAGTTACAGCCTCGTGCTGCCTCCGACACAGGCTCTTCTTCTTCTTCCTCATCAGTAGAGACAACCGTCTCAGTCCCCGGTTGCTCCCTTACTCCCGAGGACCGGTTCCTCTCCTTCCTTTCCCCTTCTCTTACAGCCTTTATTACTTCGGTCACTACAGACGGTAATATCGTCTGCATGACCTGATGAACCTCCACTACAACAACCTCCTTCACCGAGGCCCTTAAGTTAGCACTTTCATCACCACCCTCCGGATGAGGGGTCTAGGGCTCTTCGTGAGCCACCTCTTTAGCCCTAGGCCTTCCTCTCGTGACCCGTGGTCCAGCACCACGTCCACCACGACCTCCACCTCGAGAAGCCTTCGAAGATCTACCGCCGGCCATCCTCTAACACGCTATAAGATTCAAACACCAACACAATCATTCAAGGTAACAACTCAGTTTATGTCAAGTATAGTAAGTCCCTAATTACAGTGGCCAGTTGTGATTAGCCACTTACTTTACTCTTCATACCCCAAGCATTTCCTATCCTGACTACATCAGTATCTAAATCTACTAAGAAGCACATAAATCACATAACATGCGCACGTGATACCAGTTAACATTAAGAAAATACCTGATGTCCCATTCTCAGTTTAAGTTTAGGTTTCTTTTGAAAATATTTACCCGTTTCACTTAAACTTTGGCTCTGATACCAACTTGTAAGGCCCCGTTCCCGGGACGCTTATAGCTGGTCAATCATTGCACATAAAACATAAAACATATATTTAGGTGTACTAAAACAACGTAGCGGAATAATTTAAAATCATTTCATTATAATTGTTTTTGCAAAATAATACAACATTCATGATCATCACAAAATATTGTTTGTTCACATTACAATGCAAAAACATCATAATTTAAACAATGGATGCCATCCAAAAAACACCAAGTAGTTGCCCCGTGCCATCCTCATCAACCTTACCTGCCAACTGGAAAATACATAAAAGTCAGTTTTGCTGAGAGAGTTCTAGTTTTATAAATAAAATACTTTTCTTTCGATTTAAACCATACATTACTTTCGTAAGCGATCATACATCATACGTACAAATAGATAATCTCATTATTATCTTTCATCATCTTTAACTTAAATTCATTCATTCATTCATTCATTCATACTCTTATCGTATATTTCATTCGATCATTATTACTTTCACTTCTCTATGCTCCAGGCTAATGCCTCGAGCTATACCCCAAACATCATGCACAAGGAGGGTACTGGACCGAAGACTATAAATAGACTTGAAACATCATACCCGAGGCGGGCCCAGCACCGAGGTATCATCATTTGGACCATGCCATGTGCTATACCCCAAACATCATGCACAAGACGGGTACTGGACCGAAGACTTTAAATAGACTTCAAACATCATGCCCGAGGAAGGCCCCGCATCGGGGTAAGCGACAATGGTCCCATACGTATGGTTAGTCATAAAGACTAGACCCCAGTGTGCATCCTTCTGGGGTAGCAAACCCGCACACCGTTGAGCTAACACCCTTCACTGGGTGTGAAACTCCTTACAATGCTTGCAAGACTTTTCTTACTTCCGATCGTTCATTAATGCATGCATTGATTCTTACTTCTCATTAGTTATCTTCCACTTTCGTTGAGTAATACTTTACATAAGCATATACATACGTCACACCACGTAAGGTCACGACATAAACATAACATGGAACAACATCATCACAACAGCATACAAAGCATGCAAAACGTAAACAAGCACAGTCCCCCATAAAACCTCCTTTCTCATCACTTAAGCTCTACATCCCAAAATCTCAGAAAATTCTGTCTCCTTAAAGAAATGCTGATGAGCAAACAAATGCGGATGAACAGACAAATGCGGATGAATAAACCAATGCGGATGAACACCTCAGAAAATATTCCAAGTGTCCAAAAAAATGCGCATGAACCAAATGCGGATGACTGAAGCAAATGCGCATGGACAAACAAATGCGGATGAACATACAACAAATGCGGATGAACACTTAACTAATGCGGATGAACAACACATGCAAATATTCAAACTTAATGCGGATGATCAATACCCTGAAACCTCATCTTATACTAAAATCAGTTCCCAATCCTCATTCTTATACATTCATCGCACCGATCTAGCATGCTAATCTCTTAGAACAAGCATACAACCACGTAAACCGAGCAAAACATGCAGGCCCTAACACACCCCATAAAAGAACAGGACCAAACTTACGGTACAAAATACTGGACATATTAAAAAGTTAGTTACATGTATTTCCAGCCCCAAAACAGGTTTAAAACATAGAAACCGGGGATCTAGAACTCACCTTAGCAGCCTTCGAGTATGACTTCCTTCAAACCCGTCTGCACTATGAGTTCCACCACCTAGAAACCCACCAAAAACACACACCCGAACACAACAAAACACACATAAGCATACAACCGAGGCATAGGCCGGCCAAGAACAACTTAAAACCAAGAATTCTTACCTTGAATTCGGTTTCCTTGTTCTTCCTTCTTCAAACTCGAAACTCTTCTCTGCTTTCTCTCTCTAAATCCGATGAAAAGGAAAATATGCAGAAAGGTGTGGGTGGCCATCACCCTTTTACACCCACTTTTATTCTTTTTGTCCTTTTTGACACATTTAGCCCCTCAACTTGGGTTAAATTGTGTTTCTTCCTTTTTATCTGCTTTTATTCTTTCTTTCTCGTCTTTTAAAATTTTCCGGGTGTTACAAACATGACAAGGTGATAGCCTATGCTTCGAGACAACTCAAGGTGCACGAGAAAAACTACACCACCCATGACTTAGAACTGGGTGCAGTAGTTTTGGCCTTGAAGATCTGGAGACATTACTTGTACAATACCAAATGCACCATTTACATCGCTCACAAGAGTCTTCAGCATATCTTTGAGCAAAAAGAGCTGAATATGAGGTAGCGACGCTGGGTAGAGTTATTAAATGATTATGACTGTGCTATTAAGTACCACCCGAGAAACGCAAATGTGTTTGCAGATGCCTTAAGCAGGAAGGAAACTACTAAGCCTTGATTACAAGTTTACAGCTTACTATTAGCACTCAATTACCGGAACAAATCAAGGAAGCTCAGACAGAAGCTTTGAAAGTAAAAAATGTTGAATCTGAATCATTACGTGTGATGGACCAGCAATTTGTGGTGAAAGCCAATGGAATCCGCTACTTCATGGATAGACTTTGGGTGCCTTTGTATAGAAACCTAAAGGACTTGGTTATGAGTGAAGTACATAAGTCTAAGTACTCTATACATCCTAGTTCGGACAAGATGTATCATGATTTGAAGGCGCACTATTGGTGGCCTAATATGAAGGCGGACGTAGCTACCTATGTGAGTAAGCGTTTAGCCTGCTCTATGGTGAAGGTTGAGTACCAAAATCCATCTGGGTTACTGCAACAACTTGAAATTCCTTTGTGGAAGTGGGAGTAGATTTCCATGGACTTTATTACCAAATTACGCAAGACACCTAGTGGTTGTGACACGATATGGGTAATTGTGGGGCAATCAAAAAAATGGACAAAATGGATAAGCTAACCCAGATCTACCTGAAGGAAGTAGTATCTAGACACGGTGTACCTATTTTGATCATTTCTGGCAATCATTGCAGAACTTTTTGGGTACACGCTTAGACATGTGTACCACTTACCACACTCAGACGGACGGTCAGAGCAAGCGCACCATTCGAACTCTAGAGGACATGTTGCGAGCCTGTGTGATAGATTTTGGGAACAATTAGGAAGTCCATCTACCTTTGGAGGAATTTTCTTACAACAATAGTTATCACACTAGCATTAAGACAACACCATTTGAGGCGTTGTATGGGCAAAATTGTAGATCACTAGTTTGTTGGGCGGAAGTTGCTGATAGTGAATTGACTAGCCCCGAATTGGTGCATGAAACTACCGAGAAGATTGTACAGATTCAAAATCGTATGGCTGCAGCACGAGACTGACAAAAGAGCTATGCAGACAAGCGACGAAAACCCTTGGAGTTTCAGGTCGGCGACAAAGTTTTACTGAAAGTCTCACCATGGAAAGGTGTGATTCGATTTGGCAAAAGGGGCAAGCTTAATCTGAGATATGTTGGACCATTTGAGATTCTAGAAAGAATAGGTCCAGTGGTGCATCGATTAGACCTGCTTGATTCGTTGAGTGGAGTTCACAATATATTTCATGTCTCTAATCTGAAAAAGCGTTTATCCGACGAGACGTTTGTTGTACAGCTCTAGGAAGTGCAAGTAGATGAACAATTACGAAACATTGAAGAACCTATTGAGGTGATGGACCGTGAGGTCAAGACCCTTAAGCAATGCAAGATACCCATAGTCAAAGTTCATTGGAACTCAAGACGTGGACCAGAATTCACGTGGGAACGTGAGGATCAGATGAAGCTTAAGTATCTTCATCTGTTCTAAACAATGATGATAGCCGGCGAAGGTATTGATTAAACTTTGGGACGAAATTTCTTTCAACATGGGGATGATGTGACAACTCATCCGATTTCTTTGTGCTAATGCAGTAGACCAGTGATGTAACACAACCATGTAACGCAATTTTCGGGACGAAAATTCTTTCAACATGGGGATAATGTGACATCCGGTAATTTTCCATTAACAAACTCTGTTAGTCTCGTTAAGTCTTGCATACACGCGTTGTGGGTACACACAAGTTGTCATTGGGCGTTGGTGACTTAATAATAATTAACCTTGTGAAACAAGTAATAACTTAATTATTAATTTTGATTATTAATTTGTGTTCATATAAATTATGAACTTTATATATATTTTAATTTTGAATTCCACTTTATAACGTGACAATGTGTACTATGTAATCTATGTGTAGTGTTTTCTAGCTAAAATATTTAATTATTACTAGTTGGTAATAATCCATCTGTTATGTGGTTAGAAATTAACTAAAGAGGATTAAAAGCTTGGTCTTTATAAAATACAAACATGAGGGTTTAATTAGTAAAATTTTAATTAGCCTATATTAAAAAAAGAAACAAACCCTAATCCCCCTCGCCACCCCTTGCGCGGCCAAGATCAAGACACACACACACAGTCACGAATTCATGAAGAACACCAAGCAAGATTTTGATTTTGATTGAGATTAAAGTGTTACAAGTTGTTTATAAGTGCTAATAATCTTTTAAACACACCTAAAGGTAAGTATTTAACAAGTTTTTCTTGGTTTAGATACTTTAAGAACCCTAATTCTAAAATTATGTATAAAGTTCAAAATTGATGATTGCTTGATGATAATATGTTGATAATTATGTGTATGAATGTTGGGTTATGATGATTATGCAAGAATTCCATGGTTTGATCATATAGTTCATATATTGCCTAAAGTAGAAACATTTTTTATGGGAATTCATGTTTTGATGATTAATGTATGTTAGGTGGGTTGTTATGATTGCTATGAACTAGATTAGGGATGTTATTGATGAATTTGGGATTGAAATTGATGAATACATAGATTTTGGATATCACTTTCCCAAAGGGGAAACTTTATTTATATGAAACATGTGATTTTGTGATTTGATCATGATTAGGATATTAGGAGCATGCTAGAGTTATCATGGATGATGTCTAAATGTTTAGATTATGATAGTTAGGTCATATGGTTAGTTGATGAATCTATGGGAAAATATAGGTGTTCTTGAAAAATGTGCAAGTATGGTAGTATGTGCAAGATTATGAGTTGTGATGCAATATAGTAATTAAATATCATTATGTTGGCTACTGGCTTGTATGAATTGTATTTGAGTATGTGATGATGGGTATCATACACACGTGCGAATTTGAGGCCCTTACTTTGTAGGATTGGTAGGGTTTAGGGTGTGTAGTCGTGAGTGGCTTCACATGGCATGTTGTGAGTGAGTAAACCCAATGTGTATTGTAAAGGAATCTAATTGCGAACCTGCTTAGTATGACAAATTGGTTTGCGTGCGTTGTGTGATAACATAAGTTAGCATGAAGAGCATGATGAGACTTAAGAGTTGCAATATGGCATATGTGAATAACTTGTATACTATTCTGTGATGGTATAATGATTTATGACTTATTGTGCTTGGTCAAACAAGAATCTAACTTGACATGTCACCAAAGGGTCAAACGGGTCAACTAGGGAAAAATGTTTTATTGTTCACCATATCACTTGGGTGAAGGTGTTTATTGAGCACCTAGGGTTGTTATGTTTTCTATGTACACGTACTTATGTACTTGCATGTTCTAGGTAACCTGTGACGGGTTATCTTTACACTTATCGTTAGTTCCTTGTTATTGTTCGTTTGCGCACCAGGTGAGTTCATGCCCCAGTTTAAATACACTCTCTTTTGGGGGAGATAGCATACTCTTTTACAAACGCTTTATTATTATAAGTTGTGTGTAGTGTAACATAGTGTGATATACCTTGAAAGTCCTCACACTTTCGGATCGTTAATATTGATAACCATCGGGATATTTTGGGTAGTAATACTGGGTCTGACAAGCCCCACCCATGCGAATCGAGGTCAAATGGGTGCAATATTGTCCTAACACAAACATCGTCACGACCTGGTATGTCGTGACGGGAGGCAAACAAACAAAACACAATCAGCTTCGATCGCGAAATCGCTATCATTATTACTTATGATTATAGACTAGCTATCTATTTCAATGCACTTCTTAAATTTTACAACAGTTATTGTTTATGTTAACGTAAACTCTTGAACTCACCAACCTCTATGTTGACTGTTTTAGTATGCTATTCTCAGGTCGTTAACACCAGTTGCCAGTAGGAGCACATCACAAGCCTAGCATACATATTAAAGTTTCATACTATGTCTTGACATTTGGTTTTCAACTTAATTGTGTTTACAAACTATGGGTTAGCGCGTGTTTTGCCAATGTTACATTTTTAGTACTTTGCGTTTGACTTATTTAAAAAATGATTCAACACAGTTTTAAAGTTATAAACTCTCGTTTGATTTAAATGTCTTATATAGTGTCGTTTTGAGTAACTAATGACTTAGATCCTGGTTTGTTCACACGCCTCGCGGTAGAACCCTGCACGTGGAATTTGAGGGTGTGACAAAAAATTATTTATCATGAAATTAAATTAAAAAGAAAATAAAAATAAAAAAATAAAAAAAAAATACGGGTTGCCTCCCGCATTGCGCCTGTTTTTAACGTCTTTGGCATGACTTTTTGAAATCTCATTCAGTCAAGTGCAACCCCCATCAAAACGTGTTGGACCAAAAGAACCAATGAGCCTGATCAGAAAAACCTTTAAGTCCCACAGACATTACAACAACTGAAGTAGTCTGCAACAGCTGAAGACATCAACTGATAACAAAGTCTGAAGTGAAAGAGCTGAAGACAAAGTCTGAAGTGAAAGAACTGAAGACAAAGTCTGAAGACAAAAGCTGAAGACAAAGACTGAAGACCAAGTTTCAGATGTTGTCACAACAGCTGAAGAAGACCTCTTCAATAGTTGTGATGGTTTCCTTTCAGTAGTTATATTTTCCTTTCAGTTCTTTTGTAATCAGTAGTTTTATGTTTCTTGTAATCAGTACTTGTAGTTTCAGTAGTTTTAGTTTCATCTTGTACTTAGCATACTCTGAGATGTTCTCAGTTGTTGTGAACATTCTCAGTAGTTTGCTTACTTTCAGTTGTTTGTAATAATTCTGTTAAATGTCACTATCAAGTGACATCAGCAGACGTCACATTCCTTTATATAAGGAATGTTGACCTAATTGTAAGGTGTGAAGCTTAGCGGCTGACATACCGAAGCATTTGTGCATGAATGATATTATCCCTTTTGCAGAAAACCCTGTTTCTCTATAACCGTGTACTGTTCCATTGAATATCTATTGTGTTCTTGCTATATTTGTCTAATTCTTGTTCTAATTCCGCTGCAATTCAACTCTAATTGATCAAACTTAGATCGCTGATCCTGTCAAATGGTATCAGAGCAGGTTAATCATTGATCGGTTTAACAATTGATCATTGAAACTGCTATTTCGATATCTAAAGTTTGATCGAATTAGCATATTTGCAAGAATTGGTTATAGAGATTGATCTTCTGCTGCTTCTGGTTATTCAATTTGAGTTTCTTCTTGGTTCATATTGAGTTTGTTGTGTTTTTGTGCTAAATCTGTTGAAACTTGATTGAATTGGTTTGAATCTGAGAATGACTACTCCATCTAATGACCCTCACAATACTGGCTCCTCAACCAAGCCTCGATGCTGGTTAGGAGTGAGTATAACATATGGCAACGAAGATGGCTCCATCACCTGTCTGTTAACAGTTCAGGTTAGTGGACATCTGTGGTTCACGGTCCACACAAGCCTATGGTGAACAATCCGGAGACCAACCAAATGGTTCCGAAGAAGAAGGAGCAATACTCAGATGAAGATCGTAAACTGTTTGAGATTGATGCTAAAGCCCATGGAATTCTGGCCATGGCACTGCCTAATGAAATCTATTCTGGGCTTATGCATCATGAAACTGCTCATGACCTCTGGAATGCTTTGAAGGAACAATTCGGAGGAACTGATGAGGTCTTAGCAAACAACAGAGAAATCCTCGCCCAACAATATGAGACATTCTCTCATAGGAAGGGTGAGACACTGACTCAACAGTTTGAGCGTTTCTCCTGCTTGATCTCTGAGCTGAAAATGGTCAAGCATGAGTATACTAACAGCCTGATGAATAACAGATTCCTCAGATCACTGCCT
The DNA here is from genome assembly GCA_025506505.1 of Flaveria sonorensis. Classification (NCBI taxonomy): domain Eukaryota; kingdom Viridiplantae; phylum Streptophyta; class Magnoliopsida; order Asterales; family Asteraceae; genus Flaveria; species Flaveria sonorensis. The sequence continues at coordinate 60,539,399 of CM046433.1, read as the reverse complement.
GAGAGATGGGACACATACACCATTGTCCTACGCTCCAGTGCAAATATGGATAGCCTATCTCTCACCCCACTCCATGGGAAACTGCTTACATTTGAAAGAGAGATAGAGCAGAAAAGGAAACTGGCATCATCAGGAAAGCTCACTGATGACTTTGTACCAGAGAACACTGCCTTGGTTGGTCATGAGTAAGAATATGCTGGATCAGAAAGCCATTATGATGAGCATATAGATTTCTCTTCAAACAGTTCTGATCATGCATTTGTTGGTGTTGACAGTCATTCTGGGTGTAATAGTGATAATTTATGCTTTATCATGGATGATTTGAAGGGTATTGCTGATGATGATTTAGAAGAGATGGATATTTTGAGCCAAATGGCCTTGATCAATATCAGATCTCAAAAGTTATACAAGAGAACTGGTAGGAAATTTCCAGGACTCTCTGGCAAAACCAAAGTTGGTTTTGACAAGAGTAAGTTGAGGTGTCACAAATGCCACAGGCTTGGGCACTTTGCAAGAGAGTGTAGATCAACTGGATCTAACTCCTCTGCACCCTTTGTGACCTTTCCAAGCAATAGTTCACAAAAAAAAAGGGCAACATCCTGCTAGTTCTGGTCATCACTCATAACAATCTCCTGCATATTTTGTCCCTCAGGGTCAATGCCATATCCATATCCCTGCTATTACATGCCACAACCAAATCCAGTTCAAGTTCCTATAGCACAACAACCTCAAGCCCTACCTGAGCCTCAACCATCTCCATCACAATCTCAACCTCATCACAGCTTCTTCACACCAGGAGTTGTTGACTGGAGCAGCTTACCAGATGATCTTTCTGGTTTCAATGAGCAATTATTTGCTGGTGCTGGTCAACATGGTGGTGAACATCCTTTTAGGAATCTTGCTCTCATGGCCTGGAGTCTACTGAGGGTTCCTGCTCCAATACATCATCTTCACAGGTAACCCAGGTATCTTCTGAGGCTAAAGCCAAGTTATGTTCTGAATCATGCATACCTGCCTTTGTCTCTATTAGAGAGGCAAATGTAGCTTTAATCAATCAAAATCTTGAGCTTGAGAAAACTATTTCCAAAAGAAAAGCTGAGTATGAGTCTGCTCTTAATGACAAAGATGATGAGATTTACAAGCTTAAATGCCAACTTAATGATGAAAAGGCTAAGGTAGAGGTCATACTTGAGAACCACAGAAGTCTCAAAGAGACACTTGCAGCTACCCAAGTTGAGTGTGACCGCTGGGTAACATCCTGCAAGGGATTTGAAATGCTTCTCAGCAAGCAAACAGCTTCAAATGTGAAGTTTGGAATAGGTTACAATCATACTGCACCACCTACTGATTTTACTTCAAAATCAATAGTAAAATCTGAAGGTGAAAGTAATTTCCAAACCACATCATCATGTGATTCATCCTCAAATGATAATACAAAATTAGAGGATGAAGTCAGTGTTAAGATCTCAGCAAATCAATTGCCTGATGGTTTAAATGCTGATAAACACATGAAGCTGAGCAATTCAGATGTTGTCCCTCAAAGTACTCCAAGTACTGAAGGGCAAGTCACAACATCTGAAAAGCATTTCAAATCTGCTGAAATAAAAGGATTAACAACTGCTGAGGAATCTATCATACGGTCTTTCAGGAGATAGAGAACAGCTGAAGAACAAGTCTTCAGTTGTTACCGATCCTTCAGTACTTAACACAAGTACTGAAAGGAGGAAAGTACTGAAGATCACACCTTCAGTAGTTTCCACTTCAGCAGTTGATCAATCCAAGATGAAGAATAAGCCATGTGAAATATGTGGTAAATTCAATCATCTATCTGATGAATGCTGGTACAAAAAGGGTTCCAAACTCAACAGAGATAAGCTCATTAAAGAAGAGATTAATAAAATGAAAAATGAGTTTGAGACCAAGTTTGTACCACAGTCATCTCAAACTGATAAACCCAAGGCCTCACCAAAATCCAAAAAGAAGGATGGGGTTTATCAGAAAACAGCTGATAGTGTTCCTCATGATAAACATCAGACTAAGTCTGTGAATTTCAAGAAGGAGGAAATGGTGGGTCACAGGAACTCATCAAAAACAAGTACTGATGTGTCAAATGAGCTGAAGGCTTTAGCAACAAATCAGACACAACTTGTTATGATGGTTCAGCATTTGTTGGGGAGAGTTAACCAACTAGATGCACCTGTGATCAAACCACTGAAAAGGAAATCCAAGCCCAAATCTAAGAAATCCATTTCAGCACCATCTCCACCTTCATCAGCTGTTAATCATGAGAAACAAGTTATGGTTAAATCTGTTGATGAAAACAGACCCAAAACCAAAAAGGTTTGGGTCTCTAAAGCTAACTAGTTTCTTATGATAAATGCAGGGTTCTTCAGCATGCCAAAGAAGCATCTGGTATGTAGACAGTGGAGGATCTATGCATATGACTGGGAGCAGTTCTCTTCTTAATGACTACTCTCAAGGAAAGAAGGGATTTGTCTCATTTGGAAATGATGCTAAGGGTTACATCATCGGGAAAGGATTTGTGTCAAATGGAGAAATCAGATTTGATGATGTTAACCATGTGGAGAATCTCAAGTATAATCTACTGAGTGTCAGTCAGATGTGTGATAAAGGGCATGTTGCACTTTTCACAAGCCAGAACTGCCGGATTCTGTCTTCCAAAGTTCTGAGGCTGATTGACAAGGTATTGGATGAACATACTCTCCTGAAGGCCAACAGGATAGGAAGAGTATATGCCTTGGATTTGTCAAAGAAGATTGATTTAAAAGGTCATCCTTGCCTGTTCTCCAAGGCCTCTCCTCAGGAATCTAAACTGTGGCATAGAAGGCTGGGTCATGTTAATCTCAAAAACATGAATCAGCTGATCCACAATAGTTTAGTGAGAGGTCTACCAATAAAGGAGTTCCACTGTGATGAAACCTGCACTGCTTGTTTAAAAGGAAAACAACACAAAGTTTCATTCCCTCCTATAGAAGAACCAAAGTCCACTGCCTGCTTGCAATTACTGCACATGGATCTCTTTGGTCCTGTGAGAGTAATGAGCATGGTAATTGTGGATGATTACTCCAGATTTGTATGGACCTTCTTCTTGCATTCAAAGGATGAGGCTGCTCAGACAATTATTAACTTTGTGTTGTATGTTGAGAAGCAGTATTCCCTATCAGTCAAGTGTATAAGAAGTGATAATGGAACTGAATTTAGAAACCATACACTTGATGATTTCTACCTTTCAAAAGGAATCAAGAGGCAGTATAGCATCCCAAGGACTCCAGAACAAAATGGAGTAGTGAGAGAAAGAACAGGACCCTAATTGAAGCTGCAAGGTCCATGTTGGCTGACTCTGGTTTGCCACTGACCTTTTGGGCTGAAGCTGTCAACACAGCATGCTATGTGCAAAATAGAGCTTTAGTGAATCAGAGGTTGATGAAGACTCCTTATGAAGTTCTACATCATTTGGCTCCTCTAATTTCATTCTTCAGAGCATTTGGGTGTCCTTGTTACATTCTCAACACAAAGGATCAACTCCAAAAGTTTGATTCTAAGGTGGATGCAGGGTATTTTGTTGGGTATTCATCCACTTGCAAGGCTTACAGAGTGTTCAACTGCAGAACAAAGATGGTTGAAGAAACCTTGCATGTGAAGTTCAATGAATCTCCTAAGGACAAAATCCCACAAAACCCTGTGGAGTTGTTTGATCTGGACATACTGCAATATGTTCCTTATCAGCCTCCAGCTGTTGCAGATCATGTGAATTCATCACCTTCTGCAGCTAGTCATCCATCTGGTGGTACTGATGTTGATGATGATCCCAGTACTCACCTATTCAAGTTTAGTGATCAACTGCCTGAGTCTACTAAACTTGATGTTCCTGTAGCTTCAGTAGCACCATCCACAACAAATGCTGATGAGATTTCTGAATCCTCTACTTCATTTGACTTGCCATCTAATACTTGGTTTCAAGAATCTGGATCAACATCTGTTGCTGCTGAGCGTGCTACAAACACTTGCACAGATCTCATAGTGTACCAAGAGCTGAAGAATCACCCAATGTCTCAAATCATTGGTGATATCAATGCTGGTGTCTCAACTAGAAGTCAATTGTCCAACTTCTGCTTCTATGCTCTCTTCATCAGTCAGCAAGAGCCAAAGAACTATCATATTGCATTAAGAGACAATGGATGGGTTGATGCCATGCAGCTTGAGCTTCTTCAGTTCAAAAAGCAGCAAGTGTGGGAACTGGTTCCTCTACCCCCAGGTAAGTGTGCAATAGGCACTAAATGGGTGTTTAGGAATAAAACAGATGAAAATGGGCAAATTGTCAAGAACAAGGCCAGACTGGTTGTCCAGGGGTTTTCACAAGAAGAAGGTATTGATTATGATGAAACCTTTGCCCCTGTAGCCAGACTGGAGGCAATTAGATTGTTCTTAGCCTATGCTGCATTCCACAATCTTAAAGTTTTTCAAATGGATGTCAAAAGTGCATTTTTATATGGTAAAATAAAAGAAGAGGTTTATGTGTGTCAACCACCAGGTTTGAGGATAATAAACATCCTGATTGGGTGTATAAACTTGATAAGGCTCTTTATGGGTTGAAACAAGCTCCTAGAGCCTGGTATGAAACACTGTCCAATTTTCTTCTTCAGAATAATTTCACTAGAGGCTCCATAGATAAAACTTTGTTCATTAAGAAAGTGGGTCAGCATAAGCTCCTTGTTCAAATTTATGTTGATGATATTATTTTTGCATCCTCTGATCCACAGTTGTGTGATGCATTTACAAAGTTGATGCAACAAAAATTCGAAATGAGTGCCATGGGAGAATTACAGTTCTTTCTAGGTTTGCAAATCAAACAAAAGGCTGATGGAACTTTCATTCATCAGTCAAAATACACAAAGAGTCTTTTGGAAAAGTTTGATTTACAAAACTGTAAGCCCTGTTCTACTCCCATGTGCAGCACCACACAACTGGATGCAGATCAGAAAGGTAAAGCTGTTGATGAAACACTTTACAGATGTATGATTGGGTCCTTGATGTACTTAACAGCTTCTAGACCAGATATTATGTTTGCAACTTGTGTTTGTGCTAGATTTCAGGCTGCTCCTAAAGAGTCTCATTTGATTGCAGTCAAGAGGATCTTTAGATATCTGCAAGGTACTCAATCTCTAGGTCTTTGGTATTCCACTGGGCACTCTTGCAAATTAGTTGCTTTTTCTGATAGTGACTATGCAGGGTGTAAATTAACTAGAAAATCAACTTCTGGTGGATGTCAATTCCTAGGCAACTGTTTGGTTTCTTGGCAGAGTAAGAAACAAACATCTGTTGCTACATCCACTGCTGAAGCCGAGTACATTGCTGCTGCAAGTTGTACATCTCAGGTACTCTGGCTTCAGAATCAATTATTGGATTATGGCATTACAGAGACTAAGACTCCATTACTAATGGATAGTGCTTCAGCTCTTTGTATTGTCAAGAATCCAGTCCAGCACTCTAGGACCAAACATATTGAGATCAGACACCATTTTATTAGGGATTGTTTTGAAAAAGGTCTGATTGATCCAAAGTTTGTTCCTAGTGCTGATGAGCTTGCAGACATATTTACTAAGCCTTTGGACAGTTCAACTTTCCAAAACCTAGTGTTAAGGCTTGGTATGCTGCAGCTAGAATAAGTGACAACTACTGATGATCTCAGTCAACAAGTACTGATGAGCATTCGTATACTATTGTCACAAATAAGTACTGATAAGTTCTTTTATCCTCAGTAGTTTTCATAACTACTGAAGACTAAATTACTTAAAAGTACTGAAGTACTCTATCTGTTGAAAAGAACTGATGTGGTTACAACTACTGATGTCAGTATAACAGATAAGTACTGATGACCAATGAAACGTCTGAAAATCAGACAAAAAGTCTGATAAGTGTTGAGGTCAGAATGAAACAGCTGATGAGCTAAGAATTGACGACAACAGCTGATGAGAAACTTTTCTCTTCAGTTGTTTCTACAACTGCTGTTTCACTTCATACAACTGAAGCCAAAACCATGTCTTCAGTAGTTTTACAACTACTGATGACTAACACCAAATCTTCAGTTGTTTACAACACCTGAAGCCAAAACCATGTCTTCAGTAGTTTCACAACTACTGATGACTAATACCAAGTCTTCAGTTGTTACAACTTCTGAAAGTTAAAACCAGGTCTTCAGTTGTTTTCAAACAACTGATGACAGCACCAACACTTTCAGTCGTTTTATATCAGCCTTTTCTTACCCTATAAATACCTAAATCTACTTTCAAACGTTTCATTAGCCGTTTTATGTCCTTCACTCTCTCAACAATGGCGACCATGAAACTCAAACCCAGACACAACTGTGTTGCCTACCTCTCGAAATCGGCCTTTTGGAACAAATTTGATAATGCCATCGATCTTATGGTAGATTCCAGTACCGAACCGCTTTTCTTCTGAATCCTACCATATACCCCGATTCCCTAAGCCAATTCTGGACCAACGTCTCTGTGCAAACTGGTGAGAATGATAGCCAAATCACTCTCCAGTCGTTGGTTAACCAAAAACAGGTGGTCATCACTCCAGACATCATTCGACAAACCCTAAATCTACATGATGCCACCTGTGTCACAGAATACCCGAAAGGCACAACTGATATGTCTTTCATCAATAACGGGTATGAAGGAGACTTAAGTGCTACCACCATTCTGAAGAAGCACTTCCATGATGCTGAACGTCTTATATTCCACATGGTGAATGTCTGCCTTGCATCAAAAACCTCCTCATGGGATCAGATGTCCTCCCGATGGCAACAGGTATTATACTCTATCTTTGAACGACAAAATCTAAATTTTTCTGAGATAGTTTTCATGGAACTAAAGGATCTGGCTTTGAAACCTGTGGCAAACAGATGGATATTATATCCCAGGTTTCTCATGGCCATAATTTTAAATCAGCTAAAATCAGACGGCCTTGTTGGCCTTGGAGTCCCTGCTCCGGCTGTATTGCCTGAAGTATACTCCAGGCACAACTCTGACCCTACACTGAAAGGGGCTGCCCGGCTGCTAAAACCCAAGCAGCGGGAACCCACAGCCTCCACTTCCAGATCCAAAGTCCCCACCAAACCCAACACCAAAAAGCCCAAAAAGGCTACTCAGGGAGATGAGTCCCCTGAGGATGCCCCTGTACCACCAATACAGGAAACACTTACTGGTTCTAACCCCCAGTAGTGTCAAAGACTCCACCAGCCCTAGCCGCTCAGGCATCCTCTCAACAGGATCCTGATGCAACCATAATTGGGGATACCACAATGCTGGAACCTATCTCAATTGAGAAGGTTACCATTGAAGAGCACCAGTCACCCCGGGTGCAATCTGCTTCAAACCTATCTCCAAATGCAACCGCCCCTCAAAGCCCAACCATTATAGTTGCACAAGTGCTGAGTCAGCTGCATTCCTCTCCTCCTCCCCAGAAACCAATTACAATGGGGAGAACCTCAACAGCTGAGGAAGAGGACCAAAATGCTGCTGATAACCCACAGCACAGGGGTTATAATGTTCAATCTCCCCGTGTAGAGGAGGAGGTTAGAACATCTGGTGAGGCTGCCACTTCTACTGATTCAGCAAATGAACAGGATGCAGTTGGTAACATCTCTAAGACCTCACCAGAGGCAACTGCCGATGAAGGACTCAGTCCTGAGGCAGGAAGTCCCCAGAACCAAGAACAAGGGGCACATGCTACAACTGATCTACACTCAGGGCATGTACATCCTGATTCAATCAGGAGGTCAGGTGATTCAGCAAAGACTGATGATGACCTGGGCTTTTTCTTCGATGTCTTAGCCCATAACACAATCCTTGAGGCTGAGGTGAGCAGACTCAAAGAACTGCTTGCCAAAATGTCTCAGGATCAAAGTCCATCTGCCCCAATAAACCCACAGATGGCACCTTCATCTGAAGGTTCACCAAACACTCAGCCACTACACTCAACTGAGCCACCAGCCACTGCTTTTGGCACCACCTCTCAGGGACAGAACCCCTCTGAGCAGATGGTTGCTACCTTTCAACATTCCTTACCTCTCATCACTCCCATCATCAATGAGATTGTGCATAAAGCCATTGATGAGAGGATCTCCTCAAATCTACAAACACTTGTTGATGATGCTGTGCAAAAGAAGCTTTCTGCCATTCAAACCCCTGAACCCAATGCACCCAAAAAGGGGGAGTCTAAGGCAGTGAAAGAAAGAAAGAGAAAGAGAGTGGAAGATGAGAAACAACAAGAGAAAGAAAAGGAGTTAGAAAAGGAAAAACAGCTGATCACATACAAGAGAAAGAAAAGTGCTGAAACTCAAAAGCCTGATGAAGAGAAATCATTGGAAGATCTGGTTAAAGAAGCTGATGAAGCTCACAGCAGATCAATGGACAGAATAATAGACCAACTCTTCAGACAGGGCTTTGATACAGCTACATTAGACACTAAGATCAGAAGGCTGGAGATTAAAGAGATACAAGAGAGATGGGCCAGTTACAGTGTGATGGAAAGGGAGAGGTTGGAGATAATGATCAGGTTTATTGCAAAATACTTGGGAAGATCATTAATTGAGATTAAATCATGGACCAGAGACAGTATTCTAGCAATAACCACCAGAATCTGTGCTTCTGAAGCATTCAATAAGGGGTTGATTATCGAAGCCTTAGATGAAGCAGGTGCTGGGAAGAGAACTGATATGGCCAAGCTTTCCAAAGCCAAACTTACCACCAAAACGCTAGATCAGCCTTCCCAAACTCCCACTCAAAAACAACCAACCCCACAACTCTCCAAACCAATCCCTAAACCTAAACTTAAACCAACTCAACCCTCAAAACCAACTCCCTTACCCCAAAAACCACCTCAAACCACATCCAATGATGCACCCAGAAGGAGGAGAAGGGTGTTGAGGATGGAAGAAGAAGAAGAAGAAGAAGATGAAGAAGACAGTCTGCCAATCTCTGCTGTTCTAAAAATACCTGAGCCCAGAAGTCAACAAATGATCACACCAGACTTTCAGAGGCAAATGGTGAAAGTTAAGATTGAAGAAGAAGAACAGCAGAAACAGCACGATGAGCAACTTTTGAAGATGGTTGACAAAGAGTTTCCTCAGTCATCATCTATACAAGCCATGAAGAAACACGCTCAAAGGCTGTATGCTCTCAGGCATACCTTTCAATATCAAAAGGAGAGAGTAAGGATTTGGCCAGACCCCAGGGTTAGTTCTAGAATTCATAAGAAATCCATACCAAGTAGATACAATGGTCAAGTGAGAAACACCATAGATGCTGTTATTATGTTGGACATTGTAGTCTCACCCATGGGAGATACTTGAAGACTTCAAGAGAGCCTACAAGTCAAAGATGACCCCTCAAACTCTAATGGAGAACAAAATGGTCAAGAAGGGGTTGTTATACAAGAGGCTTGAAGAGATCAAGAAAAATGAACTCCAGTTGTTATTAGAAGGGACTCACCCAGATGAATTTGCTTACAGAGAGATAACAACTTGAGTTGAAAAATGGAAAGATAGTAAAGTACCTATCAGAGTACTATGGCCCAGAGTTCTTCTTCGAAGGAGAAGCAGAAGAACTCACTAAGGAGGAACAAGTTGTTCTCCTTGAGGCCTACGTCAGAGAGTCTTATATACTCATCAATGGGAAGTAGGTTTCATGGTTGGGATAACAGCTCTGTGTCCAGTTCCCCAAGACAGAGTTCCCTTCCATCCTTTGACATTCACATCTACTGAAACCTGTTCCCTTGCCTGTGCTTATCTGATATCTCTGAAGCTGATCAAGAGAGTATTTCTGCCAAGAATAAGTGGGACCTCAATAAGCTTAAAGGTTTTGGCTGCATTGGTTCAGGGGGAGTTTGTTGGACCAAAAGAACCAATGAGCCTGATCAGAAAAACCTTTAAGTCCCACAGACATTACAACAACTGAAGTAGTCTGCAACAGCTGAAGACATCAACTGATAACAAAGTCTGAAGTGAAAGAGCTGAAGACAAAGTCTGAAGTGAAAGAACTGAAGACAAAGTCTGAAGACAAAGCTGAAGACAAAGACTGAAGACCAAGTTTCAGATGTTGTCACAACAGCTGAAGAAAACCTCTTCAGTAGTTGTGATGGTTTCCTTTCAGTAGTTATATTTTCCTTTCAGTTCTTTTGTAATCAGTAGTTTATGTTTCTTGTAATCAGTACTTGTAGTTTCAGTAGTTTTAGTTTCATCTTGTACTTAGCATACTCTGAGATGTTCTCAGTTGTTGTGAACATTTTCAGTAGTTTGCTTACTTTCAGTTGTTTGTAATAATTCTGTTAAATGTCACTATCAAGTGACATCAGCAGACGTCACATTCCTTTATATAAGGAATGTTGACCTAATTGTAAGGTGTGAAGCTTAGCTGCTGACATACCGAAGCATTTGTGCATGAATGATATTATCCTTTTGCAGAAAACCCTCTTTCTCTATAACCGTGTACTGTTCCATTGAATATCTATTATGTTCTTGCTATATTTGTCTAATTCTTGTTCTAATTCCGCTGCAATTCAACTCTAATTGATCAAACTTAGATCGCTGATCCTGTCAAAACGTCTCCAAGCTTAAGCTTTTTAATATGCTCTTTAGTTGCATCCTTATCAATAATTTTGGTTGACACTAAAGCTGGAACATCAAGGTTAGATAACTTAATGCATTCAACACTTAGTGGTTCAGTTATATCTAAATAGTTTAAGGATGAGATATCGCTTGGGTAACGCATTGAATCATCTATGTTGAAATTGATTATCTCCCCATCAAACTCCATAGAAAGTGTACCATTATAAACATCAATCTTCGTTCTTTCAGTTTTTAAAAATGTTCTTTCTAACAAAATAGAACTTGACTTTGGAGAGTCATCATCCTTTGTATCTAACACATAAAAATCAGCCAGAAAGACTAGTTCATTCACTTGAACAAACAAATCTTCTAATACACCTTTTGGGTGTACTATAGACTTATCGGCCAATCGAATGGCTACCCCGGTCCTCTTTAACGATCCTATATTTAGTGGTTTAAAAATTGAGTATGGTAGAACGTTAATAGAGGCTAGAAGGTTAAGCATTGCTCTAGGAATATTAACATAACCCATTTTGAAAAGGACGGTGAAACACCTAGATCCTTGCACTTTGGGGGTAATCTCTTTGTAAAACAGCAGAAACATTTTCACTTACCTTACCGTTTCATTACCTTTTAGCTTCTTCTTTGATGTGGAAAGTTCTTTCAAAAATTTAGCATGCCGTGGAACTTGTTTAATAGCATCATGAAGTGGAATGTTTACCTCTACCTTCTGAAAAGTCTCCATGATTTCTTGTTCTTCCTGTTCTTTTGTGTGCTCCTTAGTCTCAAAGGGAATGGAGGGGGAGAAGTAAATCTCATATCATTTTTAATTGGTTTTGATGGTTTAGTCTTTCTATCCTCCTTCTTGCATCAACAGTCTCTTCCTTCTTGTCTACTTCTTGTATTCCTAGGTCTTTACAACTTTCTTCATTTCTCAAGGTAATAGCACAAACATTATGCTTAGGATTTGTCTTGGTTGAGTGGGTAGTTTACCTTGAGATTCTATCTTACTTATGGAATTGGCAAGTTAAGCCATTTGTTGCTCTAAGTTCTTAATGCTAGCTCTTGTTTCTTGTTGGAATGCTATAGTCTCTTGTTGAAATATATGCGTGCTAGTTGCTAAATTCTTGACAATGTCTTCCAAAGACATTCCTGAACTCCCTACTTGTTGTTCTTGTCAAGGCTGAAAGTTTTGTCAATTGTTTTCATCTAAAACAGAGGTCTTTGGTGAAATTGTGGATGTCTTTATAGGTAGACAACATTTGCTTCTTGTCCCTAATTTTGATTATTTTTGGGTTGTTCATAAGGTCTTCAATTCTATCATGGATAACATCCTATTGCTTGTGCCTCGTCTACACCTTCTTAAAGTGTGGGACACATATCAGTGGGGTGTCCAAATTGTAAGCATATTCCATAAGCTTGAGGTTTTGGCTCAACATCCTTTCCTTTTATAAGTTGCATTACAGCTTTAGTCAATTGAGCAAGTTGACTTTCAATGTGAGGGGTGCTCACATCTTTGCCCGTGGTACATCATCATACCATCCATCTTCTTGTGAGGAATGTTTGGTATCTTCAGCTATAGAAGTTATCAAGGCTCTGATTTGAGTCGGTGGTTTATCAAGTAAAGCTCCCCCACTAGAGGCATTTATCAAACGCCTCTCTAGTGGTGCTAACCCTTCACAGAAGTACTGAAGTAGTTGATGTTCTGAGATGCCATGTTATGTGCTTCGAGCACATAGCTTTTTGAATCTTTCCTGGTAGGTATGCAAAGCTTCTCTTACGCAGAATAGAGGCCTTGACTTCCGGGAAGTTCTTGTCTAAGAACAGCTTTGCAAGATCATTCCATGTGTTCAACGAACTTGGTGGTAGGTAATATAACCATTATTTAGCTGAATCTTGCATAGCGAAAGGGAATGCCCTTAGCTTGATTTGATCTTCAGTAACGTTGTGTGGCTTCATTCCGGAACACACAACATGGAATACCTTGAGGATTTTGTGAGGGTCTTCGTTCTCAAGGCCCCGAAAGAGTGGTAACAAATGGATGAGGCTGGATTTTAGCTCAAAGTTCACCATAGCGGGATAGTTTATGCAAAGGGGTTGTTGGGTAACATCATGGGTTTCCCACTGCCTAAGGGTTTGTTCGACTTCAGCTACCATGGTTGGTTCGGGTAAGAGTGGTTCTTGATGGGTAGATGATTGTGGTGGGGTAATGGTTGTTTGTGAGGGTTGTGGTAGTTAAGTTTCAGATTCAGATTCACTTGACAAGGGTATATCTTGCCAAATATGGATGACTGGAGGTGAAGTAATACGTGTTGAGGATCTTGCTAACTTCTTTCAGAGCTTCGCTTGTTTCCTTAACCCCTTTTGCCGTTTTATCTATCTCCGAGTCAATATCGAGTGGTGTACCAGTATGAAAAGATCATGGCATAAAACGATTAGAATAGCCGTATCACCGACAACGGCGCCAATTTGTTGGGTGTTGAATTCAACAAATAAATAATGAAAATGTGAACCTACCATGCACACACTAAAAATAGTATGAGCGGAAGTAGGGTTCGTGTCCTCAGGGATACGTGTCAATAATTTTACACCAAAAATGTTTTAGTACAGTTACTTTGATTGATTATGGGTTAAGGAAGGTGGATGTTTTAATTAAAAACTAAAATTTGAAGTAAATTGCAAAAAGTATAAAAAATTCCAGCAAGCTGACATGACCTTGTCAAAACTGTAAAGAAAATTCTAAGCGACCGTGTTAAGGTTCTTCCAGAAAAACAAAAATTGACATTTTTTTTATTTTTTTAATTATGAAAAAAAATTACTATAAACTCTAATTAAATTGTGAAGTAAATTCAAATATGAAAACTAATTCCAATACTAAGGTAATTTCTTGATTCGATTCGGCTTAGGATCATCAACGATTATGGTGCAATGACTATTTTTAATTAATGATTTGTATCAATACTAGATATCATGCTGTTTGAATATCCACTCTATCTAATATCTAATCAAGCGCAGTTCGTTGATTAGAGCTAACCCGCTACTCTAAGCTCACGTCATTCGGATCTTAGCATGCGGGTTGCAACAAAAGCCTAAATTTCCCCACCAAAAAAAGTCTCCAACTTCTTCTTCCTTGCTTTTTTTGTTCGTCGACTAGTAGGCCTAAATTCCCCTCCAAGGGTCTTTTCTTTCAAGTTCCTATTTATGCTCCTTTCCTCCAACAAATTCCTCAATTTTTTAGGGTTTGACTTTTAGTTCTTCTATGAGACTTTAATGATAAGCATTAAAAATCTCAAACTTAATAATATTTTCTTTTAAGCCGTTTTCTTCTCTTCCAATTGCATGATCCTACAAAATCAACCAAAACACACCAAAGTAGATTTCATCCCACAAAAACTACTATTATATGAAATAAATGAAAAATTCATGCAAGGAATGCAAAATAAATGACAAAATATACTCTAGAATTATAATAATTAACGTCTAAAAATATAACTAACAATTATCTAGCTATCCCCTTAGAATCATAGAATTCATTTAAGATGTGATTGCAAAATTTTGTTCCATTATCATTCCTGGTGCACTTTATCTTCTTATCAGTTTAATCTTCCACAAGAGTCATGAACTATATTAGCACGTGAGGCATTTCATTATTTGATGCTAAAAAGAAAACTCAAGTAAATCTAGAAAAATCATCAGTAATAACCAAACAATATGCATACCGTCCTAAGCTCAACACACTTACAGGACCAAACAAAGCCATGTGGAACAGTTGGATGATTGATTCAACTTTGTAACGTGCAACTGCCTTGTGAGGAAGTTTATGTTGTTTACCCTTGGAACATGATAGACACTATACAACAAGTTGAAATTCTTTCAATGGTAAACCTATAACATAATTACCTCTCAATAATTTGTTCATATTTTTGATATTTACATGTCCAGGATTGATGTCATAACACTGAATCACTTTCTGAGGCTTTTGGTAATAGACTTGAAGCTGTTACCAATGAATGTGAACCATTCATATCCAACAAATATGTATCTTTGTCAAGTATTACAAAACCAAGTTTATGATAAGACATTCTTTATTAGTGAAATATGTAGAATAACCTCTGTCACAGATTTGAGAAACACTTAACAGGTTATGGATTAATTCTTCAACAAAACTTATGTCTTCAAAATTAAAACACCATTTGTTATTGTACCTTTATTTGTAATTTTACCTCCTTTGTCACCGGCAAAGATAACATAACCACCATCAAGAGGTTGAACATTGTGTAACTGTGATTTGTTACCAGTCATGTGTCTAGAACAACCACTATCAACATGCCATAAGCTATCAATAGCTTGCCTTGGTTGTTCATGCACATATTAATTAATTTAATTAGTTTTAGGAACCCAAGCCAGCACTGACTGGAGAACAATGTTTTCATCTAAGTATGATACTGATTTTAAAATCATATCTTCTTTATAAGTGAACACATAATCATCAACAATGCTTAAAACTATAGTCTTGACCTTAACGTTTCATTCTTTAGTTGGCTTTGTCAATTTAGTGTCATTTTTTCTTCAAATTAATATTCAAGTAAATGATATTGAATTCATCAACACTGTATGATTTCTTATTCACATTTATTCTGCTTAAGTTAACTTTTCTTGAAAGTTTTGATTTTGCATTAAAAGATTTCGAATATGTTGATTTTTTATTAAACTTGGCATTACCAAACAATTGTTTTCTATTACGTGAAATGGAATTATGAAATCGTTGTTTGCTTATTAATTTGTGTAGATGAATGCAATTTCTTTCCATATGATTTGGCTTTCCCCTTACATAACAACATGGTTTCGGATAAACATCATTCATAAACATATTTCTCTTGAATTGTTTATGATAACCCCCAAAGTTATCATAGAATCAGACTTTAGTATATCTTTAGCCATGCGATTCTTTAATAGTCTTTTGTTTCTCTCTATCAACATAAACTTTTCTTGCTTGATCTGAAAGATTGATGAATTGTTCTTAAACTGTTAATTTTGACCCAGAAGTTGTTAAGGCATGATCTATAGCTTTAAAATGTTGAGACACTAAGATTGAAATTGGACCAGTTTTAGTTACACCTAAACTAAAAAAACATCTTGTTTCACAAGGTTAGCATCATTGGGAAGATTATTTTTAAACAATTGAGTATTCGTTTCTTTAAAAATATAATCTTCCTTATCTATATTGTATTTTGAAACAAATATGTTCTTTAAATCAATTTTCAAGTCAGATGATGATGTATTTAATTGTTTTCTTTTAAGGTTTTGTCACTATGAATGATTTTTTCTTTTAACTTCTTTTGTTTTATAGAACTTGTTAAACAGTTATTCTTAGAATAGAAAGATCAATCTTTTCATTAACTAATAGTGATGGATTACATGCAGATATATTTTGAACATAATTCTTATTTATATTATTCTAAATTTCTAATTTATCATCACTATCCCCATCTTCTACAAAACCCTCTTTCTTCACGTTTTCTACACAAAAATTAGAATAATTGAATTTAGTTTTAGTTTTTGTGATTGGATCGATTGTCAAATTAGTGATGACTGAAGGTTTTAAGACACACTTTGGTTGAAATCCCAAACCATACCTCATATCTTCATCTATTATAGTAACTAATGAATGCATGCATAATAATAATCATGATTAATGAGTGGTGCAATTTTGGAAAATCCAATACCATTCTTACCACCATTGATCTTTTATGTCATTTTTGATTTAATTATACCTTCGACCATTGTTGAAGAAAGTTCAAATTTCTCAACCGTAAGTTTAGTAGATAAGAGTTCACTGTTAAGTTTGTTTATATCCAAAGCAAGTTCATCATTTGGTTTTGACAAATCATTATTTGTGCGTTCTTTATCATAAAGATTAAGTTGTGATTAATAAACTGATTTGATTAAATTTTCTAGCTTTACTTTGAAAACTTTTTCATTAGATTTATGTTTAAGTGCTTGATATTGAAGTTTCTCAACTTGCATGATCAAGTTCTTGTTGTGAACTCTATATCTTTGAACCTTTTCATTACAAGAATTAGTACAAAGATCATTATATACCTCAGTTGTGATGTTAGATTTTTTAATAGCTTTAATCAATCCTTTCATAATGAATGCTTTCAAAACTTCCTTCTTTTCATGATTTACTTCTTGTGTTGAATGTGCTGGAGTAACCTCAACAGGTTTCTCGTTTTGTGCATCAACATATGCTGGAGTATTCTAGATTGTAGTAGAAGTAATATTTTCTGTTTAAGTTTTGTTGGATCCTTCTTAATAGCATTTTTGACTTCAATATTCTCATCTATCTGGTTCTTCTCAACTTATGCTGGAGTAATCTTAACATCATTTTTAACATCATTTGGCTCAACAACTTGATCTTTCTTAGCAACCTTCATCTTTTCAATCTTTTTATCACATTCAGCAAATAACCCTACAAGCATGTCACGGGAAACAAACTCAGCAAACAAATTTTCTGGCATCTCCTCTACTTTATCAGTTTTGATTTCTACCATTAGAGTTGTGGATAATTTGAGATCTAGTATTTTCATTTGATCAGACCAATCATACTCACCATTTGTCTGTGATACAAGTGCTTTGTTGCTTGATGTGCCAGGTTTGTCATTCTTAGATTCAACTTTGATAGTCATAATCCTTTTTCCATTTTCATTAGGATTGGTATTTGGTTTTATATATTCCCTAGCAAAATGCCTTGGTTTGTCATAGTTATAACATCGTAGGCTTGTCTTATCGAATCCACTCTTACTTGCATTCTTCACCCTAAACATTTTTCGACCAGTTCTTCCTGCGAAATTCTTACCTTTATATACCACCATTGCCATCTGATACTTGATGTTATTCTCTTCTACATCATCTGGATTAACCTTTTGTAAGTCATCGACTAGAACATTTGGAGCACTTAATTTACCTGCTATGAAAGCTTTATAGCTGGGCATGAAAGTAATGAATAAGGCAAGGTGTTCTTCTATAATTTGAATGGTTTGTTTTGATGGGTTGGAAACAACAATGTATGCTTGTTCAATCTAGGGTGAAGGCCGAATGGATGAATATGTATGAGGCTGAGGTTGAACCAAGGAGTATGAATATATGTAGGATTGCATAGAAAATTACTAGTTGGGATTTGTAACTTGGAGATGAGAAACAGGTGTTTCTTGGACAGAAGAAACGAAGGGCAACCGGATTTTTGTTGTTGACACATTTGGGAGTAGCTCACATAGTAGTTTGGATTGGTAGGCTTAATAAATTAAATGTTCTTGGCTCTTTTTGAACTTGCAAATGTGCTTGGTTATATCTTAACTTTTTAGGGGTATAATATTGTAAGTTTATAAATTAATGCTCGAAAACCTTGCACGTCAAGCACTAAATGCTTGTAAACGTGGTATTGGTTTTTGAAATAAAGAAAACATAACCTAAAGTTCGAGTAAATTATTGAGCAACAATTGTTGCATGCATTGCTAGTTGTACTATGTGCATAAAATGTTTATAGTTTGGCAATTACTAGTGTATATATAATTTAGAGTATCTACTTTACTGACAAAGCCAACGAGATAACGCCCAAACATATCGCAAGCACACCTTAGTCCCTCTCTCCTTCACGAACATGTTATTGTTCTTCCCAAAGATTTCGACAGCATGTTGTCATAAAAGAAGACTATTGAAACCATTCTGGATGCTCTTAATGGCTGCCTAGCTACAACTGATATTTTATGTTTTTATAGGAAGTGTTAGTAGATATTTGGCTAATATTTAGATGGTTTTTATTTGTTGGATGCTAAAAGGATCATGCATGCCATTTCAAGTAGTGATGGAATTTGTTCTAGTTGGAATTATACAAGTGTGGGTTATTACGGATAAAACTTGAAGAAATACGGATGAAGAAAAGGCTAAGTATTGTTCAACCGTATTAGTTTTTATGGGTCAATAGAGAAAAATGTGGATGAGAATTTGTCTACCCGCTTAAACTAATGTGAGTGAACATAAACAAATACTTGTGCCTAAGTACACATATGCGGCAAAGTGAAAAAACAAATGTGGCTTAACAACAACAAATACAAATATTGTTTTTCTACATTGTACTTGGTATTACTAGATTTTTTGTCAGGTTTAGTTAAATCTTTGTACAGGTCATAGTATCTGACCTATAAATAGATAAAGTTTGTACACTTTTTTGAAATTCTTAGAACTTTGAAAAACTCACTCACATAAAACCCTCATTGTACTATTGAATGCTATTATCAATATACAATCTATATTATGAGTATTTCTGCTAGTTTTGATAATTGATTATTGTATTTCCGCTACAGTTATCATAAGACCCATTAATATATTCGATCCTTTTTTAATCTAATCCAGTCAATTGGTATTAGAGCCTTGGCCTTCAAAATCAAGTTGAAACTCATTGTTTCTTCATGATTATCGGTTGAACTATTGATTGATTTGACTATCATTATGTTTCACACAATTGATTTGTTATCAAAACAGAATTAATCTTTGTTTGAATCAATTTAAACTTCAAATTCATCATGAATTAATGATACTGTTACATTGATCAAACTTACATAAAACCCAAACCCAAATCATCAAATTACCAACTGATTTTGAGCAAAATAACATGAGATTAGTTGAGAGTTCCTAACCGAAAGGTTTTACAACACATTCGAGTGAAAAACAACAAAACAGTTCATCAAAACCAGACAAACAAAATGAAACACTATTCATCGCATTTAGCGTGACACACTATTCACCACATTTGCTACAGTGGACTACTATTCATCACATTCGCCTTGATTTCACTGTTTATCACTTTTGCTGAAATAACTATTCATCACTTTACATTGAATACACTGTTAATCGTATTAGTGATTCATTCAAATTCGTTCAAATGCTAAGGAATTGCACTATTCCTAACAGTAGTTTCAAGAAGTGTTGATCGTGTTAGTCTATTTCACTATTAACTGCATTAGTGTCATACTCTTGACAATTGGGTTAATTACATGGAAGGTCCCTATGCTTAGGCCTGATTTCACTTTTGGTCCCTAGGTTTAAAAATTTACAAGTTCGATCCAAAGGTTTAACAAAACATAACACAAAAGGTCACAGTAGTAAATGGATGATTAACCTTTCTTTTAAAAATTTTAAAAAGACAAGAATACCCCTAATTATATCTAAGTCAAATCCAACCACGCCCACCTTCTTTTTTCCATGAACACTAAAGCCACCATAACCACTCTCTCTACCATAACAACTATCCATCTCTCTCTCTCTCATGAAAAAGATAGGTGGCCAACAGATACATTAAGTTGAATATAGTGTTTGTGGTTGCGGTGGGGGTTACGGTGGTAAGGCCTGCGGTGGTTAATGATCTTGAGATAAACTGAATAATCAGTATAAGACTTACCATCATATCAAGGTGAATCAATCTTCAAACAACTGCATAGGTTCGTGCAGCTGGTTAATGATCTTGAGATTATGGCAGTCACTCATAAGGAAAAGAATTTGAACAAGAAGTTCCTTCATTCTTTGCCTGAGAGTTGGAAGCAAAGTGTCATAATGCTGAAGAACACTCCTTGATAGCACAAGTCTAGACACTATGGTTGCTAATATTGAAGCTTTAGAACTAGATGAAATATCAATATGTAGGAACCTCTGAGGTTAAGAGGCTGATGCAACCAAAGGATTAATCAAAAAATGCCAAAACAATCAGGTCTTCCAACATGCACTAAGGAACAAAGAAGAACTAGCTTCGGAAGTTTTACACACTCAAGAAAAATGCTAAGTGTAAAATCTTCCGAAGCCAATGTTCAGAAGAAACTACTAAGGAAACTTTACACTAAGTGTCAAGTCTTCTGAAGCCAAAGACTCAACTCTTCCGAAGGTTAAAGATGAAGTCTTCCGAAGCTCTCAAGACAAAGTCTTCCGAAGCTGAATAAAGATAAGACTGATTACTTTAGAAGAAAGAGAAAAGACACCTTTTTCTGTCAACTTTATCATAAAGCAACCTCCTGTCCGCTGCATGATCTGGTGGTTCACCAACTATCATAAGTTGGTGAAACCTCCATGCTTTATGATAAAGTAGATAAGGTCTTTGTCTACAAGTTTCTGTATTTGTTTCCTCTTTGGCTTTTTATAATAGGAAAGTCAGTGAGCTATGGCCTGTCATAGTCACTAGTCAAAAGGCAATTTTCCTTTTGACTTTAGGCTGATCTTGTTGTCTAGATTAGTCACATCCAACTGTCTTTTTGCATATTGACGGTTGTAGGTTTAGTATAAAGAGTCAAAGGTTCTTGTATTTCATATATCAGTACAAACAGTTGTAATAGAACTGAAGAAGCAATATACTACTACCTTGAAAATTATCTCTTGTATTCTTGCTCTTACTTTACTTGTGTTGTGTATTGTATCATCTGGTTAATGTTCTAAGTTCCCCACTTGAATGGTTAAGTGATCCTAAAGATCCTCCTAAGTGTGTTAACTAAGTGCAAAATCCCTTTTTAATGGTCCTGCATTTGGTATCAGAGCATTCCAGGCTCTTGTTTGCTAGATCTCACCATCATCAAAACCTCTTAGTAACACACATCACTTAACTCTTCAAATGGCAGCTATCTCCAAAGCTGATATGAAACTGGAACAATGAAAAAGTCCCCACTGATCACTCCTGAGGATTTTGACACTTGGTGTTAAAGAATGGAAGGCTTTATCAAGTCTCAAGATTCCAGGATGTGGGAGTCTGTTGTAGATAGACCTCATGTACCATGCACCTCTTCAGCTGCTATTGGTGGTGGCATGATACCAAAGGAGAGGGCTGACTTTTCTGATGAAAACTAGAAAAGAATTGACATTGATCAGAAAGCCATGACAGCCCTCCAAACTGCTCTTCCAAACTCCATCTACAGAGGTTTCAAGAAGTGCAAGACCGCTAAACAGCTATGGGATGCACTTAAACTGATGTATGAGGGTTCAAATGAAGCCAAGAAGAACAAGAAGGATCTCCTGAAGCAGCAGTTTGAAAATTTCACCTTCAAGACAGGTGAAACCATGACTCAACAATTCTTCAGGTATGTTGAGATTGAGGATACTCTGACTGATGTTGGGGTAACTATTGAAAACAGGGATATTGTTAGGAAGTTCATGTCCTCTCTTCCAAGACAATGGACACACTACTGTGTGGTCATTAAGAGGACTGAAAACCTTAAGACCCTTACTCTCACTGAGTTGTATGGGATACTCAGTGGATACCAGATGGAGATGAATATGCAAAATTCATCTGGTAGCTCCAACACTCACCAGTGTTCAGTCCTTCATGTGGTTGAAAGGGATAGCAGAGAACCACAGCATCATCTCATCTGCTACCCTGAGACTTCACAAAAGGGCCCTTTCATCACCTTTTCGAAGACACCAAGAGAGAGCTACATCCAAGGAAGTCCCTTCTAAGAGACAAGCTCCTCTCAAGCTTTTGTTTCCACTGACGAAAGTTTAGGCAACTTTCTCTTTACTCTTGAAGACCTGGACTGTATCCATCCAGATGATCTGGAATATATGGAGATAGTACAGCAGATGACTCTTCTCACTCACAGAGCCCAAAAATTCTACAAGAGGACTAGGAGAAGGTTTCCTAGCAATGCTACCAGTGGCAAGTTTGGGCTGGACAAGAGCAAAGTCAAGTGTTACAACTGTAACCAGATGGGACACTTTGCTAGAGAATGCAAGGCACCTAAGTCAAATGGTGGCCAAGCTTTATCCAGGCCAAACTACACCGAAGGAGGGAACCAGAATGAGAAGCCAAGACATCAAGCCGCAGTTGCTGTTGAAGAAGGAGGCTTTGACTGGAGCTTTCAAGCTGAAGATGCATCTCCAAACCAAGCACTCATGGCTGACCATGATGAAGCCAAGGTACTTGAACATCTTTGCTCTCCTGAATGTATTGCTAAAGTAAATAGATACAGGTCCTACAACTTGGAAATGAGATCTGACATTGAGTCCTTGAATATTCTAAAAGCTGATTTTAAAAGAGCAGAAAATGACTATAAACTTAAGATAGAAGATCTAGAAAAAATAGTTTCAATTCTTAAACATGAGCAAACAAATTACAGGACTCAAATTAAGGATCTCATTAGCAAGTTGACTGAATGCCAGGCTGAGCTTGTGATGAGCATAGCCAGGGCAGAAAAATGTGTTCTTGAAGAAGAAACCTTCAAGAACATGATATCCTCATCTCTGCATGCAAAAGTGTGTTATCAGAACAAGCAGGGACTGGGATCTAGTGAGATAGCTCCTCCACACTCTTTACTATTTGTTAGATCTCCAAGGTGTGGAACTGGTCATGATGAGCTTCCATCAATAGACCCCAGTGATGAAGAGGATGAAAAGGAGAAGGTGAGGGATAACTCTGCGGTAAGTGAAGAGAGTAAATCCAAAAAGGGTCACCATGCTCCTAAGGAGGAAAAAGAAGCTGGTTTTAGCAAAACCAAAAGAAAGAACTTGATCAGAAGAGGAAAGAGAAGATCAAGAAAAGCTCAAGAGGTCAAGACCACCTTTGATCCCAAACAGAAACAAGTATTTGTCTCTGTAGGGTTAAGGTGATAAAAGCTAAAAGATCCTGCCAAGAATTCTAGTACCAAGGGTTCTACTTCAGCTTCAACTCACTCCAGCAACAATAAGAAGATTGATCAGCTGTGCGTCACTGCTACACAGCCTAAACCATCCAGTTCTAAAAGCAAGCTTCACCCTAAGAGGCCTTCTACTTCATCCGAAAAGGTGAAAGAGGAAAAGGAAAGTGTTCAAGCTCAGTCTTCTTTGGAAAATATGGCTCTCAGAAGAAAAGATATAGACTGTGTTATGTGTGGTAGTACCTCACATCTGGCTAAGGATTGTCAATACAATCCAAAGGTACTATCCACATGATCAAGAAGAAAACTTCTGAGAGGAAGAAGAAACAAACAGCTTCGGAAGGAAAATCTGTTTCCTTCGGAAGCTCCAAAATGAAGAAAAAGGCAAATGAACCATTGCCTTCGGAAGGAAAATTGGTCTCGGAAGAAAGGAATGCTTCCGAAGTACTGAGGCCTGCTACAGTGAAAGCAAGATCTTCCGAAGGATCAGTCACCAAAGATTCTGAAGCCACAAAAGCTTCCGAAGCATTGAAGGTCAAGCCCAATCTTTCATAGGTGGTGTGGAAGATGAAGGAAGACCATGTGGCTAAAAGTTCATCATCAGAAATAGCAAATGATCCCAAAAACCTGACATAGGATCTATTACTGTTTTATTGCCTTTAACTCATTCTAATAAGCCCAAGACCAATAAGGCTTGGGTTTCCAAATGTAACTAAATCATCACTTTTGTGTAGGGACAGCTAAAGACCAACAAAAATATCTGGATTGTTGATAGTGGCTGCTCCAGGCACATGACTGGCAATGAGTCCTTGCTTCAAAACTTTGAAAGGATTGATGGAGGACTAGGGTCTTTTGGGGGAGATGCAGGAGGGTACATTACTGGTAGGGGCAGGGTTACAAATGGTAAGCTCAACATTGAGAAGGTAAACTTTGTCAAAGAGCTTGGATACAATCTTCTAAGTGTGTCCTAATTTTGTGACCAAAAACATCATATGCTCTTTACTGAGCATTAGTGCATTGTTCTCAAGCCTGGGGTTGACATTCCTCCTAAGCATATTTTGCTTAGAGCCCCCAGGAAAGGAAACATGTACAAGATGGACTTGCAGGAAGCATCTCCATCTGAAGAGGTTTCTTTCTTTCTATCTAAAGCAAATAGTGATGAGTCTTTTCTTTGGCATAAGAGAATGTGCCATGTAAACTTTAACAACATGAATAAACTGATTAAGAATGATTTGGTAACTAGAATACCAAAGAAAGAGTTTATAAGTGATGACCACTGTGTTGCATGCCTGAAAGGGAAGCAACACAAAGTGTCTCACAAGCCAAAGGAAATGAACTCTATCACTACTCCCTTACAATTGTTACATATGGATCTGTTTGGCCCCACCAGTGTAATGAGTCTAGGAAGGACCTCATACTGTTTAGTGATCACAGATGATTTCACAAGATTCACTTGGGTGTTTTTCCTTAGAACTAAGGATGAAACCTCTGAAATCTTGAAGAATTTCATTCTAAAAATTAAGAATTAATCTGATCACAAGGTCAAAATCATAAGATGTGATCAGGGAACAGAATTTAAAAACCAAATCCTTGATATATTTTGTGATGAGAAGGGTATTTCAAGACAATATAGTGCTCCCAGGACTCCTTAGCAAAATGATGTTGCTAAGAGGAGAAACATGACACTTATTGAAGCTGCAAGAACTATGTTGTCTGACTCTAAGCTGCCCATCACCTTCTAGGCAGAGGCTGTCAACATAGCCTGCTATGTGCAGAACAGAGTTTTAGTAGTTAAGACACATGGTAAGACTCCTTATGAACTGTGGCACAAAAGGAGACCATTTATTGGTTTTCTCAGAACATTTGGATGTTGTTGCACCATCTTGAATACCAAAGATCAAATAGCTAAGTTTGCTAAGAAATCAGATGATGGACATTTTGTTGGATACTATTCTCAAGCCAAGGCTTATAGAGTATACAATCTCAGAACTAGAATCATTGAGGAGTTAGCCAATGTGACTTTCAATGAACACACACCCTGTGTGAAAGGTTCTGGTCTGGATTGGCTATTTGATCTTGATTTAGTTACCAACTGCTTTAACAAATCTTGTGAGAATGTTTCAGGATCTATGGATAAGAGGTCAACAGAGGATCCTGACCCAAGATTTGAGCTGAAAAGACCAAACCAGAAGACTACTTCAGCTCCAATAGTGACTAACCCTGTCATTGAGGCTCCAATCAGCACAAGCATGACAAATACTGCTGACTCAACTGAATTGCCCTCAAAGTCCAGTTTAGAGGCTCAGAATTCAGGTGAAGGAACCTCCAATGCAGGAGAAATGGATGGTGGTGACAGTGATCAAGAAATTCTTAATGCTGATAACCACTCCATTGAAGACAACATCAATGATGTCACACACTCATTGGATCAAGTTTCTCTTGATAAGTGTGCTGATGTGGTGGGGGATTCTTCTTTGCCAGATCAAAATTTCTCTAATCTTGATCTGTCCAACCAACTTGCTGTGATTCCTCAACTCATGATCCATAAGTCACATCCCACCACAAACATCATTGGAATGTTGAGTCTGGGGTGGAACAAGAGGACAAACTCATGATAGCCATGTTTGTCTACATTCTTGTTTCTTATCCCAAATTGAGCCTAAGAAAGTTGATGAGGCTCTAAAGGATGGAAGCTAAATTGAAGCAATGCAAGAAGAGTTGCTTTAAATCAAAAGACAGAAGGTATGGAACTTGTGCCCTCTTCCTCAAGGGAAGACTGTCATAGGTACCAAGTGGGTATTTAGGAAAAAGAAGGATGATAAAGGGATCATCATCAAAAATAAGGCTAGACTGGTTGTCCAAGGATACACACAAGAAGAAGGAATTGATTATACTGATGTCTTTACTCCTTTAGCAAGACTTGAAGCCGTAAGGATATTCTTGGCTTATGCTGCATCCAAGGATTTCAAGGTCTACCAGCTTGATGTGAAGTGTGCCTTTCTTTATGGGGTGATTGATGAAGAAGTTTATATTAAACAACCCCTGGCTTTGCAGACCCAGATCATCCTGATTATGTTGCAAGCTTGATAAAGCCCTTTATGACTACATCAAGCTCCAAGAAAGTGGTATGAGACACTATCAACATACCTCTGCAATCATGGATACAAAAGAGGTACTATTGATGGGACTCTCTTCATCAAAGATACAGGGAATGACACATTGCTAGTTCAATATATGTAGACGACATCATCTTTGGTTCAACTAATCCAAAGCTCTGCAAAGACTTTGAGATGCTGATGAAGAATAGATTTGAAATGAGTGCCTTGGGGGAACTCAATTTCTTTCTAGGAATTCAAGTAAAGCAGGTTGAAGATGGCATCTTCATCAGTCAGTCAAAGTATGTACACATACTTACAAGGTTCAAGATGACTGATTGTAAAGTTGCTAAGACACCCATAGCAAGAAACCATTCCCTAGGTTTTGAGGGGGAGTGTGTTGATGAACATCTCTACAGGGCTATGATTGGGTCACTTATGTATCTTACTGCTAGCAGGCCTGATATCATGTTTGCCATATGCATATGTGCATGATATCAAGCAAACCCCAGGATGTCACACCTAATCACTGTCAAAATGATTCTTAGATATCTCAAAGGTGCTCCAAATCTAGGCCTTTATCCAAAGAATTCAAACTTTAATCTGTATGCTTATACAGATAGTGACTATGGTGGATGCAACATGACTGCAAAGTCCACATCCGAGGGGTGTCAGTTTCTTGGTGGAAGGATAGTCTCTTGGTAATGCAAGAAGCAATCCTGTATGTCTCCATCAACTGCTGAAGCTGAATACATTGTTGCTGCTAGCTGCTGTGCTCAAGTGCTTTGGATTCAGAATCAGATGCTTGACTATGGATTCAACTTCAAGGAGACTTCCATCCACATAGACAACAACAGTGCTATCTCTATTACAGAGAATCCTATGCAGCACTCAAGGGCCAAACACGTCAACATCAGGTATCATTTGATTAGGGATAACTTTGAAAAGGGCTTGATAAAACTAATCAAAGTTAACACAAATGAACAATATGTTGATCTGTTCACAAAGGCTTTTGATGAACAGAGATTTAAATATCTTGTATTAGCTATTGGGATGATTAACTTTGAATAGATTTTCTAAAATAACTTAATCAAATTTTCTCCTAAAAATTGTGTGTCCTAAGTTGTCTATTAGCTCACCTCATAAGCCCTGTTCTCTTTGGAAGAAAATAAAATTTTAAACTGATATTCCTTAGAATGATAATAAAATTTTACTTTCGGAAGAAGTGAAATTGTCTTCGGAAGAAATTTATGTCCTAAAAATTCATTCAACTTGTTTATATCAGATTTACATTCGGAAGAAATTCTTGAAGTATATTCCGAAGCTTAAGTCTCTTATAAACAATTTAATGTATATTAAGAACAAATTTCTTCCGAAAGCAATTTAGTCTCGGATGACTTACTCATTTCTTCCGAAGTCAAAATTTTCAAAATTCTTGGGGATATCTTCCAAAGCATAATTTACATTCGGAAGCTTTGTTTCAAATCTTTCGAAGCCACAATTGTCTTCGGAAGTTGTTTTCTACTTCCAAGAAAACTAACTTTTTGGGCGCTTTTTGAAAGTAGGACCCACATCTGGATTTCAAAGTTTATCTTTTCAATTAACTTTGTCTCAAATCCAGTGTATATATTTCCAAACGGTTCTCTTTCATTTCACCTCTCTCATTGATCTTTAATCTAACTTACCCCCAAATTTCATCTTCTTCTACCTTCCTTCACTACAAAGCTTCCAAATGGCCAACCCTGATCGTCGTAACGACCCGGAGTTCTCCATGCACCTACATAGGCAACACAACCAAGTTGTTCTGTTAGACCTTGAGAAGGATCCAAGCTTCTCAGATGTTTGTAGGTTTCTTTCTTTGTCTTATTACTACACCTCCCTTACAATCGATCCTCCTCTCTATGAGGATCAATTGTTTGAGTTCTGGCGGACCTATCAAGAGGTTACCATGGATGGGGAGAAGGAACTGTCTACCATAGTGCAAGGGAGGACACTGTTCATCACTCCAGACATCATCAACACCCATCTTCAGCTGGATGATGAATAAGGTGTAATGTCCTTCCTAAAAGCTGCTGTCAACCATTCCTTTGAGCAGATGGGATATGAAGGTGACTTCATAGTCAAGACCTTCAGGAAGGGGAAGGTCTCATACCAGTGGAAGTACCTCCTCCATGTTGTCATCCACAGATTGTCTAACAAACATGGAGGATGGGACCAGATTCCTGAAGACCTCTCATTCATTGTCCATGGAATGGTTCAAGGGGTCAAATTCAGGTATTCTCAGTTTGTTTTCACAAATTTACTTGCAAATTTGGACTCCCTATAATATTACATGTTTCCCCGGTATGTTCAACACATTCTCAACTATGAAATGGGACCACAGTTGAGGGGAACAGGTAATATTCTTAAACTTGCACATATGAGGCCTGGCATTTTCAAAATATTGAAAAAGCCAACTGATGGGTTCTCAGGGGTAGAAACAGCCCTTGTCCCAAAAATGTTTGAGCTCATTGCTCAGGGTGACAACCTAGCAGCACCACCTAGTGATGAACCAACACCCTCTACCTCTCAACCACCATCAAGGCCTACCATTACATCTCTTACCAAAGAAAATCCAAACGAGCCCCTGCACCTGCTATTGAGCATATGCAGGGCCCCATATCACAACCCACACAGGAGGAAGTGGACACTAGAGCTCCCACTTCCCCTGAGGAGCAAACCACTCCCATCTTTGCAACTATCAATGCTGAGGTTCCTCATGCTCAGCTTGATGAGCTCACACCCTCTCAAACAGCCTTAAGCCATCACTCTGAGTCTCAACACTCTAGTGATCAACCTTCAAGGGAAAGTTACCATCCCCAGCCTCTTAATTTAAATCAACCACTTCCTAGCCTTGACTTCTACTCTGATGAATATTTGGGTTTCAGTGAGTACCATGAGTCTCTCCTCTCTTCCCACACTCAAGGAGTGATGAGTGCTCCTGCCTCACCCATCTCTAGCCCACATCAGACGCCCCAAACTAAGGTGGATCTTCAGATTGTCCAGGAGATCCATCAGATTGTCCAGGAGATCCATGTGGCAGAGGTTATCACTGTTGCCAGTGATAACATCACTAGGACCTCTACCATGGCAACCCAGCCTCTTGACACATCTCATGAAGATCTCATTGGGCAGGGGAAATCCAGCAGCCAACAAACCTATGCTGGTGATGATGGAGAAGACTCAGGTCCAATCCTCTCATCCCCCTATGATTCTTCATCTGAAGATGAGGGGAGTCTGCAACAAAAGGTGCACAAACTTTCAAACATATGCACCTACTTTGTGTCAAAGATAGCTCACCTGGAATCTCAAGTGACTATCTTGCAAAAAAGGCTCAATGACCAGCAACTTGAGATCACCGATCTCAAGGGTAAGCTCGTTGAGAGACCAATGAGATCAACTCATCCAGATCCACAAGAACCTGTGGATGTCATGGATCAATCTCCCAGCTTACCTATGCAAGAGGGTGATGCTACCAAAAAGGGGGAGAAAATCCAAACAATCACAGAACCTAGGAATTCCTCTCAGAGTATGGACATAGAGGACTCAGTATCCTCTCTTGCAGTTGTCCATACTCAGCAAACTCCTCTAGACAGTGATCTACATTTGTTAATACAACAACTGTTTGAGGAGGGAATACCAAGAGCAATGTCTGCCCTTCTGAGAACCCAATCTAGGGTTGGGGGTATGACAGTGAAAGGAAAGCTCTTGTACACTCTAGAGCTCAGGGTCAACTAGAAATCTTAAACATTTCAAACCTGAGTTTCTATGAGGGTATAAATCTGGTAGATCTGGCACTTGTCAACCCAAGCAATAACAGACAAGCTGCCAGACTAGCCAGTAAAATTCAAGATTGGGTGCTGGAAGAATTCAAAAGGAGATCAACACTATATAGACAGAGGCTAGCAGTGGAAGCCTTTGGTAAACTAGATGTTGAAGTGGACCCTAAGATTATCTTCAAAGGGAAAGCCTTGACTGAAGGCCCAAAGGCTGAAACTGTGAACCTTGAGACAACATCTCCTCCAGCACCCCATACCCTCAGTGAGGTACCAGCTGGTGAAGGTGCATCACAACGTCTCTCTGGCTAGAGCTTGTCTGCTGAACCAAGCAATGAAGGCCAGAGCTCTCCTCAGCCTGTGGCAAACAAAGGCAAAAGAAACTCACTACTGAGGAGATTGAAGAAGAAAAAAGAGAGAGGGAGAGGAAGCTAAGGGGAGAGAGTCCTAGTGGTTCCCCAGGATTTATACAAGCTGCAATCAGGGCTGCCCCTATTCTAAACACTCAAGAAGATGAACTAAGGGCAGCCAGACTCAATTATCTGGGGACCAGGAACTACAATGTTGATGAACTCATCTCTCTCCCCTTGGATGAGTTAAATGACTGGCAGACACAGAGCTGTCAAAAAAGAGAAAGGAAGCTGAGGATGCAGCCTTAAACCTCAAACACAAAGAAGAATTAAGGAGGAAAAGGCTTTATAAGGACCTTCCTATTCTCTCCCCAGTTCAGGAAAGTCCTGAGGAAGAGACTGTGGCTGCTGAACAACCTCAAGTAGTTGATGAAGAAGAAAGATTAAAGATGATCAACTACTTGAGTGCCACAGGTCTCTATTAGGCAGCAACACTTCTTCCCTTGCCATATGACTACATCTTATTTGAATATAACAAGCAGCTAGAAGAGAGAGCTAAAAGAGAAAAATAAGCTGCTAGAAAGAGGCAAAGGGAAGAAACTGCTAAATCAAGAGCCATCATCCAGAAAAGTCTAAAAAAGTCTGCAGATAGGCAGAAGATGATGAGCTTCTTGAAGCTTTATGGGTTCTTCGGAAGGAGGCTTGGTCCCATGTCTCTATCTACAATAGATGAGCACATAAGGATGATCAAGCAGAAGATTAAAATGGGAGAACTTGTAGATCTTCGTTCATCATCAAGTCAAGCTCAACCTGAAGTTGAGATAAAGGTGGAACATACAGAAACAACACCACCTGCACCTAAAGCTACACAACAGCCAACTTCATCTTCTGACGCACAATAGGGTTCTCCTCCCTCTCCTTCTGAACCGGGGAGTGAGGAGATCCCAACTGAGTAGGAATCCACGAAGAACCTGGTAGAGAAAACCAACCCTCTCAGTCAAAATCATCTGGGAAAAGAAAGAGGATGGCCAGAAGAAGATCTTCAAAGAAGAAAACAAGAAAGGCATCCTCCTCCCAACCTCAGGATGAGTTAGAACATCCTGAGGAAGTGCATGTAGAGGGCTCTCAACCAACTCTCATCATAGTAGAGCCTCTCTTTCTTGGAAGACCAATTCTATCCTGGGCATTCAATGAAAACCCAGATAGATGGTATATCACTAGAGATCAGGGAGAACAACATATCTACTTCACTAGTGACATGCTTGAACTCCCTCTGCATGATCTCTATGACATGAGAAGGTACTTCATGAGTCTGAAGAATCCTTATCTACTGATGAAGAAAGGAGTTTTGAAGATTCTCATGTGGGCTATCCCAATCTGAAGACCTCTCTGTTTTGGTAGCATCAG
The DNA here is from genome assembly GCA_025506505.1 of Flaveria sonorensis. Classification (NCBI taxonomy): domain Eukaryota; kingdom Viridiplantae; phylum Streptophyta; class Magnoliopsida; order Asterales; family Asteraceae; genus Flaveria; species Flaveria sonorensis. The sequence continues at coordinate 60,507,431 of CM046433.1, read as the reverse complement.
CCTAGGGGGAGTTTGTAGGAACCTCTGAGGTTAAGAGGCTGATGCAACCAAAGGATCAATCAAAAGATGCCAAAACAACCAGGTCTTCCAATATGCACTAAGGAACAAAGAAGAACTAGCTTCGGAAGTTTTACACACTCAAGAAAAACGCTAAGTGTAAAATCTTCCGAAGCCAATGTTCAGAAGAAACTACTGAGGAAACTTTACACTAAGTGTCAAGTCTTCCGAAGCCAAAGACTCAACTCTTCTGAAGGTTAAAGATAAAGTCTTTTGAAGCTCTCAAGACAAAGTCTTCCAAAGCTGCATAAAGATAAGACTGATTACTTTAGAAGAAAGAGAAAAGACACCTTTTTCTGTCAACTTTATCATAAAGCAACCTCCTGTCCGCTGCATGATCTGGTGGTTCACTAACTATCATAAGTTGGTGAAACCTCCATGCTTTATGATAAAGTAGATAAGGTCTTTGTCTGAAAGTTTCTGTATTTGTTTCCTGTTTGGCTTTTTGTAATAGGAAAGTCAGTAAGCTATGGCATGTCATAGTCACTAGTCAAAAGGCAATCTGCCTTTTAACTTTAGGCTGATCTTGTTGTCTAGATTAGTCACATCCAACTGTCTTTTTGCATATTGACGGTTGTAGGTTTAGTATAAAGAGTCAAAGGTTCTTGTATTTCATATATCAGTACAAACACTTGTAATAGAACTAAAGAAGCAATATACCCCTACCTTGAAAATTATCTCTTGTGTTATTGCTTTACTTTACTTGTGTTGTGTATTGTATCATCTGGTTAAAGTTCTAAGTTCCCCACTTGAATTGTTAAGTGATCCTAAAGATCCTCCTAAGTGTGTTAACTAAGTGCAAAGTCCCTTTTTAACGGTCCTGCATAATAAATCTGGGTGGTCCACAAGTCATAGAGGCATATAAGTTTCCTACTAAAATTCATTCAGTGGAAAATTCCTTTATTATAGAATAAGATGACTTCATGTCAGCTCTAGACAACCCAAGATCTATAGTATTTATGTAAGCCCCTTAGATCAAAATGTATAGGTCATCACCTTCTGCTCCTCAATTAGCAAGTAGACATTCACATCATGTAGTCACACAAATGATGAATAGAAATCTACCTATATTACTTTCATGTCAAGTTTTGAAGCCTACCTTCGTGGAAGACTCATAGCTGCTCATATGATTAAAGATGATCTTGAAGAAATGGATCTTGATAATGTTAAAGAGATGGATCTCCAATGGAAAATGGCCATGATCACTCTTAGAACTAAAAAAATTCTTCTGGAAAGGCAAGAAACTAACCAGGAATGAGAACACCAAGCTTGGATTTGATAAAACCAAGGGTAAGTGTTACAATTATGGTATGATTAGGCATTTCTCAAGAGAATGCAATGCACTTAGGAGTGGCAACAACAAATATTCAAGAGCTCATTATCCATCATAAGACCAAATTTCTTATTCACATAAAGGTAATCAAGGATCTCAACATCAATCATCACACCATCAAGCACACCATCGGATTGCACATCATCAACACCCTTCATCATCACATAAACTTTCCTCTAATGTATGTATCATCAAAAAGATGGAGTATGTGATCGGAGCATGTACGCTAAAGGGGTGAAGCCTAACTATCAAAATCATGCTCCTATGGCTCACATCAATGACACTTCTACTCCAATGTCAGAAGTGGTAAAGGCCTACCTCTGTAGTAAAAATGCTGAATCAATATTTTAGATTCCATGAGCCTGTATCTTAGGATTCATCATGTTCAGATCTGAAAATTCAAAATTAAGATGGGTGTGTGTGTGCGAATCAAATAACAAAAGAAGCAGATGATAATAAGTAGATGATTTCATTGATGTTGATAAACAAGTTACAATGAAAAATCAAATACAAAGATGGATGAAGATCAAACCCACCCAAAGGAGAAGATTTCTCCTTGGGTGGTGATTCACACCATCAGAAACACACACACAAGAACCACACCTGCAAAAATGCACTAGTGGGTCTATATATACTATTATTACATCACGGCCTAATTTTGACTTTTCTTTTTGTCTTGATGTTGACTTTGTCTTGTATTTGTTTTCTTCTTTTTATCAAGTTGTTCTCTGAACTCATACAATAAGATCTTCAGTCGGCTCTGTTTATCATTTGATAAGCTTTAGTTTATTCAATTGTTGAACCCAACAATACTCCCCCTAAACTGATGCTTGCCAAAGTTGAACTTTGAAGATCTTCTCTATCATATATTTTCTTGATCAACTGATGTTCTGACACAGTTCACTGTAGTTCTCCCCCTTAGATTAATCTTCTCCTAATATATTTCTGACAAAGGATAGAATCTTTTTGAGAATACTTAGCGCATTGGATATGGGTCATATCACTTTTGAATTACTGTTCATATCACACTCAAATGATTAGAATGTATTACTCATATGATGAGGCTTTGAACTTCAATAAACAGCATCAGTAACATATATCAATCTTAAAAACACTTCCACTCTTTGAATCTCTGAAATAACTTGATAATTTCATTCTTTAGTTGACTGTCATTTCCCTTGATTAAAGTTTGTCTAACTGTTTTGCTCAGTAGATAGACACCGGTGCAAAAGGTCATCACAGAAGATGAATACAAGTACTTCAGAAGAAGTATCTGACAGTTGTACAAATCCCTGAATAAATCAATGATTACGTGACCAAAGTTGATTTCTTCTTTTGTTTTGAATGCTCAAAATGGATGTGCCTGTTGGTTGCAATCATCCGTATTCATGATAATTCCTTTTTTCTTGTTTGTTGTTGTCAACTGTTGATCATATGTTCATCATCTTATGTTGTTGGATCAATTGCATTTGAAGTTAACTTAGCCGCATTAGGTGAGTAACTCATCCGCATTGGTTTGCCAAAGCAGCCGCATTTGTTACACATGTGTAATTTAATGAATCCGCATTAGTGTACAACCATCCGCATTTGTATGATCTTCATCCACATTTGTGTGATGATCAGCCGCATTTGTATGATCATCATCCGCATTTGTGTACCAAGCATCTGCATTTTTATGATGTTCATCCGTATTTGTATTATCATCATCTACATTTGTGTGATGTTCATCCGCATTTGTATGAACATCATCCGCATTTGTGTGATGATCATGCGCATTTGTTTGTACAACATCCACATTTACATGCAAATCATCCGCATTTGTTGTAATGCATCCGCATTTGTCAGGATTAACATCCGCATTAAGTATGTCATCTACATTAAATAATGCGGATGAACAAATACTTAACCACATTTGATTGATGTTTTGCCATATTTGTATGTTGAGCAAATCACACATCCGTATTTGTTTGTTGCTTAGCGTACGCATTTGATCATATGCATCCGCATTTGTTTGTTGCTTGGCGTCCGTATTTGATCATATGTATCCGCATTTGTTTTGTTTCTTGGGATGTTAATGTTGCTATGTTGCATCAAGTTTTGAAGAAGTAATCAGGTCCATGATTAATCATCTTCAAATAGTACCAAAATTAATAGTTTTGTTGATTTTAATTGTATTTTGTGGATGAACAGATGGGGTTTCGATGAACAGCGACCTTGTTCTTCAATTTTATTGTTTCTTCATTGTTCTTGACATCATTAAAGATGAGATCAGATCTAAAACATGGATGAATCCAGCAACCAACAGCTCTGATACCATTTTTCTAAATCAATATTTTAGTTTCCATGAGCCTGGATCTTAGGATTCATCATGTTCAGATCTGAAAATTCAAAATTAAGATGGGTGTGTGTGCGAATCAAAGAACAAAAGAAGCAGATGATAATAAGTAGATGATTTCGTTGATGTTGATAAACAAGTTACAATGATAATCAAATACAAAGATGGATGAAGATCAAACCCACCCAAAAGAGAGGATTTCTCCTTGGGTGGTGATTCATACCATCAGAAACACCCACACAAGAACCACACCTGCAAAAATGCACTAGTGGGTCTATTTATACTATTATTACATCATGACCTAATGTTGATTTTTCTTTTTGTCTTGATGTTGACTTTGTCTTGTATTTGTTTTCTTCAGTTTATCAACTTGGTCTCTGAACTCGTACAATAAGATCTTCAGTCGTCTCTGTTTATCATTTGGTAAGCTTCAGTTTATTCAATTGTTGAACCCAACAAAAAATGCATCATTGAGGTGCAAGGCTAGAAAGAACATAATCATAAACTGGCCTTAATGGTAAAAGATGAAAAGGTTAAGTCTGAAATGATAAAATAACAAATGAAAGGTTTTGAAATTAAAAATAAATCTCTTCTTGCAGATATTGAAAAGCTTCATGGAGAGAAGTACACCCTTGAAGCTCAGGTTGAGAACTTAACTATATTTTTAATAAAGTCAAAAGCTGATAACACAGCTTCAAAAGTCAAACAAGAGAAATTACAATTCTCATCAACCTAGCTTCAGGAGTTACTTGATGCATAGAAAGATCCAAAGGATATGAATGCATAGGCTATAATGCATGTCCTCAACCATACAATAACAACTACCTTGTCATGCCTAAGCCATTGATAAAATCAGATTTACAGACAATAACATTATTGAAACTAAATCTGAAACTTTTTTGTCAAACAACAAATCTATTAAACAAACCTCAGGTTTATATGTAAACTAATGTGGAGAAAATTAAAAATGGTCACCCTATTAAAATCAATGAATGCTCAGACAAGCCAGTGTATGATACCAAGCCTAAATTTCCAATCAAATCCATCATACCCTTTGTGAAATTCACTTCGGCAAGCATCATGATTGATAAGGATGCTAAACCTAAAATGAAATCATCTGCTTAAAGCATGTTGGATTTTGAACAAGTTTATCAGATCCATTTTATCCAAATAAAATGAAATACGCAGCGGATTAAGGATATAAAACTTGTTACAGTTAATATAGATAAACCATTTTATATATCTGTTAAAACCGTTATGGATCGATATATGAAAAACATGCTTATAAACAATCATAGGGTGTTTATTAGACAACCTGTCGTATGGATTTTAAGGAAGATGATAGTTGAATGGCAGCATCCAAAGAAGGACGCCTCAAGCTAGTCTACCCTCAAGCCTTCAACAAACACCTTGGTTGCTAGGATTTGCACACTTGAACGAACCTCTGTTCTTCGTTTTTGTTCTCGAAAGATAGAGAGAAAACCCAGAAGAAGAACAGATGCACTTTTAGTGTCTAGTAAGTTATATGAGAGAGAATGGTGGATTACAATCTTATATTACATGTCCTAGGAAACTGAAATTTCAGACGAGGAGAGAGAAAAGTGGGCGGGGCCCAGCCCCTTGTCCCATCCGCATTTCTCAAACATTCACCCACATTAGTAAATGCAGATGAATGGTTTCCTTCCATATTTGTAAATGCGGATGAAGAAATTCCATCCGCATTTCCCAAATGTACGTCCACATTAGTAAATGTGGATGAGTAGTTTCCATCAGCATTTCCACGAATGCACATCCGCATTTCCTCATTAGTAAATGCGTATGAGTAATCTTCATCCGTATTAGTAGATACGGATGAGTAATCTTCATCCACATTTCCTTAAAAGCACATCCGCATTAGTAAATGCGGATGAGTAATCAAGAAATATGGACAAAATACTATATTGTTGTTCAACCATTTGAATAACAATATAGAATACTCTCTCTAAAATAAATTATCCATATAATTTATTTACAACACAAGTGCAAATATTTAGAAACCCAATTTCTAAATACTCTTAGTTTTAATATTTATTTATATGATCATATCATAAAATAAATATTGTAGGTGTTTGTCTAGCTTGTTATTGGGTATGACCCGACTTGGATCATAACACTAGCCACATCAATTCAATATATCTCTTGGGCAGACAGTTTCCAACAATCTCCTACTTGCGCATGATACATAAATGATTGATCCAAGTAGCAAATACCGCCTAACAACGGTTTACTACCCCTAATACGCATGACGAAGTGCCATTCAATAACATCATCTTCTTCAAGTCCCTTACTTGAAAATGATTTAGGTGAATCTATCATTTATCCTTTTGTTATAGAAGTCATGTTAAATCCAGAGACAGAGAAAGATCATTCCCTGTTAATTTAACTTTATCAGGCCTTAGACATCTTATTCTCAATGAATAAGAGGAACAAATTCCATCTTGACTACATACATTTCTCACAATCACCTTGTATCACACCAGAACCTAGCCTTGTGTACTGTCCGTATATCAGAACAGCGAAGAACTAGGTCAAAGTATAATAATTGGTGAATATCAAAACCCAATATGTATCTCAGGTCGGAGGATACTGTGATATTCGCCTTTACTCAAATTTACTTATGATCAATTACATAATTCCATGCAGTAACATTTGAGAGCGGGTCAGTCCAATATTTATATCCCACAAATATCTATGAACTTTGGTAGCAACCTTTTGCTCTATATTCATACCTTATGAATATCCACCAATCCAAGTTCATAATAGTCTTACCTTTGTATTTGTTCCCACAAATATGACCGACTACGGACATTTAGAATAATAAACATATTCATGGATCTAAACATGCTAAAATGGAACATAACTCATAGTATCATAATTATATAAATAAGTAAAAATAACAATTGTTCCATTGTTTAAATACTAAATAGATCAAATCCAATCACTAGAATATCAAAGTCCTAAGGCACAAGTTTGACTCTCATGCTTTGGCCTTTCAAGGAGCTTCGTGAGTGGATCCGCAATATTTTGATCGGTGTGAACTTTGCAAATACATATCTTTTCTTTTTCAACTTCATCCCTTATGTAGTTGAATATCCGCTCAATGTGCCTTGTCTTTTGATGTGCATGGGGTTCCTTGATTTGAGCAATCACACCCTCGTTGTCACAAAAGATCTCTAGGGGATCTTGAATAGTAGAGACTACCCCTAGATCGGCAATGAATTTCTTTAACCATGCAGCTTCTTGTGCTGCCAATGAAGCAGCGATGTATTCCGATTCTATAGTGGATAATGTTACCACATCCTGCTTTGAGCTCTTCCAGGACACTGCCCCTCCATTCATAATAAAGATATACCCCGATTGTGATCGAGAATCATCTCGGTCAGTTTGAAAACTCGCATCCGTGTAACCCTTTACAACGAGTTCCTCTTCACCAGATCCGTATATTAGAAACATATCGTTAGTCCTCCTAAGGTATTACAATATTCTCTTAACAACCATCCAATGGCTATTTCTTGGATTCTGCTGATATCTACTCATCATGCTTAAAGCACATGACACGTCCGGTCTAGTGCATATCATTGTATACATGATAGATGCTATAGCAGATTCATATGGGACTTCCTTCATCCTTTCTTGATCATCCTTTGAGCTTGGACATTGAGATGCACTCAATATTGTCCCTCTTTGAATAGGTACCAGACCTTTCTTAGAGTTCTCCATCTTGAACCTTTTCAAGATTTTATCAATGTATGAACTTTGGTTTAAACCTATCAACCAGCTTGATCTATCCCTATAGATCTTTATTCCCAAAATATAGGCTGCTTCACCAAGATCTTTGATGGAAAAACAACTTCCAAGCCAGGTTTTAACACCTTCCATGGTTGGAATGTCATTTCCAAATAGTAGTATATCATCAACATAGTATACTAAGAATGTGATGATGCTCCCACTAGCTTTCTTATACACACAACCTTCATTAGCGTTCTTGATGAATCCAAATTTCTTGATCTCTTCATCAAATCATTGATTTCAACTTCTTGATGCTTGTTTCAAACCATAGATTGATTTCTTTAACTTGCATACTTTATTAGGATGTTATGGATCGACAAAACCATCGGGCTGAACCATATAGACATTCTCTTCGAGATGTCCATTAAGGAAAGCAGTTTTGACATCCATTTGCCAAATCTCATAGTCATAATATGCAGCTATGGCAAATAATATCCTAATTGACTTTAGCATTGCCACAGGCGAGAAGGTATCATCATAAACAACCCCTTGAGTTTGAGTGAAACATTTTGCTACAAGTCTTGCTTTATAAGTATCCAAGTTTCCATGCATATCAGTTTTCTTCTTGAAAACCCACTTACATCCAACGAGTTTGGAGTAAAGCGGTGGCATAACCAATTCCCATACTTGGTTCTCATACATGGATTGCATCTCTACGTTCATGGCTTCAAGCCACTTATCACAATTGGAACTGCATCATGGTATGTAGTTGGTTCATCCGAGTCAACTACATAGCATCCAATCATAAAAAAATCCATATCTTTCGGGTGGATAGCTAGTTCTACCAGATCTGTGAATGTTTTGTTTGTATTGATAAACCACTTGATCATTATCAACAACCTCTTGTTGATTGCTTATATCAACCAAACGTGTATCGGCTTGTGGTTCTCGATCCTGATCAAGTTCCACTGTTCTATTGGTAGTTCCTTCCATAAGGAACTTAGTTTCCAAGAACTCAACCTTTCGAGCAATAAATACCTTTTGCTCTGTTAGATTGTTGATGTAATATCCCATGAAATCTTTGGGATATCCTACAAAGATACTGTTAGTGGATCGGCCTTATAACTTGTTTAGAGTGTTCTGCTTAACATAAGCTTCACAACCCCATACTTTTAAATATGATAACGATGGAACTCTTCCATGCCATATTTTAAAAGTTGTCTTATCCACTTTCTTGGTAGGGGTCATATTTAGAATGCGGGCCGTGGAGAGCAATGCGAAACCCCAAAATGATAGAGGCAGTGTGCTTCTAGCCATCATAGATCGAACCATATCCAATAGGGTTCGGTTTCTCCTTTCATACACACCATTATGTTGTGGTGTTCCTGGTGGAGCAAGCTATGAGACAATCCCTCAACTCCTGAGATGATCTTGAAAGGCATCACTAAGGTATTCACCTCCTCTATCCAAACGAAGAACTTTGATTGTTTTGTTGAGTTGATTTTCTACTTCATTTTTGAAGATTTTGAACATTTCAAAAGCTTCATCTTTGTGTCTTAACAAGTACACATAACCATAACGACTATAATCGTCGATGAAGGTAATGAAGTATCTTTCACCATTCCTTGTCATTGCTTTAAAAGGACCACATACATCCTAATGTATGATTCCTAATAAATCTTTTGCCCTTTCATTAATGCCATTAAAGGGTTCCTTGGTCATCTTTCCTTGTAAACAAGATTCACACTTATCAAATGAACCGTCTTCATTTGCTTCCAAAAGACCATTCTTTTGAATTATTTGAATGCGATTCTTGTTTATGTGACCAAGACAACAATGCCAAAGATACGATTTACATAAACCCATTTTAAGTTTCTTGGTGCTTGATTGGTAAAACGAGTTATTAAAGGATGTGTCATCATGAACCAATTCATAAATACCATTAGAAGAAATAGCCTTAAAATAAGGCATATCATCCATAAAAACACAAATACCATCGTTTACAAACTTTAATACATAACCATATTATCTTAGAAGGGAAACTGAGATAATATTCCTAGTCAAACTAGGAGCATACAGAATGTTCTTTAAAATAACTTCCCAACCACTTGGAAGCTTCAAGATATAGTCTCCTTTGGCTTTGACATTAACTTTTGCTCCGTTGCCCATGTAGAGACCAATATCTCCCTTCTTAAAATGTTTATTTCTTTTGAACCCCTGCATTGAATTGCAAATATGAGTTCAATAACTGGTATTCAATACCCATGTGTTTGAAGAAATAACATTAAGTTCAATATGGATCATGAAAGTTGTACTCGAGGTCTGCCTAGCATCCCTCTTGTTTCTCAACTCTTTGAGATAGGTTGGACAATTCCTCTTCCAGTGTCCTATCTCACCACACTCAAAGCATGGATCATTCTCCATAACCTTTGGCTTCTAAAGCTTTGGTTTTGGTGGTTCCGCTTTAGCCTTTCCCTTACCCTTCCCTTTGACGTATCCCTTACCTTTGGCAACATTTACCTTGGGTTTGGGGTGATGCCTTTTCTTGGTGACACCCTCATTGATTGTGAGAACCGCTAAAACCCTTTTACCCATCCTTGCTTTGACTGTTTTGAGCATTGCATAAAGTTCCCTAATTTTTTGTCCCATCCATTCATGTTATAATTCATGATAAACGTCTCAAACTTCTTGGTTAGACCATTGAGAATCAAATCTATGGCCAAATCTTTTGAGACGGGACAGTTCAGCCTTTTGAGGTGATTAATGTGGCTTTTCATCTTTAGTACATATGATGACACCGATTGGGTTTATTCCATTCGATATGCATGAAGTGCTCGAACCGTTTTGAAGCGCTCTACCTTTGCTTGTTGAAGGAACATTTCCTTCAATTGGGTAATCATGTCGTATGCCCCATGATGTTCAAAATCCTTTTGAAGCTCACGAATCATGGTTCCCAACATGAGGCAGGAAACTTGCACTGAATCCTCAGTGTGCTTAACCCAATCGTTGTAGGCATCAACATCATTAAGGTTGGGTTCATCGGGAATAGGATCGTCAAACACATATGTTTTCTTTTCTTGCTTGAGAACAATTTTTAAGTTTCGAAATCAATCCATGAAATTATTATGGTTGAGACGATCGCTTTCCAGGATAGTTCTTAGTGATAGGTTATGGACGGTCGGTGTGGTAGCGTTTTTGTTGCGGCCATTTCTACAATCTTAACAAAGTTTAATTTTAGTATTTACGATAATTAAATTTTAATTATTAATACCCTTTCATATCTCATAGACAATTAATAATTAAAATCTAGAATCCAATGTTACATTTAAATATTGGTTAGGTTACCTTTATCCCATTTTTTAAATTAATAAGGTAGTCAACATTTGACAATTGCAACCCTTTGCAACTTCTAGTTTTATGAGATCGGTTAAACATATTTATATTTAGTTGGCATGTTTAGTCCCATCAACACCATTGTACGCCATGCTTCGGTGATCCTATTCACATGGTTTCCAACTCAAGTCGTCCTAGTTACACACATGTGTGAGTTTACACATACAAGTGGTTAGGTGACCTTTATCCCAAAAATATGTTAACCCCACATCAAACACACAAGTTCCCTAAATGTGCTTAGGTGTCCTTTATCCCACAAAGAGTTCCCAAGTGATTTGAGTGTTGTATAAAAGGATGGTGTTAAACTTGGTTAAAAGGGATTTTTGTTTCCATTAATTCTAGTTTTGAAAACATTTTGTACCCTACATTTGCATGCATTCAAATGCGTGGTACTTTAGTGAAACCAACTTTCAAGGCTCTTTTAATAAAACCCAAGTTTATTGCGAAAACATTAACCTTTAATAAAACCATTTTATTACCCATGTTAATATTTCCAAAAAACCGCTTTAAGCTTGTTGTTGATTTTAAATGTTTAATAATGCATATCCAAATATCACATAAACAATAAATTAAAATCAACCACACAAGCATCACATACAATTACAAGTTCATAATCATAGCCAACTAATTTAACATCACTTGTTGACCGAAACAAGTGAGTTAATTAGGTCTTTCCTAAGGGTAAAACTGACACAACACTTGTGTCGGTGAACTCCCACTTGATCCCCCATCCAAATGCTTCAAGCGTCCACTTTGTGTTGTAATTCTTCCATTCGATTTAGGCTTCCAAATGGGCTTAAGTTTTTGCACCAAACACCTTTGGGCCTTTAAAATATGTTTTCGGTTATTGGGCTTAAATCCCATTAATAGCTATAAAGCCCTTTGGGCTCAAAATTGGCCCAAACCAAAAACACAACCTCGGTGCATCTTCTTTTACAAAATATATCCTAAATACATTTTTCTAGTAAAAGTAAAATGCAACTAACCTATTTATTTTACATACCAAATGAAATATAAATAAATTACATACCCAAAAGGAAGAACAAATACATTTAATTATTACAACCCTTTTGAATAATCAAATACAAATCACAACACATCCAAACACAAGGTCTCGGCTAGGTTATGAACATTAAAATACATATCCAAATATGTAAGCAGAAACCCGACAGCATCCCCTTTGAACCACTGATTTTCGGTTAAGGTACAAACAAACTGAATATCATGATTCTTGTCCAAACAACTAAATCATCCAAATGATTAAATTTTTCAAGATTACAAAATGCATGTTAAGTAAAATCTTGAAAAATCAGGGAAAACATTGACCAGAAGTCTCGGTTTGTTGGTGAATTAACAGCAAGAAACCGAGATTTCAGTCCAAATGAAGCATGTATCCATATAACAGGATCTTGATGCCATTGTTGGATTTTGAACAAGTTTATCACATCCATTTATCCAAATAAAATGAAAAACACTGCAGACTAAGGATATAAAACTTCTTACAATTAATATATATAAACCATTTTATGTATCTTTTAAAACCCGTTAAGGATCGATATATGAAAAACATGCTTACAAACAACCATATGGTGTTTAGCAGACTACCTCTTGTATGGATTTTAAGGAAGATGATAGTTGAATGGCAGCTTCCAAAGAAGGACGCCTCAAGCTAGTCTACCCTCAAGCCTCTAACAAACACCTTGGTTTCTAGGATTTACACACTTGAACGAACCTCTGTTCTTTGGTTTTGTTCTCGACCGATCGATAGAAAGCCCAGAAGAAAAACAAATGCACTTTTAGTGTCTAGTAAGTTATATGAGAGAGGGTGGTGGATTGCAATCTTATATTTCAAGTCCTAGGAAACTGAAATTCAAACGAGGAGAAAAAAAGTGGGCGGGGCCTGGCCCCTTGTCCCATTCGCATTTCTCAAACATTCACCCGCATTAGTAAATGCGGATGAATGATTTCCTTCCGCATTTGTAAATGCGGATGAAGAAATTCCATCCGCATTTCCCAAATGTACATCTGCAATAGTAAATGCGGATGAGTAATTTCTAGCAGCATTTCCATAAATGCACATCCGCATTTCCTCATTAGTAAATGCGGATGAGTAATCTTCATCCACATTAGCAAATCCGGATGAGTAATCTTCATCCGCATTTCCTCAAAAGCACATCCACATTAGTAAATTTGGATGATTAATTAAGAAATGTGGACAAAAGACTATATTATTGTTCAACCATTTGAATAACAATATAGAATACTCTCTCTAAAATAAATTATCCATATAATTTATTTACAACACAAATGCAAATATTTAGAAACCCAATTTCTAAATACTTTAAGTGTTAATATTTATTTATATGATCAAATCATAAAATAAATATTGTAGGTGTTTGTCTAGCTTGTTATTGGGTATGACCCTACTTGGATCATAATGTACTAACCACATCAATTCTGTATGTGTCTTGGGCAGATCGTTTCCAATAAAGCAAATATGACAAAGTGGTGAAAACTCTTAACAATTCAAACAAATCAGATTATGATTCATCTAAAGGTAAAGCACACGCATCTTCGTCACTCAAAGGAAAATCTAAAGCTGAAATATCAGCAAGATCAAAGTCCCAATAAAAATCACACTTGTCAATAGGAAAACAAGTGATGTTTGATACTTTTTCAAAGACTGATGTAAACAAGCTTGAAAAAGAATGTAATAAGTCAGCTAGGAAGTAATAACAATCATCTAAACCTATAAATAATAGAGTTATGAAACAATCTAACAAGGTTATGAGGACTGATGTTACTTCCTCATCAAACCAAAGATCAAAGAAGCAAACTACAATAAAAGCTTCACCATCTCAACCTAAGTAAAATCAAAAGTATAATGAAAATTATCACATGTCAAATCACACTACAGTTGAATGCTACTTCCATAAGTATTGTTCAATTTATAAAACACACAATCATTCTACAGAATAATGTCATTTTAACAAATATTATGTATTGTGTGAAATGAACAATCACAAAACATTTGACCGCCATTTCAGAATGAAAGGGTTGATATCACCATAGAAAAAGTAACATTTACAAATCTCACTTAGGTTTGCAAATCATGCAAGTCCATCATTCTGGAATCCAGGAAAGATTTCAAAAAATGATGATACACTTCATGATACCTGGCATCCAAGAGCTGTTAGAGTTCAACAAAGGAAAACAGATGATTTTAAAAGAAATGTAAATCCTATTATTAGGACTCAACATAAACAAGAATCATATAATCAACCACATGCTAGATTTCTATATCACAACAGAGATCAATATTTTGATTATACATCTGATAGTTCTTCAGATGAAGAGATAGTATCACACAAACACAATTCATTTAGATTCATCAAACCACATAAGGTGAAGTCCTTTGCTGATAAACTTCAAACTTGGTTTTCTGAACCTATGTTTGATGGATTTGATGAGTTTAGATTCAAAGGATCTTATCAAAAAGACATAGTTTTTGATAGAAATGGAAAACCTAAGACCATCATGGCTTGGGTTCCACATTCTAAGTAATTTGTTTATGCATACAGGGACATTCAAGAAGGTCCAACAACATTTGGTATGCGGTTAGCGAGTGCTCCAGGCACATGTTAGGAGACGGTTCCCTCCTACATGACTTCAAGCACATACAAGGAACAAAAATAGCCTTTGGTAGAGATTCTCAAGGTGGAAGAATCAACGGTGAAAGGACAGCGACAAACAACCAACTCAGCTTTGACAAAGTCAACTACTGTGAACAAATAAAAATCAACATGATAAGTTTATCTTAAATTTATGATAAGAAATATTCTACTCATTTCATAGACACTTATTGCTATATTCTGAAACCAGGGTTCAAAATCCATAATGAATGGGCTATCTTGTAAACACCAAGGAAGAATAATACTTATGTCCTTAACCGCCATTCTATCCAACATATAGAAGAAACATGTTTACTTTCCAAAGCATCTTTTGATGAGTCATAGTTATATGGCATAGGCGTTTGGGACACGGAAATTTTAAAAACATGAACAAATTGGTCAAAGGAAACCATGTCATTGGTTTACCTTTAAAAGAATTTCATACAGTTGACCATTGTTCAGCGTGTCTCAAAGGGAAGCAACACAAAACTTTCCATAAGCCTAAGCTTATGAACAAAAATAATACTCCATTGAAGTTACCACATGGATCTTTTTGGCTGAACTCACATCATGAGTATAGGAAGATAACAATATTGCTTGGTGATCATAGATGACTTTTCAAGGTTCATATGGGTCTTCTTTCTACTTAATAAAAATGAATCATCATAAATCATGAAAGACTTTGTCAATAGATTGAAAAAAACTGGATTTAAAAGTAAAATCAATCCGAAGTGATAATAGCACAGAATTCAAGAGTGATAATTTAAGTTCATTTATATACATAAATGTATTGCTTATCAATTTAGTGTAGCTAGAACTCTACAATAAAATGGAGTAGATGAAAGGAGGAACGAAACACTAATGGAGGCAGCAAGAACCATCCTAGCTGATGCTAAACTGCCAATCACCTTTTGGGCAGAAACAGTTAACATAGCTTGCTATGTACAAAAGAGAACTTTGATATTCAAAAAGAGTAAAAAAATACCATACGAACTGCTATTTCACAGATAATCATTCATTGGTTTCTCTAAGTCTTTTAGTCGTCCTATCTTATTATTAAGCACCAGAGACAATTTAGGAATGTTTGCTCCTAAATCTGATGAAGGACTCTTTTATGGATATTCATCTACTTCAAAAGCATTTAGAGTGTTTAATCATAGATTAAACATCTTTGATGAATCAACAAAAGTTAAATTCGATAAGCATTCATTTTCTAAGCCTTCAAATACTCCTGATTGGTTGTTTGATATTGAGTATCTTACAAAATTATTTAATCAATTCCATAGGTCTGTAACACCTCGAATTTTCATGAAAAGTAAAGTTGTCGCACGAAGAGAGAGTTCTCGCGCGAGTCATAAAGTTCTCTCGTGGAAGGCAGTTCTCGCACGACTGGTGGTTTTCGTGCAAGAACAGTTGTATGGAGAGAGAGAGACAATATAAATAGGCCCAAGCATCCAATCTTCTTCACTTCATGCGAAAAGTCCTGCTATTGTGCTTGAGAAGAGAGAGATAGGTGCTAGGTGGTGTCTAAGGTATGTATTCGTCAATATTCGATGTGTTTATGCATGTCTAAACCATATGTAATGATATTGCACATGATTATGTAGCTTTTTCTTGAAAGACTCTCAGTTTAGGTGTTGTTTGTGTTCAAAGATATCATAAGGTGAGTTCTAGACCCCTCTTTTAAGTGTTTCTATGTTTTGGGGCTAATATGCATATCTTAATGAATGTTTTGTTAAAGTATGATGATATAGACTGTTATAGCACATTTTGGGAGTTAAAGTGGTTAAAGAATCAATAACTTCATGATAAAGTTTGGTCCAACGGAAAAGTTATCGCGCGGAGAGTATGTTCTCACGCGAATAGTGGGTTCTCGCGACAAATGATTACTTTTCAAAAGTTCTCGTGCAAAGGTTTAGTTCTCGCGTGAAGGTTGAGTTCTCGCACATAGGTTGAGTTCTCGCACGCTCGCACGAATGATGATGTTCTCGCGCAAAGCCGTATATGGTTAGGTGTAATGTTACCCCCGTATAACGTGTGATAAAGATAATTTTATGATGAACTTATTGCTAAAGAAATAAAGTATATATATATATAAATATATATAAATATATATATATATATATATATATATATATATATATATCATTACAGTTAAAGGTTAAAGAACAATGGTAAAGTCACATGTGAAACATTAAAGAACTCTAATAATAATTCAAGAACAGTTACCTGATAAAGCATAGCTGTGAAAACGTTAAAGCGTGCTAAAGAAGTCTTGCAAGAATTGCTAAAGGAGAATTGTATTTGTTGCATTCTCATATAGGGGATACACATTGGTGTGCTCAACTGATAAAGGAGTTATGATTGGTGCATTCTCACATAGGAGCTACACATTGGTGTGCTCAGCCGCTAAAAGAGTTATGCTTGCTGCATTCTCATGTAAGAGCTACACATTGGTGTTCTCAACGGCTAAAGGAGTTATGCTTGGTGCATTCTCACACAGGAGCTACACCTTGGTGTGCTCAACTGCTAAAGGAGTTATGCTTGGTGTATTCTCACATAAGAGCTACATAATGGTTTGTTCAACCGCTAAAGGAGAATGGTATTCATTACATTCTCATATAGGAGCTATACTTCAGGTATTCCCGCCTACTAAAGGAGAATGGCATTCATTGCATTCTCACTTGATAAAGGAGCTAAGCTTTGTGCTAAGTTCAAAGATAAAGTAAACGAGTAAAGATAAAGTAACCGATAAAGAATGATAAAGTAAAAGCTAAAGTATAGTTATAGAATGAGTTCTATAGTTGTTAAAGAAGCCTTACCCTAGTGTAAGCACAAAGTTAAAGTTTATATGATGTTAAAGTATGATAATGCGTATGTTCATGATAAAGTATTGTTAAAGTAAACCTAGAGCTCACTCAACGTCCCTGACTTTTTGTATGCATATTAGATTGATAGGCATGCTATACATTTTCGAGTGAGCGTGGCATGGATGGGGAAGCTACCTGGCACATGGTCAAGAGTGGCATCCTGGCATAGATTTTGGATAAATAACTATAGTTATCATTTGATGTAAATGTTTAAATGATGGCAATTTTGTATGTTCCGCTGCTTATATTAATAAAATATGGTGTTCGAGAACTTGCGATTCGGATGTCCAAATCCAACTGTGAGGTTTCCTGGACTAGAGCTTACAAGTTGGAACTTATTGCTACAGAAATAAAATATATATATATATATAATATATATATATATATATATATATATATATATATATATATATATATATATATATATATATATATATATATCATTACAGTTAAAGGTTAAAGAACGATGGTAAAGTCTCATGTGAAACGTTAAAGAAACTTGAATAATAATTCAAGAACAGTTACCCGATAAAGCACAGCTATGAAAACATTAAAGCGCACTAAAGAAGTCTTGCAAGCACTGCTAAAGGAGAATTGTATTTATTGCATTCTCACATAGGAGTTACACATTGGTGTGCTCAACCACTAAAGGAGTTATGCTTGATGCATTCTCACATAGGAGCTACACATTTGTGTGCTCAACCGCTAAAGGATTTATGCTTAGTGCATTCTCATATAGGAGCTACACATTGGTGTGCTCAACTGCTAAAGGAGTTGTGCTTGGTGTATTCTCACATAGGAGCTACATATTGGTGTGCTCAACCGCTAAAGGAGTTATGCTTGGTGCATTCTTACATTGGAGCTACACATTGGTATGCTCAACCGCTAAAGGAGAATGGTATTCCTTACATTCTCACATAGGGGCTATACTTTGGGTATGCCCGCCTGTTAAAGGAGAATGGCAATCGTTGCATTCTCACCTGATAAAGGAGATAAGCTTTGTGCTAAGTTCAATGATAAAGTAAAATAGTAAAGATAAAGTAATTGATAAAAAATGATAAAGTAAAAGCTAAATTATAGTTATAGAATGAGTTCTATAGTTGCTAAAGAAGCCTTACCCTAGTGTAAGCACAAAATTAAAGTTTATGCGATGTTAAAGTATGATAAAGCGTATGTTCATGATAAAGTTTTATTAAAGTAAACCTAGAGCTCACTCAGTGTCGTTGACTTTTTTATGCATATTAGATTGACAGGCATGCTATACATTTGGAGTGAGCTTGGCATGGATGGGGAAGCTACCTGGCACATGGTCAAGACTGGCATCCTGGCATAGATTTTGGATAGATAACTATAGTTATATTTTTGATGTAAATGTTTAAACAATGGCAATTTTGTATGTTACACTGCTTATATTAATTAAATTTGGTGTTCAAGAACTTGCAATTCTGATGTCCAAATCCAACTGTGAGGGTTCCTGGAACAGGTCCTTACAAGTTGGTATCAGAGCCATACTTTGAGAGATTTAGACACTCTGATGTCTAAACTCAAACTGAGAATGGGATCAACTAAGGGATGCCAGTGCCAGTAGCTCCATGCCAGGAAGGTTAAGTTAAAGGTTCTAACTGATAAAGGTTCCTTAAGGTTATAGTGCTCATAATGAGATCGAGAGCTGATGTGACTCAGGATAGGAAACGTTTAGGCCATGAAAAGTAAATTAAGTAGTTAATTACAACTGGCCACTATCAATAGAAACTTACATTACTTGACATGATTTAAACTATTACCTGGAATGATAACATTAGCTTTTTGTATCTTAGCAAACCATGGTTGGAAGAAAAGCTACTCGAGGAGGTGCATGTGGTGGTAGGGGCAGACCACCAGTCACTAGAACCCAAACGCTGATGACAAAAGAAGTGCATATAGACCCTGTCCATACTACTAGAGAGGAAAACTCTCATCATTCTGAAGAGAGGATTACCATGGAGCCTGTTTTTAGGGAGGTTATCACCGAAGAGGTCCACAAGATCCTTTAGGACATCATGCCTTAGATCACGACTGAGGCCATGAAGGAGGTAACCAAGGAGTAGATGTTGGAGGTAAAGAACAAAGCTAGCAAGAAAGACAGTGAAGGTACCAGGGAAGGCTCGGGGAAGGATGGAAAAGATGAAGGGGATGAAACTGATGGGGAATTAGTTAAAGGGTACTTATAGCGGATCTTCAAGGGGTGCAATCCTCCATCCCTGGATGGTAAGGCTTGTGCTATTGCCACTCTTTAGTGGATGTTTGAGATGGAGACAGTGATTGATATTAGCAAATGTAAAGCTAACCAGGCTGTGAAGTTCGCAGCCCACTCATTTGTTGATGAAGCTATTCATTGGTGGAGCACCATCAAGCAGACTAAAGACTCTCGTGAGTTCAGGAACTTAAAGTAGGATGACCTGAAAGAACTTGTAATAAGGAAATTCTACCCTTAAAATGAGATCGACAGAGTGGAAAGGGAATTCTTGGGATTTAAAGCTGGAAGTATGACCCACAGAGAATACATATGTCGCTTCAACAAGATGGCCAGGTTGGTGCCTCACCTGGTGAGTACTTAGTAGAGAAGGATGAAATGTTATTTGCAAGGTTTGCCTTCAAAGGTCAGGACGTATACGAAGGCAAGCGGGCCGAAGTCCTTCGAGTCTTTAGTGGAGCTGAGTGGGATAGTTTACAATGATGAGGTGCTTGATGAGCCCATTGAGAAGGTGAAAAAGAAGAGTTGGTCAGGGAGTGCGAAGCGAGAAAGGATGAGAGATCTGCTACTCAGACCAAAAAGATGAATGTGGAATCGTCTAATGAGTACCAAAAATATAGGAGGAAGCATGCTGGTGAATGCAGGCTCAGTTCGAATCTGTGTTTCAGATGCGGGAAGACGTGGTATTTCTCTAAGGATTTCCCTAATCTGGTAAAGTGCTACAACAGTGGCAAGTTGGGGCACTACAGCCGAGAGTACAAAGAGACGAAGGTGGTCGAATTGGCTAAAGGAAAGGAGACTGAGAAAGAGAAGAAAGCTGGTGATAAGCCAATATCCAAGGCTAAGGCTTTCATGATGACGAGGGAGGAAGCCACAGAGGAACCTGATGCTGTGTCAGGTATGTTTCTGGTTAACAAAATACTTGCTTCTGTTCTTTTTGATTTCGGTGCAAGTAAGAGCTTCATAGCTGGTATCTTCTGTGATATGATGAATGTTAAGGCCAAAGAAATAGATCATGTGTTTGAAGTAGAAACTATGATTGGAAAGACTACTAAGATAACTGAGTCCTTAGAGGATTGTAGCATAGAATTGGAAAGTCATAGATTCCCTGCTAGGTTATTTGTTATGACCCTAGGAGGATTTGATGTTGTGTTGGGTATGGATTGGTTAGCCCCCTACGAGGCTAATATAGTTTGGCAAAGGAAGATGATTCAGATAAAAGTGCCTTATGGTAGCATGGTCACAAATATGGCGATAAAGTCTGTGAAATTCCAAAGATGATATCCATGATAAAGGCGGAAAAGTTTATGAGGCGATGGTGTGGAGTATTCTTGGCATACATTAAAGATGCTAAAGCTGAAATAGTAAAGTTGTTAGATGTACCCATGGTGTGTACCTTCCCAGTTGTGTTCCCTGAGGACTTGACGGAGGTACCGCCTGATTGGAAGATAGAGTTTTAAATCTACCTTATTCCAGGAGCTCAGCCCATTGCTAAAGTGCCGTATCATCTGGCTCCGTCAGAGCTGAATGAATTGCTAGCCCAACTACAGGAACTTCTTGATAAAGGTTTTATCAGATCGAGCATTTCTCCCTGGGGTGCTCCGGTGCTGTTCGTGAAGAAGAAAGATGGTAGCATACAAATGTGTATAGACTACATTGAGCTGAATAAGCTCACGGTAAAGAATAGATACCTGTTACCTCAGATAGATGATCTGTTCGACCAGTTGCAACGTGCAAGTTGGTTCTCGAGGATTGACCTTCGGTTGGGTTATCACCAGCTAAAGGAGAAGGAGTAGGATATCCCAAAGACTGCGTTTCGGACGCGATATAGGCATTATGAGTTTCTCGTGATGTAGTTTGGTCTAACCAATGCTCCTTTAGCATTCATGGACTTGATGAATACGGTTTGTCAATCAATGCTCGACAAATCAGTGATAGTGATCATAGATGATATCCTTATCTATTAAAATAATGAGGGAGACCACGCCTGTCACATCCGTGAGGTGTTGGAAACTCTAGGATGGGAGAAGTTGTATGCGAAATTCTACGAATGCATGTTTTGGTTACGCGAGGTATAGTTTCGTCATGTGATTAACCTAGAATGGATCATGGTTGATCCTGCCAAAGTGGAGGTGATGATGAAGTGGAATTCTCCAAAAATGTGAGGTATAGTTTTGGATTGGCGGGTTATTACATGAGACTCATTCATGATTTTTCTAAGATTGCCTCATCGTGACCAAGTTGACAAGGAAACATGTGAAGTTTGAATGGGGTGACGGTGAAGAGAATGTGTTCGTGGAGTTAAAGGGAAGATTGACACAAGCTCCAGTGTTAACGCTACCAGAAGTGAATGAGGACTTGGTTGTCTATTTCGATGCTTCTTATCAAGGGTTAGGGTGCATGCTAATGCAACGAGGCAAAGTCATAGTGTACGCATCCAGATAGTTAAAGATTCATGAAATGAACTACCCTACCCTTGATATGGAGCTGGTTGTTACGGTATTCGCGTTAAAGATATGGAGACACTACTTTTATGGTGTCAAATTTATGATTTTTACAGACCACAAAAGCATAAAGTATTTCTTCGAGTAGAAAGATATCAATATGAGACATAGAAGATGGTTAGAGCTAATAAAAGACTACGGCTGTGAGATTTATTATCACCCAGTTAAACCTAACGTGGTAGCTGATGCCCTAAGCCGTAAGCAGAACCAGGAACCAATCCGGGTGAGATCTTACCAGTTGATTATGACTCCTGATATGATAAAGCAGATCTGTGATGCTCAGAAAGAAGCTCTGGAACCCGAGCATATGAGTGGAGAGAGGATGAAAGGGCAGGTCGTAAATTTAGAAGAAAACACCAATGGTGTCAAAACTAGATTCAGGCATTTATGGATCCCTAGTCGAGGAGGTCTGCGAGAGAAATTGCTAGACGAAACCCACAAGACTCGCTACTCGATTCATTCGAGAACCAACAAAATATACCAAGACCTAAAGAAGAATTATTGCTGGCCGGGGATGAAGGCTGACGTGGCGAGGTATGTAGAAAGGTGCTTGACTTGTCTCCAGGTTAAGGGTGAGCATCAGAAGCCACATAGGAAAATCCAACCCCTGGAGATTCCTAAATGAAAGTTGGAGCATATTACTATGGATTTCATAATGAAGCTACCTCGTACAGCTAAAGGTTAAGATGCCATATGGATCATAGTAGATAGACTGAAGAAAAGTGCTCACTTTCTACCCATCCGAGAGACGTATAACTTTGAACGGCTAGCCGAATTGTTCATCAAGGAGATAGTTACCCAACATGGTGTGCTGGTGTTGATTGTCTTTGACAAAGATACGAGGTTTACATCCAAATTTTGGAAGAAGTTCAATGACGCGATGGGAACCAGACTGCACATCATTACAGCATACCACCCGCAGATGGATGGCCAATCCAAAGGACTATCCAGACATTAGAGGACATGCTTCGGGAATGTATCATAGACTTGGTAGGAGCGAGGATAGTCACCTACCGTTAGCGTAGTTCTCATACAATAACAACTACCATGCTAGTATTGGTATGCCCCCGTATGAGATGCTTTATGGTTGGAAGTGTAGGACCCCGGTATGTTGGGGAGAGATCAGATAGAAGGAGTGGAGGAGTATTGAGGTTATCGAGATGACTAATGAGAAGCTAGGCAGAATTAAAGCCTACATGAAGGCCGCTAAAGATAGGCAAAAGTCCTATGCCAACAAACGTCGAAGACCGATTGAGTTTAACATTGGTGATAAAGTGATGCTAAAGGTGTCACCTTGGAGGGGAATCATTAGATACAGAAAGAGAGGAAAGTTAAGCCCTCGATTTATTGGGCCTTTCAAGATAGTAGCCCATGTGGGGGAAGTGGCATATAGGCGGGAACTACCAGATGAGTTTAATGGAATTCATTCTACCTTTTACGTATCACATCTGCATAAGTGTCTAGCAAACGAAGATGCTCATGTTCCACTGGAAGATGTGGAGATTGACGACAGACTGAACTACATGGAACCACCCGCAACAATTATAGACAAGAAGGAGAAACGATTAAGGAATAAAGTAGTTCCACTTGTCCAAGTACAGTGGAAGCATAGAATGGGGTCGGTGTCCACTTAGGAATCCGAATATGAAATGAGACAACATTACCCTTAAATGTTTAATGAATAATGGGTTTTGGGGACGAAACCCAAATAAGTAGATGGACTTATAACACCCCAAAATTTTAAGAATAGTAACGTTCTCGAACGAAGGGAGAGTTCTCGCACGAGTGATAAACTTCTCGTGTGGAAGGCAGCTCTCTCGCGAATGAAGGTTCTCGTGCGAGAAAAACTGTGAGGAAAGAGAGACACTATAAATAGGCCCAAGCACCCAATCTTCGTCACTTCATGCAAAAAGTCCTGCTGTTGTGCTTGAGAAGAGAGAGGTCGGTGCTAGGTAGTGTCTAAGGTATGTATTCATCGATATTCGATGTGTTTATGCATGTATGAACCATATGTAGTGATATTGCGCATGAATATGTAGCTTCTACTCAAAACACTCTCGGTTTAAGTGTTGTTCGTGTGCAAAGATATCATAAGGTGAGTTCTAGACCCCTCTTTTATGAGTTTTCCATGTTTTGGGGCTAATATACGTACCTTAATGAATGTTTTGTTAAAGTATGATAATATAGACTGTAATAGCACATTTTGGGCATTAAAGTGGTTAAAGAATAGATAACTTGGTGATAAAGTTTCATACATCAGAAAAGTTATGGCACGAAGAGTAAGTTCTCGCACGAATAGTGGGTTCTTGCGACAAACGGTTACTTTTCAAACATTCTCGGGCAAAAGTTGAGTTCTCGCGTGAAGGGTATATTTCTCGCATGAATGATGATGTTCTCGCTCGAAGCTTTATATGGTTACGTGTAATGTTACCCCCGTATAACGTGCGATAAAGATAATTAATTTATGATGAACTTATTGCTAAAGAAATAAAGTATGTATATATATATATCATTATAGTTAAAGGTTAAAGAATGATGGTAAAGTCACATGTGAAACGTTAAAGAACTTGAATAATAATTCAAGAATAGTTACCTGATAAAGTACAGCTATAAAAATGTTAAAGAGCGCTAAAGATGTCTTGCAAGCACTGCTAAAGGAGAATTATATTTGTTGCATTCTCATATAGGAGTTACACATTGGTGTGCTCAACCGCTAAAGGAGTTATGCTTGGTGCATTCTCATATAGGAGCTGCACATTGGTGTACTCAACCGCTAAATCAGTTATGCTTGGTGCATTCTCACATAGGAGCTACACATTGCTGTGCTCAACCGCTAAAGGAGTTATGCTTGATGCATTCTCATATAGGAGCTACACATTTGTGTGCTCAACCGCTAAAGGAGAATGGTATTTGTTATATTCTCACATAGGGGCTATACTTCGGGTATGCCCGCTTGCTAAATGAGAATGGCATTCGTTGCATTCTAACCTGATAAAAGGAGCTAAGCTGTGTGCTAAGTTCAAAGATAAAGTAAACGAGTAAAGATAAAGTAACCGATAAAGAATGACAAAGTAAAAGGTAAAGTTTAGTTATAGAACGAGTCTATAGTTGTTAAAGAAGCCTTACCCTAGTGTAAGCACAAAGTTAAAGTTTATGTGATGTTAAAGTATGATAAAGTGTATGTTTATAATAAAGTTTCGTTAAAGTAAACCTAGAGCTCACTCAGATTGACACGCATGCTATACATTTTGGAGTGAGCTTGGAATGGATGGGGAAGCTACCTGGCACATGGTCAAGACTGGCATCCTGGCATAGATTTTGGATAGATAACTATAGTTTATCTTTTTAATGTAAATGTTTAAATGATGGCAATTTTGTATGTTCCGCTGCCTATATTAATGAAATTTGATGTTCGAGGACTTGCGTTTAATGTCCAAATCCAATGTGAAGTTTCCTAGACAGGGCCTTACAATTTCAGCTACAGATAATTAGCAAGGAACTACATTTGACATGTCTGATGTTGTATAAGATGACCTCCTAATGATTCGTCCATCATCTACTCATGTGTAAGATCAAGAAGTTCCTTTGCAAGCTAATCTAGTTAGAAAACCTTAGATTGAAAGTACATCAACAGAGGCTGGTCCAAGTTCATTGCCCACAACTTCATCTAATAATTCACCTAAAGATCATAAGATGGATGAGTCCCAACAAATGTTGATGTTGTGGAGAATCAACAGAGGAAACCTATCAAAGAGCTTTTGATTCTGACATTCAACATGAAGAAGCATATGATTATTTCTATGACTCTCCCACCCATTTCAATCAAGAAAAAGATGTTGCACACCAACCTGACATGAATGTATCATCCAATCTTTCCAATCTAGTGTATCAATCCCAGTAGATGCCTTTCCTACTTCAAGGATACAGAAAAAGATCATTCAACATGAAGAAGCATATGTCAATTTCTATGACTCTCCCATCATTGTTGCCCACCAACCTGACATGAACCTGATGTATCAATGCCTTTCCTACTTCAAGGATACACAAAAATCATGTCAAAACGTGTGACAAGAAGCAAGTCAAGCACATCAAACATTGTCTCTTTTCATGTTTTCTATGTCAAACGGTGCCAAAAAACGTCAAGGAAGCTCTTCTAGACAATAGTTGGATTGAGGCAATACGGGAAGAGTTGCTTCAATTCAGGAAATAAGAAGTATGTCAACTGGTTGATCTTCCCGAAGGATAATATCCTATTGGAACTAGGTGCCTATACATGAACAAGACTGATGATAGAGGCATTATCATCAGAAACAAAACAAGACTATAAGCCTAGGGGTATAATAAGAAGAGGGTATACATTATGATGAAGTGTTTGGACCTGTTGCTAGATTGGAAGACATCAAACTATTTCTGGCTAATCTGCATCTATGAAGTTCATAGTGTTCCAAATGGATGTAAGGTGTGCCTTCCTGTATAGGAAGATTTCTAGAGAAGTATATGTCAGTAGGCCACCAGGCTTTGAAATCATGGATTTCCCTCACATGGTGTATAAGCTTGACAAAGCTTTGTATGGTGTACATCAAGACCCACGGAAATGGTATGAGTCACTGTCATCTTTTCTCCTTGAAGACTGGTACGAGAGAGGAAAGATTGACAAGACATTATTTAGAAATAATAAGGGCTATGATATACTTTTAGTTCAAACCTATATGGATGATATCATGCCTTCCAACTTTCAGATGACTGCTATGGAAGTTAACTTTCTTTTTAGGGTTGCAAGTACAACAAACAAAGGATGGGATCGTTATTAACGAGTCCAAGTATGTGGATTCAATATTGAAGAGGTTCCATTTCTTAGATTGTCAGTCTATTCATACACAAGTAGATACAAAAAAGAAGATTGGTACTAATCTAAATGGTATGTCTATAGATCAAACACACTATCAATCAATGATAGGGTCACTTGTGTATCTGACAGCAAGTAGACCAAATGTCATGTTTGGAGTATGTGTTTGTGCTAGATACTAGGAAGATCCTAAAGAGTCTCATGTTAATGTTATGAAGAGAATATTCAGATATCTCATGGGCAAACCTGCGCTTGGCTTATGGTATCCAAAGGAAGGACACTTCAAGATATATGCATACACGAGTGACTATAGGGGATGCAACTTCAATAGGAAGTGCACATCTAGCGGGTGTTAATTCATTGGTCCAAGACTAGTTTCATTACAGTGCAAGAAACTGACAAAGTGTCAGTTTCAACTAAAAAAGCTGAGTATATAGTAACACCTGCTTGTTGTTAACAAGTTCTCTGAATTCAAAAGTAGTTGCTTGACTATAGTGCACACACCAATACATTTACAACATAGTTACAATGTTTATCGTAAATAATATGATTTGATCGGCTCAAAAGGATCGAATCTATGATGATATCGTGACGCAATGATCAATTCAAACACAAAGTAATCAAACACATGCAATCATATCAAAAAATTCATAGATTTTATTAATAGCAAATGCATAGGATACAATGTGTAAGGGTTAAAGTTCGTTCAACTGACTCTAATTTTTCTTAGATCTCTCTTGTCTAGATGTCTAGATTCTCTATTCTCTAAAGTCTACCCTACACATACCAAAAATATCCTATTTATACTATCAAGAAACTAAGGAACATATATTTACAAATAGTCCCTATACTATGACAAAAAACAACATAAAGACAAAATGTTAATCTTTCAAGAAGTCTAACAATACTCCCCCTAAGATTATATTGTCTTCAGTCTTCAAAATAATCTTCTGGTTCTTCCTTTATCTTGAGCATAGGCTTCTCTTTATACATCTCTTGTTCCTTCAGTGCTTTTGCAATTGCTGATTTGAATTTACCTACAAGAATTCCTTGTTCAGGCTTTGACATGTTCGTCTTTATTTCCATCCTGTTAATAATTTCCAAAGTCTCTTTAGATAATCCTGCAATGTCAACATTAGCATAAAATTCAAGAGTTTAGGATAATCCTTTGAGTAAATCTCCAAAACTCCTTTGCTTGATATTCGCATGAAATCAATTGACTTGTTATCCTTCTTTACAATCTTTGCATAGGCTAATGCTTTCCTTAAAGATATTCTTTCCATGGCTGCATCCATAACCTTGACAATTGACATAAAGTATTTGCGATCATTCTCTGCCACTTCAGGTGATACCCAATCAAACTTCTGAATTGACAAAAATGAGATGTAACTTGGATGTAGAAGTTTTAATTCAAACACTCCAAACAATGAAATCATATCAAGATGCCAATCATCCAAATTCTGAACCAACTTCAACTCAAACATGTCAGAATTATAAAACCATCTCAAGATAGGTTTTGTCATTTGTGTTCCATCGATTACCTTCAGGCCAGGATTAGTAACCTTCTCACAGAATTGGTCACTATATGCATCTAAGAACTTTTCTTCTTCTTCACCTTTTTCACCACTTTTTCTCTTACTTTTCAATGACTTAAAGTATTCCTTATCTTCTTGATCACAACGAGGTTTCAAAAATGAACTCATTCTTGATATGCCTTGATTTAACAACTGTACAAAATTTTCACCACGACTTGCTTTTATCGGGTTAATCAAAGACAATTTGTTTAACTCTTTCAAGTCTTGAACTGGAAATTCAATGATGCTCGAGTAAAAGTGATAGACATCACATATAGCATTTACTGGTTTAATCAAAAATGCATCAGAGATTTCATCATACTTCAAAGCTACTATCTTTACATTCTTTGTTGTGTCAGGAACAATCATTGCGTTTAGCAATTCAGAGATTGATTGTCCTTTCTATAGAACATTTCTTACAATATCACCTGTAGTTCTTGCTTTGTTCCATAATTGTTTTTGTTCAACAGATACTTCATAAGCCTGTTTTTCTTCAGGAAACATCTCTATCAATTCTTTTCTGCTTTCATGTTCACTTCTCTTCAAAGCCATTGATTTAATCTCTTGGGGTTTTAAAATTCTTGTTCTTTTAGTTATCACCAAATATTGTGGATTGTCCATATCAAGCACGATCATTCTGTTGTTTTGTTTTTCAGTCTCTTGGAAACTTTTCACCAAATTCCTTAATGATTCGGCTTGTAATCTGTTCAGCTTCTTCCTCGGATAGTTTCTCGATTACAGCCATAATCTAAGCTCAATTGTGTTCATGTTATCAGGGTCAGGATGATGTAGCTCCGATGTTGAAAGTTCCTCAATGTTAATACTTTCATGTAGGGGATTCTATTCACCATGTTCAACAATAATCTCATCTGGATCCACAGGAGCAATTGTCTCAGCTGTCACACACTTCTCATATTCTTCATTTATTTATGACAATGTGAGTCCATCCAAGAATACCCTGTTATACTTTCTCTTTATCAAGTAATTATATCTCTCATCAACATCCACAGGTATATCTTCAGATACAGTTTCAAATGGAGAATAACTTGCTTCAACAATATCTTCATCTTCTAATACCTCATCATACCATGCATCTGCAAACTTTGTTTCTAATTCATCAAGAGCTCCAATTGTCTCTTGGGCTTCAGTTTCTTCACTTTCTTGAATAATAGATTCAGACACAATCTTTTGTATTTTCGATGAGATTTAGCTAGAACTGATACATCAATATCATCAATCTTTCTTTTTCCTTTATCAACTTCAGGTATATTTTCAACATTAATTGGGTTAATTTCAGTTACAATAACCACTTTAGGAGATTGTGACATTGTACTTGCTTTCATTCTTTCAAACACTTCTTTTAATTTATCATGACTTTCTCTTAACTTCTTAAATTTTTCTTCCATAAGATCATAATCTTTGAGCATCACTTCAAAGTTTTGTAATTTGCTTCTTTATCTTTTTCAAGATCAGCAATTTCAATTTTTCATTTTCTTCCTTCAACTTCTCAATTTGCTTCAGCTGATTGGAGTTTTGTTCTTTTAATGAATCAATTATCTGCTGAGTATTTACTTCCTCAGTCAGAACTGTGTCATGTTGACTTAACCTTTCAATTTCATCTTGGAGAACAGACTTAAAGGTTTCAAAACTTTGAACATCATCATCACCTTCTTGTTGTACATCAGTTTCTACATTTTCTTCAATCATTTTTAAAATCTCATCAATATCTTGAATTTCTTCATTCACACCTTCAACTTGTTCAACTTCAGGAACAACATCTTCATATACTTCTTCTATGACATTTCCTTCATTTCCATCGTCATTTTCATCATCACTATCATCATCAGTTGAACTAGAACTTTCATCATCAACATCTTCATCATCATTTTCATCATTTTCTTCAGTATCTTCATCATCATCATCAGATAGATCTTGAGGATCTTCTTCAATTAGATCATTTGGATCTACTGGTTCATCCCCAATCAAATGAAAATGCTCTTCATTTATGTTTACTTCATCTCGAGCAACTACTCTCATATATTCAAACAAAGGAATATTTTGAGCACCAGTGAACATTGCCAGTCTTTTGTATGAGGTTTCAGTCATGTGCTCAAGAATTAGTCTTTCACCACCAACTCCATAAACATGGAAATCTGGATTAGCTTCATTAATAATCATTTGAAGAAATCTCGGGTACATCAAGTATTTGTTTATGATCCCTTTTTCCAAGTTAAATACAAATCCATTAGGAATCCATCTAGCCATGTTAAATCTTCTATTTGTTGCAATGGCTACGATAGGAGAAGCAATATCAACTGGAAATGAGGTCCATCCAGCATTTCTTTTTGACATACAGTGTTAGAAGATATAACAAAGAAGTTTCCAGTGATTGTATACTCTGGCTCGGAAGAATTGCTTCTTTGGGAAATTATCCGGATGACCCATGGCAATAAAAATTTCTCTACACTTGTTAAAAGCTAATTCTGCCAAATCTTTTGATTAATCTAGCATAGATCACAGGTCGATAACACATGGCATACACATATTTAGTGCTTAATAAGAATCTAATCATCTATTCATATCTCGTAGCTTCACGAACATCTTCATCAAGAAATGCAGCTACATTGTGTTTCTGTTCAAATTTGAGTTCAGCCATTTGAAAGTATAAAACATAAAGAGAATTAGTCACTTGAATTTGCAAACTTAAAATCAAATTATGAAATATCAAATATGACCATAACACTCAAAAAAAATTTTTAAGTGTTTATACAACTTATTACTTGAATAAGTGTATATTGGTTATAATTTTGATTTAACCCAATTTGTTACATAACAAGAAATTTTGCATCAAGTAACTTGTAAATTTATTGAATTTTAAATGAATTATCATGTTTTAAATCTTTTTACCTAACTTTCACTTTGAAAAATTTTCTAATTGTTCATGTATACTGTCAACGACAAAATACATTCAAGATGAAGTTTAAATGATTTCAAACATATCAAATTCACTAAAATTTTATTACAATCAGATTAATGAACAATTTTAATGATTAATTTGACATTTTTTTATGTAAAATTGAACAACTGCATATTCATATTCTGTTCTTATGAGCATCCGTATGAACACTCAATCATCAGGAACAATTTTTGATGAAATTCGAATTAGATTATCACAAAATGTTCAAAATCAAACTTTAACAGTCATTCAATGTTCAACTTTTATTATTTCATGTTTTTGTCACAAATTTCAAATTTTCAGTTCATCTAGGGTTCGAAACGCCTTAACAGAGGTGAAACGTCTGTTCAAATTTGAACTTTAAACTTGAAATTAGATGTTTCTAAACATGAACTTATGTTTAGCATCAGTGAAACTTTCAGTCGATTACAAGATTTAAACTGAAACAATCAATGATGATGAAGTGGTCAACTGAGGGTTTGAGAGTATCGGGTGCAATGTTCAGAGTGTTTGTGAGTGAATGAAGAACTGAAATCACAAGTGTTGTATTTATACAAGTGAAAATTTTTAGGCGCATGAGCACTATTTGTGCCCATGAGAATGAATTTTACACTAAGTATTTAGGCGCATGGGCACTGTTTGTGCGCATGAGGTTTAGACGCATGGGCACTGTTTAGGGGCATAAGCACTGTTTAGGCACTTTGGCATTGTTCAGGCGCATGAGACCAGATGAAACGCCCAACACTTGGTACTTTTTCACTTCAAACGTCTAACTCTTGGAAGTCTGGAACTGTTTAGGCGCATGAGCATAGATAATACGCCCAACACTTAACCAATTTTTCAGACACATGACAATTGTTTAGGCGCATGAGCTTGAATGAAACGCCAAAACACTTGTGCAAATTTTTGAAAAATCACCATACTCCTGAATTGGACTTAAGAGTACTGTTCAGGCGCATGAGGATACTTCCATAAGTCTTGACACTTGTAATTTTCACATCATCCATCTGATTATTTAAATACATTACTGTTCACACTCAATTTTTAACACTTAGTATTGTTCATCACTCAATTTTTAACACTTAGTCAAAATTGTTTGACTATCACTCAAAATTTCATTAATTTCCCTCAATTTTAACTTTTTTGACATTCAAAATTTTATTTTTTTTTTTGTTTTTGACCAGTATTTTTATTTTAAATTTTTAAAAATTAATTTTCCATCATTTTAGTCTCTATTTAATTTTTACAAAAACAAATAATCTCATTTTGTTTGCAAGAAGCTTTTTCACTGAATTTGAATTCTTTTTCAGGTTTATTTTTGCATCATATCAAACACATATATACTTGAAATTGTAGCTTCATCCTTTCATCCAAAACACTTTATTTTTTATTTCTTTTTCACATTTTGAAAATCAATTATTTCCTCTTTTTCATTTTTACTCCCCCTAAACTTTTAAGTTTTACAAACTTAGAAGTTTCTTTTTCATTGCAAGAAGAGCAACTAATCATTATTACCATGCCTGCACACAAAAAACAATGCAAAAATCAAAACTAAAGTAGAATAAAAAATCTACTATATACAATTGAATCATATGCCTGCAGTGAGATCATATCAATTTAGATCAGCACATTAAAATAAAATAAAATGATGAATAGTCATAGACAGTGATTAAATCCTGATCAAGTGTGTTCCAGCTCAGCATTTTAGCAGCAAAGGGGACACGAGATCTAAGGATAGAAAATGAGTGCTATTGGCAAGATACTCAACACACTTACTTTTTCAATTCTTGGATTGATTAAGGTACGATTATATATGACATTATGTAAGTCACACTTAGACTTATAGAGTTCAACTCTCATAAAGATCTACAAGAAATTACATTTCTCAACTTGTTAACCTGACATATACTTATAACCAGATCTCATGTTAAGATTGTGCACGTTGGCATCTTTTTGCATCAAGTGAGAATATCCAGGTCTGTAATTACTTACAACAAAGGATACCTCGTCACTTCAGGTCTATGATGACTCATAACAATGAAGTGATTAGATGCTATAAATAATTAGATCTCAATGGTTATTCATATCGCCACCAGGTGTGAGATTATGACTTAACAAGCAATCAATTTGAGAAGTCAACACTACTCATTGGTACTAAAATGGACAAACTTGAATGCATGATTGATTTAGTTTGATCACAAGAATTCACTTTTTCAGTATAATTGCATTAGTTTACCTACACATCATATCTGATCACGTCAGACTTTAGTAGCGAGTAAAGTATGCAACTGATAAAAACTAATGTATCTATCATTTCTCACAAATTGCAAAGACAGATTCAGTCCTAAACAATTAACTAACAAGAAAAACTCTATTTTTTTATTTTATTTTATATTTTTCTCTTTTGATTTTGCAATTTTCTATTTTTGTATTTGCTTTTCCATTTTCTATTGAACATACACACACAATATATACAATCAGGCAGCTAACTTTGATAGTTTCTCTATATTCAAGATTAAGCTAAGGGAGAGTTCTTATCATTTTTAATGAATCAAACAACTGAATTAAACTCAAAACCAGTTTTTAAACATGACTAATAAGTCCAATTGACTCGACCAAATATTCAAATCAACCCGGTAAAAAGGCTTTTGTAAATAGGTCAGTCAATTGTTTTTCAGTTATGATTTGAATCAAAATGATTACACCTTTTTCAGAGTTATCTCTGAGAAAATGATATCAAATCTTGATATGTTTTGTTTTTGAGTGTTGGACAGGATTAGCTGTAATAAACATAACAGTAGTGTTATCAATGTAAATAGAAGTTTTAAAAAAATTGAACCCATAATCCAGCAGTTGGTTTTGTAACCAGAGGATTTGAGAACATCTTGCTGAAGCAGCTATGTACTCAGCTTCTGCGGTTGAAACAGAGACATTTGTTTGTTTCCTACATTGCCATGAGACTAATCTGGGACCTAAAAACTGACAACCACCCATAGTAGATTTACGATCATGACGACATCCCCCAATCACTATCTGTATATCCATGTAACTCAAAGTTTCCTTCATAAGGATACCATAGCCCTAAAGCCGGTTTTCCTTTGAGATACCTGAATATTCATTTAACAGCGATTAGATGAGACTCCTTCGGGTCAGACTGGTACCTGGCACAGACACAAATAGCATACGTTATATCAGGTCTAGATGCAGTAAGATACATCAAAGAACCAATCATGGATATGTATAAAGTTTGGTAGACAGATTTTCCTTTCGGATCAGGTTCAATCTTGGAATTTACATCAGCTGGAGTTCTTGTGGGTTGACAATCTTGCAGTTTAAATTTCTTCAAGAGTTTATCAACGAATTTCTCTTGATTGATAAAAATTCCATCTGTAGATTGCTTCACTTGAAGACCAAGAAAAAAATTTATTTCTCCCATAGAACTTATTTGAAAACAAGACTTCATGATTTCTTCAAAGTCATTGCATAACTTTAGACTTGTAGAACCAAATATGATATCATCAACATACACCTGAACACATAAGAGATCATCAACATCCTTCTTAATAAACAAAGTAGGATCAATTTTCCCTCTCGCGTGTATCCATGTTGGATCAAATGTTGTGATAACGTTTCATACCAGATTCTAGGAGCTTGATGCAGACCATACAATGCTTTGCAAAGCTTGTAAATACGATGAGGATATTCTGAATCCTCAAAACCTGGAGGTTGCTTGACATACACATCATCGGTGATTGGTCCATATAAGAAAGCACCTTTCACGTCCATTTGATACACCTTGAATTTCATGAATGATGCATAAGCCAGGAAGACATGATTTGATTCAAGTCTTGCAACTGGAGCAAATACTTCATCATAATCTATTACTTCTTCTTGGGTGTAACCTTGTGCAACGAGTCTCGCTTTGTTGCAAACAACAATTCCCCGTTCGTCTGTTGTGTTTCTAAACAACCATTTTGTGCCTATGGCATTTTCTCCTTCAGGTAAATCCACAAGCTTCCACACTTCTTGTTTATGGAATTGTAATAATTCTTCTTGCACGACCTCAATCCAACTATTGTCCTTTAGTGCCTCGGTGACATTTTTAGGAACAATTTGAGATAGAAAACATGAGTATAAGCAAAGGATTGCTTGTTCTGATTTACTTTTCGTCGTTCTCTCATTCAATGGACTGATAATCTGAGACGTTGGATGGTTCTTGTGAATACGAGATGTTGGAATCTCATTCCCTTGAACATGAACATCCAGATTAGATTGGTTCAAGTCGGAAAGCTGATGCAATAAGTTCAAAGAATGTAGATTGAAATTTGGAACTTGATTCGGTGAGTTGATAAAATAATCAAGATTATTAGTACCAACTACATCATCATGGATCGATGACGTTCCGGACTCAGGTTGTATAATTTCAAGACCATCATTAGGAAATGGTTGTGAAACATTTGAATTTTCTAAAACGGGATGCTCTTGAGCTTGTTGAGGCCGAAATATAGGATCTCTAACAAAAGAGAAAAATCGATAATCAGGGCTTGAGTCATCCATATCATCAAAATCAGAATCATCGCTGAAAGAACCGAGATCTCCTGCTTGATTTTTCTTCTCACCTGTAAATTCAAACAAGTTAGAATGAAAAGAGTTTGACAATGAATCTAAATCAAATAACCAAGCTGGACCATTTGCAACTCATAGAAAAGAATTTTCAAGAAATTTAACGTTGAATGTTTCAAGGATAACATTTGTCCTAGAGTTATAAACTCTATAGGCTTTTGAAACCGATGAATATCCAACGAAAAATCCTTCATCAGATTTTTAATCAAATTTTCCTGGCTGATCACTTGAATTTAAAATCAATACTGGACAACCAAAAGATTTAAGAAAATCTATATTAGGTTTCCTGCCAAACATCAACTCATAAGGAGTTTTCTGTTTATCTTTCACAATCAATAAATGATTTTGCACAAAACACGCTGTGGATATAGCTTCATCCCAGAAAGTGATTGGAATTTTGGCATTTGCAAACATAGACCGTGCTGCTTCAATCAAAGTTCTGTTTTTCCTTTCAGCAACTCCATTTTGTTGTGGAGTTCTAGGAGCACTGAACTGACGAGCAATACCCTTTTCTGCACAAAACATGCCAATATTAGCATTTTTAAATTCCGTTCTATTATCACTTCTAATTATTTTGACCTTTTAATCTAATTGATTTTCTACTTTAATGATGAATTCTTTTAATAATTCAGTCGTTTTAGATTTATCATGCAAAAAGAAAACCCAAGAAAATCTTGTAAAGTCTTCATTGATAACTAAACAATAAGATTTCTTTCTAATACTCTGAACATTTATTGGTCCAAATAGGTCCATATACAACATCTGCAGAGGTTTGGAATTTGAGTTTATCAGCTTGGGCTTATAAGATGCTCTGTGTTGCTTTCCTTTTAAACATGCTGAGCAGATATCAGTTGTGGCAAACTTCTTTGTTGGAAGACCTACAACATGATTTCCTGATACAAGCTTGTTCATGTTCTTGAAATTGGAATGCTTGAGACGTCTATGCCAAAGCTGACTTTCGGCATTTGATGCTTGAGCAATTAGGCATGTTGTTTCTGTAGATGGATCAACTTGAGACATATCTAACTTGTATACATCTCGATCTCAAACAGCTTTAACAACTACCCATTCTTTGCTAATCTAAAAACCTGGCTTCAAAATGTAACAAAATGAATCATCAAATAAAACAGAATAACATTTGTCACATGATGAAATCAACTTTACAACAACATGTTGAACATGAACATATTAGAACAATATTCAACACGAACAAGTTAACTCCCCCAAGGACCTTTTTCAATATCTCTCAATAATCGACAAACAAGAACCATGGTGCGGAAACCCATGATTCAAGTGTATGAAATCAGTGTTTGTGTGTGTGTGTGTTTCCGTGTGTTTGAATGCTCAAAAATAATAATAACAGATTGTTTGATTGATTGTTCAAAAGCTTACAAAGGATTAGGGTAGAATGCTATTTATAGCCTATACACATAGCTATATACAATTACTAACCTACCCTTATGTAAACGAATATTACATAAATAATCCTAAGTGTCTAAGCTATCCGCTGTGGAATTAAGTCATCCGCTATGGAGGTTTTCTCATCCGCTGTGGAGAAGACTATTCATCCGCTGTGCATACTTGATTGTTCATCCGCTGTGGATGTTCATCCGCTGTGGATGAACATCCGCTGTGGAATGTTCATCCGCTGTGGATGTTGTGTGTTTGTGCTTGTCTGTTGTCCATTGTATGTTCTTCATCCGCTGTGGGATTCTTTCATCCGCAGCACACACTTAGATGAATTTTCTTCATCCGCTGCTGATGATCTTCATCCGCTGTGGAGACTCTTCATTCTCTGCGAACACATGGTCAAAATTTCTTTTATCTACAAATCTAAAAAATAAATTTAAACAAATGTTAGTGATTTTTATGAATGTTAATAATGTTAATTTGTTATAAATGATTGTTTTGTATGTTAAAAGACATTATGTTGATATATGTCAGATATGGCAAGCATCATACTTTTATGCATTAATTCTTAATGCTTGTTGAGACCAACAATACTCCCCCTAAGTATGATGTTGCCATAGTTTTCTGTTTGTTTGATAAATGTTTTGTTTACTAATGTGTGTGTGTGTGTGTTTATTATGAATGATAGTTGTTTGTTGTTTGTCTTGAATGTTTGCATGTTTAATAATGATTGATTGATTTCTAGTGTTATCAAAATAACACAAGCATGAATGTTTGTATGTATCTATGTGTTTACAAAAACACATATGTGAATGTTTGTATGATGTCATATGCATAAAAGCATATGTATGTATGTTTGTATGATTGGATGATTGTATGATAATATCGATGTATGATTGTAAAATAAGAGACAAGGAAATATGTTTGTTTGTTTGTTAAAATGGTTTGTTTGGTCACAGCGGATGAACATTTGTTAATGCACTGTGGATCCTTGAAAACATTTGATAGTTTGTTCATATCGGATGAACATTTGTTCATGCGCTCTGGACAAATGAAATGTTTTGATGATTGTTCACAGCGGATGAACATTTGTTCATGCGCTGTGGACACTTGGATGCATTGAATGCTTTGTTCACAGTGGATGAACAATGTTCATGCGCTGTGGAAGACTTGGTAATTTTTAAATGATTAATCACAGCTGATGAACCTTGTTCATGCGCTGTGGATAATTTGACTGTTATTGAGAGGATGTTCACAGCGGATGAACAGTGTTCATGCGCTGTGGACACTTGTAATGTTTTGTGTGGTACTGTTGCCACAGCGGATGTTATATTTCTTCATCCGTTGTGTGAACAGTTGTCAAAAATTTTAAAAAAAAATTTAAAAATTTTGTATGTTTTGAAGTCATTTCTTCTGAAGAAAATATCTTGCTTCCGAAGCACATAAAATTGCAAATTTGTTTGTTTTTCTTGCAAAAGAAGATTCTTAATGTTAAATTTTGGTTAAATCAAAATATTTGTTTAAAAAATTTGAATTAAATTGAATGTTAAAATATGGAATTTTAACATATTCAATATATGGATGTTTTGATATCACTCATAAGCAATATTGTGCAATAAAATAAACAAATGTATGTGTGTCACCCTGCTGTTTGGGTGTTGGCTTGACTTGGCTTTGTTTATTTTTCAAAATTTGAAATGTATGATAATACACAATTCTGCTGCCTTTGATAATTCCATGTTCAATTTCTCCCCCTAAATTTTTGCATATTTATAAAAATCTTTTATAAAATGTCAAAAATTGTATGATTTAATATTGAAATTATCAAAATCCATTTTGCTTGTTTGATAAAAGTTAGAAAGATAATGCCTTATCTAGCTAATAAATGAATGATTTTCATGTTTCAACATGAATCTTTTGCACATACCATAAGATCATACTAGTCTATAGTTCTCACTGAGTTGTTTGTATGATTTGGAGAATAGACATAGACAAGTACAATGTTGATTGCAGATATATTGATCCCCTTAAACTCAAGCATGGTATTAAAGATTGATTTAAAATAGTGAGTGATTATCATGTTTTGAATTGATTAACATGAGATGTATATACCCTACATCTGATTGTATGATTGGTACAACCCTCCTCAAGATATGCTAGAAAGCACTTTCAATAGTTAAAACCTAGCTACTTAGGAGTATAAATGCTCAATTTGATCCATGATGGTTGATCCTCATTGGGATTCTTTTTCACTTTACTTTGGAAGGTGATCCTCTTTGGGATTCTTTTGATTCATTCACAAGGAATGTAGTCATAAAAACTTTATTAATGATTCATCCAAGATGGATGTGTTCCTCTTTGGGAATCTTTTTGGATCATGATTTAGGTCATTCAGGTCTGTGCTTAGCACAACAAAGAATGCCTAGGTATACTCCAGGTCTATAATTATCATAACAAAGGAGACACTTGTATGATTGAGCAATTTATAAACTGTTTCACTTGGTGTATTGTAGTTACTTTAAAAGCAACCTATATTGGATAGATCAATACTCACCATAAACCAAGATGTGTTGTTAACCACACAATCATGAGAATTTAGTTCTTCACTGTTGTATCTGATTTTATGTGGCCCATGCTGAGCCTATCCACATATCAAACAAAGAATTTGTCAGTCTTTATTAGTGGAAAAAGACTCAAGTGAAGAATTATGCTAGTGTACTATCATTTCTCATGAAATGTATGTGTGATTCAGTATTATCAAAATGAATGATTTGCATGATATCTTGATTTTGAAAAAAAGGGAAAGCTGATGGTAATCATGGACTTTGACAAAATCAAGTATTTTTGATTTGAATGTTTTGAAAATATAAATGTGTTGTTTCATAGTTGATCATACCAAGAGACTGAACCAAATATTCAAATCGTGTTGAATCAAATGGTTTTGTAAAAAGGTCAGCCAATTGGTTGTCTATGTGGACCTTGATCAACTTGATCAGACTCTTTTCTAAGTAATCTCTCAGAAAATGATATCTGATCTCTATGTGTTTGGTTTTTGAATGTTATAAACATGGCTGTAGAATTGTCAATGTGTATGTGTGTTTTAAGAAAATTAAAGCCATAATCAAGCATTTGGTTTTGAATCCATAACACCTGAGAACAGCATGCAGAAGTAGCTATATATTCTGCTTCGGCTGTGGACACAGAGACATTTATCTATTTCTTGCAATGCCAAGAGATCAATCTTGATCCAAGAAACTGGCAGCCTCCACTGGTTGATTTCCTGTTGTTATTGCATCCCACATAATCACTGTCTGTGTATGCACATAATAAGAAGTCTCCATCTTTAGGATACCAGAAACCAAGAGCTGGTTTGCCTTTCAGGTATCGAAAGATTCTTTTTAAAGCATTTATGTGTGATTCCTTGGGATCTGCTTGATATCTTGCACACATGCATACTGCATACTTGATATCTGGTCTGCTTGCTGTTTGGTACATCAAAGAACCTATCATAGATCTGTAAAGTTTCTTATCAACTAATGTTCCTTCTGGATCTGGTCCAAACTTCAATCCAGTTGCAAATGGTGTCTTGCTTGAATTGCAATTAGTCATGTTATACTTCTTGAGGATCTGATGCACATATTTGTTTTGATTGATGAAAATTCCATCTGTTGATTGTTGGACTTGTAGACCTGGGAAGAATGGGAGTTCTCCCATTAAGCTCGTATGCAATTTTGATTGCATAAGACTTTCAAACTCTTTGCAAAGCTGTGTGTTTGTGGAGCCAAATATTATGTCATCCACATAGACTTGCACTACTAACAAGTCTTGTTCTTTTCTTTTTAAGAACAATGTCTGATCAATTTTACCTCTGGTGTAACCATTCTATAGTAAAAACTTTGATAGAGTTTCATACCACTTTCTTGGTGCTTGGTGAAGACCATACAAAGCTTTGTCTAACTTGTATACTCTGTGAGGGAAATCTGGATCTTCAAACCCTGGAGGTTGAGCAACATACACCTCTTCATCTATCTTACCATAAAGGAATGCACATGTGACATCCATTTAGTAGACACTGAACTTCTGTGATGAGGCATAAGCAAGGAATACTCGGATGGCTTCCAATCTAGCTACAGGAGCAAAGACATCATCATAATCAATGCCTTCCTCTTGAGTATATCCTTGAGCTATAAGCCTTGCTTTGTTTCTTATGACAAGCCCTTTGTCATCTGCTTTGTTTCTGAATAGCTACCTTGTGCCAATTGCATATTGACCTTCAAGCAGATCTACCAGCTTCCAAACTTCTTGCTTCTTGAATTGCTGTAATTCCTCTTGCTTGGCTTCTATCCAATTGTTGTCCTTTAAGGCTTCAGTGATGTTTTTGGGTACAGATAAGGATAAGAAATAGGAATACAAACAAATATTTGCTGTATCAGATTGACTTCGAGTCAATCTGGTGTTGAGATCACCTATGATGTTTTTGATGGGATGATCTTTGTAAATTCTTGTTGTGGTGATCTGATTAACATGGATTGTTGAATCAAGGTTGGTGATTATCTGTGTGACATCCGTCACCAAAATAGGTACGTTGGCTTTGGCATTAGTTTGAATTTTGACTTTTGACTTTGACTTTCGCCTTTATTTGGGATAGGTCTTGATTTATGATTCTTTTCTTGTTGGGCCCAAATTTTGGTCTAATGGGCCTATGTTTTTACGATGGGCCTGGAGCCTATATCATTATGTGACTAGTGGGCTTGTCATCATAGGTTCTATGTATTGAGCCCAATCAAGGGTTTTCCTAAAAAGTAAAACACGAAATTACACTGAAACCCAACTAACTCTATATCCATGGGCTTTGCCTAAAGCCTGTTAAAACAACTTAAATTGGTTCTAAAAATATAATTTATCCAAATCCTAGGGCATGTGATAGTTCGTTGGAAACGTTATTGCGCGCGGAATTTGAAAATGTAAAAATTAGACGACGCGTGGCTCGAGACGTGACGGAATACACGAGACGGGCCAAGGGCCCGAAGGCCCTTCTTCCTCCCAAGTTTCGGCCACAAGGTTTAAGGGGGGTATTCCCCTTTGCCTTAGCTCATTTGCACAAAATTTTAGTTTTCACTTGAAACCCTAGCCACCTCCTTCTCCAAACTCTCTCTTTTCCCCTCTAACCATCGAAAATTCTGAAATCACTTGTGCATCCATCGATTTTTTGGCAACCAAGTCATCCAAGAACGTTAAACTAAGCTAGATTCACTCGTCTTCAAAGCTACGGTAAGCGAAAATCGTTTTTGATGAATTTTCATTCTAGTTTTACTCTAGAATCGATGATATTCATCATCTATATTCAGAATCTTCATATAATAATCTCTCATTCTTGTTTTTTGGTGCTAGATCGTGAAGATCCAAGTGTTACGATTGTCGGGTTCGCCATTTGGTAAAAACTCTAATTCTTGGTCTTGTATGGGAATCGAATCTAAAAGATTGGGATATAATCTTGGATGACCTGCCCTTAATCGATATTTTGGACCTATAAAACGTTTTGAAATAACTAGAGTTGTTCCTTGAAAGTATTGATGTGTTGAACAAATCGAAACAACGAAACTAACAATCTGGGCAGCTTGCTGTCAGAAAAATGGGTCATTTTTTTCGTGTGATAACTTGGTCGAAACACGCCCAATTTGGGCAAACTCTGGGTCTAAATTTAATCCCTATGAGTCCTCTAACTAACCCAAGTGGTTTCATGTCGTTTCGACATCGTTTGGTCCTCCAAACGTAGCAAACAAAACTGAAGGTCAAAACTGACGAATCTGGGCAGCAGATTGGTCTTTATTCTTCGTGTCATAACTTACTCATATTTTGTCAAATGAACCTGATTCTTTTTCTGGAGTTAATTTAAAGTCTCTTCTTTCAAACGAAACTTTTTACGCGATGTTTCGTGGTTGTTATGCTGAATTATTTTGTTAAAACTTAAAAATAAGGGTTGGGATTAAATAGTCTAAATTAAGACAAGTTTTGCATATAATATTGACTAAAACTCTTTACAAAAGAATTAAATTAATAAGTATGACGATGGAAAACCTTGATTAGTGTTAAGGGCTGGACTAACAGGATTGCACCATATTAGCCATCTATATTTGGTGATATATTAATCCTTTTGTGTATTATATATTTTTAGTGCTTACTCTGCGTGTTGTGGCAAAAATATTTGTACTTATAAACCTGTGAACTCACCAACGTATGTTGACCTTTTTAGAGCATGTCTTTTCAGGTAATGAAGTCTAGGTGTATGGCTGTGGACTTAGACGAGACCGCTCCACTAGGAGCATTAGACATTCAAGAGACTTTTGGGACATGTTGTGGATTGTTGGGTTTTATGGATTGTAATTTCGATGATTTTGATATTTTTATTGTTTGACAATTGTGTTGATTTGTTTCTGTATGGAGCTTTGGTATGATTATACATTTTGGTATGACGTTCTGGTAGTGACTATCCTTGACATGTGTTCCTATGTGTTGGGCGACGTCATGACCCATGTACGGAGAATACCTTTAGATATTCTCTTGAACCCCCAATGTGTTATGACGATCCCGTCCGTCGCATCCTCGTGTTTCCGCTTTAGCGAGGGTGTGACAATCTGATCATGTGACGAGGGTTGAGCAAGAGTATTGGGTGATGTGTGATTATCTGATTGAGGAGGTTCAGTGAATGTTTGAGGGAAATCACGAAAGAAACCTGGGATTTCATCTTCATGATGTGTGTTTGGTAGAGAATGGTAGTCATCATCATCTTCATGTTGTTTTGTTTTGTTGGTGTGTTATGATTGAGTGGGTACAGGAAATGAAGATACTGGAGTGTCTGATCATGTTTCTCTTGAGGTGTTTGGTTGATCAGGAGGTGTTGACACAGTTGTGCTTGATTGT
Source organism: Flaveria sonorensis (assembly GCA_025506505.1). Taxonomy (NCBI): domain Eukaryota; kingdom Viridiplantae; phylum Streptophyta; class Magnoliopsida; order Asterales; family Asteraceae; genus Flaveria; species Flaveria sonorensis. Next base: position 60,462,937 of record CM046433.1, on the reverse strand, counting down.
GTGTTAGTGGTTCTCCTTGGAGGATCAGCAGTCAATGGAACATCAATGGTTGATGGTGGAACCATTGGATACTCATTGTTCTCCTTTGAACTTGAAACATCAAAATATGTTGTGTCAAATGATTTGGTTAATGCATCAATATCAAACAGCCAGTTAGATCCAATGACTTTATTAGTGAAAGAATGTTCATTGAAAACAACATCTGTTGTTTCTTCCACTATATTTAGCCTTGGATTGAATACTCTATAAGCATTTGAGCTTCCAAAATATCCAACAAAGAATCCATCATCTGCTTTTGGAGCAAATTTGGATAATTGTTCTCTGGTGTTTAATATTGAAACAGAACATCCAAAGGCCTTAAGAAATCCTATATATGGTTTTCATTTAAACACTAATTCATAAGGTTTTTGGAATGTTCTTTGATGACTAATGTTCTGTTTTGTATGTAGCATGCTGTGTTTATGGCTTCAGCCCAAAAGGATATGGGCAATAGAGAGTCAGCTAGCATGGTTCTAGCTGCTTCTGTTAATGTTACGTTCCTTCATTCAGCTACTCCATTCTGCTGAGGAGTTCTTGCTACGCTGAATTGATGACTTATTCCTTTTTCTACACAAAAAGAAGAAATGTAGTCATTCTTAAATTCAGTTCCATTATCACTTCTTAAAGATTTGACATTAAGATCAAGTTGATTCTCAATCTTTGTGATAAAGGATGTAATGATTTGTGTTGTTTCTATCTTGTGTAGTAGAAAGAAAACCCATGTGAATCCGGAGTAATCATCTACTATGACAAGACAGTATTGCTTCTTTCCTATGCTTAGGATGTTTGTTAAGCCAAAAAGGTTCATATGAAGCAATTTGAGTGGTGTGTTGTTAGAGTTTATCAATTTTGATTTGTGAGAAACTCTATGTTGTTTGCCTTTTAGACATGCTATGCAGCGGTCTGAATAGAAAAATTCCTTTTGTGGCAGACCTATGACTAGATCATTTTTAACAAGTTTGTTTATTCGGTTAAAATTGGAATGACCTAATCGTCTATGCCATAATTGTGATACATCTTCCATGGCTTTTGATAATAAACAAGTTTCAGGGGTTGATACTGAAACATTGTTCATATCAACACTGTATGTGTTGTTTAGATGAGGAGTTTTCAAGAGGATATGATCTTATGGAATCTGAAAACCCGTCTTAAGGATGTAGCAGCTGTTGGAGTCAAATAGGGTGGCATATCCCTTGTCATAGATTTGGGATACACTCAGAAGATTGAACTGAAGATTGGAGCAGTAGTTAACGTTCTCAAAGCTAATCAACCCGTTTGTTACTGTTCCTTCACCAGTTATCTTCCCACCTGTTTTATCTCCTCCAAAGGCTACATTGCCTCTATGTTTGTTCTTAAAAACCCGAAGGAGGGAACAGTTGCCTGTCATATGACGGGAGCATCCACTATCAACATACCAGATGTTGTCAGTCCTTCTAAGATGTCCCTGAAAAACAAAAGAAATCAGTTAGTTAGAGCAACCCAAGCCAAGATGGTCTTGGGTTTTCCGTCTTTTCCAGCAATGCAAATTTCTTCCAAGACAGCACTGTCTGAAGGTTTTGGAGCTCTAGACATACTAGATTTCCTTTGGTTTGATTTAGCTCTATTTGGAGAAGTGCTTTGTGTTCTTCTCTTTTATGAGCTAGTGTCAGTGATTTGTCTGTTCTGAGACTTATGTCCTTAATGTGTGTTGAAAATTGTCATAAAAGGTTTTATCATTGTCTAAAACAATTTTCTGATGAGGAGTGTGTTTAGGAACTCCTACTTTGCTCTTATTTTGAGCAACAGGTTGTTTTTCAGTAGTTTTCTCAACCTGAGCTTGTTTGTTTTGTTTCTTGTTTTTCTTGCTGAAAAAACAATTTGGCGTGTTGTGATTGTTTCTTTCACAAATGGATCAATAATTGTGAAAATGACATATTTCTGTACTATGATTATTCATCTTACAGTACTTGCAGTACTTGCCATATCTGCACTTTTTAGTTGAATATATGAATTGATCACACCATTCACAGTATGGCAATTCTGTTTTTGTTTGTTAGCTGAAAACTTTTGATTTCAAATTAGATTTTGATGGAATTTCAAAAGTTACAGATGGTTGTTTTGGTTGAAATGTGGCTTTGCCTTTCCCTTTATTAGTTTGTTTGGAAGTGACATTTGAGGTTAAAGCTTTCCTGCCACAGATATCAAATCCTTTAATCTGTTTTGATTGTTTGTTTGATGTATCAGCCACACTTGAAACCTTTTGAGTTTCAGTAATTGGCTGATCAGACTCATCATCTAATAAATCATCCTCATCATCATCTGTTGTTTGATTATCAAATTCATTATTTTCTCCTTGATAAAAGTCAGATGATTTGATTGATGATGGTGCTGAACTTTTAACAAACTTTATCAAGGGTGATTTTGATTTTAAAAGTGATTTTGATGATGATGATGATGATGATGATGATTGTTTAGAGTCGTCAGTCTTTTCTTGAGAATCATGAGATTCATCCTGTTTATTGGTCATGGAGTCAGGTAAAGGAATATAATTATCATTATAAGGTGGACTTAGCTTATTATATCCTAAACTTGAAGGGTCCTTAATAGCCCTTTGTTGAGCAAGAAGTTCTTTGAACTTCTTATTTCTGACCTAAAACTTCTGAAGTTTAACTTTAGTTTTGGCTTGAATCGTTTTTGACTCAGTTAATGAGATAGAGCGCTGCTCGACCTGAGCTGTCAATGTTAATTTTTCAGAAAGTAGTTTGTCTATGTCTGATTGTAATAAAAGTATTTTTGTAGCATACTGCTTTTGTTCTGATTTTAGACTTTCATTAAGAATGTTTGTTTCAATTACTTTCTTTGACAGCTTCTCAGCATGCTCTCAATACCTGTTTACCTCATCAATACATGCTTGACTGCAGAGGTTTTCTTTTACCCCTTTCGAGATGCCTGTTAATTTGTCTTCAATATCAGCCATAAGGGCATGATCTGAAGATGATGGTATTTCAACATCATAAAGGCTCCAGTCACATTCTCCATCCTTTGTTAATATCATTGCATAAGATGTTAGATCTTGAGATGGACTAAATTATGTGATCTGAGGTTGAATTGGTGCATTTGGAATACTGATTAGTGGAGGCACTTGTCTGTTTGAATTAATTCCACTTGAGTGTTGTGCCTGATAAGTGTTTCTATCAACTCTGGGCTGTTGACATTCTCTGGAGAAATGCCCATAAAGTTGACAGTTGTAGCACCTAACTTTGGTTTTATCAAAACCAATTCTTGTTTTCTTATCCATGGTTAAACCTCTATTTCTTTGCAGAAACCTTTTGGACGTGTATGCTATCTTGGCCGTTAACCATTGAAGATCCATCTCTTCTACCATATCTGGTGGAAGTTCATCCAAATCCTGTTGGATGATCTGAGATAGAGTCAGACTTGCTCCCAAGAAAGCTTTAAAGCTTGTTGAAAAGGCTGCATAAGCTGCTTTTTGCTCTTCACTTTGTAGAATAATAGTAAGAGCATCCATAGGTTTTTCAAGCCTATGTATGTTTGATGTTTGAGGTTTTGAGTTTTTGTTTGAGGTAGAATTATGAGGATGATGTTTGCTTTGAGGTGTGACTTCATGTGAAGCATGAACTCCAGTCTTCTTAGACTTGTGTTTGTTGTTGGATGATTCTGGTGCTGAGAAGAATGATGCATCATGAGAATCCAGAAATTCTTCTTCTTCATCTTCTCCAGTGCTTGTGAGGAAAGCACTGTCTGTGTGTTGTGGTTCTTTGAACTTGTAGGCCTCAACATGTCTGATTTGGTTTTTGTTCCTGGATTTTTCATCCATTTCCAATGCTTCAACCTTGGCTACAAGTGAGTCAAGGGATAGTCCCTCCAAGTCCAATGTTGCTTTCATGAGAGACACTGACTGAGTCCAACTCTCAGGCAATGTATGCAACATTTTCTTGTTGATTTCAACAGTGTCATATTTGAGTCCATATACTATCATTTCATTCACAAGTTGGACATATCTATGCAACTGTTGAGGAATTGACTCCCCATGTATGTGATGGAAGGTTTCATATTGGGTTCTCAGTTTTTCCTTTTTGATTTCCCTAATTTCCTCACTTCCTTCACACATTGTGTGAAGAACCTTCCATAGTTCATGAGCTGTTTTGAAATTTTCGACCCGTGTCAAAATTTCAAAAGGCAAAGTCATAGCTAGAATATTGTATGCCTTCATGTCTGTTTTGACCCGCTTGAGGTCATTACCAGCTACACGTTTCAGACTAACTGGTTTCTGTATGTTATAGTCAGGTCCTAAAGTCACAAGAATGTAAGGACCCTCAGTGATTAATGTCCATAGATCTGGATCTTCATATGTAATCCAATTCCTGAACATGATTCCATTGCTTGAAATCTGATTTGTTCTTCAACTTTGGGGGTTTTAGCCCACTGTTTGAACTCATCATATCATCAGCCATGTTTGAATGATTTGATTTTAACTTAATAATAATTTTTTAAGTTAAATTTTGTTTGACTAAAATTTTAGTCCGGTGCTAAAATTTAATTAATCCTAATTGTCTCTAGGATTTGTTTGTTAACTTGATAAACTAATTTATTTTAATTGTTTACCAAATAAAAGAATTAATTAATTAATTAATTAAAATCCTATGTTTGTCTCTTTCTTTGTCACAGATGACAAGAAAGATTATAGATGATGGAATATTTGTCTTTTAGTGCAAAAGTCAATATTTCTTTTGCAAAAACCCTAAAAACAGATTTTGTCTTATATAAAACAACTTTTTGGATCAAAAAGTTGATTCTGAAACTTTTCAAACAAGACAATTAGTTTTTTTTTCCGAAGGTTTTATCAAAAACAACAAACACAATTCCCGTTAATTGTGTATGCAAAACCTAGGGTTTTATTGTGATGATTTTTCAAAATATTCAACCTGATGCTTGAACAATGAACGAAATATGTTTCTAGTGAGATTGTCACTAGTTTGTGATGATAATGAACAATCTGACCCGGTTCGATTGTTCACACAATGATTTGTTTCAAAGAAAAATCAATGAAATAGTGTTTAAAAAAAACCCTTAAAATCCGATTAATAATGTATGAACAATACCCGTGTATTGTTTGTTGTAAAAACCACTGAAAACTTGTGTGGTAGTGTGATGTTCAAGAAAAAATCAACAACACTTCTTCAAAATGCACAAAATGATTCAGTAATCATGATGTTTGTATTTAATGAATGTTTATGAGAAGAAGAAGATGAGTTTGATGCTTGAAAGTGTGTTTTTGAAGCTAATGAACTACTGAAATCAATGTTGTTGAATGAGAGGATCGAAATAAATGAATGATTGAGCTAGAGCTCTGATACCACCTGATGAAATCAACTTTACAATGATATGTTGAACACGAACATATTAGAACAATATTCAACATGAACAAGTTGATTCCCCCAAGGACCTTTTCAATATCTCTCAATAATCAACAAACAAGAACCATGTTGCAGAAACCCATGATTCAAGTGTATGAAATCAGTGTGTGTGTGTTTCTGCGTGTTTGAATGCTCGAAAATAATAATAACAAATTGTTTGATTGATTGTTCAAAAGCTTACAAAGGATTAGGGTAGAATGCTATTTATAGCCTATACACATAGCTATATACAATTACTAAACTACCCTTATGTAAACGAATATTACACAAATAATCCTAAGTGTCTAGGCTATCCGCTGAGGAATTAAGTCATCCGTTGTGGAGGTTTTCTCATCCGCTGTGGAGAAGACTATTCATCCGCTGTGCATACTTGATTGTTCATCCACTGTGGATGTTCATCCGCTATGGATGAACATCCGCTGTGGTATGTTCATCCGCAGTGGATGAACATCCGCTGTGGATGTTGTGTGTTTGTTCTTGTCTATGGCCCGTTGTATGTTCTTCATCCGCTGTGGGATTCTTTCATCCGCTGCACACACTTAGATAAATTTTCTTCATCCACTGCTGATGATCTTCATTCGCTGGGAAGACTCTTCATCCGCTGCGAACACTTGGTCAAAATTTCTTTTATCTACAAATCTGAAAAAGAAATTTAAACAAATGTTAGTGATTGTTATGAATGTTAATAATGTTAATGTGTTATAAATGATTGTTTTGTATGTTAAAACACACTATGTTGATATATGTCTGATATGGCAAGCATCATACTTTTATGCATTAATTCTTAATGCACTTGTTGAGACCAACATCACAAATTTGAGAAACGCTTAAAAGATTAAAGTTCAACTGTGAGCAATAGTTGACTTTATCAAAGCTGATAATCCCATTGGATACAGTTCCTTCGCCTGTTATTTTTCCTCTGGCATCACCTCCAACAGCAACATGTGTACCATCTTTTAACTTAAATTCTTGAAGCAAGGCATGGTTGCCTGTCATATGCCGGCTACACCCACTATCCACATACCACGTGTTAATAGGTCTTCTCGGGCGTACCTGCATTTCAAAAAAAATTAAGTTGAGTTATCAACCCAAGCCGAGATGGTCTTGGGCTTGCCAAATTTATCAACAATGGTAAACTGTTTAAAGTGAAGCTTTTTCAAATCAGGCTTATTATTGACAAATTTACCAATTCCGTTTCTTACAATTTTTTAATTATCTCTGATTTGTTTTGTCCTTAAAAAATTGTAACGTTTTTCAAGATCCTCATCAAGATATTTCAAACCATCAGACAAAGAATTTTGTTTACCAAACTTCCCACCATTCATTCTCACAGATCGTGGAATGAATTTTCCTTGATTATACTGCTTGGTTTTGCAACATAAGAATTATCATAAACAGAATCATTTCTTCAAAAAGATCTCAAGCCTAAGGAAGGTTGTTTTGTCAATCTTTGAAACCCAACACTTTGATTTCTTTGAAGTTCTGGATTGACATATCCTTTTCTTAATTGAGAATTTACATATCCATTCCTCGACGAGTTCTTTCTGAAGTTGCAATTCTCAGTTTTATGAGTTCTTTCATCACAATAGGTACAATATTTGTTGAAATAACAATCAGCTGTTGAATGGTTTTTCATATAACATATATGATAGTACCTGTTAAAGAAACATTCATCAGTCTTATGATTGTACATATCACATATTTCAAACACTTTGTTCTTTTGAAATTTGAGTTTAGATTTTTTAACATTGACATCATTCATCAACTCCTTAGATACAAATCGTTTATTGACAACGGAAGACTTAGAATCTGAACCTATTTTCAGATCAGAGTTGGATTTGATCTTTGGATTAGATTTGACTTCTGGAATTTTGTTCATGTAAAAAATACCTGCAGATACAAATTTCACAGGTTTAAGTTGATTTGATTGATTTGTTCTTTTGATTTGATTGTTTTGAATTGCATTCTGTGTTGATTTAACTTTAGTATTTTTCTTTCTTCATCTTTGGTTTCTAGATCTCGATGATCTTTGTTTGCTTTCAGATTGAACATCTTCAGGTAAAGATTCTATTTCATTTTCTTTATTCTTTTGTTCTTTTTGCCATTTTATAAATTCTGGATTATTTAATCCATAAGAAAATGAATCTTCAGATGTTATTTCATCTAGCTTTGCTTTGTCTTTATTTTTAGAGTTTTCATTGTCATTCCTTTCACTTATTTCTTCGACAACAGACACTTTTGGAACAAAAATTTTCTTAGTCTTTGATCTTGGTTTCATAAGATTTAATTTTCACTGGGTGACCATTTTTGATCTTTTCAGAATCATGTTCCTCAAATATCTCAACATTCGTTTTCTCTTCATCACTCTTAGAATTCATTTTCTTATTTTGGAATGCTCTTAGCTTAGCTTTGTTTTCAGGTGAGTGATCATGCGTGTTGATGTTTTCTGGTAACGTGTTTGTGATTGATTCAGGCATTGGTTCATGTGTAAAACCTAGACCCACTTTTTGTTTGTCTTTTCTCTCACTTACCAGTTGTTCTATAATTGTTTTTGAACATTTCACTTTTGCAAGATCAACCTGTGTTGTAGCATGTGCTATTTTCTCTTCTTCTAAATTCTTTGTCATTTCTTCAAGTTGTTTTGTAACAATTTCCAGTTCTTTCAAAGTTTTATTCCATGATGTTTGTAGAGAGAGGATCTTTTCATCAAATATTTTGTGATCGTTTTTAAGTTTGTTATGCATTACTTCCTCTTGTTTGAGCTTGCCACATATTTTATATGAATAAGTTCTGTAGTACTCTACTTGTTCAAAGCAAGCTTTAGTGCATATTTTTTCTCTTACTTTAACGGGAATTTCAAGATATTTTGAGAAAGAAGTCTAGAGTCAGAAAATGAATTTTCAACCTTTGGTTGATCTCACTGTACCATTAGTGCAACTTCTTCTGAATCCTCTTTAGGATCAGATTTATCACTCCAGTCATACTCCTCTTCTTCATTTTTTGAGTTACCTTCAGCCTTATGATCACTGTCTTCTGACCAATCTTCAGTTTGCATTTCTGCAACAAGAGATAAACTAGAGGTTAGATTAGCTGAAAATTGTTCAGCATAAGCACTCTAGTCATATCCATCTTTAATGCTAACAACTAGAGCTTTCTTTGGCTCTTCAGATGCTTTTGAATCATCCTTAAGTTCTGGCATAGGAAGCCTCTGATAAGGCTTTTGAAATGTCTTCTGAGACTGCTGATGATATCTTTGACTGTTAGAACCTGCTTGACCATTTCCTTCTTGGTTTCTCAGAGCTTTACATTTTCTCGAGAAATGACCATAGCTGTTACAGTTGAAACACCTTGTCTTTGATTTGTCAAAGCCAACAACTTTGTTAGCACTTGGCTTGTAGTTCCTATTAGTATATGAGTGTGTCTGGGTTCTATAAGCAATCATCACCATCTTCTAGTTCAAGTCAATCTCTTCCACATCGTCTGGATCCATCTCAAACAAATCTTGCAAAACAAGATCTAGTTTTGTTAAATAACTACCTTGATAAGCTTGAAAACTTGCCATAAAAGCAGTAAAAGCAGATTTAGACTCATCATCTTGTAAGAGGATGTTAATAACATCTTTAACTTTGCTAGTTTTAGTAGAGTTAGAAGATGGAGTCTCAGTTTGAGGTTTAGGAGTTTGAGTTTTAAGAGGAGACTGAGATTGAGTTTGAGTTGCATAAACAGGAGCACTTGTGTAAGAAGAATCTGTAAAGAAACCAGCTCCGACGAACAAATCACCCTCTTCTTCTGGAAATTTATCATCTTTGGCCAGAAAAGCATTCTCCACTGTATTAGCTGGAGATGCAACATACTTATACAGAGACATTGAAGCAGCTCTATCATTGTTTCTGGAGCTCTCATCAATCTCAACTGATTCAATCTTGGCAATCAAAAGATCTAGATCCATAGGAAACTTTTCAGTATGCTTTAACAGTGTAACTGTTTGTTTCCATGAAGATGGAAGAGCATCGAGAAGTCTGAAATTTAGATCTTTTAGATCATTTCTGATACCAGCCGTTGACATCTCAGTAGTTAGTTGCACAAATCTGTTCATCATTTGATTTATTGTTTCCCCAGAAATATGCCCAAACAACTCTAACTGCCTCTTAAGTTTCTGCTTTTTGAGATCTTGTATCTCTTTACCTCCTTCACATATGATTTTCAAAGTTTTGTACATAGTGTACCCAGTTTGATAACCATCAAGTCTAGTCAAGACTTCCAATGGTAATCCTTTACACATCAATGAATAAGCTTTGATATCATTCTTCACTTTTCTTAAGTCATCGCCTTGCAGACCATCCTCACGATAAGGTTCTTGAGAGTCTTTTTTGTAAGCAAATCCTATATCAGGACCATCAGATATAATCGGGATATGTGGTCCTTTCTCTATTGACTTCCACAAGTTAGTGTCAATAGAATATAGATGATGCTTCAGTCTTAATGACCAGTTCTTGAAATCAGCTCTGTTCTTTAGCTTTGGAACCCTGTTCTCAGAATCTTCAGACTTAACCATTTTGTATTTTTGAATTTAAGAAAAAGACTTGTTTTTGTTGTTTTTGAATTAAAAACTATGAAATGAAAATATTTTTGGATTTTAGTTTCTAAAAAAATTTCTAAGTGTAAACTGAAGTCTGAAAGCTGATGCGCCTGAATAGTTGACAAGCGCCTACACATTAGTGAAACGCCGACACAGTTCTCAAACACCTGACTTTGAAGTAGAAACGCCCAAGGGAATGCCTTAGTAGAATTCTGAAAAACGCCCAAACTGAAATGCGACTGAACAGTTGCAATGCGCCCAACCAGTTGTTAAACGCCTGGGGTCCAAACAGGTCAAATGCTCCTAAACAGTTTAAATGCGCCTAGAATTACGTTGTTTCTGCAAAGTCACCAAGTGTCCAAACAGTCTCAAAACATCTCAACAGTGGTCAAACGCCTGAACTGAAAATGTCTGAACAGTACTAAAACGCCCAAATAGTGGTGATGCGCCTAGATACTTGGACAATTTTCACCAGCTTTCAACCATAATGAGCCTAATTCATCAGCTTCAACGAACTTAGATCTTATGAAAATCTTCAAAACTTGATTAATTGATCTAAAAACTTCCAATTAGGTAGTAATTAGGTCGATTAACAATCCTTAATCCTCGATTTGATCAAACAACAACAACAAATCAGTATTCTGATTGAATTTCTGTCCGAATATGAAGAACAAAGTTCGAACACTAATTCGATCAATTTCTCAGATTTGAATGAATTGAACACAAAATTGTGATTCAAATCACGTTTCTATTGATGAGACACAACTGAAAACTACAATTAATTGATCAAATTGCAATCAATCACAGATTTCAAGTGATTCAAAGAGCTCAAAATGTCAATAAGCGCTGATCACTGAACCGAAGGCTCTGATACCAATTGATCGGTTCAAAAGGATCAAATCTATGATGATATCGTGATGCAATGATCAATTCAAACACAAAGTAATCAAACACATGAAATCACATAAAAAAAATCATAGATTTCATTGATAGCAAATGTACATGATACAATGTGTAAGGGTTACAGTTCGTTCAACTGACTCTAACTGTTTCTTGGATCTCTCTTGTCTAGATGTCTAGATTCTCTATTCTCTAAAGTCTACCCTGCACATACATAAAATATCCTATTTATACTATCAAGAAACTAAAGAACATATATTTACAAATAAGACCCTATACTATGACAAAAGAAAACATAAAGACAAAATGTTAATCTTTCAAGAAGTCTAACATGATTCAGCACTAAAAAAAATACATATTGAGATACGATATCATTTTTTAAGAGATGTGCTGAAAAAGATATAATCAGTTTGATACAAGTACACACTGATAATCAACTGGCTGACTCGTTTACTAAGGCATTTGAACCTAGTCGATTTGAATTCTTGGTTCAAGCACTAGGCATGATTAACATTGAATAAAATGTAAATACAACGTCACTTTTGTGTTGTTAATGACCCATCTTGGTTTTCATAATATTACAAATACAAAAACATTTTAGATCAAATAAAAAATACAAAAAGAAATGATATAACTACAGTCAGTATCTAGTAGCAATGCAATTTATAAACTTTCAAAGAATGACATACCTAATTTGATATGTGGGCCGGCTCAGCTTAGAATTAAAGATATATGCTTTTATTAAAAACTAAAGATTCTCATTCCACTGTGAAGCTATCACCTTAGGGTATGTGTAAGAATTACCTCATTCAAGTGGGTATATGTAGTAACCTAAGAACACCAATTAATGATACTTTATGAATCTCATTAACCCACATCCGTTTCTCCTCTATTTTTCTAAGTAAAGAACTAAAGTAAACGAAGCACAAAGTGCTAATGTACATGATCCAAAAAGATTCCCAATGACTAACATATTCCAAAATGAATGAACAATAAAGTCCATGTTGTATTATAATGAAAAGAATTCCAAAGTGGATCTCCTCCAAAATAGAGAGAAAAAGAATCACAATATGGATCAACATATAAGAATCAAATCATAATCCCAAAGGGAACCCCTAGCTTACAATAACATGAGATTTCATAACTTAAATGAGATGGTCATGTAAAATGTGAAAAAGTTTTACCATGCATTTCATGCTGGTGGTTGATCTATCTATGCTTCTAAGTGTAAGGTATATAGAGAATGATCAACATAAAACATGATATGCACCATAAAGTATAAACAGTATATAAACCATTGCTTAAGTTTAAGAGGATACATATACCTGCAATCAATATATGTGTGATTAAGTCTAATTTTCTAATAATATGTGCATTGTGAAGGTTAGACTGTTTTAATCTCATCAAAGGTATTATTCTATACTCATGTAAACAAAAATATCCAAAATATAAAAATATTATTTGATTGCATTTTATGTTTTTGATGGTGTCATTAACATTTTTTAATTTTTAAATCTTTAAAGTTTTTATCCTTGTGAGATATAAACTTTAAGGGGGGTAATTAAAATTTTTAAAAAATTATCTCAAAAACATTCAGAAATGATAAAAAAAAATACAAAAATATGTTATTTTATGTTTGTATAGTTTGATTGACTCTTCAAAATATTAAACACAAAAAAATATGAAAAACAGTTGTATTGGTGAGCAAAATTTTTGAAATCACAAGTGTATTTCAGTCAATATAGGTTTCAAATGCACAACATGACATTGACCTACCAAAATAAAAATTTGTATCACACCAGTGAAAAAATCATTTCAAACAAGAATTGACAACATCAACACAACAAAACCAGAAAGTCAAAGTCAACAGAAGAGTAATAGTGCAACCATCACATCAGACATCATTTATCCAATACATTAAATTTTGACAACTTCAAAATTTAATACGAGTAACAGTATTGGTTATTACGGGTGAAGGTAACCCAAGCAGTAAACCAATGCGGGTATTCAATTATTAGATATAAGTATGTCAGAAAAAAATGCAAGTAACAATGTTTATGCAATTGCGATTGACTAAAAAGATACTTAAGCAAGTATTTGTTCATCCACATTTGTTTTTGCGGTGAATAGTGTCATTGCGGTTAACAGTGTTTCTAGGATCTCAAATTTTTTTTCATTAAGTGTTAAAGGCTTTGGTAAACACTAGTGAACGAATGCGAAACACAGTGCTGAATAATGGTTTGTTCATCGGTACTTGTCTACTTTGGACAAACAAAAATTAATGTGGATCATTAAGTAGAACAAATGCAAATAGTACTATTCATCGCGTATCTTTTTGCGAGTGAAGCACTGTGTAGCACATTTGTTATATGCTGACAACAGTTGATAACTTTTGTTCAACTGCACTAGTTTTTGCAATTTGCAGTACAATTGTAGACAATACATTTGTTCAACTGCATTTGTTTTTGCGGTGAATAGTGAGTAAATGCGGTTCAAAATTTTTACATTCGTAATTGTTTGTCCAACACTTATGAATTTAAAAACATTAACATTCCGCCTATTTAAACTCAAAATCAGACCACATTTAATACTTTACAAATTTGAGAGACAAAAGAGTGCGACGAGTGTTCATATCATCAAACCTTCACAATCATCCATAGTATTCAAAGCAAGAATCTTACCTTTCATATATGTACATCGATCAACTTCAATAGTAGTATCAATTGAAAGGTGATTACATGTTCTTGTTCAATCGAACCATTCATATTGACAAGTCGGTGAGAAACCCTAGGTTTATTATCAAAAATGTTGAACATTAATCAACAAATAACATCTATCCAAACAACAAACATCTTTAAATGGTTATAAAATTTATTTATTCAAAGATTAAAGTTGATGAACCCTTGATGAATAGGGGTTCTAATTCAAATGAACCAAACATGAACTAAAGTATAATAATGATTAATGAAAGTTGTTATGTATATTATATGAAGGATGTACTTGATTAACACATAAAAAGATGATAAAAGTTAGTTTGATTTGAATTCATGTAATCAAACAGTGAGCTACAAAACAATTTTGACTTTTGAAAAGTGAAATTGTTACTCATATATTCTAAGTCAAACTGATTAAACACAAGTTATCATCATCATGTTATCTTACACATATGTATCTTGTGCAGATAATGGCTATTCTCACTTGGAGTAAAAGACACAATATTAGTGGATTTCTTGACCCTGATGTGCCAGAAGCTTTTGATCTTAGAGATATGATTAGATTCATCCTAAGCTAATGCCATTACTGTGAGGTAAGTGATTTTTGAAGACTTCATAAGATCATTCTGTAGAACTGCTGAAGTCGATATGGTAGATGATGTACCAACTCTTTATAGAAGAATTGATAACCAACATGTTCTTTTTGTCACTAAACAAATTATGAGATAATGTCTAAAGTTTGGGGATGATGCAGGCCAACCACATTAGATCAACAAAAATGAACTACTTACCTTCTTAGCTAATATTGGATATGAAGGTGAATTTGAAGGGAAGCAGGTAGTAAAAGGTCAAATGGACTTACAATGGAGATTCTTAATCCATTAATTCAGCACTGCTTTTCCAAGAGGATGACTAGATGGAATGATATTCCTCTCACCACTTCATCTTCTATCTGTGTCGTATGCAATAATAGGCCATTCAACATGTCTTCTTATGTGTTTAAAGGTATGATGTCTAATATTAGAGAAGGAAGAAGAACTATGTTCCTTATGTATCCAACATTCATCCAATACCTGATCGACCAAGCCTTTCCTGATCAAGTATGTATAAGACCTGTGATGAATCAAACTCATCACAATGCCAAGCTTATGGTTACATCAAGAAGAGATACCCAAGGAATTATCACAGTGGTGCTTTCTTTCCATGTTTTCCTTGGATGCTTGAATAGATTAATCAAGGTAATATTGAAGGTGAAGAACAACAAGAAGACGAACAAGAACACCAACAAGAAGAATAACAAGAAGAATAGGCTAAAGAAGATGTTCAAGCTCAAGATGTCTGAGATTGAAGAACAAGAAGTCATTGCAGAATGTCAGGGAGCAAGGTCACCACAGGTTGATGTAGGTAGTGATCTTCACATAGCCTCTCCTAATCATGCATCTTGTCCTATTCCATCTCCTACTCCATCACCTGTTCCGTCACCATTTCATATGTCTACGGTAGCTGCTATAGAATCACCATGTTCTAGTTAATCTACTAGTTCTGCTGTGTAAGGCCCCGTTCCCAGGATGATTACAATTGGTCAATCATAGCATAAAACATTTAAAACACACCATTATACAGCGGAAATATATCTTTTCATTAATACTTAAAACTATGTCAAAACATCATATCGATTCGTTTACATCTCAAAAATTGTATTAACACAATAACATTCAAAATAAAATATGGATGCCAGACTCAAGTCGTCCCCAGTAGCTTATGCATCCATGCCTGCACCTCCTAAGCATCAACAATTACCTGCCAACTGATATGCATATAAAAAGTCTGTGATGTTGAGTGACTTCAAGTTTATATAATAAAATACCTTACTTTTGATAAAAAAATTTCCTTTACTTTCGTACGTGGTCACACAACATACATACATCTTGATAATAATCATTTATTTTCTTTAATTATCATTCACAATCATACATTTTGAACTTGCGCACGAAGTTGGTATAGGGCCGAGGTCTATAAATAAACCCCTAACATTGTGCACGAAGCTGACTCCAGTACCGGGGCAAGCGACGAGGGCCCCGTTTCGTACGTATTATTCAATCACAAAGATTTACCCATGTGTGCATCCTCATGGGTTAGCGAAACCGCACACAGTTGAGCTAAAAACCCAATGGCTGTGAACCTCCATTCATTTGGCTTGCAAGACTTTCATTCGTTTATTACGTTCCACTTTTCATTATCTTTATCTTTCACTTTTATTACAATAACACTTTACGTAAATAAGCACATATCACACCACGTAAAGTCACATCATAATAGATAACATGGAACATCATCAACATAACAGCAGGCCACAAGCATACATAACATAAACAAGCATAGGCCACCATAAAACATCAGTACTTAGCACTTAATTCGATTTCGCAAAATTTCAGAAAAATCCTAAGTGCTTACAGCGCATGAACAAGGCGTACAGCGGATGGCTTAAATTCTAAGTGTTCCCAGCGGACAGCTAGATACCATAGTGGATGACCAAAGTCCACAGCGGATAGCCAAATCCCACAGCGGACGACCAAAGTCCACAACGGACAGCCAAGTCCCCCAGCGGATGACTAAAAAACTTAAGGGTCCACAGCGGACGGTTTAGGTCTACAGCGGACATTCATGAAACCTCTAAGTGCCCACAGCGGACATGCAAAGTCCACAGCGGACAGCTTAAATACCTAAGTGTCCACAACGGACACTTTATCCATGCTCAAGTGCCCACAGTGGACAACTAGTGTCCACAGCAAACACCAAGTCCAGTACCTGCGATTCAACTTATGTAGTTCCTAGCCTCAAACATCACTTCTAAACATCTACTTAGCATGGATCTAGCAGTTACACACTTATAACGTCCCCAAACAACCATTCAACAACATAGAAATCTATTAAAACATACCACATCGTACACAACCATAATTCTATAAAGAGAAGTACGTAACTTGGTAAAGAAACATTCTTTTTAATATGCATAATAGCCCCAAACAAGTAGAAAACCAGTAAAAGAGAGGATCTACAACTCACCTTAAACAGCTATCGAGTAAAACACCTTAAACCCGAGAGCAACGTGGAGTTCTAGCACCTAAACACACGAAAACAAGCAACTAAACACATATAAACACATAGAACTCGGTCCAGAAGCTGTAACCCGACTGAAACCGAGAAGAAACACCTTAAAATCTTACCTTCTTGAAGCTTTCTTCCACTTCTATCTCTAGAACCGGATGAAGTTTCTTTCTCTCTCTTTAGCCAATAGTTTGAGTGCATGAAAGAGGGGGTATTGGCGGCCATATCACCTTTTTGAACCCATTATGGGCAGGTTTAACCCTTGCATGCTTTTAACCCCTTGCTTTTAAAATAATTCCCTTTTTCTCCCTTACTTTCTATTCTTTTCTTCTTTCTGAAATTTTCCGGGCGTTACATGCTGCTAGTTCAGAATCATCTCCAGATGAGGAGGAACAACCTCTCATCCAAAAACAAGTAGCAAGACAACATACTTTAGAATACCTACCATCTGAATCTTCTTAAGAATCATTTGGTCAAGTACTACCATGACAATCAAGTGAGTCTGATAGTGATGAGATCATAACTGAGTTACAACTTAAGATTAACAGGATTGAGAAGATCATGAGTAGGACAGATATAGTGATAGCTGAAAGGACCAACGAATTGATCCTAAAAGACAATAAGATCATGAAATTAGAGTTCACTATTGAGAAGATAATAGATGAGATTGATGAGCATATTAAGAATGCCAACAACCAAACTATTGTCATGGATGATAAAGATAGACTTATTAATACACAGTCTTAGAAGATAGTCATGTTAGAGAAGAAGGTGAATAATCTAACTCAAAAACTTAGTCTACTTAAAGATATGCTTATCAAGAAGGAGAAAAATGAAGAAGAAAAAGATAAATATGCTGGCAAAGATAAGTTTGATGATATCTTTGATTCAGATTATGATACTGATTATGATGGTAATGAAGGAGGTGATGATAGATCTCCTAAGACACAAATGTTAGAACAACAAAAAGATATGCCTATGAAAAAATCAAAAGATACTCCAACAGAATAGCCAAGTACATCGAAGAAGCTTGTAGAGGAAGAATCACTTGCTATGGTTACATACACAGCTCCTATATCAAGTCAAACTTAAGAGGAGGCTAACATAAGTACTTTGATTGAAGAATTTGATGCTTAGTCCATTGGTGATTTCATCATTAATAAAGACATTTTAGAGATCATAAGAGAAGCAAGTGTTCCGATTGAGTCATTTGTATTCATTCCTCAACAACCTATCATCTTTGTGAAAGAGCTTCAAATGTAAACGATTTCTGTTGTAACTCTAACTAAGGAGCTAAAAGAAATTATGAGGAATTTATCTAAGGAATTCATCATCAAAGCAGAAGAAGAAGAAGAAAGAGTAGTGTTTGAGACTACTAAGCCTGTTAAAGTGATTGAGTCCGGTTCATCTGAATTGCAAACATATTCAAGAAGAAGGAAATACCTAGTTTACAAGGAAAAGGAAAGCAGCTTATGATTCAAGAGCAAGTCCCTAAGCCTAAAAAGATGAAAAGAGAAGACAAACTAAGTATGGTTGATGTTGCATAGTTTATAGAAGTGCATATTCAAGCTACTTAGCAAAGAGCCATTGGACAATAAATTTCAACTTAAAAGACGAAGAAATTGAGGGAGGCTACACTCGTAAGGAAAGCATGTATGATAAGCCTTAATTCCAATAGAGTCCTCCTAGATAAGAATTAGCATTAGAAGAAGCGATGGAAAAGGCCCATACAAATGACATGATGGTCAAAGCCATGTTGCTTATCAAATAGGGATATGATGTTGATCATTTTTTTAGCATGACATCTATAGCTATGTCTGAAGAAATCCAAAAGGTTGAGAGATTACTTGATCATACAATAGAGATGAGCATGAGTTAAGGAAAACTTAAGAACTTAAGACGGGTAAAGCAAAAGATGTTTCCTCCTCTACTACATCACCACCTTCTTCTAGACAACCACTAGTACACTATCCATTTCCTGATCACTACAAGATGATTGATAAGGAAATGATGGAATTTAATACAAGGAATAGGTTCACTAAGAGAAAGTTGGGTCCCATGAAAACCAAGTCTCTTAGAGCTATAAATCTCAGAAGCATTCATGATTTTAAAGAAATGATGAAAGCTATTGAGGAATATATTATCCGAAGTCATCCCAGTCAAGGACGATCAACCCAAGAAGTACAAGTTCTTTGTGCAGAATCATGATTCACTAGCACCTCTATTGAGAAAACATTAAGAGTGGTTCAAGCAACCATCTCAGTTGCAACTACAAGAAGGACTGACCAGTTCTGAGATACTCCAAGGTGGTTTAGTTCCCAAAAGCAAGGTGGATGTAAAAATTATTGTCTGGAAGTATGACTCTAACTGGAACATGTGTATGGTCAAGAGAATGTAAGGGCTAGTTTGATTCTTCATTGAATATACTAATCTAGTCCATAACCTGAAGATTCATGACCTGAAAGAACTTGCTAACTTAGAACTTATCAACCATGTTGCCATGTCAAAGGGATATCAATTTAAGGATATTTTGAAGATGTTCAAAAGGAAAAACAACTTCCAACTAAGGAGTTGAAAAGAAAAAGGGTTGCTGGTACTCATCAGTCAATGCCAATCTCAAGCTTTAAGTATGATGAAGAAGCATATAAGTTGGTGATTAAGAGAGGTTGGAAGGGAAAGTTGGCACTGAAATCACATTATTTAGTGCTTATGAAGTACGGCTACTAGAAGAATCATATATCCATTATATGTTCCCTAGGTTCTTTGAAAGCCCACCAACAAGCTTGGAGAGGATGGTCTTCTTTTATTCTTGAAGTGCATAAGGATCTAGAAGATGCTTATGACATGATCAACAAGAAGAGAGAGGCAAAGAAGAGAAAGAGAATGCCATTGAACTTTTCTAATATAGTAATATTAAAGGTAAATTATGATGGTGATTTGATAATCCATAGAGATGGTCTATCCACCATAGCTATGTTTGCACCTCACTCTCTCAAGAAAACTCCCATTGAAGCTATTAAAAGGATGAAACAACTAAAGATACATGTGCTTGACAGAAACAAGATGAATGAGGCCTGAGACCTTGCTAGAATGATAAACTTTATTCTGGATCCTACAAATCCCAAGTACTATTTCTATTCTAAAAAACAATAGCTCCAACAACAATGACAATGACAACATCAGCTCCAATAATAACAACAACATCAACAACAGCAACATCAACGACAATACAAGCTCCAAAAATAGCAACGGCATTAGTTTCAACATCCACAACAGTCCAAGCATCCACGTCATAACAACAACAAACAATAACAGAAGATCCACTAGAATCTTCACAAATTTTATCACCCAAACATACTTGAAGTACTTAGGCTGCATAATCCTTAGGAGGAGTATTGTTGAACCCTAAAAGTATCATGCATGCCAATTCAAGTGGTGATAAAATTTGTTCTAGTTGGAATTATACAAGTGTGGATAATTGTGGATAAAACTTGAAGAAATGCAGATGAAGAAAAGGCTAAGTATCATTCAATCGCATTAGTTTTTGTGGGTGAACAAAGACAAATGCGGATGAGTATTTGTCTACATGCATAAAGTAATGTGGGTGAACATAAATAAATACTTGTGCCTAAGTAGAGAAATGCGACCAAGTCTTTGTACATCCGCAAAGACTAATGCGGATGTACAAAGAACAAATGTGGCTTAATAACAACAAACACAGATACTGTTATTTTGTATATTTTAATTGGTATTTCTAGATTTTGTGTCAAGGTTAGTTAAGTCTTTGTACAGGTCAAATATCTGACCTATAAATAGGTAAAGTTTGTACACTTTTTATAACTCTTAGAACCCTAAAAAACTCACACAAAGAAAGCCATGATTGTACTACTAAATACTAATAACAATATACAATCTACATTATGAGTATTTCCGCTTGTTTTGATTATTGATTATTATATTTCCGCAACAATTATCATAGAAATCCATCAATATATTCGATCCTCATTGATTCTAACCCAATCATTATTATTACGTATGTTAAGTCTAATAGTTAAACTGCAGATGACTAAAGTAAACGTTGTAGCAGCTACATACTAAAATACATTGATATCCATTTCAATTATAGAACTAAAAATAATTAATAAAGATGAATTTCAAACATCAAGGATGCTCTTTGTAGTGGTGTTCAATTATTTATGGGAAGAAAAGTTATTTTCCTCTCTTCTATCTTTGATTTATTATTTTTAGTCAATTGTTTCCTTTTATGTTGATTGAGTTGCCTTCTATCAAGGATTTTACTATGTAGAATATTTGCATATTAGTTGAATATAAATGTATTATGTATTGAGCATGGATATACAAGAATTACAAGAAAATTACCTTCAAATTCTATATAGTATCAGAGCGTGGTTCCTTAAGGCACTCAACCAAAACCCCAAAACTCTAAACAACTGACCATCATCTACATTGCCAACAACAAAGAAAAGGAAACAAACACGATCAACAATGCTGCAGCAGATCACACCTCTTCCTATTACCTCCATCCATCAGATTATCCAATGCAGTTACATGTGAACGAGGCCTTGAATGATAGCAATGTAATATGTTGCTCCTTGCTCCAAAATAGAAAAAAAGGGATGGGTTTGGGGAGAGTTACGGCTGAAAGGTTATAGGGGGGCTAGGGTTGGGGTTTTGCTAATATTAAGTTTAGTAATAATTACCCAATAAACCCTCCTTGTTTAAAATTTATAAAAACTAATCCTTTTAATACTTTTTAAAGAATTTTAAATAAAAAACACATAGATTATTATTAATCAACAATAATAATCATATACTTCATTTAGCAACAATGCACATACATCATATTCCACAAATCGACACAATATAAAGCAAAATCAACAATAATAATCACAAATCGTGTAACCACATATTAATAATCAAAACTATTAATTAAGTTATTATATGTTTTCCACAGTTAATTATTATTAGATCACCAATGTTCAACAGCAACTAGTATGTGCTCACGACATGTGTATCCAAAACTTAATAGAACTAACGGAGTTTGATAACGGAAAATTAGCGGATGTCACATATTGTAATGTTCTTTCCGGATTTTTTTTTTCATGCAAGACTTGAATTCAAGGAAATTGCTTAGAACGAGTAGATGTGAACTAGGTCTATATCGGATGAGGATGATGGGAAACAAGAGAATGGCAATGGAAACTGGAAGTGGACTTTGGAATACATATTTGGAGATGCTTCTCGTAGTAAACTATCTTCTTTTGATTTTATTTCCTTAAAAACGAATGATGAGACTTGTGATTCATGTGCAAGAGCAAAATTCACTAGATTACCATTTCTTACTAGTTTTATCAAATCAAAGGAATGTTTTGAGCTTTTACACTACGACATATGGGGAAGTTACTAGACGCCCACTTTGATTAGAGCAAATTATTTTTTAACCATAGTCGATGACTTTAGTTGGTCAGTTTGGGTTTACCTTTTGAAACGAAAGTCTAATGCCAGGGATTACCTAATTAGCTTTCATAAAATGGTCAAAACTCAATTTGATAAAAATGTAAAAAGGATTCGATAAGATAATGGAGGGGGATTCACGTCAAACTAAATGATGACCTTCTGTTGTGTAGATGGGCATTACTTGAAACCACATATCCACATACACTGCAACAGAACGAAGTTGTTGAGTGGAAGCATCGACAACTACTTGTAGCAGCAAGGGCACTAAAATTTAAGGCAAAGTTACCATCAACGTTCCTGTGGAGAATGTATCCTAACCACTGCTTATATTATAAATAGGCTACCATCCATGACATTGACAACAAAAACCTTTATCAGATAGTTTAGAATCAAAAACTCGGCTATGACCACATAAGAGTCTTTGGTTATGTCATATACTATCAAAACACCAAAACGAGAGGCGACATGTACGAAGAAAGAGGGTGTTAGTGTTAATCCCTTTCAAGTTATAGTCTAAGGGTTATATATGTATATATGTTAAAGTATAGAATTATTTACTATACAAATATGAGGGTTGATGTTGTAATTATATATCCTATATATACATCTACATATCAAAAGAAAATCAAATGTTGCTTACAATCGTTCTTTCAAATCTTCTTCTTATTTATGTTCATGGGGCAATAATTTGGTTTTAGAGCCATCTTTTGCTATCAATTAAAGATTGCTAATATCGATTCTATTTTCCGATCTCAAAAACGTGGGAGACCAAGCCTCACGGCATTCCATTTGAAATCCACAGGTAATATGGCCTCACGGATTTGTCTTATACATCCAATTAAGAAGATTACAATCCAAAATTAGTAGGCATCAAAATCGATTTTATCGGTTTTTTTTTATGAACTGAAAACACTCAGATTTCATATGTGAAATCGACAATTTTTTGATCAATTAAAATCCGCAGGCATCAATGGCCTTACAGAATTGTTGATAATTTTTCTCAGTTGTATTAAATCAAAGCCGCATGCATTCTCAGCCTTCATGGTTCATACAAATCAATCGATTAATGTTTACAACATCTATTAATGGTTGTTTGATTTGAAATCTGATAGCACTTAGGCCTCACGGACCCATCTGAAACAATAGAATAAGAAAATATTTCTGATTTGAAACTCCTAGATAGATAATTGGTTGAATCATGGGGTTGTTTGTCAAAAGGATTCAGATCCTTATTAATCGAAAAAAAACATTGTTTGTCTAGTCGAACCCGCAAGTGATAAGGCCTTTGCGGAATCGAAATCGGAATTAATTAGAACCCGAGAACACCTACAATTGGTCATTTATAGCATAAAACATTTCTAAACATGAAATTTGTAGCGAAAATCTTATAATTTTCATTCAAAATAATATTTTTCTTAAAATATAGTATCATTTCCTTTAACAACAAAGTATAATGATATGAACATCATTCCCAAATTTATAGATGCCATACTTAGACTATCCTAGTAGCTTTCACATCCATGCCTACATCTACTCAGCATCATTGATTAACTGCCAACTATTATGCATACAAAGTCAGTGACGCTGAGTGAGTTCTAGGTTTTATAATAGAGTACTTTACATTCATTAACAACCGTTTCCTTTTTCATGAGTTCACACATTCATACGTACATAACAATAAGATCATTTAATTATCTTTCATCATTGTTTCGATTCATTCATCATTCATCAGTATCTTTCACTATAATGGATCAACGACATGTGCTAGACCCCCAACATTATGCACGAAGCTGGTATTGTATCGAGGCTTATAAATAAACGCTCATACATTATGCACGAAACTGGCTATAGTACCGGGGTAAAGCAACAAGGATCCCGTATCGTTCGTGGTCAATCTGAAGGATTAGACCGCTGAAGCACATCCTTATGGGCTAGCTAAGCTACGCTTCAGTTGAGCTAACAAAACCATGGTAGTGCACCTCCATTCATTTAGCTTGCAAGACTTCCATTCATTCATTACATTTCATTTTTCGGTATCGTTATCTTTCACTTTCGTTACATAATACTTTACTTATAATGATACATAACATACCAAATAAAGATTTATCATAAAACTTTTATTTTTTGAAAACATTTCAAAACATAACAACATAACACATAACACAACCAGTTACATGAGAATTAAGCCCACATAACAACATAACCCTAAACGAAACCATGCCTATCGCGCAAGAACATCACCAATGTCAAAACCTTGCAGACCAAGATACTTAAATCGTGTGACAACTTACAATTCGCACAAAAACTTACATGTCGTGCGAGAACTACTCGGATTTGAAATTCCATGTAACCAAAGCTACCCTATTCACGTGAGAACTTAAGGATTCCCCCCTAAACTCAACTTAATGACGTCTAAGGCTGAAATAATATGTCTATCTCCATAAACAACATCATCATAAGCATATACAAACAAACTGGTATTCTAATAGTCCCAAAATGTAAAAACATTTTTAAAAAGGGGCTAGAAACTCACCTTTAGAAGATTATAACACACAACCAACTTTCTCAAGAGCTTTTAAAATGGAAATTACACAATCATGCATTATATTAAAAAATAATCATTATTTGATATATAACACGAATCTTTACATGAGTTACGTACCTTAAACACCTCGAATATTAACTTTCTCTCCCTACTTCGCGTGTTTCTCTCTCTAACACCAGTAGTTCTGTTAATCCAAGGATCGCAATCAGGAATTATCAGTGTTAGATTGGTTTCGAATTAATGATCGCGGAATTACCGTTAATCGTTGTTTAATTGATTAAATAATAAATATCGATGCTAGAGAAAATAAACAATAAATACTCAAACGATATCAACAATATGCAAAGAATAATGTTTTGAATCAAATGTAATTCATTAAAACTGATTAATGATTACAAAGAATCAAATAATAATTGCTAACAAAATTCTATGCTATGATTGTGTTTATGATTTTTGTTGTGTTAATGTGATAGCTGCTAGGATTTTTGTTGATCGTGCGAAACGATGTGATGGTATTTTTGTCGCCGTCTCTTTTTTTTGATGTGAAACCTATGGCTCATATTTATAGACACGCGTGTTTTTGTTAAGGAAACAACGAATCTCTTGGAGTCTGTGATTGAATTGTTGACTTGTTGACTTGAAACACTTGTATGATATAAGTACGTGTCTGGTTCTTCTGCAACTACTTTGTTCTTCCGCAGCTACTTTGTTCTTCCGAAGGTACTTTGTTCTTCCGTAGCTACTTTGTTCTTCCAAAGGTACTTCAGTTTCTTCATGTGTGGTGTTTATTCATCAATGAATACCCATATTTATCCGTAGAAGATCTTCTGATGAATGTCTTGTAAGAAAGATATCTTCGAATGAATAAAAATGTTTATCCGTAGATGTTTCTTACACTTAGTCAATTTTAGAAATTGACCAAGTATAATGTTTGTACCTGTAATCATACACATAAATCAACACACATATGGGTTAACCTATATACATAATGAATTACAAATATTCATTACATGTATTGATTAAAGTTCTAAGCCTATACAAAATGATCTAGACCTATTATTCCTAGATCTAACAATACTCCCCCTTAGGCTTAGACACTTGTAATCAGGTCTTCAAAGCTGAAAGCTCTTTGACTCTTGACACCATTTTCTTGTTGAAATATGACACTGCATCCTTTTGATCATTGTACTTGTACTTGATCTCCATTCTGCATATCTTTTGTAGTGTCTCAAAGCTCAATCCCGAAATGTATTCTTTTGTTGTGAGAGTTTCCACAACACTCTGATTATTGACTATTTCCAGCTCATCTTGTTCTGACATCCTCAGTTCAGATACTTCCTTGATGTTAGCTCCTCTTAACAGTCCTGCCTCATATCTTCTTTTTTTGTATGCTTTTGCATGCAGTTTGTCAATGACTTGTATGATATGCAAATACAGGCATAGGTCATTTTGAGCTTGATCATCTTTGAGTTTTGGGAAGAACTTATCATGTAGGTATGAAGTGTAGCTTGGATGCAGAAGTTTAATTTCAATTGGATCAAACAATCTTATACTCCTTGCTTTCTTCTTTTCTTCATTTCTCATCAGCACCAGTTCTTTAGTCTTCTCCACATATCCCCACTCAGTTATGGGAAGAGTGTATTGATTTCCTTCAATGACTTTTATGGCTGCTGTTTTTCTGTTAGAGTATCCAACCCTCCTTATGAATTCATCATCAACCAGTGTAGAAGAGTTGGATTTTGATCTTCTCTCCCCTTGGTATCTTTTCTTGTGTTCCCCATCTTCCCTTCTTGCTTCCTTGAGTACATCATCCTTAAATTTTGTTTTCAACTTTCCAACCAATACAGAGAAATCTCTTCCTCTTGGGCTTATTGGGTAGTTGGAGATGATCAAACTTTGAAGGTCTTTAATGTCAGCATGAGGCAACAACAAGATTGATTCAAGTAAGTGGAAGTATTCAACTCTTCCAGATACCTCTTGATAAGTGCACAATCCCACTCTGGATCATATTTCCAGGCCATAATCCTGTTATCTTCAGCAGCAGTGGGAGTTGTGATATGATCAAACAACTGGATTAGAGAAGATTTTTCTTCAGTGATCTCTCTCACAGTTGTGCCCAGAGGCCATACTTTCCCAGGGATCACCTCTCTTGGTTCTTTGATCAATTTATCTTTCCCTTTATGTTGATCTTTGCTTTCAACTGTTACTGGTTCAGCAGGGTTTTTAATTGATGTTCATAGGAAGGATTTGGAGCTTCAGTTCTGAATTTTACTCCAGTTTCCAATTCCACCTTCATTACATGCTCCATCATCCTTCTAAGCTCAGCCACTGATCTTCCTTTCAGCTCATGTATCTTGTAGTTATGACTTTGTAACCAACAAGTCATATTGTATTTGCTCAGCGTTGTTGTGTCAATGTGACCTAGCTCCTTCTTTGTTTTCTGAATTGACTGAAAGGCTATGAATGTTTCATAATTGCAATCTGGGATCATGAAGCTTACTAGCTAAAATCCTTTAGTGCTTCCTTCATTTCTATCATGTTCATTCTCTCAACCATGTCATAGGGAAACACTTGATTGATCAGGGTCATAAACATAGTTGATTCAGGCCTCTCTTCCAATATGTCTTTAGTGGACAGTAGGTCATCAACCTTTGATTCTTTTTGTTCTTTAGGAGACTCATCTTTAGTAAGCTCATTCCATTCAGCATCACTCTCAGTTTTAGCATGAGATATAGGCTTTAAATTGGAAACATCCACTAAAGGAGTGTGCTCTGGAGATGTAGGCCTTGATCTTTTTAGTGAATCTTCAACATTAATCACCTCTTTCTCTACATACCCCAAATACATCCTCTTTCTTGAGTACTGAATGATTTGCTTTGAAGATTTAGTAGATTCTTTTATTTTTGTTGATGGAGCAGCATTCGATTCAAGTGCACAAATTTTCATCTTGAGCTCATCAATTTGTTCATCTTTCCTTTTCAACAAAATAGACTGAGCAGTGAGAGAGTTGTTTGCTTGTTCAACTTCCAATATGAGCTTCTCTTTTTCAGTCTTCTTATGCTTCACAGAGTCTTTGAGTTCTTCAACCAGCTCATGCAATTCATCAATTACTTCATTGTTGGTTTGAGCATCTTCTCTTAATCTGATTGGTCTGGATTCTTGATTGTTCATCAGCTCCTCTTTTTCTTTTAACATTCCTTTAAGCTCTCTAATTCTTTCCAACCTCTTGTTTGATTTGATAATAAGTTTGTGATACTCAGCAACCAGATAACTTTTGCTCACATCTATATCCTCATCTTCCAGGTCATCTTCATGATAGGCTATAACATCAACATAGTTAGCTTCTTCTTCACCTTCTTGATGTTGACCAGCAATCTCATCCTCATTGCCTATAGCAGGAGCTATACGTGCTGAGCTTGAAATAGACTCAACTGCTTGATCTGTTTCCTGTTGATGAGGTTGTTGTTGTTGTTGAGGATCAATGATTGGAGATGTTGGTTCAGTTTGGTTAGACATGACTGGGTTTGTGGGCTGGTGATTGTGAGTGGAATGGTACTTGCTTGAGATACTAACTCAGTCTCACCAGTGTGTACTGAGTTTTGAGATTGAGTAGCTGAGATGGGTTCTGTATGAGTACTCTCAGGAGATAGATTTTGTGGAGTTAGAGGTTGTTGATGAATGGGTGATTGAGGGTGAATTGGAGAGATTGGTTGGGTGTGTTGACTGGCTGGTGATTGGATTTGTGGAGATTGATGATGGTGGTGTATGGGAGATTGAGGAGGGAATGTGAAGGTAAGTCTTGCTCAGCATCAGTAGATTGACTATCTTGCTGATCTTCCCACACCAGTTCTGGTGGAATGTTGGCATTAGCATCCGCCACATGTGCAAACATTGGCATATCTTTTCCTTCATACTTTCCACTTATCTTATTCAGTACAGATCTCCCCAGATGTGCTTGAACAAACACATAACCTTCTCTTGCTATCCAAGGCAATTCACCATTGATGATCAGTTGCATAAACCTTGAAACATATACATCTTATCAGCCTTTTGCACATTGATGTGGTCACACAGACAACTAAAAATGTACTTTGAGTAGTTGTATGTCCTTCCCTCAAAAATGCCAATAATGCTAGATGAAATGTGCCTTGAGAATCTGTCAAGCCAGACTTCCTGTTGGAGATGCACTTTAGATACGTGTGACATAAGAATCTATATGGCTTGCACAATCTCCCTTTCTTTATCTCACCCTTGTCAAAGTCACCATCATATCCCATCAGCTAGAACACTTTCTCTATGTACTCATTCTCAAATACATCCGGGTGACCAACTTCTTGTTCTCCCAGCTCAAGTGCCCTTCTGATAGTTTGTTCATCAACTCTCATCCTTTCATTCTTGATTTTAGCAACTATCACCTCAGATTCTCCAACTTGCTCTATTCGAGCTGAATTCCAGAAATCAATGATGTGTGCTTGATGAATCACAGGCTCTGCTGATAAAGCATAGAAAAGCCAGGGTCGTCGTAGGTATCTGATGATATCTTGACATCCTTCTACTACAGGGTCGTCAGGATTTAAGAATGCACATACATTGTGCACTCTTGCAAAACCATTAGCCATCTGTTCATAAGAATGAAGAAAATTATGTTAGAACAAAATCATCACACCTAAGATACGAAGAGTTTAGACAAAGAAATGATGAATCAATCAGCTCATAATTTCGGATTATGATATGTTTTACCTTGATATTATTGAACTTGTAATGAACAGAGATCAAGAATCAAGCAAGGTTTAAAGGTTATTGGTAATTTTGAATATTGTCGAACGGGGGTTTATCTGAACGTTTTTCTTGGTTGAAAAAGATGTTCTGAAAAAGTGAATAGAAATGACAAGTCAAAAACATCATTTATACTCCCTCAGATACATTGATTTCATTTATTAAATGAGGTGGGACCCCAATTTTATTGTTTCCGCAGATTTTAGTTCTTCCGTAGATCATCTACGGATGACTTAGAATTAAAAACTAATTTTTGATGAAGTACAATTTGAATTTCCATAGATTACCAGTCTATGGAACTATTATACTTTTAAATACTACCACATCCGTAGGTTACCAATCTATGGATGGTCAGATTCCTTTTTCACACTGTAGCATCTACTGAACAGGAAAATGTACTGTAGCTTCTGCTGATGCTGAAAATGCAAAGTTGAAACTTCTTTGATTGTATGGTCCTAATCAACTGATAAACCATTTATTGCTATTGGACCTTGTTGACTTTGTTTTCATGACAATTTGTGCACACGAAATATAATTTGAAAAACTTCATGTATCCTTCAGCCAAGTTAGTGCTCAAGTTCCAATTCCTTCATTTGAATTTGGATCATTGAATTCAGCTTTTATGTTTCATGTATTTCATGTATTAACTACTCCCCCTAAATTTGTGATTAATGATAAAGTGTTGCATTCATCATAAATTTATGAAGTAAATAACATGAAAGGGACATGACTATCCAAAGATTACACACAATAAATAAACTAAAAGTAACAAAATTGAATTAAATATATGTACATGCATATAAACACATATAATGGGATCATACTATGACACTAAACTTCTTCTTGATTGAGTTGATTGTTGAAATGTGACATGATTCTAGTCCTGATTGCAAGTATGTTTGTCCACTTAAATCAAAACAGGAGTATGGAATCAACTAGACATGCTGTTTATCATGTTTTCATATTTATTAGTGATAAACTTTTATAGGCTCCATATTCAATTCACATTAGAGTTTGTCCTCCGTTTGTGAGTCAATTCATCACTTTTTCACACTTAGAAACTTTATACATTAAGTTATAAATTCTATCTTGAGACATATGAGTTGTCTCATAAAAGCTTTGCTACAAAAGCTCTTATGTAAATATACAGTCGATCACTATGGATTCTTTTGAGAGCTTAGATATGATCATCATCAGGTCACCAGGTCTTTACTTACGTAAAACAGAGGTGCCTTTAACCCAGGTCTTTGTTTACACAAAACAGAGGGATGATGAGGATCATGATATTTTCACCAGTTGAATACATATGTATCTCATGGTGCTCATAAACTCAGGTCTTTGTTTCTCATAAAGTGTTTTACATAGTGTGCTTAGGTGAATGAATTGATCAGATCAGGATAAGACTTACTTGCTTGATCCTCAAAATGAAGTTTCTCATAAACAGTCACCTTTTCATTATGTTAAGCATGCTGTTACTATAATCTTCACTCAAGTTGAATCTACTTACATATCAAAGAACTTTTGATCAGTTTTTAAAGAAATTTAAGAACTCAAGAAGCAAGCAAAGGCACAGTGTACTATCATTTCCCAAACATATGTCATGCAGAAATAGAAGACACAAAAATAAAGACAATATTTTTAATTTTGTAAGTTTTTCTGATTTTTTTTTATTTATTATTATTTACAAGGACCGACACATGCTTTTCTTTGTTAATGATGATTAATCTAAGTTAATCATGCCCAAAGACTTAATTAGAAAATTAAATCTAACTTAATCAAAGGCCTTAGTCAATAGATCAGCAAGCTGATTTGTTGTATCCACTTTGACTAACTTGATTAAACCTTTTTCTGAGCAATCTCTCAGAAAATGATATCTGATTTCAATATGCTTTGTTTTACTATGTTGAACTAGATTAGCAGTGATAAACATAGCAGCTGAATTGTCAATATAAATTGGAGTTTGAAGGAAATTGTAACCATAATCAAGTAATTGGTTTTGCAACCAAAGGACTTGAGAGCAACCAACTGAAGCAGCTATGAACTCAGCCTCAGCTGTGGATACAGATACATTTGTTTGCTTTTTGCACTGCCATGAAACAAGTCTTGGTCCTAAAAATTGACATCCACCAGTTGTGGATTTTCTATTGTTGTTGCATCCTCCATAGTCACTGTCTGAATAAGAGTAGAGAGAGAAGTCTCCATCTTTTGGATACCATAGACCAAGGGCTGGTTTCCCTTTGAGATATCTGAAAATCCTCTTCACAGCATTCAGATGGGACTCTTTTGGATCTGATTGGTACCTAGCACAAACACATACACAAACATTATGTCAGGTCTGCTGGCAGTTAAATACATAAGAGATCCTATCATTGATCTATATAATCTTTGATCAATAGATTTTCCTGTAGGATCAGGTACAATTTTGTCAATTGTTGAAGCAGGTGTTTTGCATGAAGATGTATTAGCAAGATTGTACTTCTTCAATATTTGATGAATATACTTTTCTTGTTTGATGAATATGCCATATGTTCTAATGAACTTGTAGTCCATGAAAAAAAGTTAATTCTCCCATTGAGCTCATTTGAAACTTAGATTTCATCAACTCTTCAAAGCTTTCACACAGTCTCTTGTTTGTTGATCCAAATATAATGTCATCTATATATATTTGAACAACTAAGAGGTCTTGATGTTCATGTTTGAGAAAGAGAGTCTGATCAATAGTTCCCCTTTTGTATCCATGCTTGAAAAAGAAAGATGATAATATTTCATACCACTTTCTTGGTGCCTGATGAAGACCATACAAAGCTTTGTCAAGCTTGTATACTCTATGTGGGTAATCAGGATCTTCAAAACCTGGAGGTTGAGCTACATAGACTTCTTCATCAATTTTCCCATATAAAAGGCACACTTCACATCCATTTGATAAACAGTGAAGTTCTTTTATGATGCATAGGCTAGGAATACTCTAATGCTTCAATTCTTGCAACTGGTGCAAAAACTTCATCATAGTCTATCCCTTCTTCTTGAGTATATCCTTAAGCAATCAGCCTAGCTTTGTTTCTTACAATGATACCTCTGTCATCTAGTTTATTTTTGAATAACCACCTTATGCCAATTGGATGTTGGCCTTCAGGAAGATCAACTAGATTCCATAGCTTTTGCTTTCTAAATTGTTGAAGTTCTTCTTGCATGACTTCAATCCAGCTATTATCTTTTAGTGCAGCTGAATGTTTGGAGGAACCACCTGTGAAAGAAAACAAGTGAAAAGACAGATGTTTGCAGCTCCCCCTTGGCTTCTTGTGGTTCTTTCATTGAGATCTCCAATGATGTTATTTATTGGATGAGTCTTATGAATTCTTGTTGTTGGAATGGACTCAACTGGAATAGATGATTCCAAGTTAGTCATATGCATTGATCCAGATATATCCAGCTGAGATGATGAATTTATGAAGTAATCAAATTGATCATCATTGGAAGCTGAATGATTTTTATTTTGTACATCAGCTGCATTGTGAGTGCCATCCGCAGGAGTTACAGGAACATCTACAGATGTATTTCGTGCTTCCGCAGGAGTTACAGGAACATCTATGGATGTATTTTGTGACTTTTGTAGGAGTTACAGGAACATCTACGAATGTGAATGGAACATCAGCTGATCCAATATTCACATCTCTAGATGTAGGACACTCATCTACGGATGCAGAGTCAGCAACTGCTAATGAAGTGTTTGCATCTGAGGATGTAGATCCATTTGCTTGGTCTTGTGCTGCATTATTGACATTATTTGGTGTTCCTTGTTCCATGATACTTGAAGTTTGTATTCTTGGAGGATCAGCAGATAATGACACTTCATTCATGCTAGGAGGAACAAATGGATAGCATGTATCCTTAGTACCTGCAGCATTCAAATAACCAGAGTTAAATAAGTTTATGAGTGCATCTATATCAAACAACCATGATGATCCTTTTACAGATTTAGGAAATAAAGATTCATCAAAAGACATATTTGGAGTTTCTTCCACAATGTTTTGTTGTGGAATGTAAATCCTATATGATTTAGATGTTGAAGAATATCCAACAAAGAAACCATCATAGGCTTTCTCTGAAAATTTTCCCAATTGTTCTTTTGTGTTTAAAACAGATACATGACACCCAAAAGCTCTAAGATATCCTATGTAAGGTTTTCTTTTAAATAAAAGCTCATAAGGTGTTTTATTGTGTTTTTGACAATTAATGTCCTGTTTTGAACATTGCATGTTGTGTTCACTGCTTCAGCCCAAAAGGTGATTGGCAATTGTGAATCAGCTAGCATTGTTCTTGCTGCTTCAATGAGAGTTTGTTTCTTCTTTCAGCAACTCCATTTTGTTGTGGAGTTCTTGGTGCACTGAATTGCCTTGCTATGCCTTTATTCCTGCAAAATGAATCTAAGACAGTATTAACAAATTCAGTCCCATTGTCACTCCTAAAAATTTTAACTTTTAAATCAAGTTGATTCTCAATCTTTGTGACAAACTCCATTAATGTTTCTGATGTTTCACTCTTTTGTTTTAAGAAAAAGACCCATGTGAATCTAGTGAAATCATCCACAACCACTAAACAATATTGCCTTTTTCCAATGCTCATCACATTAGTTGGACCAAAAAGATCCATGTGAAGCAATTTGAGTGGTGTAGTGTTTGTATTTATTATTTTGGATTTATGTGACACTCTATATTGTTTTCCTTTATAACATGAAGGACAATGGTTTGAACAAGAAAATTCTTTCTTTGGCAATCCAATGACTAAGTCATTTTTCACCAATTTATTCATGTTCTTCAAGTTGGAATGAACAAGCCTTCTATGCCACAACTGAGATTCATCTTCTGATGACTTAGATAGCAGGCATGTTTCATTGTTTGTGAGTGCTGTATTATTCATATCCAAAACATATGTGTTTCCTTTTCTTGATGCTTTAAGAAGGATCCAATCTTCTGGAACTGCAAAACCTGGCTTAAGAATGTAACAATTAGTGTTATCAAATAATGTGGTATAATTTTGATCACAAATTTGAGACACACTCAATAAATTATATTGCAAATTTTCACAATAATTTACTTTCTCAAATTTGAGCACACCATTAGTTACCATTCCTTCACCAACTATTTTACCTCCCTTCTTATCCCCACCAAATGCCACATAAGAAGCATTTTTATGTTTGAAGTCATGGAGAAGAGAACAGTTTCCTGTCATATGTCTG
Source organism: Flaveria sonorensis (assembly GCA_025506505.1). Classification (NCBI taxonomy): domain Eukaryota; kingdom Viridiplantae; phylum Streptophyta; class Magnoliopsida; order Asterales; family Asteraceae; genus Flaveria; species Flaveria sonorensis. The sequence continues at coordinate 60,428,145 of CM046433.1, read as the reverse complement.
GAACAACCACTGTCAACATACCACTTGTTGTCAGCTCTCCAAGATTGTTCCTGCACAATTAAAGAAATCAATTAGATTTGGAAACCCAAGTCTTAATGATCTTGGGTGATCCTGTGGAGTCTAAAATTTTAACTTCCTTAATGATGAATTTTTGGGTGATCCTGTGGAGTCTAAAATTTTAAATGAATGAGTCTTGAAGATTCAGTATTTTAGATTCAATTGATTCATTGTGTGTTGTTTATGGTGAGGATGATTCTGTTGATGATGAACTTGTGAAATTTTGTTTTGATTTTTCAAACTCTTCCTCAAGGATCTTCTCTTTCTTTGTTTGCTGTTTTGACTTTGATGATGATCCTTGATTGTTGAAAGTTTCATCATCCTTTGATTTTGAATGTGAAACATGAGTTCCTTTTTCAAAATTATCAAAGAAAGTATCATTAGCATTTGACTTCTTATTGTTCAAATCCACCTTTTTGTGAGGTGTCTTTGATTGTTGAGGAGTCTTTGATTTCTGTTCAGGTTGTCTTTTCTTCAAAGGTTCACTATCAACTGATGATTTCTCTTGTGTTTTGTCACCTTTTGTTTTTGTTTTTGTTGTTTCTTTAATCTTGAATCTTTTTGATCTTCACTTGATTGAGATTCTGATTCATCCTTCTCAGGTTGTTTCTTCTTTGTGCTCTTTGTCTTGTTCTCTTTGTTAAAATAACATTCTTGAGTCAAATGGTTATTTTTGTTACAAATAGCACAATGTTTGTTGAAGTAACAGTCTGAAGTCATGTGATTGTTCATATTGCAGATGGAGCAATAGCTGCTGAAGTAACAGTCTTCAGTGTTGTGATTTTTCATGTCACACCATTTGCAATACTTTTCTTCTGAATTATTATCAGACTTAATCAATTTCTTCTTCTTTTGTTGTCTTTGAGTCTTTAATTCCTTCTCAAACTTTACTGAAGCTGACTCCTTTCCTTTTCCTGACATGATGTCAAAAGGTTCATGTATATCAGCTAAGTTTGTAGCTTTGAGCTCACACCTTTTTTTGTTTTCTTGTTGGTTGTTTCTTTTACCTTCCGTAGATCATCGACTGATTCAGTAGATTTGTTTTTCTGCAGATCTGTTACTGAAGGATGTTTCTTCTTTCGGAGAAGTTCTGCTGATACTTGCTTCTTTTCTGTTTCTAAGGAAGATTTGTGTACTTCAGTAGATGTACACTTCTCAATCACTTCAGTTGAAGGTTTTTGTTGCTGATGAAGTACTTGAAGACCTTCATTTAGCTGAGCTATTCTCTTGCAAATAGTCTTTAACATGTTTCTTTTCTTTGGAGGATATGGCAACTTTGTTTGCTCAAGTACTTTGGGAATGATTGTTTCAACTGAAACATTCTTACCAATGTTCAGTTGATCCGCAGAGTTATCATCATGTTCATCAGAATCATCCAAGTCATCACATCCATCAAAGTCAAATTCTGATTCATTTTGTTTGATTTTATCTGATTCAGAAGACTCAGTTTCACTCACCTCAGATTCATTGTTATTAACTTGTTAGTACATTTTGTTTCAAACTTGGTGCATGGCACAAAATGATTTGACAATCTATTTGTCATTGATTCAGGTAAAGTTGTATAGTTATCATTCAAAGGTAGTGCAACAGCATTATATCCCAACCCATACCTGTTCTTTGATTCAATATGAGAATTCAATAATTTCTCTATGCTGAGATGAAAGTTGAAACTTCTGAAGTTTCACTTCAGTTGATGTATGATCAGCCATGGATTTAGTTAAGGAAGTGGTCAGATGCTCAACTTGGGCTTTTAAGCTGTAATTTTCTGAAACAAATTTATCTAAATCTTTTTTTAAAGAGTTAATTTTGAATTGATATAATTTATGTTATCTTATATGAGATTCATTCAAAATCATTATTTCTTTTACTTTATCAGCCAGTTGTTGAGCATGGACTCTATATCTTTCAACTTCCTAACACACACTGATGAACACAATCTATCTCTTACCTCTCTAGCCATAGGTGGAACTTTGTTCTCCATGTGGGCCATTAAAACTTGATTTTCTTCCAAAACTTCCTTCTCATATATGCTCCAGTCACAGGTTCTATCTTGGAGAATGATCAGCCCAGTTTCTTTGGAATTACTAGGTCCTGCTGATGCATTTGTGGCTGGTGGGGATGAGTTGGTTAGCTTTGGTTGTCTATAAGATCTTTGAGATGTTATTGTTTGATGAGATTGATGCTGATGAGACTGATGTTGCTGCTGTTGTCTCATGTCAGGATTTGATTGTTAATTACATTCTCTTGAGAATGCCCATAGAGATTGCATTTGAAACATCTTACCTTTGACTTATCAACACCAATCTTTGATGTTTTGCTTGCTGCCAAATTTTTGTTTCTTCTTAAGTGTTATTTGGCTCTATAACCAATCATTGCCATTTGCCATTTAAGATCCATCTCCTCTACTACATCTGGATGTAGTTCTTCCAAGTCTTATTGGGAGATATTTGCAGGTGTTAAGGTGCTTCCCAAGTAGGCTTGAAAACTTGAACTAAAAGCTGCAAATGCTGCTTTTTGTTCATCAGAATCCAGAATCACAGTAATGGGCTTTGCTTGGTTGTTGCTTGTTGAAGAATTTGCTGCTGATGTAGATGCATCTTTTCTATCATCAGGTCTTCCTTTTTCTTTTCCTAATTTACTTTTAGAAGATTTCTTTGAAGGCTTTGATGCATAAATGCTCACTTCTTCTTCATCTTCACTCAAAGTGCAAGAGTTGTCACTATCATTGTTAGAGATAAAAGCACTTCCAGCACTTTTGGTTTCTTTAAAATGATAAGGTGTGACATGTGTTCTCACACTCTTGTTTCTTGATTTTTCATCCATTTCAAGAGCCTCAACTTTAGCTACCAATGTATCTAAGCCAGTTGCTTTGAGATCAATGGTGTTCTTGAACATGGACACAGTTTGCTTCCAACTTTCAGGTAATGTATGGAGCATCTTTTTGTTCAATTCCTCATTTGTATACTTTAACTCCATTATGTTCATCTCGGTTACCAATTGCATAAACCTATGGAGTTTTTGAGGAATTGATTCACCCTCAATATGATGAAATGTTTCATATTGTGAGCGAAGTGTGTCCTTCCTAATGCTTCTGAGTTCATCACTCCCTTCACAAAGAGTATGAAGTATTTTCCACAAGGAATTTGCTGTTTTATAATTCTCACACCTAATTAGTATTTCTTCAGGTAAAGACATACTGAGCAAAGTGTATGCTCTAATATCAACTTTAACCTTTTTAACATCATCAGGTGACAAATCTTTTGTACTTATGGGTTGATTTTTGTCATTATAATCCGGCCCAAGGGTGGGTGGAATAGAAGGACCTTCAGTTATTGATACCCATAAGTCAGAATCAGTGTAGTTCACATGATTTCTGGACTTGATCTTCCAGGACTTAAAGTCTGCTTTTGTTTCCAACTTTGGAGGTTGGTACGATGATCCACCGACAAAGCTACTCATTTTAGTAAATATTGAAGTTTTAACTAAACAAAGTTTCTTATGAACAGTTAATGAAAGTCAGCCAATAACACAGATCTATGTTTCAATGAATTTGAATATAGATCAATGTTAACCGAGCAATGTAACAATACTCGCTGAAAGACAAATCACTGATTTATTGAATTTTAAATCTTCACACCAAATTACTTTTGCTTAAAAACTATAGATCTAGTCAGAAAACTGATAGATCTATTCAATTAAACAATTCTAACACCGATAGATCAATCGATCTAGATCAATGAGCACTTGGCTTTGATACCAACTATGAATCCAAGGATCGCAATCAAGAATTATCAGTGTTAGATTGATTTCGAATTAATGATCGCGGAATTACCATTAATCATTGTTTAATTGATTAAATAATAAATATCGATGCCAGAGAAAATAAACATTAAATGCTCAAACGATATCAACAATATGCAAAGAATAATGTTTTGAATCAAATGTAATTCATTAAAACTGATTAATGATTACAAAGAATCAAATAATAATTGCTAACAAAATTCTATGCTATGATTGTGTTTATGATTTTTGGTGTGTTGATGTGATGGCTGCTAGGGTTTGTGTTGATTGTGCGAAACGATGTGATGGTACTTTTGTCACCGTCTCTTTCTTTTGATGTGAAACCTAGGACTCATATTTATAGACACGCGTGTTTCTGTTAAGGAAACAGCAAATCTCTTGGAGTCTGTGATTGACTTGTTGACTTGAGACACTTGTATGATATAAGTACGTGTCTGGTTCTTCCACAGCTACTTTGTTCTTCCACAGCTACTTTGTTCTTCCGAAGGTACTTTGTTTTCTTCATGTGTGGTGTTTGTCATCAGTGAATACCCATATTCATCCATAGAAGATCTTCTGATGAATGTCTTGTAAGAAAGATATCTACGAAAAAACAAAAATGTTAATCCGTAGATGTTTCTTACACTTAGTCAATTTCAGAAATTGACCAAGTATAATGTTTGTACCTGTAATCATACACATAAATCAACGCACATATGGGTTAACCTATATACATAATGAATTACAAATATTCATTACATGTGTTGATTAAAGTTCTAAGCCTATACAAAATGATCTAGACCTATTATTCCTAGATCTAACAATACTCCCCCTTAGGCTTAGACACTTGTAATCAGGTCTTCAAAGCTGAAAGCTCTTTGACTCTTGACACCATTTTCTTGTTGAAATATGATACTGAATCCTTTTGATCATCGTACTTGTACATGATCTCCATTCTGCATATCTTTTGTAGTGTCTCAAAGCTCAATCCCAAAATGTCTTCTTCTGTAGTGAGAGTTTCCACAACACTCTGATTATTGACTATTTCCAGCTCATCTTGTTCTGACATCCTCAGTTCAGATACTTCCTTGATATTAGCTCCTCTTAACAGTCCAGCCTTATATCTTCTTCTTTTGTATGCTTTTGCATGCAGTTTGTCAATGACTTGTATGATATGCAAATACAGGCATAGGTCATTTTGAGCTTGATCATCTTTGAGTTTTGGGAAGAACTTATCATGTAGGTATGAAGTGTAGCTTGGATGCAGAAGTTTAATTTCAATTGGATCAAACAATCTTATACTCCTTGCTTTCTTCTTTTCTTCATTTCTCATCAGCACCAGTTCTTTAGTCTTCCCCACATATCCCCACTCAGTTATGGGAAGAGTGTATTGATTTCCTTCAATGACTTTTATGGCTGCTGTTTTTTTGTAGAGTATCCAACCCTCCTTATGAATTCATCATAAACCAATGTAGAAGAGTTGGATTTTGATCTTCTCTCCCCTTGGTATCTTTTCTTGTGTTCCCCATCTTCCCTTCTTGCTTCCTTGAGTACATCATCCTTAAATTTTGTTTTCAACTTTCCAACCAATACAGAGAAATCTCTTCCTCTTGTGCTTATTGGGTAGTTGGAGATGATCAAACTTTGAAGGTCTTTAATGTCATCATGAGGGAACAACAAGATTGATTCAAGTAAGTGGAAGTATTCAACTCTTACAGATACTCTCTTGATAAGTGCACAATCCCACTCTGGATCATATTTCAAGGCCATAATCCTGTTATCTTCAACAGTAGTGGGAGTTGTGATATGATCAAACAACTGGATTAGAGAAGATTTTTCTTTAGTGATCTCTCTCACAGTTGTGCCAAGAGGCCATACTTTCCCAGGGATCACCTCTCTTGGTTCTTTGATCAATTTATCTTTCCTTTTATGTTGATATTTGCTTTCAACTGTTACTGCTTCAGCAGGGGTTTTTAATTGATGTTCATAGGAAGGATTTGGAGCTTCATTTCTGAATTTTACTCCAGTTTCCAATTCCACCTTCATTACATGCTCTATCATCCTTCTAAGCTCAGCCACTGATCTTCCTTTCAGCTCATGTATCTTGTAGTTATGACTTTGTAACCAACAAGTCATATTGTATTTGCTCAGCGTTGTTGTGTCACAGTGACCTAGCTCTTTCTTTGTTTTCTGAATTGACTGAAAGGCTATGAATGTTTCATAATTGCAATCTAGGATCATGAAGCTTGTTATCTCAAATTCCTTCAGTGCTTCCTTCACTTGTGTCATGTTCATACTCTCAACCATGTCATAGGGAAACCCATGATTGATCAGGGTCGTAAACATAGTTGATTCAGGCCTCTCTTCCAATATGTCTTTAGTGGATAGTAGGTCATCAGCCTTTGATTCTTTTTGTTCTTTGGGAGATTCATCTTTAGTAAGCTCATCCCATTCAGCATCACTCTCAGTTTCAGCATGAGATATAGGCTTTAAATTGGAAACATTCACTGAAGGAGTGTGCTATGGAGATGTAGGCCTTGATCTTTTTAGTGAATCTTCAACATTAATCACCTCTTTCTCTACATACCCTAAATACTTCCTCTTTCTTGAGTACTGAATGATTTGCTTTGAAGCTTCAGTAGATTCTTTTATTTTTGTTGGTGGAGCAGCATTCGATTCAAGTGCACAAATTTTCATCTTGAGCTCATCAATTTGTTCATCTTTCCTTTTAAACAAAATAGACTGAGCAATGAGAGAGTTGTTTGCTTGTTCAACTTCCAATATGAGCTTCTCTTTTTCAATCTTCTCATGCTTCACAGAGTCTTTAAGTTCTTCAACCAGCTCATGTAATGCATCAATTACTTCATTGTTGGTTTGAGCATCTTCTCTTAATCTGATTAGTCTGGATTCTTGATTGTTCATCAGCTCCTCTTTTTCTTTTAACATTCCTTTGAGCTCTCTAATTCTTTCCAACCTCTTGTTTAGTTTGATGATAAGTTTGTTATACTCAGCAACCAGATAACTTTTGCTCACATCTATATCATCATCTTCCAGGTCATCTTCATGATAGGCTATAACATCAACATAGTTAGCTTCTTCTATACCTTCATCAACATATGTTAGCTTCTTCTTCATCTCTCCTCTTGATGTTGTCCAGCAATCTCATCCTCATTGCCTACAGCAGGAGCTATACTTGCTGAACTTGAAATAGACTCAACTGCTTGATCTGTTTTCTCTTGATGAGGTTGTTTTTGTTGTTGAGGATCAATGATTGGAGATGTTGGTTCAGTTTTGTTAGACATGACTGGGGTTTGTTGGCTGGTGAATGTGAGTGGAATGGTACTTGCTTGAGATACTTACTCAGTCTCACCAGTGTGTACTGAGTTTTGAGATTGAGTAGCTGAGATGGGTTCTGTATGAGTACTCTCAGGAGATAGATTTTGTGGAGTTAGACGTTGTTGATGAATGGGTGATTAAGGGTGAATTGGAGAGATTGGTTGGGTGTGTTGACTGGATGGTGATTGGATTTGTGGAGATTGATGATAGTGGTGTATGGGAGATTGAGGAGGGGAATGTGAAGGTAAGTCTTGCTCAGCATCAGTAGATTGACTATCTTGCTGATCTTCCCATACCAGTTCTGGTGGAATGTTGGCATTAGCATCCGCCACATGTGCAAACATTGGCATATCTTTTCCTTCATACTTTCCACTTATCTTATTCTATACGGATCTCCCCAGATGTGCTTGAACAAACACATCACCTTCTCTTGCTATCCCAGGCAATTCACCATTGATGATCAGTTGCATAAACCTTGGAAACATATACATCTTATTAGCCTTTTGCACTTTGATGTGGTCACACAGACAACTGAAAATGTACTTTGAGTAGTTGTATGTCCTTCCCTCAAAAATGCCAATAATGCCAGATGAAATGTGCCTTGAGAATCAGTCAAGCCCAGACATCCTGTTGGAGATGCACTTTAGATATGTGTGACATAAGAATCTATATGGCTTGCACAATCTCCCTTTCTTTATCTCACCCTTGTCAAAGTCACCATCATATCCCATCAGATAGAACACTTTCTCTATGTACTCATTCTCAAATACATCCGGGTGACCAACTTCTTGTTCTCCCAGCTCAAGTGCCCTTCTGATAGTTTGTTCATCAACTCTCATCATTTCATTCTTGATTTCAGCAACTATCACCTCAGATTCTCCAACTTGCTCTATTCGAACTGAATTCCAGAAATCAATGATGTGTGCTTGATGAATCACAGGCTCTGTTGATAAAGCATAGAAAAGCCTGGATCATCGTAGGTATCTGATGATATCTCAACATCCTTCTGCTACAGGGTCGTCAAGATTTAAGAATGCACATACATTGTGCTCTCTTGCAAAACGATTAGCCATTGTTCATAAGAATGAAGAAAATTATGTTAGAACAAATCATCACACCTAAGAATACGAAGAGTTTAGACAAAGAAATGATGAATCAATCAGTTCATAATTTCGGATTATGATATTTTTACCTTGATATTATTGAACTTGAAATTACAGAGATCAAGAATCAAGCAAGGTTTAAAGGTTATTGGTAATTTTGAATATTGTCAAACGGGGGTTTATCTGAACGTTTTTCTAGGTTGAAAGATGTTCTGAAAAAGTGAATAGAAATGACAAGTCAAAAACATCATTTATACTCCCTCGATATATTAATTCTTTTATTAAATGAGGTGGGACCCCAATTTTATTGTTTCCACAGATTTTAGTTCTTCCGTAGATCATCTACGGATGACTTAGAATTAAAAACTGATTTTTGATGAAGTATAATTTGAATTTCCAAAGACTATCAGTCTATGGAACTATTATACTTTTAAATACTACCACATCCGTAGGTTACTAATCTACGGATCGTCGTATTCCTTTTTCGCACTGTAGCATCTACTAAACAGGAAAATGTACTGTAGCTTCTGCTGATGCTGAAAATGTAAGTTGAAACTTCTTTGTTGTATGGTCCTAATCAACTGATAGAACCATTTATTGCTATTGGACCTTGTTGACTTGGTTTTCATGACAATTTGTGCACACGAAATATAATTGAAAAACTTCATGTATCCTTCGGCCAAGTTAGTGCTCAAGTTCCAATTCCTTTATTTGAATTTGGACCTTTAGTTATTGATACCCTAGTCAGAATCAGTGTAGTTCAAATGATTTTCGAACTTGATTTTCCAGGACTTAAAGTCTGCTTTTGTTTCCAACTTGGAGGTTGGTACGATGATCCACCGACAAGCTACTCATTTTAGTCAAATATTGAAGTTTTAACTAAAATAAAGTTTCTTATGACTTATTGAAAGAAAACCAATAACACAGATCTATGTTTCAATTAATTTGAATTAGATCAATGTTAACCGAGCAATGTAACAATACTCGCTGAAAGACAAATCATGATTTATTGAATTTTAAATCTTTACACCAAATTACTTTTGCTTAAAAACTATAGATCTAGTCAGAAAACTGATAGATCTATTCAATTAAACAATTCTAACACCGATAGATCAATCGATCTAGATCAATGAGCACTTGGCTCTGATACCACCTGTGAATCCAAGATCGCAATCAGGAATTACAGTGTTAGATTGGTTTCGAATTATGATCGCGGAATTACCGTTAATCGTTGTTTAATTGATTAAATAATAAATATCGATGCCAGAGAAAATAAACAATAAATGCTCAAACGATATCACAATATGCAAAGAATAATGTTTTGAATCAAATGTAATCATTAAACTGATTAATGATTACAAAGAATCAAATATAATTGCTAACAAATTTCTATGCTATGATTGTGTTTATGATTTTTGGTGTGTTGATGTGACGGCTGCTAGGGTTTGTGTTGATTGTGCGAACTATGTGATGGTATTTTGTCCGTCTCTTTTTTTTGATGTGAAACCTAGGACTCATATTTATAGACACGCGTGTTTCTGTTAAGAAACAACGAATCTCTTGGAGTCTTTGATTGACTTGTAGACTTGTTGACTTGAAACACTTGTATATATAAGTACGTGTCTAGTTCTTCCGCAGCTACTTTGTTTCTTCCGCAGCTACTTGTTCTTCCGAAGGTACTTTGTTCTTCCGCAGTACTTTGTTCTTCCAAGGTACTTTAGTTTCTTCATGTGTGGTTTTGTTCATCAGTGAATACCCATATTCATCTGTAGAAGATCTTCTGATGAATTCTGTAAGAAAGATATCTACGGAAGAACAAAAATGTTCATCCGTAGATGTTTCTTACACTTAGTCAATTTCAGAAATTGACCAAGTATAAGTTTGTACTGTAATCATACACATAAATCAACGCACATATGGGTTAACCTATATACATAAGAATTACAAATATTCATTACATGTATTGATTAAATTCTAAGCTATACAAAATGATCTAGACCTATTATTCCTAGATCTAACAAGTTCTCGTGCGAGAATGGGGACAAACAGGTGCTCTCATCTATTTACAAGTCCCTAAAGTTGTCACCCTAGGTTCTCGCATGAGAACTCTCTTACCACGCGATGACCTCCCTTTCACGCGAGAACTTTGTCTTCTTTTGATTACTTGGAAATTTCAGGGTGTTACATTCTTCTTTCACTCCTCTAACTTACACCTATGAACCTGATTCAGCAGAGACTGCTGAACATACATAACTTCAGAAAGTTCAACTAGACGTGATGATTATACACCAATAAGAGGTTTTAACACTTACAAAGTATGTTTAAAGAAGCCCATAAATTAAAATTAATGATTTACTATTGCTAAAAAGGAACCTCGGAACTATAAGGAGGCAACCCAGATAAGAAATGATTAAAGCTGTGCAGGCAGAAGTGGATTTAATCAACAAGAATAATACTTGGAAATTAACCAAGTTACCTGATAATCATAAGGCAATTGGCCTAAAAGCTATTTAAGACTAAGAGAGATGCAAATGGGAAAATAATAAATCATAAGGGTCGTCTGGTAGCCAAAGGCTATGTACAATAGCAAGGTATAGGCTTTGATGAACACTTTGCTCTTATAGCCCGTATAGAAATAGTTCGCCTTATTCTAGCCCTTGCAGCCTATAATGAAGGGGAAGTACATCACCTTGATGTAAAAACTTATATCTTGCAGGGTGAACTAAAGGAAAAAGTTTATGTGTCACAACCTAAAGGATTTATGAAACCACAAGACATAGGGAAAGTCTACAAACTTTTTAAAGCTTTGTATGGACATAGACAAGCACAACGTGTATGGAATGTGAAACTTAATCAACATTTAAATCACTTGGTTTCAACTAATATACTTTAGAACATCAGTCTATACTAGAAAAAGCAAAACTTCTATTTTGCTTATTGGAGTCTATGTTGATAATCTCAGAGTCAATGGAACTCCAAAGAAAGAAATAGACATGTTCAAATCTCAAATGGAAGAAAAACTTGAGATGAGTGACTTAGGGTTACTAGCTTATTATCTTAGGATATAGTCACCTAATCCGTTGGTGATATATCCATTAAACAATCGAGTTAGATTACAAAGATTATAAAGAATGTCTATATGTCAGATAGTAATAAAACAAATATCATAATGAACCTGGCCTAACACATTGTTAACTAAAACCGAAGGTGGAAAATCAGTTGATCCTACTAAATATAGAAGTCTGATTGATTGTCTAAGGTATCTACTTCACACCAGACCAGACTTCTCTTATTTAGTTAGTTTGCTTAGTTAGTTTATGCAGGAACCTAAAAACATCATCTTAAGGCCATTTATCAAGTTGTTCATCATATTAAAGGAACAAAGGATTTTGGTAACCTATAATGAATGGTGGATGTAAGATAACAAGATATAGTGATAGTAGTTATAGGGTTAATCTTGAGGAAGGAAAAGGCACTATAAGGTTAGTGTTCTACTTTAGAAACTTGCCCATAACTTGGTGCACATGAAAGCAACAAAATGTGGCACTCTCTTCATGTGAATCTGAATTTATGGCTTCAACAGCTATAACCTATCAGGCGTTATGGCTTAAACAATTACTCAATGAACTCACTGGATGGATAGAAGAAAAAAACATTCTTAACGTTTACACCATATCTGTTATCGCTTTGATGAAGAAACCGTTGTTTCATGGAAGAAGCAACATATTGACACTCATTATCATTTCATCAGAGAATGTGTGGAGAACGATCATATCATTATGGAACCATTAGGGGAAACTACAATGGCCAGACATTCTCACCAAAGCATTGGCGAGGATCAAGTTTGCTACAGTGCAGAAATTGCTAGGTGTTCAAGATCTATTTGTTTATGATTAAAGGGGTGTATGTTAATGTTAATCCCTCTCAAGTTAATGTCTAGGGATTATATATGTATATATGTCAAAGTATTGAATTATTTACTATGTAAATAGAAGGGTTGATGTTGTAATTCTATCTCTTATATATACATCTACATATCAATGGAAAATCAAATGTTGCTTACAATCATTCTTTCTAATCTTCTTCTTAACTATGTTCTTGGGGAAATAGAGGAAGACCTGGGATATTTCTAGGATATCCTTATGGGACAAAAGAGTATAAAATTTGGATATTAAATATCACAAAATGTTCGTTTCAAGGTATGTGAGATTTATTGAGTATATGCAGTACTGGTTAAGGGATGGTCAATACAATCAGGCTCACAATAAGGAGAGTGTTAGAAGACTTAAAAGATCAAATGGGGAACCGGGTTTATGTAAATTATACTAAGAACACAAGTAAATAAGGCAGAACTAAGAACAAGAACAGACTAAGATGGTTTTCAAGAATGTTGTATATTGCTCTCAGGTTCTTTTACAAGTGTTACAAAGCATAAAAAATAAATACAAGGACCTGAGATACTTTATATTACATCCTATAGCTAGCCATACTTTGAATGCCAGTTGGAAACATTAATCTAGGCAACAAGATCAATGTAAAGTCAAAAGGTAGATTGCCTTTTGACTAGTGACTATGACATGCCATAGCTCACATCCTAATATTATAAAAGGATAAAAGTACAAGTAGAAAGTTACAGACTCAAGCCATAATCTACATTTACTAAAGGATGGATATTTTCACCAACTTGTATAAGTTGGTGAGTCATCAGAGTTGCAGCGAAAAGTAAGTCAGCTTTATAGAAAAGTAGATCAGAGAAAGCATGTCCTCTTTATCTTCGGAAGAATTTAGTCTTCACTTCATTGGCTTTAGAAGATTTTATCTTTGAAGGTTCAGAAGACTTCATCTTTGGCTTCTGAAGATTTGGTCTTTAGCTTTAGAAGATTTTACATTAGAATAATTTTTGTGATAGGTACTTCCGATGTAACTTCTACCTTATACATCATGCATGCATGCAGTACTCTTGGTTGTTTTGGTTTCTTTGGTTCCAAAACTCTAATATAACCTTACAAACTCCCCCTAGGCTGATTCTATCAAAATAAGAAGTTTTTAGATGTTAACAGTCCTTATAGATAAGACTATACCTTTCTTCTCATCAGGTCAGGATCCCTTAGCTCTCAATATATTCTCATGTCTGGATCTATAGAGAATATCAAGCAGTCTTGCCAAAATAACATCTTGACCTCCTTGATCTCTGTTGACATACACTATCGGATTGTAGCGAAAGTCCGGACAAGATGGGTCTTCCAGTTGCAAGAGGCTCTACTGAATTGGAGTTGCTTAGCAGCCTCTTCATGCACTACCTCAGGATGCTCTGCTCTCCTGAGGTTAGAGGTGGATGCCTTGGTCTTCTTTTGGAACCTTTTCTGGCATCCTTTTCTCCCTTTGAGTCTTTACTGGAGGACTTGTCTTCAACACCAAGTTGTTCTATTGTGTCTCTCTCAGTTGGGTTCCTCTTCTCTTACCGTTCTTGTCAGGATCATTTGTCAGGATCAGTGATCTAAGTTTGATCAATTAGAGTTGAATCGCAGCGGAATTAGAACAAGAATTAGACAAATATAGCAAGACACAATAGATATTCAATGGAACAGTACACGGTTATAGAAAATAGGGTTTTCTGCAAAGGGATAATATCATTCATGCACAAATGCTTCGGTATGGCGGCTGCTAAGCTTTCCGCTTCGCTAAGCTGCACACCTTACAATTAGGTCAACATTCCTTATATAAAGGAATGTGACGTCTGCTGATGTCACTTGATAGTGACATCTAACAGAATTATTACAACAACTGAAAGTAAGCAAACTACTGAGAATGTTCACAACAACTGAGAACATCTCAGAGTATGCTAAGTACAAGATGAAACTAAACTACTGAAACTACAAGTACTGATTAGAAAACATAAAACTACTGAAAGGAAACCATCACAACTACTGAAGAGGTCTTCTTCAGCTGTTTGACAACATCTGAAACTTGGTCTTCAGTCTTTGTCTTCAGCTCTTGTCTTTAGACTTTGTCTTCAGCTCTTTCACTTCAGACTTTGTCTTCAGACCTTGTTTATCAGTTGATGTCTTCAGCTGTTGCAGACTACTTCAGTTGTTGTAATGTCTGTGGGACTTAAAGGTTTTTCTGATCAGGCTCATTGGTTCTTTTGGTCCAACAAACTCCCCTGAACCAATGCAGCCAAAACCTTTAAGCTTATTGAGGTCCCACTTATTCTTGGCAGAAATACTCTCTTGATCAGCTTCAGAGATATCAGATAAGCACAGGCCAGGAACAGGTTTCAGTAGATGTGAATGTCAAAGGATGGAAGGGAACTCTGTCTTGGGGAACTGGACACAGAGCTGTTATCCCAACCATGAAACCTACTTCCCATTGATGAGTCTATAAGACTCTCTGACGTAGGCCTCAAGGAGAACAACTTGTTCCTCCTTAGTGAGTTCTTCTGCTTCTCCTTCGAAGAAGAACTCTGGGCCATAGTACTCTGATAGGTACTTTATGTCTTTCCATTTTTCAACTCAACAGTTGTTATCTCTCTGTAAGCAAATTCATCTGGGTGAGTCCCTTCTAATAACAACTGGAGTTCATTTTTCTTGATCTCTTCAAGCCTCTTGTATAACAACCCCTTCTTGACCATTTTGTTCTCCATTAGAGTTTGAGGGGTCATCTTTGACTTGTAGGCTCTCTTGAAGTCTTCAAGTATCTCCCAGGGTGAGACTACAATGGCCAACATAATAACAGCATCTATGGTCTTTCTCACTTGGCCATTGTATCTACTTGGTATGGATTTCTTATGAATTCTAGAACTAACCCTGGGGTCTGGCCAAATCCTTACTCTCTCCTTTTGATATTGAAAGGTATACCTGAGAGCATACAGCCTTTGAGCGTGTTTCTTCATGGCTTGTATAGATGATGACTGAGGAAACTCTTGTCACCATCTTCAAAAGTTGCTCATCGTGCTGTTTCTGCTGTTCTTCTTCTTCAATCTTAACTTTCACCATTTGCCTCTGAAAGTCTGGTGTGATCATTTGTTGACTTCTGGGCTCAGGTATTTTTAGAACAGCAGAGATTGGCAGACTGTCTTCTTCATCATCTTCTTCTTCTTCTTCTTCTTCCATCCACACCCTTCTCCTCCTTCTGGGTGCATCATTGGATGTGGTTTGAGGTGGTTTTTGGGGTAAGGGAGTTGTTTGAGGGTTGAGTTGGTTTAAGTTTAGGTTTAGGGATTGGTTTGGAGAGTTGTGGGGTTGGTTGTTTTTGAGTGGGAGTTTGGGAAGGCTGATCTAGCATTTTGTGGTAAGTTTGGCTTTGGAAAGCTTGGCCATATCAGTTCTCTTCCCAGCACCTGCTTCATCTAAGGCTTCGATAATCACCCCTTATTGAATGCTTCAGAAGCACAGATTCTGGTGGTTATTGCCAGAATACTGTCTCTGGTCCATGATTTAATCTCAATTAATGATCTTCCCAAGTATTTTGCAATAAACCTGATCATTATCTCCAACCTCTCCCTTTCCATCACACTGTAACTGGCCCATCTCTCTTGTATCTCTTTAATCTCCAGCCTTCTGATCTCAGTGTCTAATGTAGCTGTATCAAAGCCTTGTCTGAAGAGTTGGTCTATATTCTTCCATTGATCTGCTGTGAGCTTCATCAGCTTCTTTAATCAGATCTTCCAATGATTTCTCTTCATCAGGCTTTTGAGTTTCAGCACTTTTCTTTCTCTTGTATGTGATCAGCTGTTTTTCCTTTTCTAACTCCTTTTCTTTCTCTTGTTGTTTCTCATCTTCCACTCTCTTTCTCTTTCTTTCTTTCACTGCCTTAGACTCCCCCTTTTTGGGTGCATTGGGTTCAGGGGTTTGAATGGCAGAAAGCTTCTTTTGCACAGCATCATCAACAAGTGTTTGTAGATTTGAGGAGATCCTCTCATCAATGGCTTTATGCACAATCTCATTGATGATGGGAGTGATGAGAGGTAAGGAATGTTGAAAGGTAGCAACCATCTGCTCAGAGGGGTTCTGTCCCTGAGAGGTGGTGCCAAAAGCAGTGGCTGGTGGCTCAGTTGAGTGTAGTGGCTGAGTGTTTGGTGAACCTTCAGATGAAGGTGCCATCTGTGGGTTTATTGGGGCAGATGGACTTTGATCCTGAGACATTTTGGCAAGCAGTTCTTTGAGTCTGCTCACCTCAGCCTCAAGGATTGTGTTATGGGCTAAGACATCGAAGAAAAAGCCCAGGTCATCATCAGTCTTTGCTGAATCACCTGACCTCCTGATTGAATCAGGATGTACATGCCCTGAGTGTAGATCAGTTGTAGCATGTGCCCCTTGTTCTTGGTTCTGGGGACTTCCTGCCTCAGGACTGAGTCCTTCATCGGCAGTTGCCTCTGGTGAGGTCTTAGAGATGTACCAACTGCATCCTGTTCATTTGCTGAATCAGTAGAAGTGGCAGCCTCACCAGATGTTCTAACCTCCTCCTCTACACGGGGAGATTGAACATTATAACCCCTGTGCTGTGGGTTATCAGCAGCATTTGTTTGAGGGCGGTTGCATTGGAGATAGGTTTGAAGCAATGGCACCGGGGTGACTGGTGCTCTTCAATGGGTAACCTTCTCATTGAGATAGGTTCCAGCATTGTGGTATCCCCAATTATGGTTGCATCAGGATCCTGTTGAGAGGATGCCTGAGCGGCTAGGGCTGGTGGAGTCTTTGACACTACTGGGGGGTTAGAAACAGTAAGTGTTTCCTGTATTGGTGGTACAGGGGCATCCTCAGGGGACTCATCTCCCTGAGTAGCCTTTTTGGGCTTTTTGGTGTTGGGTTTGGTGGGGACTTTGGATCTGGAAGTGGAGGCTGTGGGTTCCCGCTGCTTGGGTTTTAGCAGCGGGCAGCCCCTTTCAGTGTAGGGTCAGAGTTGTGCCTGGAGTATACTTCAGGCAATACAGCCGGAGCAGGGACTCCAAGGCCAACAAGGCCGTCTGATTTTAGCTGATTTAAATTATGGCCATGAGAAACCTGGGATATAATATCCATCTGTTTGCCACAGGTTTCAAAGCCAGATCCTTTAGTTCCATGAAAACTATCTCAGAAAAATTTAGATTTTGTCGTTCAAAGATAGAGTATAATACTGTTGCCATCGGGAGGACATCTGATCCCATGAGGAGGTTTTTGATGCAAGGCAGACATTCACCATGTGGAATATAAGACGTTCAGCATCATGGAAGTGCTTCTTCAGAATGGTGGTAGCACTTAAGTCTCCTTCATACCCGTTATTGATGAAAGACATATCAGTTGTGCCTTTCGGGTATTCTGTGACACAGGTGGCATCATGTAGATTTAGGGTTTGTCGAATGATGTCTGGAGTGATGACCACCTGTTTCTGGTTAACCAACGACTGGAGAGTGATTTGGCTATCATTCTCACCAGTTTGCACAGAGACGTTGGTCCAGAATTGGCTTAGGGAATCGGGGTATATGGTAGGATTAAGAAGAAAAGCGGTTCGGTACTAGGAATCTACCATAAGATCGATGGCATTATCAAATTTGTTCCAAAAGGCCGATTTCGAGAGGTAGGCAACACAGTTGTGTCTGGGTTTGAGTTTCATGGTCGCCATTGTGAAGAAAGTGAAGGACATAAAACGGCTAATGAAACGTTTGAAAGTAGGTTTAGGTATTTATAGGGTAAGAAAAGGCTGATATAAAACGACTGAAAGTGTTGGTGCTGTCATCAGTTGTTTGAAAACAACTGAAGACCTGGTTTAACTTTCAGAAGTTGTAACAACTGAAGACTTGGTATTAGTCATCAGTAGTTGTGAAACTACTGAAGACATGGTTTGGCTTCAGGTGTTGTAACAACTGAAGATTTGGTGTTAGTCATCAGTAGTTGTAAAACTACTGAAGACATGGTTTTGGCTTCAGTTGTATGAAGTGAAACAGCAGTTGTAGAAGAAACAACTGAAGAGAAAGTTTCTCATCAGCTGTTGTCGTCAATTCTTAGCTCATCAGCTGTTTCATTCTGACCTCAACACTTATCAGACTTTTTGTCTGATTTTCAGACGTTTCATTGGTCATCAGTACTTATCTGTTATACTGACATCAGTAGTTGTAACTACATCAGTAGTTGTAACCACATCAGTTCTTTTCAACAGATAGAGTACTTCAGTACTTTTAAGTAATTTAGTCTTCAGTAGTTATGAAAACTACTGAGGATAAAAGAACTTATCAGTACTTATTTGTGACAATAGTATACGAATGCTCATCAGTACTTGTTGACTGAGATCATCAGTAGTTGTCACTTATTCTAGCTGCAGCATACCAAGCCTTAACACTAGGGTTTGGAAAGTTGAACTGTCCAAAGGCTTAGTAAATATGTCTGCAAGCTCATCAGCACTAGGAACAAACTTTGGATCAATCAGACCTTTTTCAAAACAATCCCTAATAAAATGGTGTCTGATCTCAATATGTTTGGTCCTAGAGTGCTGGACTGGATTCTTGACAATACAAAGAGCTGAAGCACTATCCATTAGTAATGGAGTCTTAGTCTCTGTAATGCCATAATCCAATAATTGATTCTGAAGCCAGAGTACCTGAGATGTACAACTTGCAGCAGCAATGTACTCGGCTTCAGCAGTGGATGTAGCAACAGATGTTTGTTTCTTACTCTGCCAAGAAACCAAACAGTTGCCTAGGAATTGACATCCACCAGAAGTTGATTTTCTAGTTAATTTACACCCTGCATAGTCACTATCAGAAAAAGCAACTAATTTGCAAGAGTGCCCAGTGGAATACCAAAGACCTAGAGATTGAGTACCTTGCAGATATCTAAAGATCCTCTTGACTGCAATCAAATGAGACTCTTTAGGAGCAGCCTGAAATCTAGCACAAACACAAGTTGCAAACATAATATCTGGTCTAGAAGCTGTTAAGTACATCAAGGACCCAATCATACATCTGTAAAGTGTTTCATCAACAGCTTTACCTTTCTGATCTGCATCCAGTGTGTGGTGCTGCACATGGGAGTAGAACAGGGCTTACAGTTTTGTAAATCAAACTTTTCCAAAAGACTCTTTGTGTATTTTGACTGATGAATGAAAGTTCCATCAGCCTTTTGTTTGATTTGCAAACCTAGAAAGAACTGTAATTCTCCCATGGCACTCATTTCGAATTTTTGTTGCATCAACTTTGTAAATGCATCACACAACTGTGGATCAGAGGATGCAAAAATAATATCATCAACATAAATTTGAACAAGGAGCTTATGCTGACCCACTTCTTAATGAACAAAGTTTTATCTATGGAGCCTCTAGTGAAATTATTCTGAAGAAGAAAATTTGACAGTGTTTCATACCAGGCTCTAGGAGCTTGTTTCAACCCATAAAGAGCCTTATCAAGTTTATACACCCAATCAGGATGTTTATTATCCTCAAAACCTGGTGGTTGACACACATAAACCTCTTCTTTTATTTTACCATAAAAAATGCACTTTTGACATCCATTTGAAAAACTTTAAGATTGTGGAATGCAGCATAGGCTAAGAACAATCTAATTGCCTCCAGTCTGGCTACAGGGGCAAAGGTTTCATCATAATCAATACCTTCTTCTTGTGAAAACCCCTGGACAACCAGTCTGGCCTTGTTCTTGACAATTTGCCCATTTCATCTGTTTTATTCCTAAACACCCATTTAGTGCCTATTGCACACTTACCTGGGGGTAGAGGAACCAGTTCCCACACTTGCTGCTTTTTGAACTGAAGAAGCTCAAGCTGCATGGCATCAACCCATCCATTGTCTCTTAATGCAATATGATAGTTCTTTGGCTCTTGCTGACTGATGAAGAGAGCATAGAAGCAGAAGTTGGACAATTGACTTCTAGTTGAGACACCAGCATTGATATCACCAATGATTTGAGACATTGGGTGATTCTTCAGCTCTTGGTACACTATGAGATCTGTGCAAGTGTTTGTAGCACGCTCAGCAGCAACAGATGTTGATCCAGATTCTTGAAACCAAGTATTAGATGGCAAGTCAAATGAAGTAGAGGATTCAGAAATCTCATCAGCATTTGTTGTGGATGGTGCTACTGAAGCTACAGGAACATCAAGTTTAGTAGACTCAGGCAGTTGATCACTAAACTTGAATAGGTGAGTACTGGGATCATCATCAACATCAGTACCACCAGATGGATGACTAGCTGCAGAAGGTGATGAATTCACATGATCTGCAACAGCTGGAGGCTGATAAGGAACATATTGCAGTATGTCCAGATCAAACAACTCCACAGGGTTTTGTGGGATTTTGTCCTTAGGAGATTCATTGAACTTCACATGCAAGGTTTCTTCAACCATCTTTGTTCTGCAGTTGAACACTCTGTAAGCCTTGCAAGTGGATGAATACCCAACAAATACCCTGCATCCACCTTAGAATCAAACTTTTGGAGTTGATCCTTTGTGTTGAGAATGTAACAAGGACACCCAAATGCTCTGAAGAATGAAATTAGAGGAGCCAAATGATGTAGAACTTCATAAGGAGTCTTCATCAACCTCTGATTCACTAAAGCTCTATTTTGCACATAGCATGCTGTGTTGACAGCTTCAGCCCAAAAGGTCAGTGGCAAACCAGAGTCAGCCAACATGGACCTTGCAGCTTCAATTAGGGTCCTGTTCTTTCTCTCCACTACTCCATTTTGTTCTGGAGTCCTTGGGATGCTATACTGCCTCTTGATTCCTTTTGAAAGGTAGAAATCATCAAGTGTATGGTTTCTAAATTCAGTTCCATTATCACTTCTTATACACTTGACTGATAGGGAATACTGCTTCTCAACATACAACACAAAGTTAATAATTGTCTGAGCAGCCTCATCCTTTGAATGCAAGAAGAAGGTCCATACAAATCTGGAGTAATCATCCACAATTACCAGACAGTATTTCTTCTTTGCCATGCTCATTACTCTCACAGGACCAAAGAGATCCATGTGCAGTAATTGCAAGCAGGCAGTGGACTTTGGTTCTTCTATAGGAGGGAATGAAACTTTGTGTTGTTTTCCTTTTAAACAAGCAGTGCAGGTTTCATCACAGTGGAACTCCTTTATTGGTAGACCTCTCACTAAACTATTGTGGATCAGCTGATTCATGTTTTTGAGATTAACATGACCCACTTCTATGCCACAGTTTAGATTCCTGAGGAGAGGCCTTGGAGAACAGGCAAGGATGACCTTTTAAATCAATCTTCTTTGACAAATCCAAGGCATATACTCTTCCTATCCTGTTGGCCTTCAGGAGAGTATGTTCATCCAATACCTTGTCAATCAGCCTCAGAACTTTGGAAGACAGAATCCGGCAGTTCTGGCTTGTGAAAAGTGCAACATGCCCTTTATCACACATCTGACTGACACTCAGTAGATTATACTTGAGATTCTCCACATGGTTAACATCATCAAATCTGATTTCTCCATTTGACACAAATCCTTTCCCGATGATGTAAACCTTAGCATCATTTCCAAATGAGACAAATCCCTTCTTTCCTTGAGAGTAGTCATTAAGAAGAGAACTGCTCCCAGTCATATGCATAGATCCTCCACTGTCTACATACCAGATGCTTCTTTGGCATGCTGAAGAACCCTGCATTTATCATAAGAAACTAGTTAGCTTTAGAGACCCAAACCTTTTTGGTTTTGGGTCTGTTTTCATCAACAGATTTAACCATAACTTGTTTCTCATGATTAACAGCTGATGAAGGTGGAGATGGTGCTGAAATGGATTTCTTAGATTTGGGCTTGGATTTCCTTTTCAGTGGTTTGATCACAGGTGCATCTAGTTGGTTAACTCTCCCCAACAAATGCTGAACCATCATAACAAGTTGTGTCTGATTTGTTGCTAAAGCCTTCAGCTCATTTGACACATCAGTACTTGTTTTGATGAGTTCCTGTGACCCACCATTTCCTCCTTGAAATTCACAGACTTAGTCTGATGTTTATCATGAGGAACACTATCAGCTGTTTTCTGATAAACCCCATCCTTCTTTTTGGATTTTGGCGAGGCCTTGGGTTATCAGTTTGAGATGACTGTGGTACAAACTTGGTCTCAAACTCATTTTTCATTTTATTAATCTCTTCTTTAATGAGCTTATCTCTGTTGAGTTTGGAACCCTTTTTGTACCAGCATTCATCAGATAGATGATTGAATTTACCACATATTTCACATGGCTTATTCTTCATCTTGGATTGATCAACTGCTGAAGTGGAAACTACTGAAGGTGTGATCTTCAGTACTTTCCTCCTTTCAGTACTTGTGTTAAGTACTAGGATCGGTAACAACTGAAGACTTGTTCTTCAGCTGTTCTCTATCCGTCCTGAAAGACCGTATGATAGATTCCTCAGCAGTTGTTAATCCTTTTATTTCAGCAGATTTGAAATGCTTTTCAGATGTTGTGACTGCCCTTCAGTACTTGGAGTACTTTGAGGGACAACATCTGAATTGCTCAGCTTCATGTGTTTATCAGCATTTAAACCATCAGGCAATTGATTTGCTGAGATCTTAACACTGACTTCATCCTCTAATTTTGTATTATCATTTGAGGATGAATCACATGATGATGTGGTTTGGAAATTACTTTCACCTTCAGATTTTACTATTGATTTTGAAGTAAAATCAGTAGGTGGTGCAGTATGATTGTAACCTATTCCAAACTTCACATTTGAAGCTGTTTGCTTGCTGAGAAGCATTTCAAATCCCTTGCAGGATGTTACCCAGCGGTCACACTCAACTTGGGTAGCTGCAAGTGTCTCTTTGAGACTTCTGTGGTTCTCAAGTATGACCTCTACCTTAGCCTTTTCATCATTAAGTTGGCATTTAAGCTTGTAAATCTCATCATCTTTGTCATTAAGAGCAGACTCATACTCAGCTTTTCTTTTGGAAATAGTTTTCTCAAGCTCAAGATTTTGATTGATTAAAGCTACATTTGCCTCTCTAATAGAGACAAAGGCAGCTATGCATGATTCAGAACATAACTTGGCTTTAGCCTCAGAAGATACCTGGGTTACCTGTGAAGATGATGCATTGGAGCAGGAACCCTCAGTAGACTCCAGGGCCATGAGAGCAAGATTCCCAAAAGGATGTTCACCACCATGTTGACCAGCACCAGCAAATAATTGCTCATTGAAACCAGAAAGATCATCTGGTGAGCTGCTCCAGTCAACAACTCCTGGTGTGAAGAAGCTGTGATGAGGTTGAGATTGTGATGGAGATGGTTGAGGCTCAGGTAGGGCTTGAGGTTGTTGTGCTATAGGAACTTGAACTGGATTTGGCTGTGGCATGTAATAGCAGGGATATGGATATGGCATTGGACCCTGAGGGACAAAATATGCAGGAGATTGAGGTTGTGAGTGATGACCAGAACTAGCAGGATGTTGCCCTTTGTTTTGTGAACTATTGCTTGGAAAGGTCACAAAGGGTGCAGAGGAGTTAGATCCAGTTGATCTACACTCTCTTGCAAAGTGCCCAAGCCTGTGGCATTTGTGACACCTCAACTTACTCTTGTCAAAACCAACTTTGGTTTTGCCAGAGAGTCCTGGAAATTTCCTACCAGTTCTCTTGTAGAACTTTTGAGATCTGATATTGATCAAGGCCATTTGGCTCAAAATATCCATCTCTTCTAAATCATCATCAGCAATACCCATCAAATCATCCATGATAAAGCATAAATTATCACTATTACACCCAGAATGACTGTCAACACCAACAAATGCATGATCAGAACTGTTTGAAGAGAAATCTATATGCTCATCATAATGGCTTTCTGATCCAGCATATTCTGACTCATGACCGACCAAGGCAGTGTTCCCTGGTACAAAGTTATCAGTGAGCTTTCCTGATGATGCCAGTTTCCTTTTCTGCTCTATCTCTCTTTCAAATGTAAGCAGTTTCCCATGGAGTTGGGTGAGAGATAGGCTATCCAGATTTGCACTAGAGCGTAGGACAATGGTGTATGTCCCCCATCTCTCAAGCAGTGATCTGAGGAATCTGTTGTTCATCTGGCTGTTGGTATACTCATGCTTGACCATTTTCAGCTCAGAGATCAAGCAGGAGAAACGCTCAAACTGTTGAGTCAGTGTCTCACCCTTCCTATGAGAGAATGTCTCATATTGTTGGGCGAGGATTTTCTGTTGTTTGCTAAGACCTCATCAGTTCCTCCGAATTGTTCCTTCAAAGCATTCCAGAGGTCATGAGCAGTTTCATGATGCATAAGCCCAGAATAGATTTCATTAGGCAGTGCCATGGCCAGAATTCCATGGGCTTTAGCATCAATCTCAAACAGTTTACGATCTTCATCTGAGTATTGCTCCTTCTTCTTCGGAACCATTTGGTTGGTCTCCGGATTGTTCACCATAGGCTTGTGTGGACCGTGAACCACAGATGTCCAACAACTGAACTGTTAACAGACAGGTGATGGAGCATTCTTCGTTGCCATATGTTATACTCACTCCTAACCAGCATCGGAGGCTTGGTTGAGGAGCCAGTATTGTGAGGGTCATTAGAAGGAGTAGTCATTCTCAGATTCAAACCAATTCAATCAAGTTTCAACAGATTTAGCAAAAAACACAACAAACTCAATATGAACCAAGAAGAAACTCAAATTGAATACCAGAAGCAGCAGAAGATCAATCTCTATAACCAATTCTTGCAAATTGCTAATTCGATCAAACTTTAGATATCGAAATAGCAGTTTCAATGATCAATTGTTAAACCGATCAATGATTAACCTGCTCTGATACCATTTGTCAGGATCAGCGATCTAAGTTTGATCAATTAGAGTTGAATCGCAGTGGAATTAGAACAAGAATTAAACAAATATTGCAAGAACACAATAGATATTCAATGGAACAGTACACGGTTATAGAGAAATAGGGTTTTCTGCAAAAGGGATAATATCATTCATTCACAAATGCTTCGGTATGGCGGCTGCTAAGCTTTACCGACTTCACTCAGCTGCACACCTTACAATTAGGTCAACATTCCTTATATAAAGGAATGTGACGTCTGCTGATGTCACTTGATAGTGACATCTAATAGAATTATTACAAACAACTGAAAGTAAGCAAACTACTGAGAATGTTCACAACAACTGAGAACATCTTAGAGTATGCTAAGTACAAGATGAAACTAAAACTACTGAAACTACAAGTACTGATTACAAGAAACATAAAACTACTGAAAGGAAACCATCACAACTACTGAAGAGGTCTTCTTCAGCTGTTGTGACAACATCTGAAACTTGGTCTTCAGTCTTTGTCTTCAGCTCTTGTCTTCAGACTTTGTCTTCAGCTCTTTCACTTCAGACTTTGTCTTCAGCTCTTTCACTTCAGACTTTGTCTTCAGACCTTATTATCAGTTGATGTCTTCAGCTGTTGTAGACTACTTCAGTTGTTGTAATGTCTGTGGGACTTAAAGGTTTTTCTGATCAGGCTCATTGGTTCTTTTGGTCCAACAGACTTGGGGAGAAATGTAAGTAACAAGCTCTCCTTCTTAATCTTATGATAATCACTCTGATATGGTCATCCATAGTGGATAGAGAAATAAGCAAGCCTCCTTTCGGAGAATCCATACAGCTTCAAGAGCCATATCATTTGTTGTTAGTAGACTTCTTGGCTTTTGTGGATGATGGCTCTTGACTTGCAGCTCTCCTTAGTTCTTAGTAGCTTTCTTTCTTTGGTAGCTTTTCCTCCAGCTGCTTGAGATATTCAAATTCAATATACTCAAATGATAAGGGAAGAGTGCAGATGCCTAATAGAGTCCTGTGGCATTCATGTAGTTGATCATGTTCAGTCTTTTAGCTTCCTTGTCTACCTAAGGTTGTACAGTTACCACAGCCTCTTTCTCAAGACTTTCCTGAATTGGGGAGAGGTTAGGAGCATGTTTGTAGAGCCTTTTTAGTCTCCTTCTTCCTTGATCTTGAGGAGCAATGCTGCATCCTCTACCTAATTCCTTTCCTTTTACAATTCATTATTAGCCAGTTCATTCAACTCATCTAAGGGGAGAGATATGAGTTCATCAATGATGTAGTCCTGGTCCCTAGGTAGTTTAGCTGGGTGCCCTCAACTCATCATCTTTAGTGTTTGGCCTGGGGACTGCCTGGATAGTAGCTTCTATGAAGCCTGGAGACCCTTTTCGTCTATCTCTTCTCCTCCTCGATCTTCTCAGTGGTCATCTTTCTTTTCCCTTTGTCACGCATAGGCCTTGGTGACTCAGGGTGGAGAGAGCTTTGGCCATCATTGCTTGGTTCAGTAGTCAAGCTCTAGTCAGAGAGAGGTTGTGAAGCACCTTCACCAGCTGGTGCCTCACTGAGGGTAATGGGTGCTAAAGGAGATCTCATCTTAAGGTTCACAGGTTCAACTTCTGGGCCTTTAGTCAAGGCTTCCCCTTCGAAGCTAATCTTAGGATCCACCTCAACATCCAGTTGACCAAAAATCTCACCTGCTAGCCTCTATCTATATAATTTTATCTCAGCTTGAACTCTTCTAGCACCCTTTCTTCAATCCTATCTACTAATCTTGTAGCTAGTCTGTTTTGACTTGGGTTGACAAGTGGAAGATCAACCAAATGGACGCACTCATAGAAACTCAAGTTTGAAAAGTTTAAAATTTCCTATTGACCATGAGCTCTAGAGATGACTAGAGCTCTTCTTTCTATGTCATACCTCCATCCTATGATTGGGTTATCAGAGTGATGAGATGGGGTAGGCATGGTTCTGGTTATACCCTCCTCAAATAGGCTATGTATGAGCGAGTCCACATTAATGTGGACTTGGGCAAGTAAGTCCACATTCATGTAGACTTGAGGAGGTTATTAAGTATGGACCATTGCAAGTGAGGGTGGTGAATCCTCAAAGTCCATGCTCTATGAAGAACTCCCAGGTTCTATGACTATTCAGACTTTCTCCCCCTTTTTGGTAGCATCACCTTCGTGCATAAGTGAGCTAAGGGTTAAGTCTGTCACATTCACATGTTCTTGTGGACCTGGTTGAGTTCTCCCGATTGGTCTCTCAGCTAACTCGCCCTTAAGATTGGTGATCTCAAGTTTCTGGTCATTGACCCTCCTTTCTAAGATAGTCACCTGAGATTCCAGTTCACTTATCTTAGAGACTAAATAGGTGCATGTTTAGTCAGTTTGTGCACCTTTAGTTTCAGACTCCCCTGATCTTCATCAAAAGAATCACAGGGGGATGAGAGAATAGGACCAAGGTCTTCTTCCTCATTACCAGCACTATGTTCTTGGCTGCTGGATTCCCCTGCATCATGACAACTTCAAGAGAGGTGTCAAGAGGTTGGGTAGCTATGGATGAGGTCTGAATGATGTAATCACTTGCTAAAGTGAGAGCCTCTTCCATATGGATCTCCTGAATAGGTTCAGGGAAAAAGGAGTACTCATCTCTCCTTGAGTAGGGGTGGAGAAGAGAGACTCATGGTACTGACCGAAGCCCACGTCTTCATCATCATAGAATTCAAGGCTGGGAATTGGTTGGTTTAGATCAAGCGGCTGGGGATGGTAACTGTCCCCTTAAGGTTGTTCACTAGAGTGTTGAACTCTAAGTGAAGGCTTAAGGCTATGGGGGTTGTGAGCTCATCAGGCTAAGCATGAGGAACCTCAACACTGATCATTTGAGAGATGGGAGTGGTTTTCTCCACAGCAGAAGTGGGACTCGAGTGTCCACTTCCTCTTGCATGGGTGATGATATGGGGGCCAGCACAAACTGAGTAACATGTACAGGGGTTCATTTGGTTTTTCTCTGGTAGGTGATGGTTATTATAGGCTGTATTTGTGGTTGGAAAGTAGAAGGTGTGGGTTCAACACTAGCTGGTGCTGCTAGGTTATCACCTTAAGCAATGAGCTCTAACATTATTGGGACTAGGGCTGACCCCTGAGAAGCCAACACTTGGTTTCCTCATGGTCTTGAAGATGTCGGGCTTCATCTGTCCCAGTTTAGAATATTATATGTTCCCCTCAACTGTGAGCCCAGTTCATAGTTGAGAATGTGCTGGACATATCTAGGAAACATGTAATACTCTAGTTAGTCTAAGTTTGCAAGTAAATTGGTACAAACAAATTGTGAATACCCAAACTTGACCCCCTAAACCATCCCATGGGCTACAAAGGAAAGGTGTTCAGGAATCTAGTCCCAACCTCCATGCTTGTTTGATAAGCTATGAATGACGAAACGGAGGAGGTATTTCCACTGAGAAGAGACCTTCCCTTTCTGAAGGTCCTGACTAAGAAGTCACCTTCATAGCCCATCTGCTCAAAGGAGTGGTTAACAGCAGCTTAGGAAAGGACAAATCACCTTCTACATCATCCAGATGAAGATGAGTGTTTATGGAGGCTGGAGTGATGAAGATTGTCCTCCCCTGCACTATGGAAGACAGTGCCTTCTCCTATCCATGGTGACCTCTTGGTAGGTCCTCCAGAATTCCAACAACTGATCCTCATAAAGAGGAGGATCAATGGTGAGGGAGGTGAAGTAGTTTGTTAAAGAAAGGTAATGACAAACCTATGAGAAATCGAGATCTTTCTCAGAGTCTAACAGAGCAACCTGGTTATGTTTCCTGTGAAGATGCATGGAAAAATTAGGTTGGTTTCTACAGTCAGGGTTGGCCATTTGAGGTAGCTTTACGGTGAAGGAAGATAAGAACAAAAGCGGTTTGTGGGTGAAATTAGGTTAGAGAAAATGCATATGAAGAGGATAGTGAGAAGAGGGGAACCGTTGAGAGACTATATATAAAATGGATTTGAGACAAAGTTAAAACAAAAGAAAACTTTGAAGATGAGAAGAGGGGGAACCGTTGAGAGACTATATATAAAATGGATTTGAGACAAAGTTAAAACAAAAGAAAAACTTTGAAATCCGAATATCAGTCCCACCTCTGAAAAAGTGCCCAAAAAGTAGTTTTCTAGGAAGTTGAAAATTTTCCGAAGGTAATTTTGCTTTGGAAGTTTTAAGAAAAAGCTTTGGAAGCCAATTTGGCTTCCGAAGATATTCTTAATATTTTTGTGAAAATTGGGGTTCGAAAGAAAAATACTTAGAGAATTTTCTTTCGACACATATTGGTTTCGAAAGATATTAAGACTTGGGAGTTTTATTCTAAAGAGAATAAATCTTCTGAGACTTAATTGCTTTCAGAAGAAAATTATCCTTCAAATACATGCATGTACTAGAAGCATATTTAAGCTTCGGAAGATATTCTTAGAATTTCTTTCGAAGGTAAATTTCTATAATAGTTATTTGATTTGAAGACATAATTTTCTTCCGATTTCAACTTGAAATCTTCCGAAAGAAAAATATGTTTGAAAATTTTCAAAAATTTAAGGAATATCATTTTAAAAATTTTCTTCTAAAATAAACTGGGCTTATGAAGGTTTTTAGAAATAAAGTTGATTTAATTTTAAGAAAATCTCTCAAAGTTAAGCATCCCAATAGCTGATACAAGATATTTAAATCTTTGTTCATTAAAAGATTTAGTGAACAGATCAACATATTTATCATTTGTGTTAACTTTGACTAGTTTGATTAATCCCTTTTCAAAGTTATCTCTAATCAAATGATACCTGATGTTGATGTGTTTGGTCCTTGAGTGCTACACAGGATTTTCTGTAATAGAGATAACACTGTTGTTATCCATATTGATGGGAGTCTCTTTGAAGTTGAATCCATAGTCTAACATCTGGTTTTGAATCCAAAGCACTTGAGCACAACAGGTTGCAGCAGCAATGTATTCAGCTTCAGCAGTTGATGCAGACACACAAGATTATTTCTTGCATTGCCATGAGACAATCCTTCTACTAAGGAATTGACATCCCCCAGATGTAGACTTTGTAGTCATGTTGCAGCCACTATAGTCACTATCTGAATAGGCATACAAATTGAAGTCAGAATTCTTTGGATACCAAAGGCCAAGCTTAGGAGCACCTTTGAGATATCTAAGAATCCTCTTGACAGCAACCAGTGTGACATCATAAGGTAGGCTTGATATCTTGCATAGATACATGTGGCAAACATGATATCAGGCTTGCTGGTTGTGAGGTACATAAGTGACCTAATCATAGCCCTGTAAAGACGTTCATCCACACATTCCCCCTCAAGATTAGGTCCAAGGGAATGGTTTCTGGCTATAGGTGTCTTAGCAACCTTACAATCATCATGATGAATCTTGTAAGTAGTCTTGTACATACTTTGACTACTTGAAGATGCCATTGTCAACTTGCTTCACTTGAATTCCCAGAAAGAAATTGAGTTCTCCCATGGCACTATTTCAAATCTATTATCATTAGCCTCTCAAGTCTTTGCAGAGCTTTGGATTAGTTGACCGAAAGATAATGTCATCCATATATACTTGAACCAGCATTAAGTCATTCCCTATTACTTTGATGAAGAGAGTTCCATCTATAGTACCCCTCTTGTAACCATGTTGACAGAGATACTAAGATGGTGTCTCATACCACTTTCTTGGAGCTTGGTGCAGTCCATACAGAGCTTTATCAAGCTTGCAGACTAATCAGGAGGATGATGGGGTCTGCAAAGCTAGGTGGTTTTTGACATACGCCTCTTCATCAATCACCCCATATAGAAAAGCACACTTGTCATCAAGTTGGTAGACCTTGAATCCTTGGATGCAGCAAAACCGGAATATTCTTAAGCTTCAAGTCTTGCTACAGGAGCAAAAACATTCGTGTAGTCAATTCCCTCTTCTTACGCGTACCCTTGAACAACTAGTCTGCCTTTGTTCTTGATGACAAGTCCTCTATCATCCTTCTTGTTTCGAAAAACCCACTTGGTTCCTATGGTAGTCTTCCCATAAGGAAGAGGACATAGGTTCCAAACCATTTGTCTTTTGAATTAAAGCAACTCCTGATGTATTGCTTCAACCCAACTTCCATCCTTTAATGCCTCATGAACTTTCTTTGGCATTATCTGGGACAAGAAGCAAAAGTATGGACAAACATTTTTGTCATGGGTTTGTCCTCTTGTTCTCACCCCTGTTTCAACATTTCCAATTGGGTGTGAGTTATGGATCCTTAGTTAAGGGATCACAACAAGTTGATTGGAAAGATCTAAATTAGAGAAATTTAGATCTGTCAGTTAAGTATCACCCACCACATCAGTACATTTATCAAGAGAGACTTGATCCATGAGTGTGTGACATCATTTATGTTGTCTTCTATGGAGTGGTTATCAGCATCAAGAAATTCTTAATCACTGTCACCACCTCCATTTCCTCCTATATTTAAGCTCTTTCACCTGAGTTTGAACCTCTGAGCTGGAATTGTAGGCATCTCAGATGTATCAACTAAATTGTCATGTTGTGTGATAGGATCTTCCTTGCAGGGTTAGTTACATAGAGCTAGTGGTATTCTTGCTGGTCTGCTCAGCTCAAATCTTCAGTTGGATCTCTGTGATAAGTTACCTGTAGATCCTGAAACATACTCACAAGACTTATTAAAACATTGGTAACTAAATCAAGATCAAATAGCCAATCCGAACCAGAACCTTTCACACTGGGAGTGTGCTCATTGAAGGTCACATTGGCTGACTCCTCAATACTCTAGTTTTGAGATTGTATACTCTATATGCCTTACCTTGGGAAGAGTATCCAATAAAGTTTCCATCATCTGATTTCTTAGTAAACTTGGCTACCTGATCATTGGTATTCAAGATAGTACAGGGACATCCAAATGACCTGAGGAAACCAATGAATGGTCTCCCTTTATGCCATAGCTCATAAGAAGTCTTACCATTAGTCTTAACTTCAAAAACTTTGTTCTGCACATAGCAGGCTGTGTTGACTGCCTCTGCCCAAAAGGTGATGGGCAGTTTAGAGTCAAACATCATGGTTCTTGTTGCCTCAATAAGTGTCCTATTTCTCTTCTTAGCAACACCATTTTGCTGAGGAGTCCTGGGAGCACTATACTATCTTGTAATACCCTTTTCATCACAAAATGAATCAAGGATTTGGTTCTTAAATTCTATTCCTTGATCATATCTTATGGTCTTGACCTTGTGATCAGATTGATCTCAATTTTCAGAATGAAGTTCTTTAAGATCTTACGAGTCTCATCCTTATTCTAAGGAAAAAGACCCAAGTGAATCTTGTGAATCATCTATGATACCATAATATGAGGTCCTTCTAAACTCTTACACTGGTGGGGTTGCCTGACTCAAGAGCGGCAACTTGGGTCTGAGAGATCCATAGTAATAAGTGTAGGGGAGTAGTGATGGAGTTCCTTTCCTTTGGCTTGTGAGAAACTTTGTTTACTCCCTTTCAGGCATGCAACATGTGACATCCAGTAATTTTCCGTTACCAAACTCCGTTAGTCCGCTAGGTCTTGCATACACTTACCGTGAGCACACACTAGTTGTCGTTGAACGTTGGTGACGTAATAACAAGTAACAATGAAAAACAACGCAGCGGAATAATTTTAAAATCATTTCATTCATTTCTTTGCAAAATAATACAACATTCATAATCGTTACAAAATCTTGTTTGTTGACATTACAATGCAAAAAAAAGTCATAATTT
The DNA here is from genome assembly GCA_025506505.1 of Flaveria sonorensis. NCBI lineage: Eukaryota > Viridiplantae > Streptophyta > Magnoliopsida > Asterales > Asteraceae > Flaveria > Flaveria sonorensis. Next base: position 60,395,322 of record CM046433.1, on the reverse strand, counting down.
AAGCAATAGATGCCGTCCCAAAAACGCCAAGTAGCTGCCCCGTGCCATCCCAGCAACATTACCTGCCAGCTGGAAACACATAAAAGTCAGCGTTGCTGAGTGAGTTCTAGTTTTAAAATAAAATACTTTTCTTTCGTTTAAAACCGTACTTTACTTCGTAAGCGATCATACTCATACGTACACATAGATAATAATTTATTATTATCTCTTTCATCGTCATTCGTTATCTTTCATTCTGTACACATTCATTCATAACCTTCCTTCGTTCATTCCTTCCAGATCAAGGTCATCGGTATACCCCAAAAGTGGGCACAAAGCGGGTACTGGGCCGAAGTTTCTAGACTTCCATTCATTGCGCACAAAGCCTGGCACCAGTACGAGGTACGCAACAAAGATCCGTGTCAATCTCATGGATTGAATCCCATACGAGTCTTTTATGACAACACGGTCACTCACCTCAACTTTGGCATACAATTCTTTTGTGACAGCACAGTCACTCACTCAACCTTTGGCATACAAGTTGTTGTGACAACACAGTCACTCACCTCAACCTTTGCATGCAAGACTTTTCCATTCATTCATTCATTACATCGTTAATGCATGCATTCTCTCAATCCTTACGTTCCCTTTTCATTATCTTCCACTTTACGTTACATAATACTTTCCATTTACTTTTCATAATCATACCACGTAAAGCCACGGAAAATAAACATACATAATAAGGAGCATAACATAAACATAACCATACCATGCATAGCATCATCACATAAGACATCATAAGGTCAACATACATTACCCCCAGAAACATCCCAAGCCAAAGCCTACACTTAAGCTCTACATCTCCAAAACCTTCGAAAATTCTGTCCCTAAAGAAATGCGGATGAGCAAACAAATGCGAATGAACAAACAAATGTGGATGAACACCTCAGGAAATATTCTAAGTGTCCCAAAGAAATGCGCATGAACACTGTAACGAATGCGCATGCATAAAGCACATGTAAGTTTCCAGAAAATAGTCCAACGAAGTGTGCATGAACCAAATGCGGATGATTGAAGCAAATGCGCATGGACAAAACAAATGCGGATGAACATACAACAAATGCGGATGAACACTTAGCAAATGCGGGTGAACAAAATGGTCTATGTGTTCATCAAATGCAGATGAAGACTTAACTAATGCAGATGAACAACACTTATGCAAATATTCAAACTTAATGCGGATGATTAACTAATTGGAAACTGTGTCTTATACTATAATCAGTTCCCAATCCTCATTCTTATACATTCATCGCACCGATCTAGCATGCTAATCTCTCAGAACAAGCATACAACCACATAAACCGAGCAAAACATGCAGCCCCAAATACACCCACTAAAGAACAGGGCCAAACTTACGGTACAACATACTGGACATATTAAAAAGTTAGTTACATGGTTTTCCAGCCCCAAAACAGGTTTAAAACATAGAAACTGTGGATCTAGAAACTCACCTTATACAATCCTCGAGTATGACTTCCTTCAAACCGAATGCAATGAGTTCAAACACCTTGAATTCGATCTCCTTGTCTTCTTTCTTCAAAACCCGAGAGCTCTGCTCTGCTTCTTTCTCTCTCTACAATCAGCAGAAAAGGTGAAAAGTAACATGGCATGGGCGGCCATGTTGCTTTTGTACAAAATTATATTATATTTTGTACCTTGCACACTTTTAACCCCTCTATTCGGGTTAATTGCATTTCCTTCTTTATACACATTTAATCCTTCTTTCTCGTCTTTTAAAATTTTTCGGGTGTTACAAGTCCACCCCCTTATATAGGTTTCGTCCCCGAAACATGTTATTCCTCAAACAGATGTGGGTAATATGCCTCATCTCTTCTTCAGTCCCACGTAGACTCGGATCCCTTCCTGTGCTTCCACTGTACACGCACCAGGGGAACCACTTTATTCCTTAACCTCTTCTCCTTGCGATCAATGATTGCCACTGGTTGCTCCAAATAATTGAGCCTTTCATCAACTTCAATGTCTTCCAGTTGTACAACTATATCTTCGTCAGCTAAACACTTCCGCAGATGAGATACATGGAATGTAGGGTGAATTCCACTTAACTCATCGGGTAACTCCAACCCGTAGGCCAACTCTCCTACTCGAGCAATGATTCGAAAAGGCCCTATGTATCTTGGGCTCAACTTGCCCTGCTTCCTAAACTGAATTATGCCCTTCCAAGGGGAGACTTTCAGCATAACTCTATCTCCCACCTTGAACTCAATTTGTCTACGTCTCTTGTCAGCATACGACTTCTGCCTATCTTTGGCTGCCTTCATAAAGGCTTTGATCCTTGCAAGCTTCTCAGTCGTAGCCTCGATCACCTCAATAGTTCCTAACTCTCCCTGACCAATATCACCCCAACAAATGGGTGTTCTACATCTCCTACCATATAGCATCTCATAAGAGGGCATACCAATGCTGGCATGATAACTGTTATTATATGAGAACTCAGCTAACGGTAAGTGGTCATCCCAACTACCTCCAAAATCAATGACGCATGCCCGAAGCATATCCTAAAGCGTCTGAATGGTTCTCTCCGACTGACCATCCGTCTGTGGATGATAAGCCGTGCTGATGTGTAACCTCGTCCCCATTGCATCATGAAATCTCTTCCAGAACTTAGATGTAAACCGAGTGTCACGATCAAAAACAATAGACACCGGCACACCATGACGAGTTACAATCTCCCTGATGAATAGATCTGCTAACTTCTCAGATGGATACGTCTCTTGGATCGGTAGGAAGTGAGCACTCTTCGTCAGACGGTCGACTATCACCCATATGGCATCATTCCCCTTCACAGTACGCGGTAGCTTCATGATAAAGTCCATAGTGATATACTCCCACTTCCACTCCAGTATATCCAACGGTTGGATTTTCCTATACGGCTACTGGTGCTCGGCCTTCACTTGCAAGCAAGTAAGGCACTTACTCACATACTCCGCTACATCGCGCTTCATACCCGGCCACCAATAATATTTCTTCATATCTTGATACATCTTTGTAGTACCGGAATGAATAGAGTATCGAGTCTTATGAGCTTCGTCCATGATCTTCCCACGTAGATCCCCACAACGAGGAATCCACATTCATCCAAATCGGGTTCTAACACCAAGAGTGTTTTCTCCCAATTCCGCGACTAGACCTCTCATCCTTTCAGAGTTAAGATGATCTTCCTTCAACGCCTCATCTTGAAACTCCTTGACCTGCTTCAACACATCAGAGGCCATAACCAACTGATAAGCCTTCACCCGAATCGGCTCGGGTCTCTCTTTTCGGCTGAGGGCATCCGCCACTACGTTGGCTTTGCCCAGATGGTAATGGATTTCACAATCATAATCCTTTATCATTTCTAACCATCTCCTTTACCTCATGTTCAAGTCCTTCTGCTCAATGAAGTACTTCAAGCTCTTGTGGTCAGTGAAGATGGTGCACCTCGTCCCGTACAGGTAGTGCCTCCAAATTTTTAATGCAAAGACCATAGCTGCTAGCTCCAAATCATGAGTAGGGTAATTAATCTCATGAACCTTCAATTGTCGGGATGCGTAAGCTATAACCTTTCCTCGCTGCATCAGCACACAACCCAATCCCGAGTAAGAAGCATCTGAATAAACCACCAAATCCTTGCTCCTTTCGGGTAATGATAAGACAGGAGCTTGAGTCAACCTTGCCTTTAACCCCTCAAAAGAACTCTCTTGAACTTGACCCCGTGAAGAGATACTCGGTCTAATGAACCCCTTATCAAGCAACTCCTGCAGTTGCTCCATCAATTCCTTCATCTCGGTCGGAGCCAACCGATACGGTGCTTTAGCAACTGGTTTAGCACCGGGTATCAAGTCAATCTGGAACTCGATCTCGCGGTCCGGTGGCACACCTGGTAAGTTTTCGGGAAACACATCTGGGAACTCACACACAACCGGTACATCTGACAGTTGTGGTGTTGGCGTATCTACATCCTTCACGTAGGCCAAGTAGGCACTACATCCACGCCTCATGCACTTTCCCGCCCCGCCATCGAAATCACCTTCGGAATCGTAGTAACTCGATCACCGTAAATCGTCACCGAACTCCCGTCAGACGCTGTCAGTCTAATCATCTTCTTGCGACATACGATATTCGCCTCGTAGGCTGCTAACCAGTCCATTCCAAGGACTACATCGAAACCGCTTAAGGTCATCACGAATGGTCTAACAGGAAACTTATGACCTTCTACTTCTATGACACAACCTTCCATCATCTCAGAAATCCTGGTAGACTTACCTATGGTAGTTTTTACATCGAAGGGCTCCTCAATACTCCTACTCCTTAAAGGCAACTTAGCACAAATGGCAGCAGAAATGAAGCTCTTACTAGCACCGCAATCAAATAACACGGAGGCAAGAGTTTGGTTTACTAGGAACGTACCTGACACAACATCAGGGTTTGTCCTAGCCTCCTCCTGAGTCATCGTGAATGCTCTGGCGCTTGCTTTCTGCCCTTCGGTTCCGGTCGCCTTCTTCGCCCCGGAACTCTCAGCCCTCGGCTTCTTGCATTCCCTGATCATGTGGCCCTCCTCGCCATAGTCATAACACCTCCTTACCCTGCAGTCCTTCGCCACGTGTCCTGTCCTCCCACACCGAATACAGACATCGGATCTCAACCTACACTCTGCGGTGTGCCCTTTCCCACATTTGCCACACCACTTCGACCCCGCACCGGGTGCGACCACACGTCGATCACCCTCGTAACTTTGTTGTTTGGAGCGGCCCCGCCAAGTCCAAACATCTTTCCATTCCAGTTCCGGTCACCACCGCCTTTCTTACTCACCTCAGCCACCACCACTTCCCGTTCATCATACAGCCTCCCTGCTAGATCAACCACTGACCTAAACGTGCACGGTCGGGCGGCGATCATGTGCCTGCGGATGTCCACCGGCAAGCCCTGAATGTATCTCATAATCTTTCGTGACAAGGGTGTCACCTGATCCGGCACCAGCCGTGCCATCTCATTGAATTTGGTGGTATATTGCTGATGTGTCATGGTTCCCACCTCCAGCTGTAGGAACTCCCTCTCAACCTTGTCAAGCTCTCGGTAAGGACAAAACTCCTCGATCACCGGTTTCTTCAACTCATTCCACCTCATCCTGCCAATCGTTCTACTAACCTCGGCCTGGACAATATTATCCCACCAACATAGGGCCGAGTCCACAAATGAGTGGGTGGCAAACTTCACCTTCTGATCTTCCCGACACTCGCTGATATCTAGAACAACTTCCATCTCTCTCACCCACCGGTGAGCAGCAGCAGCAGTGCCATTCCCGTCAAAAGTCGGGGGCTTGCATCTTTGAAATGCCCCATAGTTACAGCCTCGTGATGCCTCCGACACAGGCTCTTCTTCTTCTTCCTCATCCGCTAAGACAACCGTCTCAGTCTCCGGTTGCTCCCTTACTCATGAGGACCTATTCCTCTCTTTCCTTTCTCCTTCTCGCGCAGCTTTGATCACTTCAGTCACCACAGACGGTAAGATTGTCTGCATGACCTGGTGAACCTCTTCCACCACCGCCTCCTTTACTGAGGCACTCAAGTTAGCACTCTCATCACCACCCTTCGAATGAGGGGTCTCGGGCTCCTCATGAGCCACCTCTTCAGCTCTAGGCCTTCCTCTCGTGACCCGTGGTCCAACACCATGTCACCACGACCTCCACCTCGAGAAGCCTTTAAAGATCTACCACCGGCCATCCTCGAACACGCTATAAGATTCAAACACCAACACGGTCATTCAAGGTAATAAATCAGTTTATGTCAAGTATAGTAAGTCCCTAATTACAGTGGCCAGTTGTGATTAGCCACTTACTTTACTCTTCATACCCCAAGCAGTTCTTATCCTGACTTCATCAGTATCTAAATCTACTTAGAAGCACATAAATCACATAACATGCGCACAGAATACCGGTTAACATTAAGAAAATACCTGATGGCACGCAGCTACTCGGACTGGCATCCCTTCCCTTTGTCCAATTTTCAGTTTAAGCTTAGGTGCTTTTGAAAATTTTAACCCCGTTTCACTTAAACTTTGGCTCTGATACCAACTTGTAAGGCCCCGTTCCCGGGACGCTTACAGCTGGTCAATCATTGCACATAAAACATAAAACATATATTTAGGTGTACTAAAACAACGTAGCGGAATAATTTAAAATCATTTCATTCATTTCTTTGCAAAATAATACAACATTCATAATCATTACAAAATCTTGTTTGTTCGCATTACAATGCAAAAAACTTCATAATTTAAGCAATAGATGTCGTCCCAAAAACGCCAGGTAGCTACCCCATGCCATCCTCAGCAACATTACCTGCCAACTGGAAACATATAAAAGTCAGCGTTGCTGAGTGAGTTCTAGTTTTTTAAATAAAATACTTTTCTTTCGTTTAAAACCGTACTTTACTTTCGTAAGCGATCATACATCATACGTACACATAGATAATAATTTAATATTATCTTTCATCATCATTCGTTATCTTTCATTCCGTACATTTCATTCATTAACCTTCCTTTGTTCATTCCTTCCGGATCAAGGTCATCGGCTATACCCCAAACGTGGGCACAAAGCAGGTACTGGGCCGAAGTTTATCAGACTTCCATTCATTGTGCACAAAGCCTGGCACCAGCACCGGGGTAAGCGACAAAGATCCGTGTCAATACCATGGATTAAATCCCTTACGAGTCTTTTGTGACAACACGGTCACTCACCTCAACTTTGGCATACAAGTCTTTTATGAAAGCATACTCACTCACCTCAACCTTTGGCATACAAGTGTTTTGTGACAGCACAGTCACTCAACTCAACCTTTGGCATACAAGTCTGTTGTGACAGCACAGTCACTCACCTCAACCTTTGGCATACAAGTCTGTTGTGACAACACGGTCACTCACCTCAACCTTTGTCATACAAGTCTGTTGTGACAACACGGTCACTCACCTCAACCTTTTCTTGCAAGACTTTTCCATTCATTCATTCATTACATCGTTAATGCATGCATTCTCTCAATCCTTACATTCCCTTTTCATTATCTTCCGCTTTACGTTACATAATACTTTCCATTTACTTTTCATAATCATACCACATAAAACCACGGAAAATAAACATACATAATAAGGAACATAACATAAACATAGCCATACCATGCATAGCATCATCACATAAGACATCATAAGGTCAACATACATTACCCCATAAAAATCCCAAGCCAAAGCCTACACTTAAGCTCTACATCTCCAAAACCTCCGAAAATTCTGTCCCCTTAAAGAAATGCGGATGAGCAAACAAATGCGGATGAGCAAACACATGCGAATGAACAAACAAATGCGGATGAACACCTCAGGAAATATTCTAAGTGTCCCAAAGAAATGCGCATGAACACTGTAGCGAATGCGCATGCATAAAGCACATGTAAGTTTCCAGAAAATAGTCCAACGAAGTGCGCATGAACCAAATGTAGATGACTGAAGCAAATGCGCATGGACAAAACAAATGCGGATGAACATACAACAAATGCGGATGAACACTTAGCAAATACGGGTGAACAAAATAGTCGATGTGTTCATCAAATGCGGATGAAGACTTAACTAATGCGGATGAACAACACTTATGCAAATATTCAAACTTAATACGGATGATCAACTAACTGGAAACCGCGTCTTACACTATAATCAGTTCCCAATCCACATTCTTATACATTCATCGCACCGATCTAGCATGCTAATCTCTCAGAACAAGCATACAACCACATAAACCGAGCAAAACATGCAGGCCCAAACACACCCACTAAAGAACAGGTCCAAACTTATAGTACAATATACTGGACATATTAAAAAGTTAGTTACATGTATTTCCAGCCCCAAAATAGGTTTAAAACATAGAAACCGGGGATCTAGAAACTCACCTTATGAATCCTCGAGTATGACTTCCTTCAAACCCGAATGCAATAAGTTCAAACACCTTGAATGCAATAAGCTCTGCTCTGCTTCTTTCTCTCTCTACAATCAGCAAAAAAGGTGAAAAGTAACATGGCATGGGCGGCCATGTTGCTTTTGTAGAAAATTATATTATATTTTGTACCTTGCACACTTTTAACCCCTCTATTTGGGTTTAATTGCATTTTCTTCTTTTATACACATTTAATCCTTCTTTCTCGTCTTTTAAAATTTTCCGGGTGTTACAGGTTAACAATGTTTGTGTTTTGTGGTTAAAATGTTTAAAAATGTTAAAAAGAATTAACTTTTACAAAAAGTTGATCAAGGAAGGGTTAATTGGTAAAAACTACAAAACTTAAACTTAATAAAATTCAAACCCTAACCCTCCCCACCTCCCTTTATGCGGCCGAGCACCCCAACCCTATCCCTTTTGCGATTTTGACCAAAAACAACAAGCAAGCATCGATTTTGATCGAGGTTATAGTGTTACAAGTTGTCTACAAGTGCTAATCATCATTTAAACACACCTAAAGGTAAGTATTTATCATGTTTTTAAGGTTTTTAATTCATGATGAACCCTAATTCAAAATTGGTGATGTTGTTTCATGATAGTATGATGTTAGTTGTATTGCATTGATGTTAGTTTACATGGATTATGTAAGAAATTCATGGTTTTGATGTGTTGATCATGCCTTACTATAAGTAGAAACTTTTGTGCATGGTGTTTGGGAATTATGATGAATTGATGATCTTTGTCATGTCTATATGATTGTTATAAACTTGATTATGTATAATCTTGATGAATCAATGATTGAAATTTATGAAAGATTGGTTTTTGGGTGTTACTTTCCCGAAAGGGAAATTTAATTATATGAATGTATATGATGTTACGGTCATGCTAGAATGCTTGTTGAGGATGTTGAACGTGTTGGAGTGTGTTGATTTGGTTAATTGGGTGATTGATGAACTACTTGGAAAATCTTGGTTTTCTTGGAAAATATGCAAGTGTACAAGTATGGTATTATGTACAAGTCATGTGTCATGATTAATTATGATTGTTGATTATTATAATGTTGATGTCTTGGTTGTATGAATTACATGTGGGATTGTAATGATTAGCATCATACACATGTGCGAATCTGAGTCCCCTACTTAGTAGGATTGGCAGGGTTTAGTATGTGAAGTTGTGAATGGCTTCACATGGCATGTAGAGCATGATTAGACTCCATGTGTGACTTATTACTTGTGATGTAATTATAATTGTATCAAGCATGATTGATTGTTTAAGATTCGTATGCGTTGTATGATAATATATGTGTTGTATGATAAAGTATGTTAGGATGATGATCGTGATAGAACTTATCATGTGTATGAGTTGCTATAACAAGATTTCAATTAACATGTCACCAACGGGTCAAACGGGTCAACTTGGTCAAATGAGTCTTGTTTTTCCAAAACCTTAGGTCAACATGTTTATTGAGCACTCAGGGTTGTTAAGCTTTCTGTGTACACGTACTTATGTACTTGCATGTTCTAGGTAACCTTTGAAGGGTTGTCTTTCCATTCATCGTTAGCTCTTTGTAATTGTTTGTTGCCACCAGGTGAGTTCATGCCCTACTTTTTATACACTCTCTTTTGGGGGAGATAGCATACTTGTTTACAAATGCTTTATTATTGTAAGTTGTGTATAGTGTAACATAGTGTGATATACCTTGAAAGTCCTCACACTTTCGGATCGTTAATATTGGTAACTAGCGGGAAATTTTTGGTAGTACTACTGGGTCTGACATGCCCCACCCATGCGACTCAAGGTCAAATGGGTGCAATATTGTCCTAACACAAACATCATCATGACCTGGTATGTCGTGACAGGAGGAAAACAAACGAAACACAGTCAGCTTCAATCGCGAAATCACTATGGTTATTACATATGAACATAGACTAGCTATCTATTTCAATGCACTTCTTATGTTTTACAACTGCTACTGATTATGTTTAATGCAAACTCTTGAACTCACCAACCGTTGTGTTGACTCTTTTAGTATGCTATTCTCAGGTCGTTACTAGCAGCTTGCAGTAGGAGCACACACGAGTCATGCATACCTTAAAACAAACATTCATCTGTTTTGTCTTATTAAATATTTTCATACTTTGGTTTGGGCGCGTGTTTTGCGCAGTTTACATTTGGTACTATATGTTTGAAATTCTTACGAAATGCTTAAAATGTTTTAAAGTTTCAAACTCTGAATTATTTCAATTGTTGCGTATAGTGTCGTTCTGAGTAACTAATGACTAAGATCCTGGTTTGTTCACTAGCCTCGCGGTAAAACCTCGCGCATGGATTTTGAGGGTGTGACACAACATAGTGGTCATCACTTGTAAACTCTTTCTTTGGTATTCTAGTTACCAAATCATTCTTAATTAATTTATTCATGTTCTTAAAGTTTACATTGCACGTTCTTTTATGCCAGAGGAAAGACTCATCACTATTTGCTTTAGATAGAAAGCAAGAAACTTCTCCTTGGGGAGATGTTTCTTGCAAGTCCATCTTGTACATGTTCCCTTTCCTAGGGGATCTAAGCAGGATATACTCTTGAGTAATGACGACCTTAGGCTTGAGAAGAATCCACTCATGCTTAGTAAAGAGCATGTTGTGTCTCTGATCATAAAATTAGGATACACTCAGTATATTGTACCCAAGCTCCTTGACAAAATTTACCTTTTCAACGGTGAGCTTACCATTTGTGACCATGCCCATTCCTGTAATGTAACCTCCAGCATCTCCTCCAAAAGTAACTAGTCCTCCATCAGTTTTCTCAAAATTTTGAAGCAGAGAACCATTGCCAGTTATGTGCCTGGAACATCCACTATCAATCATCCATACATTTCCCTTGGTCTTTAGTTGTTCCTGCACAAAGTGATCTGAAGACAATGTAATAGTATGGAGAGTTAGGTTTTGACAAACCATACTTAGGCATATAAAGTGTTGATCTTGCATAATTGAGGATCCCGAAGTAATTGCCTTTCATTACTTAAGTAAATTCGATCCATGTTTGTTTCCTTTTGCAATTGTGTAGACAACCATACTTATCCTTACACAATAAAGGTAGCTAAGCGGATATATTAAGTTGTTTTTGATCGAGTCTCGACAACCAGATCAAAATGGCGCCGTTGCAGGTGAATCGGTGCGTAAAGTGTTATTTTTTGTAATTTTTTAGTTTAGTTTTTTTTAGTTTAGTTTAGTTTTGTTTTGTTTTGTTTTGTTTTGTCTTGTTTTGTTTTGTTTTGTTTTGTTTTGTTATGTTTTGTTTTGTTTTGTTTTGTTTTGTTTTGTTTTGTTTTGTTATGTTTTGTTTTGTTTTGTTTTGTTTTGTGCGGTGCTACGCTAGGTGTTTTATGTCTTGCAGGTTACTATCAAGTAGCTAAAACAAACCATCAATCGAGTTTTATTCATATACAAGTTGCGGGAGTCCAGTTCACACACAACATGTCATGAGTAGTTGCAAAAGTATGAGGATGCAAGAAGAAAATTATATATGTTGGATGTCTATTATGATGATGTGCCATCAACTTATCTGTACTACGAGGCATCTTCACCATACTATAAATAATATTATCAGTCAGAGAAGAACTATAACTTTGGACAAGATTTGGATTGAAACATTTATTAATCAAAGATGGCACAAAGCTCAAGTTATCAGGAGAAATATAACAACTATCATCAAGAATACTATAGGGTCTATGAGGGGAAGCTCATCTTCATAAGTTCCACACCTTGGTAATCATACAGACAATAGAGTGTATGGAGGAGCTATCTAAGTAGATCCTAGTCCCTGCTTATTTTGAAAACAAACTTTTACATGCAAGGATGAGGATATCATGTTCTTGAAGGTCTTTTATTCAAGAACACAATTTTTTGCCATGGCTTTGCTAATCACAAGCTTAGCCTAGCATCTAGTTAACTTAATGATAAGATCTTTGATCTGAGTCTTGTAATCGGTGTGTTCATGCTTAAGAGTTGAAATGGTTTTCTCTAAATCTTCTATTCTAAGTTTTTAATCATTTTTCAGCACTTTTAAAATCAACTTTTAAAATGTTTAAGGACTCAAGATTAGTTCTCATCTCTAAGTTATAGGTCCTATATCTGTTAACTTTAGCAATACATTCAAGTGTACAAAGATGTTCTAATAACTTGGCTTCTTCATAATCTACCATTAGTGCTTTGTTTGGAGATGCATCCTCAACCTGAAAGCTCCAGTCAAAGCCTCCTTCTTCTATAGCAACTGCAGCTTGCTGCTTGGGCTTCTTATTCTGGGGAGCTCCATCAGTGTAGTTTGGTCTGGTTTGTGCTTTGCCACCACTTGTTCTTGGTGCCTTTCACTCTCTAGCAAAGTGTCCCATTTGGTTACAGTTGTAACACTTCACTTTGCTTTTGTCAAGCCCAAACTTTCCACTGCTTACATTTCTAGGAAACTTCCTCCCTATCCTCTTGTAAAACTTCTTGGCTCTGCGAGTGAGAAAAGCCATCTGTTGGACTATTTCCATGTACTCCAAATCATCTGGATGGATACATTATAGATCTTCAAGGGTAAAGAGAAAGTTGTCTGTGCTTTCATCAGTAGACATAAAGGCTTATAAAGAGCTTGTCTTTTGGAATGGGCTTCCTTGGGTGTTGCTCTCTCTTGGTGTCTCTGGGAAGGTGATGAAAGGACCCTTTTGTGAGTTGTTAGGATAGCAGATGAGATAATGTTGTGGTTCTTTGCAATCCCTTTCAACCACATGAAGGGCTGAACTCTACTGATTGTTGGAGTTATAAGATGGATTAGGCATGTTCATCTCCATCTGGTAGCCACTTAGGATACCATACAACTCAGTGAGAGTAAGGGTCTTAAGGTTCTTAGTCCTTTTAGTGACCACACAATGGTGTGTCCATTGTCTGGGAAGAGAGGACATGAACTTCCTCATAATGTCCCTGTTCTCAAGGGTTACTCCAACATCCATTAGAGTATCCATAATCTCAACATACCTGAAGTATTGTTGAGTCATGGTTTCACCTTCCTTAAAGGTGAAGTTCTCAAACTACTGCTTCAAGAGGTCCTTCTTGTTCTCTTATGCTTTATTTGACCCCTCATACATAAGCTTTAGTGCATCCCATACCTGCTTGGCAGTCTTGCACTTCTTGAAGCCTCTATAGATAGAGTTTGGAAGAGCAGTTTGGAGGGCGGACATGGCCTTGTAATCTATGTCTATCTTCTTCCAGTCTTCTTTAGAATAGTCACCCACTTCCTTTGGTATCATACCATCACCAGCAGCAGTTGAAGAGGTGGATGGTACATGAGGTCCAGAGACAACAGATCCCCACATCCTGAAGTCTTGAGGCTTGATAAAGCCTTCTATTCTTTGGCACCAAGTATCAAAGTCAATAGGAGTGATTAGTGGAGACTTTGTCATAGTACTGGTTTCCATATCAGCCATTGTGAGAGCTGCCATTTGAGTTGTTAAGTGGTTTGTGAAACTAAAGGGATTTAAGATGGTGAGATATTACAATCATGTGCCTAGAAAAGCTCTGATACCAATTACAGGACCGTTTAAGGGATGGTCAATACAATCAGTCTCACAATGAGGAGAGTGTTAGAACACTTAACATATCAAATGGGGAACCGGGTTTATGTAAATGATACTAAGAACACAAATAAACAATGAGATAAAACTAAGAACAAGAACAAAGTAATATGGTTTTCAAGGATACTGTATATTACTCGCAAGTTCTTTTTCATGTGTTACAAAGCATAAAAAGAAATACAAGGAGCTGAGATACTTTATACTACATCCTACAACTGGCCATACTTTGACGGCCAGCTGGAAACATTAATCTAGACAACAAGATCAATGTAAAGTTAGAAGGCAGATTGCCTTTTGACTGTGACTATAAGATGTCATAGCTCATATCCTAATATATTATAAAAAGGAAAAAAGGTACAAAGTAGGAAGTTACAGACTCAAGACCATAATCTATAGTTTACTAAAGCATGGACCTTTTCACCAACTTGTCTAAGTTGGTGAGTCACCAGAGTTGTAGTGAAAAGGAAGTCAACTTTATGGAAAAAGTAGATCAGAGAAAGCATTTCCTCTCTGTCTTTGAAAGAAATCAGTCTTCTCTTTATTTGCTTCGGAAGACTTTGTCTTTGAAGCTTTTGAAGACTTCATCTTTGGTTTGGAAGATTTGGTCTTTGGCTTTGAAAGATTTTACACTTGCAATAATTTCTGTTGTAAGTGTAAAACTTTCAAAGTAACCTCTACCTTGTACATCAGTTCATGCATGCAGGAAGCTCCTTAGTTGTTTTACCTTCTTTGGTTGCATTAGCCTTCTAATAAAACCTTACATGGAACAAGTTTAGTTTGTTTATGTTTTGATTCATAGGTGTTTGGAGCTTAAAGGAGAATAATTTGAAACAAAAGAAGCATAACATGAAAGTTGAAGGACTGAAGATGTAAATATCAAAAAATGGAAGAAAATGGAACCGGCTAAAGTGAAACAAAGAATGTAAAGAACATAATAAGAACACAAGTAATTGGTTTTCAAGAATGATGTATATGTTAGGACTAGATCTATTGAATAGGTTTAGATGATTAGTGATCTCTTGTCATGAACAAATGTAAATCTTTTTTCTTAAGTAATGCAAGATATATATGTTAACCTAAATATAATTTGTGTTGATTTTATTTAATTACATGAAAAACATCATACTTGGTCAATTTGGAAAATTGACACAAGTGCAAGAACTATCTGCGGATGAACAAGTTTGTTCTTCCATATATGTTCTATGGAGCATAAATGAACTTGTCAATATGCATCAGTGGATCTCCTGCGGAAGCACAATCACATCTACTGAAGAACAAGTTCAGAGATCAAGTTGCTGCTGCTGCGAAAGAAGGAAGTTTGCTCCTGAGGATGACGCTCAAGGACAAAGAACCAATTCCTACGGAAGATCAACTCCTATATGGAAGTTTAACTCCTACGAAAGAACAAAATACTTGTATGATCTCATATCATCAAGTACTCAACACAAAGTCAACAAGTCAATCTGGTAGAAGCGAATATTCCACGTCACATCAAGAATATCTTTGTAATTTTTAAAGTGAATCCCTCTGCCTATAAATATAAGGTATGGGTGCACTTAGTTAGAAAGAGATTGAGAGATATCAATAGACAAATAGAGATTCATATATTAATAGAAACGATATCGATCGATCAATCGATCAATACAGCAACACAGCAATCACAAGAACACGAAGAACATCATAGGAGATTATCATATCATCCAAGCATCAATATCAATTGTAATCGATTCATTATCAATGAAAATCAATTGAAACAATCTTTTCCTTGCATTATTTTATTCTGTTTTCAATTTGTTTCATCTGTTCTTCGTCGATTTTAATTTCATAAACAATTAATTAAACAACAAGTATTGATAATTTCTTTATTTGCTAAATAAAACTGATAATTCTTATTTCGATCTTTGGATTCACAGGTGGTATCAGAGCCTCATGCTCATTGATCTAGATGAATTGATCTATCAGTTTGATTATTTTAATTGGTTGTTTGTTTCATTAAATCATCAAAACCTTGTTATATCGATCATTAATCACTGTTCCATTGCTCGATTAATTTCGATTTGCATCAGAATCGCTTTCGATTCGTGGATTTGTGTTATTGTTCGATATCCCAAGGCTGTTCAAACAAGTTTGAACAAAACCCATCATCATCTAACATCCTAATTTCAAATTAACTGAGAATATATTGAGCGATTTGACTAATTTTGACCACAACTTTTAATTAATTAAGAGTGTGTTATTAATTAGTCCATTCACAACAGAAGTCATTAATTCAAAGGGATTTGTGTCTTAGTTGATTTGGATATCAATATTATCAGTGATTTGTTATTACTGTGTTAGTGTGTTTGCATTGTCTATTCACATTCATAGGATATTAGATCAATTGATAATTTTGATAATTAACAAAGTTAATTAAAATGAGCAATTCAGCGGTTGGAGCTTATCAACCTCCAAAGTTGGAGAACAAATCTTATTTTAAAACATGGAAAATCAGATTCAGGAACCACGTAAACTATATAGATTCTGACTTATGGGTGTCCATTACTGAAGGTTCTTACATTCCACCTGCTTTAGGACCTGATTATAATGACAACAATCAGCCCATAAGTTTGAAAAAATCTGTCTCCTGATGAAGCCAAAAAAGTCAAAAATGACATTAAGGCGTATAGTATGCTTACTATGGCTTTACCTGAAGACCTCTTGATCAGATGTGAAGCATACAAAACAGCCAAATCATTATGGAAAATTCTTCACACTTTGTGTGAAGGAAGTGATGAGATCAGAAGCATCAGGAAGGATACTCTTCGTTCACAGGATGAGACTTTTCATCATGTTGTGGGTGAATCTGTTCCTTAACAACTCCACAGATTTATGCAACTTGTTACTGAGATGAACATTCTTGAGTTGAAGTACAATAATGAGGAACTGAACAAAAAGATGCTTCATACTTTGCCAGAGAGTTGGACTCAAACTGTGTCTATGTTCAAGAATACTCTTGATCTAAAGGCAATTGGGTTAGACACTTTGGTTGCAAACGTGGAATCTTTGGAGTTAGATGAGAAAACCAGAAACAAGAGTGTAAAAGCACCAATAGCACCATATTAATTCAAAGAAACAAAGGATGCTAGAAGTGCATTCATCTACAATGATGATGATGAAAGCTCGTGTGTTGAGAGTGATAATGAAGAGGAAACTGGTTTCTATGCTGCAAAGTCCTTCAAACAGGAAAGCAAAAGGAAAGCAAAACACTTCAAACAGGAAAGCAAAAGGGAAATCTGATGATTCAAAAAGTCCAGCAGCAAAAGGATCATCAACCAACAAAAGCAATACCCATTCTGAACTAATTACTTTGGTTCTAGAATCAGAAGAACAGAAGGCAGCCTTTGCAGCCTTCAGTTCAAGCTTTCAAGCTTACTTGGGTAGTACCTTGACTCCTGCTCACATCTGTCAACAAGACGTTGAAGAACTTCATCCTGATGAAGTAGAGGAAATGGATCTACAATGGCAAATTGCCATGATTGCATATAGAGCCAAGATGTATATGAGAAGAAATAGTGGACTGTCTGTTGCAGGAAGAACAACTAAAATTGGTGTTGACAAATCAAAAGTGAGGTGTTACAAATGCAATTTGTATAGTCACTTTTCAAGGGATTGCAAAAGCAATCAGCAATCAACAACAGACACAAGACAAGCAAATCAAAGAAGCTTCAAGCAACCTCAACTAACAATCTCATCCCCACCAGCCACAAGCTCTTCAGCAGGTACAAATAAAACTAAAGAAACTGGTTTGATTATTTTGCAGGATGGTACTTATGACTGGAGCATGTATGAGAAGGAAGTGCAGGACAAAAATCAAGCATGGATGGCAAACATGGAGAACAAAATTCCACCTGTGGCCACAGAGGTAAGGGATAGACTATGTTCACCTGTTTGTGTTGAAGAGAGTGAAAGATACAGAGTCCATGCTTAACAATTGGCTGATAAAGTCAAAGAAACAATGATTTTAAATGAATCTCATTTGAGAGAACATAAATTATATCAGGTCAAAATCACCTCCTTACAAAAGGATTTGGATAAACTTGTATCTGAAAATTACAATTTAAAAGCACAAGTTGAGCATCTGACAACCTCTTTAACAAAATCAATATCTGATCATGCATCTACTGAAGTGAAACTTCAAAAGTTTCAATTATCATCTCAGCAATATGAAAAACTCTTAAACTCTCATATTGAATCAAAGAACAGGTATGGGTTGGGTTTTAATGTTGTTGCACCTCCTATAAATGATAACTGCACCACTTTACTTGAGTCAATGACCAACAGTCTGTCAAACCATTTTGTATCAGGTACCAAAATTAAACTAGAAATTGAAACTAATAATTTGGTAAATGGTGAAGATACTGAGATGAGTGAAACTGAGATTGGGTCATCTAAATCAGAATGTTTAAAGCAAACTGATTCAGAATTTGACTTAGATGAGTGTGATGACTTGAATGAATTTGATGAGCCTAATGCTGGGTTTGGTACGGGAAAGAATGTGGTAATTGAATCTTTAATTCCCAAAGTTCTTGATGAGATCAAGTTGCCTTGCCCCCTAAAACAAAGAAATTTGTTGAAGACCATCTATACCAGAATTGGTCAGCTGAATGAAGGGATTCAGGAGCTCAACAAAAGGCAAAAACATCATTCATCAAAAAGAACTACGGAAGAAAGGAAAATCACTTCCGTAGAACACCTGCGGAAGAAAAAGGTTGAGTTAGAACCATCCGTAGAAAAGCAAAGGAAGAAAACTGTTCTTCCAAAACATTCAACTTCCGTAGAAAAACTACAAAAGCAACAATCTACTTCTATAGAAGATCTACAAAAGAAGAAATCATCTGTGGAATCACCCAGTGATAACAAAATCAAGAAACTGAGAATGGTGATGTGACATCTGTCACCAAAATAGGTACGTTGGCTTTGGCATTAGTTTGAATTTTGACTTTTGACTTTGACTTTCGCCTTTATTTGGGATAGGTCTTGATTTATGATTCTTTTCTTGTTGGGCCCAAATTTTGGTCTAATGGGCCTATGTTTTTACGATGGGCCTGGAGCCTATATCATTATGTGACTAGTGGGCTTGTCATCATATGAGGTTCTATGTATTGAGCCCAATCAAGGGTTTTCCTAAAAAGTAAAACACGAAATTACACTGAAACCCAACTAACTCTATATCCATGGGCTTTGCCTAAAGCCTGTTAAAACAACTTAAAATTTATCCAAATCCTAGGGCATGTGATAGTTCGTTGGAAACGTTATTGCGCGCGGAATTTGAAAATGTAAAAATTAGACGACGCGTGGCTCGAGACGTGACGGAATACACGAGACGGGCCAAGGGCCCGAAGGCCCTTCTTCCTCCCAAGTTTCGGCCACAAGGTTTAAGGGGGGTATTCCACTTTGCCTTAGCTCATTTGCACAAAATTTTAGTTTTCACTTGAAACCCTAGCCACCTCCTTCTCCAAACTCTCTCTTTTCCCCTCTAACCATCGAAAATTCTGAAATCACTTGTGCATCCATCGAGTTTTTGGCAACCAAGTCATCCAAGAACGTTAAACTAAGCTAGATTCACTCGTCTTCAAAGCTACGGTAAGCGAAAATCGTTTTTGATGAATTTTCATTCTAGTTTTACTCTAGAATCGATGATATTCATCATCTATATTCAGAATCTTCATCTAATAATCTCTCATTCTTGTTTTTTGGTGCTAGATCGTGAAGATCTAAGTGTTACGATTGTCGGGTTCGCCATTTGGTAAAAACTCTAATTCTTGGTCTTGTATGGGAATCGAATCTAAAAGATTGGGATATAATCTTGGATGACCAGCCCTTAATCGATATTTTGGACCTATAAAACGTTTTGAAATAACTAGAGTTGTTCCTTGAAAGTATTGATGTGTTGAACAAATCGAAACAACGAAACTAACAATCTGGGCAGCTTGCTGTCAGAAAAATGGGTCATCTTGTTCGTGTGATAACTTGGTCGAAACACGCCCAATTGGGGCAAACTCTGGGTCTAAATTTAAGCCCTATGAGTCCTCTAACTAACCCAAGTGGTTTCATGTCGTTTCGACATCGTTTGGTCCTCCAAACGTAGCAAACAAAACTGAAGGTCAAAACTGACGAATCTGGGCAGCAGATTGGTCTTTATTCTTCGTGTCATAACTTACTCATATTTTGTCAAATGAACCTGATTCTTTTTCTGGAGTTAATTTAAAGTCTCTTCTTTCAAACGAAACTTTTTACGCAATGATTCGTTATCGTTTCGATCTCCAAACAGCCTATACAAGACTGATGCGCAATCAGATATGTATGCTGAATTATCTTGTTAAAACTTAAAAGCAAGGATTGGAACTAAATAATCTAAATTAAGACAAGTTTTGTATATAATATTGATTAAAACTCTTTACAAAAGAATTTATTTAATTAGTGGGACGATGGAAAACCTTGATTAGCGTTAAGGGCTGGACTAAAAGGATTACACCCATATTAGCCATCTATATTTGGTGATATATTAATCCTTTTGTGTATTATATATTTTTAGTGCTTACTCTACGTGTTGTGGGATTTGAACTGTGACATTTCAAGGTGAGTTTCACGGCCCCTTTTTAATATATTTTACTTGGGGGAAAAGCATGCTCATGGTTTTGGACTATACCGTGTTTGATTTTCTTTTGAAATATTGTATGTGGTTTGGGTCATGGTATGAGTCTTGATATTCAATCATGAGTGTGTACTTGTGCTTGTGCTTGTGCTTCAACTTGTGTACTTGGATTTTATGGAGAGATATTGTTAGTACTAACGGGTTGACACCCCCACCCATGTTGTCGGTATACTAGTCGAGACCGACTTGGCCGGGGCTTGCCCTTTGGTGAATATAATCCGGTTGTGTGCAAATTTTGGAATGTCTTGGACTTGGGTTACATTCGAACTTATGTTGATATCTTGACTGCTATGTATCTCTTTCACATACAATTTTCTATACATGTTTTACAGGGCAAAATATTTGTACTTATAAACCTGTGAACTCACCAACGTATGTTGACCTTTTTAGAGCATGTCTTTTCAGGTAATGAAGTCTAGGTGTATGGCTGTGGACTTAGACGAGACCGCTCCACTAGGAGCATTAGACATTCAAGAGACTTTTGGGACATGTTGTGGATTGTTGGGTTTTATGGATTGTAATTTTGAGGATTTTGAGATTTTTATTGTTTGACAATTGTGTTGATTTGTTTCTGTATGGAGCGTTGGTATGATTATACATTTTGGTATGACGTTCTGGTAGTGACTATCCTTGACATGTGTTCCTATGTGTCGGGCGACGTCATGACCCATGTACGGAGAATACCTTTAGATATTCTCTTGAACCCACAATGTGTTATGACGATCCCGTCCGTCGCATCCTCGTGTTTCCGCTTTAGCGAGGGTGTGACAGATTGGTATCAGAGCCATTGGTTATAGAGAATTAGGTGGATTATTCGACCTAGACTATAACCTAAGTACCCACATGTAGTATGCATCATAGGATTATGTGTGTACTGTTATACATGTGAATGTTTTATGTGTATTATCTGTCGTGCTATGTTGCCTGCCTTATGTGTAATCTGTGATCTTCTTATTTGGAGAACTTTGGTCATTGTATTATCTGTGTGTGTCTTGAGAAAGCATTAGGTAAGGACATCCTCTCGTTATGCGCTTGATTATTATTTCATCTGGATTGACAAGTGCGGCTATAAGGACTCTTTTAAAGGACCTTGGATGTTAAGCCAACCTTTATTATGTGCGTCTGCTGGTGTTAGCTATGTTGTACAAGGCCCTATTTATAACTCGTTGTTTGATTATTGGGAGATGAACATGCTAGCTTACATGACAATAACAAACAAGGGCCATGGCGTATTCAGGTCAGATGGCTACTTTATTGGATCTCAAACTATACTAAATGGACTCTTTTGATGGTTCCTTACCCAAGTGAATGCTTTGTCAGTCGATTCCTCTGCACAAATTCGGTTACTTAACCTTCAGTTAGTGACCATATCCTTGATCCTCCAATCTTAGATAACACTCTGTACTTAACAAGACATGTTAACTCTGGTAGGAGGAGCTAGGGGTGACCATGCAATGCAAATTACCATTACGGGTGCACACGTAATCGCAATTTGCAGTGCATGCAAAATCTGGCAAACCCTTTCATGAGATAACGGTCATAGTTAGTACGAATCTTCCATCTTAATCATGGGATAGTGGAATTCCTGTTATTATGATAATCAATGGTGTGGAAACACCAATCCTATATATCCTTGCACAAGTACAAATAGATCTAGAGCATTCATGGGAATCATACTGGGACATTTTAGCCCAGTATCTATGAGACATTTCTCTTGCTTTTATTTCTGTGATCGTAGAAATTGACTACATGTTCAAAGTGTACTTGGTCTTTGAAGATCTGAAGTAGGGAAGTGAGACTCCTTGTACCTATGCTGCTTTGTTCAAACTGATCATAATACTTGTTGCATTGGTTGTCGAGAGATGCTAGCATTATAACTGATGGAGTAAATGGATGTCATGTAACCAGTTTAGACGTCGTCCTAGGTATATCATCGGTGTGGTGGGAACGCTGCGGGGAACCCTATACATAAACATCTTTGCTATGTTAGGGATGTGTCTGAACTGGGCTATGTGATGATCCGAGAGGATTAGAGATGGACATGGTAAGACTGTTAAATTGAAAGAAAGTGGCACTGGGGGCAGGATTGATTGTACATACACGAAGTACATGATTTCCAAGCCAAAAGAGTTTGAAAGGAAGTTGGAGCAATAGCTCTAACCCGTTGCATTGAGAAAACAGAAATGAATGTGGACATCAAGATCGGTGCTAATAATCAAAATGCAAAGAGTGTTATCCGGACACTAGTGGGCAAAGCACTAACATGGTGGAATATCCAAGTTCAAGCACGAAGTAGAAAAGTTTTGATGGTCATGACTTTGGATGGGCTAAACATTAATAACTCAGAGGTACTACCTCATGGACAAGATACAAAATATAGATCATTAGTTGTGGAATCAAGTAATGGTGGGATCTAGTCATGCTGCTTATCCCTACCAATTCTATAAGTTGGCAAAGGTGGTGTCATATTTGTGGCACATAAATCAAAGCGAATGGAAAAGTACATCAGGGAGGCTGGTTCTATAGTTCGTTGAATGGTGGTCGCTACTACACCCCAACCATTTGGAGTGCAATACTGAAGACTTGTATTTAGTGGATGAGTTGGTTCGTATTAGACCCTCAAGAAAGCTAGTGAGATGTAGAAGGATGTTAAGGAATCGGGTGAGCTTGAAGTGTTAAAGTAGACAAGAAGGACAACTTCATGAAAGGATATGTGGTTGCCGTGCTGGAAACGAAGAGCTATGCCGACACTTGTCTGGTGAGTAATAAGTGCAATCTACACCAACCGACTATGATGTCATGACCTGTGTGTTTCAATTTCAAGCAATTGGAGCGCTTAGTGAAGTGTTTTAAGATACTTGTGACACCCAGCAGTGTGGAAACAAGCTCTGTAGTTGAATTGGCTGACGGTAGCCTAGTAGAGACTATAGTTGTAATTCGGGACTATACTATAATATTAGATGACCATGCTTTTAGAATAGCTCTTACCTTTTGGGCTTGGGAGTTTCAACGTAGCGGTGGGCATGGATTGGCTAACTAAGAATAAAGCTGAAATCATGTGCAATGAAAAGATTTTGCGCATACCCTTACCAAATGCTAGGACGCTTGAAGTACATGGAGAGAAGCCTGAAGTGAATAAAGAATTCATAATGGGCATGAAAGTGGCGGAAATAAAGACTGAAGACATACCTGTTGTGCGGGACTTTCTAGAGGTGCTTTCGAAAGATTTGATAGGATTGCCACCTCCAAGACAGGTGGACTTCTAAATTGATTTAGTGCCTGACATAATGCCTGTAGCTAAGGCACCTTATCGATTAGCCCCGTCAGAATTGTAAGAACTGTCTAGTCAGCTCCAGGAGTTGCTAGACAAGGGTTTCATCCGACCAAGCCATTCGCCGTTGGGAGCGCCAGTGCTCTTTGTTAAGAAAAAGGATGGATCCTTCAGAATGTGTATAGATTATAGAGAATTGAACAAGTTAACTATTAAGAATCATTACCCCTTGCCAAGGATAGATGATCTATTTGATCAACTTCAAGGGGCGACCTATTTTTTTTTTCGAAGATTGATCTTCGTTCCGGATATCAGCAGTTGAGGGTGCACGAGGACGATATACCAAAGACGGCTTTTAGGACGCGTTATGGGCATTATGAATTCTTGGTTATGCCTTTTGGGCTAACGAACGCACCCGCAGTATTTATAGACCTAATGAACAGTGTGTGTAAACCTTACCTGGATAAATTTGTCATAGTATTCATTGACGACATCTTGATTTATTCGAGGACGAAAGAGGATCATAAGGGACACTTGAAAGCAATCTTGGTGTTATTGGGAAGAGAGAAGCTCTATGCCAAATTCTCCAAGTGTGAGTTTTGGCTGCGAGAGGTGAAATTTCTTGGGCATGTAGTGAATGAAAAAGGAATTCATGTGGACCCTGGAAAGATCAAGGCAGTTAAAAACTGGGAGGCACCTAAGACGCCTTCAGAGATAAGACAATTCCTTGGACTAGCAGGCTATTATTGGCGATCTATCCCTAATTTCTCAAGGGTTGCGCAACCACTCACACAACTAACGCAGAAGGATAAAAGTTAGAATGGGGTGCTAAACAAGAGGACGTATTTAAAACATTGATATAGAGGTATATGTTAGTAAGTGTTTAACGTGTACGAAGGTCAAGGCAGAACATCAAAGACCATCAGGTTTATTGCAGCAACCTAAAATCCTTGAATGGAAGTGGGAGACTATTACGATGGACTTTATTACAAAGTTACCAAGGACTAGTAGTGGGCATGATATGATTTGGGTTATTGTGGATCGAATGACCAAATCTGCACATTTCTTGGCTATACGCGAATACTACAAAATGGAAAAGTTGGCAAGGATCTATATCTGTGAGATTGTGTCTAGACATGGGGTACCCATGTCAATCATATCTGATTGGGAAGCATGATTCACATCCCGATTCTGGCAACCCTTACAGAAGTCACTGGGGACATGTCTTGACATGAGTACTGCCTATCACCCTCAGACCGATGGTCAGAGTGAGCGTATGATTCAGACTTTGGAAGACATGCTGAGGGCTTGCACGATTGACTTTGGCGGTAACTGGGACACTCACCTTCCATTGGTGGAGTTTTCATACAATAATAGTTACCATACGAGTATTGGATGTGCACCATTTGAGGCATTGTATGGGCGTAAGTCCAGGTCGCCGGTGTGTTGGGCAGAGGTCGGGGAAAGTCAGATGATTGGACCCGAGATTATACAAGAGACTACCGAAAAGGTGTTTCAGATAAGGGATAGATTGAAGGCAGCCCAAGACTGTCAGAAAAGTTATGCTGATAATCAAAGGAAGCCATTAGAGTTCATTATTGGGGATAATGTTCTATTGAAAGTGTCGCCTTGGAAAGGCATTATTCGTTTTGGCAAGAGGAGCAAGTTAGCACCGATATAAGTTGGTCCGTTCAAGATTATTGAACGAATTGGTCCTGTTGCATATCGACTGGAATTGCCGCAAGAGTTGAACGGCATACATAACACGTTTCATGTTTCAAATCTCAAGAAGTGTCTCACTGATGAGACACTGCATGTGCCACTTGAGGAAATTCAAGTGGATGAAAAACTTCGATTCGTCGAAGAACCATTAGAGATCATTGACCGGGAAATAAAGATGTTGAAACGAAGCAAGATCCCGATTGTGAAGGTAAGATGGAACTCAAGGAGATGCCCTGAGTTTACTTGGGAAAGAGAAGACGGAATGAGGATTGAGTACCCTCACCTATTTGCGGATGGCAGTGCAGTTGATGACTCTAGTTGAATTTCGGGACGAAATTCTTTCAACTGGGGGATACTGTGACATCCGTCACCAAAATAGGTATGTTGGCTTTGGCATTAGTTTGAATTTTGACTTTTGACTTTGACTTTCGCCTTTATTTGGGATAGGTCTTGATTTATGATTCTTTTCTTGTTGGGCCCAAATTTTGGTCTAATGGGCCTATGTTTTTACGATGGGCCTGGAGCCTATATCATTATGTGACTAGTGGGCTTGTCATCATATGAGGTTCTATGTATTGAGCCCAATCAAGGGTTTTCCTAAAAAGTAAAACACGAAATTACACTGAAACCCAACTAACTCTATATCCATGGGCTTTGCCTAAAGCCTGTTAAACAACTTAAATTGGTTCTAAAAATATAATTTATCCAAATCCTAGGGCATGTGATAGTTCGTTGGAAACGTTATTGCGCGCGGAATTTGAAAATGTAAAAATTAGACGACGCGTGGCTCGAGACGTGACGGAATACACGAGACGGGCCAAGGGCCCGAAGGCCCTTCTTCCTCCCAAGTTTCGGCCACAAGGTTTAAGGGGGGTATTCCCCTTTGCCTTAGCTCATTTGCACAAAATTTTAGTTTTCACTTCAAACCCTAGCCACCTCCTTCTCCAAACTCTCTCTTTTCCCCTCTAACCATCGAAAATTCTGAAATCACTTGTGCATCCATCGAGTTTTTGGCAACCAAGTCATCCAAGAACGTTAAACTAAGCTAGATTCACTCGTCTTCAAAGCTACGGTAAGCGAAAATCGTTTTTGATGAATTTTCATTCTAGTTTTACTCTAGAATCGATGATATTCATCATCTATATTCAGAATCTTCATCTAATAATCTCTCATTCTTGTTTTTTGGTGCTAGATCGTGAAGATCTAAGTGTTACGATTGTCGGGTTCGCCATTTGGTAAAAACTCTAATTCTTGGTCTTGTATGGGAATCGAATCTAAAAGATTGGGATATAATCTTGGATGACCAGCCCTTAATCGATATTTTGGACCTATAAAACGTTTTGAAATAACTAGAGTTGTTCCTTGAAAGTATTGATGTGTTGAACAAATCGAAACAACGAAACTAACAATCTGGGCAGCTTGCTGTCAGAAAAATGGGTCATCTTGTTCGTGTGATAACTTGGTCGAAACACGCCCAATTGGGGCAAACTCTGGGTCTAAATTTAAGCCCTATGAGTCCTCTAACTAACCCAAGTGGTTTCATGTCGTTTCGACATCGTTTGGTCCTCCAAACGTAGCAAACAAAACTGAAGGTCAAAACTGACGAATCTGGGCAGCAGATTGGTCTTTATTCTTCGTGTCATAACTTACTCATATTTTGTCAAATGAACCTGATTCTTTTTCTGGAGTTAATTTAAAGTCTCTTCTTTCAAACGAAACTTTTTACGCAATGATTCGTTATCGTTTCGATCTCCAAACAGCCTATACAAGACTGATGCGCAATCAGATATGTATGCTGAATTATCTTGTTAAAACTTAAAAGTAAGGATTGGAACTAAATAATCTAAATTAAGACAAGTTTTGTATATAATATTGATTAAAACTCTTTACAAAAGAATTTATTTAATTAGTGGGACGATGGAAAACCTTGATTAGCGTTAAGGGCTGGACTAAAAGGATTACACCCATATTAGCCATCTATATTTGGTGATATATTAATCCTTTTGTGTATTATATATTTTTAGTGCTTACTCTGCGTGTTGTGGGATTTGAACTGTGACATTTCAAGGTGAGTTTCACGGCCCCTTTTTAATATATTTTACTTGAGGGAAAAGCATGCTCATGGTTTTGGACTATGCCGTGTTTGATTTTCTTTTGAAATATTGTATGTGGTTTGGGTCATGGTATGAGTCTTGATATTCAATCATGAGTGTGTACTTGTGCTTGTGCTTGTGCTTCAACTTGTGTACTTGGATGTTATGGAGAGATATTGTTAGTACTAACGGGTTGACACCCCCACCCATGTTGTCGGTATACTAGTCGAGACCGACTTGGCCGGGGCTTGCCATTGGGTGAATATAATCCGGTTGTGTGCAAATTTTGGAATGTCTTGGACTTGGGTTACATTCGAACTTATGTTGATATCTTGACTGCTATGTATCTTTTTCACATACAATTTTCTATACATGTTTTACACGGCAAAATATTTGTACTTATAAACCTGTGAACTCACCAACGTATGTTGACCTTTTTAGAGCATGTCTTTTCAGGTAATGAAGTCTAGGTGTATGGCTGTGGACTTAGACGAGACCACTCCACTAGGAGCATTAGACATTCAAGAGACTTTTGGGACATGTTGTGGATTGTTGGGTTTTATGGATTGTAATTTTGAGGATTTTGAGATTTTTATTGTTTGACAATTGTGTTGATTTGTTTCTGTATGGAGCGTTGGTATGATTATACATTTTGGTATGACGTTCTGGTAGTGACTATCCTTGACATGTGTTCCTATGTGTCGGGCGACGTCATGACCCATGTACGGAGAATATCTTTAGATATTCTCTTGAACCCCCAATGTGTTATGACGATCCCGTCCGTCGCATCCTCGTGTTTCCGCTTTAGCGAGGGTGTGACAGGTGAATCCTCAGAAACAAGAACCATTTGACATCATGTCAGGAAAAGGTAAAGACTCATCAGCTGCAAAGTTTGAAAAAGAATTGAGGCAGTAGAAGAAGGCAATGATGAAGAAGCAGAAAAAGACAGTAGTGGAGTCTGACAGTGAAGCTGAAGAAAAGTACTGCAAGTGGTATGATATGCACAACCATAACACAGAAGATTGTTATTTCAGCAGCTATTGCTCCATATGCAATATGAAAAATCATATGACTTCTGACTGTTACTTCAACAAACACTGTGCCATCTACAACAAAAACAATCATTCTACTCAAGAATGCTTCTTCAACAAAAAGAACAAATCAAAGATTCTAAAGCAGAAAAAAGTTGAGAATGTTTAATCAGATTCACAATCTTCTGAGAATGATGAATCAAAGGTCTCAAAGCAATAGCAGCAGCAACTAAAGCAAAAGATCTCAAAGATAAAGAAACCAACATCTGCTGATGATAAATCAAAGAAGAAGGAGAAGCAATAATCTCAAAGCAAGACTCCTCACAAGAAGGTAGTGTTGCAGGAAGATGAAGACTTCTTTGATCACTTTGAAAAGGGTAATCATATACCTCAATCAAAGACAAAAGATATAGAAACCTTTTCAAGTCAAGTATCAGAATCAAGTTTAAAGAAAAAGGCACTGAAAGAAGAGGTGACAGAGAAAGTGATCGTGAATCAAGATCAAAGTGCTTTAAGTTCATCTTCAACCGAATCATCCTCACCCCAAACAGAACATAATGAATCAATTGAGTTTAAAAATAATCTTGAGACATCTAGGCTCATTCATGATAGAGTAACAATCCTAGATAACAATGGGAAGCCCATGACCATCAAGGCTTGGGCTCCACTTTCTAATTGATTTCATTATTTTTGCAGGAACATCCATGGAGGACTGACAACAAGTGGTATGTTGACAGTGGTTGTTCCAGACATATGACAAGAAACTGTTCTCTCCTCCATGATTTCAAACATAAAAATGCCTCATATGTGGCATTTGGTGGAGATAAGAAAGGATTTAAAATTGTTGGTGAAGGAATGGTAACAAATGGTGTACTCAAACTTTTTATCAAAATTATGCCACTTTATTTGATAACACTTATTGTTACATTCTTAAGCCAGGTTTTCAGATTCCAGCTGACTGGATCCTTCTTAAAGCACCAAGAAAAGGCAACACATATGTTTTGGACATGAGCAACACCTCTCTAACAAGTAATGAAACTTGTCGGATTTCTAAGTCATCAGAAGATGAAGCTCAACTGTGGCATAGAAGAATGGTTCATTCAAACATGAAGAACATGAACAAGTTGGTCAAGTTGGTCAAAAATGACTTAGTCATTGGCCCTAAGAAAGAATTTTACTATTATAATCATTGTTCATCATGTTATAAAGGAAAACAACATAGGGTGTCATATAAGTCCAAAACAATCAACACAAACACACCACCACTTAAACTGCTACACATGGATCTTTTTGGTCCAACCAATGTGTTGAGCATTGGTAAAAGGCAATATTGTTTGGTGATTATTGATGATTTCACTAGATTCACATGGGTCTTTTTTTAAAACGTAAAAGTGAAACATCAGAAACAGTAATGGAGTTTATCACTAAGATTGAAAATCAACTTGATTTAAAGATCAAAATCTTAAGAAGTGATAATGGATCTGAATTTGTTAATCATGTTTTAGATTCCTTTTGAAGGAACAAAGGCATAGCCAGACAATTCAGTGCATCAAGAACTCCACAACAAAATGGAGTTGCTGAAAAAAGAAAAAAGACTCTATTTGAAGCAGCAAGAACAATGTTGCTGATTCATAATTGCCTATCACATTTTGGGCAGAAGCAGTGAACACAACATGCAATGTTCAGAACAAAACTTTAATTGTCAAAGAACATAATAAAACACCTTGTGAACTTTTGTTTAAAAGAAACCTTTTATAGGTTTTCTTAGAGCTTTTGGGAGTCATGTGTCTATTTTAAACACCAAAGATCAATTAGGAAAGTTTGATGAAAAAGCTTATGATGGATTCTTTGTTGGTTACTCATCAACATCTAAATCATATAGAGTCTACATTCCACGTCACAACATTGTGGAGGAAACACCTAATGTATCATTTGATGAATCCTTATTTCCAAAATCAGTAAAAGTATCTTCTTGGTTGTTTGATATAGATGCATTAAAAAATTCATTTAACTCTGGTTATTTGAATGTTGCAGGTCCTACGGATACATGTTATCCTTATGTACCTCTAATTTTTAGTGAAGTGCCACTGACTGCTGATCCTCCAAGATTATTTTATTCACACACTTCAAGTGTTGCAGATCCAGGCCCTTCATCTCAAACAAGCAATGACAATTTTGGTGGAAATGGAAATTCAACTTCAGAAGAGGTAACTAATGCATCAGCAGAAGTTAACAATGCATCCACAGAAGTTAACAATGCACCGTAGAAGTTCCTTCTACATCCGTAGATGTTCCTACTTCTGGAGATGATTCTTTTCCTTCATCTGAAGTTCCCAATTCGTCAGAAAACATTCACATCTGCAGATCAACAAACTACAACATCCGTAGTTTTTCCAGTAACTGTTGCGTAAGTTATACCTACATCTGCGGAAACACAAAATCATGAAGATGGATTTCATTCAGCATCAGAAGACCAAAATGATGATAATTTTGACCATTTTGATGATTCCCCATCTCAGCTAGATCCATCTCCATCAACCAACATCACCAACTTGAAATCATTCATTCTAGTTGAATCAATACCTACAACAAGAATTCATAAGTATAATCCAATAGAAAACATTATTGGTGATCTTAATGAAACAACCACAAGATGTCAAGGGGGAGCTGCCAATATTTCTGTGTTCTCATATTTTCTTTCATACATGGTTCCACCCAATATAACTACAACATTGAAAGACAACAGCTGGATTGAAGCAAAAGAAGAGCTTTAGCAATTCAGAAAGCAGAAAGTTTGGAGTCTAGTTGATCTTCCTGAAGGCCAATATCCAATTGGTACAAGGTGGCTTTTCAAGAAGAAACTAGATGACATAGGTATCATCACTAAAAACAAAGCAAGGCTAATAGCACAAGGCTATACTCAAGAAGAAAGGATAGACTACGATGAAGTCTTTGCCCCAGTTGCAAGGATTGAAGCCATTAAAGTCTTTCTAGCCTATGCTTCACATAAGAAGATCACAGTTTACCAAATGGATGTAAAATGTGCCTTCTTATATGGTAAAATTGATGAAGAAGTCTATGTTACCCAACCACCAGGCTTTGCAGATCCTGATTACCCACACAGGGTATACAAGCTTGACAAAGCTTTGTATGGTCTTCATCAGGCACCAAGAAAGTGGTATGAAACATTGTCATCCTTCTTGCTCAATCATGGTTAAAAAAGGGGAACAATTGATCAGAATCTCTTCCTCAAACAGAAACATCAAGAACTCTTGGTTGTCCAAATCTATATGGATGATATCATATTTGGGTCAACAAACAAAAGTTTGTGTCAAGACATTGAATCTTTAATGAAATTTGAGTTTCAAATAAGTTCCATAGGAGAATTAACATTCTTCCTTGGTTTGCAGGTTCATCAAAAATTAGATGGCATTTTCATCAATCAGGAAAAGTATGTGAATCAAATCTTGAAGAAGTACAACCTTGCTAAGTCTTCTTCATGCAAAACACCAGCATCAATAATAGATAAGATTTTACCGGATTCTAAAGGGAAGTCAGTCGATCAAAGATTATATAGATCTATGATAGGATCATTAATGTACTTAACTGCCAGTAGACCTGACATAATGTTTGATGTGTGTGTTTGTGCTAGGTACCAATCAGACACCAAGGAGTCACATATGAATGTAGTGAAGAGGATTTTCAGATACCTCAAAAGGAAGCCAGCTCTTGGGCTCTGGTATCCCAAAGAAGGAGATTTCAACCTCTACTCATATTCTGATAGTGACTTTGGAGGCTGCATTAGCAACAGAAAATCAACAACTAGTGGTTGTCAATTCATAGAACCAAGACTAGTTTCTTAGTAGTGCAAAAAGCAAACAAATGTATCAGTATCCACAGTGGAGACTAAGTACATAGCTGCTTCAGCTGGTTGCTCTCAAGTTTTGTGGTTGCAAAACTAACTACTTGATTATGGTTACAATTTTCTTCAAACACCAATTTTCATAGATAACTCATCTGCTATGTTCATAACTGCTAATCCAATGCAACATAGTAAAACAAAACACATAGAAATCAGATAACATTTTCTAAGAGACTCCTCAGAAAAAGGTTTAATCAAGTTAATCAAATTGGATACAACAAATCAGCTTGCTGCTTTATTCACTAAAGCCTTTGACTCGGTGAGATTTAACTTCTTAATTGAGTCCTTAGGCATGATCAACTTAGATTAGTTTTCATCACAAAGAAAAGCATGTTTTGTCTGTCAAGTTCATTATATGAAAAAGCTAAAAACATCTATAAAACATATAAAAATCCAAAAATATTGTCTTATTAATATGTTTTTCTTGAAAAAGCATTTCATATTATGGGAAACGATAGTATACTATACCTTTGCTTAGTTTCCTGAATTTTATCACACAATAAAGACTGATCAGATGTGATTTGATATGTGAGTAGGTTCAGCTTGAGTGGAAAATAAAAAAATTCATGCATAACATAATGCAAAGGTGACTAATTGTGGACAATTCCATTTTGATGAACAAGCAGGTAAGTCTTATCCTGTTGTGATCAACTTACTCACCTAAGCACACTATGTTGTGAAACTTTATAATCTCTATCTTTGTGCATCATGAACCCTTTGTTTTGTGTAAACAAAGACCTGGGTTCATAGACACCTCTGTTTTATGTAAGTAAAGACCTGGTGTCCTGATGCTGATCATCTAGAAGTTCCAAAAAGGAACAGTTCTAAAAGAATCCAATGTGATCAACTGTATATTAATTCAGAGCATCAAAAATCATATTAGCATTAATAAGATTTCAAAGAAATCTTAGGATAGACCTTATAACTTAAAGAACATAGTTTTAAGTGTGAAAAAGTGATAAATTGACTCATAAAGGAGGACAAACTCTAATGTGAATTGAATGTGAAGTCCATATTTGTCTATCTTTAATCAGTACCAAAACATGATAAATAGCATGACAAGTTGAAACTATACTCTTGCTTGAATTTATTACTAGATCTATGTCTACTATCATCAAACAAAACTATTTCAGGAAGTTGCTTAGTGTCATAGTATGATCCCATTGTATGATGTAAATGCTTGTAAATATATTTAAGTTTCTGCCTATAAAAAAAATACAAAAAGATCTTGTTTTGGTTCATTTATTTGCTAATAAGATTGACAGATAATTGCTTTTCATGTTATTCTCTTTATAAATTTCTGATAAATGCATAATTTCATGATTAATCACAAATTTAGGGGGAGTAGTCATCAGCATGAAAACTGAGTTTAACATTTTTACATGAAGAAAATTGGAACTTGAGCACTAACTTGGCTGCAGGATATCTGAAGTTTTTAAATAAATCAATTTTACATATTTGCCATGAAGCAAAGTCAACATGGTCCAACAGCAAACAACAAATGATCTAACAACATGATGTCAATGTCATACAACAAAAACATAACAAATTTTGCCTTCTGTGGATGTTCTGCGGAAGAATTAATTTGATAAGGATAAAACAGCAAAATCATAAGTATTGCCTTCCGGAGATGTTCTGCGGAAAACTTAACCAGTTGCGGATAAAAATAAAAGTTTTGCTTTCCGTAGATGTTCAGAGGAAGACCCAACTTGTGGGTAACCACGGAATGGTAATGAGGGTTAAGGGTCCCACATCATTAAATAAAAGGATTTAAATTTTCTAAGCGAGTATAAATAATATCCTGACTGTTGTCATTTTTATTCACTTTTTCAGAACCCTTTTTCAGACCTAGAAAAACACTCATATCATAAACCCCTTTATAAACAAACATTCAAATTTTTCATTCCACACAACAATCCACACCTAAATCACCACTCAAATAACATCATCAATATGGCCAACAGATTTGTAAAAGATCATAATATTTGTGCCTTTCTGAATCCAGACGATCCAGTAACACAGGGATGTAGGGAAATTATTAACTATCTAAGAAGATCAAGGATTTTCTATGCATTATCTACTGACCCATTCATCTATCAATCACATATGATAGATTTTTCGCACACAGCCAGGATTGAAGAGGAGAATGATGAAAGGGTGATTTTAGCAACCATAAGAAATGAAAAGTTGAGGGTGGATGAACGAACTATCACGAGGGTGTTAGAGTTTGGAGAAGAAGAAGAAGTTCACCCAGATGTGTTCGACCATGAGTACATCCAAAGAATTTTTCATTTAATGGGTTTTGATGGAGATTACCAAAATGGTGAAATAAAAAAAGGGAGGTTGTGCAAGCCCTATAGATTCCTGTGCCACACGTGCTTAAAGTGTATGTCTAACAGAAAGTCTGGGTTGGATAGATTCTCAAGACACATTTCTTCTGGAATCATTGGTTTTTTTGAAGGGAGGAAATACAATTATTCTAAATACATTCTTGGATGCTTGCGTGACCACATAAGGGTGCAGAAGGAAAACAAGATATACATGTTTCCCAAGTTTATTCAAGTGATCATAAATGAGTCAATGCCCAACAATGAAAGAGAAGGTGATGTATGTGTTCAAGCTCACCTTGGAAGATCTGTGCTTAACAAGTTAAGTGGGCAATACCAAGGTGAAGAAATGGAGATGTTCGCACATGTGGTTGATAAGAATGCTGATATTCCTCAAGAACTCCTACACCTTGAACAACAACAACAACAAACACCTCTAGCAGAATCCCCTAAACCACCATAACAATAACCCTTATCCCCTTCCCATTCCCAAACATCTCAGAATACTGCTAAAACAAAAGTATTCACACTTGATGACGTTCAACAATCACCATCACACCCATCACCACAACAACAACCACAGTCTCTACTACCAACTCCTGTGATTGACTTAACATAATCTCCACTAGCTCGACTGAATTCACCATACAGTGAGTATACATAAGCTTTCTCAGCTTCCCAATCTCAATCATCATTAAACACTGCTGCCACAGAAGCTATCTCACCCATTCTCAATCAAACACCTTCTCATCCAACAACACAACCAACTTTCTCACCCCCATCTGCTGAACCAACCTCACTTAGTGAAAGCCCAACTCTCACTGAAAAAGTGAATATTTATGATGATGAGTTTGATGAAGTTATGGATGGTGCCACAGAAGAAATATGTCTACAAGTTGAGGGGGAGAATGAACAAGAGGTTGAACAACAAGATGAGAGTGATATTCACTTTGTTGACATCACTGCTTATGATGAAAATGATTTAAGAGAGGAGGAGATAAATGTGAGCAAAATTTTTCTTGTTGCTAAATACAACAATCTCATCATCAAAAGTAATCAAAAACTGGAGAAATTGAGAAAACTCAAAAGGGAGATGGGAGAGAAAGATGAAACTATTACATCTCTAGAAGTAACAATCAAGAAGCTAAGAGAAGAGATTGAAACCAGCAATGCACTGATTGATACAATGGATCAGTTTGCAACTGAGTTCTGTGAATCTGCTGAGAAAGAGAAACAAGAGAAGGAGAAAGTAATGGTTGAGCCAAACAATGCATTGAAACCTATCTCTGAGCAGTTGGATCTGCTAAAAGCTAAAGATGAAGTGGTAGAAATCTTTAAAAAGAAGGTCACTAAAAAGGAAGTGAGTGTGCATAAAGAACAAATCAAAGAAACTACTGACATTCCCTTGTTGAAAGCAAAAGAACCGATAATCAAATACAACAGGAAAAGAAAGTATTTAGGAAGAACTGAAGATAAAGCTATTGTAATTGAGAATACCAAAAGAAAACAAAAAGCATGTCTCCTGAGCACACTCCATCAGTTGATCTTTCAACTCTAAAATCCATTGAAGACATTGAAGAAGAAAGTGATGCTGAGTTGGTAGGTTTAACAAAAGATGAGACTCATAAGTCTGATGAAGAAGCAAGGGAAGGTGACTTGTTATCTACTGATGAAATCTTTAAGGAAGGAGCATAATCATCTATGTTCATGGACTTAATCAATAATGGCTTTCCATATGACATGGTAGAAAAGATGAACATGAATGAGATGATTCAAGTACTGAAGGAGTTTGATGCTGCTAGATTAATGGTTCCGGTATGCAACTATGAAACCTTCACAAAGTATAAAGCAATTGAGAGGATAAAGAATGATTTGGGTCACTATGAAACCAAACAGCTTACCAAGTACAATATGATTTGTTGGGTGCAAAGCAATAATTATGGGTCAGATGAACTAAAGGGAAGGACAGTGGGTGTGCTAAGAGCAATGATGGATTATGTGATGAAGGTTGAACTAGAAGCTGGAGTAAGATTTAGAACTGGAGCACCCAATCCAGCTTACAAATAATCAAAACAATCTCCTACTGAGCCAATAGTATTTGAAAGCAAAGATATGCACATAGGCAAAGAGAAACTGATCAAGGAGCTAAGGGATGTAATCCCCAACAAAATTTGGCCATAGGGAACAGCAGTGAGAGAGATAATAGAACAAAAATCTTCTCTGATCCAACTTTTTGATCATATGACAACTCCAACAGAATAATAGCCTAGAGGTATGACTCCGAGTGGGACTGTGCAACCATCAAAAGAGCATCCGGGATGGTACAATACTTTTCGTGGATGGAGACTCTTCTCACACTTCCAGATGAAGACCTTGCCAGTCTACAAAAAAATTCCTATCACCAACTACCCAATCAACCCAAGAGGGAGAGACTTCTTAGGGATTATTGCAAAATTAAGACAAAAGTTCAAAGGAGATGTGACAAAAGAAGCTAAAAGGGATGATGCAGAACATAAAAGAAGGAAACAAAAATAGAAAAGATCACATTCTATATCTTCTTAAGCTGTTGATGATGAATTTCTAAAGAGAATTGGATATGAAGACAAGGCTGAAGTTTCAATCAAAACCATTAAAGGAAATCAGTACTCATTCCCTATCACTAGATGAGGATATGTAGCAAGAACAAAAGAACTGGTGCTGCAAAGGAATGACCCTCAAAAGAAAGCACAAAGCATAAGATTATTTGATCCATTGGAGATTAAACTTCTACATCCAAGCTACATATCTTATTTGCATGATAAGTATTTCCCAAAGTTGAATGATAAAGATGCTCAAAGTGACATATGCTTATATGTGCACCTCATTCAAGTCATAGACAAGCTGCATGCCAAAGCATACAAGAGAAGAAGATTTGAAGCTGGTCAGCTCATGGGATCTGAAATCCCTTCTATCACTGAGCTTGGAATGTCAGAACAAGATGAATTGGAAGTGGTATCACACAAGAAGCAACACTAACCATAGAAGAAGACATTCTTGGGCTATCCATATCAAGTATCCATATCAAGATCAAAAAGATGCTCTTAGATACTTCAAAACAAAAATTTTGGCAAGAGTCCAAGAACTAAGAGATTTGAACAGATAATTACAAGAGTCTAAAGCTAAGGGGGAGTATTGTTAGGTCTAGATCTATTATATAGGTTTAGATGATTAGTGATCACCTGTAATGAACAAATGTAAATCTCTTTTCTTATGTAATGTAAGATATATATGTTAACAATATTATTTGTGTTGATTTTATGTAATTGCAGGAAAAACATCATACTTGGTCAATTTGGAAAATTTACTTAAGTGCAAGAACTATCTACGAATGAACAAGTTTGTTCTTCCATAGATGTTCTATGGACCATAAATGAACAAGTCAATGTGCATCAGTGGATCTCTTGCGGAAGCACAAGCACATCTACTGAAGAACAAGTTCAGAGATCAAGTTGCTGCTGCTGCAGAAGAAGGAAGTTTGCTCCTGAGGATGATGTTCAAGGACAAAAAACCAACTCCTACAGAAGTTCAACTCCTACTAAAGAACAAAATAGT
Organism: Flaveria sonorensis; assembly: GCA_025506505.1. NCBI lineage: Eukaryota > Viridiplantae > Streptophyta > Magnoliopsida > Asterales > Asteraceae > Flaveria > Flaveria sonorensis. The sequence goes on along the minus strand of CM046433.1, from coordinate 60,357,054 downwards.
TGTATGATCTCGTATCATCAAGTACTCAACACAAAGTCAAGAAGTCAATCTGTCAGAAGCGAATATTCCACGTCACATCAAGAATATCTTTGTAAATTTTAAAGTGAATCCCTCTGCCTATAAATATAAGACCTGGTGCACTCATTTAAAAAGAGATTAAGAGATATCGATACACAAATAGAGATTCATATATTCATAGAAACGATATCGATTGATCAATCAATCAATATAGCAACACAATAATCACAAGAACACGAAGAACATCATAGGAGATTATCATATCATCCAAGCATCAATATCAATTGTAATCGATTCATTTTCAATGAAAATTAATTGGAACAATCTTTTTGTTGCATTATTTTATTCTGTTTTCAATTTGTTTCGTCTGTTCTTCGTCGATTTCAATTTCATAAACAATTAATAAAACAACAAGTACTGATAATTCCACGATCTTTATTTGCTAAATCAAACTGATAATTCTTGTTTCAATCCTTGGATTCATAGTATATTGCTCTCAAGTGTTTCACAAATCTTTCAAAGCTAGTCCTAAAGACTGGTACCTAAGATACTTTATACTACATCCTACAGCCGGCCATACTTTTAAGGCCAGCTGGAACACTGTTCTTGACAACAAGATCAATGTAAATTTAAAAGACAATTGTCGTTTGACTATTGGTTATGACATGCCATAGCTCACTTCCTTATCTATTACAAAAAGGATAAAGTACAAAGTAGAAAGTTACAGACTCTAAGGCCTTAATCTAAAAATGACAAAAGTATGGACTTATCACCAAGTTATATAAATTTGTGAGTCTTTAGAGATGGCAGCAAAAAGTGATTCAGTTTTGTAAACAACATGTTTGAGAAGGCATGTTTTCTCTGTTTTAGAAAAAATTCAGTGTCTTGGCTTTGGAAGACTTTGTCTTGAATCTTCAGAAGACTTCATCTTTGGCTTTGGAAGAAATAGTCTTTTGGCTTCGGAATATTTGATACTTAGTGAATTTTATTATGTTATATCAAATCTTCTAAAGTAACTTCCTTTGTACTTCAGTTGCGCATGCTGAGAGCACTTTGGTTGCATCAGTCTCTAAGTATAACTCTTACAAACTCCCTCTAGGCTGATGCAACCAAAACTAGAGGATAACTTCGAGTCTTGATCTTCATCTGTTGATAGTCCTCATCAATATCAAGACCATTCCCTTCTTTATCTGTTGGTCAGGATTCCTCAGACTCTTAAAGTATCGTCTCATGTAATAAAGATCATAAAGAGGAAGGTCAAGCATGTTTTACCAGAAGTACACATCTTGACCCCCTTAATCTCTAGTGATATACTCTATGTGGGTTAGTAGCAAAGGCCCAATACAAGATGGGTGTCCCAACAGCAAGAAGCTCTACTTGATGTAGAGTTAGATAAGCAGCCTCTTCTTGATCACCCTCAGGATGTTCTGACCCATCCTGAGGTGCAGAGGTGGATGCCTTGGACTTCTTCTTCTTCTACTACTTGTCCCTCCTTCTGGCCATCCTCTTCCTTTTTCTGTATTTTAACTAAGAAGGTTGGTCTGATACCAATTGTAGGACCGGTGAAGGGGAGCAATGCAACGGTTTCACAATTGATGGAGAGACTAGAATACTTAATAGATTAAATAGGGAACCAGCTAAAATGAAACAAAGAACAAATGTAAAGAACATAATAAGAACACAAGTAACTGGTTTTCAAGAATAATGTATATTGCTCTCAAATGTTTTACAAATATTTTAAAGCTTAGTCCTAAGGACTGGTACCTAAGATACTTTATACTACATCCTACAGCCGGCCATACTTTGAATGCCAGCCGGAACACTAATCTAGACAACAAGATCAATGTAATGCCAAATGGCAGATTGCCTTTTGACTAGTGATTATGACATGCCATAGCTCACATCCTTATCTATTACAAAAAGGATAAAAGTACAAAGTAGAAAGTTGTAGACTCTAATGCCTTAATCTATAGTTGACAAAAGTATAGACTTATCACCAACTTATATAAGTTGGTGAGTCTTCAAAGATGGCAGCAGAAATTGGTTTAGCTTTTGTCAACAGCATGTCAGAGAAACCATGTTTTCTCTGTTTTTAGAAGAAATCAGTCTCTTGCCTTTGAAAGACTTTGTCTTGAATCTTCAGAAGACTTGATCTTTGGCTTCGGAATAAATGGTCTTTTGTCTTCGAAAGATTTGATACTTAGTGAATTTCATTGTGTTGTGTCAAATCTTCCGAAGTAACTTCCTTTGTACTTCAATTGTGCATGCTGAGAGAACTTTGGTTGCACCAACCACAAAGTATAACTCTTACAAACTCCCTCTAGGCTGATGCTACAAAAACTAGAGGATAACAGTGAGTCTTGATCTTCATCTGTTGACAATCCTCATTAAAAACATGACCATTCCCTTCTTCATTAGTTGGTCAGGTTTCCTCAAACTCTCAAAGTATCTTCTCATGTCATAGAGATCATGTAGAGTAAGGTCAAGCATGTTTTACCAGAAGTACACATCTTGACCCCCTTGATCTCTAGTGATATACTCTATCTGGGTTACTTGGAAAGGCTCAAGACAAGATGGGTCTCTCAGCTGCAAGAGGCTCTACTTGAATTAGACTTTGATAAGCAGCCTTTTCTTGATCACGCTTAGGATGTTCTAACCTATCCTGGGGTGTAGAGGTGCATGCCTTGGACTTCTTCTTCTTCTTATTCTTCTTGTCCCTCCTTATCGCCATGCTCTTCCTTTTTTTGTATTTTAACTAAGAAGTTTGCTCTGATACCAATTGCAAGACCGGTGAAGGGGAGCAATGCAACAGTTTCCTAATGGATGGAGAGACTAGAACACATAACAGATCAAATAGGGAACCAGCTCAAGTGAAACAAAGAACAAATGTAAAGAACACAATAAGAACACAAGTAATTGGTTTTCAAGAATAAAGTATATTGCTTTCAAATGTTTCAAAGCTTAGTCCTAAGGACTGGTACCTGAGATACTTTATACTACATCTTACAGCCGGTCATACTTTGAAGGCCAGCTGGAACACTAATCTAGACAACAAGATCAATGTAAAGTTAAAAGACAGATTGCCTTTTGACTAGTGATTATGATATGCCAGAGCTCACATCCTTATCTATTACAAAAAGGATAAAAGTACAAAGTAGAAAGTTATAGACTCTAAGACCTTAATCTATAATTGACAAAAGTATGGACTTATCACCAACTTATATAAGTTCGTGAGTCTTCAGAGATGGTAGCAGAAAGTGGTTCAACTTTTGTTAAAAGCATGTCAGAGAAAGCATGTTTTCTCTATTTTTGGAAGAAATCAGTCTCTTGACTTCGAAAGACTTTGTCTTGAATCTTTAGAAGACTTCATCTTTGGCTTCGGAAGAAATGGTCTTTTGGCTTCGAAGATTTGATACTTAGTGAATTTCATTGTGTTGTGTCAAATCTTTTGAAGTAACTTCCTTTGTACTTTAGTTGTGCATACTGAGAGAACTTTGGTTTCATGAACCTCTAAGTATAACTCTTACAAACCCCCCCTAGGCTGATGCTACCAAAACTAGAGGATAACTTTGAGTCTAGATCTTCATTTGTTGACAGTCCTCATAAAAAACAAGACCATTCCCTTATTCATTAGTTAGTCAGGATTCCACAAAATCTCAAAGTATCTTCTCATGTCATAGAGATCATGTAGAGGAAGGTCAAGCATGTTTTACCAGAAGTACACATCTTGACCCCCTTGATCTCTAGTGATATACTCTGTCTGGGTTAGTAGCAAAGGCCCAAGATAAGATGGGTCTCTTAGAAGCAAGAGGCTCTACATGAGTTAGGGTTGGATAAGCAGCCTCTTCTTGATTATGCTTAGGATGTTCTGACCCATCCTAGGGTGCAGAGGTGGATGCCTTGGACTTTTTCGTCTTCTTGTTGTCCCTCCTTATGGCCATCCTCTTCCTTTTTCTATATTTTAACTAAGAAGTTTGCTCAGATACCAATTGTAGGACCGGTGAAGGGGACCAATGCAATAGTTTCCCAATGGATGGAAAGACTTGAACACTTAACAGATCAAATAGGGAACCAGTTTAAGTAAAATAAAGAACATATGTAAAGAACACAATAAGAACACAAGTAATTAGTTTTCAAGAATAAAGTATAATGCTCTTAAATGTTTTACAAATGTTTCAAAGGTTAGTCCTAAGGACTGGTACCTGACATACTTTATACTAAATCCTACAGCCGGCCATACTTTGAAGGCCAGCTGGAACACTAATCTAGACAACAAGATCAATGTAAAGTTAAAAGGCAGATTGCCTTTTGACTAGTGATTATGACATGCCATACCTCACATCCTTATCTATTACAAAAAGGATAAAAGTACAAAGTAGAAAGTTACAGACTCTAAGGCCTCTATCTACAATTGGCAAAAGTATGGACTTATCACCAATTATATAAATTGGTTAGTCTTCAGAGATTGTAGCGGAAAGTGGTTCAGCTTTTGTTAACAGCATGTCAGAGAAAGCATGTTTCTCTATTTTCAGAAGGAATCAGTCTCTTGGCTTTAGAAGACTTTGTCTTGTATCTTTAGAAGACTTCATCTTTGGCTTCGGAAGAAATGGTCTCTTGGCTTCAGTAGATTTAACACTTACTGAATTTCATTGTGTTGTATCAAATCTTCCAAAGTAACTTCCTTTGTACTTAAGTTGTCCATGTTAAGAGAACTTTGGTTGCATCAACCTCTAGGCATAACTCTTACAAACTCCCCCTAGGCTGATGCTATCAAAACTAGAGGATAACTTTGGGTCTTGATCTTCATCTGTTGACAGTCCTAATAAAAAACAATACCATTCCCTTCTTCATCAGTTGGTCAGGATTCCTCAGACTCTCAAAGTATCTTCTCATGTCATTGAGATCATGTAGAGGAAGGTCAAGCATGTTTTACTAGAAGTACACATCTTGACCCCCATGATCTCTAGTGATGTACTCTATCTGGGTTAATAGCAAAGGCACAAGACAAGATGGGTCTCTTAGCAGCAAGAGACTCTACTTGAATTAGAGTTGGATAAGCAACCTCTTCTTGATCACCCGTAGGATGTTTTGACCCATCCTGCGATGCAGAGGTGGATCCTTGAACTCTTCTTCTTCTTCTTCAGATCCTTATCTATTACAAAAAGGATGCAAGTACAAAGTAGAAAGTTATAGACTCTAAGACCATAATCTATAATTGACAAAAGTATGGACTTATCACCAACTTATATAAAAGTTAGTGAGTCTATAGAGATGGAAGCAGAAAGTGGTTCAACTTTATCTAAAAGCATGTTATATCTATTTTTGGAAAAAATCAGTCTCTTGACTTTATTAGACTTTGCCTTGAATCTTCAGAAGACTTCATTTTCGGCTTTGGAAGAGATGTTCTTTTGGCTTCGAAGATTTGATACTTAGTAAGTTTCATTATGTTCTATCAAATCTTTCAAAGTAACTTCCTTTGTACTTCAGTTGTGCATGCTGAGAGAACTTTAAGCTAGAGTCTTGATCTTCATCTGTTGATAGTCCTCATCAAAATTAAGACCATTCCCTTTTTCATCAGTTGGTCAGGATTCGTCAGACTCTTAAAGTATCTTCTCATGTCATAGAGATCATGTAGAGGAAGGTCAAGCACGTTTTACCATAAGTACACATCTTGATCCCATTGATCTCTAGTAATATACATTGTCTGGGTTAGTAGCAAAGGCCCAAGACAAGATGGGTCTCTTAGTAGTAAGATGCTCTACTTGAATTAGAGTTGGATAAGCAGCCTCTTCTTGATCACCCTTAGGATGTTCTAAATGATCCTGAGGTACAGTGGTGGATGCCTTTGACTTCTAATTCTTCTTGTCCCTCCTTATGACCATCCTCTTTCTTTTTCAATATTTTAACTAAGAAGGTTGCTCTAATACCAATTACAGGCCGTGAAGGAGAGCAATGCAACTGTTTCACAATGGATAGAGAGACTAGAACACTTAACAGATCAAATAGGGAACCAACTAAAGTGAAACAAAGAACAAATGTAAAGAACACAATAAGAACACAAGTAATTGGTTTTCAAGAATAACGTATATTGCTCTCAAATGTTTAACAAATGTTTCAAAGCATAGTCCTAAGGACTGGTACCTGAGATACCTTACACTACATCCTACAACCGGCCATACTTTGAAGGCTAGCTGGAACACTAATTGATGAAATCCAAACAAGCTAATTATGAACTTAAGAACAAGAACATGATGGATTCCCCCATGGATCTTTTCAAATCACTTAACAAATATACCAACAGATTGTTATATTGTATTCAACAATCAATAATTATGGTGCGGAAACCCATGATTAATGATATGATATCAGTGTGTGTGTGTGTGTTTGTTTGTGTGTATGATTGTATGATTACTAGTGATTGAATGCTCAGAAGAATGTCAAAATGCTTGTTTGTATTGATTGTTCGAAAGCTTACAAAGGATTAGGGTATTATGCTATTTATAGCCTATATAGATAGTTATCTACCATTACAAAAATACGCTTATGTAAATGAAAATTACATAATAATCCTAAGTCTAAGTCGACCGCTGTGGATGAATGACTGTCCGCTGTGCATTATCAATCATCTTCTGTGAATGTTTAATAAGTTATCCACTATGTCTTGGATGCTGTCCGTTATGAATACTTGCCAATTGTTGTTCTCTCCTCAACATGGCTAAATGAAGTTTGTCTTCTATGTCTGCTTTTAACCTTAGTTCATGATGTTGTTTGTTCATGTATGCTCTCATAATATGATAGGAATCTGCTCCCCTAGGATTGTTAGTGTGATTGACCATTCTTAATTGTATCAGGTCCAATCTATCTTCATAGCTCAAAGATGCCAGTTGGATTTGTATGATAAGTACTGGACAAGGCCAGATACTTTCTTAATCAGAACAGCATCCCAGATCTCATCATATTTCCAAGCTACTATCTCTCGTTCATCAGTTCAGGCTGTGAGAGTGATTTTGTCATATATGTTGACAAAATTTGTTTTCTCATTAATCATCTCTCTAACCTCATTTCCTTCAGGCCATAGCCTGTGAGGCATGAACTGTCTTGGTTCTTTTATTAGATGAAGCTCAGGTGAAGCTTGATGATATATGGATAGAAAAGAAGCAGGATGAGGTCTAAAGATCTATGGCTTCAATGCATTTACAAGCATGTTCTTGTAGATCTCTTTAGCCATTTCTTTCATTTGAGATAGAGATCTACCTGCATATGACCTATAGGGCACACTTGTGTGACTCAACCAGCTTTTAACATAGGAGTAGGTCATCTTCTCTATCTAAGGAACCTTTGGTAAATTCTTTTAAAGTTCTTTTTGATCTTTGATTTCCTTGTACCTTTTGTATGTTTGCTCTTTTTCATTCTTCGTGACATCTTGAAAGTCTTTGAGCAAGTCTTTGACCTCTGAAAGGTTAAGGTGCATAAATGAGTCATCAAATCCTCTTGCTGCAAGTTATATACCCATAAGGGTTTCAGGATCATTAGGCAACAAATTCTAAATGTTCTACATATCCTCGTCATTATCCCTTTCCTCATCTTCTTCATCAGAATCACTAAGAATGATAATAAGATCTTGTTGTGGGTCTTTTGTTTGATCTATCTTACCTTCTTCAGGAACAGCAACCTCAAATGTTTTTTATTTTGGTTCATCTTCATCCAATGGCTCAGTTTTAACTTTCAATAAAGGTAGAGAATCAGGTTCATCTACTTCTTAAACTTTTTGTTTTCCCTTTCTCAAAGAGGCTAGGTACAATCTTTTTCTTTTTCTTTCATAAGTTTTTAAAGGAGGCTGTGAAGATGATGCTTGGTCTTTGGATAATTTAGTTTGCACTTTCAAAGATTCAGCAAATTGTTTAATTAGATCCTTTTGCTTCTCAGAGAGTGGATTCATAGGAATAATGTCTGTTTGAGCTGATTGGGTGTCTGGTGTATGAACATGCTGTCCGAGGATGGGTGAATAGTGGACGTTCTTAAATGGGTTTACCTCTCTAAATAGTTGATCCATTGAGTACGTCTCTTCAGGGATAATGATTGCTTGTTCTGTTTCCCTTGTGCTGATTTCTTCAGCTTGAGACATGATTTGTTCTTTAAAGTCATCACTCAGGTTTTTTCTTGACCTTTTGAATGTTCTTCCTCATTCAGTTGAGTGTCTTTGTGTTCCAATTCTCTATTCAGCCTTTTAATCTCTTCAGATTGAGCATATATCATCTTTTTCAGCTCATCTATTTCAGAATCTTTTAACTCTATTTGTTCTGTCAAGTAGACAATATCTAGTCTTGCACTACTGAGGTCTTGTTCTTTCATCTTGACCTCTACCATAGATATGATGCTTCCAAATATTCTAATTTATATACTACACAAGTGTAAATATTTGGAAACCCAATTTCCAAATATTCTAAGTGTTAATATTTATTTATATGATCATATCATAAAACAAATATCTTTGGTGTTTGTCTAGCTCGTTATTGGGTATGACTTGACTTGGATCATGACATACTAGCCACATCAATTCAATATGTATTTTGGGAAGATCATTTCCATCAATGAACTATGGATACAACAACTTGTTAATCATTCATTTGCTCCAAATGAGCATGAGTCCAGAATTGGTCTATATGATCCTCATAGATCTTTGGTGTTGCTGTCATAGCATGAAGACATCTAGTTTGTCTGATAGCTTGTATGATATCTTTGTAGTTCTCAGCCTTTGGTGATTTAGGGTTGAGGAAAGCATAAAGATTATGATATCTGACAAACACTAGGTTTGCCATATCTGCAATGAAAAAGATTGTTTTTAGTATCTTGTATGTTAATTATGTGTGATGATGAATATGATGAAATGTTGATCAGTGTTCACTGAGTTGATATGTTTGTAATGAAATGATGTCATATGTATGCTTAATACTTGTGACTTGTTTGAAGTGTATGTTTGATTGGTATTAACAACTAAATTAGTTTGACTTATCCAAAGTCAACTGCTTGGTAAATTTTTGGTCATGAAAATCTTGTTTGATTCAATTTGTTTCGATCCAAATTGTTTGGATTGTGTTTGACTCACAATAGTTAGTTGTTTTGTTCAAATCATACAATGATTATGTCTCATAACAACTTGTTTATGAATTTCAGTTTGACTTTTAAAGTCAAAACAGACCATTTAATGCATATTGAATGAATATGCATTTAATGATTGTATGATCAATGCCATGCCATATTAACTGATTTTACATGTTAGTTACTAACTTCTGAACATGTTTACCAAGTTATAACATATTACAAGTCATTTTAAAAATTTTCAAAGATCAAACTTCAGTTTTTGTATGATTTTGGCATGAACATCATGACTGTTCATGAACCCGATGAACACTTAATCAAATTGCATCAAACCAACAATCATTACACATTCAGCTAAGGTCATATAACATATATTCAGTGTTTGATTTAGTTTAAAACATCAAAAGATTCATGTTTTGATTTCGGTTCAATGTTCTACTTAGGTCTAGCAATGTTCGAATCAAAATCATTGAACAAGATGTTTTAATGAGTGTTTGGTGATTAGAATAATATTCTTATACCAATTTAATTATGAATCAGAAGAGAAATCAAATAGATTTTAGGTTTTGGATGATCAAGGGTTTAAGGGTTTATACGCTGTAAAATACATATGCTATGTGTGAACAGTGCATCCGCTGTACAAATTTAAACTATATGCTGTAGACCCTTTGACTGTTTGACTTATATTCACAGCAGATGAACATTTGTTCATGCGCTGTGCACACTTGTGTGATTAAAAATTTACAACGGATGACTAGAAAGTCATATGTTGTGTGTTGTTCACTATTCATAAAGCGGATGAACATTTGTTCATGTGCTGTATAAACTTTGTTTGTTTGTTTGGTTATACACAGCACATAAGTCTTTTTTCATGTGCTGTGCACACTTTTGTTTGTTCAAGAGATATTCACACCGGATGACTTATTATCATGCGCTGTGAACACTTGATGATGATGTGCAGTGTATGTTTACATGTGTACATAAGGTGTGTACACTTGTACAGATTCAACAACGGATGACTAAAGTTAGTCATGCGCTGTGTAAACTAACACGGTATTCACAGCGGATGCCTTACCAACATCATGCGCTGTGAACACATGTATGTTCGTTAGCGCATAGCGGAAGTATGTTTGTTTGTCCGCTATATACACTTGGTGTATTTTGCATGTTTTGATTGTTACTGTAGCTACACGAATGTACATTTGTATGTTCGCTGTTATAACAGTTGTCAAAAATTTTAAATTTTGTTTGTTTTGAAAATTTTTGCTCAACAGTTTGATGGAAATTATCAAACTCTTTATAAAAGGCCAAAAATTTGAATATGTTTGATGGAAATTATCAAAGTCTAATCTGATTGTTTGTATGATAAAATTTTAGAAAGATATCACTTTATCTGACTAATAAATAAATTATTTTCATGTTTGGACATGAATCATTTGCACATAACATGAGATCATACTAGTCTTAAGTTCTCACTGAGTTGTTTGGATGATTTTGAGAATAAACATAGACTACTTAAACTCATGCAAGGTATTAAGGATTGATTTAAACAGTAAGTGATTATCATATTTTAGGTGTATCAACATGATTTGTACGTACCCCACATCTGATTGTATATTAAGATCAGTCCTCCTCAAGATATGCTAGAAAGCACATTCAATACTTATGACCTAGCTACATAGGAGTATAAATGCTCAATTTGATCCATATTGTTTAATCCACATTGGGCTCTTTTTCACTTCAATTTGGAAGGTGATCCTCTTTGGAATTCTTTTGATGGTTATGCATGATTCAAAATTGTTTGTTAATTAGAAAACATGAATGTTTGTTTGATATCTTGATTTTGAAAGATGCTTGCTATGATGTTAAACTTGGACATTGACAAAATCAAGCTTGTTTGAAACTAATGTTTTGAAAACATTACTTGTTTGGTTCATAGTTGATCATACCATGTGATTGAACGAGAAATTCAAATCTTGTTGAATCAAATTGATTGTCTATATGGACTTTGATAAACTTTATCATACCCTTTTCTGAGTAATCTCTCAAAAACTGATATCTGATATCTATGTGTTTTGTTATTGAATGTTGAACTGGATTGTCAGTGATAAACATGAAAGCAGAATTGTCAATGTGTATTGGTGTTTTAAGAAAATTAAAGCCATAATCAAGCATTTGGTTTTGAATCCAAAGCACTTGAGAACAGCATGCAAAAACAGCTATGTATTCTGCTTCAGCCGTTGACATAGTGACATTTTTTGGTTTCTTGTACTACTAGGAGATCAATCTTGATCCATGAAACTGACAACCTCCAGTAGTGGATTTTCTATTGCTGTTGCATCCAACGTAATCACTGTGTATGTATGCATATAAAGAGAAATCTCCATCTTTTGGATACCATAGGCCAAGTGCTGGTTTGCCTTTTAAGTATCTGAAGATTCTCTTTACAACATTTATGTGTGATTCTTTTGGATCTTATTAGTATCCGGCACATATGCAAACTACATACATGATGTCTGGTCTGGCTGCTGTTAGGTACATCAGAGAGCATATCATTGATCTGTAAAGCTTTTAAGCAACTGATGTTCCTTCTGGATCAGGGCCAAATGTTAATCTAGTTGCAAATGGTTTTTTTCTCGATGTGCAATCAGACATGTTGTATTTATTTAATATCTAATTCACATACTTGCTCCGATTGATAAAAATTCATTCGGCAGATTGTTGAACTTGAAGACCAAGGAAGAAGGTAAGTTCTCCCATTGAACTCATTTGGAATTTTTATTGCATAAGAGTCTTAAACTCTCTGCAAATTTGGATGTTGGTGGAGCCAAAGATTTTGTCATCCACATAGACTTGAACCACTAACAAGTCTTGTTCTTTTCTCTTTAAGAAAAATGTCTAATCTATTTTCCCTCAGGTGTACCCATTATGTAGAAGAAACTTAAATAAGGTATCATACCACTTCCTAGGTGCTTGATGAAGACCGTACAGAGCTTTATCTAACTTGAAGATTCTATGAGGGAATTCTGGGTCTTCAATCCCTGGTGGTTGAGCAACATGTACCTCTTCCTCTATCTTTCCAAAGAGGAATGCACACTTGACATCCCTTTGGAAGACAGTGAAGTTTTTGGATGAGGCATATGCAAGGAACACTCGGATAGCTTCTAGTCTAGCTACTGGAGCAAAGTCATCATCATAATCAATGCCTTCCTCTTGAGTATATCCTTGGACAATTAGCCTTGCTTTATTTCTCATGACAATCCCTCTGTCATCTGCTTTGTCAATCTGGTATTGAGGTCACCTATGATGTTTTCTAAAGGATGATCTCTGTGAACTTTGGTTGAAACAAGATTGGTGATTATTTGGTTAGGTGTTGATGGATGAGCAAGGGTACTTGTTGTTGTTTGATTATATAGCTATGAGGGTTCATTGAATGTTTGTGGTGAATCATGAAAGAGATCTAAGTTTTTGTTGGACCAAAAGAACCAATGAGCCTGATCAGAAAAACCTTTAAGTCCCACAGACATTACAACAACTGAAGTAGTCTGCAACAGCTGAAGACATCAACTGATAACAAGGTCTGAAGAAAAAGTCTGAAGTGAAAGAGCTGAAGATAAAGTCTGAAGTGAAAAAGCTGAAGACAAAGTCTGAAGCTAAAGAACTGAAGACAAAGTCTGAAGACAAAAGCTGAAGACAAAGACTGAAGAACAAGTTTCAGATGTTGTCACAACAGCTGAAGAAGACCTCTTCAGTAGTTGTGATGGTTTCCTTTTAGTAGTTATATTTTCCTTTCAGTTCTTTTGCAATCAGTAGTTTTATGTTTCTTGTAATCAGTACTTGTAGTTTCAGTAGTTTTAGTTTCATCTTGTACTTTGCATACTCTGAGATGTTCTCAGTTGTTGTGAACATTCTCAGTAGTTTGCTTACTTTCAGTTGTTTGTAATAATTCTGTTAGAAGTCACTATCAAGTGACATCAGCAGACGTCACATTCCTTTATATAAGGAATGTTGACCTAATTGTAAGGTGTGGCTTTGCGATGCTCTGCGAAGCTTAGCGGCCGCCATACCGAAGCATTTGTGCATGAATGATATTATCCCTTTTGTAGAAAACCCTCTTTCTCTATAACCGTGTACTATTCCATTGAATATCTATTGTGTTCTTGCTATATTTGTCTAATTCTTGTTCTAATTCCGCTGCGATTCAACTCTAATTGATCAAACTTAGATCACTGATCCTGACAGTTTTCATCTTCATGATATGTATCAAGTAATGAATGATAATCATCATCTTCTTCAACTGTGGCTGGTTGATGTGACTTTGATTGGTTATTAGGTTGTGATTGGGTGGTCATAGGTGTTGATGAAGATGGTGTGTCTGATGATGTTCCTTTTGATGTGTTTGTTTGTTTTAGAGGAGTTAAAACTATGGTACTGGAAGGAGTGATGTTTGTTCTCCTTGGACGATCAGTAGTTAATTGAACATCAATGGTTGTTGGTGAAACCATTGGATACTCATTGTCATCCTTAGTACACGTAACATCAATGTAAGATGTATCAAATGATTTTGCTAATGAGTCAATATCAAACAACCAGTCTGATCCAATGACTTTCTTAGTGAACGAATGTTCATTAAAAACATCTGTTGTTTCTTCCACTATGTTCAGTCTTGGATTGTATACTTGATAAGCTTTTGAGCTTCCAGAGTATCCAACAACAAATCCATCATCTGATTTTGGAGCAAACTTAGATAATTATTCTCTGGGTTTTATTATTGAAACAGAACATCCAAAAGCTTTAATGAAAGGTTTTCTTTTAAACAATAATTCATATGGAGTTTAGGAATGTTCTTTGATTATTAGTGTTCTATTTTGAATGTAGCAAGCTATGTTGATTGCTTCAGTCCAAAAGGATATGGGTAATAGAGAGTCAGCTAGCATAGATCTAGCAGCTTCTATTAATGTTCTGTTCCTCCTTTTAATAACTCCATTTTGTTGAGGAGTCCTTGCTAAATTGAATTGATGACTAATTCCTTTCTCTGCACAGAAAGAATAAATAGAGTCATTTTTAAATTCAGTACCATTATCACTTCTTAAAGATTTAACTTTAAGATTCAAGTGATTCTTAATTTTAGTGATAAAGGATTTGATGATTTCTGATGTTTTTGACTTGTGTAGTAGAAAGAAAACCCATGTGAATCTTGAGTAATCATCTACTATAACAAGACAGTATTGGTTCTTTCCTATTCTTAGGATGTTTGTTGGGCCAAAAAGGTCCATCTGAAGCAATTTGAGTGGTGTGTTGTTAGAGTTTACCAATTTAGACTTATGAGACACTCTATGTTGTTTGCCTTTCAGGAATGCAGTGTAGTGGTCTGTACAAAAAAATTCTTTTAGTGGTAAACCTATTACTAAGTCACCTTTTATAAGTTGATTCATTCTGTTAGAATTTGAGTGTCCCAAATGTCTGTGCTCTAATTAGAAAACATCTTCAGATGGATTTGATAGGGACATGTTTCAGGGGTTGATGCTGAAAGAGTGTTCATATCAACAATGTATGTGTTGTTATGACGGGGTGTGTAAGGCCCCGTTCCCGGGACGCTTACAATTGGTCAATCATTGCATAAAATACTTAAAATACATCATTTTGCAGTCGAAATACATCTTTTCATTAATAAATTAAATTGTGTCAAATCATCAGATCATTTCGTTTACATCTCAAAAATTGTATTAATACAATATCTTTCTCAAAAATATGGATACCAGACTCGAATCATCCCCAGTAGCTTATGCATCCATGCCTGCACCTCCTCAGCATCAACAGTTACCTGCTAACGGATATGCATATAAAAAGTCAGCATTGCTGAGTGAGTTCTAGTTTATAATAAAATGCATTGCTTTCGTAAGAACATATCCTTACTTTCAAACGTGATCATACATCATACATACATTTTGATAATAATTATTTATTATCTTTCATCATCGTTCATCATCATTCGTTTCGTTCGTTAACATCTTTCATCTTTATATATAAATCCTGCCACATGCAATACCCCCACGTCATACCGAAGCTGGTATTGTGCTGGGTTTATAAATAAACCCCCACGTCATGCCGAAGCTGACACAGTACCAGGGTACGCGACAAGGATCCCATCACATCTTGGTCAATCTTAAGTATTGGACCCCTGAAGCACATCCTCATGGGCTAGCTAAGCCGCACCTCAGAAGATTTCTCCTAAGCTTCGTAAGATTTCTTCCCAAGCTTTGGAAGATTTCTTCCTTGGCTTCGGAAGAATTCCCCTTGACTTCGGAAGAATTCCCACACTTTGCCAAAGTCCACAGCGGACGACCAACGTCCACAGCGCATGAATGAAACACGAAGTATGCCCACAGCAGATGACTAAAACATTCTTAAGTATCCACAGCGGACAACCAAGTCCACAACGGACAAAAGATAACCTCTAAGTGTCCATAGCGGACATGCAAAGTCCACAGCGGACAGTCTAACTGACTAAGTGTCTACAACGGACACCTTATCCATGCTCAAGTGTCCACAGCAGACACCAAGTCCAACACCTGCGATTCAACTTATGCAGTTTCTAGTCCCAAACATCGCTTCTAATCATATACTTAGCATAGATCTACCAGTCACATGCTTAACATCACAAACAACCACACACAACATCACAGAAATCATTTAAAACATACATCTTTCATAAACAGTTGTACATTCATGGAAAACCATAGTATGTTTTATAAAACAACAGTATGATATACATATCAGCCCCAAACAAGTAGAAAACATGTAAAAGTGGAGATCTAGAACTCACCTCTAACAACTTTCAAGTAAAACACCACCAACCCGAGAGCAACCTGGAGTTCTAGCACATTTCTGAAGATTTCTTCTACTTTCTCTCACTAAAATCGGATGAGAGCTTCTTTTTCCTCACTCTAGCCAAAAGTTATGCATGAGAGAAGGGGTATGGCGGCCATACCACCTTTTTGAACCTATTATGGGCAGCTTTGACCTTTGCACATCTTTAACCCCTTGCTTTGAAATAGTTCCCTTTTCTCCTTTATCTTTTCTTTTCTTTTTTTCTTTTCTTTTCTCTCTCTCTCTTTTTTTAAAAATTCCTGGGTGTTACAGGGTGTTTTAAAAAGGATACAATCTTCAGGTATTTAAAAACCCGTCTTGAGGATGTAACAGTTGTTGGAGTGAAATAAGGTGGCATATCCTTTATCACAGATTTGGGATACGCTGAGAAGATGGAACTGGAGGTTAGAGCAGTAGTTGACATTTTCAAAGCTCATCAACCCATTTGATACCGTTCCTTCACCAGTTATCTTTCCACCTATCTTATCTCCTCCAAAGGCTACATTTCCTACATGTTTGCATTTAAAATCCCGAAGGAGGGAACAATTACCAGTCATGTGTCAGGAACATCCACTGTCAACATACCAGATGTTGTCATGCCTTCTCTGATGTCCCTGTAAAACCAAAGAAATCAGCTAGATGGTAAAACCCAAGCCAAGATGGACTTGGGTTTTTTGTCTTTTTCCATAATGCATATTTCTTCTAATGTGGCATTGTCTGATGGTTTAGGAATTCTAGGCACACTAGATTTCCTTTGAATGTTTTTAGCTCTATCAGGAGAAGTGTTTTGAGCTCTTCTCCTTTGAGTGCTATTGTCTGATAGTTGTCTGTTCTGAGACTTATGTCTCCTGTTTGGTTGTTTAAAGTTGTCATAAAAAGTTTTATTATTATTTAAAACAACTTTTTGATAAGGATTTTTTCGTGGTACTCCTCCTTTGTTCTTATTAGAAACAACTATATGTTTCTTAGTTGATTTCTTAACTTGAGGCTGTTTGTTTTGCTTCTTGTTTTTCTTATTGAAAAAGCAGTTAGCAGTGTTGTGATTGTTTATTTCACAAATTCAATAATAATTGTGAAAATGGCAAGATTCAGTATTGTGATTGTTAATGTTACAGTACTTGCAATATTCACCATATTTGCATTTTTCTGTGGTGTGAGTGTATTGATCACACCACTCGTAGTATGGTAAATTTGCATTGTCTTGTTTGTTAATAACTTTTGATTCTAAAGGTACATCAAAAGTTACTGTTATTTGTTTTGGCTGAATGGGAGCTTTGCCTTTTTCTTTGTATGTTTGTTTGCGAGAGGCAGTGGAAGATCCCGTTTTTCATCCACCAGAGCAGATGTCAAAACCTTGTGTCTACTTTATTTGTTTGGTTGGTGTATCAACCACACTTGAAACTTTTGTAGTTTCAGTAATTGGTTGATCTGATTCATCATCCAAAAGATCAACACCATCTTCTAGTTTTTTGTTCATCAAACTCATTATTTTCTCCTTGATAAAATTCAGTTGATTTTATTTGTGAAGGTGCTTGAATCTTAACAAATTTTATCAAAGGTGTTTTTGATATTAATGATGATTTTGATGATGATGATGATGATGATTGTTTTGAGTCATCAGTCCTGTCATGTAGGTCAAGAGACTCACCCTGTTTGTTGGTCATGGAATCAGGTAGTAGAAGGTAATTGTAATTATAAGGTGGGTTGACCTTATTATATCCTAAAACTGAAGGGTCTTTAAATGCTCTTTGGTGAGCAAGAAGTTCTTCAAACTTCTTGTTGCTCACCTGAAATTTCTGAAGTTTCACTTCAGTTTCAGCCTGTAATGTTTTTGACTGAGTCAATGATTCAGAGACTTGCTCTACTTGAGCTGCAACTGTAATGAAGGAGTTTTAGTCCCATATTGTTTTTGTTCTGATTTTAAACTTTCATTTAAAATGTTTGTTTCAATTACTTTCTTGGAAAGTTTGTCTGCATGTTCTCTGTATCTATTCACTTCGTCAATGCATGCTTTTGTATAGAGGTTTTCCCTTACCTCTTTTAGGATGTTTGAAATCTTATCTTCTATGTTTACCATGAGGGCATGATCAGGAGGTCGGATCTCAGCCTCGTACATACTCAAATCACACTCACCATCTTGTTTGATAATCATTGCAGATGATTTTGAGTGTTGATTTGGGCTCTCCTATGTGATTTGAGGTTGGGTTGGTGCAGTAGGAATACTGATAGGAGATGGGAATTGTCTGTTTGAGTGATAATTGCTTGATGTTTGAGTGTGGTTGTTGTTTCTATCAACTCTAGGTTGTTGGCATTCTCTGGATAAGTGTCCATAGAGTTGGTAGTTATAGCATCTCACTTTTGTCTTATCAAAACCAATTTTGGTTTTCTTATCCATGCTTAACCCTCTGTTCCTTTGTAGGAACTTCTTGGATCTGTATGCAATCATTGCTATTGACCATTGAAGATCTATTTCTTCAACCATATCAGGAGGCAATTCATCCAAGTCTTGCTGCATGATCTATGATGGTGTGAGGTTAGCTCCTAGGTAGGCTTCAAAGCTTGTTAAAAAGGCTACAAAAGCTTCCTTTTGCTCCTCACTTTGCAATATGATTGTTAATGCATCCATTGGTTTCTTAAATTTGTGAATGTTTTGAATCTTTGCTGGGTGTTGTTTGCTAGAGCTGGAAGTGTGAGGATGTTGTTTTCTTTAGAGTGTTGCTTCATGGGAAGCATGAACACCAGTCTTGTTAGACTTTTGTTTGTTGTTGGATGATTCAGGAGCAGAGAAGAAGGAAGTTTCACTTGAATCCAGAAATTCTTCATCTTCATCTTCACCAGTGCAGGTCAAGAATGCACTATCTGTTTGTTGAAGTTCCTTAAACTTGTATGATTCCACATGTCTGATTGTACTGTTATTCCTGCACCTTTCACCTAGTTCTAGTGACTCTACTTTGGCCAATAGCGCATCTAGAGATAATGCTTCAAGATCCAATGTTGCTTTCATGAGAGAAACTGACTGAGTCCAGCTCTCTGGCAGTGTGTGCAACATCTTTTTGTTGATCTCCACAGATTCATATTTGAGACCCTAGACTATCATCTCATTAACAAGTTGAATAAATCTATGAAGCTATTATGGTATGGATTCTCCTTAAACATGGTGGAAAGTTTCATATTGGGTCCTTAATTTTTCCTTTTTGATTTCCCTTATCTCCTCACTTCCTTCACACATGGTGTGAAGTACCTTCCAGAGTTCATGAGCTATTTTGAAATTTTCAACCCTTATCAAAATTTCAAATGGCAGGGTCATTGCCAATATGTTGTATGCTTTTATGTCTATTTGGACCTTCTTGAGGTTATCACCAGGTACACTTTTTATGCTTACTGGTTTTTGTATGTTATAGTCTGGCCCAAGAGTTAATGGAATGTATGGTCCCTCGATTATGGATGTCCATAGATCCGGGTCTTGGAAAATAAACCAATTTCTGAACATAATTTTCCATTGTTTGAAATCTGCTTTATTCTTGAGTCTTAGTGGTTTGAGACCACTGTTTGATCCTGAAATTTCATCAGACATCTTTTTTAAATTTCAAAATTGATTTAACTTAAACAGTTAAGTTTAAAATTTGTTTATTGATTTAGCATGGTACTAAATTGAATTTATCCTAAGGTCACTAGAATTTGTTTGTTAATGATGTTACTTGTTAATTTGATTTACCGAGTAAAAGGAATTAATTAATTTTAATTAATTAATGTCCTAGGTAGAGTCACTGTTAAGTCTCGGTTATCAAAGGGAATATTCTGTTTGAGGAATGTCAATCAGTCAAAATCCTTTAATGATGTCAGTCAATAAAAGTCAAAACCCTAAAAACAAATATTTTGTTTTAAAAAGTTAAAAGAAGATTATGTTTCTTCTTCGAGTTTGATGATGAACCAACACAATCACTGGAGATTATGAAGGTTTGTGGGTGAACAAAAACTAGGGTTTATCCTAGGGTTTGTTGGCGGCTGTAATAACTTCAACAAAACAACAATCGGTTTGTTGTTTAAAGATGATAAATCACCTGATTTGAGTATTGGACAACTCAAATATGATGTTTAAATACAATGAATGGATTCAATGTATTAATGTTGGACCGTAAAAGGATCATACATGCCAATTCAAGAGATGGTTGAAGGTTGTTCTGGTTGGAAATCCCACAAGTCCAAGAAGTAATGCGGGTGGAGAATACAGAAGAATGAAGACAAGTGTCGGCTATCCGCATTAGTTAATGCGGATGAGCAAAGAACAAATATGGTCAAGTATTTTTTTCATCTGCATTAACTAATACGGATAGGTAAAACAAATACGGCTAAGTATTTGTTCATCCGCATTCATTAATGAAGATGGGAAAAACCAAATGCGCTGAAGTATTTGTTCATCCGTATTAGTCCATGCGGATGACATACATAATGCGGAAGCTCAATAGAAGAAATGCTGATGAAGATAACACATCCGCATTAGTTAATGCGGATGCACATTTACAAATGTTGATCATCTTTTGTACTTAGACTAGTATTCTGATGTATAGTTGTCAGGGTAGTTTAGTCATTTAGTACTGGAATTGTATCAGTCTATAAATAGAATAGTATACACTACTTTTGTAAGTTTCACAAAAGTTTTCACACAAGTTACACAGAAGTATTGTTTTGGGCTGCAAACCCTAGCACTCTTTGTATCTTGTTTACCAACATCAATATATAAAGCATTTATTAGTATTTTCAGCATTTAATGTTCTTTGATTTAGTATTTCCGCTACTATATCACTGACTCAATTATCATATTCGATCCTAGTTAAGTCACATCAATTGAGATTCCCATCTCGGACCCAGTCAATTGGTATCAGAGCCTTGGCTCTTGAATTTGTCTCAAAATCAGTGCAGATCTTGAACAAAAATTGATTGAACTGGTGATTGAGTTGTTTATTAGCAAGTTTTATACTTCTAATAAGCATTCATACGAAAAATACGTGAAACTTCATCAACCATCATTGTGCTTCTATCCTACAAACATAAGAAGACTGGTCGATTATTGATTCTCAAACAAAATCAGACAAAAACCACTCAAAATCAAGATATTAACCTTAAAATCAATTTAAAATCAACTCTACAGTGAACTGTTCATAATATCGACTATATTGTCTCTGCTGTTCACCGAAACCATGCCCGGACATTGGACTGTTTGAAAATTCTGGACATAAGATCAACTTAATCAATATTCAAATCATCTAAAAATAGTTTATCATAATGGATTCTGCTGATTTTTCTGAACTTGGTCATGCATCTAAACCTCCAATGCTTAAACACAAGTCTGAGTTTAAGCAGTGGAAAATAAGGTTTAGAAATTACATTACAGGTGTGGATCCCGACTACTAGATATCTATTTGCAAAGGACCCTACATTCCTGTGTCTCTCAATGCTGATCAAGCTGCTCAGTATAGAACTGTTAGAATTCCCATTGAGGATCCTAATCTAAATCTTGATGATGATGAATACAAGAAAATCAAGATAGAACTCAAAGCCTACTCCATTCTATCTCAAGCTTTGAAAATGGATGTCCTCAAAAGACTAGAAAAGTATGAAACAGCCAAAGGTGTCTGGGAGGCACTGCAAATCATGTGTGAAGGAAGTAGTGAGGTGACATAGATAAACAAGTACAAACTGTTGAACAAATTTGAAACCTTCCATCATACCAAGGGTGAATCAATCTATTATCCAGGGATCGTTGCAGGAATTATCAATTTGATTTTAACAAGTATTGATCGCGGAATTATCAATACCTGTTGTTTAACGGATTGTTTAGGAAAAGTTGAAATCGATGAACAAAGTAGAACAACTAGAAAAAGTAAATGTAATAATGCAATACAAAGATTGTTTTCAATTGCTCTTCATTCACAATCAATCGATTACAATTGATTATAATTCTATATGTTCTTGACGCTTGATATTGCTATATTGTTAATGTTTTCCTCGTTGACCAATGTCCATCAATCAATATATACACCTAATTGTGTATAGATATCTTCCTATTCTGTTCCTATTTTCTAGCTAATATATAGCTATTCTGTTTTGATATTCTTTTTCTATAAGTGCGAATCCTTGCCTTGTTTATCGGCATAGGAGTTCATAATTTACATAGGAAATTATAAATTACATAAAGAATGTTGTTGATATGACGTGGAATATTCTATTGACTTAATTATCCTTCGCCGTCATTGATTTGATGATATTGCTCCGACATGTTGACTTGTTGACTTTTTGTGATGTACTTGATGATTTGAAACAATACATGTTTGTTAATCTTCCGTAGGAATTGGTCTTCTGTAGGAAGTTCTTCTTCCGTAGCAATTAGTCTTCTTCAGCAACACTTTGTCTTCAGGATTTGTTCTTCTGGTTGTGCTTCCGCATGAGTTCTTGTACTTGTTCTTTAGCAGCAAGCTCTCCTTCATCAGCTCCACTTGATCTTTGGCCTTGTTCAGCAGTTGTCGTTCTTCCGTAGGAGATCTACGGAAGCACAAACTTCAGTTATGCTCCAAAGAACATATACGGAAGAACACTTATTCATCCGTAGGTTGTTCTAAGACTTGGTCAATTTTTCCAAATTGACCAAGTCTGATGTTTCTTGTAATAACATAACCTAATACACAATAATATGGGTTACCATATAATTCGTGCATTACATTATATTATCAAAAAGAGAATTACAATGATTAATTACATGAGTTGACAAGTCAACTAAACATATGCATTTGATCTAGTCCTAACAATACTCCCCCTATAGGTTTAGCGTCTTGTAATCATCTGTTTAAGTCTCTCACTTTTTGAACTCTTGTCAAAATTTTGGTGTTGAAGTATCCCACAGTATTCTTTTGATATTCATATAGATACTTTATCTTCATTCTTCCTATTCTCTTTAATGTTTTGTATTTCAAGCCCAGGATGTCCTCTTCAGTGGTTAATGTTACAACAACACTATTATTGGACACCACTTCCAGCTTATCCTGTTTTGAAAATCTCAGTTCTGTTATTCGTTCTATTTCTGCTTCCATCAGTTGACCTGCCTCAAACTTCCTTCTCTTGTGGGCCTTGGCTTGGATGAAGCAGTTTGATCTCCATGGGGTCAAACAGACTTATGCTTTGACCCTTCTGCTGTGGATCATTTCTTTGCAACACCAACTCCTTGGTTCTTTCTACATAGCCCCATTCTGTGATAGGCATTGAAAAATGATTTCCTTCTATGATTTTGATTGATGCTTCAGATCTGTCTTCATATCCAATTCTTTGTAAAAATTCATCATCTAAAGCTTGACAAGAACTGACATGAGACCTTTTCTGTTTCAACTTCCTTTTGTTGTGTTCTACATCTTCTCTCTTTGCTTCTTTAAGCACATCTCCCTTGAACTTGTGACTCAACTTAGCCAGAAGTCCAGAGAAGTCTCTTCCCCTTGGACTGATTGGGTAGTTTGTGATGGGAATGTTTTGCAAAGTAGTGAGGTCTGCATCTGGAAGTGTAAGGAGTGTTTCCCACCCTTAAAAAGTATTGAATCATTTTAGATGTTCTCTTCAATACAACACAATCCCATTCTAAATCATATTTCCATGCTATTATTTTATTTTCTTCAGCTGTTCTTGGAGTGGTAATCTGATCAAAGAGTTGTATCAATGTAGTCTTTTCTTTGGGTATCTCCCTCACAGCAGTTCCTAGGGGCCATACTTTGCTGGGAATGATGTCTCTTGGTTCTTTGATCATGCTTTCTCTACCCTTATACATATCTTTGCTTTGAACTATAGTTGGTTCAGCATGAATTTGTTTTGCTTTTTTGTATGTATGATTGGGAGCTCTAGTCCTGAATTTCACTCCTGTTTCTAGCTCTACCTTCATCACATGCTCCATCATAGCTCTAAGCTCAGCAATTGTTCTCCCTTTAAGATCATGTTGCTTATAGTTATGACTTTGTAACCAACAAGTTATGTTGTACCTTGTCAGCTTCTTTGTGTCATAATGGCCCAAGTCTTTTCTTATTTGCTCCATGGCCTTAAACTTTGAAAAAGTTTCAAAATTGCAAATTGGAAGCATTAGTCTTGCAGCATCAAATTCTTTCAAAACTTGAATCATTTCAGGCATATTCATTTTCTCTACCAAGTCATAGGGAAACCAATTATTGATTAAGTCCATGAACATGGCAGATTGAGGTCTTTCTTCAAGTATGTCTTCGATTGATAGCATGCCAGATTCTTCTTCAGTTAGCTGCATCAACTCATCATCACTTTCTTCTTTGATGATGTCACATGACAAAAGTATGGACTTATCACCAACTTATATAAAAGTTAGTGAGTCTTTAGAGATGGTAGCAGAAAGTGGTTCAACTTTAGTCAAAAGCATGTTATCTCTATTTTTGAAAAAAATCAGTCTCTTGACTTCGTTAGACTTTGTCTTGAATCTTCAGAAGACTTCATCTTCGGCTTCGGAAGAGATGGTCTTT
Organism: Flaveria sonorensis; assembly: GCA_025506505.1. Classification (NCBI taxonomy): domain Eukaryota; kingdom Viridiplantae; phylum Streptophyta; class Magnoliopsida; order Asterales; family Asteraceae; genus Flaveria; species Flaveria sonorensis. The sequence goes on along the minus strand of CM046433.1, from coordinate 60,332,548 downwards.
TGGCTTCGAAGATTTGATACTTAGTGAGTTTCATTGTGTTGTATCAAATCTTTCAAAGTAACTTCCTTTGTACTTCAGTTGTGCATGCTGAGAGAACTTTGGTTACATCAACCTCTAAGTGTAACTCTTACAAACTCCCCCTAGGCTGAGGCTACCAAAGCTAGAGGATAACTTTGAGTCTTGATCTTCATCTGTTGACAGTCTTCATCAAAATCAAGACCATTCCCTTTTTCATCAGTTGGTCAGGATTCCTCAGACTCTCAAAGTATGTTCTCATCTTATAGAGATCATGTAGAGAAAGGTCAAGCATATTTTACCATAAGTACACATCTTGACCCCATTGATCTCTAGTAATATACATTGTATGGGTTAGTAGCAAAGGCCCAAGACAAGATGGGTCTCTCAGCAGTAAGATGCTCTACTTGAATTAGAGTTGGATAAGCAGCCTCTTCTTGATCACCCTTAGGATGTTCTAAATGATCCTAAGGTGCAGAGGTTGATGCCTTGGACTTCTTCTTCTTCTTTTCCCTCCTTATGACCATACTCTTCCTTTTTCAATATTTTAACTAAGAAGGTTGCTCTGATACCAATTGCAGGCCGTGAAGGGGAGCAATGCAACTGTTTCACAATGGATAGAGAAACTAGAACACTTAACAGATCAAATAGGGAACCAACTAAAGTGAAACAAAGAAAAAATGTAAAGAACACAATAAGAACTCAAGTAATTGGTTTTCAAGAAATAATGTATATTGCTCTCAAATGTTTAACAAATGTTTCAAAGCTTAGTCCTAAGGACTGGTACCTGAGATACCTTATACTACATCCTACACCCGGCCATACTTTGAAGGCCAACTAGAACACTAATTGATGAAATCCAAACAAGCTGATTATGAACTTAAGAACAAGAACATAAACAGATGGATTCCCTCATAGATCTTTTCAAATCTCTTAACAAATATACCAACGGATTGTTATATTGTATTAAACAATCAATAATTATGGTGCGGAAACCCATGATTAATGATATGATATCAGTGTGTGTGTGTGTGTGTGTTTGTTTGTGTGTATGATTGTATGATTACTAGTGATTGAATGCTCAGAAGAATGTCAAAATGCTTATTTGTATTGATTGTTTAAAAGCTTACAAAGGATTAGGGTATTATGCTATTTATAGCCTATACAGATAGTTATCTACCATTACAAAAATACGCTTATGTAAATGAAAATTGCATAATAATCCTAAGTCTAAGTCGACTGCTGTGGATGAATGACTGTCCGCTGTGCATTATCAATCGTCTTTTGTGAATGTTTAATAAGTTATCCTCTATGTCTTGGATGCTGTCCGTTATGAATACTTGATGTGTGCTTGACTTGATAGTTGTCCGCTGTGGAGTGTTCATCCGCTGTGGATGAACATCCAATATGGACTGTGAACTAGACATCTGCTGTGTATGCTTTGGTCATCTGCTATAGATACTTAGATGATTGTTAGTTAATGATTGTTTTGTTGTTAAAACACATTATGTTTTATTGTGGCAAGCATTATCCTTTAATGCACTTGTTGAGTCCAATAATACTCCCCCTAAAGATGATGTTGCCATTTCTTAATGTTTGCTTGTTACTGTTGTGCTTGTTAGTAATGATGTGTGCTTGATTTATAATGTTTGATTGCATGTTTGTATGTTATGCATGATTGAACGATTGACTGTTTGTTCTGATTACATGTTTGATTGCTTGGTTATATGTATGATTACATGATTTCATGTATGATTGATTGATTACTTGTTTGTTTGATTTACTAATTACATGTATAATTGATTGATTTCAATGTTATGCATGTTTGCATGATTGAATGATTATATGTTTTTCTGATTACACATGTGTAATCAGATTGAAATATATGTTTTGATTTGTATATGATTGAATGATTTTAAGTTATTTGCATGATTATTACTTTGTATGTTTATATGCATGATATCAATGTATGATTGATCTTCTGTTATGTTTAATATGCTAGTTATGTTAGGTTAGATGTACATGATTGTTTATTTTGTTTGTTTGATTGTTAGAAACCTTTAGGAATGAGAAGGACCAGCTTCTTCTACACTCTTCTGAACTTCAAAAGTATCCTTCAAAGACTCTTTTACATCTTTCTCAATGGTCTGATCCTTTTCAGCTTCCTTCACTTGATTAGATAGTGGTGTGATCCCTATAGCATTTCTGTAATTAACAATGTGCTCTGCAAAATACTATACTACACTAGTCTAATCATCATATTTGCTTTGGATTGAAAGATGAACCATCTGTCCTAGGGTTGATTGGTCTAAGCTTTGCACATCAATGTTGCTAACCAATGTAGTTATAATATGATTGCCCTTCAAAACTTCCAGGTTCTTGTTATATGATATCCTCAAGCCTGTTATACCTTCAATGTGTGTTAAAGGTTGCTGATTAGTTTCCAATCTCTGTTTGAGTGCAGCATTCACATATATAGTGCCCAATATTCTTAGCATATGTATGAAGTAATAGCAATCTCCCTTGCATAGAACATCCTCTATTGCAGGGAATGTCTTAGGCTTTAAAAATGACACATATGAGGGATTAAGGAGCTTGATCTATACTAAATCAAAAAGTCTGATATCTGAAGCTTCCTTCCCTTCAAGCTTTCTGTTAAGAACAACCTCAAAATAAGTCTCATCATAATACCATCTTGTGATAGGATGGTTGTACTGATCACCATCTATCTTCTTTATAATAAGATTCAAATCCGATGGCCTTATTGGATAACCAACTCTTTCTAATATCTTTGTATCAGTGTGAGATGATGTTTCTTCAACAGGCTTCTTCTGTTTGCTTGCCAATTGTTGTTCTCTCCTCAACTTGGCTAAATGAAGTTTGTCTTCTATGTCTGCTTTTAACCTTAGTTCATGATGTTATTTGTTCATGTATGCTCTTATAATATGATAGGAATCTGCTCCCCTGGGTTTGTTAGTGTTATTGACCATTCTCAATTGCATCAAGTCCAATCTATCTTCATAGCTCAAAGATCCCAGTTAGGATTTGTATGATAAGTACTAGACAAGGCCAGATACTTTCTTAATCAGAACAGCATCCCAGATCTCATCATATTTCCAAGCTACTATCTCTCATTCATCAGCTTAGGCTGTGAGTGTGATTTTGTCATATATCTTGACAAAATTTGTTTTCTCATTAATCATCTCTCTAACCTCATTTCCTTCAGGCCATAGCCTGTGAGGCATGAACTGTCTTGGTTCTTTTATTAGATGAAGCTCAGGTGGAGCTTGATGATATATGGATAGAGAAGACGCAGGATGAGGTCTAAAGATCTGTGGCTTCAATGCATTTACAAGCATGTTCTTGTAGATCTCTCTAGCCATTTCTTTCATTTGAGATAGAGATCTACCTGCATATGACCTATAGGGCACACTTTTGTGACTCAACCAGCTTTTAACATGGGAGTAGGTCATCTTCTCTATCTAAGGATCCTTTTGTAAATTCTTTTAAAGTTCTTGTTGATCTTTGATTTCCTTGTACCTTTTGTATGTTTGCTCTTTTTCATTCTTCGTGGCTTCTTGAAAGTCTTTGAGCAAGTCTTTGACCTCTGAAAGGTTAAGGTGCATAAATGAGTCATCGAATCCTCTTGCTGCAAGTTCTATACCCATAAGGGTTTCAGGATCATCAGGTAACAAATTCTAAATGTTCTGCATATCCTCATCATCATCCCTTTCCTCATCTTCTTCATCAAAATCACTAAGAATGATAATAAGATCTTGTTGTGGGTCTTTTGTTTGATCTATCTTACCTTCTTCAAGAACAGCAACCTCAGATGTTTTTTATTTTGGTTAATCTTCATCCAATGGCTTAGTTTTAACTTTCAATAGAGGTAGAGAATTAGGTTCATCTACTTCTTGAACTTTTTGTTTTCCCTTTTTCAAAGAGGCTAAGTACAGTCTTTTTCTTTTTCTTTCATAAGTTTTTAAAGGAGGCTGTGAAGATGATGCTTGGTCTTTGGATAATTCAGTTTGCACTTTCAAAGATTCAGCAAATTGTTTGATTAGATCCTTTTGCTTCTAAAAGAGTGGATTCATAGGAATAATGTCTGTTTGAGCTGATTGGGTGTCTGGTGTATGAACATGCTATCTGAGGATGGGTGAATAGTGGATGTTCTTAAATGGGTTTACCTCTCTAAATAGTTGATCCATTGAGTACGTCTCTTCAGGGATAATGATTGCTTGTTCTGTTTCCCTTGTGCTGATTTCTTCAGCTTGAGACATGATTTGTTCTTCAAAGTCATCACTCAGGTCTTGTCTTGACCTTCTGAATGTTCTTCCTCATTCAGTTGAGAGTCTTTGTGTTCCAATTCTCTATTCAGCCTTTTAATCTCTTCAGATTGAGCATAAATCATCGTATTTAGCTCATCTATTTCAGAATCTTTTGCCTCTATTTGTATTGTCAAGTAGACAATATCTAGTCTTGCACTACTGAGGTCTTGGTCTTTCATCTTGACCTCTGCAGTTGATTGTTCAAGTTGTTATTCCAGAAACTAAACAATCAACTTCTGAGCTATTTGATCAGCTGTGAGCTTCTCTATCTCTTCATCTTTGCTCTTGAGCTTCTCTTTTAACCTTTTAGCTCTGTTGTTTGACTTCTTAATCAGCTTGTTATACTCAGTGAATAAAAACACTTTAGAGTATCAATCTCTTCCTTAGTGGGAATCTCATTGTCATGTTCTTCACCTTCAACAGGTTCAGCTACAGTGCTTTGTTCTACTTGTTCATGTTCTTAAGCAGATGAAGTACCAACTTCTTCTTGATGGCTTGATTGTTCTACTAATGATGCATCAATGCCTCTCAAAAGAGAAGATAATGTTTGCTGATCAGACAAGTGTGGACTTTGAGGTGGAGAAGGGAATTGTTGTTCAAAATGTATCTGTTCATGTTCTTGAACATCTTCCTGAACATGCTCTTGATCATGTATGAGTTGTTCTTGAATAGGAGCAGCTTGTTCTTCTTCTTGTATGATAGGATTAGGTTGGATGATTGGTTGTTGGTGAATGACATTTTGGAACTTCATATGAGGTTCACCTTGTCCTGGAATCCTCATAAAAATGTCTTGTACAGGAAGATCATGATTAATCATGTGAGGAGATACTGGCACTTCATCTCCTTGGTATAAATTTGACTTTATTCTTGTGAATACATGTTCATCAAAATGAACAGGCTGAAAGAAGGCACCTTCTCTTGGGATGTCTGGTAGTAGATCATCAATAATCATTTGTAGGAATCTTGGATACATCTGAAACCTGTTCCTCATCTCAGTTAAGTTGTAGATCATCCCATTTAACACTTATGCAGCAAAGTTAAAAGGCCTTCTAGATATGATGCTTCCTATTTGTCATGGTTTTTTGATATGTGTGCATAAGGAATCTAAATTGGGCACACATAAAAGACTTCTTGACCTGCTTTCTGTCTATTGTACCAGTGTAGCCTATCTGCCTGAAAACATCAAGAACATAGTTCTCATCAAATTCAACTGGACCCTCAGCATCTTCATCACCAAGCTGTAATACTCTCCTGATTACTTCTTCAGAGATAATAATCTGATGATCATGAATGATGGGATTTTACAAGTTAAACAGATCTATTTTATCCTTATAAAATAGAAGAACACAGCGGAATATATATATTAAACTTGTTACAGTGAGCTAATTTATATATAAAACATTTTTATGTAAAATCAGTCAAAACCCATATGGATCGATATATGAAATCATGCTTACATACAACCATAGAAGGTACGATGAACTACCTTCAATGATGAGGTCGGCGGGAGGTGAACGAGGATGGCAGCTCCTAAAGCAAGAAGCCTCAAGCTGGTCTACCCATGAGCCACCAACAAGAACACCGGTTGTTAGGATTTTTCACTTATAGAACTCCCTTTTGATTTCTCTAGACCGATCGAGAGAAAGAAGTTCTTCAGTTGTGTGTTTAGAGAGACCTGCAAGCATTGTTATATTGCATGTCCTTGAAAACATAAAGTTCAGGAGAGAGAAAAGTGGGTGGGGCCCAGCCCCTCAACCCATCCGCATTTCTCAAAACAACATCCGCATTAGTTAATGCGGATGAATTTGTTCTCCCGCATTTGTAAATGGTCATCCGCATTAGTTAATGCGGATGTATGTTTCCATCAGCATTTCCAGAAATGCTCATCCGCATTTGTTCCAAAACAAATGCGGATAGGGGTTGTTCATCCGCATTTGTAAATGCGGATGAGTAAACATCATCTGCATTTGTTCAACCACATCAAATGCGGTTGTGTAAAACGAATGCGGATGAATTAATATTCCTCTCTCTTTGAAATAAATTATCATATAATTTATATACTACACAAGTGTAATTATTTGGAAACCCAATTTCCAAATATTCTAAGTGTTAATATTTATTTATATGATCATATCATAAAACAAATATCTTTGGTGTTTGTCTAGCTCGTTATTGGGTATGACCCGACTTGGATCATGACATACTAGCCACATCAATTCAATATGTATTTTGGGCAGATCATTTCCATCAATGAACTATGGATACAACAACTTGTTAATCATTCATTTGCTCCAAATGAGCATGAGTCCATAATTGGTCTATATGATCCTCATAGATCTTTGGTGCTGCTGCCATAGCATGAAGACATCTAGTTTGTCTGATAGCTTGTATGATATTTTTGTAGTTCTCAGCCTTTGGTGAATTAGGGTTGAGGAAAGCATAAAGATTATGATATCTGACAAACACTAGGTTTGCCATATCTGCAATGAAAAAGATTGTTTTTAGTATCTTGTATGTTAATTATGTGTGATGATGAATATGATGAAATGTTGATCAGTGGTCACTGAGTTGATATGTTTGTAATGAAATGATGTCATATGTATGCTTAATACTTGTGACTTGTTTGAAGTGTATGTTTGATTTGTATTAACAACTAAATTAGTTTGACTTATCCAAAGTCAACTGCTTGGTAAATTTTTGGTCATGAATATCTTGTTTGATTCAATTTGTTTTGATCCAAATTGTTTGGATTGTGTTTGACTCACAATAGTTAGTTGTTTTGTTCAAATCATACAATGATTATGTCTCATAACAACTTGTTTATGAATTTCAGTTTGACTTTTAATGTTTGTATGATTAATGTCATGCCATAATAACTTATTTTACATGTTAGTTACTAACTTTTGAACATGTTTACCATGTTAGTTACCAAGTCATTTTAAAAATTTTCAAAGATCAAACTTTAGTTTTTGTATGATTTTGGCATGAACATCATGACTGTTCATGAACCCGATGAACACTTAATCAAATTGCATCAAACCAACAATCATTACACATTCAACTAAGGTCATATAACATATATTCAGTGTTTGATTTAGTTTAAAACATCAAAAGATTCATTTTTTTATTTCGGTTCAATGTTCTACTTAGGTCTAGCAATGTTTGAATCAAAATCATTGAACAAGATGTTTTAATGAGTGTTTGGTGATTAGAATAATATTGTTATACCTATTTAATTATGAATCAGAAGACAAATCAAATAGATTTTAGGTTTTGGATGATCAAGGGTTTAAGGGTATATGCGTTATAAAATACATATGCGATGTGTGAACAGTGCATCCGCTAAACTATATGTTGTAGACCCTTTGACTGTTTGACTTATATTCACAACAGATGAACATATGTTAATGCGCTGTGCACACTTGTGTGATTAAAAATTTACAACAGATGACTAGAAAGTCATATGTTGTGTGTTGTTCACTATTCATAAAGCGGATGAACATTTGTTCATGTGCTGTATAAACTTTGTTTGTTTGTTTGGTTATACACAGCACATGAGTCTTTTTTCATGCGCTGTGTATACTTTTGTTTGTTCAAGAGATATTCACACCGGATGACTTATTGTCATGAGCTGTGAACACTTGATGATGATGTATAGTGTATGTTTACATGTGTACATAAGGTGTGTACACTTGTACAGATTCAACAACGGATGACTAAAGTTAGTCATGCGCTGTGTAAACTAACATGGTATTCACAGCGGATGCCTTACCAACATCATGCGCTGTGAACACATGTATGTTCATTAGCGCATAGCGGATGTATGTTTGTTTGTTCGCTATATACACTTGGTGTATTTTGCATGTTTTGATTATTATTGTAGCTACACGAATGTACATTTGTATGTTCGCTGTGATAACAGTTGTCAAAAATTTTAAATTTTGTTTGTTTTGAAAATTTTTGCTCATCAGTTGTGTAAATTAATACATATGCTGTATGGACTTAGAAAATTTTCTGTTTTGCTTGAAAATTATTTTGAAATGTTTCAAAATTTGATTGTTTGCTAAAATTATAAAATTTTAACATGATCAATATATGGATGTTAAAATATCACTCACAAGCCATATTATTCATGTATGTGTGTCAAAATGTTGTGTTTGGGTGCTTGCTTGACTTGTCTTTAATTAAAACCTAAAATTTTAAAATTTTAAATTTTATGATTATGCACAAATTCTACTGCCTTTGATATTTTCATATTCATTTTCTCCCCCTAAATTTTTTGCATATTTATAAAACTCTTTATAAAAGGCCAAAAATTTGAATATGTTTGATGGAAATTATCAAAGTCTAATCTGATTGTTTGTATGATAAAATTTTAGAAAGATATCACTTTATCTGACTAATAAATAAATGATTTTTATGTTTGGACATGAATCATTTGCACATAACATGAGATCATACTAGTCTTAAGTTCTCACTGAGTTGTTTGGATGATTTTGAGAATAGACATAGACTACTTAAACTCATGCAAGGTATTAAGGATTGATTTAAACAGTACGTGATTATCATATTTTAGGTGTATCAACATGATTTGTACGTACCCCACATCTGGTTGTATATTAAGATCAGTCCTCCTCAAGATATGCTAGAAAGCACATTCAACACTTATGACCTAGCTACTTAGGAGTATAAATGCTCAATTTGATCCATATTGTTTGATCCACATTTGGATTCTTTTTCACTTCAATTTGGAAGGTGATCCTCTTTGGAATTCTTTTGATGGTTATGCATGATTCAAAATTGTTTGTTAATTAGAAAACATGAATGTTTGTTTGATATCTTGATTTTGAAAGATGCTTGTTATGATGTTAAACTTCGACATTGACAAAATCAAGCTTGTTTGAAACTAATATTTTGAAAACATTACTTGTTTGGTTCATAGTTGATCATACCATGTGATTGAACTAGAAATTCGAATCTTGTTGAATCAAATGGTTTGGTAAACAGGTCAACCAATTGATTGTCTATACGGACTTTGATCAACTTTATCATACCCTTTTCTGAGCAATCTCTTAGAAAGTGATATCTGATATCTATGTGTTTTGTTATTGAATGTTGAACTGGATTGTCAGTGATAAACATGGAAGCAGAATTTTCAATGTGTATTGGTGTTTTAAGAAAATTAAAGCCATAATCAAGCATTTGGTTTTGAATCCAAAGCACTTGAAAACAGCATGCAAAAGCAGCTATGTATTCTGCTTCAGCCGTTGACATAGTGACATTTTTTTGTTTCTTGTAGTACTAGGAGATCAATCTTGTTCCAAGAAACTGACAACCTCCAGTAGTGGATTTTCTGTTGCTGTTGCATCCAACGTAATCACTGTCTATGTATGCATATAAAGAGAAATCTCCATCTTTTGGATACCATAGGCCAAGTGCTGGTTTGCCTTTTAAGTATCTGAAGATTCTCTTTACAACATTTATGTGTGATTCTTTTGGATCTTATTGGTATCTGGCACATATGAAAACTACATACATGATGTCTGGTCTGCTTGCTGTTAGGTACATCAGAGAGCCTATCATTGATCTGTAAAGCTTTTAAGCAACTGATTCTTTTGGATCTTATTGGTGCTGGTTTGTTGTGTCAGATTGACTTCGTGTCAATCAGGTATTGAGGTCACCTATGATGTTTTCTAAAGGATGATCTCTGTGAACATTGGTTGAATCAAGATTGGTGATTATTTGGTTAGGTGTTGATGGATGAGCAAGGGTACTTGTTGTTGTATGATTATCTGGCTATGAGGGTTCATTGAATGTTTGTGGTGAATCATGAAAGAGATCTAAGTTTTCATCTTCATGATATGTATCAAGTAATGAATGATAATCAACATCTTCTTCAACTGTGGCTGCTTGATGTGACTTTGTTTGGTTATTAGGTTGTGATTGGGTGGTCATAGGTGTTGATGAAGATGGTGTGTCTAATGATGTTTCTTTTGATGTGTTTGTGTGTTTTAGAGGAGTTAAAACTATGGTACTGGAAGGAGTGATGTTTGTTCTCCTTGGAGGATCAACAGTTATTTGAACATCAATGGTTGTTGGTGAAACCATTGGATACTCATTGTCATCCTTGGTACCTGTAACATCAAAGTAAGATGTATTAGATGATTTTGTTAATGAGTCAATATCAAACAACCAGTCTGATCCAATGACTTTCTTAGTGAACGAATGTTCATTAAAAACATCTGTTGTTTCTTCCACTATGTTCAGTCTTGGATTGTATACTTGATAAGCTTTTGAGCTTCCAGAGTATCCAACAACAAATCCATCATCTTATTTTGGAGCAAACTTAGATAATTATTCTCTGGGTTTTATTATTGAAACAGAACATCCAAAAGCTTTAAGAAATCCAATGAAAGGTTTTCTTTTAAACATAAATTCATATGGAGTTTAGGAATTTTCTTTGATTATTAATGTTCTGTTTTGAATATAGCAAGCTGTGTTGATTGCTTCAGTCCAAAAGGATATGGGTAATAGAGAGTCAGCTAGCATAGATCTAGTAGCTTCTATTAATGTTCTGTTCCTCCTTTTAATAACTCCATTTTGTTGAGGAGTCCTTGCTAAATTGAATTGATGACTAATTCCTTTCTCTGCACAAAAAGAAGAAATAGAGTCATTTTTAAATTCAGTACCATTATCACTTCTTAAAGATTTAACTTTAAGATCCAAGTGATTCTTAATTTTAGTGATAAAGGATTTGATGATTTCTAATGTTTTTGACTTGTGTAGTAGAAAGAAAACCCATATGAATCTTGAGTAATCATCTACTATAACAAGACAGTATTGCTTTTTTCCTATTCTTAGGATGTTTGTTGGGCCAAAAAGGTCCATGTGAAGCAATTTGAGTGGTGTGTTGTTAGAGTTTACCAATTTAGACTTATGAGACACTCTATATTGTTTGCCTTTCAGGCATGCAGTGTAGTGGTCTGTACAAAAAAGTTCTTTTGTGGTAAACCTATTACTAAGTCACCTTTTACAAGTTGATTCATTCTGTTATAATTTGAGTGTCCCAAAAGTCTATGCCATAATTGAAAAACATCTTCTGATGGATTTGATAGGGACATGTTTTAGGGGTTGATGCTAAAACAGTGTTCATATCAACACTGTATGTGTTGTTATGACGGGGTGTGTAAGGCCCCATTCCCGGGACGCTTACAATTGGTCAATCATCGCATAGAATACTTAAAGTACATCATTTTGCAGTCGAAATACATCTTTTCATTAATAAATTAAATTGTGTCAAATCATCAGATCATTTCGTTTACATCTCAAAAATTGTATTAATACAATATCATTCTCAAAAATATGGATGCCAGACTCGAATCATCCCCAGTAGCTTATGCATCCATGCCTGCACCTCCTCAGCATCAACAATTACCTGCCAACGGATATGCATATAAAAAGTCAGCATTGCTGAGTGAGTTCTAGTTTATAATAAAATGCATTGCTTTCGTAAAAACATATCCTTTACTTCAAACGTGATCATACATCATACATACATCTTGATAATAATTATTTATTATCTTTCATCATCATTCATCATCATTCATTTCGTTCGTTAACATCTTTCATCTTTATATATAAATCCTGCCACATGCAATACCCCCACATCATGCCAAAGCTGGTATTGTGGTGGGGTTTATAAATAAACCCCCACGTCATGCCGAAGCTAACACAGTACCAGGGTACGCGACAAGGATCCCATCACATCTTGGTCAATCTTAAGGATTGGACCCCTGAAGCGCATCCTCATAGGATATATAAGCCGCACCTCAGTTGAGCTAACGACAACATGGTCGTGCTCCTCTATTCATTTTCCTTGTAAGACTTTCATTCATTATTACGTTCCACTTTTCATCATCATTTTTTCACTTTTATTACATAATACTTTACATACATATACATATCATAGGACGCAAGGTCACACCATAATACATAATAAGGAACATAATTAACATAACAACAGCCCACAAGCATACAACATCAAGAAGCATAGACCCCCATAAAACATCAGTACATAACACTTAATTCTACTTTCTAAAATTCAGAATAAGCCTCAGGGTACACAACACCTAACATAACACTAGATACAACCATGAAGCTTTGGAAGACTTCATGATACCTTCGGAAGATTTCACCTTGGCTTCGGAAGACTTCTTCCTAAGCTTCGGAAGATTTCTTCCCAAGCTTTGGAAGATTTCTTCCTTGGCTTCTGAAGAATTCTTCTTGGCTTCGGAAGAATTCCCCTTGACTTCGGAAGAATTCGCACACTTGGCCAAAGTCCACAGCGGAGGACCAAAGTCCACAGCGCATGAATGAAACACTAAGTATGCCCACAGCGGATGACTAAAACATTCTTAAGTATCCACAGCGGACAGCGAAGTCCACAGCAGACAAAAGATAACCTCTAAGTGTCCACAGCAGACATGCAAAGTCCACAGTGGAGAGTCGAACTGACTAAGTGTCTACAACGGACACCTTATCCATGCTCAAGTGTCCACAGCAGACACCAAGTCCAACACCTGTGATTCAACTTATGCAGTTTCAAGTCCTAAACATCGCTTCTAATCATATACTTAGCATAGATCTACCAGTCACACATTAACATCACAAACAACCACACACAACATCACAGAAATCATTTAAAACATACATCTTTCATAAACAGTTGTACATTCATGGAAAACCATAGTATGTTTTATGAAACAACAGTATGACATACATATCAGCCCCAAATAAGTAGAAAACATATAAAAGAAGGGATCTAGAACTCACCTCTAACAACTTTCGAGTAAAACACCACCAACCCGAGAGCAACCTGGAGTTCTAGCACCTTTCTGAAGATTTCTTCTACTTTCTCTCACTAAAATCGGATGAGAGCTTCTTTTTCCTCACTCTAGCCTAAAGTTATGCATGAGAGAAGGGGTATGGCGGCCATACCACCTTTTTGAACCCATTATGGGCAGGTTTGACCTTTGCACATCTTTAACCCCTTGCTTTGAAATAGTTCTCTTTTCTCCTTTATCTTTTCTTTTCTTTTTTTCTTTTCTTTTCTCTCTCTCTTTTTTTTTTAAAAAATTCCTGGGTGTTACAGGGTGTTTTCAAAAGGATACAATCTTCAGGTATTTGAAAACCCGTCTTGAGGATGTAACAGTTGTTGGAGTGAAATAAGGTGGCATATCCTTTATCACAGATTTGGGATACGCTGAGAAGATGGAACTGGAAGTTAGAGCAGTAGTTGACATTTTCAAAGCTCATCAACCCATTTGATACCGTTCCTTCACCAGTTATCTTTCCACCTATCTTATCTCCTCCAAAGGCTACATTTCCTCCATGTTTGCTTTTAAAATCCCGAAGTAAGGAACAATTACCAGTCATGTGTCAGGAACATCCACTGTCAACATACCAGATGTTGTCATGCCTTCTCTGATGTCCCTGTAAAAGCAAAGAAATCGGCTAGATGGTGCAACCCAAGCCAAGATGGACTTGGGTTTTTTTGTCTTTTCCCATAATGCATATTTCTTCTAATGTGGCATTGTCTGATGGTTTAGGAATTCTAGGCACACTAAATTTCCTTTGAATGTTTTTAGCTCTATCAGGAGAAGTGTTTTGAGCTCTTCTCCTTTGAGTGCTATTGTCTGATAGTTGTCTGTTCTGAGACTTATGTCTCCTGTTTGGTTGTTTAAAGTTGTCATAAAAAGTTTTATCATTATTTAAAACAACTTTTTAATAAGGAGTTTTTCGTGGTACTCCTCCTTTGTTCTTGTTAGAAACAACTGTCTGTTTCTTTGTTGATTTCTCAACTTATGGCTGTTTGTTTTGCTTCTTGTTTTTCTTATTAAAAAAGCAGTTAGCAGTGTTGTGATTGTTTCTTTCACAAATTCAACAATAATTGTGAAAATGGCAAGATTCAGTATTGTGATTGTTAATGTTACAGTACTTGCAATATTCACCATATTTGCATTTTTCTGTGGTGTGAGTGTATTGATCACACCACTCGTAGTATGGTAAATTTGCATTGTCTTGTTTGTTAATAACTTTTGATTTTAAATTTGATTTTAAAGGTACATCAAAAGTTACTGTTATTTGTTTTGGCTGAATGGGAGCTTTGCCTTTTTCTTTGTATGTTTGTTTACGAGAGGCAGTGGAAGATCCAGTTTTTCATGTTTACCATGAGGGCATGATCAGGAGGTTGGATTTCAGCCTCATACATACTCAAATCACACTCACCATCTTGTTTGATAATCATTGCAGATGATTTTGAGTGTTTATTTGGGCTATACTATGTGATTTGAGGTTGGGTTAGTGCAGTAGGAATACTAATAGGAGATGGGAATTGTCTGTTTGAGTGATAATTGCTTGATGTTTGAGTGTGGTTGTTGTTTCTGTCAACTCTAGGTTGTTGGCATTCTCTGGATAAGTGTCCATAGAGTTGGTAGTTATAACGTCTCACCTTTGTCTTGTCAAAACCAATTTTGGTTTTCTTATCCATGCTTAACCCCCTGTTCCTTTGTAGGAACTTCTTGGATCTGTATGCAATCATTGCTATTGACTATTGAAGATCTATTTCTTCAACCATATCAGGAGGCAATTCATCCAAGTCTTGCTGCATGATCTGTGATGGTATGAGGTTAGCTCCTAGGTAGCATCAAGGCTTGTTAAAAAGGCTGCAAAAGCTGCCTTTTGCTCCTCACTTTGCAATATGATTGTTAATGCATCCATTGGTTTCTCAAATTTGTGAATGTTTTGAATCTTTGCTGGGTGTTGTTTGCTAGAGCTGGAAGTGTGAGGATGTTGTTTTCTTTAGAGTGTTGCTTCATGGGAAGCATGAACACCAGTCTTCTTAGATTTTTGTTCGTTGTTGGATGATTCAGGAGCAGAGAAGAAGGAAGCTTCACTTGAATCCAGAAATTTTTCATCTTCATCTTCACCAGTGCAGGTCAAGAATGCACTGTTTGTTTGTTGAAGTTCCTTAAACTTGTATGATTCCACATGTCTTATTGTACTGTCATTCCTGGACCTTTCACCTAGTTCTAGTGACTCTATTTTGGCCACTAGTGCATGTAGAGATAATGCTTCAAGATCCAATGATGCTTTCATGAGAGAAACTGACTGAGTCCAGCTCTCTGGCAGCGTGTGCAACATCTTTTTGTTGATCTCCACAGATTCATATTTGAGACCCTAGACTATCATCTCATTAACAAGTTGAATAAATCTATGAAGCTATTATGGTATGGATTCTCCTTGAACATGGTGGAAAGTTTCATATTGGGTCCTCAATTTTTCCTTTTTGATTTCCCTTATCTCCTCACTTCCTTCACACATGGTGTGAAGTACCTTCCAGAGTTCATGAGCTATTTTGAAATTTTCAACCCTTGTCAAAATTTCAAATGGCAGGGTCATTGCCAATATGTTGTATGCTTTCATGTCTATTTGGACCTTCTTAAGGTTATCACCAGGTACACTTTTTATGCTTACTAGTTTTTGTATGTTATAGTCTGGCCCAAGAGTTAATGGAATGTATGGTCCCTCGATTATGGATGTCCATAGGTCCGGGTCTTGGAAAATAAACCAATTTCTGAACATAATTTTCCATTGTTTGAAATCTGCTTTGTTCTTGAGTCTTAGTGGTTTGAGACCACTGTTTGATCCTGAAATTTCATCAAACATGTTTTTTAAATTTTAAAATTGATTTAACTTAAACAGTTAAGTTTAAAATTCGTTCATTGATTTAGCAGGGTGCTAAGTTGAATTTATCCTAAGGTCACTAGAATTCGTTTGTTAATGATGTTACATTTTAATTTGATTTACCGAGTAAAAGGAATTAATTAATTTTAATTAATTAATGTCCTAGGTAGAGTCACTGTTAAGTCTTGGTTATCAAAGGGAATATTCTGTTTGAGGAATGTCAATATGTCAAAATCCATTAATGCGTAAAAACAAATATTTTGTTTTAAAAAGTTAACTTTTGGATCAAAAAGTGACTTTTTTAAAAATTCAAAAGAAGATTATGTTTCTTCTTCGAGTTTGATGATGAACCAACACAATCACTGGAGATTATGAAGGTTTGTGGGTGAACAAAACCAGGGTTTATCCTTGGGTTTGTTGGCGGCTGTAATAACTTTAACAAAACAACAATCGGTTTATTGTTTAAAGATGATAAATCACCTGATTTGAGTATAGAACAACTCAAATATGATGTTTAAATACAATGAATGGATTCAAAGTATTAATGTTGGACCCTAAAAGGATCATACATGCCAATTCAAGAGATGGTTGAAGGTTGTTCTGGTTGGAAATCCCACAAGTCCAAGAAGTAATGCAGGTGGAGAATACAGAAGAATGAAGACAAGTGTCGGCTATCCGCATTAGTCAATACGGATGAGCAAAGAACAAATACGGTCAAGTATTTTTTTCATCTGCATTAACTAATGCGGATAGGTAAAACAAATACGGCTAAGTATTTGTTCATCCGCATTCATTAATGAAGATGTGAAGAACCAAATGCGCTGAAGTATTTGTTCATCCGTATTAGTCCATGCGGATGACATACTTAACGCGGAAGCTCAACAAAAGAAATGCTGATGAAGATAACACATCCGCATTAGTTAATGCGGATGCACATTTACAAATGTTGATCATCTTTTGTACTTAGACTAGCATTCTGATGTATAGTTGTCAGGGTAGTTTAGTCATTTTGTACTGGCATTGTATCAGTCTATAAATAGAATAGTATACACTACTTTTGTAAGTTTCACAAAAGTTTTCACACAAGTTACACATAAGTATTGTTTTGGGCTGCAAACCCTAGCACTCTTTGTATCTTGGTTACCAACATCAATATATAAAGCATTTATTAGTATTTTCAGCATTTAATGTTCTTTGATTTAGTATTTTCGCTACTTTATCACGGACTCAATCATCATATTTGATCCTAGTTAAGTCACATCAATAGAGATTCCCATCTCGGACCCAGTCAATTGGTATCAGAGCCTTGGCTCTTGAATTCGTCTCAAAATCAGTGCAGATCTTGAACGAAAATCGATTGAACTGGTGATTGAGTTGTTTATGAGCAAGTTTTATACTTCTAATAAGTATTCATACTGAAAATACATGAAACTTCATCAACCATCATTGTGCTTCTATCCTACAAACATAAGAAGACTGGTCGATTGTTGATTCTCAAACAAAATCAGACAAAAACCACTCGAAATCAAGATATTAACCTTAAAATCAATTTAAAATCAACTCTACAGTGAACTGT
This sequence comes from Flaveria sonorensis, assembly GCA_025506505.1. Taxonomy (NCBI): domain Eukaryota; kingdom Viridiplantae; phylum Streptophyta; class Magnoliopsida; order Asterales; family Asteraceae; genus Flaveria; species Flaveria sonorensis. The sequence goes on along the minus strand of CM046433.1, from coordinate 60,314,884 downwards.
TCATAATATCGACTATATTGTCTCTGTTGTTCACCGAAACCATGCCCGGATATTGGACTGTTTGAAAATTCTGGACATAAAATCAACTTAATCAATATTCAAATCATCTAAAAACAGTTTATCTTAATGAATTTTGCTAATTTTTCTGAACTTGGTCGTGCATCTAAACCTCCAATGCTTGAACACAAGTCTGAGTTTAAGCAGTGGAAAATAAGGTTTAGAAATTACATTACAGGTGTGGATCCCGACTACTGGATATCTATTTGCATAGGACCCGACATTCCTGTGTCTCTCAATGCTGATCAAGCAGTTCAGTATAGAACTGTTAGAATTCCATTGAGGATCGTAATCTAAATCTTGATGATGATGAATACAAGAAAATCAAGATAGAACTCAAATCCTACTCCATTCTGTCTCAAGCTTTGAAAATGGATGTCCTCAAAAGACTAGAAAAGTATGAAATAGCCAAAGGTGTCTGGGAGGCACTGCGAATCATGTGTGAAGGAAGTAGTGAGGTGATAGAGATAAACAAAGACAAACTGGTGAACAAATTTGAAACCTTCCATCATACCAAGGGTGAATCAATCTGTTATCCAGGGATCGTTGCAGGAATTATCAATTTGATTTTAACAAGTATTGATCGCGGAATTATCAATACCTGTTGTTTAACGGATTGTTTATGAAAAGTTGAAATAGATGAACAAAGTAGAACAACTAGAAAAACTAAATGTAATAATGCAATACAAAGATTGTTTTCAATTGCTCTTCATTCACAATCAATCGATTACAATTGATTATAATTCTATATGTTCTTGATGCTTGATATTGCTATATTGTTAATGTTCTCCTCGTTGATCAATGTCCATCAATAAATATATACACCTAATTGTGTATAGATATCTTCCTATTCTGTTCTTATTTTTTAGCTAATATATAGCTATTCTGTTTTGATATTCTTTTTCTATATGTGTGAATCCTTGCCTTGTTTATCAGCATAGGAGTTCACAATTTACATAGGAAATTATAAATTACATAAAGAATGTTGTTGATATGACATGGAATATTCTGTTGACTTAATTATCCTTCGCCGTCATTGCAGCAACACTTTGTCTTTAGGATTTGTTCTTCTGGTTGTGCTTCCCCATGAGTTCTTGTACTTGTTCTTTAGCAGCAAGCTCTCCTTCAGCAGCTCCACTTGATCTTTGGTCTTGTTCAGTATTTGTCATTGTTTCGTTGGAGTTCTACGGAAGAACAAACTTCAGTTATGCTCCAGAGAACATATACAGAAGAACACTTATTCATCCGTAGGTTGTTCTAACACTTCGTCAAGTTTTCCAAAATGACCAAGTCTGATGTTTCCTGTAATAACATAAACTAACACACATAATAATATGGGTTACCATATAATTCATGCATTACATTATATTATCAAAAAGTGAATTACAATGATTAATTACTAGAGTTGACAAGTCATCTAAACATATACATTTGATCTATTCCTAACAATACTCCCCCTATAGATTTAGCCTCTTGTAATCATCTGTTTAAGTCTCTCGCTTTTTGAACTCTTGTCAAAATTTTGGTGTTGAAGTATCCCACAGTATTCTTTTGATATTCATATAGATACTTTATCTTCATTCTTCCTATTCTCTTTAATGTTTTGTATTTCAAGCCCAGGATGTCCTCTTCAGTGGTTAATGTTGCAGCAACACTATTATTGGACACCACTTCCAGCTCATCCTGTTCTGAATATCTCAGTTCTATTATTGGTTCTATTTTTTCTCCCAGCAGTTGACCCGCCTCAAACTTCCTTCTCTTGTAGGCCTTGGCATGGAGCTTGTCATTAACTTGAATGATGTGTATATACAAGCACAGGTCATTTTGAGCATCCTGGTCATTCAGCTTAGGAAAGTACTTGTCATGTAGATATGAAGTGTAGCTTGGATGTAGCAGTTTGATCTCCATGGTGTCAAACAGACTTATGCTTTGACCCTTCTTCTGTGGATCATTTCTTTGCAACACCAACTCCTTGGTTCTTTCTACAAAGCCCCATTCTGTGATAAGCATTGAAAATTGATTTCCTTCTATGATTTTGATTGATGCTTCAGATCTGTCTTCATATCCAATTCTTTGTAAAAATTCATCATCTAAATCTTGACAAGAACTGACATGAGACCTTTTCTGTTTCAACTTCCTTTTGTTGTGTTCTACATCTTCTCTCTTTGCTTCTTTAAGCACATCTCCCTTGAACTTGCCACTCAACTTAGCCACAAGTCCAGAGAAGTCTCTTCCCCTTGGACTGATTAGGTAGTTTGTGATAGGAATGTTTGCAAAGTAGTGAGGTCTGCATCTGGAAGTGTAAGGAGTGTTTCCCACCCTTAAAAAGTATTGAATCATTTTAGTTGTTCTCTTCAGTACAACACAATCCCATACTAAATCATATTTCCATGCTATTATTTTATTTTCTTTAGCTATTCTTGGAGTAGTAATCTGATCAAAGAGTTGTATCAATGTAGTCTTTTCTTTGGTTATCTCCCTCACAACAGTTCTTAGGGGCCATACTTTGCTGGGAATGATGTCTCTTGGTTCTTTGATCATGCTTGCTCTACCCTTATACATATCATTGCTTTGAACTATAGTTGGTTCAGCAGGAGTTTGTTTTGCTTTTTTATAGGTAGGATTAGGAGCTCTAGTCCTGAATTTCACTCCTGTTTCTAGCTCTACCATCATCACATGCTCTATCATAGCTCTGAGCTCAGCAATTGTTCTCTCTTTAAGCTCATGTTACTTATAGTTATGACTTTGCAACCAGCAAGTTATGTTGTACCTTGTCAGCTTCTTTGTGTCACAATTGCCCAAGTCTTTTCTTATTTGCTCCATGGCCTTGAACTTTGAAAAAGTTTCATAATTGCAAATTGGGAAAGCCATTATTGATTAAGTCCATGAATATGGCAGATTGAGCTCTTTCTTCAAGTATGTCTTCGATTGATAGCATGCTAGATTCTGCTTCAGTTAGCTGCATCAACTCATCTTCACTTTCTTCTTTAATGATGTCAATTTGCTGATAAGCTGTAGGATCAGCTGATGAAGTGTGAGTTGGGGAGACCCTTTTTGTTTTCTTTTGTTAATCTTTAGATTTAGCACCTTCATCTTGAGTTTTGCCCAGATATTTTCTTTTCCTGTTGTAAAAGATTGTGGGTTCCTTTGATTTCATCATTGTACTCACATCAGCTTCTTTCTTTTTGTTTATTTCTTGTTCAGACAACTTTTTCTTTAACTTCTCAGTCTCATCATCTTTTGCTTTCAGTTGTTTCGATTGTTCAGAGATTAGCTCATTCATTGCATCAATCACCTCATTATCAGTCTCAATGTCTTCTCTTAACCTTTTGATTCGTCCTTCCAGTTGAGTGATTGTAGCATCTTTCTCAGCTATCAGTCTGTCTTTCTCTATCATCTCCTTCTTCATTTTCCTCAACTTTTCTAACTTCTTGTTGTTTTTAATGATCAAATTGTTGTATTTTGCTACCAGGTAGCTCTTACTCACATCAATTTCTTCTTCATTCAAGTCATCCTCATTATAAGCAATGATGTCAACATAACTACCCTCCTCTTGTTCAACTTCTTTATCTTTCTCCCTTTCAACCTCCAGACATATCTCCTCAGTATCACCATCATTAACAGCTTCATATTCATCCTCATCAAAGTTGAGTTTCACAATAGATGTTGGGCTATCAATGGGTTCAGTAGGTGTGGGTGAGGTGGTTAGTTCAGTTTGAAGTGGAGGTGTAGGTGTTTGAGTGAGAAGTGGTGAGATGGGTTCTGTTGCACCAGAGTGTAGTGATGTTGAAGCTCTTCGAAGATTAACATTTTGTCTTTATGTGTTTTTTGTCATAGTATAGGGACTTATTTTGTAAATATATTTTCCTTTGTTTCTTGATAGTATAAATAGGATATTTTATGTATTTTGTAAGGGAGAGATTCAGAAAGAGATTCGATTCAAAGTAAGAAACAGTTAGAACAGAACGAACTATAACCCTTACACATTGTATCCTGTGCATTTGCTATCAATGAAATCTATGAATTTTTTGATGTAATTGCATGTGTTTGATCACTTTGTGTTTGAATTGATCATTGCGTTATGATATCATCACGGATTCGATCCTTCTGAACTGATCAATTGGTATCAGAGCCTTCGGTTCAGTGATCAGAGCTTATCTGCATTTTTGAGCTCTTTGAATCACTTGAAATATGTGATTGATTGCAAATTGATCAATTAATTGTTGTTTTTAGTTGTGTTTCATATATAGAAACATGATTTGAATCTTAATTTGGTGTCAATTTGTTCAGATCTGAGGAATTAATCAAATTTGTGTACGAACTGTGTTCTTCAGTTTTGGACTTCAATTCAATTAGAAAACTTATTTGTAGTTGTTGTTTGATCAAATTGAAGATTGATGATTGTTAATCGACCTAAATACTACCTAATTGGAAGTTTTTAGATCAATTGAACAAGTTTTGATGATTTTCATAAGATCTGAGTTCGTTGGAGAAGATGAATTAGGCCGAGTTGAAAAACTGCTGAAAATTGACCAAATGTCTAGACGCACCACAACTGTTTGGGCATTTTAGCACTGTGTAGGCTTTTTATGCTCACGCATTTTACCACTGTTTGAACGTATTATGACTGTTTGGGCGTTTTTAACCCAGGCATTTCATAACTGTGTGGGCGTTTAAAGACTATCTAGGCGCATCACCATTGGGCATTTTCAGAATTAAACTAAGGCATTCCCTTAGGCGTTTCTACCTCAAAGTCAGGCGTTTCAGAACTATTCAGACACTTCACCACTGTTTGGGGCTTGATAACTATTTAGACGCTTGAGCACTCAGACTTATCAGTAAACACTTAGAAATTTTTTCAAAAACTAAAATCCAAAAATATTTTCATTGCATAGTTTTATTTCAAAACTTAAAAAACAATAAAAACAAGTCATTTTCTTAAATTCAAAAATACAAAATGGTTAAGTCTAAAGATTCTGAGAACAGGGTTTCCAAGCTCAAAAACAAAGCTGATTTCAAGAACTGGTCTCTTAGGTTGAAGAATCATCTGAAATCTATTAACACTGATTTGTGGAAGTCAATAGAGAAAGGACCACATATCCCAATTACATCTGATGGTCCTGACAGAGAAGTTGTGTATACAAAAGACTCTTCAGAACCTTATCCAGAGGATGGTTTGCAAGGTGATGGCTAAAGAAAGGTGAAGAATGACATCAAAGCTTATTCATTGATGTGTAAGGGGTTACCGTTTGAAGTCTTGACTAGACATGATGGTTATCAAACTAGGTAGACTATGTACAAGGCTTTGAAGATCATTTGTGAAGGTGGTAAAGAGATACAAGATCTCAAAAAGCAGAAACTCAAGAGGCAATTAGAGTTATTTGAGCATCTTTCTGGGGAAACAATTAATCAAATGATGAATAGAATTGTGCAACTAACGACTGAGATGTCAACTGCTGGTATCAAAAATGATCTCAAAGATCTAAATTACAGACTTCTCAATGCTCTTCCATCTTCATTGAAACAGACAGTTACTCTGTTAAAGCATACTAAAAAGTTTCCTATGGATCTAGATCTTTTGATTGCCAAGATTGAATCAGTTGAGATTGATGAGAGCTCCAGAAACAATGATAGAGCTGCTTCAATGTCTCAGCATAAGTTTGTTGCATCTCCAGCTAACACAGTGGAGAATTCTTTTCTGGCAAAAGATGATAACTCACTCGAAGACGAGGGTGATTTGTTCATTGGAGATGGTTTCTTTACAGATTCTTCTTACACAAGTGCTCCTGTTTATACAACTCAATCTCAATCTTAGTCTCCTCCTAAAAATCAAACTCCTAAACCTCAAACTGAGACTTCATCATCTAACTCTGTTAAAACTAGCAAAGTTAAAGATGTTATTAATATCCTTTTACAAGATGATGAGTCAAAATCTGCTTTTACTGCTTTTATGGCAAGTTTTCAAGCTTATCAAGGTAGTCATCTAACCCAATTAGATCTTGTTTTGTAGGATTTGTTCAAGATGGATCCTGATGATGTGGAAGAGATGGATTTGAATTGGCAGATGGTAATGATTGCTTACAGAACACAAAAACACTCTTATGTTAACATGAAAACAAGCCAAGTGCAAACAAGACTGTTGGCTTTGACAAATCAAAATCAAGGTGTTTCAACTACAACAGTTATGGTCATTTCTCAAGAGAATGTAAAGCTCCCAGAAACCAAGGAGGAAATGGTCAAGCAGGTTCTAGTAGTCAAAGATATCATCAACAGTCTCAGAAAACATTCCAAAAGCCTTATCAGAGTCTTCCTATGCTAGAACTTAAAGGTGAATCAAAATCATTTGAAGAGCCAAAGAAAGCTCTTGTTGTTAGCATCAAAGATGGATATGATAGGAGTGATTATTCTAAACAATTTACAGCTGATCTAACCTCTAGTTTATCTCTTGTTGCAGATATTCAAAATGAAGACTGGTCTGAAGAAAATGATCCAAAGGTTGATGGTGATTAATAAAATGATGATGAAGATTATGACTAGAGTGACAAATCTAACCCAAAAGAGGATTCAGAAGAAATTTCACTTATGGCTCAGTCTGACCAACCAAAGGTTGAGAATCCATCATCTGACTCTGAGACTTCATCTACAAGTTATCCTGAAATTCATGTTGAAGTCAGAGAGAAAATGTACACAAAAGCATGTTTGATCAAGTTGAGCATTACAGAACATATTCATATAAGATTTGTGACAAACGTAAACAAGAAGAAGTAATGCACAACAAGCTGAAAAATGATCACAAAGTCTCTGATGAAAAATTCTATCTTACAAACCTCATGGAACAAAACTCTAAAAGAACTTGAACTTGTTAAAGAACACTTGAGAGATGACTAAACATTTAGAAGAGGAAAAAAATAGCTCATGCTGCAACTCAGGTGGATCTAGCTAAAGTTAAAAGTTCTAAAACTATTGTAGAACAGCTGGTAAGTGAGAGGAAAGAAAACAAAACAGGTCTAGGTTTTACCATGAACCGATGCCTGAATCCATCACAAACACTCTGCCAGAAAACTTTAACACACATGATCACTCACCAAAACAAAGCTAAGCTAAAAGCATTCAAAACAGAAAAAGAATTTTGAAAGCGATGAGAGAAGAATAAGAAAATGTTTGTTCCCAAAGGCTGCGGTGAAGAAATCATTGTTAAGAATGACAAACAAAACTCAAAGAATAAAGAGAAGCAAAACTAGATGAAGTAACATCTAAAGATTCATTTCTTATGGATTAAACAATCCAAACTTTATCAAATGGTAGAAAGCACAAAAAGATAAAGAAAATGCAAACAAGTCTTCTACTAAAGATGTTCAATCCCAAAGCAAACAAAGATCATCAAGATCAAGAAATCAAAGAAGGAGAAGGAAAAATGCTAAATCTAACTCCTCTCAGAACAATCAAAATCAAAGAACAAATCAAGCTAATCAGTTTAAACCAAGGAAATTTGTGTCTGCAGGTACTTTTGATATGAACGCAATTCCAGAAATCAAACCAAATTCAAAGAACAAATCTAACATGATCAAAACAGGTTCAGGTCTAAAGTCTTCCGCTGTTAACAAAAGATTTGTATCTAAAGAATCTAGGAATGGTGTCAATGAACAAAAGTCAAAACCCAAATACCAAAAGAACAAATTCTCAAATCAAAAACAACAGATTAACTTTGCAAATCCTAAATCAAAACAAGGATCAAATGTGGCTTCCACATCTAAAGTTAATCAACAGTTGTTTAAATTTCAACAAAGGTACTCTGAAATATGTGATATGTATAATCATAAGACTGATGAATGTTTCTTTAACAGGTATTGTCACATATGTGATATGAAAAACCATTCAACAGCTAATTGTTATTTCAATAAATATTGAACCTATTGTGATGAAATAACTCACAAAACTGAGAATTGCTAATTCAGAAAAAACTCGCCGAGGAATGGATACGTTAATCCACAGTTAGGGAATGGATATGTAAATCCACAATTTCAAAGAAATCAAAGTGTTGGTTTTCAATGATTGACAAAACACCTTCCTTAGGCTTGAGATCCTTTTGAAGGATTAATTCTGAATATCATGATTCTTATGCTGTGAAAACAAAGAATTATAATCAAGGAAAATTCATTCCATGATCTGTGAGAATGAACAATGCAAAATTTGGTAATCAAACTTTTTCAAAAAATGTCTTTACGAATGGTTTTAATAACCTTGATGATGATCTTGAAAAACTCTATTATGCTTTGCGGATTAAACAAATCAAAGATGATAAAAAATTTGTTAAAAACGGAATTGATAAATTTACACAGCAAAAGAAGCCTGATGTGAATAAGCTTCATTTTAAACAATTTACCATTGTTGATAAATTTGGCAAGCCCAAGACCATATCGGCTTGGGATGATAACTCAACTTAAATTTCTTTGAAATGCGAGTACGCCCAAGAAGACCTCTTAACACGTGGTATGTTGATAGTGGGTGTAGCCGGCATATGACAGGCAACCATGCCTTGCTGCAAGATTTTAAGTTAAAAGATGATTGTCAGTTTTTAGGTCCTAGATTAGTCTCGTGGCAACGTAAGAAACAAACAAATGTCTTCGTTTCAACTACAGAAGCTGAGTACATAGCTGCTTCAACAGGATGTTCTCAAATCCTTTGTTTACAAAACCAACTGCTGGATTACGGGTTCAATTTTCTTAAAACTCCTATTTACATTGATAACACTGCTTCTATGTTTATTACAGCTAATCCTGTCTAGCACTCAAAAACAAAACACATCAAGATTCTATATCATTTTCTCAAAGATAACTCTGAAAAAGGTTTAATCATTTTGATTCAAATCACAACTAAAAAACAGTTGGCTGACCTATTTACAAAAGCCTTTTACCAGGTCGATTTGAATATTTGGCCGAGTCAATTGGACTTATTAATCATGTTTAAAAACTGGTTTTGAGTTTAATTCAGTTGTCTGATTCATAAAATATGATAAGAACCCTCCTTTAGTTTAATCTTGAATATAGAGAAACTGTCAAAGTTAACTGTCTGATTGTATATATTGTGTGTGCATGTTCAATAGAAAATGTAAAAGAAAATACGAAAATAAAAAATTGCAAAATCAAAATAGAAAAATATAAAACAAAAACACAAAAATAGAGTTTTTCTTGTTAGTTACTTGTTTAGGACTGAATCTGTCTTTGCAATTTATGAGAAATGATAGTTACACTAGTTTTGATCAGTTGCATACTTCACTCGCTACTAAAGTCTGACGTGATCAGATATGATGTGCAGGTAAACTCATGCAATTATACTGAAAAAGTAAATTCTTATGATCAAATTAAAAATATCATGCATTCATGTTTGTCCATTTTAGTACTAATGAGTAGTGTTGACTTCTCAGATTGATTGCTTGTAAAGTCATAAACTCACACCTAGTGGCGATATGAAATGACTTCTCTGTTATGAGTCTTCATAGACCTGAAGTGATGAGATATCCTCTGTTGTAAGTTATTAGAGACTTGGATATTCTCACTTGATGCAAAAGATGCCAATGTGCACAATCTAAACATGAGATCTGGTTATAAGTATATGTCAGGTTAACAAGTTGAGAAAAGTGATTTCTTGCATATCTTGATGAGAGTTGAACTCTCTAAGTCTAAGTGTGACTTACGTAATGTCATATCTAATCGTACCATAATCAATCCATGAATTGAAAAAGTAAGTATGCTGAGTATCTTGCCAAAAGTACTCATTTTCTGTCCTTAGATCTCGTGTCTCCTTTGCTGCAGAAATGCTGACCAGGAACACATTTGATCAGGATTAATCACTGTCTACGACTATCCATCATTTTGTTTTCTTTTAATGTGCTGATCTTAACTGATATGATCTCACTGCAGGCATGTGATTCAAATGTATATAGTAGATTTTTATTCTGCTTTAATTTTGATTTTCGCATGATTTTCTGTGTGCAGGCATGTTGATAATGATTGGTTTGCTCTTATTGCAAAATAAAAGAAACTTCTAAGTTTTTGAACTTAAAAGTTTAGGGAGTAAAAATTGAAAAAGAGAAAATCAATGGAAAATTTCAGAAAGTGAAAAAGAAATAAAAAATGAAGTGCTTTGGATGAAAGGATGAAGCTGCAATTCAAGCATGTGTGTGTTTGATATGATGTAAAAATAAACCTGAAAAAGAATTCAAATTCAGTGGAAAAGCTTCTTGCAAACAAAATGAGACTATTTGTTTTGTAAAAGTTATATAGAGACTAAAATGACTGGAAATTATTTTTGAAAATAAAATAAAAATAAAATGGTAAAATAATAATAATAATAATAAAATAAATAAAAAATAAAAAAAGTTTGAATGTCAAAAAATGTTAAAATTTGAGGGTCATTAATGTAAATTTTGAGTGATAGTCAAAAAATTGACTACGTGTTAAAAAAATTGTGTGTGAACAGTACTAATGTGCTTAAACAGTGTTCAGATAGAAGGTGTGAAAATTTCAAGTGTCAAGACTCATGGAGGATTCTCATGTGCCTGAATAGTACTCATAAGTCTAAATCAGGAGTATGATGAATTTCCGAAAATTATGCAAGTGTTGGGCGTTTCATTCTATGTTCATGCGCCTAAAAAGTTGTCATGTGTCTGAAAAATTAGTTAAGTGTTGGGCGTATCATCTATGTTCATGCGCCTAAATCATACCAGACTTCCAAGTGTTAGTCTAAAGCGGCTAAACAGTGTCCAAGCGCCTAAACAGTGCCTATGCGACTGAACAGTGCTCATGCGTCTAAACCTCATGCGCATTCACAGTGCTCATGCGTCTGAGAACTTGATGTGAAATTTAGTCTCATGCACCTTCTGTAAGGCCCCGTTCCCGGGACGCTTACAGCTGGACCATCATCGCATAAAATATTTAAAACATACATTACTTTTGCAGCAGAATTTAAAACTTTCATTAATAATTTAAAGCATATTATTTTATTACATCATTCGTTTACATTTTGAAATATAGCATCATATTAAAAATGTTGATGCCAGCCTCAAACGTCCCCAGTAGCTTATGCATCCATGCCTGCAACTCGTCAGTATCAACAAAATACCTACCATCCTGTGCCGGGGCCTGTAAACAAACCCCCGACTCGTGTCTGAAGACTGACACAGTACCAGGGCTAGCAACAAGACCTCATCTCTTGCCATCCTGTCTCATGCAATACCCCCGACTCGTGCTCGAAAGCTGATACTGTGCCGGAGCCTGTAAACAAACCGCCGACTCGTGTCCGAAGACTGACACAGTACCGGGGTACGCGACAAGGATCTCATCATCCGTTACTTCCATACTTATCATTCATTATCTTCCACTTTCATTACATAATACTTTACGTACATTCATACATCATACCACGTAAGGTCATAACATCATACATAACGTATTACATAACATAGTACATACATTTAAAAACCGTTAAAATGGAAAGATAACACATCACACAAACATGCATAACACACCAAGCCCAAGCCATCATATCACAACAGAACCTATCTCAACCATCTACCTCATAAAATCCTCTGAAAACCCTAATTCCAAAATGGAGAGCAATTGGACATCTCAGGCGCATGAGCATAAAAATTCTAATGAAAACAGCCTAGGCGCATTACGACTATGCAGGCGCATGATCCCTGCTTAGGCGCATTAACACTTAGGCATAAGAGCAATTTTGGGCGCGTGGGCACTGCTGGGGGGCTTGGCCAACACTTAGGCGCATGGGCATTCTTCTGGGCGCATGGACAACTGTTTGGGCGCATGGCCTACACTTAGGCGCATAGGCATTCTTCTGGGTGCATGGACAACTGTTTGGGCGCATGGCCTACACTTAGGCGTATGGGCATCATGCTGGGCGCATGACTACTATTCGGGAGTTGGATCTTGGGTGCATGAGGTCACTTGGGCGGATGGTGCATGAAAACAATTTCAGGCGCATGGGAACATTCTGGGCGCATGATCAACAATATGAAATATAACAAATTATACAAACAGCTCCCAAACATCGGTCTAGCACATCTTAATATAAATCTACCATGCTACAAACACTAAACATGCTAAACATCAAACATAACCTCAAAAACAACCTCTAAACATATACACAACCAGAGCACCATCGAACAACATGCTGTGTAAAACTCACGGTTACTTAAAAATCTTTTTGGTCGGTATGCATAATAGCCCCAAACACTTTGAAAACCAGTAAAAAGAGGGGTTCAAGAACTCACCTGAAGTAGCCTTCAAGCAACACACCTCCACCTGCAAATTCAGCTCCTAAAACCCACGAAATCAAGCACTTAGCACCACAAATCTCGGCCTAGAAGCTGAAAATTTGGTTGAAACCAAACATTAACCCAAGAAAACTCACCTTCAAGAAGATTTTAGCTTCTTCTTTCTAAAACCGTGAACTTTTCTTCTTTCTTCCTTTTTCAGCCGAGAAGATGGGTATGGCAATGTAGTGGGTGGCCATACCTACTCTTTTAAACACTATTATTTTAAAGTTTGCATCTTGCATATTTTTAGTCCTTCAACTTGTGTTATTCCTCATTTCTTTATTTATACTTTTATTTTCTCTTCTTTTTAATAAAACTCGGGGGTTCCAAGTCCACCCCCCTTATATAGGTTTCGTCCCCGAAACCTGTCGCTTCTCGAACAGTTACGGGTAATGCTGTCTCATCTCTTCCTTGATCTTATACGTAGGCTTAGACCCCTTCTGGGCTCCCTTGTACTCGCACAAATGAAAACACCCCTTCTCCTTAGCCCTTTTCTCCCTTCTATCAGTAATGGCCACCGGTTGTTCCACCTAGTTGAGTCGTTCGTCCATCTCGGTATTCCCTAGTGGCACAATCATATCCTCATCGATTGAGCACTTCTTCAGATGAGATACATGGAACATCGGATGAATTCCACTTAACTTATCGGGTAGCTCCAACCTGTATACCACCCTTCCTGTTCGAGTGATGATTCGGAAAAGCCCTATACACCTCGGTATTAGCTTCCCTTGCTTTTGGAATCGGATGATCCCCTTTCCCAGATGAGGCATTCATCATTACTCCATCACCGTAGGTTGGCACCGAACTCTTGTCGGGCGCAGTTGATCAAACCATCTTCTCACGACACCCGATGTTTGTCTCATAAGATGCTAGCCAATCCTTCCCAAGGCACACATCAATCCACCTAGATTCGTCCTGAACAGTCTAGCAAGAAACACATGCTCTTCCAATTCTATCGCACAATCCTCTAGGACATCAGGCAACCTAGTGGACTTACCAATAGCAATTTCTACATCGAAGGGCTCACCGCCCTCCTACTCCTAACGTGCAACTTATCACAGAAGGCAGCAGGAATGAAACTACTATAGCATCACAATCAAAGCACAGATGCACAAATTTAATTTACTAGAAGCATACCTGACGTCATGTCGGAGTCCGCTCAAGCCTCCTCTCGGTCATAGCGAATGCTCTGACCTTCATCCTCTGCTCCCCTTGCTTGCCCTGGAGCTCTCTGCCCTCGACTTCTTGCAGTCTCTACTCATATGCCCAATCTCACCAGAATCATATTAAAAATGTGGATGCCAGCCTCAAACATCCCTAGTAGCTTATGCATCCATGCTTGTAACTCCTCAGCATCAACAAAATACCTGCCAACTATTATGCATACAAAAAGTCAGCGACGCTGAGTGAGTTCTAGTTTTATAAATAAAAATACTTTACTTTCGTTAAAACATAACCTTCACGTTAGTTCATGATCAAACATCATATGTACACATTGATAATAATTATTATTATCTACATCATCGTTCATCATCAAACAATGCATACTTACTATCATCCAAATCCTACCTCATGTAATACCCACGACTTGTGCTCGAAAGCTGATACTATGCCGGGGCCTGTAAACAAACCCCCGACTAGTGTCCGAAGACTGACACAGTACCGGGGTACGCGACAAGGATCTCATCAACCGTTACTTCCATACTTATCATTCGTTATCTTCCACTTTCATTACATAATAGTTTACGTACATTCATACATCATACCACGTAACATCATAACATCATACATAACGTATTACATAACATAATACATAGATTTAAATCCGTTAAAAATGGAAAGATAACACATCACACAAACATGCATAACACACCAAGCCCAAGCCATCACATCACAATAGAACCTATCTCAACCATCTACCATATAAAATCCTTAGAAAACCCTATGTCCAAAATGGAGAGCAGTTGGACATCTCAGGCGCATGAGCATAAAAATTCTAAGAAAAACAGCCTAGGCGCATTACCACTATGCGGGCGCATGAGCCCTGCTTAGGCGCATTACCACTATGCGGGCGCATGAGCAATTTTGGGTGCGTGGGCACTGCTAGGGCGCATGGCCAACACTTAGGCGCATGGGCATTCTTCTGGGCGCATGGACAACTGTTTGGGCGCATGTCCTACACTTAGGCGCATGGGCATTCTTCTGGGCGCATGGACAACTGTTTGGGTGCATGGCCTACCTTAGGTGCATGGGCATCATGCTGGGTGTATGACTACTATTGGGCACATGACTAATATTTGGGCGCATGATCTGGGCGCATGAGGTCACTTGGGCGCATGATGAAAACATTTCAGGCGTATGGGAACATTCTGGGCGCATGACCAACAATCTGAAATATAACAAATTCTACAAAAAAACTCCCAAACATTGGTCTAGCACATCTTAACATAAATCTACCATGCTACAAACACTAAAACATGCTAAACATCAAACATAACCTCAAAAACAACCTCTACACATACAATAATAGAGCACCATCGAACAACATGCTGTAAAACTCACGGTTACTTAAAAATCTTTTTTGCTCAGTATGCATAATAGCCCCAAACACTTTGAAAACCAGTAAAAAGAGTGGTTCAAGAACTCACCTGAAGCAACCTTCAAGCAACACACCTCCACCTACAAATTCAGCTCCTAAAACCCACGAAATCAAGCACTTAGCACCACAAATCTCGGCCTAGAAGCTGAAAATTTGGTTGAACCCGAACATTAACCTAAGAAAACTCACTTTCAAGAAGATTTCAGCTTCTTCCCTCTCTAAAACCGTGAACTTTTCTTCTTTCTTCCTTTTTCAGCCGAGAAGATGGGTATGGCAATGTAGTGGGCGGCATACCCACTCTTTTAACACACTATATTTTAAAGTTTACATCTTGAACAACTTTAGTCATTCAACTTGTGTTATTCCATTTCTTTTTTTAAACTTTTATTTTCTCTTCTTTTTAATAAAATTCAGGGTGATACCTTCACAGTGCTCATGCGCCTAAAAATTTACACATGTATATATACAACACTTGTGTAGTTTTCATTCCCTCATTCACAAACTCAAACACTCTGATTCACTTACTCGAACACCCGATACTCTCATTCATCTTCGATTGTTATCAGTTAATCTTTGTGATATATAGGTATCACAAGAGAATTTGATTGCTGAGGAGTCTTCAATCGAATTTATCAAAGTGTTGCTGATTTACCTATTCATGTGCCAGATGAAGGTGGAAGATCAACAAAAGTGTTACAGTCCTTTCTGAGATCTTGAATGCTGAGTAGATCGTAGAAACTTTGAAAGAAGTTTCAAGTTTGCATTCAAGAAGGCTTTGAGAGAGTGGAACTCTACAAATAAAGCCCGTGTTCAAGCAAAGATGAGCCAAAAGAGTTCAATGTGGACTAAAGACATGTAAATCTAGGGGGGAGTTGTTGAAGCTCTTGGAAGATTAACATTTTGTCTTTATGTGTTTTTTGTCATAGTATAGGGACTTATTTGTAAATATATGTTCCTTTGTTTCTTGATAGTATAAATAGGATTTTTATGTATCTTGTAAGGGAGAGATTCAAAAGATTCGATTCAAAGTAAGACACAGTTACAGAACGAACTGTAACCCTTACACATTATATCCTGTGCATTTGCTATTAATGAAATCTATGAATTTTTTGATGTAATTGCATGTGTTTGATCACTTTGTGTTTGAATTGATCATTGCGTTATGATATCGTCACAGATTCGATCCTTTTGAACTGATCAAGTGGTGATTGAGATTGGATGGGTGAGATACGTTGGGTATGTTCACTGGAAGATGATTCTGATAATTCTATCACAGTAGCCGGTGATGGAAAATATGATTCATGTTGAGATAATGATTGTGGTGGTGATTGTTGTGGTGATGGTTGAGGGATTTGATCAAGTGACACTGCTTCAGTTGAAGCTGAGTTTATTGATATTTAAGAAAGTGCAGGTGCTATGGGTTCGGTGTATTCACTTGGTGGTGAAGGAGAATTGGGTTCATGATGTGGTGGTTCAGGTGATTTGGTTGAAGGTTTTTTCTTGTGGTTGGTCAGGGAATATGAGTTCCTGAGTATGTCAGCAGTTTCATCCATCACATGTGGGAACATCTCCACCTCTTCTCCTTGATACTACCCAGTCAACTTGTTGAGTAGAGATCTTCCTAGGTGAGTTTGCACAAACACATCACCTTCTCTTTCAACATTGGGCATACATTCATTTATGATCAGCTGGATGAACCTTGGGAATATGTACATCTTGTTGTCTTTTTGCATTCTTATGTGGTCACACACAACCAAGAATGTACTTGGAGTAGGTGTACTTACTTCCCTCAAAACTGCTGATGATTCCCGATGAGATGTGCCTCGAGAATCTGTCCAAACCAGACTTCCTGTTGGAGATGCACTTGAGATAGGTATGGCATAGGAATCTATACGGCTTGCATAACCTCCCCTTTTTCATCTCACCGTGTTGATAGTCTCCATCATACCCCATTAACTGAAAAACTTTCTGAATGTATTCATTATCAAATACATCAGGGTGACCTTCTTCACCTTCTCTGAACTCCAACGCCCTCCTTGTTGTTTGTTCATCAATTCTCAGTTGTTGATTTCTGATTGAAGCATAAATTACATGTTCTTCATTTTCTTCCTCGACCCTCGCAACGTCCTAGAAATCTATCATGAATGATTGATAGATAATAGGATCCGTTGTTAGCACATAAAACAATCTACTTCTTCTCAGATAGCAGATGATGTCTCTACATCCATCTTCTAACTCTAGATTTAGAAATGCGCATATGTTATGATCTTTGACGAATTGATTAGTCATACTGGCTTTGATGTTTGACTGATGTGTGGATTATTTGTGTGGGATGAACAATTTCAGCAATTGTTGATGAAAGGGGTTTAAGAGATTTTCTAGGGCTGGGAAGGTTTTTGAGAGTGAGTAGATAGGCCAACGGTCGAGATATCTTTTTTTATACCTTTTCAGACAATTAAAAAATATTTAATATTGTCGGACTCATTTTCCTTTATACCCTTCTGAGGTTATCCACAAGTTTATGCTTCCGCAAAACATCTACGGAAGGCTAAAACTTTCCTTTTTGATTTGATTTAATTTTATTCTTCCGCAGAACATTTACGGAAGGTAAAAACTTTGTTGTTTTAACCTTAACAAATTAATTCTTCAACAGGAACATCTACGGAAGGCAAAATTTGTTATGAAGTTGTTGTTTTATCCGTAGTTTACCAATCTACAAAAAGGCAATTTTTGTTCTTTTTGATGTATGATCTTAAACACAATGTTAGATCATTTGTTGTTTGCTATTAGACCTTGTTGACTCTGCTTCATAGTAATTGTGCAAATTGATTTGGTTAAAACCTTCAGATATCCTGCAGCCAGTTAGTGCTCAAGTTCCAACTTTCTTCATTTAAAGATGTAACACATTTGATACTCAGATTTTCATGCTGATTTACTACTCCCCTAAATTTGTGATTAATCATAAATTATGCATTTATCAAAAATTATTAAAGAATAGCATAAAAACATTATCTGTCCAACTAATTAGCAAAGAAAAGAACAAACCAGAATTATTTACAAGCATTGACATCATATAATGGAATCATACTATAACACTAAGAAACTTCCCATGACATTTTTGGTTGATGATAGAAGAGAGATCTAGTATTGATTGCAAGTATATCGATCCTCAAAAATTCAAGCAAGAGTGTATATTCAACTTGTCATGCTATTATCTGTTTTTAAATTGTTAAAGATGGACAAGTATGGACTCCACATTCAATTCACATTAAAGTTTGTCCTCCGTAGATGAGTCAATTTATCACTTTTTCACACTTAAAACTATGTTCCGTAAGTTATAAGCTCTATCTTAAGAGTTCTTTGAAATCTTATTAATGCTGATATGATTTTTGAGCTCTGAATTAACATACAGTTGATCACCATGGATTCTTTTAGAGCTGTTCCTTTTGGAATCTTTTGTTACTAAGCATCAGGACACCAGGTCTTTACTTACATAAAACAGAGGTGCCCAGAAACTCAGGTCTTTGCTTATTCAATATGAATTGTTTGATAAATGAGGAAACTAAGCAAAGGTATAGTGTACTATCATTTTTCATTATATGAACTGCTTATTCAATAAAATATGTAAATAAGACAATAGTTTTGTCTTTTTATATGTTTTAAGAATATTTTTGACTTTTTCATATTAATAACAATCTACGGATGAACAAGTTTGTTCTTCCGTAGATGTTCATATTAAAACTATAATGGATAGAACATGCTTTTGATTAAGTTGATTAAGACTTAATCTAAATTGATCATGCCTAATGACTTAATTAATAAACTAAATCTTACTGAATCAAAGGCTTTAGTGAATAAAGCAAGCTGATTTGTTGTATCCACTTTAATCAACTTGATTAAACCTTTTTCTGAGCAATCTCTTAGAAATGTTATTTGATTTTAATATGTTTTGTTTTACTATGTTGTACTGGATTAGCAGTGATGAACATAGTAGCTGAGTTATCAATATGTATTGGTGTTTGAAAAAAATTGTAACCATAATCAAGTAATTGGTTTTGCTACCATAAGAGTTGAGAGCACCAGCTGAAGCAGCTATGTACTTAGCCTTAGCTGTGGATACTGAAACATTTGTTTGCTTTTTGCACTGCCAAGAAACTAGTCTGGTCCAATGAATTGGCATCCACCAGTGGTTGATTTTTTGTTGTTGTTGCAGCCTCCATAGTCACTGTCTAAATATGAGTAAAGTTTAAAATCTACTTCTTTGGGATACCAGAGTCCAAGAGATGGTTTCCTTTAAGGTATCTAAAAATCCTCTTCACTGCATTCATATGTGACTCCTTAGGGTCTGCTTGGTACCTAGCACAAACACAGACAACAAACATTATGTCAGGCCTGCTGGTAGTTAAATACATTAATGATCCTATCAGAGATCTATATAATCTTTGATCAATAGACTTCCCTGTAGGATCTGGTACAATCTTATCTATTATTGATGCTGGTGTTTTGCATGAAGATGAATCAACAAGGTTGTACTTCTTCAAAATTTGATTAATATACTTCTCCTGATTGATAAAGATGCCATCTGGTTTCTGATGAACTTGCAAACCAAGGAAGAATGTTAGTTCTCCCATGGAACTCATTTGAAACTCAGATTTCATCAGACATTCAAACTCTTTACATAATCTCTTGTTTGTTGATCCAAATATGATATCATCTACATATACTTGGACAACTAAGAGATCTTGATGTTCATGTTTCAGGAAGAGAGTCTGATCAATTGTTCCCCTTTTGTAACCATGCTTGAGTAAGAAATATAACAATGTTTCATACCACTTTCTTGGGGCCTGATGAAGTCCATGCAAAGCTTTGTCAAGCTTGTATACACTGTGTGGATAATCAGGATCTTCAAAGCTTGGTGGCTGAGCAACATAGACTTCTTCATCAATTATACCATATAAGAAGGCACATTTTACATCCATCTGGTTAACTATGAACTTCTTATGTGATGCATAGGCTAGAAAGACTCTAATGGCTTCAATCCTTACAACAGGAGCAAAGACATCATCATAATCTATCCATTCTTCCTGAGACCTTGTGCTATCAGCCTTGCTTTGTTTCTCACAATAATGCCTCTATCATCTAGTTTGTTCTTGAACAGCCACCTTATGCCAATTGGATAATGGCCTTTAGGAAGATCAACTAGATTCCAGACTTTTTGTTTTCTGAATTGCTGAAGTTCTTCTTGCATTGCTTCAATACAGCTATTATCTTCAATGCTGCAGTGATGTTGGGAGGAACCACTTGTGAAAGAAAGCAGAGAACAGACAAATGTTGGCTGCTCCCCCTTGTCTTCTTGTGGTTCTATCATAGTTCACCTATCATGTTTTCAATGGGATGATTCTTAGGAATTCAGGATGTTGATTGATTCAATTTGAATGGATGAATCCAAGTTAGTGATGTTGGTTGATGGAGATGGGAGGTAGCTGGGATGAGGATGTTGGGTTCTGAAAGGATAGTCTATATTATCACACAGTCAAAGTCAACAAATATCACGTCACTGTCAAGTCATCAGAAAAGTCAACAGACGCATTCGAGAGAACCAAGAGAGACGAGACATTGAAGATATAATGACTAGGAGTTTATTGTTATAAATATAGTTTGTGTCAACAAATATATTTATTTATGTTTAAGTCATTTTTATGTTTTAATGATAGTCTGGGGCTAATTGTCATTAAGTCTAATTGTCATTAGACTATATATAGTTGAGTCATAGTGGTGTTAGTAAGCTTGATGAGCCATTGATTGTGGGTCTTTCACATTTTGTAATATCCTTAGCATCAATTCAGATCAAACAAGGGTTTATTGAGTATTCTTAAGGTGTTCATCATTGTTCATCAATATTTTGTGTTTGATCTATATTTTACACAAATATCATTGATATTGTGTTTTTTCAATGGGATTTGTTTGTGTGTTATTAATCAATTGCACTGTTATATCGATCGAGAGGACCAACAATTTGTAGCAGAGCCATTGTGCTCTTGATTATTTGAGTTTTGTTTGTTTTCTAGTTCTAAGTCACTGTTCCATTCATTTTCGATCTGATTTGAGTGTTTTTGATATGGAAATTGATTGAGGATTGCTCGTTTTTGTGTAGGAAGCTATAGGTATCATTGATCTCAAATCCATTGAGATTTGGATGAGTTTGAGCTGATTTTCATGCTGAAAAAGGCTGTCTAGATACGTCGGGCGAATTTACAGCTCGTCCAGCGAAACTACAGCATCTTCCAGCGAAACCTGGCAAAACTAGGGATCCGTCAGCGAAACTAAGCTGTTCTTGGTTTTTTGGATCCGGTTTCCTTGATCCAGCGAAAGTACATGTGTTGAATGAAAGTTCATAGTGTTTGTGTGCTAATCCCAACGAAATTGCTGCCAAATTGTTCTCTGAATGAAAGTTCAACTAGTTTCGGGCGAAACTACCCTGCGAAACTAGCATCAGCTTGCCACTGCTGGGCGAAACTGCTGTCGAAATTGCTGGTGAAACTACTAGCGAAACTACTAGCGAACTTGCCCCCAGTTGCTTAGAAACCATTAGTTGACATAAAAGTATTTTTTTCATGGGGAGAATATCATTCAACACATTTTGGAAAAATAATTTAGTTTTAGAGGTGTTAAAGTGAATTTTAATATTTTAAAATAAAATGTCGTTTTCTGCCGATTCGATCAGACAACGCCAAAATGGCACAAAGTCGGTTGATTCTTTTGTAGCCATGAAAGATGAAAATATCTGATGTTGTTGATCGATTTCTGATGGTGGCAAACAGCTTTAAGAGTATGATGACCAACTGGGAAACCATGAACAAGTCACAAAACTTTTGGACTCTCTTCTCCACAGTGGATCCATAAGTTGGTTGTTAAAACACGAAAAAAATTGCTGACTACAAACTCATGGAAGTTATCAACAAGTTGAAGTCATTTGATTTGGATATGAAAAGAAAAGAGTATAGTCAATTCATGTATGGTGGTGTATCTTCAAGTGTTGAGATCAAAGAAACTAAAGAAGAAGTCATGTATTGATGGATGAGGTGGTAAACAGTGATGAGAATTATGTTGAGGATTTTGATCCTTTCAAAGAATTCAGCTATGATACTCAAGGTAAGAGTGTTGGTGATGTTGATGCCTGTGCAAGCTGGTGTAAAATTCAGAAGCTACAGGATAGTGAAACAGATGAAGTGAAGCAGGAGGTTCAGGATGAAGGAAATCCAAAGGGAGATGAAGCTGAGAAAGCTAAGAAAAGAGCTGCTAAGAAGGAAGAGTACAAAAAGAACACTTCGTTTGTCATGTGAAAAAGCCCTAGGTGCTGAAAAGATAAGTTATGGGACTCCCCTATGAGATAGTTCAAGACATGTGTTTCCTCCTCCCTGCAATTCGTTTATTCGAGGTTTCTAAAGCTAACAGATTATTGTTAGAAAATGAAAAAGACTTAAAACGAATAAACAAAAACATAAAATCAATGAGTCCAAATATTTTATTAACTAAGAGAAGCTTTAAAAGAAAATGATCTTTTAAAAAGAATCTTTTAGAAAAGAATGTCGAGATTAATGTTTTGAGCGAACAAGTCACATTAGCAGAATTTTAGACTAGCAAGCTTAAAACTAAACTTGATAAATGGATGATATCAGGAATGAAACAGGAAGAACTATTCTCTAAGCAGAGGGGAGCTAGAATCAAAACGGGTGTGGGATGTGGTGAAACTTCATATGTTTATCCTCCTCCTAGCACATACTGTTACTCTCCTATGCCTCAACCTCATCCATCTAATGATTTAATTGAAGCTGCAGATATTAATAATTTACATGCAGGTTTAAGAAGCGTTAATCACAAAGAGGTTCGAGATGAAAATGGTTTTCCTGCAGGTTTAGGGCTCATCAAGCAAGGATCTGATCTGCCAAATGATAATTCCACCTCGGATGCTTCAAAACCAGTATCAGTTGTTTCCAGTAACTTCTTTAGCAAATTCAAGACAGGTAACATCCCTTCATTTGTTCCTGTCAAGTTGTCAAAGAAGGAACAACTGTGGAATCATCAAGCAATCAGAACTCAACAACACAACCGACACAACAAGAGTCATCAATCAAGATCCATTGGAAGCTGACTTGTGTATACACTATTGGACAAGTTCTGATGATGAACTAGAGATCATCAAGTCACCTAAAGTTATCAAGTGACAAAAGCTTCCAACAGTTGAATCAAGACCTATACGGATCACATCTCCATTGCTAAGCAAATCAGCAGTTCCTCCAAAGATCAACAGATGCACTCGCCATCTTCATCTGCTATCCTCAAGCTAGCCACAAATCTGCCTCCAAGTCTACCAAATCACCAGTTATACAAAAGTGTACTCAGAAGAATGTTCAGATCTCAGCTCCCGGAACATCACAAATCAAATCACAGCCCAGTTCGAAATCCACATTGACAAAGCCTCAAAAGGTTCAATTTCCATATATCCAAAGAAGAAGCATCAGGTTGTCAACAAGCTGCATCAACCTCAAGCAGGCTCCACCCACTCCTGCTATTCATGGGCCTACAAAGAACCAAAGCCTTTCAAGGCTTGCTTTAGATGTGGAAAGGAAGGTCATGTGCTAAAGAAGTGCCCTCAGGTTCAAAGGCAAGCTTCAGGAGGTAACGATAACACAGGTTGCTTCTCGGTTTCAAAGGTAAAAAGCACATATCTTTGAATGGTTGGATGAAGAACAATCTATCCAAACCTTCTCATATGAAGCCGGTTTCACATGATTCAAAGATGAAAAGACCAATGTTTCAAAATTAAAATCTCTTCCTTCGGGTCTTAAACAGAAAATGATTTCCAAATTCAATTTTTCAAATCAAAAGTGATTGAACAAAACTAATTTGGAAAGTAAACAAATGAAAAGGATAAAGAAATAAATGATTTTTCAAAAGAGTGTGTGCTTAAACAGGTTACATACACTGAAAAAGGAACTCCCAGGACCACGATGGCCTAGGTCCCCCTCTCTAACTAATCTGTTTATGAGTGTAGAACAATTCAGGACACCTGTCAGTAATCCAGTTTACTGACTGGGATTGTTCCTAATTCAATTTGAGGCTGAACAAATAGGTTATGGTATCTCATCCTATTTTGGATTCTTATCTACCAATCACAATCACTGTATTTTTCTTGTTACTTCATTTCTCATGTTTTTGCTAGTATAATTTGAAAGACTTTCTTTAGTAAAATTCTTTTTTCAATTCTGTTTATTATATACTTAAAAAAAATTAAAAAAATTAAAAAAGGGGAAATTTCTTTTTTTTGTTTCATGGCAGTTAAAAAGAAATTTCGTGGGAGAATAAAAAATTTCACGGGAACTAAGAACTTGATTTGGGATGACTGAGAAATGATAGTATGTCTTCTTGGTATGCTTATTTGCATGACTTGTACTTTGTGAGAAATGATAGTAACTGATGTAGATGTATGTATCACTTAATACTCTAAAATCTGAAAAAGACAGTTTCATTATATGATATGCTTGGTAGGCTCAGCCTAAAAACAAAGTAAACAGTGATTTTGTAGCCTAACTAAAGTTTTAGAACTTCGATGATAAGGATTATTCTCCTGACATTTCGGCCTGCACAAAGTTATAAGTCTCATAAAAAATGGGTTGAGAGTATCTCACTTCTGCCTTGATTACGTCAATTTCCAAATTCCCTCACCCTTGCGTCTGAATTGATGCTTCTTGTTAGCTCTTTAGAATCCTTTTCGTGCTTATCTCCTATGCTATGTAGAAGCATTGACCTGGAGTGATGATCTTCTCTGTTATACGTGAGTATAGACCTGAAGCTCTCATCAGCAGTCTCAGATGATCATCTCCTCTACTATACGTAAGTATAGACCTGGGGCTCTCATCATCTGTTTCCCAAATAAAGGCACAGTGATTCTTAAATTAAGATCATTGTTGAAAACTTAATAGAAAATCAAGCAGAGTTAATCATATTACTCAATAGCCCTGATGATGGATAAGTTCTTTGCCGGATGTCTATAGAACCAAATCACCTGAGCTTCTCTAATTGAATCTAAACATGATAAAAAATCAGTTGCATATCACCTGTTGAAAATGATAAGGCATGGGTTTAAATTGGACAAATATACCAACAATCATTTTTGAACTGTTTTGGCTTTCAAAACATAAAATTATGACCAGACTCTGAATCAATGTGATCTCACTAACTTGTCGATGTTTAAATACATCCTGTGCTTAAGTATATCTTGAGATGTGATCTCATGATCAAATCAGTTCTTGGGTAAGGTGATTAAAAAATATATATATAAAAAATGGGTTTTTCATTTCAAATTATTTCAAGTCTTCCACATTATGCTATTAAAATATTATTATTTTCACATGCATCTCACAGGAAATTGCACACACAGATAAACACGGGTTTATTTGTTAACTGAAATGATCTGACAGGAAATTCTGAGATTGTGGTTGTGATTGTGTTACAGATTTTTGCTTCAAATGAAGGCCGATCATCAGCTGAGCAAAGTAACTGACCAGAGAACCTGTTCCTCAAGTTTGTAGAAGATACCGAGCTAGGATTCCTCCTCCTACATCTTCTGAAGCACTCAAGAATAGAGAGTTGGAGATACTATTCCTGATCATTCTCATGATGCACATAAAAGGAGGGAGCATTTAAAAAGGGGAAGCCTATAAGATGAAAGATTTTCGATACTAGATCATCAATCTAGGGGGATAGAAGATCATTATATAGTTGACTTATCAGTGCTGATCACGATGAAGGATGTTAATAATATTAGACTAAGGGGAGTATTGTTGGGTCTGAAAAGGATAGTCTATATTATCAACACAGTCAAAGTCAACAAATGTCAATGTCACTGTCAAAGTCATCAGAAAAGTCAAACAGATGCGTTCGAGATGAAGAACCGAGACGAGACGTTGAAGATATAAATGACTAGAGTTTATTGTTAATAAATATATTTGTGTCAACAAAATATATTTATTTATGTTTAAGTCATTTTTATGTTTTAATAATAGTCTAGGGGGCAAATTGTCATTAAGTCTAATTGTCATTAGACTATATATAGCTAGAGTCCTTAGTGTGTTGAGGTAGCTTGAATGAGCTAGATTTGAGGGTTTTCATGTAAACAATATCTTATGCAAATCAATATAGATAAAACAAGGGTTTTATTGAATGTTCTTGAGGTGTTCATCTTGTTCATCCTTATTTTATAGTGTTTGATCTATTTTGTTCACAAATATCATTGATATTTGTGTTTTTCAGTGGGATTTATTTGTGTTTATTAATCAATTGCACTGTTATATCGATCAAGTGGCCAACAGGGAATCCACAAAGTAGTCAAAATTCTCATATGGCTGATCTTTTGATGCTGAATTATGTCCATCTGTATCAGCTTGTGTTTCTGTAGATGTAGGCATATCATTCGCAGTAGCTACAGGTACAACTACAGATGATGTAGTTTGTTGAACTGCATGTGTGGGTGGTGGTTGTTGAATGTTTTCTATTGAATTGTGAACTTCAACTGAATGCAATGGATCATCTCTGGAAGTAGTAAATCTACGAATGTAGAAGTGCCATAGTTGAGATTCATCTTCTAATGACTTAGAAATCAGACATGTTTCATTGCTTGTTATAGATGTGTTGTCGTATCCAAAACATATGTGTTGCCTTTTCTTGGTGCTTTAAGAAGGATCCAGTCTTCTGGAATTTGAAAACCTGGCTTAAAATGTAACAATAATTAGTATCAAAGAAAGTAGTATAGTTTGATCACAAATTTGAGAAACCCTTAATAATTGAATTGTAAATTTTCACAGAAGTTAACTTTCTAAATTTTAGAACACCATTTGGTTTACCATTCCTTCACCAATGATTTTACCTCCCTTCTTTCCCCACCAAATCCTATATAGGAAGCATTTTTCTGTTTGAAGTCATGGAGGAGAGAATAGTTTCCTATCATGTGCCTAGAACAGCCACTGTTCAACATACCACTTGTTGTCAGTCCTCCCTGGATGTTCATGCAAAACTAATAAAATCAGTTAGATCGTGGAGCCCAAGCCTTGATGGCTATTGTTATCTAATATTGTTATTCTCTCATGAATGAGCCTAGATGACTCTAGATTGGTTTTAGATTTCATTAATTCATTATGTTTTGTTTTGGGTGAGGATGATCTTTTGAAGATGAAGATGAAGCACTATCATCTTAATTCACACTCACTTCCTCTTTCACCTCTTCTTTCATTAAGTTTTTCTTGAACTTGAGGCTGAGGCTCTTTCTGAAAAGGTTTCTATATCCTTTGTCCTTGACTGGGGTACATGATTACCTTTTTTCAAAGTGATCAAAGAAGGGGTATCATCTTCTTGAACACTACCTTTTATGAGGTGTCTTATTTGAGATAGTTGTATCTCCTTTTTCTTTGATGAATTATCAGCAGATTTTTTTGTTGTCTTTGCATTCTTCTACTTTGTGCTGATTCTTTTGCTTTGGAATTTTTGATTCATCATTCTCTGAAGATTCTAAATTTGATTAAAAAGTCTCAGCTTTTTGCTTCTTGGGGACCTTTAATTTGTTCTTTTTGTTGAAGAAACATTCTTGAGTGGAATGGTTATGCTTGTTACGGATGGCACAATGCTTGTTGAAGTAACAATCTGAGGTCATATAATTGTTCATATTGCAAATGGAGAAATAGCTACTAAAGTAGCACTCTTCTGTGCTGTGGTTGTGCATATCACAACATTTGCAATACTTCTCTTCAGCTTCACTGTTAGAATCAGCTTCTATCTTTGTCAGTTTCTTCATCATTATATTCTTTTGCTTCTTTAGTTCTTTCTCAATCTTTGCATCTGAAAGATCCATTTGTTTACCTTTCTGGTTAGCAGTTGAATCCTCAGGTATTTTCTTCTTTCGTAGATCTTCTACGGATGACTGTTTAGGTTTTCATGATTTCTTCCACGGATGTTCTACGAAAGACTATTTTGTCTTCTTCCGAGATCTTCTACACCTGACTTTAGAACATTTTTCCTTTGCTTTTCTATGGATGTGTGAGAACCTGTCTTCTTTTCCGCAGGTGATCTGCTGAAGTGAGACTATCTTCTTCCTTCGTAGTTCTTTTTGCTGCCTTACTTTTATGCTGTTTGTTGAGTTCATGCATGCCTTCATTTAACTGACCAATCCTTGTGTAAATGGTCTTTAGCAGATTTCTTTGTTTTGGTGGATAGGGCAACTTGATCTCATCAAGGATTTGGGAGTTATAGAATCAATTACCACATATTTTCCCTTACCCAAACCAGCACTTTCTTGTTCATTAGGCGCATCACTATCATCTAGATTATCACAGTTATCAAGATCAAGTTCTGAGTCATTTTGTTTTGAGAATTCTGATTCAGATGAATCGGTTTCAATGGATTCAAAATCCTTGTCATTTATCACTTCATTATTTTCAACTTTTGACTCAGTTTTGGTGCTAGACACAAAATGATTTGTCAAACTGTTGGACATGGACTCAGGTAGGGTGGTGTAATTATCATTAATTGGTGGAGCAACAGTATGATATCCCAACCCAGACTTGTTCTTTGATTCAATATGAGAGTTTAACAGTTTCTCATACTGCTGTGATGATAGTTGGAATTTTTGAAGTTTTACTTCATTTGATGCATGATCTGACATGGACTTGGTTAATGAGTTGGTCAAATGCTCAACTTGTGCTTTCAAACTATAATTTTCAGACATAAGTTTGTCTAAATCCTTTTGTAGTGAATTTATTTTGACTTGATAAAGTTTATGTTCTCTTTCATGAGATTCATTTAAAAGCATAGTTTCTTTGACTTTATCAGCCAATTGTTTAGCATGAGCCCTGTATCTCTCAACCTCATCAACACATAAGGAAGAACATAACTTTTCTCTAACCTCTTTGGCCATTGGTGGAACTTTGTTCTCTATATTAGCCATCAAAGCCTGATTTTCTTCTAGTACTTCCTTCTCGTACATGCTCCAGTCACAAGTACCATCCTGCAAAATAATCAAACCAGTTTCTTCATAATTATTGGTACCTATTGAAGAGCCTATGGCTGGTGGGGATGAGTTTGTTTGCTGTGGTTGCTGGAAGCTCCTCTGATTTTCTTGTCTTGTATCTGTTGTTGATTGCTGATTGTTGTTGCATTCCTTGGAGAAGTGACCATACAGATTACATTTGTAACACCACACCTTAGATTTGTCAACACCAATTTTTGTTGTTTTGCCTCCTACTGACAATCCCTTGTTTCTCTTCATGTACATTTTGGCTCTATAAGCAATCATGGCCATTTGCCATTGCAGATCCATCTCTTCTACTTCATCTGGATGAAGTTCTTCAAGGTCTTGCTGACAGAAGTAGGCAGGAGTCAAGGTACTTCCTAAGTAGGATTGAAAGCTTAACTGAAAGCTGCAAATGCTATCTTCTGTTCTTCTGATTCCAGAACCACAGTAACTGGTTCTGTTTGATTGCTAGCTTTTTTGGATTTGGAGTCATCTGACTTTTCTTTTGCTTTTCTGTTTTTATTGTTTTGAGAGTTCAACATGGAGGGCTTGGCAGGATAGAACCCAGTTTCCTCTTCAATATCACTTTCAACATGAGAGTTATCTTCATCATCATTAGAGATGAAGGCACTTCCAACACCCTTAGTTTCTTTGAATTGGACGGTGGTATAGGTGCTTTAACACTCTTGTTTCTGGTTTTCTTGTCTAACTCCAAAGCTTCTACCTTTGCAACCAGAGTGTCCAACTAATTGCCTTCAGATCAATAGTATTCTTGAACATGGATACAGTGTGGGTCCAGCTTTCTGGTAATGAATGAAGCATCTTCTTGTTTAACTCCTCGTTGTTGTACTTCAGTTAAAAGATATTCATCTCTGTAATAAGTTGCATAAACCTATAGAGTTATTGAGTAACAGACTCACCCACATTATGATGAAAAGTCTCATACTATGAGCGAAGTGTATCTTTTTTATGCTTCTTATCTCGTCACTTCCTTCACACAAAGTGTGCAGGATTTTCCATAATGAGTTTGCTATTTTATATGATTCACACCTGAACAAGAGATCTTCAGGCAAAGCCATAGTAAGCATACTATATGCTTTGATGTCAATCTTGACTCTCTTGGCATCATTAGGAGATAGATTTTTTAAACTTACGGGTTGCTTGTTGTCTTTATAATCAGGTCCTAAAGCAGATGGAATATAAGGACCTTCGTTAATCGACACCCATAAATCAGAATCTGTATAATTAACATGATTCCTAAATCTGATTTGAGAATCCAAGGATCGTATTCAGGAATTATCATTGTTAGATTGGTTTCGAATTAATGATCGCGGAATTACCATTAATCGTTGTTTTATTGATTAACAAATAAATATCAATGCCAGAGAAAATGATTTGAATCAAACGTAATTCATTAAAACTGATTAATGATTACAAAGAATCAAATAATAATTGCTAACAAAATTCTATGCTATGATTGTGTTTATGATTTTTGGTGAGTTGATGTGACGGCTGCTAGGGTTTGTGTTGATCGTGCGAAATGATGTGATGGTATTTTTGTCACCGTCTGTTACTCTCTTGATGTGAAACCTAGGACTCATATTTATAGACACGCGTGTTTCTATTAAGGAAACAGCGAATCTCTTGGAGTTTGTGATTGACTTGTTGACTAGAAACACTTGTATGATTTACGTGTCTGATTCTTCCGTAGTTACATTGTTCTTCCGCAGCTACTTGATCTTCCGTAGTTACTTTGTTCATGTGTAAATCAGTGAATACCCATATTCATCCTTAGAAGATCTTCTGATGAATGTCTTGTAAGAAAGATATCTACGAAAGAACAAAAATGTTCATCCGTAGATGTTTCTTACACTTAGACAATTTCAGAAATTGACCAAGTATAATGTTTGTACCTGTAATCATACACATAAATCAACGCACATATGGGTTAACCTATATATGTACATAATGAATTATAAATATTCATTACATGTATTGATTAAAGTTCTAAGCCTATACAAAATGATCTAGACCTATTATTCCAAGATCCGACAATACTCCCCTTAGGCTTAGACACTTGTAATCAGGTCTTCAAAACTGAAAGCTCTTTGACTATTGACACCATTTTCTTGTTGAAATCTGATACTGCATCCTTTTGATCATCGTACTTGTACTTGATCTCCATTCTACATATCATTTGTAGTGTCTCAAAGCTCAATCCCAAAATGTCTTCTTCTGTAGTGAGAGTTTCCACAACACTCTGATTATTGACTATTTCCAGCTCATCTTATTCTGACATCCTCAGTTCAGATACTTCCTTGATGTTAGCTCCTCTTAATAGTCCAGCCTCATATCTTCTTCTTTTGCATGCTTTTGCATGCAGTTTGTCATTGACTTGTATGATATGCAAATACAGGCATAGGTCATTTTGAGCTTGATCATCTATGAGTTTTGGGAAGAACTTATCATGTAGGTATGAAGTGTAGCTTGGATACAGAAGTTTAATCTCAATTGGATCAAACAATCTTATACTCTTTGCTTTCTTCTTTTCTTCATTTCTCATCAGCACCAGTTCTTTAGTCTTCTCCACATATCCCTACTCAGTTATGGGAATAGTGTATTGATTTCCATTAATGACTTTTATGGCAGCTGTTTTTCTGTTAGAGTATCCAACCCTCCTTATGAATTCATCATCAACCAGTGTAGAGGAGTTGGATTTTGATCTTCTTTTCCCTTGGTATCTTTTCTTGTGTTCCCCATCTTCTCTTCTTGCTTCCTTGAGTACATCATCCTTAAATTTTGTTTTAACTTTCCAATTAATACAGAGAAATCTCTTCCTCTTGGGCTTATTGGGTAGTTGGAGATGATCAAACTTTGAAGGTCTTTAATGTCACCATGAGGCAACAACAAGATTGATTCAAGTAAGTGGAAGTATTCAACTCTTCCATATACTCTCTTGATAAGTGCACAATCCCACTTTGGATCATATTTCCAGGCCATAATCCTATGCCTTCAGCATCAGTGGGAGTTGTGATATGATCAAACAATTGGATTAGAGAGGATTTTTCTTCAGTGATCTCTCTCACAGTTGTGCCCAGAGGCCATACTTTCCCAGGGATCACCTCTCTTGGTTCTTTGATCAATTTATCTTTCCCTTTATGTTGATCTTTGCTTTCAACTGTTACTGGTTCAGCAGGGGTTTTTAATTGATGTTCATAGGAAGGATTTGGAGCTTCAGTTCTGAATTTTACTCCAGTTTCCAATTCCACCTTCATTACATGCTCTATCATCCTTCTAAGCTCAGCCAAATCTTCCTTTCAGCTCATGTATCTTGTAATTATGACTTTGTAACCAACAAGTCATATTGTATTTGCTCAGAGTTGTTGTGTCACAGTGACCTAGCTCCTTCTTTGTTTTCTGAATTGTCTGAAAGGCTTTGAATGTTTCGTAATTGCAATCTAGGATCATGAAGCTTGCTAGCTCAAATTCCTTCAGTGCTTCCTTCATTTCTGTCATGTTCATTCTCTCAACCATGTCATATGGAAACCCATGATTGATCAGGGTCATAAACATAGTTGATTCAGGCCTTTCTTCCAATATGTCTTTGGTGGACAGTAGGTCATCAGCCTTTGATTCTTTTTGTTCTTTGGGAGACTCATCTTTAGTAAGCTCATCCCATTCAGCATCACTCTCAGTTTCAGCATGAGACTTAGGCTTTAAATTGGAAACATCCACTGAAGGAGTGAGCCCTGGAGATGTAGGCCTTGATCTTTTTAGTGAATCTTCAACATTAATCACCTCTTTCTCTACATACCCCAAATACTTCCTCTTTCTTGAGTACTGAATGATTTGCTTTGAAGCTTCAGTAGATTCTTTTATTTTTGTTGATGGAGCAGCATTCGATTCAAGTGCACAAATTTTCATCTTGAGCTCATCAATTGTTCATCTTTCCTTTTCAACAAAATAGACTGAGCAGTGAGAGAGTTGTTTGCTTGTTCAACTTCCAATATGAGCTTCTCTTTTTCAGTCTTCTCATGCTTCACAGAGTCTTTAAGTTCTTTAACCAGCTCATACAATGCATCAATTACTTCATTGTTGGTTTGAGCATCTTCTCTTAATCTGATCAGTCTGGATTCTTGTTTGTTCATCAGCTCCTCTTTTTCTTTAACATTCCTTTGAGCTCTCTAATTCTTTCCAACATCTTGTTTGATTTGATGATAAGTTTGTTATACTCAGCAACCAGATAACTTTTGCTCACATCTATATCATCATCTTCCAGGTTATCTTCATGATACGCTATAACATCAACATAGTTAGCTTTTTCTTCACCTTCTTGATGTTGACCAGCAATCTCAACCTCATTGCCTACAGCAGGAGCTATACTTGCTGAGCTTGAAATACACTCAACTGCTTGATCTGTTTTCTCTTGATGAGGTTGTTATTGTTGTTGAGGATCAATGATTGGAGATATTGCTTCAGTTTGGTTAGACATGATAGGGGTTTGTGGGCTGGTGATTGTGAGTGGAATGGTACTTGCTTGAGATACTAACTCAGTCTCACCAGTGTGTACTGAGTTTTGAGATTGAGTAACTGAGATGGGTTCTGTATGAGTACTCTCAGGAGATAGATTTTGTGGAGTTAGAGGTTGTTGATGAAGGGTGATTGAGGGTAATTGGAGAGATTGGTTGGGTGTGTTGACTGGCTGGAGATTGGATTTGTGAGATTGATGATGGTGGTGTATGGGAGATTGAGGAGTGGAATGTTGAGGTAAGTCTTGCTCAGCATCAGTAGATTGACTATCTTGCTGATCTTCCCACATCAGTTCTGGTGGAATGTTGGCATTAGCATCTGCCACATGTGCAAACATTGGCATATCTTCTCCTTCATATTTTCCACTGATCTTATTCAGTACAGATCTCCCCAGATGTGCTTGAACAAACACATCACCTTCTCTTGCTATCCAGGCAATTCACCATTAATGATCAGTTGCATAAACCTTGGAAACATGTACATCTTATCATCCTTTTGCACTTTGATGTGATCACACAGACAACTGAAAATGTACTTTGAGTAGTTGTATGTCCTTCCCTCAAAAATGCCAATAATGCCAGATGAAATGTGCCTTGAGAATCTATCAAGCCCAGACTTCCTGTTGGAGATGCACTTTAGGTATGTGTGACATAAGAATCTATATGGCTTGCATAATCTCCCTTTCTTTATCTCACCCTTGTCAAAGTCACCATCATATCCCATCAGATAGAACACTTTCTCTATGTACTCATTCTTAAATACATCCGGGTGACCAACTTCTTGTTCTCCCAGCTCAAGTGCCCTTATGATAGTTTGTTCATCAACTCTCATCCTTTCATTCTTGATTTCAGCAACTATCACCTCAGATTCTCCAACTTGCTCTATTCGAGCTGAATTCCAGAAATCAATGATGTGTGCTTGATGAATCACAGGCTCTGCTGTTAAAGCATAGAAAAGCCTGGATCGTCATAGGTATCTGATGATATCTCGACATCCTTCTACTACAGGGTCGTCAGGATTTAAGAATGCACATACATTGTGCTCTCTTGCAAAATGATTAGCCATATGTTTATAAGAATGAAGAAAATTATGTTAGAACAAAATCATCACACTTAAGAATACGAAGAGTTTAGACACAGAAATGATGAATCAATCAGTTCATAATTTCGGATTATGATATATTTTACCTTGATATTATTGAACTTGTAATGAATAGAGATCAAGAATCAAGCAATGTTTAAAGGTTATTGGCAATTTTGAATATTGTCAGACGGGGGTTTATCTGAACGTTTTTCTAGGTTGAAAAAGATGTTTGAAAAAGTGAATAGAAATGACAAGTCAAAAACATCATTTATACTCCCTCGGATATATTAATTTCATTTATTAAATTGGGACCCCCTATCCTTATTACCAATTATTAAATAAGGTGGGACCCCCTATCCTTATTACCAATTTTATTGCTTCCGCAGATTTTAGTTCTTCCGTAGATCATCTACGGATGACTTAGAATTAAAAACTGATTTTTGATGAAGTATAATTTGAATTTCCATAGATTACTAGTCTATGGAACTCTTTTAAATACTATCACATGCATAGGTTACCAATCTACAGATGGTCATATTCCTTTTTCGCACTATAGCATCTACTGAACAGGAAAATGTACTGTAGCTTCTGCTGATGCTGAAGATGCAAAAGTTGAAATTTCTTTGATTGTATGGTCCTAATCAACTGATAAAACCATTTATTTCTATTGGACCTTGTTGACTTTGTTTGCATGAAAATTTGTAAGAATAATAATTTGAAAAACTTCATGTATCCTTCAGCCAAGTTAGTGCTTAAGTTCAAATTCCTTCATTTGAATTTGGATCATTGAATTCAGCTTTTATGTTTCATGTATTTCATGCAATAACTACTCCCCCTAAATTTGTGATTAATGATAAAGTGTTGCATTCATCATAAATTTATGAAGTAAATAGCATGAAAGGCATATGACAGTCCAAAGATTACACACAGTAAATAAACTAAAAGTAACAAAATTGAATTAAAAATATGTACATGCATATAAACACATATAATGGGATCATACTATGACACTAAACTTCTTCCTGATTGTGTTGATTGTTGAATTGTGACCTGATTCTAGTCCTGATTGCAAGTATGTTTGTCCACTTAAATCCAAACAAGAGTATGGAATCAACTAGACATGTTGTTTATCATGTTTTCATGTTTATTAGAGATAAACTGTTTTGGGCTCCACATTCAATTCACATTAGAGTTTGTCCTCCTTTTGGGAGTCAATTCATCACTTTTTCACACTTAGAAACTATGTACATTAAGTTATAAATTCTATCTTGAGACATGTGAGTTGTCTCATAAATGCTTTGCTACAAAAGCTCTTATGTAAACATATAGTTGATCACAATGAATTCTTTTGAGAGCTTAGATATGATCATCATCAGGTCACCAGGTATTTACATATGTAAAACAGAGGTGCCTTTAACCCAGGTCTTTGTTTACACAAAACAGAGGGATGATGAGGATCATGATCTTTTCATCAGTTGAATACATATGTATCTCATGGTGTTCATAAACCCAGGTCTTTGTTCACACAAAACAGAGGGAATATGATTTTCAAAGATAGAAGTTATAAAGTGTTTTACATAGTGTGTTTAGGTGAAAGAATTGGTCACATCAGGATTACTTGCTTGATCCTCAAAATGAAGCTTCTCATAAACAGTTACCTTTTCATTATGTTAAGCATGCTCTTAGTATAATCTTCACTCAAGTTGAATCTACTTACATATCAAAGAACTTTTGATCAATTTTTAAGGATATTTAAGAACTCAGGAAGCAAGTAAAGGCACAGTGTACTATCATTTCCCAAACATATGTCATGCAGAAATAGAAGACACAAAAAAAAAATAAAGACAATATATTGAATTTTGTATGTTTTTCTGAATGTTTTCCTTTTTTTTATTATTACTATTTACAACGCTTTTCTTTGTTAATGATGATTAATCTAAGTTAATCATGCCAAAAGACTCAATTAGAAAATTAAATCTAATTGAATCAAAGGCCTTAGTGAATAGATCAGCAAGCTGATTTGTTGTATTCACTTTGACTAACTTGATTAAACCTTTTTCTGAGAAATCTCTCAGAAAATGATATCTGATTTCAATATGCTTTGTTTTACTATGTTGAACTGGATTAGCAGTGATAAACATAACAGCTGAATTGTCAATATAAATTGGAGTTTGAAGGAAATTGTAACCATAATCAAGTAATTGGTTTTGCAACCAAAGGACTTGAGAGCAACCAGCTGAAGCAGCTATGAACTCAGCCTCAGCTGTGGATACAGATACATTTGTTTGCTTTTTGCACTGCCATGAAACAAGTCTTGATCCTAAAAATTGACATCCACCAGTTGTGGATTTTCTATTGTTGTTGCATCCTCCATAGTCACTATCTGAATAAGAGTAGAGAGAGAAGTCTCCATCTTTTGGATACCATAAATCGAGGGCTGGTTTCTCTTTAAGATATCTAAAAATCCTCTTCACAGCATTCAGATGGGACTCTTTTGGATCTGCTTGGTACCTAGCACACACACATACAACAAACATTATGTCAGGTCTGCTGGCAGTTAAATACATAAGAGATCCTATCATTGATCTATATAATCTTTGATCAATAGATTTTCCTGTAGGATCAGGTACAATTTGTCAATTGTTGAAGTAGGTGTTTTCCATGAAGATGTATTAGCAAGATTGTACTTCTTCAATATTTGATGAATATACTTTTCTTGATTGATGAATATGCCATTTGTTTTCTGATGAACTTGTAGTCCAAGAAAGAAAGTTAATTCTCCTATTGAGCTCATTTAAAACTGAGATTTCATCAACTCTTCAAAGCTTTCACACAGTCTCTTGTTTGTTGATCCAAATATAATGTCATCTACATATATTTGATCAACTAAGAGGTCTTGATGTTCATGTTTGAGAAAGAGAGTCTGATCAATAGTTCCCCTTTTGTATCCATGCTTGAACAAGAAAGATGATAATGTTTCATACCACTTTCTTGGTGCCTGATGAAGACCATACAAAGCTTTGTCAAGCTTGTATACTTTATGTGGGTAATCAGGATCTTCAAAACCTGGAGGTTGAGCTACATAGACTTCTTCATCAATTTTCCATATAAAAAGGCACACTTCACATCCATTTGATAAACAGTGAACTTCTTATATGATGCATAGGCTAGGAATACTCTAATGGCTTCAATTCTTTCAACTGGTGCAAAAACTTCATCATAGTCTATCCCTTCTTCTTGAGTATATCCTTGAGCAATCAGCCTAGCTTTGTTTCTCACAATGATACCTTTGTCATCTAGTTTATTTTTGAATAACCACCTTGTGCCAATTGGATGTTGGCCTTCAGGAAGATCAACTAGATTCCAGACCTTTTGCTTTCTGAATTGTTGAAGTTCTTCTTGCATGGCTTTAATCCAGCTATTATCTTTTAGTGCAGCTGTAATGTTTGGAGGATCCATTTGTTAAAAAACAAGTGAAAAAACAGATGTTTGCAGCTCCCCCTTGGCTTCTTGTGGTTCTTTCATTGAGATCTCCAATGATGTTGTTTATTGGATGAGTCTTATGTATTCTTGTTGTTGGAATAGACTCAAGTGGAATAGATGATTCCAAGTTAGTCATATGCATTGATGCAGATATATCCAGCTGAGATGATGAATTTATGAAGTAATCAAATTGATCATCATTGGAAGCTGAATGATTTTCGTTTTGTACATCAGCTTCATTGTGAGTGCCATCCGCAGGAGTTACAGGAACATCTACGGATGTATTTTGTGCTTCTGCAGGAGTTACAGTAACATCTACGGATGTATTTTGTTGACTTGCTGACAATGACTCTTTGGAATGCAATGGACCATCTCCAATATGTGGAATATCTACTGATGTGAATGAAACATCAGCTAATCAATAATCACATCTCTGGATGTAGGACACTCATCTGCGGATGCAGAGTCAGCAGCTGCTGATGAAGTGTTTGCATCTGAGGATGTAGATCCATTTGCTTGGTCTTGTGCTGCATTATTGACATTATTTGGTGTTCCTTGTTCCATGATACTTGAAGTTTGTATTCTTGGAGGATCAGCAGATAATGACACTTCATTCTTGCTTAGAGGAACAAATGGATAGCATGTATCCTCAGTACCTGCAACATTCAAATAACCAGAGTTAAATGAGATTGTGAGTGCATCTACATCAAACAACCATGATAATCCTTTTACAGATTTAGGAAATAAGGATTCATCAAAAGACACATTAGGAGTTTCTTCCACAATGTTTTGTTGTGGAATGTAGATCCTATATGATTTAGGTGTTGAAGAATATCCAACAAAGAAACCATCATAGGCTTTCTCTGAAAGTTTTCCCAGTTGTTCTTTTGTGTTTAAAACAGATACATGACACCCAAAAGCCCTAAGATATCCTATGTAAGGTTTTCTTTTAAATAAAACCTCATAAGGTGTTTTATTGTGTTCTTTGACAATTAATGTATTGTTTTGAACATTGCATGCTGTGTTCACTGCTTCAGCCCAAAAGGTGATTGGCAATTATGAATCAGCTAGCATTGTTCTTGCTGCTTCAATAAGAGTTTTGTTTCTTCTTTCAGTAACTCTATTTTGTTGTGGAGTTCTTGGTGCACTGAATTGCCTTGCTATGCCTTTATTCCTACAAATGAATCTAAGACAGTATTAACAAATTCAGTCCCATTGTCACTCCTAAAAATTTTAGCTTTTAAATCAAGTTGATTCTCAATCTTTGTGATAAACTCCATTAATGTTTCTGATGTTTCACTCTTTTTTTTTTAAGAAAAAGACCCATGTGAATCTAGTGAAGTCATCCACAACCACTAAACAATATTGCCTTTTTCCAATGCTCATCACATTAGTTGGGCCAAAAAGATCCATATGAAGCAATTTGAGTGGTGTAGTGTTTGTGTTTATTATTTTGGATTTATGTGACACTCTATACTTTTTTCCTTTATAACATGAGGAACAATGGTTTGAACAAGAAAATTCTTTCTTTGGCAATCCAATGACTAAGTCATTTTTCACCAATTTATTCATGTTCTTCAAGTTGGAATGGACAAGCCTTCTATGCCACAACTGAGATTCATCTTCTGATGACTTAGATAGCAGGCATGTTTCATTGTTTGTGAGTGATGTATTATTCATATCCAAAACATATGTGTTTCCTTTTCTTGATGCTTTAAGAAGGATCTAATCTTCTGGAACTACAAAACCTAGCTTAAGAATGTAACAATTAGTGTTATCAAATAATGTGGTATAATTTTGATCACAAATTTGAGACACACTCAATAAATTATATTGCAAATTTTCACAATAATTTACTTTCTCAAATTTGAGCACACCATTAGTTACCATTCATTCACCAACTATTTTACCTCCCTTCTTATCCCCACCAAATGCCACATAAGAAGCTTTTTTATATTTGAAGTCATGAGAAGAGAACAGTGTCCTGTCATATGTATGGAACAACCACTGTCAACATACCACTTGTTGTCAGTTCTCCAAGATTGTTCCTGCACAATTAAAGAAATCAATTAGATTTGGAAACCCAAGTCTTAATGATCTTGGGTGATCCTGTGGAGTCTAAAATTTTAACTTCCTCATGAATGAGTCTTTAAGATTCAGTACTAATTTTAGATTCAATTGATTCATTGTGTGTTGTTTGTGGTGAGGATGATTCTGTTGATGATGAACTTGTGGAATTTTGTTCTGATTGTTCAAACTCTTCCTCAAGGATATTCTCTTTCTTTGTTTGTTGTTTTGACTTTGATGATGATCCTTGATTGTTGAAAGTTTCATCATCCTTTGATTTTGAATGTGAAACATGAGTTCCTTTTTCAAAATTATCAAAGAAAGTAGCTTTAGCATTTGACTTCTTATTGTTCAAATCCACCTTTTTGTGAGGTGTATTTGATTGTTGAGGAGTCTTTGATTTCTGTTCAGGTTGTCTTTTCTTCAACGGTTCACTATCAACTGATGGTTTCTCTTATGAATTTGTCAGCTTTTGTTTTTGTTTTTGTTGTTTCTTTAATCTTGAATTTTTTTGATCTTCGCTTGATTGAGATTCTGATTTGTCCTTCTCAGGTTGTTTCTTCTTTGTGCTCTTTGTCTTGTTCTTTTTGTTAAAATAACATTCTTGAGTGGAATGGTTATTTTTGTTACAAATAGCACAATGTTTGTTGAAGTAACAGTCTGAAGTCATCTGATTGTTCATATTGCAGATGGAGCAATAGCTGCTGAAGTAACAGTCTTCAGTGTTGTGATTTTTTATATCACACCATTTGCAATACTTTTCTTCTGACTCATCATCAGACTCAATTAATTCCTTCTTCTTTTGCTATTTTTGAGTCTTCAACTCCTTCTCAAACTTTACTAAAGCTAACTCCTTTCTTTTTCCTGACATGATGTCAAAGGTTCATGTTTATCAGCTGAAGTTTGTTGCTTTGAGCTCACACCTTTTTGAGTTGTTTTCTTTTTGGTCATTTCTTTTGCCTTCTGCAGATCATCTACTGATTCAGTAGATTTGTTTTCCTACAGATCTGCTACTGAAGAATGTTTCTTCTTCCGGAGAAGTTCTGCTGATACTCGCTTCTTTTCAGTTTCTAAGGAAGATTTGTGAACTTCAGTAGATGTACACTTATCAATCACTTCAGTTGAAAGTTTTTGTTGCTGATGAAGTACTTGAAGACCTTCATTTAGCTGAGCTATTCTCTTGCAAATAGTCTTCAACATGTTTCTTTGCTTAGGTGGATATGGCAACTTGTTTGCTCAAGTACTTTGGGCATGATTGTTTCAACTGAAACATTCTTACCAATGTTCAGTTGATCCGCACAGTTATCATCATGTTCATCAAAATCATCCAAGTCATCACATCCATCAAAGTCAAATTCTGATTCATTTTGTTTGATTTTATCTGATTCAGAAGACTCAGTTTCACTCACCTCAGATTCATTGTCATTAACTTGTTTAGTACAGTTTGTGTCAAACGTGGTGCATGGCACAAAATGATTTGACAAGCTATTTGTCATTGATTCAGGTAAAGTTGTATAGTTATCATTCAAAGGAGGTGCAACAGCATTATATCCCAACCCATACATGTTCTTTGATTCAATATGAGAATTCAATAATTTCTCATATTGCTGAGATGAAAGTTGAAATTTTTGAAGTTTCACTTCAGTTGATGCATGATCAGCCATGGATTTAGTTAAAGAAGTGGTCAGATGCTCAACTTGGGCTTTTAAGCTGTAATTTTCTGAAACAAATTTATCTAAATCTTTTTGTAAAGAGTTAATTTTGAATTGATATAATTTATGTTCTCTTACATGATATTCATTCAAAATCATTATTTATTTTACTTTATCAGCCAGTTGTTGAGCATGGACTCTATATCTTTCAACTTCCTCAACACACATTGATGAACACAATCTATCTCTTACCTCTCTAGCCATAGGTGGAACTTTGTTCTCCATGTGGGCCATTAAAGCTTGATTTTTATCCAAAACTTCCTTCTCATACATGCTCCAGTCACAGGTTCCATCTTGGAGAATGATCATCCCAGTTTCTTTAGAATTACTAGGTCCTGCTGATGCATTTGTGACTGGTGGGGATGAGTTGGTTAGCTGTGGTTGTATATAAGATCTCTGAGATGTTGATGTTTGATAAGATGGATGCTGATGAGACTGATGTTGCTGCTGTTGTCTCATGTCAGGATTTGATTGTTGATTACATTCTCTTGAGAAGTGTCCATAGAGATTGCATTTGAAACATCTTACCTTTGACTTATCAACACCAGTCTTTGATGTTTTGCTTGCTACAGCCAAACTTTTGTTTCTTCTCATGTATTGTTTGGATCTATAAGCAATCATTGCCATTTGCTTTGAGAAGATTTACTTTGAGAAGATTTCTTTGAAGGCTTTGATGCATAAAAGCTCACTTCTTCTTCATCTTCACTCAAAGTACAAGAGTTGTCACTATTATTGTTAGAGATAAAAGCACTTGTTTCTTTAAAATGATAAGGTATGACATGTGTTCTCACACTTTTGTTTCTTGATTTTTCATCCATTTCAAGAGCCTCAACTTTAGCTACCAATGTATCTAAGCCAGTTGCTTTGAGGTCAATGGTGTTCTTGAACATGGACACAGTTTGCTTCCAACTTTCAGGCAATGTATGGAGCATCTTTTTGTTCAGTTCCTCATTTGTATACTTCAACTCCATGATGTTCATCTCGGTTACCAATTGCATAAACCTATGAAGTTGTTGAGGAATTGATTCACCCTCAATATGATGAAATGTTTCATATTGTGAGCGAAGTGTGTCCTTCCTAATGCTTCTGATTTCATCACTCCCTTCACAAAGAGTATGAAGTATCTTCCACAAGGAATTTGCTATTTGATAATTCTCACACCTGATTAGTATTTCTTCTGGTAAAGCCATACTGAGCAAACTGTATGCTCTAATATCAACTTTAACCTTTTTAACATCATCAGGTGACAGATCTTTTGTACTTATGGGTTGATTTTTTTCATTATAATCCGGCCCAAGGGTGGGTGGAATATAAGGACCTTCAGTTATTGATACCCATAAGTCAGAATCAGTGTAGTTCACATGATTTCTGAACTTGATCTTCCAGGATTTAAAGTCTGCTTTTGTTTCCAACTTTGGAGGCTGGTACGATGATCCACCGAGAAAGCTACTCATTTTAGTCAAATATTGAAATTTAACTAAACAAAGTGTCTTATGAACAATTCATGAGAGTCAGCCAATAACACAAATCTATGTTTCAATTAATTTGAATATAGATCAATGTTAACCGAGCAATGTAACAATACTCGCTGAATGACAAATCACTGATTTATTGAATTTCAAATCTTCACACCAATTACTTTTGCTTAAAAAAAATTATAGATCTAGTCAGAAAACTGATAGATCTAGTTTTCGAATTAAACAATTCTAACACCGATAGATCAATAGATCTAGATCAATGAGCACTTGGCTCTGATA
Source organism: Flaveria sonorensis (assembly GCA_025506505.1). Taxonomy (NCBI): domain Eukaryota; kingdom Viridiplantae; phylum Streptophyta; class Magnoliopsida; order Asterales; family Asteraceae; genus Flaveria; species Flaveria sonorensis. The sequence continues at coordinate 60,271,200 of CM046433.1, read as the reverse complement.
CTACCTGAGAATCCAAGGATCATATTCAAGAATTATCAGTGTTAGATTGGTTTCAAATTAATGATGGCAGAATTACCATTAATCGTTGTTTAATTGTTTAACAAATAAATATCGATGCCAGAGAAAATAAACAATAAATGATCAAACGATATCAACAATATGCAAAGAATAATGATTTGAATCAAACGTAATTCATTAAAACTGATTAATGATTACAAAGAATCAAATAATAATTGCTAACAAAATTCTATGCTATGATTGTGTTTATGATTTTTGGTGAGTTGATGTGACGGCTGCTAGGGTTTGTGTTGATCGTGCGAAACGATGTGATGGTATTTTTGTCGCCGTCTGTTACTCTCTTGATGTGAAACCTAGGACTCATATTTATAGACACGCATGTTTCTGTTAAGGAAATAGCGAATCTCTTGGAGTCTATGATTGACTTGTTGACTTGTTGACTAGAAACACTTGTATGATTTACGTGTCTGATTCTTTCGTAGTTACTTTGTTCTTCCGCAGCTACTTGATCATCCGCAGTTACTTTGTTCATGTGTAAGTCAGTGAATACCCATATTCATCCGTAGAAGATCTTCTGATGAATGTATTGTAAGAAAGATATCTACGGAAGAACAAAAATGTTCATCTGTAGATGTTTCTTAAACTTAGTCAATTTCAGAAATTGACCAAGTATAATGTTTGTACCTGTAATCATACACATAAATCAACGCACATATGGGTTAACCTATATATATACATAATGAATTACAAATATTCATTACATGTATTGATTAAAGTTCTAAGCCTATACAAAATGATCTAGACCTATTATTCTGAGATCCAACATGATTTTCCAAGTTTTAAAATCAGATTTATTTTCCAACTTTGGAGGTTGATAAGCGCCAACCACTGAATTGCTCATGTTATATAACTTGATTAAATAAACACCAATTAAACAAATCAAACTGCTAGATCAATTGATCTAGATCAATGAGCACGTGGCTCTGATACCCAGTGATTATCCGGGGATCGTTGCAGGAATTATCAATATGATTTTAACAAGTATTGATCGCGGAATTATCAATATCTATTGTTTAACGGATTGTTTATGAAAAGTTGAAATCGATGAACAAAGTAGACAAACTAGAAAAACTAAATGTAATAATGCAATACAAAGATTGTTTTCAATTGCTCTTCATTCACAATCAATCGATTACAATTGATTATAATGTTATATGTTCTTGTCTTGATATTGCTATATTGTTAATGTTCTCCTCGTTGATCAATGTTCATCAATCAATATATACACCTAATTGTGTATAGATATCTTCCTATTTTGTTCCTATTTTCTAGCTAATATATAGCTATTATGTTTTGATATTCTGTTTCTATATGTGCAAATCCTTGCCTTGTTTATCGGCATAGGAGTTCACAATTTACATAGGAATTTGTGAATTACATAAAGAATGTTGTTGATGTGACGTGGAATATTCTATTGATTTAATTATCCTTCGTCGTAATTGATTTGATGATATTGCTCTGACATGTTGACTTGTTGACATTTTGTTACATACTTGATGATTTGAAACAATACAAGTTTGTTAATCTTCTGTAGGAATTGGTCTTCGTAGGAAGTTCTTCTTCCGTAGCAAAACTTTGTCTTCAGCATTTGTTCTTCAATGGTTGTGCTTTCGCAGGAGTTCATATACTTGTTCTTCCTGAGCAAGCTCTCCTTCAGTAGCTCCACTTGATCTTTGGTCTTTTTCGGTAGTTGTTGTTCTTCCGTAGGATATCTACGGAAGCACAAACTTCAGTTATGCTCCGGACTATATCTACGAAAGAACACTTATTCATCCGTAGGTTGTTCTAACACTTAGTCAATTTTTCCAATTTGACCAAGTCTGATGTTTCCTGTAATAACATAAACTAACACACACAATAATATGGGTTACCATATAATTCATGCATTACATTATATTATCAAAAAGAGAATTACAATAATTAATTACAAAAGTTGACAAGTCAACTAAACCTTACATTTGATCTAGTCCTAACACAATCTCTAAGCAGCTACATCATTTTGTACAGTTGGTGAATGATTTGGAAATCATGGGCGTTACATACAAAGAGAAGGAAATGAACAAGAAGATGCTGCACAATCTGCCTGAAAGCTAGAAGCAAAATGTCACAATGTTGAAGAACACTCTTGACATGGAGAGCACTAGCTTAGACATCATGATTGCTAAGATTGTAGCTCTTGAGTTGGATGAGAGAAGTAAAAATCTTAGTGGAGCTCGAGTCATTGAGGCATACAAGTTTCCATCTGAAACTCATTCGGTTGAAAATGCCTTTGTGATAGAGGAAGATGATTTTCTATCTTCCAAAGATCAAGCTAGAACTAATGGATTCATTGTTGCTCCACAACAAAGCAAACACATCATTTTCAACTCTAACTACCTCAACACACACATGCATGCCTAGTGATCAAAAATCTGAAGAGCAAACGGCAACTTACAACGCTTTTGTTGCTTGTTTTGAGGCATATCTGGGAGGAAGACTCACTTCAGCTCATCTGATTCAGGAAGATCTGGATGAAATGGTTCCAGATGATGTTGAAGAAATGGACTTGCAATGGCAGATGGCCATGATTGCAATGAGAGCCAAGAAATTCTTCCAAAAAAGGAAGAAGCTGAGTCTGAATGAAAACACAAAACTTGGTTATGAAAAATCCAAAGTAAAGGGTTTTTAACTATGGTATGACTGGCCATTTCTCTAGGGAATGCAATGCTTCCAGAAGAAGCAACAACAATTATCAAAGAACTTCACATGATCAGCCATCATCTCAACCCAATTCAAGCTTTAAGTCAAGCAATCAACATTAGTATCAGCACCAGCAAACTCATCAAAGTCAGCCTCAACTGACTCATCAAATTCAGGAAATTAGCCAACCAATCTCTAATGCACTTGTCATCAGACAAGATGGAGTTTGTGATTGGAACCTATATGTTGAGGAAGTCAAACCTCAATTTCAAAAACCATGATCTCATGGCTCGCATCAATGATGGTCCAACTCCAATGCCAACTGAGGTAAAATCCAATCTTTGTTCTGATAAATGTATTAAAGAAGTACAGGGATATAGAGAACATCATCACAAGTTGGCTCTTAAAATCAAAGAAGAGAAGGTCAAATTTGAAATGTTAAAACAAGAAATGAAAAGTTTTGAAATTAAAATCAAATCACTTCTTTTAGATATTGAAAAACTCCATGGTGAAAAGTACACTCTCGCAGCTGAGAATGAGAGGTTAACTGACTTGTTAACAATAACCAAGGCTGAGTAATCAGCTACTGAAGTGAAACTTGAAAAGTTTCAATTCTCTTCTGCTAAATTGCAAGAGTTATTTGACTCATAGAAGAAGCCAAAGGATATGACTGGGATAGGATACAATTCTTGTCCTCCTCCATATAATGACAACTATATGGTTATGCATGAGTCACTCAATCAATCTGATTCAACTAAACCTAAAGTTATTGAAACTAAAACAATGGTTTCACAAATAACTAATCCTTAAAACAAACCAAGTGTTTATATTGAAACCAATGAGGATAAAATCAAATTGGGTCACCCAATCAAAATCAAAGAGTGCTCATACAAACCTAAAATTGTCAAGAAACCAAAAAGCCCAGTCAAAACCATTGTGCCATTTGTGAAATTCATTCTTGAAAATCTCAAGGTGGAAAAGACTGCTAAATTTTCTGTGAAACCTTCTGCTGAAAGCAGATCTGATAGTGAGATCAAATCTCCAAAGGAAAAGCTTTGGCTTCTCCATCCTCCAAAGGAAAATCTCCCATTATTCAAAAATCAAAAGTAAAAACTAAATCACAATCATCATCTAAGTACAAACAAGGGGTCGTGTAACGCTCTGAAAAAGTCAAAACGAGCCAATTGATAATAATGGGCTTAGATAAGGGTAATAAATATAAATAAAGGGGAACATGGGTTATGGACCTTATAAACGTTACGGGTTATGTGTTAGACGAGTTTAAGGTCCTGTGAACACCCGGTATATATACACAAATCAGCCATATTCATACTCATTTGCAACTCAAACAACCTACTTTCTAGATAGAGAAAGTAGAGAGACAAAGTGAAGATTTGAGGATTTATTGAGCAAATGATTGAAGATCTGTACTTTTGGGCATCAAACAACAAGAAAAGAGAAAGAATCCAGGTAAGAAATCATCATCCAAATGTCTCTTTAGATCATACCCGGATTCTAGGGTTTTGGGGTTTTGAAAAGTGGCAAAAATCATACAAAAGTCACATTTTTATGGATGAAATCATGTAAAAAGCATTGATATAAGTTCCTGGATGAAAAACAAAGGATTTGGACGTAAAAAGGTGAAGATTTTGGTTAAAACGGGCTGGAACGTCATTTTTATGCGTCCAACGAAACTGTGAGTTCGTCCAGCGAAACTAATAGTTCTTCCAGCGAAACTGTGGGTTCTTCCAATGAAATCATAGATTCGCTGGTAATTTCGCAGCCATAGAATTCCAATGAAAGTTGGGCGAAACTGCCATGCGAAACTGTCGGCGAAACTGTCAGCGAAACTGGCAGCGAAACTGCATGCGAAACTGTATTGAAAATGACCTGTTTGTATGTCTACTTATATGCAGACCGTGCACCGTGAGCCTACCTTAGGTGAAGTTATTTTTGGAGACTTGGTGAGTTCTAGATCCCCTTATTTACAAGTTTTTCTATATTTTGGGGCTGTTATGCATACTAAATATACGTTTATTTTATGGCAAAGATCTCAAGAGATTTTAACAGGAAGATAGAATTTTCAGCCCGGCCCAAGCAAATGAATGGAGGTTCACAGCCATTAGGTTGTTAGTTCAACTGTGTGCGGTTTAGCTAAAACTCACTCAGCGTCGCTGACTTTTATATGCATAATAGTTGGCAGGTAATGATGCAGCTGAGGAGTGCAGGCATGGATGTGATAGCTACGGGGACAATCCGAGTCTGGCATTCTAGTTTTTGAGACAATGCTTGTAAATGTCAAGTTTTTGTGATACAACTATAAGAACAATGTTTTGTCATGTAATTACAATTTATGTATGAAAAGTTTAAATTCCGCTGCAAATGTCATGTTTTTAAATGTTTTACGCTATGAATGACCAACTATAAGCGTCCCTGGTACGGGGCCTTACAGGTCGGTTTTGATATTTTCAACAAAGAGCATGTAGACCAATTTGAAAAAGAGTTAAATGAAGGTAAAAAGAAGCAAAATTAGTCTCCAAAAAGCAAGCAACGTAGAATTGTGAAACAATCTTCCGAAACCAAGAAAACTGAAGTTGCTTCTTCATTTAAAATAAAATCTGAGGCTAATCTAAAATCTGCTAAATCACATGAAGCCTCCACTTCAAAATCAAAAGACAAACAAATGTACTATGACATTTGTGACATGTCTAATCATAATACAGATGAGTGTTATTTTAATCAATATTGCTCCATCTGTGACATGAACAATCATTCAACTAAAAACTGTTATTTCAACAAGTATTGTTCTGTATGTGATATGACAAATCACAATACATCTGATTGTTTATTTAAGCAAAAAGGCTTGAGAGTTCCACAAAACAAGCCTATTTCACCAATTTCAACTTACAAGGTCAAAAATAGAAGTCCAACACATACTAAACAAACACGGGTTTCAAATTCTGATAATGACTTCTATGATCAATGGCAGTCAAAGAGTATCAAAAAGAATCTTAATCATAATAAGAAACAATCACTGAGTTCTCATCCCAGATTTAAAACAAAATAGATTTCTGAAAAACAAAAATGTGCCGAATTTCTAGATAGAAATCGGGATCAAAGATTTGAATACTCTTCTGACAGCTCAGTTGAAATTGATGAAATAAAAACAAAAAGGACTCCACTGAAATTCATCAAATCATCTTCCTCTAAATCACAACCAAAAGGAAAGTATAAAGAGGTTACAGTAATGGATAGAACCGGCCAACCCAAGACCATTATGGCTTGGGTTCCATATTCTAACTAGTTCTTTTGTGCTTGCAGGGTTTTCCATACAGGTCCAAAAGCTTATGGTATGTGGATAGTGAATGCTCCCGACACATTACTAGAGATAGTTCCCTACTTCATGACTTCAAGCAAATACAAGGAACTACTATAGGATTTGGTGGAGATTCACAAGGTGGTAGAATAACTGGGGAAGGATCTGTGATGAATGGACTGCTGAATTTTGACAAAGTGAACTACTACGAGCAACTGAACTTCAATCTCCTCAGCGTGTCTCAAATCTACGAAAAGAAATATTCTACTCATTTCACAGACACTCATTGCTACATTCTGAAACTAGGATTTCAAATTCCTGAAGAATGGGTTGTCTTGAAGACTCCGAGAAAGAATAATACCTATGTCTTGAACCTTAATTCTGCACTACCATTACAAGAAACATGTCTTTTGTCTAAAGCATCATTTGATGAGTCATATCTTTGGCATAGACATTTGGGACACACAAATTTCAAAAACATGAATAGATTGGTTAAAGGAAATCATGTGAAAGGTTTACCTCTAAAAGAATTTCATTTTGTTGACCAATGTTCTGCGTGTCTCAAAGGGAAACAACATAAATCTTCCCATAAGCCAAAGCCTGTGAACACAAATAATTCTCCATTAAAGTTACCTCATATAGATCACTTTGGACCAACTCATGTCATGAGTACTGGAAAGAAACAGTATTGTTTGGTGATCATTGCTGACTTTTCACTATTCACATGGGTCTTCTTTCTACTTCATAAAAACGAAGTGTCCCAAATAATAAAAGATTTTATCACAAAAATTGAAAATCAACTTGATTTAAAAGTAAAATCAATCAGAAATGATAACGGGACAGAATTCAAAAATGAAAATCTAAGTTCATTTTGCACACAGAAAGGCATTGCTTATCAATTCAATGCAGTTAGAACTCCTCAACAAAATGGGGTAGCTAAAAGAAGAAATAGAACACTGATTGAAGCAGCAAGAACAATGATAGCCGATTCTAAACTGCCAAATACCTTTTGGGCTGAAGCATTCAACACATCGTGCTTTGTGCAAAATCAAACTTTGATAGTTAAAGAAACCAACAGATTACCTTATGAACTTCTTTTTTATAGAAAACCATTTATTGGATTTTTCAAGTCATTTGGTTGTCCTGTCTTAATATTAAACACCCATGACCAGTTAGGAAATTTTGCTCCTAAGTCTGATGAGGGATTCTTTATTGGTTATTCCTCTGTCTCAAAGGCTTTTAGAGTGTTTAAACCTAGATTAAACATTATTGATGAATTAACCAATGTTCAATTCAATGAGCACTCCTTTCTTAAGTCAATAAATGGTCCCGATTGGTTGTTTGATATTGACTCATTTACAAGATCTTTTGATCAGTTTCACTTGTAAAATGCAGGTAACTTACAATCAGGTGAAACTTCTAGAACAATGGAGAGAAGAAATGACTTTCCAATGATTCCTTCTTCTTCTGCTAATCAATTTGATGAAGAAGTTCCATTACAAGCTGATCCTATTAGATAAGAAGTATAAGATCAGAGTGTTTCAACTGAAGCTGGTCCTAGTACACTACCCACTCCTTCAGCAGAACCATCTACAGAAGTTAAAAATCCAGAATCAGTCTATACCAGTTGAAACTAAAGGGAATGGAGATGATGAAAGTCTTCAAAGTGCTGCTGAAGCTGAAGTAGTGAAGCATTTGATTACTTTCACAATTCTCCTACATCACAACATGAAGGTGCCTCTTACCAAGATGATTCGAGTGTCTCCAATCTTGATGTATCCATTACTGGTGACTCAATTCCAACTACCAGGATATATAAGAATCATCCAGTGTCAAGCATCATTGGTGATCTAGATGAGCGGGTGACAAGAAGCAAGTCAAGTATTGCAAACATCTGTTTGTTTTCTTGCTTTCTATGTCAAACTGTGCCCAAGAATATAAAAGAGACTCTTCAAGACAACAGCTGGATCGAGGCAATGTAGGAAGAATTGCTCCAGTTCAAGAAACAAGAAGTATGGCAGCTGGTAGACCATCCCAATGGACAATACCCTATCGGTACAAGATCGTTATACAAAAACAAGACTGATGATAGGGGCATTGTTATTAGAAACAAGGCAAAATTGATTGCACGGGGATACACCCTAGAATAATAGACTATGATGAGGTGTTTGCACCTGTTGCTAGATTAGAAGCCATAAGACTTTTTCTTGCTTACTCTACATCTATGAAATTCACTGTGTATCAAATGGATGTAAAGTGTGCATTTCTTTATGGCAAAATCTCTGAAGAAGTCTATATGAGTCAACCACCAAAGACCCTAACTATCCTCATAGGGTGTTCAAACTTGACAAAGCATTGTATGGTCTACATAAAGCCCCTCGAAAGTGGTATGAGACTCTATCATCTTTCCTTCTTGCACACGGATATGAGAGAGGAAAGATTGATCAGACTTTGTTCAGAAAAAGAAAAGGACATGAAATGCTGGTAGTCCCGATCTACGTGGATGATATCATTTTTGGATCAACAAACAAGCAACTTTGTAAGGATTTTGAAGACCTTATCCACTCCAGGTTCCAAATGACTGCTATAGGAGAGCTCACATTCTTCTTAGGATTGCAAGTACAGCAGACAGCAGATGGAATCTACATCAATCAATCAAAATATGTGGAAACCATGTTGATGAAATTTCATTTTACAGACTGTCAGTCTATCAAAACCCCTATGGATATAAAACTAAAGGATTGGTCTAGACTCAGATGGAAAATAAGTGGATCAGACTCTCTATCGATCAATGATAGGGTCACTCATGTATCTAACAACAAGGAGACCTCACATTATGTTTGGTGTATGTGTTTGTGCCAGATATCAAGCAGATCCCAAGGAATCACATATGAATGCTGTGAAGTGGATATTCAGATATCTTAAGGGCAAGCCTGCACTTGGATTATGGTATCCAAAGGAAGGAGATTTCAACCTCTATGCATACACAGACAGTGACTACAGGGGATGCAACTTCAATCGGAAGACCACTTCTGGAGGTTGTCAATTTCTTGGTCCCAGACTGGTCTCCTGGCAGTGCAAGAAGCTGACAAATATATTTGTTTCAACAGCAGAAGCTGAGTACATAGCAGCATCAGCCTGTTGCTCTCAAGTTCTCTAGATTCAAAACCAGATGCTTGATTATGGTTATAACTTCTTGCACACACCAATTCACATTGACAACACAGCAGCCATGTTCATAACAAACAATCCTGTTCAGCACTCAAAAACCAAGCACATTTAAATTAGATATCACTTTTTGAGAGACTGTGCTGAAAAAGGGTTAATCAAGTTGATTCAGGTCCACACGGACAATCAATTAGCTGATTTGTTCACTAAGGCTTTTGACCCTAGTAGGTTTGAATTCTTAGTCCAATCAATTAGCATGATTAACCTTGAGTAAAAATCAAAATTTGCAAAAATATTCAAATATTATAAAAATACAAAAGAAGTTATTTTTGAGGAAGTATATGAAATGTACTCAAATTTGGGACATGATTTCATTACAGTCGTTATATCAGTCACTGTGCTTATTTCAAAATATTAAAAGACTAACATGACTTATCTGATATGCGGGTAGTCTCAGTTTGGAAAAGAAGATACATGCTATGATGAACTAAAGCTCATATTCATTTGTGAAGCAATCATCTCAGGTATGAGTAAGTATCAAATTATCCAAGTGTGTGTGTAGTAACCTATACACACCAGGTAATGATGCCTTATGAATCTTATTTACCCATATCAGTTTCTCCTCTGTTTTTCTGTGCAAAGACCTGGAGAAACAGGCACAAAGTGCTGATGTCATGATCCGAAAAGATTCTCAATATGGAACACATCCAAAACGGATGAATTAATAAAATCAAAAGAATCCCAATAAGGATCAAATAAGTATAAGGATCAAAGTAAAAGAATCCCAATATGGATCCCCCTTACCGAAAACCAAATGAGATTTCATAATTTAAATGACCTGGTCATGTAAGTTGTGAAAAAGTTTTACCATGTATTTCATGCTCGTGGTTGATCTTGCCATGCAATTGAGTGTGAGGTACATGTTGAATATACAATCCACTCAAAGCATGATAAAGATCACTAGGATTAAAATATTAACCAAGCATGAGTTTAAGAGGACAAACATACCTACAATCAATATGTTTATGACTATGTCTATTTTACTAACAATTACTTGCACTTGTGAAAGGTAAGATTGATATGATCCCATGTAAAGTATACTTCCTCTTTCATGTACAGAGAAAATCAAAAATTACAAAAATATCTTCCTTTCAAAATTTTAAAATATTTAAAGTTTTATCCCATATGGATATAAACTTTAGGGGGAGTAATTAAAATTTTCATCATTTCTGTACAGTTGCTACTTTTCCTAGAAAATATAAAATTAGAAAAATTAACTGTGTTGGTGTGGAAGCTATACCATAGTATCTCAGTATATGCAGATTTTTGGAAGCACAAAAGTCCAAGATCAATCAGATATGGGAAATTTGTATCATAACGGGTGTACAATTCAAGCCAAGCAAGAATTGATAAACCAAGCAATAGGCAAAACTTCATAAAAGTCAAAGCATCAATACAAAAAGAGTCAAAACTATCCACAGTAAAAACATTAATTTTTGACAAGTTCAAATTTTAATGCAAGTAAGAGTATTAGTTAATGCCAGTGAAGGTAACTCATGCATATAACCAATGCGGGTAATAGTGTTGAATCAATATTTCAGATTCATTGAGCCTAGATCTTAGGATTCATCATGTTCAAACCTGAAAATTCAAAATTAAGAAGGGTGTGTGTGTGTGAATCAAAGAACAAAAGAAGCAGATGATAATAAGTAGATGATTTCATTGATGTTGATGAACAAATTACAATGAAAATCAAATACAAAGATGGATGAAGATCTAACCCACCCAAAGGAGGAGTTCTCCTTGGGTGGTGGCGGTTCACACCATCAGAAACACACACACAAGAATCACTCTTGAACCACACAAAAACCACACAATTGGTCTATTTATACTATTATTACATCAAGACCTAATTTTGACTTTTCTTTTTATCTTGATTTTGACTTCGTCTTGTTGACTTGTCTTGTATTTGTTTTTCTTCTATTTATCAACTTGGTCTCTGAACTTGTACAATGAGATCAAATTACACAAGTTGGTCTATTATACTATTATTACATCAAGACCTAATTTTGACTTTTCTTTTTGTCTTGATGTTGACTTTGTCTTGTTGACTTGTCTTGTATTTGTTTTTCTTCAATTTATCAACTTGGTCTCTAAACTCGTACAATGAGATCTTCCGTCAGCTTTGATTATCAGTTTGGTAAGCTTTAATTTATTCAATTGTTGAACCCAACAATACTTCCCCTAAACTGATGCTTGGCAAATTTTAACTTTCAAGATCTTCTCTGTCACATGTCTTCTTAATCAACTGATGTTCTGACACAGTTCATTGTAGTTCTCCCCCTCAGATTAAGCTTCTCCTAATATATTTCTGACAAAGGATAAAATCTCTCTGAGAATACTTAGCATATTGTATATGGGTCGTATCACTTTTGGATTACTGTTCATATCACACTCAAAGGATTAAAATGTATTAGGCATATGATGAGCCATTGAACTTCAATAAACAGCATCAGGAACATAAATCAATCTTGAAAATGTTGGGTTTTTACAAGTTTTAACAAGGATGTTTAACCATTTAAACATAAAAACGCAGCGGATATAAGGGGTTTAAAACTTGTGTTATATTCTGAAAATAAACATTTATATGTTCAAGAAAACAAACCCAAGAATAAGGATCATATATATGTGAAAAGAAATGCTATCAAACCAACCATAGGATGTACATGAATACTACCTTTCTTGAACAAGCAAGTTGGATATAGATAAGAGGAGGAAGATGATGTTTCTTGAACGTCTAGTCTTCAAAAGAGAAGACCTCAAGCTTGTATACCCCAAGCTACTAACACAACACCTTGTTTGCTAGGATTTTGGCACTTGCACTACACAAAAGGGAATTCTTCTTCTTCCTTCCTTTTCAGCCGTGAGTTTTGAGAGAGGAGAGAAGGAGAGGTGTTTTTGGTTTGAGAGCTATTGCATGTGGAGTGGTTGGGTGGTTGAAAGGGGGTGTTCCAAGAACATTTAATACCAAAAACGAAATTCAAAAGGGATGGGATTTTCCCTCTCTAATTTCGGCCACCCAATTCTAATCCCCTTTTAATTGTTTTAAACACTTTAAAACAAAATAAACAACATGTTAATTAGATACAAGTTTAATTAAAACATGTACCATATAGACATGATATTGGTTACATGCAATATGTCATAACCATTATCATATACATATTATTTAACCAACTTAAATAATATCATAAGATAATCTGTATAAATAAATTATCCATATAATTTATTTATTCCTCAAGTGCAAATATTTAGAAACCCATTTTCTAAATATCATAAGTTTAATATTTGATTGTTAGATCATATCTTACAATAAATATTATGGTGTTTGTCTAGCTTGCTATTGGGTATGACCCGACTTGGATCATAACGTACTAACCACATCAATCTTGTATGTGTCTTGGGCATATAAGATCCAACAATCTCCCACTTGCACAAGATTCATAGAAGATTGATGCAAGCAGTAAATACCGCCTAACAACGGTTTACTACCCTTAACACGTATGACTAAGTGCCATTCAATAACATCATCCCCTTCAAGTATCTTACTCGAAAATGTTTTAGGTGAATCAATCATCTATCCTTTTGTCACAGATGTCATGTTAAATCTTAGAGACACAGAATGATCATTCTCCAGTGACTTAACTTTAGCAGGCCTTAGACATCTTACTCTCAACGAATAAGAGGAACAAATCCCATCTTGATTACATACGTCTCTCACAATCACCTCGTGCTATACCCGAATTTAGTCTTATGTACTGCCATGTTTCAGAACAGCGAAGAACTAAGTCAAAGTATAATACCCGGTGAATATCAAGACCCAATATGTATCTCAGGTCAGAGGATACCAAATGATATTCGCCTTTACTCAAATTTACTTATGATCAATCAAGAAGATTCCATGTAGTAATATTTGAAATGCGGGCCAGTCCAATATTTATATCCCATAAATATCTATGAACTTTGGCAGCAACCCTTTGCTATATATTCATCCAAATGAATATCTACCAATCCAAGTTCATAATAGTCTTACCCTCATACTTGTTCCCACAGGCATGAACGACTACGGACGTTTAGAGTAAATGATTTACTCATGGATTAAACATGCAAAATTGGAACATTAGTTGAAACATTATAATCATATAATTCATTCAAGTAATAAAAGTTCCAATATCCAAATACAAGATCACAAAATCAAATCCAGTCACTAGAATATCGAAGTCCCATGGCACAAGTATGACCCTCATGCTTTGCCTTTTCAAGAAGCTTCGTGAGTGGATCCGCAATGTTTTGATCCGTGTGAACTTTGCGAATACATATTTTTCCCTTTTCAACTTCATCCCTTATGTAGTTGAATCTCCGCTCAATGTGCCTAGTCTTTTGATGTGCACGGGGTTCCTTGATTTGAGCAATCGCACCCTCATTATCACAAAGAATTTCTAGGGGGTCCTGAATGGAAGGGACAACCCCTAGATCGGCAATGAATTTCTTCAACCATGCAGCTTCTTGAGCTGCTAATGAAGCGGCGATGTATTCTGACTCTGTAGTTGATAATGCCACCACATCTTGTTTAGAGCTCTTCCAAGAGACTGCTCCTCCATTTAGGATGAAAATGTATCCCGATTGTGATCGTGAGTCATCCCGATCAGTTTGGAAACTTGCATCCGTGTAACCTTTTACCACAAGTTCCTCCTCACCAGATCCATAGATTAGGAACATATCTTTAGTCCTCCTTAGGTACTTAAGTATGTTCTTAACAGCCATCCAATGACCATTTCCAGGATTTTGCTGGTATCGGCTTGTCATGCTCAAGGCGCATGACACGTCCGGCCTAGTGCATATCATTGCATACATGATGGATCCTATAGCAGATGCATACGGGATTCCCTTCATTTTATCTTGCTCATCCTTTGAGCTTGGACATTGAGTCGTACTCAATATCGTTCCTCTTTGAATAGGTCTGTACCTTTCTTAGAGCTCTCCATCTTGAACCTTTTCAAGATCTTGTCAATGTATGCACTTTGATTTAAACCTATACCGCCTTGATCTATCCCTTCCCAAAATGTAGGCGGCTTCACCAAGATCCTTAATGGAAAAACAGCTTCCAAGCCAGGTTTTTATACCTTCCAAGGTTGGAATGTCATTTCCAAATAGTAGGATGTCATCGACATACAATACTAGGAAAGTGATGATGCTCCCACTAGCCTTTTTATACACACAAGCCTCATCAGCATTTTTGATGAACCCAAATTTAGTTACCTCTTCATCAAAACGGTGATTCCAACTTCTTGACGCTTGCTTCAATCCATAGATTGATTTCTTTAACTTGCATACTTTGTTAGGATGTTTTGGGTCGACAAAACCTTCAGGCTGAACCATATAAACATCTTCCTCAAGATATCCATTTAGAAAAGCGGTTTTGACATCCATTTGCCAAATCTCATAATCATAATGAGCAGCTATGGCAAATAATATCCTAATAGACTTTAGCATTGCAACAGGCGAAAAAGTCTCATCATAATCAACCCCTTGAGTTTGAGTGAAACCTTTTGCTACAAGTCTAGCTTTATAAGTATCCAAGTTTCCATGCATATCGGTTTTCTTCTTGAAAACCCACTTACTTCCAACTACCTTGGAGTTAAGAGGTGGTACAACCAAGTCCCACACTTGGTTGTCATACATGGATTGCATCTCAACATTCATGGCTTCAAGCCATTTGTCACAATCCAAATTGGACACTGCATCATGGTATGTGATTGGTTCATCGGAATCAACCACATAGCACCCATCCATGAAAAATCCATATCTTTCAGGTGGATTACTAGTTCTACCAGATTTGCGAACGTTTTGTGTGTGTTGATCAACCATTTGATCATTCTCAACATCCTCATGTTGAGTGCTAGTGTCAACCAAACGTGTATCGGGTTGTGGACCTTGATCCTCCTCAAGATCCACTGTTCTACTGCTAGCTCCTTCCATAAGGAACTTGGCTTCCAAGAACTCACCCTTCTTGGCAACAAACTCCTTTTGTTCCAATGGATCATAGAAATAATATCCCATAGAATCTCTAGGATATCCAATAAAAATACACTTAGTGGAACGTCTTTCTAACTTGTTTGAGGTGGGAGTCTTTACATAAGCCTCACATCCCCACACCTTTAAATATGATAGAGATGGAACCTTCCATGCCATATTTCAAAAGGTGTCCTTTCCACTTTCTTGGTTGGGGCCATATTCAAAATACGGGCCGCAGAGAGCAAAGCAAAGCCCCAAAATGATAGAGGCAATGAGCTTCCAGCCATCATAGATCGAACCATATCTAATAGAGTTCGATTTCTCCTCTCGGACACACCATTGTGTTGTGGTGTTCCAGGTGGAGATAGTTGTGAGATAATCCCACAACTTCTAAGATGATCTCTAAAAGCATCACTCAGGTATTCACCTCCTCTATCGGTGCGAAGAATTTTTATTGATTTGTTGAGTTGATTTTCTACTTCATTTTGGAAGGTTTTGAACATTTCAAAAGCTTCATCTTTGTGTCTTAACAAGTACACATACCCATACCTACTATAGTCGTCGGTAAAGGTAATGAAGTATCTTTCATTATACCTAGTCATTGGCTTAAAAGGACCACATACATCCGAATGTATGATACCTAATAAATCTTTTGCCCTTTCGGTTTTGCCACTAAAAGGTGCCTTAGTCATTTTGCCTTGTAAACAAGATTCACATACATCAAATGAATCATATTCACTTGCTTTTAAAAGACCATTCTTTTGAAGAGTTTGTATGCGCTTCTTGTTTATATGACCAAGACGGCAATGCCAAAGATAGGTGTCACTCAAATCTAATTTGAGCTTCTTGGTGGTGGTTTGGTACAACGAGCTATCATATAATGTGTTTTCATGAACCAATTCATAAATACCATTATAGGAGTAGCTTTAAAATAAAAGATGTTATTTAAAGAAACATGAATTTCATTTTCAATAAACATCAAAACATAACCATATTGTCTTAATTGTGCAACTGAAATAATGTTCCTAGTCAAACTAGGAGCATACAAAACATTGTTCAAAATTGCTTCCAAACCATTTGGAAGCTTCAGGATGTAGTCCCCTCGGGCTTCAACTTGAACTTTTGCCCCATTCCCCATGTAGAGGCTAACATCCCCTTTGTTGAAGTTTTTACTTCTTTTGAACCCCTGCAACAAATTGCAAATGTGAGTCCCACATCCGGTATCCAATACCCATGTGTTAGAGGATATTATATTTAGATCAATATGAATCATGAAAATTGTACCTGAGGTCTGCCCGGCATCCCTCTTTGCTTTCAACTCTTTGAGATGGACAGGACAATTTCTTGCCCAATGTCCTATCTCCCCACACTTAAAGCATGGGTCATCCGAAGCAACCTTTTGCTTCTTCTCCGCTGGTTTTGGTGGTGGCACTCTTACCACTCCCTTTCCCTTTCTCCCAACGTACCCTTTACCTTTGGCAACACTTGCCTTGGATGCGGGGTGAGGCCTCTTCTTGTTCCCACCTTCATTGATGGTGAGAACGGGTAAACTCCTTTTACCCATGGCCGCCTCGGCTGTCTTGAGCATAGAGTGAAGCTCAGTTATGTTCTTGTCCCAACCGTTCATGTTATAATTCATAACAAAATTGTCAAACCTTTTTGACAAAGAGTTGAGGATCAAATCCGTAGCCAACTCTTTCGAGACGGGACAATTCAGCCTTTCGAGGCGGTCTATGTGGCTCTTCATCTTAAGTACATAAGATGAGACCGATTGGGTATCATCCATACGACATGCATGGAGTGCTCGAACCGTTTCGAAGCGCTCTACCCTTGCTTGTTGTTGGAACGTTTCCTTCAACTGGGTTATCATGTCGTATGCTCCGTGATGTTCGTACTCCTTTTGGAGATCCGGAGTCATACTTGCCAACATGAGGCAAGACACTTGGACCGAGTCCTCAGTGTATTTCACCCAATTCAAGTAGGCCTCTTCATCTTCCTCATTGGGTTCATCGGGAATCGGATCGTCTAAGATATATGACCGTTTCTCTTGCTTGAGAACAATTCTCAAGTTTCGAAACCAATCAATGAAATTGTTATGGTTTAGACGCTCCTTTTGGAGAATGGTTCTTAGTGATAGGTTGTGAGCGGATGGAATATCATTATTTTCATTGTTGTTGGTGGCCATCTACAAAATTTAACAAGGTTCATTTTAGTATTTACGATATTATCATTTTAATTATAAATTTCTTTTATGTGTCATACACAAAATAAAGTTCTAGAATCCAACGTCACATTTAAATAGTGGTTAGGTGATCTTTATCCCATTATTTAAATTAACAAGGTAGTCAACGTTTGAATTGCAACCCTTTGCAACTTCTAGGGGTATGGGATCGACTTAAACATCATATGTATAGTCGGCATGTTAATCCCATCAACACCTTTTGTAAACCATATTGTAGGTGATCCATTTAACATGGTTTGCAAATCAAGTTACCCTACTTACACACACATGTGAGTTTACCAATATAAGTGGTTAGGTGATCTTTATCCCACAAATACGGCATTCCCACCTTAAATCACAAGTTCCCTCAAAATGGTTAGGTGACCTTTATCCCATTAAGAGTTTTCAAGTGACTTAAGTGTTGTGTAAAAGGATGGTGATAAACTTGTTTTCAAAAGACATTTTAAGTTTTCATAATTCTAGTTTAGAAAACTCTATGTACCTTGCATTTGCATGCTTTCAAATACATGGTACCCTATGGTTCTTTTAATAAAACCCCTTTTATTTGAAATCATTAATCCTTTTAATAACCTTTTATTAACCACTTAATGATTAAGAATCATTTATTTTCAGCTTGTTATGTTTATAAATTTGTTAGTTATGCATATCCATATATCAAACAACCAACATAAAACAAAACAA
Organism: Flaveria sonorensis; assembly: GCA_025506505.1. Classification (NCBI taxonomy): domain Eukaryota; kingdom Viridiplantae; phylum Streptophyta; class Magnoliopsida; order Asterales; family Asteraceae; genus Flaveria; species Flaveria sonorensis. Next base: position 60,252,961 of record CM046433.1, on the reverse strand, counting down.
CCAAACAAGCACAACCATTCAATCATATGTGCATAACCATAGCCACTAAGGTGACCACACTTGTTTGCCATCACAAGTGTTGTCACTAGGTCTTTCCTAAGGGTTAATAATGACACATTAAAATGTGTCCAAGAACTCCCACTCGAATCCACATCCAAATGCTTCAAGTGTCCATGTCTTTTGAGTTCTTCCTTTGTATCTTTCCTTGAGTCTCCAACTTGTGCATCTTCTTTTACAAAATCATATCCTAATACAATTTTTCTAATAAAAGAAATGCACCTAATCTATTTATTACATAACCAATGAATAAATAAATTACAACCCAAAAGATACAAACACCAAAATTATTATTACAACCCTTTAATGAATAAAACTAAACATGACAATCACATTCATCCAAAACCAAAACACATTAGGTCAAGGCTATGTTATGCACCAAAATATGTATCAAATACAACATCCAAGAACAACCATGAACTCCCTTTTTAACCCTTAAAGTTTCGGCCAACATAAACCCAAACTTTAAGGTTTAGTCCAAACAAAACAATCAACCACTTGATGTTAATCTTTCAAGGTTTATTCTAAAGCATGTGAGATAAAACTTTGAAAGATAAGGGATTCATTTATCCATATCAAAACAGCCCCTAATGGGTTGAAAAAGTCCAACAAAACTAACTTTTCTTGGACTTTTGAAGCAAGTTTTCCACATAACCGGCTCTAGATGCCATTGTTGGGTTTTTACAAGTTTTAACAAGGATGTTTAACCATTTAAACATAAAAACGCAGCGGATATAAGGGGTTTAAAACTTGTGTTATATTCTGAAAATAAACATTTATATGTTCAAGAAAACAAACCCAAGAATAAGGATCATATATATGTGAAAAGAAATGCTATCAAACCAACCATAGGATGTACATGAATACTACCTTTCTTGAACAAGCAAGTTGGATATAGATAAGAGGAGGAAGATGATGTTTCTTGAACGTCTAGTCTTCAAAAGAGAAGACCTCAAGCTTGTATACCCCAAGCTACTAACACAACACCTTGTTTGCTAGGATTTTGGCACTTGCACTACACAAAGGGAATTCTTCTTCTTCCTTCCTTTTCAGCCGTGAGTTTTGAGAGAGGAGAGAAGGAGAGGTGTTTTTGGTTTGAGAGCTATTGCATGTGGAGTGGTTGGGTGGTTGAAAGGGGGTGTTCCAAGAACATTTAATACCAAAACGAAATTCAAAAGGGATGGGATTTTCCCTCTCTAATTTCGGCCACCCAATTCTAATCCCCTTTAATTGTTTTAAACACTTTAAAACAAAAATAAACAACATGTTAATTAGATACAAGTTTAATTAAAACATGTACCATATAGACATGATATTGGTTACATGCAATATGTCATAACCATTATCATATACATATTATTTAACCAACTTAAATAATATCATAAGATAATCTGTATAAATAAATTATCCATATAATTTATTTATTCCTCAAGTGCAAATATTTAGAAACCCATTTTCTAAATATCATAAGTGTTATATTTGATTGTTAGATCATATCTTACAATAAATATTATGGTGTTTGTCTAGCTTGCTATTGGGTATGACCCGACTTGGATCATAACGTACTAACCACATCAATCTTGTATGTGTCTTGGGCATATAAGATCCAACAGAAAACACTTCCACTCTTTGAATCTCTAAAATAACTTGATAATTGCCACACTTCAGTTGACGATCATTTCCCTTAGTTAAAGTCTGTCTAACTGCTCCGCTCAACATATAGACACGGGTGCAAAATGACATCACAGAAGATGAATTCAAGTACTTCAGAAGGAGTGTCTGACAGTTGTACAAATCCCTGAATAAATCACTAATTACTTTTCCAAAGTTGATTTCTTCTTTTGTTTTGAATGCTCCAAATGGATGTGTTTGTTGGTTGCAATCATCCGCATTCATGATAATGTCTTTTTCTTATTTGTTGTTGTCAACTGTTCATCATCTATTCATCATCTTATGTTGTTGGATGAATTGCATTTGAAGTTAACTCAGCCGCATTTAGGTGAGTAACTCATCCGGATCGGTATGGTTCCATCCGTATTGTGTGTTACACCTTCGTATTTGTGTGTTACACATGCGCATTTGTATGCAAAACTTCCGCGTTTGTGAGATGATCATCCGCATTTGTTGGCACGACATCCGCATTTGCATGATGCACATCCGCATTTGTTGGCACAACATCCGCATTTGTTTGATGGTCATCCGCATTTGTGTGATGTTCATCCATATTTGTTTTGAGTCCAGTACATGAGCATTGACTCGTAATGCATCCGCATTTTTCAGATGAACATCCGCATAAAGTATGTCATCCGTATTAGTTAATGCGGATGAAGAAATACTTAACCGTATTTGTTTGTTGCTTCATCCACATTTACTGTTATGCATCAGCATTTGTTTGCAGACTTAGATGCATTCGAACACAGTTTTGTTCAAACATGTATTTGCTTGAAACCCATCAAAGTTGTTGATAGTTTTGGATGAACAACAACATTGTCTTCTTTTTCTTCATGATTTTCTTCATTGTTGATGATAATCGTGATCAACTGCATCGAATTTTGAAGAAATAATCAGAAACATGATTAATAGTCTTCAAATCATACCAATTTGAACAGATGTGTTTATTTTCTTTTTGTATTTTGCGATGAACAGATGGGGTTTCGATGAACAGAGACCTTCTTCATTTTTTGTTGTTCTTCCTTGTTCTTGACATCATTAAAAATGAAATCAGATTTTAAAAATACATAAATCCAGCAACCAACAGCTCTGATACCATTTTGCTGAATCAATATTTCAGATTCATTGAGCCTGGATCTTAGGATTCATCATGTTCAGATCTAAAAATTCAAAATTAAGATGGGTGTGTGTGTATGAATCAAAGAACAAAAGAAGCATATGATAATAAGTAGATGATTTCATTGATGTTGATTAACAAATTACAATGAAAATTAAATACAAAGATGGATGAAGATCAAACCCATCCAAAGGAGGAGTTCTCCTTGGGTGGTGACGGTTCATACCATCAAAAACACACACACAAGAATCACTCTTGAACCACACAAAAACCACACAAGTGAATCTATTTATACTATTATTACATCAAGACCTAATTTTGACTTTTCTTTTTGTCTTGATGTTGACTTTGTCTTGTTGACTTGTCTTGTATTTGTTTTGCTTCTATTTATCAACTTGGTCTCTGAACTCGTACGATGAGATCAAACCAAACAAGTGGGTCTATTAATACTATTATTACATCAAGACCTAATTTTGACTTTTCTTTTTGTCTTGATGTTGACTTTGTCTTGTTGACTTGTCTTGTATTTGTTTTTCTTCTATTTATCAACTTGGTCTATGAACTCATACAATGAGATCTTCAGTCGGCTCTGATTATCATTTTGGTAAGCTTCAGTTTATTCAATTGTTGAACCCAACAAATAGTTTTGTGCGAGAAAAATCAAAGTCAAACTAATGCGGACAGGTTAAGTCATCCGCATTTGTTTCCACACAAATGCGTACAAGTAAAAAAATTTCCGCATTTGCTACAGTATAAAAATTAAAACCTCCTCATTTGTTCACACACTTAAAAGTTTGAGAAAGTCATTAATTCAACTATTTAAACATATTCAAGAGTGTTGTTTGTTCATCCAACTCTATTTCACACACTTAAAAGTTTGAGTGAACCTACAGTGCGACGAGCGTTTTTCTGACTGATCTTCATCAATCATCCAAACCATCTCAAACCTTGAGTGTTGTTTCTTCATCCAAATCCATTTCACCTCTATTTCGATTCTTAGCCAAAGTAATATCGAAACAAGGTGATTCTCAATGGATTTGTAAACTTGAAATACTTAACCAGTGATGAACATAGAACCTTAGGTTTAGAAAATTAAAAAAAATCAACCATGAAAAATGAATTTCAATGACGTTTTCGAGTTCAATAAAACAGATGTTAATGTGAATAACAAAGAACAACCGATTTAAAATATCTTGGTTAACCACGATGTACAGGGGAACCAAGAATCGGAAATGTTGAAGTCAAATCCAATGTTTTAGTGTAAAAAGATGTTTGAAACAGTAAAGATGATTGAAAATAAACATAAAACATAACACAAAAGGTTATTCATAACAAAATCAAAGATAGGTCAAATTCCTATACAACAGTAACCATTGAACTCTAAATTTTGACTTAAGAAAGTCAAACTGAGAAAAGTCAAACATGATCTTTTGTGTATGATCTGATAATTGTTAGTAAATTACTAACACATGTGTCTCTTTTGTAGAATCTATGGCAAACCTCCCTTGGAGCAAGTTCCACAATGTCAGTGGATACCTTGATCCAGATGTGCCTGAATCTGAAGGTTTAAGAGATATGATCAGATTCATTTTCACAACAAGAGTGGCACATGCCATCACTGTTAGACCCATCATCTATGAGAACTTCATTCGATCATTCTGGGGAACAACTGAAGTGAATGAAGTAGATGGTGTGAGGACTATATCAGAAAAGATCACTGATGACAGACATTGGCCATCGCTGAACAAACTATGAGACAGTGTCTATAGTTTGGGGATGATGCCAACTCTCCCCAAGAACTATAAGAAGATGACATTATGAATTTCTTTGTCAATATTGGCTATGAAGGAGGGTTTGAAGGAAAACAAATTGTCAAGGGGTTAGTTGACCTACAATGGAGATTCCTGATACATTCACAGAGGAAGACTGGTTGGAATGGCATCCCCATCACTACATCATTAGCTATTTGTGCTTTGTGCACTAACAGATAACTCAACATGTCTGCTTATGTGTTCAATTACCTGATCTCCAACATTCAAGAAGCAAGAAGACATATGTTCCTGATGTATCCACGGTTCATCCAATGCTTCATCAATGAAGCTTTACCTGATATTGTAGCTGAAGGCCCTTTGATGGATATTCCTCACTATAATGCCAAATCCTACAAGTACATCAAGAAGAGAGATCCAAGGAACTTCTACAGTGGAACTTTCTTTCCACTACTTTAATGGATGTTACAGCAGATCAACCCTGAAGAAGTTCAAGCTGAGGAAGGTGTTCAAGATGTTGAGGAACAAGCACATGATGATGTTCATGTTGATATGCATGAGATTGTAGAAGAACAACCAGCTGCTCATGATCAACAAACTGTTGAAGAGCATCCTAATACAACTAAGGAAAGACTAAGGCAAGTGTCACCACAGGTTGATATAGGTGGTGAATCTTCACATTGTGCCTTCAGTTCAAGAAGCTGATATTCCTTCTCCTTTCAGAGCATCACTTGTTCATTATCCTCTAGTATATCCTATCTATTCTTCACTAGAAGTTGTTGTTGCATCTGTTGAATCTAGTGAATCTACCAGTTCATTAGGTGGGTCTGAATCATCTTTGGATGAGGAGGATCATTATCCTAATTTTCAAAGGCCTGAGAGACAAGTATTCTTAGAGGCTGGTGCCTCAAAAAGCTTTGCAGAATCTGAAGTCAACCGTCCTGATGCCAAGGATGAAATGATTTCTGAGCTATTACAGAAAGTAGCCAGAATGGAGAAACTATTGGATAGAAGGTCTGGTATCATAAGAGATAGATTGCTTGAGCTGGATGAGAAAGAAAAATAACTAAAAGAACTAAAAGCCAAGTATGAGTCTGATAAAGAAGAAAAAGAAAAAGAGATTGATAGACTTAAAGCAACTCTATAACAAGCCAAACAAGAAATTAGTGGACACTTGGATGCTGCTACCATTCAAGCCAATGCTAAAGAAGGACAGAGAATCTTCTCGATGTCCAAACTGATATTATAGCTGATCTTCACAGACAGATAGAAGCTCTAACAAAATGAGTTTCTGAGTTGGGGATGTTGATTAAGATTAAAGAAGAATTGGCAAAAGAAAAGGATAAAAAGGTTAATGATGAAACTAATGAAGACAAGGATGATGAGGCTGAAAAAGAAAAAGAATCAAAAGAAGATGAAAATTCTCTGGTGAGAGCAGTAATGATGATGATGACTCTCCACCATCAAAGAGACGGAGAATGACTGAAACGTTTCAACAAGCTCAACATAGTGAGGTTAGGGATGAAGAGGAAAGCATTGCTATGGTTCTTTACACTGGTCAAACTCCTGAAGAGAGACTGGATGAAGAGTCTGAGATGAAAGAAATGATTAAAGACTTAGATATTTACTCTTCTGGAGAATTCATTATTAATGAAGACTTCGGGGATTTTGTTAAAGACCTCAGATCTCTAGTTGAACCAATTATGGTAATTCCTCCTAACCCAGTACCTCTAGAAGAAGAACTAAGCTTACAGCTTGTTCCTGCTATCTTACTATCTGATAATCAAAAGTAACTCAAAATGAGGTTTTGTGAAGAGCTGAGAGAGAAAGAAGAAGCTAAAATGCTTGAAAAAGAAATGAAGAAACAAGAAGCTGAAGTCTCTGTACCCTCTTTTCTTGTCCCCGTATGCATACATACTCCAGAAAGAGGAAGTACTTACCAGGACAGGCCAAAAGAAAATTGCCTATGGTAGAAGAGGAACCAGCTTCAAAGAAACAAAAAGATGAGCCAAGAAGCCTTGCTGCTATTGCCTAATTTCTGGATGAGCATGAGAACGTTGAGAAATAATTAAAGAAGAAGACTAAGGTGATTATCCTTGAAGAAGGAGAGATAGAAGGTGGATACATGGAAAGCTTGATTGATGATCCCTTGTTTAAGGACAGTCCTGCAAATATTGAGTTTTCTGTTGCAGAAATAGTGGAAAAGGCACAAGCTGATGATCTTATGGTTAAAGCCATGTATTTGATCAACCATGGCTATGATGCTGATGAAGTTTTTGGGATGACTTATAAGGGAATGGTGGAAGAAGTTAAGAAGATGCATAAACTCCTTGACCCTACTTATGTGACTGATTATGAAAAAAAGATAGTCAAGTCCCAAACCGCATTAACTTCAACACAGTCTCAACAGACTCAAGTGTTTCAATCCCAATATCTTGATCCCTACAGCATGACAAACAGGGAAATAAAGGATAATCTATCTGCTCAAGGATTCACCATAAGAAAACTGGGTAATATGAACACAAATTCCCATAGAGTTGTAATTCTCCAGATAGTCAAAGACAAGAAAGAAAGATTAAAAGCTATTGAAGAAGAGTTTGTAGGTAGGAAACCCAAATCTCTAACTTCAACTTAGGATGTCCAACTCACTACCAAAGACCATGATGTCTTGGCACCCATGCTACATAGAAATCCTAAATGGTTTACTGAACCCTCTCAATTGAAGTTGCATGAAGCGTTAACCACATCAGAGATGATTAAGGGTGTGTCTGCTCCAGAAGGCAAGATGGATGTTAAAATAATTTCCTGAAAGTATGACAGTGATTGGAACATGTTTATTGTGAAAAGGATCTCAGGGCTTGTTCAGTTCTTCACAGAGTACAATGCTCTGGTGAACTCCTTGCATATTCATGATCTGAAAGAACTAGCTGAGCTAGAATTGATTAATCATCATGCTATGTATATGGGTTATGAGTTTGAAGATATTCTAAACATGTTCAAGAAGACAAACAACTTCAAATCTCTAAAAGCAATATGCATAAGGAAAGACAAATCTTTCGGTAATCCTCTTGAAAAGAAGAAGAAGAAAGAAACTAAAGAGATGGTATTTGCAGAGTTGAATGTAAAACCAATTGAATCATTAAAAAGAAAGATGGTTGCTAGAACCCACAAGTCAAAGCCAATCACAAATGTGTTTTATGATGAAAAGACTTATGAGTTGGTAATTGGAAGAAAATGGGGAGGAAAAGAAGGATCTGACATATGGCTATTTAGTGGATATGAGGTGAGATTGTTAGATGAATCCTATATCCACTACATATTTACAAGACACTTCAGAGAAATAGATAACAAGCTTGGAGAAGCTGATATGTATTTCTTTTTAAAATGCATCAACATTTTGAATATAGCCTATGATAGAATCAACAAAAAGAAAGAACAGAGAAAAAGAAAGAAAGTTCCTCTCCAACTGGGAAGCATAGTGAAGTTGGAAGTAGATACTGATGGTTCCTTGTTGATTCACAGAGAATGGATGTCCACTGTGTCTGTTTGGTAACCCATATCTCTGAGACAAATGCCTATTGAGGCAATTCACTGTATGAGCCAAATGAAGATTCATGTCCTTACCCGAGACAAAATGAATAAGGCTAGAGACTTCTTAAACATGATCAAAGCTATTTTGGATCCTTCACTGGCTGAACCTCAACCATCTACACAGACTAAACCAGCACCAGCTCCATTGACAGTCCAAGAAAACAAAGCACCTACTCTTGAAGAACTACCAGAATCTTCACATCCTCCACCACCCTCAAACCCTTAAAGTACATAGGCTGTATAATCATTAGGGGGAGTATTGTTGGACCCTGAAAGGATCATACATGTTGTGACACCCTACATAAATCCCACATCAGCCATGGACATGAGAGATTCCTTGTTCATAAGGAATGTCCAGTCTCTAATATCACTAACGCGTTTTGGGCGTATTGGCAATGGATGATAGGAGAACTCCACAGTTAAGCGTGCTCAGGTGGCAGCAATCCAAGGATGGGTGACCTCCCTGGGAAGTTTTCACACGGGCAACCAAAAGCAAATCCGTGAGCTCCTCGTGGGCAAAGCAAACATTATTGGTGGTATGAGAGGCCGGTTGTTACAGAATGGTATCAGAGCCACTCCGGTGCCATTCGGGATGGTGGGACAAACTTCACCGGGTATGGTGAGTTCTCGGGCTCATCGAGGATGATGAGTCCAAAGGGGGGGTGATTGTGACACCCTACATATATCCCATATCGACCGATGACAGGAGAGATTCCTGGTTCTTAAGGAATGTTCGGTCTTTAATATCACCAACGCGTTTTGGGCGTATTGGCTATGGATGAGAGGAGAACTCCACAGTTAAGTGTGCTCAGGTAGCAACAATCTAGGGATGGGTGAACTCCCTGGGAAGTTTTCACCTAGGCAACCAAAAGTAAATCCGTTATCTCCTCATGGGCGAAGCGGACAATATTGGTGGTACGAGAGGCCGGGTGTTACACATGCCAATTCAAGAGGTGGTTGAAGGTTGTTCTGGTTGGAAATCCCACAAGTCCATGAAGTAATGCTGGTGAAGAATACAGAAGAATGAAGACAAGTGTCGGCTATCCGCAATAGTCAATGCAGATGAGCAAAGAACAAATACGGTCAAGTATTTGTTCATCCGCATTAACTAATGCGGATAGGTAAAACAAATACGACTATGTATTTGTTCATCTGCATTCACTAATGCAGATGTGAAGAACCAAATATGCTAAAGTATTTGTTCATTCGAATTAATCCATGCGGATGACATACTTAACGATGAAGCTCAACAGAAGAAATGTTGATGAAGATAACACATCCGCATTAGTTGAACATACGTTGTCAAGGTAGTTTAGTCATTTTGTATTGGTATTGTATCAGCCTATAAATAGAATAGTATACACTACTTTTGTAAGTTTCACAAAAGTTTTCACACAAGTTACACGGAAATACTGTTTTGTGCTGCTAACCCTAGCACTCTTTGTATCTTGTTTACCAACATTAATATACAAAGCATTTATTAGTATTTTCAACATTTAATGTTCTTTGATGTAGTATTTCCACTACTTATCATTGATTCAATCATCATATTCGATCCTAGTTGAGTCACATCAACTGAGATTCCCATCTTGGACCCGGACAATTAAAATTAGTATTTGTTTGATGAAAACTTGATAGAACAGTATCCATATACTTTTTTATCGAAAATCCTTAGAAACCGATGAGGTTTCAATGATTTTTGTGATGTTTCAGTTTCAAAATAGTGTGTGAATGATTTTGAGAGCTTTGTTAGCAACAAAAACACAGAATCTTCTTTAAAATGAATGAAAACAGATGATTAACTCATGTTTTTGAACATATGTTGAATGTTCGATGTAGAAGAATGATTTGTGTTGATTTCAAGCTCTAAATGTATGATATGAAGCTAATGAACCACATATATCATGTTGTTGAATGAGAAGATTGAAAATCAGAGTTTGATTTGAGCCTTGGCTCTGATACCACCTGATGAAACCCAAACAAGTTGTTTATGAACTTATGAACAAGAACATAAACAAATGGATTCCCCTGAGGATCTTTTCAAATCTCTCAATAAATATAACAACAGATTGTTATACTGTATTCAACAATCAATAATCATGGTGCGGAAACCCATAATTAAAGATATGATATCAGTGTGTGTGTGTGTGTGTATATTGTATGATTGCTAGTGATTGAATGCTCAGAAGAATGTCAAAACGCTTGTTTGTATTGATTGTTCAAAAGCTTACAAAGGAGTAGGGTATTATCCTATTTATAGCCTATACAGATAGCTTTTTACAATTACAAAAATGCCCTTATGTAAATGAAAATTACATAAAAATCCTAAGTCTAAGTCGTCCGTTGTAGATGAATGACTGTCCGTTGTGCATGAACAATCGTCCACTGTGAATGTTAAATAAGCTATCCACTGTGTCTTGGATGGTGTCCGTTGTGAACACTTGATGTGTGCTTGACTTGATAGTTGTCCGTTGTGGAGTGTTTATCCATTGTGAAAGAACATCCGTTGTGGATAGTTCATCAGCTGTGAACTAGACATCTGCTGTGTATGCTTTGGTCATCCACTATAGAAAGTTAGAAGCTTTTCATCATCCCCTGCATACTCTTGTTCATCCGCTGTGGAAAGTTGTTGATCTGCTACAGACACTTGCAAACCTAAAAAAGAAATTTAAACAAAGGTTAGTGTTTTTTATGAATGTTAATGATACTAATGTGTTAGTTAATGATTGTTTAGATGTTAGAACACAATATGTTTCATTATGGCAAACATTATCCTTTAATGCACTTGTTGAGTCCAACACTAATCTAGACAACAAGATCAATGTAAAGTCAAAAGACAGATTGTCTTTTGACTAGTGACTATGACATGCCATAGCTCACATCCTTATCTTTTACAAAAAGGATAAAAGTACAAAGTAGAAAGTTACAGACTCTAAGACTTTAATCTATAATTGAAAAAAGTATGGACTTATCACCAACTTATATAAGTTGGTGAGTCTTCAGAGATGGCAGCAGAAAGTGGTTCGACTTTTGTTAAAAGCATGTCAGAGAAAGCATGTTTTCTCAATTTTTGGAAGAAATAAGTCTCTTGGCTTCTGAAGACTTTGTCTTGAATCTTCAGAAGACTTCATCTTTGGCTTCGGAAGAAATGGTCTTTTGGCTTTGGAAGATTTGATACTTAGTGAATTTCATTGTGTTGTATCAAATCTTTCGAAGTAACTTCCTTTGTACTTCAGTTGTGCATGCTAAGAGAACTTTGGTTGCATCAACCTCTAAGAATGACTCTTAAAAACTCCCCCTAGGTTGATGCTACCAAAACTAGAGGATAACTTTGAGTCTTGATCTTCATCTGTTGACAGTCCTTATCAAAATCAAGACCATTCCCTTCTTTATCAGTTGGTCAAGATTCCTCAGACTCTTAAAGTATCTTCTCATGTTATAGAGTTCATGTAGAGGAAGGTCAAGCATGTTTTACCAGAAGTACACATCTTGACCCCCTTGATCTCTAGTGATATACTCTGTCTGGGTTAGTAGCAAAGGCCCAAGACAAGATGGGCCTCTCAATAGCAAGAGGCTCTACTTGAATTAGAGTTGGATAAGCAACCTCTTCTTGATCACCCTTAGGATGTCTTAACCCATCCTGAAGTACAGAGGTGGATGCCTTGGACTTCTTCTTCTTCTTTTTGTCCCTCCTTATGGCCATCCTTTTCCTTTTTCTGTATTTTAACTAAGAAGGTTGCTCTGATACCAATTGCCAAACTGGTGAAGGGGAGCAATGCAATAGTTTTATAATGGATAGAGAGACTAGAACACTTAATAGATCAAATAGGGAACCAGCTAAAATGAAACAAAGAACAAATGTAAATAACACAATAAGAACACAAGTAATTGGTTTTCAAGAATAATGTATATTGATCTCAAATGTTTTACAAATGTTTTAAAGCTTAGTCCTAAGGACTGGTGCAGGATCGGTTTTGACACTTTAACACAAGTTTTCTCTCACGAACTCACAAGATATCACTCGTGTGATGAAGCAGAATATCTAACTAAGTTGATGATAATATAATAAGTTAATGAACACAAGAAAGGTTTTCAAAATACTTGTATATATTACTTCTCAACTCAGTATCACAAGACTCTTACAAGCATGTCTACTTAAGTTATAATGAGAAACTATATATACTACTATCTATAGCCGGTTATACTTGGAAAACTAGCTGGAATCTACAACTAGACAAATACTACATTGCTAGAAGTAAATTATCTAAGATAAAATAATATCCTAGATAAGGTAGTCATGACAGGTCCATGACTTACCTTTTGTCACCAACTAAAGATGGTATATGTACTAAGTTGAAAAGGTGAACAGTGGATTAAAGTATGATCAACTACATGGTTGTAGGAAAATGCCATGCAGTATCTCAGAGTCTGTTAGACAGACCATACTTATGTCCACTGGTTCATAGTTGATTCTTCTAAAGCTAAATGGATTCGGAAGAATAAGTTCTTCTGAGGCCATTTATACTTCAGAAGAAACAACTTCTTCATAGTCTTCTACAGGTCCTGATGACTTTATTCTTTGGAAAACTTTGTCTTGAATCTTCTAAGTGTGAATGCTTCGGAAGGGGAACTGCTTGGTAAGGAAAACTACTTAGTCTCAGAGGACTTAGTTTTCCTTTGGAAGCTCTTCAAACAGTGCTTCGGAAGATCTTTGACATAGCTGCGGAAGAGTAGTTTTGGCAGCGGAAGACCTCTTCAACTTGTACACAAAATTGTTCTAAGTGTTGTTTTGGTTACACCAGCCTCATATGATCCAACAAACTCCCCCTAGGCTGATGCTGCCAAAACATCACTTCCTTCTTCTCCTTAAGGTCTTTAACACCAGGGAAAGTAGATATTTATCTATTTCTTTGTTTTTCCCTAATGTGGTAGTGAGGTGCTTGTACAGGTCATTCGTGGATAATAAATCCAGTTTGTTGCTCTGAATGACGTGTACTCTTTGCTGCATCCCTCCAAAGAGAGTTAGTTGATGGGAATGATAGTCATATTCCTATCTAACTATAGGATCTGAAGTGGAGCCTTCAACCATTTGTAGAAAGTTCTTCCCTTTTATGGTTATGCCTTCTTCTATATCTTGTGCTCTCTTTTTCAACTCTTCTTCAATCTTGGCCTTCTTTGTGAGCTCAGCAAGATGAAGGCTACTTAAGTGATTTCTGATGTGAGCAGCTATCTCAAAGTTGGAGGGATTTGAGAATGGCTTCTCTGCTAACTCAGTAAGATCAAATCTGCTGGAATGTAGCAGAGATAAAGTGTTAAACCTATCAACTTCACTATTTTCCCTTTCTAGAGCAAAGCTATGGGAATCTTTATCAAACCTCTAATGGATAATTTGTTTCCTAGGATTGAGGGGTTTTGTTGATAGTTTTTCCCCTTTCCTAGTGTCCAGTAGAGTCACCAGCATTCTTCTTAACTTCTTCTCGGCTTCATTAAGAGTATCTGAATTTGTTGCAAGAAGTTGAAGAGCTTGGTCCATTGTTCCTCTAGGAAGATCAAGGAATGCATTTCTTTTGAGGGAACTGGAAGATCCATCAATGAAAGTTAGCTGGATGGACTCTTCCTCACAAGAGGTGTCGCTCAGTGTTGTCCAATTTATGAGCTTCTTCTTTATCTCCTTGAATTCTTCCAAGATCAGGGGTTTTGATGGATCAGAGGATGGTTTGGGTTTTGAGTGGGTTCTTGGTTGTGTTTTGGGTTGTAGGATTGGTGGCGGTGGTGGTTGGTGGGAAGCAGTGGGTGAGAGTGTAGGTAAGATTGATGGTGAGGGTTCAGGTGTGAAAGGTTCTGATTTAATGGGGAAGGGAGAAGGTGTAGCTTGTGTTTTGGGTAGTGGTTTGGGTGCTAGTTTGGGTGCCATCCTCTGAGCACTAGGAGTTTGAGCAACCTCTTGCCTTCTTCCTAAGCAAATGGCAGCCTTGATGTCACTGAGATGTCACTGTAGGGTCTTGATAGACATGGGACCCACTTGCCTGCCGGAGAAGCCATGACCTCAGAGATAGGATTTCATCCAATCTTTGTATCCTTCCTTTTTAGTAGCAGCAAGTTCTCCCTCTACCTCTTTCTTTCTTCTTTCTTTAAGCTTTTCCCTATTCTTGCTCTTTATAAAAAAGAAACAAGATCACGTTAGCTTTATGAGGTGCCAGCTCCTCTTGAGAATAGCCTCTGGTGTAGAGAAAGTCTATTCTCTCCATCCTTTCCCTTTCTCTGGCTTCTTCCTTCTTCTTCCTTCTTTCCTCTTCTTTGGCCAACCTTGCTACTTCTTCCTTTTCTTTTTGCAGCAAGGTTGCCTTTTTTATTTTCACAAGTTCATTAGTTGGGAGTAGAGGAGTTTCTTCATTGGCTACTCCTAGGCTGATGAGCCTGTCAATGATTTCCTCCCTCCTTTGATTGTTTAGACTTTCTTGGGCGGTTGCTATTGCTTGTAGCTAACAGCTTTCCAGTATCAAGTCTGCCCTTTTTCTTTAGCTTCTCCAATCTTTCCTCCTCTAAAAGTTCCTCAGCGGTGATCTTCCTCTTCCCCTTAAGATCAGAAGAAGATTCAGCCTTTGGAGGTTCAGGTTCAGAATATTCAGGTTGGAGTGAGGTTGTTTGAGGTGGTGGTACTTGTAAGAGAGGAATTGTAAGGAAATCCTCACTGTTAATCTCAGATGCTAGTTCAAGAATTTCCTCTAAGATTAATAGATCACTGGACAATGAAGACAGTCCAATTATTCCTTCGATAGCTTGGATTTCTGCCTTGGAAGTAACTGGGTTTGCATCACCTGTCCCATCTAAATCAGTTGCTGGGCCATCAGTCTATACATTCCCTTCGAAGTTAATCTTAGGTTCAGTAGAGACCTTAGGTTAACCAACTTCCTTTTTAGAGGTAGGTGGTGCATTCAGCCTTTGAAGCTCTTCAGCTCCAAAGTAGGTGACAGCAAGATCAGGGGAGGGTTGTTCAATAGAGGAGCTCAACAGAAATGTGGTTAGAAACCTTTGGAGATCTATAAGCATCCTTTGGTCCAATTGAAAAGTAATGGGAGCTGGTTAAGGAAGAACTGTTGTAGGGTGATGTTGTTAGGGGTAAAAGATGGATAAGGCATCAGGAGAAGTTGTAATGGTAAGACTGGGTTCCTCATTGTGTTGTTCCTGTACATTCTCCCCCTTTTTGGTAGCATCATCTTGAGAAGTAGATGAGCTGGAGGAAGAACTTAAAGAAACTTGAATAGGTACATGCCTAATAGACTTCTTAATCTGTGTCTCAGCTAGTTTGGCCTTGAGATGTTTAATCTCGAGTTGTTGAGTGGCAGACCTGTCCTCTAAAGCCTTAACCTATGATTCAAGGTTTGAGACTTTAGAAGTCAGGTTTTTAATAATAAGTTGCAGATTACCCTCATATTCTTTTGAAGAATCATAAGGGGATGAGATAACATACCTGGTATGTTCATCATCACCACCAGTAATGGTTTCTTGGCGCCCTGGATACCCTTCCCTACTGATATCCTTTTCAGAAAGATCAATTGGCAAGGTTGTTGTAGACTCAGTCTCACTTATGTCACCACTTTCCTGAGAGGTTAAAGAAACACTTTTAGTAGTGGCAGCTAAGTCTATATGAGTCACCTCCACACCAGTTGGACTCACCTCAGTTTGGCTTATCTGATGTTGGGTAGATATCAGAGCTTCCATAGGGCTCAGTTGATCTTGAAAGTGGTGTGGTAGATCAACATTATAGCTCGAGATGAAACATAACATCTTCATCAGGTCGGGTTAATAGGTCAGTGAAGGATAAAGAGGTTAATTCTAATGACCAGAGACTTTGGTCAGCACCTAATGGTTCATCTACAGTAGCAGTTAAACCAGTGATGTGGCTGTCCCTTTTTGGTAGCTCAAGGGAGTGTTGGGACTCACCCTAAGGGCTAAAAGCTTGGGTTGTGGGCTCTTCAGGTTGAGACTGAGGAGGCTCAACACTGACATTGAGGTCAATGGTGGAGGATGGTTGGACCTCTGGCTGAGTGGGCGGCTGAGTGGGAGCCCATGGTTCCACTCGAGCCTTTTTGGTTTGAAAAGGAGGGACCTGACCAATCAGAGTATATTGATAAGGTTTTTGCTTGGAGCGTCTTGTGTATGTATTTTTTATTGGGTGGGAAGAAGTAGTTGGCATTTGAGTGGGATGGTTTGGTGTGGGTTCATCACCTGCTGGGCTTGCAGGGATGTCACTAGGAGTCGTTGGCTCAAGCATATCTGGGAGAAGATCAGTGAATCTCCCTATGAAATTGGTGGACACCTTCTTCAAGGTCTTGAAGATGACCGGCCTCATGTGAGTGACCAATAGAATATCTTCTTGTTGTAGTATGTCCTGGTCCAGCTCACAGTTTATAATATGCTGAATAAACCGGGGATACATAAAAAATGAATCCCGGGTAAGATTACCTCACAGATTGTTTAGCACAAACCTTGAATAATTGAAGCCAAGGCCTTTTACAATTCCATGGACTAGGCAACCCAAGTCATATGGGATTTGAACCCAACTCCCTGTTTTGTTGGATAGACAGTGTAAATCAATGTGCAACAAGAATTTCCAGTTGTAAGAGAAATTAAACTTGTAAACAGTGGACTTGTACACATCACCGCCATATCCCATCTGAGTGTAGGTATCTTCCAACTCAGATTTGGGGAACTCAATAGGGGCGCCCTCATCGTGAAGCTCCAGATGCTCCCCGATGGTAGATTCAACAATAATGATTTCTTGTCCGCAGATTCTTGACTTGATTACCCTTTCATCATTCAGAGTTTCACTTTAAGCATTTGCCCAAAATTTGGCCATTTGGTTAGAATAGATAGTGGGGTTTACAGTGAAAGCAGTGAAGTATGTGGATTGTATTAGAAATTCAACAATAGGGGCAAAGTCAGCATCATTAGAAGAATCAAGGATTGCAACCTGATTGTGTTGGGGATTTAGGGCCAATGCTTAAAAAAGTAGTATGGATGGAAGAAATTTGAGAGTGGGTGAAGAAGTTAGTGGAAATTTAGGGATTCAGAGGTGGTAAAAAGGTAAAGAGAGAGAGTCGGAAAGTTTAAATATAAGAACAACGAGCCAAACCGGTAAGGTGAAAAGACCTTTTGGGTTTCGATTTGACAGGGGCGGTAAGGTAAAAACCTTAAAATATACCAACAATGATCACAAAATCTTACTTTTTACAGAGTGGGGCCCAAAGATTTCCGTTACACGGTGAAAGAGTCTTTCTTCCAAAGATAAAAATTGCTTCCGAGTGAAAACACTTGTTTTTCCTAACGTTGTCTTCCGAAGTTATTTATGCTTCCAAAAGCAAACTATATCTTAATGACAAGTTTGCTTCCGATAGTACATTCTTGTTCTGAGAACAAAGATAAATAAGCTTTGGAAGTAGGTTTAATCTATGATCAAATCTTCTTCTGTGGCTGAAAACTCTTCGGAAGATAATATTCAAGTTGAGGAATTTGCCTTCGGAAGATGAATAAAGACTTCTTCCGAGGGTAAATTTCTCTTTGGAAGAATTTATACTTAGAATTTTGATGAAAAAACTTTTTGTAACAGGGCTTAGATTGTATGTTGACAACACAGACAACGAATTTAAAAAGGTTTTCAGAAGAGAATAACTAGTCAATGTTAATCATCCCAATAGCTGTGATTAAGTATCTGAATCATTGTTCATCAAAGGCTTTTGTTAACAAATCAGCATATTGCTCATTTGAATTAACTTTGACTAGTTTAATTAGATTTTTCTCATGAATATCTCTAATGAAATGATACCTGATGTCAATATGCTTTGTCTTAGAGTGCTTAACCGGATTTTCTGTGATAGAAATAGTACTATTGTTGTCTATATGGATGGGAGTCTCCATGAAGTTGAAACCATAGTCCAACATCTGATTTTGAATCCATAGCGATTGAGCACAGCAGCTCGCAATAACAATGTATTCAGCTTCAGCAGTTGATGTAGAGATACATGATTGCTTCTTGCATTGCCAGGAGATGATCCTTCCACCAAGAAATTGACATCCTCCGGGTGTGGATTTCTTGTTGATGTTGCGGCCTCCATAATCACTATCAGTGTATCCATAAAGATTGAAATTCTTCTTCTTAGGATACCAGAGTCCCAGTTTGGGTGCTCCTTTAAGGTATGTAAGAATTCTCTTGACAACAATTAGGTGGGACACGTTGGGAGCAGCCTGATATCTTGAACAGATACAGGTAGCAAACATGATATGAGGTCTACTTGAAGTGAGATACATCAGAGATCCAATAATTGCCCTATACTGATGTTGATCAGTATCCTCCCCCTCAGAATCAAGACAAAGATTGTGATTTCTGGGTACAGGTGCCTTGGCTGGCTTACAATCTTTCATATCAAATCTTTCTAAGATATCCTTAACATACTTAGATTGATTAATAAAGATCCCTTCTTCTATCTGCTTCACTTGAATTCCTAAGAAAAAGTCCATTTTTCCCATGGAACTCATCTCAAACTTCTTTCTCATGATTCTTTCGAAGTCTTTGCACATTTGGTCATTTGAGGAACCAAATATGATGTCATCAACATAGACTTGAACAAGCAACATGTCCTTCCCATACTTCTTGATAAACAATGTCTTGTCTATGGTACCTCTGGTGTAGCCATTCTTCAGAAGAAACTGAGACAAGGTCTCATACCATAGCCTTGGTGCTTGATGCAACCCATAAAGAGCTTTATCTAATTTGCACATATAGTTGGGGTGCAGTGGGTCTTCAAAACCAGGTGGGTGACACACATAGACTTCTCTATCAATATTCCCATACAAAAATGCACATTTGACATCAAGTTGATAAAAGAGTGAAGTTCTTGGATGCTGCAAAAGCAAGAAAGATTCTCACAGCCTCAAGTCTTGCAATAGGTGCAAAGACATCAGTGTAATCTATTCCTTCCTCCTGTGTGTATCCTTGAACAACAAGTCATGCTTTGTTCTTGATGATCAAACCTCTATCGTCTTTCTTATTTCTGAATACCCACTTGGTGCCAATAGGGACTTGGCAAGGTGGCAATGGACACAAGTTCCATACCTTTTGCCTTTTGAATTGAAGTAATTCTTCTTGCATAGATTCAACCCAATTGTTGTCCTTGAGGGATTCTTCCACCTTCATTGGCTCCATTTGATAGAGAAAGCATGAGTACAAGCAGACATTCCCATTGTGGGTCTGACTTCTTGTTCTCACACCTTCTGAGACATCTCCTATGATGTTTAGCTGGATGAGTGTTGTGTATCCTGAGCCTAGGAATCACATCTAGTTGCATAGATAGATCCAGGTTTGAGAAGTTTTGCTCAGGATTTTGAACATCATGACCAGCTGTTGTCTTACACTCATTCAATGAGGACTGATTGAATGAATGTGTGATAGCATAAATGATATTTTGCTGAGAATCAGCATCAACAGTTTCCTGTTCCTCCAAATGACTATCTTTATCAGCTTGGTGTTGAATGCTGGAGTTTTCAGTTGAGGAGTTTTGAACCTCAGTGGGCTGGCAACTTGTTGAAGCTCTATTATTTCCTGATATATTTAGACTTTCAGGACTTTTATCAGTGGGAGCTTGTTCATCAATTCCTCTTGGAGAACTTTGAATAGGTCTGGGTAACTCGAAGAGTTGATCCTCATGGGAGTTGCTTTGAGTTCCTGTTCCAGCTGAAACATTCTCACAAGATGATTTAGAATAGTTTGGAAACAATTCTAAATTAAAGATATGATCAGGGCCATTCCCCCTAATACAAGGAGTGTGCTTATTAACAATAATGTTAGATGATTCCTCAAATTGTTGATTTTTGATGTTATAAACTCTATAGGCAATAGAGGTTGAGGAATATCAAACAAAGATAGCATCATCCGACTTTTTAGCAAATTTTGCTAAATTGTCTTTTGTGTTAAGTATGGTACACCTGCTGCCAAAGGATCTAAGAAAGCCAATGAACGGTGGCCTCTTGTTCCATAACTCATAAGGGGACTTTCCATGGGGCTTAACAATGAGAACCCTATTCTGCACATAGCAGGCAGTGCTTACTGCCTCTGCCCAGAAAGTTAGAGGTAGCTTTGAATCAGCTAACATGGTTCTTGCAGCCTCAATAAGTGTCCTGTTCCTCCTTTCAGCAACACCATTCTGTTGAGGAGTTCTGGGAGAACTATATTGTCTTGAAATCCCTTTTGAGTTACAGAATGAGTCAAGATCTTGATTCTTAAACTTAGTCCCTTGATCACTTCTAATGATTTTTACCTTGTGATCCTTTAGATTTTCAATTTTAAGAAAGAATGATTCCTCAAATTGTTGATTTTTGATGTTATAAACTCTATAGGCAATAGAGGTTGAGGAACATCCAACAAAGATAGCATCATCCAACTTTTTAGCAAATTTTGCTAAATTGTCTTTTGTGTTAAGTATGGTACACCTGCTGCCAAAGGACCTAATAAAGCCAATGAACAGTGGCCTCTTGTTCCATAACTCATAAGGGGACTTTCCATGGGGCTTAACAATGAGAACCCTATTCTGCATATAGCATGCAGTGCTTACTGCCTCTGCCCAGAAAGTTAGAGGTAGCTTTGAATCAGCTAACATGGTTCTTGCAGCCTCAATAAGTGTCATGTTCCTCCTTTCAGCAACACCATTCTGTTGAGGAGTTCTAGGAGAACTATATTGTCTTGAAATCCCTTTTGAGTTACAGAATGAGTCAAGATCTTGATTCTTAAACTCAGTCCCTTGATCACTTTGATGATTTTTACCTTGTGATCCTTTAGATTTTCAATTTTAAGAATGAAAGATTTTAAAGTTTCAACTATTTCATCTTTAGTTCTTAAAAAGAATACCCATGTAAACCTAGTAAAATCATCAACAATCACAAGACCAAATGATTTCCTTCTAATGCTCATTATACTAGTGGGACCAAAAAGATCCATGTGCAATAAGTGTAATGGGGTGGTGATAGAGTTGACCTCTTTGGATTTGTGAGAAACCTTGTGTTGCTTTCCTTTCAGGCAAGCAACACAGTTACCTTTACATATAAATTCATTTTTGGGCACACCATGTACCAAATTATTTTTAACCAACTTATTCATGGTTTTAAAATTAACATGGCACATTCTTTTATGCCAAAGAGTGGACTCATCACCATTTGCTTTGGAAAGAAAGCATGATACTTCACCCAGTGGGGAAGCATTGTTCATGTCTAGCTTGTACATATCCCCTTTCCTGAGAGATCTAAGAAGCACCAATCCTAAGGAACTGTCATCTCGGGTTTGAGGATAATGCACTCATGTTCTGTGAAAAGCATTTGGTGCTTTTGATCTCAGAATTGAGAAACACTTAACAGATTGTGTTCAAGCTGATTGACATAGTTTACTTTGTCAATATCTAACTTACCATTGGATACACTACCTCTACCAGAAATGTATCCTCCGGCTTCACCTCCAAACTAAATAGGACCTCCATCAAAATCTTCAAATTGTTGTAGAAGAGATCTATTCCCTATCATATGCCTAGAGCATCCACTGTCCATAATCCAGATATTTCCATTCTTATCTCGTGGATGTTCTTGCATATAAGGTGAAATGTTTAGTTACTATTGGAAACCCAGGCCTTGTTGGTCTTGGGTTCTTCCAATGTAGATAACATAATTGAACCAAAGTGTATTCATGTGGGTTTAACTTTGGTTTTTGAAGAAAAGGCTTGTGGTGCATCATCCTTTCTAATCTTCCATTCCATCCTGTGGTTGATCAGTGTGGGTGAGCCTGAAGAGGCTTGAGCAGCATGACATTCTTCCGAGGCTTCTTTCTTCTCGGAAGAAATCTTCACCACCTTTTCTTCCGAAGAAGTCTTCTTCTCGAAAGATTTCAAAGGATTCCTTTTATTCCTATGTTTGTTCTTTGGCTTGTCTTCCAAAGCCATTTTCCTTTCGGAAGAATGAGTTTCTTCCAAAAGCAACTTCGCTTTGGAAACAAGTTTTCCTTTCCTTGACACTTGTACCATGTGGTAAGGTCCAAATGTGAAACCTTCCTTAACTCCTTCTATCTTAACATTGGTTGCATAATGTGTGCTTGCTGGATTGTAGAAACAATCTTTGGCCATGTGGTTGTGCAGACCACAGATTATGCACTCAATGTTATTCTTGATAGGGCCTGAGGGTTGTTGTTTCTTACATTTCTTTTCTTCTTCATCAGCCTTCCCCTTTAACTTCTGATTCTTCAGCTGGATAGGAGTGCTGGTATTACCTTCCTTTCCTTAATCAGAGTTTCCAACCACTTGGAAACCAGTTGAGATGAATACACCCTTTTGTTCTGGGTCTATTTTCATCTTGGTCTCAGCCACCTTCTTGGCAGTTTTTCTTGCTGCCTGGATCTTGTTCTTCCCTGCTTTGGCGGTCAACGATTGATCAACGATGGAGATGAGGTTTTCTACCTTAACTTTTTCTGTGTTGGTTACCGTTGTTGTATCATGCTTCTTCTCACTAGGTAGTGGGTCAGCAGTTGGAACCTCTTGCTCATCAGTACCACGTCTTGGTTGTCTAAAAAACACAAGAGAGTGTGGTGGAGCAATTTCATTGGATCCTAACCCACTTTTGTTTTGGTAGCAGGCCTTGGAGTGGGAGGATGATGCAATAATGGTATTGAAGTTATGCTCTTGAATAGCATACTTCTCTGCTTTAGCCTTAGCTATTACTAGCTGGGCTTGAGCTTCAGTTAACTTGGATATTAGATCTTTTATCTGAGTCCTGTAATTGGTATGTTCATGTTTTAAAGAGGATACGGTTGTTTCTAACTCTTTTATTTTTCATTTATAGTCAGATTCTGCCCTCTTAAAATCAGATTTTAGGATATTTAAGGACTCAATATCAGATCTATTTTCCTTATTATAGTCCTGATATAATTTAACCTTAGCAATGCATGTTGGAGTACAGAGATGTTTGTATACCTTGCTGTCATCTATTCCAGCCATGAGTGCTTGGATGGGGGTGACATCTTGTACCATAAAGCTCCAGTCAACCTCTTGAGCAATAGCTGTAGTTTGTGGCTTAGTAGGTTTGGTTGCAGCCTTTGAGGTAGCAGGATGTTGAGAGGCTTGAGCAGCTCCAGGATTAGATCTTGGTGCTATACATTCTCTAGCAAAATGACCGAGCTGGTTACAGTTGTAACACTTGGCCTTGCTTTTATCAAACCCGAATTTGCTGTTTGTTCGGTTTTTGGGAAATTGCCTTCCGGTTCTTTTAAAGAACTTCTTTGCCCTCTAGGTTAAAAGAGCCATTTGTTGGACAATGTCCATATACTTAACATCATTTAGGCTAAAGCACTCTAGAAAATCAAAGCAAAATTGAAAATCTCCAGAGCGTTCATTTCCTAAAACAAAAACACAACTTTCCTGGAAGGGAGTATGTTGAGCTTGTTAAGACCTGGATGTCTCAGGGAAAGTGATATATGGCCCAGAAGTAGTTGATGGTTGCTGAGGATAATTTAGGTACAACTGAGGCTGGGGAGTTCTTGATTCTTCAGCAACATACAAAGCATTGTTGATAGTTGGATTTGAGGGTCTGCTCATCTGGTGGCTCTTCTGAGTCTCCATTTCCATACGGTATCCATCAAGGATTCAGTACAGTTCAGCCATAGTAAGAATATTGAAATTTTCAGTCCTTTTGATAGAGACGCAGTAGAAAGTCCATTCACGAGGAAGTGCACTCATGAATTTTCGGACTATGTCTCTTTTCTCAAGCACTACTCCCATAGTCTGGAGAGATGAAATCAAGTCCATATACCTGAAATATTGTTGGCTCAAGGTCTCACCAACAACATAAGTAAAGTTCTAGAACATCTGCTTTAGCATGTCCTTCTTGTTTTCTTTTGATTCTTCAGAACCAGAGTACATCAGCTTCAAAGCATTGAATAGTTCTTTTACAGACTCGCATTGTTAAAATCCTACCATTATGGAGTTTGGTATGGCAGTGAGCAACACAATCATAGCTTTGTCGTCGATGTCCATCCTCTTGAAGTCTTCATCAGAGTAGTCTTCAACAACTTTCTCAATCATGGCACCATTACCAGCCGGGGCCGCCACCTTTGGCTTGTAAGGACCATGAGTGACAGATCTCCACATGCGACTATCTTGATACTTAATGAAGCCTTCAATACGTTTACACCATGTTCTGAAATCATCAGGGGTGATGATAGGATCCTTGGTCATGGTTCCCATCTCAAACTCAGTGGATTTTTGGATAAGAGCCATTCGAGTGAAGTGAGTAAGTGTAAGAAAACGAGGGTGATTTAGGATGGTTAGATCTCACAATCAAGAGCCTAAGAAGCTTTGATACCAATTGCAGGATCGGTTTTGACACTTTAACACAAGTTTTCTCTCACAAACTCATAAGATATCACTCGGGTGATGAAGCAGAATCTCTAACTAAGTTGATGATAATATAATAAGTTGATGAACACAAGAATGGTTTTCAAGATACTTGTATATATTAGTTCTCAACTCAGTATTACAAGACTCTTACAAGCATGTCTACTTAAGTTACAATGAGAAACTATATATACTACTATCTACAGCTATTTATACTTAGAAAACCAGCTAGAATCTACAACTAGACAAATACTACATTGCTAGAAGTAAAGTATCTAAGATAAAATAATATCCTAGATAAGGTAGTCATGATAGGTCCATGACTTACCTTTTGTCACCAACTAAAGATGGTATCTGTACTAAGTTGAAAAGGTGAACAGTAGATTAAAGTATGGTCAACTACATGGTTGTGGGAAAACGTCATGCAGTATCTCAGAGTCTGTTAGACAGGCCATACTTATGTCCACTGGTTCATAGTTGATTCTTTCGAAGCTAATGGATTCGGAAGAATAAGTTCTTTCGAGGCCTTTTATACTTCAGAAGAAACAACTTCTTTCGAGTCTTCTACAGGTCTTGATGACTATATTCTTTGGAAAACTTTGTCTTGAATCTTCTAATTGTGAATGCTTCGGAAGGAGAACTTCTTGGTCTCGAAAGACTTTGTTCTATCCTTCGGAAGATTTTCATATACTTTGGAAGGAAAACTACTTAGTCTCAGAGGACTTAGTTTTCCTCCGGAAGCTCTTCAAACAATGCTTTGGAAGATCTTTGACATAGCTGCGAAAGAGTAGTTTTATCTTCGGAAGACTTCCAACTTGTACACAAAATTGTTCTAAGTTTTGTTTTGGTTGCACCAGCCTCATATGATCCAACAACTGGTACCTGAGATACTTTATACTACATCCTACAGTCGGCCATACTTTGAAGGCCACCTGGAACACTAATCTAGACAACAAGATCAATGTAAAGTCAAAAGGCAGATTGTCTTTTGACTAGTGACTATGAGATGCCATAGCTCACATCCTTATCTATTACAAAAAGGATAAAAGTACAAAGTAGAAAGTTACAGACTCTAAGACCTTAATCTATAATTGACAAAAGTATGGACTTATTAGCAACTTATATAAAGTGGTGAGTCTTCAGAGATGGCAGTGGAAAGTGGTTCGACTTTTGTCAAAAGCATGTCAGAGAAAACATGTCTTCTCTATCTTTGAAAGAAATTAGTCTCTTGGCTTCAGAAGACTTTGTCTTGAAGCTTTGGAAGACTTCATCTTTGGCTTCAAAAGAAATAGTCATTTGGCTTCTGAAGATTTGATACTTAGTGAATTTCATTGAGTTGTATCAAATCTTCCAAAGTAACTTCCTTTGTACTTCAGTTGTGCATGGTGAGAGAACTTTGGTTGCATTAGCCTCTAAGTATAACTCTTACAGTTTTGGTAAACAATGATCTTTGAATGTGATTTTACATTTTTGTTATGTTAAGAGGTTCGTTTATAAATAAGATTACTTGTTGAAATCATCAGTTTTCAGTTTCCTTGCATCATGACCTTATTAAGATTGAGAAGTAATTTGACATAGATGAATTAATAACATTGTGAATGAACAAGTGTTAAAAGTTTGATCCTTTTTTATTATGTTATTCAAAAGTTGAAATATTAAGATTTAGGTTTTGACAGCATATAAAGTGTCGATCTTGCATAATTGAGGATCCGAATGTAATTGTCTTTCATTACTTAAGTAAATTCGTTTCAATTTTGTTGCTTTTTGCAATTGTGTTCTTAAGTTCATCAAAAGTTCTAATATTTAATAATAAAGTTCATGTCTTTAAGTTAATCGAGTCATATTGTTAAACACTTTCCATATATTCCCTGTGTAGCCGACCTTACTTACCCTTACACAATAAAGTTAGCTAAGACAGATATATTAAGTTGTTTTTGATCGAGTCTTGACAACCAGATCAAAATGGCACCGTTGCAGGGGAATCGATGTGCAAAGTGTTATCTTTTTAAAATTTTTAGTTTAGTTTTGTTTTGTTTTGTTTTGCTTTGCTTTTTTTTTTTTTTTTTTGCTTTGTTTTGTTTTGTTTTGTTTTGTTTTGTTTTGTTTTATTTTGTTTTGTTTTGCGCGGTGCTACGCTAGGTGTTTTATGTCTTGCAGGTTACTATCAAGTAGCTAAAACTAACCATGAATTGAGTTTATTATTCATATACTAGTTGCGGGAGTCCAGTTCACACACAACATGTCCTGTGGAGACGACCTTTCTTACCCTTACACAATAAACGTAGCTAATACCGATATATTAACTTGTTTGGTCGTGTTAGTGTTTTGAGTTTAGGATGTCATACATATTGTTTGGTTATTACTGATGATTTTTCGAGACTTACTTGAGTTTACTCTTTAGCAACAAAGGATGAAATGTCTTATCTGCTAATAAAGTTCATGACTCTCATGGAAAATTAGACTGACAAAACAATTTTCATTAGAATTGATAAGGGAACAGAGTTTTGCAATCATATCTTGAATGATATTTGTGATTCAAAGGGGATAGCAAGACAGTTTAGTCAAGCAGGAACTCCACAGCAAAATGAAGTTGCTGAAAGACGAAATAGAAAATTGATTAAAGAAGCTCGAACAATGCTATGAGTAGCCAAACTTCGTTTATTCTTTTGGGCTAAAGGTGTTAATACTACATGTTATGTTCAGAATCATGTCTTAATAAATAAACAACAAAATATCACTACGTATGAAATACTTTTTAAACATAAACCTAAAGTCAAATATCTCAAAATATTTGGTTGCTGTACATTGTTATACACATCCGATTCACAATCTACATTTGATGACAAAGATGATGATTGTTCTTTTGTTGGATACTCAGCCAACAAAGTGGCATATCGGCTTAATAATAAAAGAACCAAACAGATTATTAAGTCATTTGATATTGATTGGCATGAATCTAACAAAACTAATACAGGATTCGCTCGTTCTTAGGTATATGATTATGCCTCATTGTTTGACACGTTTAATCGATCTTCTTAACCTTTGACATCATCCATTCATTCATGATGTATTCTCTGATGATGTTGGAATTATTTCATCTTCAACCAAAGGAATTTCTTCAGTCATAAGTTCTTCTTTATCTGTCTCAACTATTCGACCATCTAATCCAAACTTGAATCATATTCTTGATTCAGATTCTTCTTCATCAAAAGAGTCTGATTTGATTCTAGTTAATCCGGTTATTAAAAAAGCTCCACAAGATTCCGATACTATTTCTTCTTTAACACAAGATTTTCCAATTATTGAAACTATTCAAGTTACATTTGAAGACTCATCTGCTGAACCAAACTCATCAGATACTATAGAATGTGACATTAATCAAGAGGAACATATTGTATATCAACCAGATGGAGGAAATGGTGATGCAGAACCTGCTGGAGATCTTTCTAAATATAACACCAGGAAAATTTTAAAATAAAAAGAAAAGAAAAGAAAAGAAAAGAGAAGTATAATGAAAGAAATGTAAAATAACCCAAGTTAAGGGGCTAAAATTGTGCAAGAGGCAAACTTTGTTATTATTATGTTTAAAAGGTGGGCATCACCGCCCACTCCCCCTGCTCACCAACTGCCTTCGATTGCAGAAAAAAAAAGAACAGAGTTTCCATCAGTCTTAGAGAGAAGAAGAAGAAGATCGACTTGAAGGTTAGTTTTTCGTGTGTTTTGTTCGGTTTTAGCTGAATTTTCAGCTTGTGGACCGAGTTTTATGTGTTCCTCTGTGTTTGGTTGGGTGTTTTTGGTGTGTTTAGGTGTTTGAACTCTAAGAGCTCTCAAGTTTGGAGGAGTTTTACTCGAAGGCTGTTGTAGGTGAGTTCTAGATCCCCGATTTTTCTGTTTTAAACTTGTTTTGGGGCTGAAATTCATATAAACTATCTTTTTACAACTTTCAGTGTGTGAAACCGTATGTGTTCCTCTTTTTATGTGTGTGTGTTTGTGAATGTTTGGACCGAATCATGTGGTTGTATGCTTGTTCTATGTGCTTAATATGCTAGATTTGGGCTAAGAATATGTTAGGAAGATGAATGGGAACCGGAATTAGTATAAGTTAGAACAGGTGAACTACCCATGCGCCTAACATTTTTGCCCATAAGCCTAACACTTGCCATTACGCCTGCATAGTACTCATACGCCTAAGTTTTTGCCCGTGCGCCTAAGTTTTTACCCATGCGCCTAAGTTTCCCATGCGCCCAAGTTTTCCCATGTGCCCAAGTACCCATGCGCCTGCATAGTACTCATGCGCCTACATAGTACCCATGCGCCTAAGTTTTCCCATGCGCCCAACTATCGTGTGCCTGTATAGTGCCCATGAGCCCATATAGTACTCATGCACCTAAACTAACTTTAGGATTTTTCTAAAATTTTAGGAAATAGAAATTAATGATTGAGCTCTGGAATGTTTTGGTGGTTTATGTTTGTTCATGTTGTGCATGTTTGTGGCCTGTTATTGATGTTTCTTATTACGTATTATTACGTGACTTTACATAGTGTATTAATGCTCTTATACGTAAAGTATTATCATAAAATAAATGAAAGATTAAAGATAATAAAAAGTGGAACATAACGAATGAATGAAAGTCTTGCAAGCAAATTTAAAGAGGTTCACAACTCATTGCAGAGTTGTTAGCTCAACTGTGTGTGATGTAGCGTGCGAACTTGGCTAACCCATGAGGGTATACACATAGCGGGGTCAGTCTTGGTGACTGATCCATACGTGTAAAACGGGATCCTTGTCGCTTAACCCCAAGACTGAGGTGGCTTTGTGCCTAATGATGGGGTATAGCTTATGACATGATCTAGATAGAAGTGAAAGATAATGAAAAAGTGCGAAATGAACGATGATAAAATATAATAATGATATTATCAAGATGTATGTATGTTGTGTGATCACAAACGAAAGTAAAGGAAATGTTTTACTAAAGGTAAAGTATTTTATTATTTAAAACTAGAACTCAATCAACAACGCTGACTTTTTATGCATTTTCAGTGGGCAGGTAGCTTGTTGCTGAGGATGGCACGAGGATGAAGCTACTTGGCGGGCAAAGACTGGCATCCGTCTCATGCTATAATAATAATGTTGCTTTGTAATACAACTAAGTGATATTTTGTAATCTTTTAAGTGACGATGTATTACTTGGCAAATGTATTTATTAAAGCATGAAATGGTTTTTGATGAATTATTCCGCTGCAATATTTTATTTACTTAATAAATCTTAATTTGTTTTGATAAATGAGGTTATGATTGACCAGCTGTGGGTTCCTTAATAAATCTTAATTTGTTTTGATAAATGAGGTTATGATTGACCAGCTGTGGGGTTCCCGGGAACGGGGCCTTACAGTAACTTAGACGAAGTTAGCTATGAAGATCTAATTCATCAGTCGAGAATTCATAAGAATCATCCAACTGAAGCAGTTATTGGTCCATTATCTCAAGGCCTTCATACTCGAAGTCAATCAGGAGCAATCAATACATGTTTTTAAACATGCTTTATCTCTAAAATAGTGCCAAAGAATATGGAAATGGTATTAAAAGGAAATAGCTGGGGTGAAGCAATACAAGATGAATTGATGCAATTCAAGATGTTAGATGTATGGCATTTATATGAACTTCCAAAAGATAAGTTGCCTATCAGAACAAAATGGATATTTCAAAATAAGACGAATGAAAAGGGTGACATTGTTCTAAATAAGTTGGAGGTATTGATTATGAAGAAGGCTATGCTCCTATAGCTAGACTTGAAGAAATTTGTATTTTTCTGGCATATGCTTCATTCATGAACTTCAAGGTTTATAATATGGATGTTAAGACTATATTTATGAATGGGGAAATGAAAGTGGAAACCTATGTTGTTAACCTTCTGGTTTTGAAGATCCAAATCATCTTGATTATATCTATAAGTTAGACAAAGCAATTTATGGGCTACATCAAGCAACTCGTGCTTGGTATGTGACTATCACTGAACATTTGCTTGCAAATGGTTATAAAAGGGGTGCTATTGATCAAATTTAATTTCTAAACTAGTCATGATCTCATTCTTGTTCAAATATATGTTGATGACATCATCTTTTGATCTACAAATGAAGATATGTGTAAGGAGTTTGAAGCGGTCACGAAAAAGAAGTTCGAGATGAATTCACTTGGAGAAATTTCATTTTTCTTGGGTACTCAAGTTAAACAAGATGAACAGGCTATTTCAATACATCAAGAGAAATATTGCAGGATCGGGTAAGGGTACTTAACACTTAGTTTCACACTGAGGACAGATCTTAGATTACTTAACAATTGAAATAGGGAACTGATAACTTAAATAGATGATACTAAGAACCCAAGTAAACTAAAGAGACAGAACTAAGAACAACACAAGAACACAAGATTGGTTTTCAAGGATGTTGTATATTGATCTCAAGTTCTTTTACAAGTGTTACAAAGAATAAATAAATTACAAGGACCTGAGACACTTTTATACTACAACCTACAACCGTCACTTACATGTAAAGACAGTTGGGATTTGACTAGTCTAGAAAACAAGATCAATCTAAAGTCAAAAGGCAGATTGCCTTTTGACTAGTGACTATGACATGTCATAGCTCACTGACTTTTCCTAATACAAAAAGTCTACAGGAACCAGTAAGGTAAGTTATAAACAAAGACCATTCCTATATTTTGATAAAGCATGGAAGTTTCACCAACTTCTGTAAAGTAGGTGAACCACCAAAGCAGGCAACGGAAAATGTGTCAGCTTTATCAAAAGTTGATTCAGAGAAAGCATATTTTCTCTGTCCTCTGAAGAAATCAGTCTTCACAGCTTCGGAAGACTTTGTCTCTGAAGCTTCAAAAGATTTCATATTTGGCTTTGGAAGATGCTGGTCTTTGGCTTCGAAAGATTTCACACTTAGAATAATTTTCTGTTTGAGTGTGAAACTTTCGAAGTAACTCCTTCTGAATTGTTAGCTTCGAAAGATCTTACACTTAGACACATTTGAGAGTGTAAAACTTCCAAAGCTAGTTCATCTTTGTTCCTTAGTGCATGTATGGAAGACTTGGTTGTTCTGGCTTATTGGTTGCATCAGCCTTATAATCTTCAGATGATCTTACAAACTCCCCCTAGGCTGATGCTACCAAAACAGAGAAGTTCTTCAAATTTTGATAGTCCACATTAGGATCCTCGGCATACCTTTCTTCATCATTAGGTCTGGATCCTTCAGACTAACATAGAACCTTCTCATGTCAAAGAGATCATGAAGAGGAAGATTGAGCATGTCTTCTGATGAATAGACATTCATGCCTTCCTGATCTCTTATGAAAAACCATCTGTCTTGATCTTCATCATAAGACCATGACATAATTTGTCTTCCAACAGTAAGAGGCTCTACTATGATTGGAGTTTGTTGAGAGACCTCTTCATGCACTCCCTCGGGATGCTCTGACTCATCCTGAGGTTGGGAGGTGGATGCCTTTCTTCTTTTTCTCTTTGAGGTTGATCTTCTGGCCATCCTTTTTCTTCTCCCTAATGATTTTAACTAAGGGGACTGGTCTTGAGTACCAGGTTGTTTAGTTGAGTCCCCCTCAGTTGGGATCTCCTCTCTCACAGGTTCAGAAGGAGAGAGAGGAGGACCCTGCTGTGGATCAGAAGATGAAGTTGGCTGAGATGCAGCTCCAGGTTCAGGTTATGTTGTCTCAGTGGGTTCAACCTTCACCTTAACTTTAGGTTGAGCTGGACTTGGTGGAGAATGCAAGTCCACCAGCTCTCCCTTCTTTATCTTCTGCTTGATTACCCTGATATGCTCATCCATTATGGATAGAGACATAGGGCCAAGCCTCCTGCTGGAGAATCCATACAGCTTCAAGATGCTCATCATCCTTTGTCTGTCAGCAGACTTCTTTTGGCTTTTGTGGATGATGGCCCTTGACTTTGCAGCTTCTTCCCTTAATCTTTTCTTTTCAGCTTGTTTTTCTCTTTTAGGTTTTTCTTCCATCTGCTTATTGTATTCAAACAATATGTACTCAAATGGTAAGGAAAGAAGTGCATCTGCCTGATAAAGACCTGTGGCACTCAGGTAGCTGATCATCTTTTGTCTTTCTTCTTCAATTGCTACCTGAGGTTGTTCAGTGGCCACAGCCTCTGGCTCAGGACTTTCTTGAACTGGGGAGAGGACAGGAATGTTCTTGTAGAGTCTTTTCAGCCTCATTTCTTCCTTGTGCTTGAGGAGAAATGCAACATCCTCTGCTTCCTTCCTCTCCTTTGACAGCTCTGTGTCAGCCAGTTCATTCAGCTCATCTAAGGGGAGAGAGATGAGTTCATCAACATTATAGTTTTTGGTTCCCAGGTAGTTTAGCCTGGCTGCCCTTAACTCATCTTCCTGAGTGTTTAGCCTGGGGGCAGCCCTGATTGCAGCTTCCATAAACTCTGAGGAACCACTTGAACTCCCTCCCCTCAGCTTCCTCTTCCTTTCTCTCTTCTCCTCCTTAATCTCCTCAGGAGTCATTTTCCTTTTGCCTTTGTCAACCACAGGCTTTGGTGACTCAGACTGGAGAGAGCTTTGGCCTTCATTGCTTGGTTCAGCTGTCAAGCTCTGGCCAGAGAGAGGTTGTGAAACACCATCACCAGCTGGTGTTTCACTAAGGGTAATGGGTGCAGAGGGAGATCCTGTCTCAAGGTTCACAGGTTCAACCTCTGGGCCTTCAGTCAAGGTTTTCCCTTTGAAGCTAATCTCCAGGTCTACCTCAACATCCAGTTGACCAAAGATCTCATCAGCTAGCCTCTGTCTATATAATTTTGATCTTAATTTAAACTCCTCTAGCACCCTGTCTTGGATTCTTTCTGCCAATCTTGCTGCTTGTCTGTTATTGCTTAGGTTGACAAGTGGCAGATCTACCAAGTTGATGCTCTCATAGAAACTCAGGTGTGAAATGTTGAGAACTTCTAGTTGACCCTGAGCTCTTGAGATCACAAGAGCTCTCCTATTACTGTCATACCCCCAACCTCAGATTGGGTTCTCAGAAGGGGTAGACATTGCTCTTGGTATTCCCTCCTCAAACAGTTGTTGAATGACCAAATGTAGATAACTATCTGGAGGAGGTTGCAGAGTATGAAAATTTGCAAGAGAGGATGGTGATTCCTCTATGTCCATACTCTAAGAAGAACTCCCAGGTTCTGTGATTGTTAGAATTTTCTCCCCTTTTTGGTAGCATCACCCTCTTGCATAGGTGAGCTGGGAGATTGATCCATGACATCCACAAGTTCTTGTGGACCTATATGAGTTGTCCTCATAGGTTTCTCAGCTAACTCGCCCTTGAGATCGGTGATCTTAAGTTGCTGGTCATTGACCCTCTTCTGTAAGATAGTCACCTAAGATTCTAGGTGAGCTATCTTTGAAACAAAATAGGTGCAAAGATGTGACAGTTTGTGCACCTTTTGTTGCAGACTTCCCTCATCTTCAGATGAAGAATCATTGGGGGATGAGAGAATTGGACCTAAGTCTTCTTCCTCACCACCAGCATAGGTTTCCTGGCTATTGGATTTCCCCTGCCCAATGACAACTTCCAAAGAAGTGTCAAGAGGCTGGGTTGCCATGGTAGAGGTCCTAGTGATGTTATCACTTGCAAAAGTGATAGCCTCTGCCATATGGATTTCCTGAATAAGTTCAGGACGATCCACCTCAGTAGGGGGTTGCTGATGTGGGCTAGAGATGGGGGAAGCAGGAGTACTCATCTATCCTTGAGTGTAGGAAGAGAAGAAAGACTCATGGTACTCACTGAAGCCCAAATCTTCATCAGAATAGAAGTCAAG
Source organism: Flaveria sonorensis (assembly GCA_025506505.1). Taxonomy (NCBI): domain Eukaryota; kingdom Viridiplantae; phylum Streptophyta; class Magnoliopsida; order Asterales; family Asteraceae; genus Flaveria; species Flaveria sonorensis. The sequence continues at coordinate 60,218,490 of CM046433.1, read as the reverse complement.
GCTAGGAATGGGGCGGTTTAAATCAAGAGGTTTGGGATGGTATCTCTTCCCAAAAGGTTGATCACTAGAGTATGGAGACTCAGAGTGATGGCTTAAGGCTGTTTGTGGGGTTGTGAGCTCATCAAGTTGAGAATGAGGAACCTCAACACTGAGTGGTGGAAAGATGAGAGTGGTTTGCTCCTCAGGGGAAGTGGGAGCTCGAGATTCCACTTCCTCCTATATGGGTTCTGATATGGGGGCCTGCACATGCTCAGTAGCAAGTGCAGGGGTTCGTTGGGATTTTCTTTTGTAGGTGATGGTGATGGTAGGCTGTGTTTGAGGTGGTTGAGGTGGAGGTGGAGGGTGTTGGTTCAACACTAGCAAGTGCTGCTAGGTTTTCACCCTGAGCAATGAGCTCAAACATTTTTGGGATAAGGGTTTTCTACCCCAGAGAAGCCAACAGTTGGCTTCTTTAAGATTTTGAAAATGTCAGGCCTCATTTGTCCTATTTTAAGAATATTACTTGTTCCCCTCGACTGTGGTCCCAACTCACAGTTGAGAATGTGTTGAACATACCTAGGGAACATTTAATACTCTAAGGAGTCCAAGTTTGCAAGTAAATTAGTATATACAAACTAAGAGTACCTAAACTTGACCCCTTGTACCATCCCATGGACTATAAAGGAGAGGTCTTCTGGAACTTGGTCCCATCCTCCAAGCTTGTTGGAAAATCTATGAATGACGACATGGAGGAGGTATTTCCACTGACATGAGACCTTCCTCTTCCTGAAGGTTTTGACTGAGAAGTCACCATCATAGCCCATCTACTGAAAGGAGTGGTTGACAGCAGATTTGGTAAAGGACAGCTCACCTGCTTCATCATCCAGCTACAAATGGGTGTTTATGATGGCCGGAGTGATGAAAACTGTCCTCCCTGCACTGTAGCAGACAGTGCCTTCTCCCCGTCCATGGTAACCTCTTGACAGGTTCTCCAGAACTCAAGCAACTGATCCTCAAAGAGAGGAGGATCAATTGTAAGGGAGGTGAAGTAGTGAGATGAAGAAAGGTACCTACATACATCTGAGAAGCTTGGATCCTTCTCAGAGTGTAGCAGGGCAACCTGATTGTGTTGCCTGTGTAGGTGCATGGAAAAATCAGGGTTGTTGCAACGATCAATGTTGGCCATTTGAGGAAGCTTTACAGTGAAGAAAGGAAGAAGAAGATGAAATTTTAGGGTAATTTTAGGGTAAGGATCAGTGAGAGTAGAGAGACGAAATAGAACCATTTGGAAGATATATTTTGTGGATTTGAGACAAAGTTATGACAAAAAGATAAACTTTGAAATCCGCAAGTGGGCCCTATATCTGAAAAGTGCACCCAAAAAGTTAGTTTTCTTGGAAGTTGTAAACTTCCGAAGACAATTTGGCTTCGGAAGCTTTGTAGCAAAGCTTCCAAAGGCAGTTTTTGCTTCGGAAGATATTTCAAAGAATTTTGAAAATTGGCTTCGGAAGAAGTGAATAAGTCTTCCGAGACTTAGTTGCTTTCGGAAGATATTTGTTCTTTGAATGCATTTAAGTGCTTATATACAAATTAAGCTTCCGAAGATACTCCAAGAATTTCTTCCGAAGGTAAATCTTAGATAAGCTGTTAAATGATTTAAAGACATAAATTTCTTCCGAAGGGAATTTGAGTTCTTTAAAGGTAAATTTTCACAAACTAAGGAATATCAGTTAAAAGTAGTTTCTTCCAAAGAGAACTGGCTTATGAGGTGATCTAATAGACAACTTAGGACACACAATTTTAGGAAATAAAGTTGATTAAGTTATTAAAGAAAATCTATTCAAAGTTAATCATCCCAATAGCTGATACAAGATATTTAAATCTTGTTCATCAAATGCCTTTGTGAACAGATCAGCATATTGTTATTTGTGTTAACTTTGATTAGTTTGATCAATCCCTTTTCAAAATTATCCCTAATCAGATGATACCTGATGTTGATGTGTTTGGTCCTTGAGTGCTGCACAGGATTCTCTGTAATAGAGATGGCACTGTTGTTGTCTATGTGGATGGGAGTCTCCTTGAAGTTGAACCCGTAGTCTAGCATCTGATTCTCAATTCAAAGCACTTGAGCATAGTAGCTTGCAGCAGCAATGTATTCAGCTTTAACAGTTGATGCAGACACACAGGATTGCTTCTTGCATTGCCAAGAGACTATCCTTCCACCAACGAATTGACATCCCCCAGATGTGGACTTTGCAGTCATGTTGCAGCCACCATAATCACTATCTGTATAAGCATACAGATTAAAGTCTGAATTCTTTGGATACCAAAGGCCTAGATTTGGAGCACCTTTAAGGTATCTGAGAATCCTTTTGACAGTGATTAGGTGTGACATCATGGGGTTGGCTTGATATCTTGCACATATACATGTGGCAAACATAATATCAGGCCTGCTAGAAGTAAGGTACCTAAGTGACCTAATCATAGCCCTGTAGATATGTTCATCAGCACACTCCCCCTCAAGATCAGGACCAAGGGAGTGGTTTCTGGCTATGGGTGTCTTTGCAACCTTACAGTCAGTCATCTTGAATCTTGTAAGTATGTCCTGTACATACTTTGACTGACTAATGAAGATGCCATCTTCAACCTGCTTCACTTGAATTCCTAGAAAGAAACTGAGTTCCCCCATGGCACTCATTTCAAATCTATTCTTCATCAGCATCTCAAAGTCTTTGTAGAGCTTTGGATTAGTAGAACCAAAGATTCTGGTCTGCAAAGCCAAGTGGTTGTTTGATATAAACTTCTCATCAATCCCCCCATAGAGGAAAGCACATTTCATATCAAGTTGGTAGACCTTGAAATCCTTTGATGCAGCATAAGCCGGAATATTCTTATAGCTTCAAGTCTTGCAAACTGGAGCAAAGACATCAGTGTAATCAATCCCTTCTTCTTGAGTGTTCCTTGGACAACCAGCCTAGCCTTGTGTCGTGATGATAATTCCTCTATCATCCTTCTTGTTCCTGAATACCCATTTGGTACTATGACAGTCTTCCCTAGAGGAAGAGGGCATAAGTTCCACACCTTCTGTCTTCTGATTTGAAGCAGCTCATCTTGCATTAGCTTCAAATCCAGATTCCATCCTTCAAAGCCTTATCACTTTCTTCGGCTCTATCTAGGATAAGAAACAAGAATGTAGACAAAAATGGCTGTCATGAGTTTGGCCTCTGGTTCTTACCCCTGAGTCAACATTTCCAATGATGTTTGTGGTGGGGATGAGACTTGTGGATCCAAAGTTAGGGATCATAGCAAGTTGGTCAAGATCTAAATTAGAGAAATTTTGATCTGGCAATGAGGTGTTCCCCCCACATCAGCACACTTATCAAGAGAAACTTGATCCAATGAGTGTGTGACATCATTCATGTTGTCTTCAATAGAGTGGTTATCAGCTTCAAGAAATTTTTGATCACTGTCACCACCTCCGGTTCCTCCTGCATTAGAAGTTCCTTCTCCTGAATTCTGAACTTTAGAGCTGGAATTTGAAGGCAATTCAGTTGAATCAGCAGTATTTGTCATGCTTGTGCTGATAGGAGCCTTAATTACAGGGTTAGTTACCACTAGAACTGAAATAGTCTTCTTGGTTGGTCTTCTCAGCTCAAATCTTGGATCAGGATCTTCTGTTGATCTGTTATCTGTAGATCCTGAAACATTTTCACAAGACTTGTTAAAATAGCTGGTAACTAAATCAAGATCAAACAGCCATCCAGACCAGAACCTTTCACAAAGGGTGTGTGTTCATGAAAGTCACATTGGCTGACTCCTCAATGATTCTAGTTCTGAGATTGTATACTATAGAAGCCTTAGCTTGAGAAGAGTATCCCACAAAGTGTCCATCATCTGATTTCTTAGCAAACTTGGCTATTTGATCTTTGGTATTCAAGATGGTGCAAGGACATACAATGTTCTGAGAAAACCATGAATGGTCTCCTTTTGTGCCAAGTTCATAAGGAGTCTTACCATGTGTCTTAACCACTAAAACTCTGTTTCTGCACATAGCAGGCTGGTGACAGCCTCTGCCGAGAAGTGATAGGCAGTTTAGAGTCAGACAACATGTTTCTAGCAGCTTCAATAAGTGTCCTGTTTCTCCTCTCAGCAACACCATTTTGCTGAGGAGTCCTGGGAGCACTATATTGTCTTGAAATACCTTTTTCATCACAAAATGTATCAAGGATTTGGTTTTTAATTCAGTTCCTTGATCTCATCTAATGGTCTTTACCTTATGATCAGATTGATTCTCAATTTTTAGAATGAAGTTCTTTAAGATTTCAGGGGTTTCATCCTTAGTTCTAAGGAAAACACCCAAGTGAATCTTGTGAAATCATCTGTGATCACTAAACAGTAAGAGGTCCTTCCTAGACTCATTACACTGGTGGGGCCAAACAGATCCATATGTAACAAGTGTAAGGGAGTAGTGATAGAGTTCATTTCCTTTGGCTTGTGAGACACTTTGTGTTGCTTCCCTTTCATGCATGCAACACAGTGGTCATCACTTGTAAATTCTTTCTTTGGCATTCCAGTTACCAAATCATTCTTAATTATTGATGTTCTTAAAGTTTACATGGCATATTCTTTTATGCCAAAGGAAAGACTCATCACTATTTGCTTTAGACAGAAAGCAAGAAACTTCTCCAGAGGGAGATGTTTCTTGCAGATCCATCTTGTACATTTCCCTCTCCTGGGGGCTCTGAGCAGAATATGCCGGCTTGAGAACAATGCACTCATGCTCAGAAGATTGTATCCAACCTCCTTGACAAAGTTTACCTTCTTAATGCTGAGCTTACCATTTGTAACCTTGCCCCTGCTAGTAATGTAACCTCCTACATCTCCTTCAAAAGCAACGGTCCTCCATCAAATCTTTCAAAGTTCTAAAGTAAGGACTCATTGCCTATCATGTACCTGGAGCAGCCACTATCAATGATCCACACATTTCTTTTTACCTTTGGTTGTTCCTGCACAAAAAGAGATGATTTAGTTACATTTGGAAACCCAAGCCTCATTGCTCTTGGGCTTGTTAAAATGAGTTGAAGGCAATGAAATAGTACGTGATCCTATGTTCAGGCTCTGAGGATCATTTGCTGTTGCTGATCAAGAGTCTTCAGTCATATGGTCTTCCTTCATCTTCCACACCACCTTTGAAAAATTTGGCTTGACTTTCAAAGCTTCGGAAGCTTTTGCAGCTTCAGAAGATTTGGAGACAGGACCTTCGGAAGATCTTGCTTTCACTACAGCAAGCTTCAGTACTTCTGAAGCATTCCTTTCTTCTGAGACCAAATTTTCTTCCGAAGGCAATTTTTCACTTGCCTTCTTATTCATTTTGGAGCTTCCAAAGGAAACAGATTTTCCTTCTGAAGCTTTCTTTTCCTTCTTCTTCCCAGAAGCCATCTCTTTGACCATGTGGATAGTAATTTTAGGATTGTAGATGTAATCCTTAGCCAGATGAGAAGTACTACCACACATGATGCAGTCTATTTGCTTCCTTCTAGGAGTCTTCTTCTGAGAGCATGACTGAACTTGAATGCTTTCTTTCTCCAACTTCTTCTTCACAGATGATGCAACAATTTTCTTAGGGAGAGAATTGCACTTGGAGGAGGATGGTTCAGACTGTGTAGCAGTGGTACATAGCAATTCAGCTTTCTCTTTGCTGGAATGAGTTGGAACTGTACTAAAACTCCTGGTACTAGAGTTTGTAGTTGATTCCTCAGCCTTTACCACTTTAAACCCTGCAGAGATGAACACTTGTTTCTGCTTGGAGTCAGAAGAGGCCTTGATCTCTTGAGCCTTCTTTGATCTTCTCTTTGCTCTTCTCTGATCAAGTTCTTCCTATTTGTCTTTGTCATACCAGCCTTCTTACTCTCCTCAGGTGCATGGTGACCCTTTTTGTATTGACTCTCATCACTCATTTCAGAGTCATTCCTCACCATCTCCTCTTCATCCTTTTAATCACTGGGGTCTATAGAGGGCAGCTCATCTTGACCAGTTCCACACCTTGGAGATCTTACTGATAGTAGGGTGTGTAGAGGAGCTATCTCACAAGATCCCAGTCCCTGCTTATTCTGATAACAAACTTTTGCATGTAGAGATGAGGATATTATGTTCTTGAAGGTCTCTTCTTCAACAACACATTTTTCTGCCCTGGCTTTGCTGATCACAAGCTCAGCCTGGCATTCTTTCAACTTAGTAACAAGATCTTTTATTTGAGTCTTGTAGTTTGTTTTCTCATGTTTAAGATTTGAAATTGTTTTCTCTAGATCTTCTATTTTAAGCTTATAATCATTTTCAGCTCTCTTAAAATCAGCTTTTAAAATGTTTAAAGACTCAATATCAGATCTTATTTCTAAGTTGTAGGACCTGTATCTGTTTACTTTAGCAATACATTAAGGAGAGCAAAGATGTTCTAATACCTTGGCTTCATCATGGTCAGTCATGAGTGCTTGATTTTGAGAAGCATCTTCAGCTTGAAAGCTCCAGTCAAAGCCTCCTTCTTCAACAGCAACTGCAGCTTGCTATCTTGGCTTCTCATTCTGGTGCCCTCCTCCAGTGTAGTTTGGCTTGGATGATGCTTGGCCACCATTTGACTTATGTGCCTTGCATTCTCTGGCAAAGTGTCCCATCTGGTTACAGTTGTAACACTTTACTTTGCTTTTCTCTAGCCTAAACTTGCCACTGGTTGCATTGCTAGGAAACCTTCTCCCAGTCCTCTTGTAAAACTTCTGGGCTCTGTGAGTGAGAAAAGCCATCTGCTGGACTATCTCCATATATTCCAGATCATCTGGATGGATACAGTCCAGGTCTTCAAGAGTGAAGAGAAAGTTGCTTGAACTTCATCAGTAGAGAAAAGGATTGAGAGGAACTTGTCTCTTGGAAGGGACTTCCTTGGATGTAGCTCTCTCTGGGTGTCTCTGGGAAGGTGATGAAAGGTCCCTTTTGTGAAGTTTCAGGGTAGCAGATAAGATGATGTTGTGGTTCTCTGCTATCCCTTTCACCTACATGAAGGGCAGAACTCTGATGACTATTAGAGTTACCAGATGAATTTTGCATGTTCATCTCCATTTGGTATCCATTGAGTATCCCATACAACTCAGTGAGAGTAAGGGTCTTAAGGTTTCCAGTCCTCTTAATGACCACATAGTTGTGTGTCCATTGTCTGGGAAGAGAGGACATGAACTTCCTAACAATATCCCTATTCTCAATAGTTACTCCAACATCAGCCAGAGTATCCATAATCTCAACATACCTAAAGTATTGTTGAGTCATGGTTTCACCTGTCTTGAAGGTGAAGTTTTCAAACTGTTGCTTCAGGAGGTCCTTCTTGTTCTCCTTGGCTTCATTAGACCCCTCATACATCAGTTTCAGTGCATCCCATAGCTGTTTAGCGGTCTTGCACTTTTTAAAACCTCTATAGATGGAGTTTGGAAGAGTAGTTTGGAGGGCTGTCATGGCATTCTGATCAATATCAATCCTTTTCCAGTCTTCATCAGAAAAGTCAGCCCTCTCCTTTGGTATCATGCCACCACCAGCAGCAGTTGAAGAAGTGCATGGTACATGAGGTCCATTGACAACACACTCCCACATCCTGGAATCTTGAGACTTGATGAAGCCTTCCATTCTTTGGCACCAAGTGTCAAAATCATCAGGAGTGATCAGTGGGGACTTTGTCATAGTTCCAATTTCCATATCAGCCTTAGAGATAGCTGCCATTTGAAGAGTTAAGTGATATGTGAAGCTAAGAGGATTAAAGATGGTGAGATCTTACAATCAAGAGCCTGGAATGCTCTGATACCAAATGCAAGACCGGGTAAGGGTACTTAACACTTAGTTTCACACTGAGGAGATATCTTAGATCACTTAACAATTCAAATAGGGAACTGATAACTTAAACAGATGATACTAAGAACACAAGTAAATTAAATAGACAGAACTAAGAACAACATAAGAACACAAGATTCGTTTTCAAGGATGTTGTATATTGATCTCATGTTCTTTTACAAGTGTTACAAAGCATAAATAAATTACAAGGACCTGAGAAACTTTTATACTACAACCTACAACCGTCACTTACATGTAAAGACAGTTGGGATTTGACTAATCTAGACAACAAGATCAATCTAAAGTCAAAAGGCAGATTGCCTTTTGACTAGTGACTATGACATGCCATAGCTCACTACTTTTCCTAATACAAAAAGTCTACAGGAACAAGTAAGGTAAGTTATAAACAAAGACCATTCCTACTTTTTGATAAAGCATGGAAGTTTCACTAACTTGTGTAAAGTAGGTGAACCACCAAAGTAGGCGCCGGAAAGTGTGTCAGCTTTATCAAAATTTGATTTAGAGAAAGCATATTTTCTCTGTCCTCTGAAGAAATCAGTCTTCACAGCTTCGGAAGACTTTGTCTCTGAAGCTTCGGAAGATTTCATTTTTGGCTTCGAAAGATGCTGGTCTTTGGCTTCGGAAGATTTTACACTTAGAATAATTTTCTGTTTGAGTGTGAAACTTCCGAAGTAACTCCTTCTGGACTGTTAGCTTCGGAAGATCTTACACTTAGACACATTTGAGAGTGTAAGACTTCCAAAGCTACTTCATCTTTGTTCCTTAGTGCATGTATGGAAGACTTGGTTGTTCTGGATTGTTGGTTGCATCAACCTCATAATCTTCAAATGATCTTACAAATATGTTCACAGTATTCTGGAAAAATACAAATTTCAAAATTCCAAGATTGCACCAACTCCTATGTAATCTCGTCCCACTTTATCTCCTGATCACAAGGGTGAAGATGTTGATCAACATCTATACTAATCAAGACCTGACATTTTGTTTCATGTTTGTCATTGTGCACATGTTTGTCATTGTGCACGTTATCAGAGTAATCCAAAAAAGTCTCACATGAAAGCTGTCAAGCGGATTTTCGAGTATCTCAAAGCCCAACCGCAACTTGGATTTTGGTATCCTAGGAATTCTAAATTTAATTTATATGCTTATACTGACAATGATTATGATGGTTGCAATTTGAACAGGATATCAACTACAAGCGGGTGTCAATTCCTCAAAAATAGGTTGATTTCATGGCAATGCAAAACCTAGAATACAGTTTCTACATCCGCTACAGAAGCAGAATATATGGCTGCCTCAATCTGTTGTTCACATATCATTTGGATACAATACCAACTTCTTGATTATGTCCTTAATATTTTCAACACAACAATCTGGCGTGATAATTCTACCATTTTAAACATTGTGAAGAATCCCATTTAACATTCAAAAACTAAACACATTGACATCCGAATGTATTTTATCCATGATTGTTTTGATAGAAAACTTATTCATCTTGCTCAACTCAAATCTGATGAAACCATTGCTGAATTGTTTACCAAGGCATTTGATCATTCCTATTTTGACTTTCTTGTTAAATCATTAGGAATGATTAACTTTGGTTGATTTGCCAGACCGTTAAACAAAAAAATTTTTCGATTTACTTTATTAAAATTTTAATTTTCTGAAAGATAATCATAATTTTAGGGGGAGAAATTTGAAAATGTAACAAAAAAGATTTGGGTTTTAGGGGGAGAAATTTTAAAAATATCAAAAAGATTTTATTCGATTGAGTTAATCATTACAAAATGAATTTTCAATTTAAGTAAGAAATGATAGTATATTTTTTGATTTTTGATATATTACATATAAAAGCTTAAAACGAAACTGACTTGGATTATGTTTGATATATTGATAGAGTCGACTTCCAAAAATGAAAAGCGATATGATTTGTGATACACTGGTACTAAATTCTCAATGACTGAAGTGGGTTACATATCAAGGTTTTGATATAACACTGAATCAATGCTAAAACAAACTAAGAGTTACAGTTGGTCATACTCAATCCAGTTATTCTCTAAATCAGTGACTTTCATAAGTATTTCATATATATGTATAAAATGGATAAAATGAAAAGCAAAAACAAAGAAGAAAATTGAAAATAATAATGAATAAGCAAAAAGATTCCAAAAGGTCATATAGGAACAAAAGAGGCCAATGTGCATGTAAATAAAAGATATGTCATATTATATGGTAAATATTTTCATTTTTGAGAATATGTTCTGACACAGGAATCAAAATCAAAAGATGTGGCATGTAAGTCTGAATTGGCATATAAGTCCTAAACGTATTGCGAGGACAAAATATAAGTCCAACTAGCTGCTAATAAGTCCTGAAACTTGTTAATATTCTATTTTTAGAAATATTTCTCAGGCTAGTTATGCTCAAAATAGATATTTTAAGAAAATTAGTAATAATAAGGTTACTGATCAGAGATAAAAGGTTTAAGTCAAATTGAGATGACTTGAAATCTCAAAAGTGTCTTGAAGCCGGATAGGAGTTCTACAGGATTTTTGATTGTGGGATCCATTGATGTCAAATAAATAAATAAAAAACATGATAAAAATCACAACATATGTATCTTAGCAAAGATTGAAGTCTGAGTTTAAATTAGATAAATCATATTGACAATCAACTTAATCAGACTTATTCTAAATAAACGTGGAAGATGTTAATAATCGATTTCAAAGAAATATGATCCTATACTTGAAAATTCACAAAAAGCCTTAAGTTAAAAATTTATGGTTTTATGTGTTTTTCTTTGTTTTGTTTTGTCTTGATTAACTAAAGTTTGTTCACAAATTTTTATAAAAGTGAGAGACTCTGGTAAATAATCAACACTTGGATAAACATAAAAGTCAAAATCACAAATCAAAGTTTAAATAAATAAGAATGTTAAAATTTTGAAAAGTTCGAAAATTTTTAGAAATAAAACTTCTCGCATGCCAGAAGTTTATGGGTGCAAACTTTGACTTCTCGGGCGAGAAGTCAAAAGATTATAAATATCAACAGTCACACGAATGCTAACTATTCGCGTCGCATAACTTTTGATCGTTCACTCTAAAATTTTTAAGTGTTGATTTTATTCTCGTTGATCTACTCGTTCATTATACTCGATTAGTGATTACTTGGACTCAAAACAAGGTAAATTAATGATTAATGTTAGATTTAAATTTGTTTGAATATGAACCAGAACATGACACTCAAATAGACATAATATTTAATGAAATTAATTATATTAATGCTTAATACACACCTGATCGACTCTAATAAGTCAAGTTTCAATGGATAAAACTCTCTGAAAGGAATTCAATTTGAAAAATGATTTTGGGGTTGTCGCGTGTGAAAAGCTACCAAAACATGAACAAACGCAAAAACTTTCAAATTCGCATTAAACTTCTCGAATTAGCATCTTTGACCACTCACGTGAATATTTCACTTTAGGTCAAACTCATTCCAAGCGAAATGTAACTTGTTGCGCAAAAGGTTGAACATGTTTGAAATCTATTTCCATATGATAAGTATCTTGTCACACGAGAAGTTGAAATTAACTAAAAGCAATTCGCATGCGAAAAGTATACTTTTCTTGTGAAAAGTTCAATTTTTCAAATTTTCTGAATTTTTTTTTAAGTCTGAATTTTTAAACATTGATACTGATCAAACTGTTTGTTTTGATTTTAGATGGCTAGACAAATGGTGTTTAACAAAATCCATAATGCGGTTGCATATCTTAGTGATGTACCTGAACACAAGGCATTATTCTTATAGACGGACTTAAGACTTCTCGTATTCACCATGTCATATCAGCTAACCCGACCATATACACTGACATTCTTGATGAGTTTTGGTTATCTGCTACCAATGAGAGAGATTCTGAGGGAGAACTCTATATATCTGCCACAATGAAAGGAAAGCGGGTTATCATCACTGCTAAGATTATTAATGGTGTTTTACTGTAAGAAGACCAACCTAATGCTCATGTGAAGTTAGGTAATGATGTAGCCAGAGATTGCTTGATGAGAACGAGATATGATCATAGATATTCATCCCTAAAGAAGAAGCATTTACCTACATTTTGGAAATTCCTATTCCATGTGGTTGTACATTACTTAAGTAACGTGAAGGCGGAATTAGATAGCCTAAGTGTTGTATTCAAATCACTGTTGGTTTTATTAATGGATGACTTACCTTACAGCATATCCAAAGCTATATTTCTAAAATGCAGAAGAATGTCATTGCATCAGCTGGGAAGAAGTTTATTATGTATCCCCGGTTTACACAGATGATAGTAAATGCTGCTCATCCTGAGTTAGTTGTTTCAGTCCACTACGTATACCGTCATGGTGATGAATGTAACACCCGGCCTCTCACACCACCAATATTGTCCGCTTCACCCACGAGAAGTTCATGGATTTGCTTTTGGTTGCTCGGGAGAAAACTTCCCAGGTAGGTCACCCATCCCTGAATTGCTGTCACCTGAGCACGCTTAACTGTGGAGTTCTCCTCTCATCCACAGCCAATACACCCAAAACGCGTTGGTGATACTAAAGACCAGACATTCCTTATGAACCAGGAATCACTCCTGTCCACGGCCGATGTGGGATTATGTAGGGTGTCACAATCACCCCCCCCCCCTTCGGACTCATCATTCTCGATGACCCCGCAAACTCACCATCCCTGGTGAGGTTTGTCCCACCATCCCAAACCGCACAGGAGTGGCTCTGATACCATTCTGTAACACCCGGCCTATCATACCACCAATATTGTCCACTTCGCCCACGAGAAGCTCACGGATTTGTTTTTGGTCGCTCCGGAGAAAACTTCCCAGGGAGGTCACCCATCCCTAAATTGCTGCCACCTGAGCACGCTTAACTGTGGAGTTCTCCTCTCATCCACAGCCAATAAGCCCAAAACGCATTGGTGATATTAAAGACCAGACATTCCTTATGAACCAGGAATCTCTCCTATCCACGGTCGATGTGGGATTATGTAGGGTGTCACAATAAAGAAGGATATATTCACATATTTGATGGGTTCCTAGGGGAATGCATGGACGGGTGATCACTTCGTCAAACTTGGCAGATTTGTTGATGGTTTCCAACCTGATGATCAGCCTTCACATCAACAAGACACTGCTGAACCACCTCATATGGAGCTGAATGCTTCATCTTCTTGAACTCCTATTGATGCTCCAAGAAGTTCTTCTAGATCTGGTGGTATGTCTATAGATGAGGAGATTGAGTCGTGGTTTGATGACAATGACAGTGAGACTGATAATGATCGGATTGGTAAAGTTCCTTTTGTGCTTCAAGAAAGACCCAGAGTGCCAATTACTCCAACCAAACGTACTTCTGAGGATACAGATACAGATTTTATACCTGAAGATTCACCAACCACAAAAGGAGGAAAAAGACTATGTCTAGGAAGAGAGCTGATACAGATGTTAATAAACGTGGTAGAGGTAGAGGACGAGGTGTGATGAGAAGACGTCTGACCCCGATGACCACTGTGTCACCTAGTAGGGATATACCAGTGTCTGAGCCTCTAGTCACTGCTAGGGAGGTTGTTCAATAAGAGATTCCAGTGATAGTTACAGAATCTACTGCTGTAACATTATCACCTATGCCCAATATAGATGATATCATGAGTACACCTCTAAGAGATCAAGGCAATGATGACACTTTTGGTATGGAGGATTTTCTTAACACTCCTCCAGAGCAGAGATAGAAAGTTGGTACTTCTTCTAGCTCACAAACACATGTTACACTTTAGTAGAGGATTCAAACTCTTAAGAGAGAGATGTTGGAGAAAACCCAACAGATATATGATCTGCATACTCTTAATCAAGAAAATGATGAGAGGATTAAGAGTCTGGAACATCAGCATCAATTCATTTTTAGCTATGTTCAGATTCTGGAGAACAACATCTGAGACCTCACTTCTAGATTTTCATTCTCATCTATTCAACACAGATCTACAAAAGTTGGAGAGTCTAGTAAACAATAGTTTGATGTTCCTGATCCTGTTCCTCATCCTGTTGATACTGATAAAGCAACAGAGACTATAGGTGTTGATCAAGAACCAACTATTACTGTACATGAAGATGTTACTGAGGATTAACCGGTAGTTTAGCATATTGGAGATGCTTTTGTTGAGCCTTAACATGATGTACAACATACCAAGCCTGTTGATGATGATGATGGATTGGATCAAGTTGATTTTAGTTATGATGAGGAAGGTGACTTAGATGATGTTGATGATGATGATGGTGGTGATGAAGGTAAAGATGATAAGGGGAAAAAGAAAGGAGATGATGATGATGTTAATCAAGGAGGATATATGGAACCAAAGCTGGTCCTTCTGGTTTATCAGGTTCTGCTAATGTCTCCAGACCAAGATCTAATGATCTAGATTACTATGTTCCCTTAGATCTAGAAACTGAAGAAATGTATGAGAAGGAGTTTTACATGTTTTAGCAATAGATCTTAACTGAGGATTTTGATGATAAGATATGCTCATTTGATCTTGATAAGACTATTGATTACACACATATTTTTAGGAATTGTCTTAAGAGTTTATTCTAGAATATATTGGTGGAAGAAGGGAAGATTGTGATTGAGACTGGAGCTGAGCAAAAGACTGACTATACTGATGACTTAACAAGAAAGATTGTTGTCCGCCAGGTCGGAAATCTAACTTTGAATGATCTTTCACCGCCAGCTTATGTGCATAAACTTCGACATTCTAAACCATTTACACGGTATGAAAATTCAGAGCCTGTTATGAGTTGGGCTTATGATGGTGAGAAAAAGATGTATGTAGTGAAACGACGAGCTGGTGTGATAGAGTATTATCAGAATGAGCATGAGTTTCATACTTTGAGAGCTTTCGATAATTATGCTATGGGTGGTGTCCCATTCATTAACACAAGTAATTATGAAAATGGTAATTGGATTTAAAACATGATTTGGAGACAAAGTAAATCCAACTTCAAAGATTTTAATCAAAAGTCATTGTTGATGAGACTCAGATTCCAGCACATACCCCTGTACCAGTTAATAATTTGTCTAGACTAATGTGGTGGGGTTGTGAGAAAAATACTAGACATGCAAATATCTGATGTATTTATAAAGAATACCATATCATTGACCATGTTGATCTGCTCAAGTTTGGAAGAGAAGATTTGATGAGGCTTCAAGATTGTCCAGTTGAAGCTGATGAATCTGTTCATTTTCTAGCAGCTCAATATGGTTGGTTGATTACGAAGGCCCTGAACAACAAGATGTACGCTTATAGGGTAGTTAGAAGATTGTAGGCGTGGACTTCAAAAGATTTGATTCATCGAGACTAGGGGAGATTGTAGGGATTGAACCTAAAGGATCAGAAAATCAAAATGAAGATTTTGAAGAACAAGACAAGTCTCGCGAAAACTTTGATCCACGCGAGAAGATTGTGGTCGCACGAGACTTTTTGGTTTTAGTATAAATATGTTTCTTTTGATCTCTTTGTAATTAATTCTGATATTGAGCGAAAAGTTCACTGTAGTCCTTTATCAGAGAGCAATAATATTGAGATTTATTTACTTGTTACTTGTTTCTACCCGATTTCTTATGTTTTCTAGTTCTAATCATATTACCGTGAGTGATTACATTCCACATCTTCCTCACGAGATTGATCTACATAAAAAACGATCTTTACACAATCTCAGTGAATTCCGTGAACCAAACACGACCTAAGTGTATCATTTGAACTACAGATCTGTTACTACAGCAAACAATATGAGTATTTTCTTCATGCAAATGTTAATTTTTCATGCAGGATAGTTGCCAATATTTTTACCTAACTTCAAAACATATTCATGAGCCTTTAAAAATTAAAGGTATGGAACTGTTACAGAGATGATGCCTTGTAATCACTTAGAGTTCCTTGGTTCATACTATTGATTAACTTTTTGCTAATCTTTGGTGAGTTAGAATAATAGAACATGGTAGAGATTTGTCATCATATGAGATAGAAAAATAATTTGAACTCAACTCCTAATTCTCTGTTAGAACACAGTGGCAAATTCCCAGAATCGTTTTCATGGTTGATCGGAGCCATTTCAATAAGAAATAAGATTGTATTTGAGTGTGTGTGTGTGTGTTGTGATTAAAGAAATAGAAAACATAGAGATGTATTGAAGTTTCTCATGTACATTAAACTTTAATCAATACCCATACATCCATTCGACATACATACATGCATATATATATTGCACGCATCGTTCCATTTGGAACAACCGTTACAATAACCACCTACATTTACATCTTAACCCCCTATTAAATATATAACATTACAAGTTTGATCTATACTAGATATTTAACAATTGCTTTCAAATGGATTAACAACTAATATTCCCCCTTAATCCATTTGAATTGAAGTCGGCTTTCGTTTTCCTGCAGAAGAAGCTTCACCATCTTTAATGTATCCTTTGTTTCCTTCATTGTCAACTATTAACGTGAAATCATCCAAGTCTTCTATGTCTTCAAGTGTATCTAAGTCAAACTCATCTTCAAAGTTTTCATTATCTAATCCTTGCAACATGAGTTCACCATTAAGACCTTGCAAATCATCTTCAAAGCTAACCTTTGCATCTTGTAATTCACCGTCTTTCTTATCATTGTTGCCATCCGGATTTTGATCCTTTTCTTCTTTAATAGGAGCCTTTTCAACCTTTATTTCATTATCAATCTTGACTTCATGCTTTACCTCTTGAGCACCATCTTTGACACTTGCTTCTTCAATTTGTTGCTTGATTCACCAACCTCTTTCCTTTTATTCTTTTCTTCTCATACATCCAAACCATCAAGTCCAAATATCCTTGATAAATGATGTTTACGTTTACACCAAAAATTGCATTCAAGCCTAGTTTGCTTGCAATTTCAGCACACTTACCATCATTTGATACCTTTTTATTTCCTCCCATTTGATCAACAAACATGTATAAATCAAACAAATCAATGGGAGTACCATTTGGTAAGACCGGGGGATATTTCATAGTGTATTGTCCAAAGTGTTCATCATAGAACCACTTTACAAACTTGACAAATTTTCCCCTCAAGTATTCTTTGTTCGTCATGACATACTTTGCTATCTTTAGTGTATCAAGGAAGGATACCCAAATTTGATTTGGATCTCTATTATCAATAGTTATTCCATCATCTATAAAGCACTCAAATTTATGATCAAAATAACCGTGGAAATACGATTCAACTTTGTTTCTTTCAAGTTCATAAACCGTTTGTTGATCCAAGGTTTTGTAAAAGTTTGCAATGAAGTCATCATGATCCGTGTCAGCATATCTTGACAAGTTTGAGTTGCTTTCGGTTTCCAAGATTTCTCGTATGTCTTCATCATCGAACATACCTTTCACAAAACAAGTATCACCATCAAACGTGACAATAAATCCTTGGTCATGTAATTGAGTCAAACTCATAATATTTTTATCCAAGGAAGGTATGTATAAAGCACTAGAGATTATTCGTTTTCGATTGTTCAAATACAGTTCAATCTCACCAATTCCTTGAGAAATTAAAGTCTCATTTTCACGAGTTTTAATTTCAATGGTGATATCGTCTTTGAACTTCGTAACATTGTCTGTATTCCGGTCACATGTTTGCAAATGACAAATTCACAACCCAAATTTTTATTCCAAGATTCATAATTGGTTTCCCACAACCATACAAACATTTGGTATATCATAATTGATAAAATCAACATGTTCATATGTAAATTTTTGCACTTACTAGACAATTCGATGCGCGAGACCATGGCGTTTGCACTTGAAGCACCGGATTTTTCATAACTTTTTCTAGCGATGGTTCACAAACCCTTTGATCCCCAATCGGTCCCTTTCCCCTACTCAAGGATTGGTTGCCATCGCCACTTTGGAATCCATAACAGGCCTCCTTTTCCATTGCCTTTTCGTGGGTCGAACCCAAACGCAGCCTGGCAAATTCCCCCAACCTTTCGCTGTTCTGAATTAGAACGTTGGGGCGTGTCGAACAAGAACCGGGACAAGAGAATCGCTTTGGCAGGGTTTCGAACCGACGGTCCATCCCGAACACCATCAGCGCATTTTGCCTTTGTTGTTCAACCTTGCTCTGTGCCACTGTTAGAACACAGTGGCAAATTCCCAGATCGTTTTCATGGTTGATCGGAGCCATTTCATAAGAAATAAGATTGTATTTGAGTGTGTGTGTGTGTTGTGATCAAGAAATAGAAAACAGAGAGATGTATGATTGAATGTACCTTAAACTTCACATTCGATACCATACATCCACATCGATTCGATACATACATAGCATATAGTACTGCATATATATATTGCACGCATCGTTCCATTTGGAACACCGTTACAATAACCACCTACATTCATCTTACCCCCTATTAAATACATAACATTACAAGTTTGATCCATACTAGATATTTAACAATTGCTTTCAAATGGATTAACACTAATATTCTCTATGTTAGCATACTTTAGTACATATTGCAAATGATACACAGTTTCTTGTCTATACAAATCTAAGTACAAGTCAATTGTTGGTTTAGGCCACAAATCATTCTTTGTTGTAATTTTTTTCAACAGTTGCAGCTCCCATACAAGAAGTTTTGAAGTAAGACAGTAGCAATTTGATCACAATTGAAGCTTGGACAATAAAATTGTTGCAACCAAAGTAAACTAGTTGGTTCTTGGATGCAACAGTTGCTCAACTGAAGAAAGTTTTTGTCTGATGTGATGATGCATGTGCACCAAAAAGAGATGCAGATGCCATAGTGGCATATATAAGATGCCATGGTGGCATAGAAATTTTATGGAAATAACAAAAAAAAACTTTTCTATGTAGAAATGTGGTATGTTATAAGGGACCATATGGGATGATACAATAAGCAATCCATCACGCATGTGAAGTTAAATCTCATCGACGCGTTTACATTTATTTATTTAGAAATAATAATGTTCATAAAATTTGATTTATGCACTTTAGCCCCGCGCAACGTGCAAAGATTAAATCTAGTTTTAATTAATAATCCAAATATAGATATGTAATAATATATACTAACAATATGGTTAATGACACTTTTAACTTTAACTTTTATTGTTAAAAAAGAATCCAACTCACATAATTATAGATTTACACTAATTTTTAGTTATTCTTTTAATGTAATTGAATTGACTTATTAAAAAAATGTAATCTCAAATAAGTGCTCACGCTTATTTAATCGAGTATAATTTGCAGTATCAAATTCTTATATTGGTCATATAAGCAAAACTCCTAAACAATGAAGCTACAACAGGGCACACCCTCTTGTTTGGGGTATGGGGGCAAGGCCCCATGAAGAGGCCTCTAAAGGGCGGTAGCCTCTAGCTAAATTCAAGATGCGTGACAGAAATTGCTAACCCCTCAACCCTTAGAATAGGAGAAAATAATTTTGGTCAAGCATTTCTCTTTACAAAATTTCACAGGGATTACCATATTTGTTTTTGTATATTCTAAGTTTTATCCAATTGTGAAGTTCGGATTAAACATTAAATTGTTTCAATCTAAAAGTGTGTCACGACTTTTAATTTAGAAAAAAATTATGTTTATTGATCTACGAATTTTGTAGATTTCCACTCATGTTTTAATGATAATGATGAATATAAACACAATAAGGAACTTATCATCATTATAAGAAAAATCCATTGAAATACATTATTCTTTTGCGAATAGATTAATCTTGAAAATAAGTAGTAAACGTATGAGTAATATAAACTAAGTTGTTGGTATGAATTATTCTTAACTAACTTGTAATAGTCTGAATTATTAAATTTCAACTTTTTTTTCTTTTATCCAGATTATTCTTTCCTTACTTCTAGAAGAGGAAATGCAAATTTTTAAACAAAAAAAATACACAAGAAACCATCCGACGTTATAATGATGCTCAAGCTAGCATATAATCAAAGATCATTCAGTCTAACCTATGCATGTATTCATTATCAAGAAAGAGAAATGAAGAACGAAATTACTCTTAATAAAGATTTGATCGTTTGCATGTATACCGTCTATCTCTAGTTTGGTTGTGAATATGACAAGATATCAATAACTAGAATGGTTGAGTCCCGGTATCTGAATACATCGAAATGTGAAAAAGAAACATGTCCGTAGATTTTTTTCCTTTTTATACGGCAAATGTGTGACCCTGATTCGAAAGAAATTTGTTATCTTAATCGGGCTCACATATCCGTTTTCCAGCCGGAACCGCAACTCAAACCAGTTAGACTAAGGATCATTGGTAACATGTTCGTATATGATTCCCTAAAATGCCTATCAGGCATTTCAACTCTTTATTAGCATCTATGTTATTGTTTGTTTTAGTCAAGTTTATAATACATGATATTTTAAAAGAATTAAAATTTAGGTTATATTTCTGCTTTATTTAGGGTCATAGTAAAAAGTTTTGCACGGTTACTTTAACCAAACTTTATATTTTGGATACTAAAAGTGTGGGACAACTTTAATACATAATAATAAATTTCCACTCATTTAAAATTTATCAAAACGTTTGCGCATTTATTTGCGATGGTTTGTTATTCAGTCTTGCCTGAACGTGACCCTGTCAAAAAAAAACAAGTGAACTTGTTATATTCATTTGTTATCTTATTCTTACACTTTCAATAGTCTTGTTATTATAAAATTATTACTATGGTAGACAATCAAGATGGATACAAAACAAACAAATTCTTCAATAAATGATTTATGGTTCCTGATGGTTTGTCACCCTTCATTCTGTTTACAGTGATCGGCTATATTCCGATTGTGAGAGACCAACACGTCGTTTCCTTAGAACGTCACAACCGTATATCCAATTCGGTATCTATATTTCAAATCTAGAGAAAGACATTTAACAAATTATAAATACATAACCGACTCGTAAGTACACTTTCTAATGGTACATATTTGATCCGTAACTTTTATTCAAACTTGAGTCATAATTACAAAGATAACAATTATTATGGGTGTTCCTTGATCATATCCCCACGTCTAGGCTACACTCAAATTTTCAAGTATCCTAACTATGTACATAATTTGAAATGAAATGCAATGCAACTCATACCCGTTGATGTATTCACTAGGTTGCACAAAAGTTATTGCACTTTCTGTCCTCAAAAAGCTTTTTAAGATTAAAGAATGAGTATAGGGTTTACACATAAGTTATTGATATTCAGTTAGATACAATGAAATTAATATTAAGTTTGTTACTATATGTTGTATGTTGGAATAAAAACTACGCGATATAAGCGAATTAGTGAACTACTTAGTTGTCCACTAAAAGCAGAAAAGGCAAAAGCTTGAAGATTAATCTATATTAATCGAAAGCATTGCAAACTTCTTGTGCTTGGCTGCTCCCTCTTTTATAGTTATTCTTTGCTTATATTCAAAGTCCACATCCTAAAACAATATAATAATAAATGCATAAACAAATAAATAAACCTTATTTACATCTAATAAATAGATAAAAGAAAACCCTGCTCAGTGACAGAACTCGGAGCTGCAAATGATTAAAAAAACTTTTAAGACACTTACACATTTCGGTTTGTCACTACCTAGGGCACTTAGCATATTTTCACTCAAGGGTATAGACTAAAAGTTGACCGAGGAGTTGACCTTTAGTCCCATGTTTACCGCTTCCATTATATAATTAATCTCCTATTTGCTTTCTAGATAAAAATACTTTTTTTTATATTTGTAGCTAAATTGTATAAATGTTCACGTAATGAAGATACAAGGAAACGTAATGCATAACGAAATGAAACACTTAAGGATAATAAATGACAATGAAACCTAAATAAAAGAAATTTGGTCCTGAATGGAAAGTCTTATAAGTAACGAATAAAAAAGGAATTTACTTATGTGGGTCAAATGAATTAAAAGAACCCTTAAATACGTGCCGGCTATTGGCCTCAATTGAAGGTTAACCGTCAAGGGTTTTAGCTAACCGTGACTGGTTTCTAACAAGTATTACACATCTGTTGTGGATGCGAAAAGGATTTTTATACATTTCAACAAGAAATGCCTACTGAAGGATCTAATGAGGAACTTGGAGATTTCGATGATCTGGTTTAACAAGTGATATACAGACATATTTGGAAACAGATTGAAGAGTTTGTATGAAGACATTCAATTAGAAGAAAAAGAGATAGCTTCATCCTTAGAGAGTTGAACACATAGAACTGACAATACCCCAGCGAATCTATCTGATAAAACTTATGCACAAGCTGTTATGCAAATTAGAAACCATACAATTAAAGCTCCCCTTCCTCCCAAAGAAAAACACTTTCTGAGATATGCAAAGCTAGACACACGTTATTGTTCTGATTGAGTTATAATACAGAAAAGAGTTAAAAGCTAGTTTTGCTTTAAAAATCCTCATGTTCAGGGTTGATCCAGTTCATATATCAATTGTTTCGCCAATTGAACTCACCCGTAATATCCCTCTCCCCTACATGTTTTCGGCCTCCCTATTTACCTAAAGCCTATCTTTTCCTTGAGCTCACAAAAGTCCATTAGATATGGTCTTGAAACAAGTAATCGAGTAGTTAAAAGGAAGTTCTTCGACGAAGGGCAACTCCCATGTTACATGTGTTCCTAGATTTCCTTTATGCTGAGTTTAATCGAGATATGATAACAACTTAAAGAAACTTCCACCCAAAAGAATATCATATTCATGTTTTGTAGTCTATATTACCATTCAAAGTTTTTTTTTTGTGAAATAGTTGATAATGTCATATTTGTACCTCTTGTAACATTATTACTATATCTAATCAATCGAGACCAAGTTTAGGATCCTACTACAATCACCATTGCTAACCATCATATGAAAAAGTAGGAAAATCTATAAATAAATTTTATTGGAAATCAATATAACACGTTTGCAGAGAAAGTAAATAATTACATTAAACATATTAGTTGCACATATCTCAATATTGATCATAACTAGAAATGAAATATTGAAACCTATGTTAACAAATTACAAAAGTGCACGGTTTTATTTATTTAGATATTGATAGAACAACATATATGAAAGACAACGTTATTACACAAATTTACAACTGCATTTACCAGCCCTCCATTGCCTCCATTTATCAAGAAAATAAATATGAATAAACCTACACATACCATGACAGTACTAATTCTAGTACTTCATTTCTCATTACTGATGATCAATGACACCAGTCGAATCCCACGAATTTGTTGAAGTCGAGTTCACATCTAACGAGTTAGACCACCAAGTCATCATGTCCTTGGCACCATCCATGTCCTTGCAAAAGTCAAACTCGTTCGCCTGTGCCTGATCTATCGACATAGAATTTGCTCCTTTGTTGCTCAAGAACTCGTCGATTTCAGCTTGAAATGCCAAATATTGTTGGAATTCCATGCTTTGCTGCTTTATACCGTCTGATTCTAGTACTTGTGTCGATGACCCGAGGTTGACTCCATTGATGGAATGGTCTATTTGATTGACCAACATATTATTAGGTAGTGAATATACTTGGTGTAGGTGGTTATTGGTTTGAGGAGAATCAGGAAAAACATGTTGCATCATTAGGGGATTTGATGATTGGTTTAAAATTTGTAGACTTTGCATCATCTTTTCTTGAATTGGGTTCAACTTGCAAGGCCACATGGACATATTAGGGTTTTCTAGGCTTTGGAGTTGCATGTGAAGTTGTAGCCTTTCAATGGCAGAATTACTTAGGGTTTCCATACCATTCCTATTTTCTTGACCCTGGGTCGAGTCACTACTAACCCTACTACCAAGAGACTGCTTACGCCTTCCGAGCAATTTCTTCTTCAACCTTGTGTTCCAGTAATTTTTTATATCATTATCAGTCCTTCCTGGCAGTTGGGCAGCAATTATAGACCACCTATTTGATTATGCAAGTGGTTTAGAGACAATAAAAGTTCATATAGGTCCATGGGCTACACGTAAATCAATGAAAATTTTAAGCATGTTATCATATAAGTTATATTCTTTGAACAAAACATGCATAGACAAGTGCAAAGGACAAGCAAACATAAGGTGTTACTCATGAAAGTTTATTACCTACTACCAATACTAATATAGAGGCTGCAAATGATGTTGTCTTCTTCTTCAGAGAATCCTCCATGCTTGATGTTAGGTCTTAGGTAATTCAACCACCTGAGTCTGCAACTCTTTCCGCACCTCTTTATGCCTGATCATACAGTCCAGATCGAATCATTAAGTTAGACTTTAACTCTAAAAAGAGTGTTATGATCAAAAGAATGACAAATTTGCATACCGATCTTCTGTGGAAGCGCGATCCAGTTACCACCAGTACCATATTTTTCAATATAATCTTTGAGTTTAGCATCTTCTTCAGGTGACCATGGTCCTTTCTTCACATTTGCTTTGTCACAACAAGGTGCTCTTCCCATCTTTGATTGATTTTTTTGCCTTGGTTTGAAAGTCTTCTATCTCTCTTTTGAGTATGTGGTTTCTTTGTGGAAAAATATTTCAACGAAGACCCAAGATTTATAGTGGGTATAAAGATTAGGGTTGGTTGAGTTGTTAAAGAAAAGATATCCATACACTAATTCTAGGGTTTCGTTGACTTTTTGAGAACATGGTGCATAGTATAGGTAGCTTAATTAATTATATGTGAATTCTTAATTTATTTTTGTGTTTTCAACTCTTTACAACACTCAGTGTTATTGAAGAGACATATAATTGGTGAAAAACGTAATATCGAAGCATGGTAACGAAGACAGGGCGTTAAGCTAAGAAAGATGAAATATGAGTAACATTCAATACATATTTTCTTAATACAAATGAAATAAAAAAAAAAGAAAAAGAACACTTAAAAGAAAATAGATAATGAAAAAATAATAAGCGTAAGATAATTTTGATGACTTGTACAACTTTACATTAATAACTTGTATATTATCATACACAACTCCATTTAAAATGAATCTTACATTGAAACATGGATAAAATAAAGAATGTCGCAAATGTATACTTCAAATTTTATGTAAAATCGTATTTGAAAGTTATATACGAAGCCAAAAACATGAAAAGGTTATGAGTAAGACACTTATTATACATTATCGGGTTTTGTTTCCACAACTGATCTCTTATGTGTTTAATTAGACGAAATCTTAGTACATATTTGACTAATATTTAGACCGTTTTATAACATATGTTAAGCCTGATAATTAAACATCAAAAAATTAAAGCAAACATCATAGCAGCAACGTAATAAACTACATTGGCTATACATTTCAATAATAGAACTAACTAAAAATAAATAATTAATAAACGCGAATTTCAAAATCAAGGAATTAAAGAAATAATAAAAATGCAACAAGACAAACAACTATACAAATATCTCTTTGGTGTCTGTAAGTATTAATATTTTAAAGCAGACTTTAAAGAATTAATGTTATTTTAATGTTTAAAGGTAATTGTGCAAGTAAAATCAAGAAAGAAACCTCCATACTCTTTGTTTGTCGTCAACCTCTCGTGTATCGTTCAATTATTATCTACGGTTGTATTTGTGACAAAATCATAAAAACTATTGTACTTAAAGTTTGGTTGATTTCGAATATAAATAAAAGCATTAAAAAATTTTATAAAAAAATTGTTTTAATTAATAATCCTAAAATGACTATTTGATTGCAAAAAATATCCAACTCATATAACTATAAATTTATTGGTTATTTTAGTATAAATGAATTAACTTATTGAAAAAAGTATAGTATAATATAAATCAAATATGTTAGCTGAGTAAGGATTGCACACTTGTTTGTAATGAGTATAATTTTTAATATTCAGAAATCTTATCTATAATCTATATTATCTAATAAAAAAAAATTATTTTGCCATTTTTCCTTCTCTTCATCCACTTTTTTGCGACTTGTCATTTTTGTAGGCATCCATACATTAAATTTTCCTTTAAAAAGGTATTATAGTAATTTAAATAATCATATAAATTTATCTCTGTTACTAAAAATAAATTTTATTAATTGCTATAGTT
Organism: Flaveria sonorensis; assembly: GCA_025506505.1. Classification (NCBI taxonomy): domain Eukaryota; kingdom Viridiplantae; phylum Streptophyta; class Magnoliopsida; order Asterales; family Asteraceae; genus Flaveria; species Flaveria sonorensis. Next base: position 60,192,506 of record CM046433.1, on the reverse strand, counting down.
TGGTTTTCAATTGACAAGATATCGATAACTAGAATGGCTGAGTCCGGTCTTTATTACATCGAAATGTGAAAAAGAAACATGTCCATACATGATTCCCACAAAAGTCTATCAAACATTTCATCTGTTTATTAGCATCTATTTAATTTATTGTTTGTTGTCGTTAAGTATATTATACATGTCATTTGAAAAGAATTAAACTTTCGGTTATATTTCCGTTTAATTTAGGGTCATATATAGTAAAAGTTTTGGTTACTACCACCATGCCACGTTACCTATGATTTTTACAAAAAACACATGCACGTTTACATATTTGCAATTGTTTCCTTTTACTGCATTAAATTAGGGCTATGTTTTACATGTCTCCATCCATGACTTCCTTATCATTAGCAAGTAGTTTTAGTCTTGCATATTCAATTCCGTGTATGTAATATAGGGAATAGATGAGAAAATGTTGCAAAAACATAGTCTTTTTTCTTTTTTTGTTTCATTGGAGTCTAGCCCGTTAAAAAAGTATTATTGAGAGATTGATCATCTCTAATCGGTCTCTAGCAGTAGCGCATTTATACATAATAATACCAAAATGTAGGACAACTTATACATAATAATAAATTCCGCTCATTTGAATTTTATCAAAACGTTAGAGCATCTAGTTTCAATGATTTGTTAGCGTGAATGTGGCCCTCTCAAAAAAATTAAGTGAACTTGTTATATTCATTTGTTACTTTATTCTTACACTTTCAGTTGGTCTTGTTATTATTACTATTGCCTAGGCTTGGTAGACTATCAAGATTGGATACTAAACAAACAAATTCTTCAATAAATGATTTGTGGTTTGTCACCCTTCAATCTCTCTCCAGTGATTCACTATATACCGATTGTGAGATACTGGCGCGTCGTTTACTTAGAACGACACAACCGTACTTCCAATTTAGTATCTATATTTCAACTATATATTAAGATCCTTTAACAAATATATATACATGACCGATGACTCGTAAGTAAGACTTTCCAATAATTACATATTTTTGATCCTTAATTTTTATTCAAACTTAATTAAGTCAATAATTATTACAACGTTAACAATACTATAGATGTTCCTTGATCATATCCCCACGTCTAGGCAACACACAAATTTTCAAGTATTTTGGAAATGAAATGCAATACACAATTACATATCCGTGGATGTATTACTCGGTTCCATAAAAGTTATTGCACTTTCTGTCTTCAAAAAGTTTTTTTTTAAGAATTAAAGAATGAGTATAGCGTTTATACATAAGTTAATGATATTCATCGAGATACACTGAATTTAATATAACTTGTTAATATGTTGTATGTTGGAATATAAGCAAAATTAAAGAACTACTTAGCTGTCCACTAAAAGCGGAAAAAGCAAAAGCTTGAAGATTAATCTATTTAAATCGAAAGCATTGCAAACATCTTGTGCTTGGCTGCTCCCTCTTTTAAAATTATTCTTTGTTAATATTCAAAGTCCAGGTCCTAAAACAATATTTTAATTAATGTATAAACATATAAATAAACCCTATTTACATTTAATAAATAGATAAAAGAAAACCCTGCAAAATGGCAGAACTAAGTGCTGCAGATCGATGATTAAAAAACAGTTTTAATACCAGCTTAATTTTGGTTTGTCACTTTCATCAATCTTTGCGAACTAATATCGGTATTGCAAATTATGAATAGGTTTTCGGCTTGATCATTTAAAAACGGCAAATGACATTAACATATAATGAGTTTTATTTTCTATTATTGAATTGTATTTTAAAAATCATAAACTTTTTGATAAGGTACGGGGTACCCAATGTTTGATTTTATCTCCTAGTGGAGGATCCGTAAAGTGGCAGGATCGTTTGGAGATCTGATATACGCTCGTTCGTTACCTTACACTTTTGTGCAAGAAATTGTTTCACATGGTTAGAACTTATGACCTTAAAATCATACAACAACAACCTCACTGGTTACTTTCAAGGCTTTTTCATAAGATATGAATGTACATTTTAGCAAGCAACTATTTTTTGAGATAGGTGGTTGATGTGTTGCTAAACACATAAGTTTTTATGGTTAAAAAGGTTCACATTAAAAAAGTTTTGATTAATTTCATGTGAATTAAATTGGTTTTGCTATTTACACGTTTTTGCATCATTAAATATAGGAAGTGATGCTAGAAAGACAAGCTCTGATGAAGGGACCAGAGATATGAACAACCGAGCTGAAACGACATAGAGAATTATGAAGTTTTGAGATTAAAAACCATGCGCCCTGCATCGGCAATTGGATACGGGTCGTATCAATATATGCGCAGCTTATGTCAACCCTACTAACACATTAATTATTATACCGCCATTGATTGATGCGCTCTGCATCACCACTTGGATGCGGGGCGTATCGGCCGCGTTCGACAAAATATCTAATTTGCAGTATTGTAGAACTTTTCTGAGATTCTGATGGGAATTTATGAGATGGAGATTTATTGGAGCGGCTAAGGATGAATTTTGAAGCCTTGGAATAGCATTAGGAGCATTAGGTTGAAGGTTTCAAAGGGCTTTCGGCTTGTTAATCTTTCAGTTAATGCCTTTTATTTGTTTCTTTTTGTTTTCAGAACTTGTTTCCATCATGATGATCTTTGTTTCCGGATCATATGTGTTTATGATGATAATGAATAGCTAGATCTTTATACAGCCTAGACTTGTGACGATTGTTGGTTGATTTTGTATGTTTTTGGGTATTGGTGATTTTGATTGGATAGTATTCACGTTATAAGCTTGTTATTACTAATTTTGATGTTAAATAGTTTATGTGTTTTAGGATGATTATGTGTATCATGTTTCTCGTATGCTTTGGCCGATTAGTTTTGTGCTATTCGGATATAGTATACGTTTTTTATACTACTTGTGTTCTGATTAAGGATGGTTGATTCTAAACGTATATCACCAAAGAAATGGGTACCATAATTATTTTAAAACTGAAGCTTGAATAACTCTAAGACAGAGAGATGAAGGATTACTAATTAATCTTGATTATTAGGTTTTAGTCTTTAAGTGCATGATAGTAAATTAACCCTATTAATCTGTTAATTATGTTAATTTAGTCATTATTTTGTAATTCTAAGTTGTTCCTTGCATTCCCTTAACACTCTCAAATGCGTTGTAAATTGTTAGTTCAAGAGATAATCAATTCTTAGAAAACGTGAGTATTTTAATTAGGTTTATGAGACCTAGAGGAGAACTAATCTATATCCCAGTGAGTTTCACACATTTAGTTAAGACTTATTTGGTGTTTTTAGTGAGACCGATAGGAGATCTAGCATATTTTATATTTTCTTAAGTTGAAGTATTTTTAGATCCGGTCACCAATCAGATAATCATAACCCGCGAGCATTAGAATCACCAATATGATTCCTTGTCAAGATAGTTGCTTTTCCAATTCTTGAAATTTGCTTTAAGCTGTTTCGCGTAAGTATTCATCATACTTAAAAGTTGTGTTTAAGTCATTATTAGTTTCGATATCCAGACTAATGAAGTTATACTAAACATGACTGGTACACTTATCTATGAAGTTTAGTTAGTGGTTCCATTTTAAAAAGTTGAATTTATGAAATAATTTTCATAATTAATTATACACTATTTTCATGGATCAGTGGTTTAGGTGGCAGACATGGTTTCAAGATTATGTTTTAAACACGCTTTGTTTCCGCTGATGCTCTACCTCGATGAGCGGATATTATGTGGGTAGAGTGAAATCTGCTAGTTGAACGTTCTTGAGATGTTGATAAAAGGTAAACGACTAAAGATGGGTAAATAAAAGTGTGAATTTATTACATTTGAAGTTTTCGCAAAAGAAACTAAAGAGGGAAAGTTGTTCTTAGAGAGAAAATTTGGAGGAAAAAGGATTGAAATTATAAATTTCCTATATTTTTCCTTTGATCCAAGCTAGATCAAAGATCATGTTGCTATTAATGATGCAATTAGATGAATAAAATCGACAACTTTACATGTGCATGCGTATAGATCTAGATATATTTCTTCTTAGTTCTAGAGTTTGTTCAAAGGCTTCAAATATGATTCCTAGATTCTAGATTTTATGCTTTTACTCTACCTTTGGGGCTGATATGCATACTTTTTATCAAAAATAAGATACCATACGTAAAGGTAATATTTTTATGTTTATATACGTCTTTGTATCTTTAAAATAAAAATATAAGCCTGACATGGTTAGTAGTAAAACCTAGATAAACAAGGCTAGATCTATTGCTAGACACTTTATTTGGTTGTAAATTATCACACCCTCAAAATTCACGTGCGAGGTTTTACTGCGAGGCGTGTGAACAAACCAGGATCTCAGTCATTAGTTACTCAAAACGACTCCATATGAAACATTCAAGCAAAATCAGAGTTTAAAACTTTAAAACAGTGCGGAAGCGTTCGCAAACACGCGCCAACCGTTGTTCAAAACAAAATACACAATAATTTCAATAGCAAAACCAACAAATGTTCCCAACAATGCTGACCCACAAATGCTGACCCGTGAGTGCTCCTAGGCTTTTCATTAACCACGACCTGAGAATAGCATACTAAAAGAGTCAACACAATGGTTGGTGAGTTCAAGAGTTTGAGTAAAACATAACAGTAACAGTTATAAAACATAAGAGTGCATTGAATTAGATAGCTAGTCTAAATTCACAAGTAATAATCGTAGTGATTTCACGATCGAAGCTGACAGTGTTTCATTTGATTGCCTTCCGTCACGACTTACTAGGTCGTGACACCATGTGTTAGGACAATATTGCACCTGTTTGACCTCGAGTCGCACAGGTGGGGCTTGTCAAACCCAGTAGTACTACCCAAGATTTCCCGCTAGTTCCAATATTAACGATCCAAAAGTGTGAGGACTTTCATAGTATATCACACTACATCACACTATACACAACTTATAATCAATAAAGCGTTTCAGAACGAGTATGCTATCTCACCCAAAAAAGAGTGTAAATTAAGTGGGACATGAACTCACCTGGTGTGCACACGAATGATATTAAGGCTAACTTGAGAGAGAGAGGAAAGACAACCTTCAGAGGTTACCTAGAACACGCAAGTGCATAAGCACGTGTACACAAAATCATCAACAACTATAAGTGCTCAATAAACACATTGACCAAAAGTTTTGGAAAACAAGACCTAATTGACCTAGTTGACCCGTTTGACCCATTGGTGACATATTAAATTAAGTCCTTGTTTGATCAAATATAACAACTAATAATTAAACATGCTGATCCAGAATACTATATAAGTTGTTCACGTATGTCACTTCGTTAACCACTTGTTCTACCAAGATCATCATACAACTTAGATTATCATACAACTCATGCGAATCTCAAGTAGTCAACATGCTCAACACAAATATAATTACATCACAACTAGTACATCATACATAAAGTCTAATCATGCCCAGCATGCCATGCGAGCCACTCACGACTTCACACCCTAAACCCTGCCAATCCTACTAAGTAGGGGCCTCAGATCCGCATGCGTGTATGACGATCATCATCATGTATAATCCATAAAAGTCCAAATTTTCCTATTGACCAATCAAGTATTCATACAACCCAATTAACACATTCCAACATTCATAATTATCATAATTCCAACATTCATACAACATCATTAGCATCATAACATCATCAATTCATCATCAAATCATCAAGTTCATGCAATAAAGTTACTATTATTAGTAAGGTATGAACTACGCATCAAAACCATGAATTTCTCATATAATCCACGTAAACTAACATCAATACAACCTAACTAACATCATACAATCATCAAACATCACAAAATTCGACAACTAGCACCCATTCGAACTAGGGTTTCGGCCAACACCCAAAAACTATGAAAAACCATAAAAATCTAACCTTTAATCGCGTAGTGGCTAAGAATTGATGTTGTTAACATGTTGTAATCCTTGGAACTAACCAAAATCGATGATCAATTGCTTGTTCTTGGTTCAAATTCACAAAGTGTGTGTGTATGGATGAAGATCGCGGCCGAAGGTGGGGAGGGGGCTAGGGTTGGAGTTTTTGATCACTTAACTTAATTAAAATTTACCTTTTAAACCCCTTTTAATTACCTTTTGTAAAAACTAATCTTTTAACCCTTTGTTAAAGGTTTAAACTACAAAATACAAATATTATAACTAACAATAATGATCATGCATAATTTTCACTAGCCACAAGATACACAAAATAAATATAGCACGTTGGCACGTTACAAGATAAAATTCACAAATAATATCTAAAATTCATAAATCGCGTAACCACAAACTAACAACCAACATTATTAGTTAAATTATTATCTGTTTATCATTGTTTATTATTATTAAGTCACCAACGTTCAACGACAACTAGTGTGTGCTCACGACACGTGTATGCAAGACCTAACGGAACTAACAGAGTTTGGTAACGGAAAATTACCGGATGTCACATTATCCCCATGTTGAAAGAATTTTCGTCCCGAAAATTGCGTTACATAATATGTTCCATCCATCACTGGTCTACTGCATTGGCATAAAGTAATCGAGTGAGTTTTGGGTGAGTTGTCACATCATCCCCATGTTGAAAGAAATTTCGTCCCGAAATTTAATCAATACCTTCACCGGCTGTCGTCGTTGTTTCGAACAAATGAGGATACTTGAGCTTCATCTGGTCCTCACGTTCCCACGTGAAGTCTGGTCCACGTCTCGAGTTCCAACGAACTTTGACTATGGGTATCTTGCTTTGCTTAAGGGTCTTTACCTCACGATCCATCACCTCGACTGGTTCTTCAATGAAGCGTAATTGCTCATTTACTTGCACTTCCTCATGAGGTACTACCATCGTCTCGTCCGATAAATACTTTTTCAAATTTGAGACATGTAGGTCTAATCGATATGCCATTGGACCTATTCTTTCTAAAAACTCAAATGGTCCAACGTATCTTGGATTAAGCTTGCCTCTTCTGCCGAATCGAATCACACCTTTCCACGATGAGACTTTCAGTAAAACTTTGGCACCGACCTGAAACTCCAAAGGTTTCCGTCGCTTGTCTGCATAGCTCTTTTGTCAGTCTCGTGCTACAGCCATACGGTTCCTTATTTGTACCATCTTCTCTGTGGTTTCGTGCACTAACTCGGGACCGGTTAGCTGACTATCAGCAATTTCCGCCCAGCAAACTGGTGATCTACATTTTCGTCCATACAAGGCTTCAAAAGGTGCTGCCTTTATGCTGGTGTGATAACTATTGTTGTAAGAAAATTCCACCAATGGTAGGTGAACTTCCCAGTTATTCCCGAAGTCAATCATACAATCACGTAGCATGTCCTCCAATGTCTGTATAGTACGCTCACTTTGACCATCAGTTTGTGGATGATAAGCAGTACTCATGTCTAATCGCGTACCCAAAGATTTCTGTAATGACTGCCAGAAGTACGATGTAAAATGAGCATCGCGGTAAGAAATAATTGAGACTGGTACACCATGTCTTGAAACTACTTCCTTCAGATAGAGTCAGGTTAAGTTGTCCAGTTTGTCTGTTTCCTTTATCTCCAAGAAATGAGCGAACTTCGTTAATCAATCTACGATAACCCATATCGTGTCACAACAGTAGGAGTCTGGGGTAGTTTGGTAATGAAATCCATTAAAATCTGTTCCCACTTCCATATAGGAATCTCAGGTTGTTGTAATAGCCCAGATGGTTTTTGATATTCCACTTTTACTTTCGAGCAGGTCAAGCACTTGCCGACATACGTAGCTACATCTGCTTTCATATTAGGCCACCAATAGTGCGCCTACAGGTCATGATACATTTTGTCTGAACCAGGATGTATAGAGTACTTAGACTTGTGAGCCTCACTCATAACTAAGTCCCTTAGGTTTCCATACAAAGGTACCCAAAGTCTTTTCATGAAATAACGAATTCCATCCGCTTTCACTTCAAACTGTTTGTCCATTCCCGTAAAGACTCAGACCCAATGTTTTCCATTTTCAAGGCTTCTGTCTGAGCTTCTCGTATTTGTTCAGGAAAGTGAGTGCTAATCGTAAGCTGCAAAGCTCGTACTCGTCGAGGCTTAGCAGTCTCCTTTCTACTCAACGCGTCAGCGATTACATTAGCCTTTCCCAAATGATATTTGATAGCACAATCATTGTCGTTCAATAATTCTACCCAGCCTCTTTGCCTCATATTCAATTCCTTCTGCTCAAAGATGTGCTGAAGACTCTTGTGATCGGTGTAAATAGTGCACTTGGTACCGTACAAGTAATGTCTCCAGATCTTTAAGGCAAAAACTACCGCACCCAGTTCCAAGTCATGGGTGGTATAGTTCTTCTCATGTACATTTAGTTGTCTTGAGGCGTAAGCTATCACTTTATCTCGCTGCATCAAGACACAACCAAGTCATTGAATAGAAGCATCACAATAGACTACGAAGTCATCACTTCCCTCCGGTAACGCCAATATTGGTGCGTTACATAGTTTCTGTTTCAGTAATTGGAAAGCAGATTCCTGACTCTCACCCTATTTGTAAGTTGTTCTCTTGTGAGTCAAGGCTGTGAGAGGTTGAGCGATCTTAGAAAATCCTTCAATGAATCGCCGATAGTATCCTGCCAGCCCAAGAAACTGTCGTATCTTGCTTGGTGTTTTGGGTACCGTCCAATTATTTATTGCTTCAATCTATGCAGGATCGACATGTATTCCTTTCTCATTAACAATATGACCCAAGAATTGCATTTCACATATCCAGAAATCCAATTAGAAAACTTGGCGTACAGTTGTTCCTTTCTAAGTAATTCCAAGATTAAACGTAAGTGCTCCTCATGTTCTCCCTCAGTCCTTGAGTAGATCAATATGTCATCAATAAACACAATAACAAACTGATCGAGATAGGGTTTGCACACATGGTTCATGAGGTCCATGAATACGGCTGGTGAATTCGTCAACCCGAATGGCATGACCAAGAACTCGTAATGACCGTAACGTGTACGGAAAGCGGCCTTCGAGATGTCTTCCTCTCGAACTCTCAGTTGATGGTACCTCAAGTCTATCTTAGAATAATAGCAAGTCTATCTTAGAATAAAGCTTGATCCTTGAAGTTGATCGAACAAATAACGAGGTACGAGGGGTATCTATTCTTGATCGTAACCTTGTTCATTTCTCTATAGTCGATGCACTTTTGAAATGTACGATCCTTTTTCTTGACAAACAGAACTGGTGCTCCCCAAGGTGACGAGCTTGATCGGATAAACCCTTTATCCAACAACTCTTGTAATTGAGCAGATAATTCTTGTAGTTCGTTCGAAGCTAACCGGTAAGGTGCTCTCGCAATCGGAGCGGCTCCTGGAGTCAAATCAATCTAGAATTCAACTTGTTGATGAGGTGGTAATCCAGGCAGAACCTCTCGAAACACCTCAGGAAAGTCATGAACGATAGGGATATCCTCTATCCTCTTTTCTTTGGCTTTTTTATCAGTAACGAGGGCTAATATGGCTAAGCGACCTTTCAGCAACAACTTCTGTGCTTTCATGAATGAGATGATGCCCATCACTACACCACTTCTATCGCCTCTGACCTTAAGAATTTCTTCACTAATAGGGATTCGTATGATCTTCTCGTGACATATGACTTCCGCCTGCTTGTCGGAAAGCCAATCCATGCCTACTACTACATCAAAACTCCCTAGTGTAACAGGCATGAGATCTATGTCAAAGGTATGACCAGCAAGTTTTATCTTGCAATCTCTAAGGATATGCGTTATGTGAATCTGCTTACCATCAGCTAACTCTATGGTGTAGTTAGATTCTAATGCTGAGGGCATATCACTTAAAAGGCTACTAAACTTAGTGGAGATGAAACTTCTATCGGCTCCCGTGTCAAATAATATAGTAGCAAAACGACCGTTAATAGAAAATTTACCAGTAACAGTAGTAGGTTCGTTTAGAGCCTCACCTGAACCGATAACAAAGGCTCTCCCTTTTGTTCTACTGTTGTTACCACCGTTGTTGTTGCCATTGCCACTGTTGCTGTTGTTGTTGTTGTTGTTGTTGATCCCACTGTTGTTTGCACCATTCCCCGTTCTTCCTTAACTGAGGACAGTTTCTCCTGTAATGGCCCTCTTTCCCACATTCAAAGCAGCCTTTGGGTGTTTCTTGGGATTGTTGTGCCTTTTTCATCAGCTCGCCACGGCAGTCTTTTGCTGCATGTCAAATATTTCCACAGCGCTGCCATTTGAAGTTATCACATCTGCCCACATGATAATAGTTACACCGGTTGCACTTTGGGTGTCTCCCTCTGTATCCGCTTGGCCCTTGGTTTGAGGGAGTCATCTGGTTGAAGCTTCTGTTGTTGTCGAACCTCCTCTGTTGCTGATGATGCTGTTGCTACTGAGGATGACTGTTTGATGGCGATCCCTTGTTGCCTGAGCCGTCCCACTTGCGTTTATTGTCGAGCACGCCTGCCACAGTGCCCCACTTGGGTAGTTTGCCTTGCTCTACCACTTGACCAGTAAGTTTGTGGGCTAGTCGGATCACCTGTTGAATAGTAGGGAGGTTTGCAGCAGTCACCATGCTCTGTATCTCTGGAACCAAGCCGCGTAGATAAAGCTCAATCCGCTTAACTTGCGTGTCGATCATACCTGGGCAAAGCGTTGCCAACTCGTGAGACCTTGTAGTGTAGGCCTCAATCTCTTATCCTTCCATATTGAGCTGCCAAAATTCGGCTTCCAGCTTTTGAACTTCACTACGAGGGCAATATTCCTCCATCACATTTCCTTGAATTCATCCCATGGTAAAGCATTGGCGATTGCCTGACTAAGCGTTTGTACTTAGGCATTCCACCCGTGGCATACTTTACTTGATCCACCGCTGGACAGTTTCATTTGGAGAAGACTGACTCGGTCTTCTCAAACCAACATACGAGCCCTACAGCTCCCTCAGCTCCACTATACGTGTGGGGCTTACAATCCATGAATGTTGTATATATGCACGCTGGCGGTCCTGTATTCAACGTTTTGGATTATTTAGTCCAATCAAATGGGTTAACCATCTAGTAGAAAAATTTATGCAGTTGATGACCAAGGTCATCATTTACCTCCAAATTGGGCAGCTTGTGCACCACCCGCTGCTTGCACATGCTGATTTATCAGGGCAGCTAATTCAGCAGGGGTCATGTTTATTGCACCGGTACCATGACCACATGTACCACGTCCACGACCACGTCCATGTTCTCTAACTCTTGCATCCATATTTCACTTTACATTCACAAATACAATAATGAGTAACATCTAACACATTAATCTCATTGAAGTACAGTAAATAATAAAAAATATTGAATTTGCCACAACCATAACATTATAACAAAAATAATAACCAAAGATAAATAAATTGTAAATGGTTCACAAAATATTCCATCAATATCAAAATTTTAGTTTTTCAGTTGGGTGAGAAACAACCCTTCCCGCATAGGTTTCAAAGGAAAAGAAACACCATATAGTCCAGGTCATAAGAAAGTGGAATCAATCTAACACGTCTGATCCATCGCTGTCCTCTTCTATTTCCTCTGGATCTTCTTCCTCAGGCACTTCTTCAGGATCCTCTTCTGGGTCTTCTTCCTCAGGGTCTGCCACAGGTGCAGGGGCTTCAGCAATCTGAAATGCTACTAGCTGTGGCTCAAGGTAAGCAAATCTATCATCTACCACTATGTTCTGATGATCCTGCACGTTTATGCGCTCGGTAGGCATTAGCACATTGCCCGCCAGAGTATGATGCCCACTAATGGCCATCGATAGTTGCTCCAGGAATGTCTCTACCTGTAACCGTAACTATCGCATCTCGTATCGTAGAGCGGAGTTCTCATTAGTGAGTCCTCTAATACGCTACCGCTCGGTGTCTAGTGTAGCCACCAATGCTGCAAACGCCTGCTCGTGTGGGATGTCCAAGGTAGGAAGTGTGTGTGCTGGAGAAGTTGTCGATGATCTAGTCCTGGGTCGAGTAGGAGCTACAGCTGGTACACGCTCCCTGTAAACCATGCGGTGTATATAGGTAGGATAGAAGTTCCAGTTCCGCGGAGGATCGCGCTCGGGTAATGCGAATGGCTGATCCTAATCCATCTCTTTAGAGGGGTAAGGATGTTGAGGCCAGTCTGATCCCCTATCAGGTACAGGAGAAGGAGGAGGTGACTAAGACCGTGCAGGTCTCATGCCTAAATCCCTGGATGACGATGCCATGCTGCGAAGTACGTGATGCGTATGCCAATGAGTATACAGTAAGGAAATAAGTGACGAGTAACTAACAAACTATGTGGTTATAGTCTAGAGTGTATGCAACCTAGTTCCTTATAACCAATGGCTCTGATACCAATCTATCATACCCTCAATATCCACGTGCGGGGTTTTACCGTGAGGCGTGTGAACAAACCAGGATCTCAGTCATTAGTTACTCAGAACGACTCCATATGAAACATTCAAGCAAAATCAAAGTTTAAAACTTTAAAACAGTGCGGAAGCGATCACAAACACGCGCCAACTGTTGTTCCAAACAAAATACACAATAATTCCAATAGGAAAACCAACAAATGTTCCCAACAATGCTGACCCACAAATGCTGACCCGTGAGTGCTCCAAGGCTTTTCATTAACTAGGACATGAGAATAGCATACTAAAAGAATCAACATAATGGTTGGTGAGTTCAAGAGTTTGCATAAAACATAACGGTAACAGTTATAAAACATAAGAGTGCATTGAATTAGATAGCTAGTCTAAATTCACAAGTAATAATCGTAGTGATTTCACGATCGAAGCTGATAGCATTTCGTTTGATTGCCTCCCGTCACGACTTACTAGGTCGTGACACCATGTGTTAGGACAATATTGTACCCGTTTGACCTCGAGTTGCACAGGTGGGGCTTGTCAAACCCAGTAGTACTACCCAAGATGTTGGTCCTTCTGATCGATATAATAGTGCACTTGATTAATAAATACAAACAAATCCCACTAATAACACAAATATCAATGATATTTGTGTACAAAATAGATCAAACACTATGAAATAAGGATGAACAAGATTAACACCTCAAGAACATTCAATAAAACCCTTGTTTGATCTATATTGATTTGCATAAGATATTGTTTACATAGAAACCCTCAAATCTAGCTCCTCATTCAATCAATGGCTCATTCAAGCTCCCCAAACCTAATTGTCACTAATCTATATATAGTGATAATATTCACTAATGACATATTAAGCCCCTAGACTTAGACAATTAGAGAAATTACATATAAAACATAAAAATGACTTAAACATAAATAAATATATTTTGTTGACACAAAATATATTTATTAACAATAAACTCCTAGTCATTTATCTTCAAAATCTTGTCTCGGTTCTTCATCTCGAACGTGTCTGTTTGCCTTTTCCGATGACTTTGACAGTGACGTTGACCTTTGTTGACTTTGACTGTGTTGATAATATAGACTATCCTTATCAGACCCAACAATACTCCCCCTTAGTCTATCATTATCAACGTCTTGTATCGAGATCAGCACCGATAAGTCAACCATATAATGATCTTCAATCTTCTCCTAGATTGATGATCTGGTATTGAAGATTTTTCATCTTTCAGTCTCCCCCTTTGTGTATGCTCCCCCCTCTTCGTGTGCATTCTTTGTAAATGATCAGGAACAAATTTTCCAACTCTCTATCTTGAGTGCTTCAGAAGATGTAGGAGGAGGAATCCTAGCTCGGTATCTTTTGCAAATTTGAGGAACAGATTCTCTGGTCGGGTACTTTGCTCAGCTGATGATCGGCCATCATTTGAAGCAAAAATTTGTAACACAATCACAACCATAATCTCGCAACTTCCTGTCAGATCATTTCACTTAACAAATAAACCCGTGTTTATCTGCGTGTGCAATTTCCCGTGAAATGCATATGAAAAAAATAACATTTTAATAGCATAATGTGGAAGACTTGAAATAATTTGAAATGAAAAAACCCCCTTTATATATATATATATATATATATATATATATATATATATATTTAATCACCTTACACCAAGAACTAATTCGATCATGAGATCATATCCTCAAGATATACTTAAGCACAAGGATGTATTTAAACATCGACAAGTTAGTGAGATCACACTGAAGCAGAGTCTGATCACGATCTTAAAATTTTGATACCCAAAAACAGTTCAAGAATGATTGTTGGTATATTTGTCCAATTTAAACCCATGCCTTATTCTTTTCAACGAGTGACCTGCAACTGATTTTATCATGTTTTAGGTTCGATTAGAGAAGCTTAGGTAACTTGGTTCCCACATACATCAGGCAAAGAATTTACCCCGTCATCAGGGCTTATGGAGTAATATGATTAACTCTGCTTGATTTTCTTTTGAGGTTCAACAATGATCATAGTTTAAGAATCACTGTGCTTTTATTTGGGGAACAGATGATGAGAGCTCCAGGTCTATACTTATATACAACAGAGGAGATGATCATCTGAGCGTGCTGATGAGAGCTTCAGGTCTACACTCACGTATAACAGAGAAGATCATCACTCCAGGTCAATGCTTTCGTATAGCAGAGGAGATAAGAACGAAAAGGATTCTGAAAAGCTTACAAGAAGCGTTAATTCAGAAACAGGGATGAAGGAATTTAGGAATAGAAGGGATCAAGGCAGAAGTCAGATACTCTCAACCCATTTTTGATGAGACTTGTAACTTTATACAGGCCGAGATGTCATGGAAATGATCCTTATCACCGAGTTCTAAAGCTTTAGTTAGGCTACTGAATCACTGTTTACTTTGTATTCAGAGCCTACCAAGCATTTCATATAATCAACTGTCTTTTTTGGATTTTAGAATTTTAAGTGCTACAGACATCTACATCAGTTACTATCACTTCTCACAAAGTACAAGTCATGCAAATAAGCATACCAAGAAGACATACTATCATTTCTCAGTCATCCCAAATCAAGTTCCCGTGAAATCTTTATACTCCCCCAAAATTTCTTTTTAACAGCCATGAAACAGATTTTTTTTAAGTATATAATAAATGGAAATGAAAATAGAATTTTACTAAAGAAAGTCTTCCAAATTATACTAGCAAAAATATGAGAAATCAAGTACCAAGAAAAATACAGTGATTGTGAATGGTAGATAAGAATCCAAAATATGGATGAGATACCATAACCATAACCTGTTTGTTCCACTTCAAATTTAACTGAGGAACATTCTCTGTTGGTAAAACGGATTACTAACAGTCTTCCTAAACTGTTCCTGCACTCATTAACAGATTAGTTAGAGAGAGGGACCCAGGTTATCATGGTCCTGGGAGTTCCTTTTTCATCAGTGTATGTAACCTGTTTAAGCACACACTCTTTTGAAAAATCATTTATTTCTTTATCCTTTTCATTTTGTTTTACTTTCCAAATTTATTTCTGTTCAATTACTTTTGATTTGAAAGAATTGAATTTGGAAATCATTTTCTTTTTAAGACCCGAAGGAAGAGATTTTAATTTTGAAACATTGGTGTTTTTCATCTTTGAATCATGTGAAACCGGCTTCACATGAGAAGGTTTGGATAGATTGCTCTTTATCCAACCATTCAAAGATATGTGCTTTTTACCTTTTGAACACGAGAAGCAACCTGTGTTATCTTTACCTCTTGAAGCTTGCTTTGAACCTGAGGGCACTTCTTTAGCACATAACCTTCTTTTCCACATCTAAAGCAAGCCTTGAAAGGCTTTTGGTTCTTTGTAGTCTCGTGGAGAATAGGAGAGGGTGGAGCCTTCTTTGAGGTTGTTGCAGCTTGTTGACAGCCTTGAAGCTTCTTCTTTTAGATATCAGGAAATCAAACCTTTTGAGGCTTTGTCAATGTGGATTTCGAACTGGGCTGTGATTTGATTTGTGATGTTTCGGGAGCTGAGATCTGAGCATTCTTCTTAGAACCTTTTTGTATGACTAGTGATTTGTTAGACTTGGAAGTAGATTTGTGAAGATCATGATGGATAGCAAATGAAGATGGTGAGTGCCTCTGCTATGCTTTGGAGGAACTGCTTATTTGTTTAGCAGTTGAAGATGAGATCCGTATAGGTCTTGATTCAACTGTTGGAAGCCTTTGACACTTGATAACTTCAGGTGACTTGATGATCTCTGATTCAACATCAAAACTTCTCCAATCCTATATACACAAGTCAGCTTCCAATGGATCTTGATTGATGACTCTTGTTGTCTCGGTTTATGTTGTTGAGTTCTGATTGCTTGACGATTCCACAACTGTTCCTTCTTTGACAAACTTGACAGAAACAAAAGAAGGGATGTTACCTGTTTTGAATTTGTTAAAGAAGTTACATGAAACAACTGATACTAGTTTTGAAGCATCAGAGTTGGAATTATCATTTTGCAGATCAGATCCTTGCTTGATGAGCCCCAAACCTGCAGGAAAATCACATTCATCTCGAACCTCTTTATGATTAACGCTGCTTAAACCTGCATGTAAACTTTTAGTATCTGCAGCTTCAATTAAATCATTAGATGGATGAGGTTGAGGCATAGGAGAGTAACAGTAAGTGCTAGGAGCAGGATAAACATATGAAGTTTCACCACAACCCACACCAGTTTTGATTTAGCTCCCCTTTGCTTAGAAAATAGTTCTTCCTGTTTCATCCCTGATATCGTCCATTTATCAAGTTTAGTTTTAAGCTTGCTATTCTCAAATTCTGCTAATGTGACTCGCTCGCTCAAAACATTAATCTCGACATTCTTTTCTATAAGATTTCTTTTTAAAAGATCATTTTCTTTTAAAGCTTCTCTTAGTTTAATAAAATATTTGGACTCATTGATTTTAAGTTCATTGTTTATTCGTTTTAATTCTTTTTCTTTTTCTAAAAATAATCTGTTAGCTTTATAAACCCCGAATAAACGAATTTTGCAGGGAGGAGAACACATGTCTTGAACAACCTCAAAAGGAAGCCCCATAACTACCTTTTCAGCAGCTAGGGCTTTTTCACATTGACAGACAGGAGTGTTCTTTTTGTATTCTTCCTCCCTAGCAGCTCTCTTCTTAGCTTCTGCAGCTTCAACTTCCTCTTGCTTTCCTTCATCCTGAACTTTACACTGACTTGCACAATCACCAACATCACCAACACTCTCACCTTGAGTGTCACACCTGAATTCTTTGAAATGATCAAAATCTTCAACAGAATCCTCATCACTGTTTACTACCTCAGCCATCAATGGTTGACTTCATCTTTAGTTTCTTTGATCTTAACACTTGAAGATACACCACCATACATGAATTGATTATACTCTCCTCTTTTCATATCCAAATCAAATGACTTTAGCTTGTTGATAACTTCAATGAGTTTGTACTCAGCAAAATTTCTTTCCTGCTTTAACAATCTAACTTGTGGATTCCACTGTGGAGGAAGAGAGTCCAAAAGTTTTATGACTTGTTCATGGTTCCCCAGCTGGTCATCATACTTCTTAAGATTGCTTGCCACCATCAGAAATCGATCAACAAAATCAGATATCTTTTCATCTTTCATGGCAGCAAAAGAATCAAACCGACTTTGTGCTGATATTTGATTATCAGATTTATGGAAATTAGCTACGTCTGAAGAAGACATTTTAGAAATGATAAGAGGCTAAATTCGCTGAAATTTCACTGAATTCGCTGACAAATTCGCTGAATTTTCACTAATTTCACTGGCAAGTTCGCTGGTAATTTCACTCGTTATTTCGGCAGCAGTTTCGCCCATGGCACACAAATGCTAGTTTCGCAGGATAATTTCGCCTGAAACAATTTGGCAGTAATTTCGCCGGAACAAGGAAACCAGATCCGAAAACCAAGAACAGCTTAGTTTCGCTAAAGGAACCCTAGTTTCGCCAGGCGAAACTATGTAGTTTCACTTAAAGATGCTGTAATTTCGCTGGACGAGCTGTAAATTCGCCCGACGTATCTGGACATCCTTTTTCAGCACGAAATCAGCTCAAACTCATCCAAATCTCATTGGATTTGAGATCTGATGATTCCTATAGCTTCCCACACCAAAATCGAGTAATCCACAATCAATTTCCATATCTAAAACACTCAGATCAGATCGAAAATGAATAGTGACTTAGAACTTGAACCAAACAAAACTCAAAAATCAAGAGCACAATGGCTCTAATACCATATTGTTGGTCCTTCTGATTGATATAACAGTGCACTTGATTGATAAACACAAACAAATCCCACTGATAACACAAATATCAATGATATTTGTCTACAAAATAGATCAAACACTATAAAATAAGGATGAACAAGATGAACACCTCAAGAACATTCAATAAAACCCTTGTTTGATCTATATTGATTTGCATAAGATATTGTTTACATGGAAACCCTCAAATCTAGCTCCTCCTTCAATCAATGGCTCATTCAAGCTCCCCAAACCTAATTGTCACTAATCTACATATAGTGATAATATTCACTAATGACATCTTAAGCCCCTAGACATAGACAATTAGAGAAATTACATATAAAACATAAAAATAACTTAAACATAAATAAATATATTTTGTTGACCCAAAATATATTTATTAACAATAAACTCCTAGTCATTTATCTTCAACATCTTGTCTCGGTTCTTCGTCTCGAACGCGTCTGTTTGCCTTTTCCGACGACTTTGACAGTGACGTTGACCTTTGTTGACTTTGACTGTGTTGATAATATAGACTATCCTTATCAGACCCAACACAAGATTTCCCGCTAGTTCCAATATTAGCGATCCGAAAGTGTGAGGACTTTCATAGTATATCGCACTACATTACACTATACACAACTTATAATCAATAAAGCGTTTCAGAACGAGTATGCTATCTCCCCTAAAAGAGAGTGTAAATAAAGTGGGCATGAACTCACCTGGTGTGCACACGAATAATATTAAGGCTAAATTGAGAGAGAAAGAGGAAAGACAACCTTCAGAGGTTACCTAGAACATGCAAGTACATAAGTACGTGTACACAGAATCATCAACAACTCTAAGTGCTCAATAAACACATTGACCAAAGGTTTTGGAAAATAAGACCTATTTGACCTAGTTGACTCGTTTGACCCATTGGTGACATATTAAATTAAGTCCTTGTTTAATCAAATATAACAACTAATAATTAAACATGCTGTTCCAGAATACTATACAAGTTGTTCACGTATGTCACTTCATCAACCACTTGTTCTACCAAGATCATCATACAACTTAGATTATCATACAACTCATGCGAATCTCAAGTAGTCAACATGCTTAACACAAATATAATTACATCATAACTAGTACATCATACATAAAGTCTAATCATGCACAGCATGCCATGTGAAGCCACTCACGACTTCACACCCTAAACCCTGCCAATCCTACTAAGTAGGGGCCTCAGATCTGCACACACGTATGACGATCAGCATCATGTATAATCCATAAAAGTCCAAATTTCCCAATTGACCAATCAAGTATCCATACAACCCAATTAACACATTCCACCATATTAGACACCATCAATAAAGATTCTAACATGACCCTAACATCATGAACATGCCACTTTACCATATCTAAGGTTCTACATAAATAAAATTTCCCTTTTGGGAAAGTAACTTCCCAAAATCAATCTAACGCTCAGTTCAATCATGAATTCATCAACACAATACCTATTCAAGGTCATAACTATCATTTAAACATGTTCAACATCATCAAATCATCACAATTCATCAATCTCATATCCAAAAGTTTCTACTTTTAGCAAGGTATGAACTACATGATTAATTCTTGGATTTCTAGCATAATTATCATAATTCCAACATTCATACAACATCATTAGCATCATAACATCATCAATTCATCATCAAATCATCAAGTTCATGCAATAAAGTTACTATTATTAGTAAGGTATGAACTACGCATCAAAACCATGAATTTCTCATATAATCCACGTAAACTAACATCAATACAACCTAACTAACATCATACAATCATCAAACATCACAAAATTCAACATCTAGCACCCATTCGAACTAGGGTTTCGGCCAACACCCAAAAACTATGAAAAACCATAAAAATCTAACCTTTAATCGCGTAGTGGCTAAAAATTGATGTTGTTAACGTGTTGTAATCCTTGGAACTAACCAAAATCGATGATCAATTGGTTGTTCTTGGTTCAAATTCGCAAAGTGTGTGTGTATGGATGAAGATCGAGGCCGAAGGTGGGGAGGGGGCTAGGGTTGGAGTGTTTGATCACTTAACTTAATTAACATTTACCTTTTAAACCCCTTTTAATTACCTTTTGTAAAAACTAATATTTTAACACTTTGTAAAAGGTTTAAACTACAAAATACAAACTTTATAAACTAACAATAATGATCATGCATAATTTTCACTAGCCACAAGATACACAAAATAAATATAACACGTTGGCACGTTACAAGGTGAAATTCACAAATAATATCTAAAATTCATAAATCGCGTAACCACAAACTATCAACCAACATTATTAGTTAAATTATTATCTATTTATCATTGTTTAATATTATTAAGTCACCAACGTTCAAGGACAACTAGTGTGTGCTCACGACACGTGTATGCAAGACCTAACAGAACTAACAGAGTTTGGAAACGGAAAATTACCGGATGTCACATAAATGGGGTATAAATAATAAGGATTAATATCGAATAAAAGGGAGTTGAATACCAGTATGTGAATAGTAATGCTCATATCAAATACAACACCCGTAGGTGACTTCTCTAAACTAAAAATGAACTATTAACTCATCTGCAGGTGATTTCCTCATCCATACTAGGTACTATTCCTCGTATCTGACTTCCTGTATCTGAAAACAAGGGCAAGAACCATAAATGGATTATAGTGACCCATATGTAATAATTATTACACATACCTAACCTTCTTCACCCCACCAAAGGATACTTTGCAAAATTTAGGAGTTTGTTCATTAGCATATGAGCCTTGGTCATCCGTAGGTACTGTTCACTATATTTGAATCTTATTTGTACGTCACATGTTACCCGCATCTAACTATCCTCACCTATACCTGACCATACTTGGTGAAAACTAAAGATCTTGTACACCTACAGGAGATTTAATCACCCACATGTGGTTAGTGTTACCCATATCTGATCTCCCTTATCCATAGCCTAGGACATTTAGAATATTTTCACTTAAGTGTTCTTGTTTAAAAGTTGACTAAGGAATTGACTATTAATCCTACATAGATTGTTTTCTTTTATATGATCTCCTACTTTCTTTGCTGATAAGAAAAGACAACTATTGATGTTTGTATGTTACATTGTGTAAATTGTTGATGTAATGGCAAATAGAAAGAATCATATAATCCATAAAGAAATGAATCACTAAGGGATGATAAATGATAACGAAACCTAAATAAAAGAAACATGGGGCCGAATGAAAAGTATTACAAGCAACAAATGAAATGGACTTCACTTATATGAGTCAAATGAATGCAAAAAACCCTTATATACGTGTCGATTGTTCATCTCATCTTGTAGGTTAACATTCAAGTGTTTACCAAACCATGGCTGTTTGCTAACAAGGATTAGAAATCTGTTGTTGATGAAATGTTTTGGGCTCTTTTTGTGAAATTCTAGTTTATGAAATTAAAAAGATAATAAATTAAAAAAAGACAATGAACATTATAGTAAATAATATAAAATTCAAATGGAACTATATATACAATTAATGTGTATTCATTAAGAAAAGTAACAATATATTGTCTTATATATACAAAAACATATTTTACTTAGCAACACTATTTTTGTATACATATTAGTTGGCAATTAATTGCTAAGATTGAGGATAACATTGTTTGGCATTGCATATAGTAGACATTGCATATCCTGTTTCCTTTTCACACACACATCTTATTATTTTAGCTAAACTATTAGCTGGCAGAGGATAATGAATGGGAACTTTTCTTGTAGTGTTCGGATGCCTGTAAACTCTTATCTTCATTAGAGTGTTGGTATTTAGATCTATTTTGTTTCATATTTGATAACCTTAGATTTGGTAGTCTTGAAATTCTAGAAGTTAGACTTGCTTTGTTTCCTAACACAATTTTTATCCAATTTGCTTTGTTATAATTGCTTGGCTTCAAAAATAGAACCCTACCCATAGCATATAAATCAACTGGACATAATATGTAAAACTCATGCTCATCTCTAAAATATTCAATTGCCAGCTCGTCTCTTGATCGCATATAGCTTTTTCTCCCTATCACACATCCAACTGAGAATTAGTTCTAAATTCTCATATCTTGAGTCACGTTTCTTAGAAAGTGTTTTTCATTTGGTAGAGGAGAACCCTTTAGTGTAAGTTTACCAACTTATCTCAATGCTAGCTTTCCAGTCAAATCATAAGGATCAACATCTTCAACTAGATATTGTTGTTTCTAGAATGCATGTCACCTAATGATGTTAACATTTCTCTTTCCTCTAAGTTACTATCATTATATTAGCCTTTGATGTTGTTTACAAAGATGTTAATGTATTCCATTTCCTCTGTAAGATCATCAAATCCCTAAACTCTTCATTTGACACTTGTAGAGTTGTTTGTTGTTAAAAATTATAATACTCCTTCTCATAATATGCTTCATGCTAAACATCAATCAGATCATATGTATCTCGTTCAACAGGGCTTGGTCCAATGGCTTTGTCAGCATCCGATTCACCAGATGATCCAGTGATGTTTCCTATATTACCTCCTTGATCATCATCATCTCATCATCATCATCCTTTTTTGTAGATGTATCATTATCATCATCAGCTTCATCATTATCATCATCATTATCATCATCAAATCATCATCATCATCATCATCATTATCATCATCATTCTAATCCACATGATGTAGATAATCATCCTTTCTAGAAATTGAACTCTATCTTGTAATGCTTGAATATCACTTGGAATTTCTAATGAAGTTCCATCACGCCTAGAGTGTTCAGGTAATTATCAGGATTAAATTCTTGACCATTACTCATCTCTCTCGGTAGAGTGGGAAAACCTGGAGCACTAACAAAGGAGTCTTAGTAACTATTACTATTGTAGCTTCTATAACAGTTACTAAATCTCATGAATTGGGTTGAACTAGGTGTAACTAGAACATCTACTATAGGAGTCTTTTGTCTGATACTCTCTATAATCACAGGACTCCTTGGCTTTCTAATTAGACTTCCCCTGCCTAGACCTCTTCCACTACCACTATCAATTTTCATTGTGGTCATACACTTCATTAATTTGGTGTTAGGGGAATCCTCAGGAATGTAATTTGAATTAACTTCAGAAGCAGCATGTTTTCAAGACATGGATGGAGGAGGATCCACTAGTTTTCGCTACATGATATAAGGAACTCTACCAATATCTTCAATTGTAGTTTTAGAACTAGAGTCTAAATTAAATATCTCATCAATTTCTTCATCAATAGACTTCTTCTTCCCTTTTGATGAACTTCCTAGAATGCTGACATGAGTTTAGGAAGATTGACCAATAGGTTTAGATACCTATGGTTGTTGTTGAGCTTTAGAAGCTTAAGGTTGTTAGGTTGGTGGTTGTTATGGTTGTTTTTGTTCTAACTCTGAATACTTTATCAATTTATAGAACAAGCATTTCCTCTAGCTCCCATCATGTAAGTAAACACATCATATTTCATCACCATGATCTCTAGGGCAAGAGTCTCTTGATGTGCCAAATCTAGAAGTAAAGTATTAAGAACAATCTAAACAACCCCGAGATACATCAAAAACTTCCTAGCACCCTTCACCACCATGTTCTTCTACATCTCAGAAAATATTGCCTTTTGAGATGCTATAAGGATGATCTTCAATAAAGGATATCATCAACAAAGCGAACACTTTACTCATCATATTCATGCGTGCTTGCAAAAAGATTAGGAAATGGACTATCACAAGAACTAAATATTTTTTAATATGGCAGTAAATACTTCTTCTTTAATGATGGGTATTCAAACTCACATCCCATCTTGTCATGGCAAGTCTTTACTACAGCATCATTGATGTTTATCGGATCGTTAAGTGAGTCTCCAAGATGTAACATGCGGTTAATAATGTCATGAGTAATCATGACATCTTTGTCTCTGACTTTAGCAATAATAATTAACTTCTCTTGTTAATCTTATTTATTTATAGCCAATCTCTAGAAATCCTTAATCAGTTCCTCATATGTTGGCATGTTAGTAGATATATGATAGAATATGCGTGATTCTCTCAATCCTTTGATCATCGATTTGAATAAACTTCTATCATTAGAAACTTCACCAAGATATGCTACTCTATTATAAGCCTTCACGTAGCTTAACTCTCTAGCCATCTATAAAAACAAATAAGAAAAAAAGAAGTTAGTATTAAACAAGTTTAGAAAATTGCAAGATTCCAAAAAAATATAAGTGTTCAACTTTGTTAGCTTTTGTAAAATGACATAAGTTTTCGCATGTGATTAGTTTTCTCATGATGTATTCATGTCAGAACTAAGATTTTTTCACATCTATTCAAATCGTCAAACCGATCAAGTTTTCGCATACTATAGTGTTTTCGTGTCTGTTCATCTTTCTTTGAAAGTTCTCCTTGCTATAGTAGTTAAAAACCAAAAAACAAATCAATCCAATATGATCATTATACACATTTTCATCCCATGATTATCATTCTGATACTCTCATTTACACTTATCGACGAAGTTTTGACCATTTTTTTCAATTTAAGAGTTCTAAAATCTAAGTTTCATTTCAACCCAACTAAAATCCCAAAAAAAACATCAAAAATAAGGATGGTTCGAGGTTAATCCATGACAATATCTACCTTGCAATTTTTATTTTAAAATTTGATTTTTCATTTACGTAAGGCCCCGTTCCGAGAAGCCCCACAGTTGGTCATTCATAGTACATTATACATTAAAATACATTAAAGTGAGAAATCATGACAGCGGAATAATTAAACAAAAAACCATTTCATGCATTAATAATAACTTTTGCCAAAAAATACATCGTTGTTACAAGTTTCAAAAGAACATTTAGTTGTATTACAAGACAAAAATATCATATCTGCATAATATGGATGTCAGTCTTTATTAGCCAAGTAGCTTCAACCTCGTGCCATCCCCAGCAACACCATTACCTGCCAACTGATATGCATATAAAAAGTAAGTGTTGCTGAGTGAGTTTTAGTTTTGATAATATAGAAAATATACATTTTGTAAGCTTCACTTGGTGATCATTCATCAATGTACATAATCGTTCATTAGGAAATTGATTATCTTTCTTTCTTTCATTATATTTCACTTTCATTGTTTAGGATTGCACAAAGCAAGAGGCTATATTGTTGGTTGGCAACAAATGCCAAACCCCTTTCAGTACACATTTATAAGTAGTAGCTAACCCCTAACAGTTGACCCATACTGCTAGGTACGAAGCCTGCTCATGAATACGGATCCCATTGATTTGTTGATCAATCACAAGGACTAGACCCCAGATGTGCATTCTTTGGGCTGAAACAACCACACATCAGTTGAGCAAACGACCTCCAGGGTCATGAACCTCTATTGGTTTTGCTTGCAAGGCTTTCCATTTATTATAAGGGCCCTGGGGTAACATTCATTAAGTTCCACTGTCTTCTTTTATTTTTTTGTGTCCACTTGGTTATGAATAATACTTTCAAAATATTCTTCTCCTTACAATCACATAACATGAAGCATAATAGATATTATCCATAACAGCAGGCCATAAGAAAAGAATCAAACATTAGAAACAGTAAACAAGCATAATCTTCCCTTATACATAAGTACTTGACACTTAAATTCTATTCCTAAAATTTCAGAATAATACTAAGTGTCCACAGTGCATGAGTAAGTTATACAGTAGATGGCTTAAATGCTAAGTGTCCACAGCGGACGACCAAATCCACAGCGGATGGCTAAGGGTCCACAGCGCATGAATGAAACACTATGTGTGTCCACAGAAGATGCCTAAGGGCCCACAGCGCATGAATGAAACACTAAGTGTGTCCATAGCGGATGACTAAAACACTTAAGGGTCCATAGCGGACGGTTTAGGTCTACAGCGGACAATCATGAGATCTCTAAGTGCCTACAGCGGACATGCAAGGTCCACAGCGGACGTGCAAAGTCCACAGCGGACAGTCTAAATATCTAAGTGTCCCTAGCGGACACTTTATGTCCGTAGCGTACAACATAAAATCTCCAAAGTGTCCACAGTGGACATGCAAAGTCCATAGCGGACATGCAAAGCCACAGCGGACATGCAAATTCCACAGCGGACAGTGTATATGACTAAGTGTCCGCAACGGACAGTCTACTTGTCTTAAGTGTCCACAGCGAACACTTTATCCATGATCAAGTGTCCACAGTGGACGGCATGCATAATTCTCTAAGTATCCAAAGCGGACATACAAAGCCCACAACGGACAGCACGTTCCACCTGCATTCCAACTTACACTGTTTCTAATCCCATACATCATTTTAAATCGTATTCGAGCTTAGATCTATCACTTATACACTTAGAACACCATAAACAACCATACAACTTCATAGAAATCTTTGAAACACATACATTTTTCGAAGACATCATTTTAATAATGGAAAACGTAGCTTATCCGATAACGTCATTTTTCAGTATGCATATCAGCCATAAAAAAGTAGAAAATCAGTAAAAGAGGGGATCTAGAACTCACCTTAATAACTTTCGAGTTAAACACAGCAAACCCGAGAGCAATACTTGGAGTTCTAACACCTAAACACACAAAAAGAAGTAACTAAACACATAGAAACACACAAAGATCGGTCCAGAAGTTAAAACCCAGCTGAAACCTGTTGGGTACAACAATTGAATAAACTAAAGCTTACCAAATGATAATCAGAGCCAACTGAAGATCTCATTATACAAGTTCAGAGACCAAGTTGATAAACAGAAGAAAACAAATACAAGACAAAGTCAACATCAAGACAAGAAGAAAAGTCAAAATTAGATCTTTGATGTAATAATAGTATGAATAGACCCACTAGTGTATCTTTGCAAGTGTGGTTATTGTGTGTGTGTTTCTGATGGTGTGAACCACCACCCATGAAGAAATCCTCTCCTTTGGGTGGGTTTGATCTTCATCCATCTTTGTATTTAATTTCATTGTAATTTGTTCATCAACATGAATGAAATCATATACTTATTATCATCTGCTTCTTTGTTCTTTGATTCACACACACACCCATCCTAATTTTGAATTTTCAGATCTGAACATGATGAATCCTAAGATCCAGGCTCAATGAATCTGAAATATTGATTAAGCAAAATGGTATCAGAGCTGTTGGTTGCTGGATTCATGTATTTTTTAGATTTGATTTCATCTTTAAGGATGTCTAGAACAAAGAAGAAACAACAAAAATGAAGAACAAAGTCCCTGTTCATCTAAACCCTCACCTGTTCATCAGCAAAATCAACAAAAATCAAGAAATCTGTTCAAGCATCGTATGAATTAATGATGATTCATCATGTTACTGAGCAAGATTATTATCAAAAATGAAGAAAATGAAGACAATGTTGCTGTTCATCAAAATCAGCTTCAAAATCTGATGGGTTTCATTGTGGTTCAGAATCGATGATGATTCATCATTGATTCTTGTTCTTCATCAAGAAAGTTTCTGATTTGTATGAAATCCTGTGTTCAAAATTGATTCAAGAACACTATTTCAGCTGCTGCAACACAACCGAATGCATCTGTGTTTGGTTAGTAGAATTGCACACATGATGTGCTTTGGGATCCAACTAATGCGGCTGCCATATGTATTCTTTTGAATCCTGTATTGAATGCTGATGATGATTCGAAAACAAATGCTGATAATTTCATATAAATGCGGATGGTGTAACCTAATGCTGATAATTGCTTACAAATGCGGATGTGTAGCATGTAAATGCGGATTTATGAGTTCTCAAAACATACAAATGCGGCTAACATCATACAAATGCGGATGTGTGCAAACAAATGCTGATAAGTTGCATACAAATGCTGATGATGTGTTGATAAATACGGATGTGAGTTCTCTCGAAACATACAAATGCGGTTATACATCATACAAATGCGGATGGTTGAACATTAATGTGGATTCATTCGCCCGACGAGTCTGAAAAACTTTTTAAACACGAAATCAACTTAAATTCGTCCAAATCTCAATGAATTTGAGATCTGATGATTTCTAAAGCTTCCCACACCAAAATCGAGTAATCCTCAATCAATTTCCATGTCCAAAACACACAAATCAGATCAAAAATGAATGAAACAGTGACTTGAACTCAAAAATACCCAAAAACTCAATCAATCAAGAGCACAAAGGCTCTAATATCAAATTGTTGGTCCTTTTGATCGAGATAGCAGTGCAATTGATTGATAAACACAAACAAAACCCACTGATAACACAAATATCAATGATATTTATGAACAATATAGATCAAACACTATAAAATATAGATGAACAAGATGAACACCTCAAGAACATTCAATAAACCTTGTTTGATCTGAATTGATTGCAAATGATATTACAAATGTGAAAGTCCATCAATCAATGGCTCATTCAAGCTTTCTAACATTCTAATGACTCTAGCTATATATAGTCTAATGACAATTAGAATTAATGACAAATAGCCCCCTAGACTATCATTAAAACATAAAAATGACTTAAACATAAATAAATATATTTTGTTGACACAAAATATATTTAGTAACAATAAACTCCTAGTCAAATATATCTTCAACGTCTCATCTTGGTTCTTCGTCTCGAACGTGTCGTCTTGACTTTTGCATTGACTTTGACTTTAATGTTGAATTTTGTTGACTTTGACTGCGTTGATAATATTAGACTATTTTTCAGACCCAACAATACTCCCCCTTAGTTTATTATTATTAACGTCTTTCATCGTGACCAGCACCGATAAGTCAACTGTATAATGATCTTCAATCTCCTCCTAGATTGATGATCTGGTACCGACAATCTTTCATCTTATAAGCTCCCCCTTTTGAATGCTCCCTCCTTTTGTGTGCATCATGAGAATGATTAGGAACAACATCTCCAACTCTCTATTCTTGAGTGCTTCAGAAGATGTAGGAGAAGGAATCCTAGCTCGGTATCTTCTGCAAACTTGAGGAACAGGTTCTCTGGACTAGTACTTTGCTCAGTTGATGATCGGTCATCAATTGCAGCAAGAATCTATAACACAATTACAAACACATTCTACACATTTCTCGTTAGATCATTTCAACAATACAAATAAACCCGTGTTTATCTAAATGTGCAATTTCCCGTGAAATGCATGTGAAAATGATAACATTTTAATAGCATAATATGGAAGACTTGAAAATTGATTTGAAATGAAAAACCCCATTTTTATATATATAATTTTTAATCATCTTACACCAAGAACTAATCTGATCATGAGATCACATCCTCAAGATATACTTAAGCATAAAGATGTATTTAAACATCGACAAGTTAGTGAGATCACAATGATACAGAGTCTGGTCACAATTTTAAGTTTTGGAAAGCCAAAACAGTTCAAAAATGATTGCTGGTATATTTGTCCAATTAAAACCCATGCCTTAACTTTTTCAACAAGTGATCTGTAACTGATTTTATCATGTTTTAGATTTAATTAGAGAAGCTCAGGTGATTTGGTTCCCATAGACATCCGGTAAAGAACTTATCCCATCATCAGGGCTTATTAAGTAATATGATTAACTCTGCTTGATTTTCTTTTAAGTTTTCAACAATGATCTTAATTTAAGAATCACTATGCCTTTATTGGGAACAGATGATGAGAGCTCCAGGTCTATACTTACGTATAACAGAGGAGATGATCATCTAAGCGTGCTGATGAGAACTTCAGGTCTATACTCAAGTATAACAGAGAAGATCATCGCTCCAGGTCAATGCTTCCGCATTGCAGAGGAGATAAGCACGAAATATACATCAGAAGAGCTAACGAGAAGCTACATTCAGGACTTAGGGATGAGATATTTTGAAAATGTCAAAGCAGAGATTTTAAACTCTCAACCCATTTTTGATAGGACATGTAACTTTATGCAGGCCGAGATGTCATGGAAATGATCCTTATCACCGAGTTCTAAAGCTTTAGTTAGGCTACAGAATCACTGTTTACTTTGTTTTCAGGCTAAGCCTACCAAGCATATCATATAATGAAACTGTCTTTTTCAGATTTTAGAATATTAAGTGATACAGACATCTATATCAGTTACTATCATTTCTCACAAAGTACAAGTCATGCAAATAAGCATACCAAGAAGACATACTATCATATCTCAGTCATCCCAAATCAAGTTCTTAGTTCTGGTGAAATTTTTTTATTCTCCCCCGAAATTTCTTTTTAACTGCCATGAAATAAAAAAAAGAAATTTCCCCTTTTTTTTAATTTTTTTTAAGTATATAATAAACGGAATTGAAAAAAGAATTTTACTAAAGAAAGTCTTCCAAATTATACTAGCAAAAACATGAGAAATGAAGTAACAAGAAAAATACAGTGATTGTGAATGGTAGATAAGAATCGAAAATGTGGATGAGATACCATAACCTGTTTGTTCCGCCTTAAATTTGAATTAGGAACAATCCCAGTCAGTAAACCAGATTACTAATAGGCCTCCTGAATTGTTCCTGCACTCATAAACAGATTAGTTAGAGAGGCGGACCCAGGCCATCGTGGTCCTGGGAGTTCCTTTTTCATCAGTGTACATAACTTGCTTTAGCGCAAACTCTTTTGAAAAATCATTTATCTCTTTAACCTTTTGTTTTACTTTTCAAATTTGTTTCTGTTCAATTACTTTAGCTTTAAAAGAATTGAATTTGGAAATTATTTTCTTTTTAAGACTCGTAGGTATTTTGAAACATTGGTCCTTTTCATCTTTGAATCATGTGAAACCGGCTTCACATGAGAAGGTTTAGATAGATTGTTCTTTATCCAACCATTCAAAGATATGTGCTTTTTACCTTTTGAACCCGAGAAGCATCCTGTGTTATCTTTACCTCCCAAAGTTTGCCTTTGAACCCGAGGGCACTTCTTTAGCACATGACCTTCCTTTCCACATCTAAAGCAAGCCTTGAAAGGCTTTTGGTTCTTTATAGTCCCATGGAGTATAGGAGAGGGTGGAACCTGCTTTGAGGTTGATTTAGCTTGTTGCCAACCTTGATGCTTCTTCTTTTGGATATATGGAAATTGAACCTTTTGAGGCTTTGTCAATGTGGATTTCGAACTGGGCTGTGATTTGATTTGTGATGTTCCGGGAGTTGAGATCTGAACATTCTTCTGAGAACACTTTTGTATGACTGGTGATTTGGTAAACTTGGAGGCAGATTTGTGGTGAGTTTGATGGATAGCAGATGAAGATGGTGAGTGCTTCTGCTGAGCTTTGGAGGAACTGCTGATTTACTTAGCAGTTGGAGATGAGATTCGTATAGGTCTTGATTCAACTGTTGAAAGCTTTTGACACTTGATAACTTCAGGTGACTTGATGATCTCTGGTTCATCATCAGAACTTGTCCAGTCCTGTATACACAAGTCAGCTTACAATGGATCTTGATTGATAACTCTTGTGTTGGTTTGTGTTGTTGAGTTCTGATTGCCTGAAAATTCCACATCTGTTCCTTCTTTGACAAACTTGACAGGAACAAATGAAGGGATGTTACCTGTCTTGAATTTGTTAAAGAAGTTACTAGAAACAACTGATACTGGTTTTGAAGCATCAGAGGTGGAGTTATCATTTTGCAGATCAAATCCTTGCTTGATGAGCCCCAAACCTGCAGGAAAATCATATTCATCTCGAACCTCTTTATGATTAACGCTGCTTAAACCTGCATGTAGACTGTTAGTATCTGCAGCTTCAATCAAATCATTTGATGGATGAGGTTGAGGCATAGGAGAGTAACAATAAGTGCTAGAAGGAGGATAAACATATGAAGTTTCACCACATCCCACACCCGTTTTGATTCTAGCTCCCCTCTGCTTAGAGAATACTTCTTCCTGTTTCATCCCTGATATCGTCCATTTATCAAGTTTAGTTTTAAGCTTGCTAGTCTCAAATTCTGCTAATGTGACTCGTTCGCTCAAAACATTAATCTCGACATTCTTTTCTAAAAGATTTCTTTTTAAAAGATCAGTTTCTTTTAAAGCTTCTCTTAGTTTAATAAAATATTTGGACTCATTGATTTTAAGTTCTTTGTTTATTCGTTTTAGTTCTTTTTCATTTTCTAACAATAATCTGTTAGCTTTATAAACCCCGAATAAACGAATTTTGCAGGGAGGAGAACACATGTCTTGAACTATCTCATAGGGGAGTCCCATAACTATCTTTTCAGCAGCTTGGGCTTTTTCACATTGACATACGGGAGTGTTCTTTTTGTACTCTTCCTCCTTAGCAGCTCTCTTCTTAGCTTCCTCAGCTTCATCTCCCTCTAGATTTCCTTCATCCTGAACCTCCTCCTTCACTTCATCTGTTTCACTATCCAGTAGCTTCTGAATTTTACACCAGCTTGCACAGGCATCAACATCACCAACACTCACACCTTGAGTGTCACACCTGAATTCTTTGAAATGATCAAAATCCTCAACAGAATCCTTATCACTGTTTACCACCTCAGCCATCAATGCGTGGTTGACTTCTTCTTTAGTTTCTTTGATCTCAACATTTGAAGATGCACCACTATACATGAATTGGTTGTACTCTCTTCTTTTCAAATCCAAGTCAAATGACTTCAACTTGTTGATAACTTCCATGAGTTTGTAGTCAGCAAAATTTCTTTCTTGTTTTAACAACCTAACTTGTGGACTCCACTATGGAGGAAGAGAGTCCAAAAGTTTTGAGACTTGTTCATGGTTTCCCAGCTGGTCATCATATTTCTTAAGGTTGTTTGCCACCATCAGAAATCGATCAACAACATCAGATATCTTTTCATCTTTCATGACTGCAAAAGAATCAAACTACTTTGTGCCATTATGGCTTTGTCTGATTCGAAATTGTCAGAAAACGACATTTTCATGTAAAATATTAAAATTCATTTTAACACCCAAAACTAAAAGTATTTTTCAAAAAATTGTTGAATAATAATCTCCCCAATAATTTCGCTGGCAAGTTCGCTACAAATTTCGCTGGTAGATTTGCTCCTAGAATCGCTGACAAACAAGCAGTAGTTTTGCCCGAATCAATGATCAGAAACTCTAGTTTCGGCGATAGTTTCGCTGAGCACGTAGTTTTGCTAGTATCTTCGGCAGCAGTTTCGCCCAGCAATGGCACACCGATGCTACTTTCGCTGGATAGTTTCGCCCGAAACTAGTTGAACTTTCATTCAAAGAACAATTTGGCAGCAATTTCGTTGGGATTGGCACACAAACACCATGAACTTTCATTCAATGCATGTACTTTCGCTGGGATTAAGAAACCAGATCCAAAAACCAAGAACTGTGTAATTTCGCTGAATAAACCCTAGTTTCACCCGGCGAAATTGTGTAGTTTCACTGAATAATGCTATAGTTTCACTGGACGATCTGTAAATTCGCCCGACGAGTCTGAAAAAATTTTTCAACACGAAATCAACTGAAATTTGTCCAAATCTCAATGAATTTGAGATCTGATGATTTCTAAAGCTTCCCACACCAAAATCGAGCAATCCTCAATCAATTTCCATGTCCAAAACACACGAATCAGATCGAAAATGAATGAAACAGTGACTTGAACTCAAAAATACCCAAAAACTCAATCAATCATGAGCACAAAGGCTCTGATACCAAATTGTTAGTCCTGTTGATCGAGATAGCAGTGCAATTGATTGATAAACACAAACAAAACCCACTGATAACACAAATATCAATGATATTTATGAATAATATAGATCAAACACTATAAAATATAGATGAACAAGATGAACACCTCAAGAACATTCAATAAACCCTTGTTTGATCTGAATTGATTGCAAATGATATTACAAATATGAAAGTCCCTCAATCAATGGCTCATTCAAGCTTCCTAACATTCTAATGACTCTAGCTATATATAGTCTAATGACAATTAGACTTAATGACAAATAGCCCCCTAGACTACCATTAAAACATAAAAATGACTTAAACATAAATAAATATATTTTGTTGACATAAAATATATTTCTTAACAATAAACTCCTATTCAAATATATCTTCAAAGTCTCGTCTTGGTTCTTCGTCTCGAACGTGTCGTCTTGACTTTTGCATTGACTTTGACTTTAATGTTGACTTTTGTTGACTTTGACTAGGTTGATAATATTAGACTATTTTTCAGACCCAACAAATAGTATAAATAGACCCACTAGTGCATCTTTGCAAGTGTGGTTCTTGTGTGTGTGTTTCTGATGGTGTGAAATCCTCTCCTTTGGGTGGGTTTGATCTTCATCCATCTTTCTATTTTATTTCATTGTAATTTGTTCATCAACATCAATGAAATCATATACTTATTATCATCTGCTTCTTTGTTATTTGATTCACACACACACACTCATCTTAATTTTGAATTTTCAAATCTGAACATGATGAATCCTAAGATCCAGGCTCAATGAATCTGAAATATTGATTCAGCAAAACCGAGAAGAAAGCTCTTTAAAATCTTACCTTCTTCAAAAACTTTCCACTTTCTCTCTCTAAGACCCTGATGGGAGCTTCTTCTCTCTAAAACCGGATAATTGTGTATGAGAGAGAGGGGTATGAGCGACCATATCACTTTTTTGAACCTATTATGGGCAGGTTTGCCCCTTGCACACTTTTAACCCCTTGCTTTGAAATAATACCCTTTTTCTCCCTTACTTGCTTTTCTTTTCTTTTTACTGAAATTTTCAGGATGTTACAATTTGAAAATTAAAGATGGACATCATGAGGATGTCGATGTGTTTCATCTTAGAGTGCTAAATCGGATTCTTCATAATGTCGAGGACTGCAATGTTGTCACACCAAATGGTTGTATCATAGATGTTTAAGTCATAATCAAGCAATTGCTGTTCAATCAAGACAATTGTAAGTAACAACTTGATGCACCTACATAGTCTAATTTGGTAGTTGAGGTTGACACCATGTTTTGCTTCTTGCACAGCTAAGAAATCAAATGATTTCCTAAGAGTTAACAGCCTCCAGTTGTAGATTTCATGTACAAATTACAACCACCATAGTCACTATCACTATTAGTAAACAAGTTAAATTCTGGATTCCTATGATACAAAAGACCAGGTTATGGTTGGCATGTTAGATACTTAAAAAATTCGCTTGACGGACTTCATATATGTTACTGTAGGATTACTTTGATAACGAGCACACTGACAAAATGGAAACTTGATATCCGACCGACTTGCAGTCAAATACATCAGAGATCCTATCATCTATTAATAAATGGTTAATCAACATCTTCACCTATGAGATCTGGATTTAAAGTAGGTCGATAAGACATAGGAGTTAGAGGAATCTTAAGGCCTTGAAACTTATATTTATCCAGTATATTTTGAATATACTTTTCTTGATGAATCAAAATACTAGCTTCATTTATTTTCACTTGGATACCCAACAAGAGTGATATTTTGCCAAGAGAACTTACCTTAAAATTATTATTCATATGCTTCAAATTCTTTGCACATGTCATTATTTGTAGATCCAAAGATAATATCATCAAGAAATATCAATTTGAACCAGAAAAAGATCATCACCCGCCTTCTATATAAACAAAGTTTAATCAATAGCTCCTCGAGTATACCTATTTTCTAGAAAATGCTCCAAGAGTGTGGCATACCAAGCATGTGGTACCCGGTGTAAACCATATAAAGCGTTGTCTAACTTGTATACATATTCTAGGTTTAAATCTAGTGTTCAGTCTACTCTAGGTGAATTTGAATCTGAAGAAGTAGGAAGATCATCATCTATCTTGTAAACAATATCATCCAGATCTTCAGTTTGAGAGATAGTACCTGTATTGATGTAAAGTCCATAATCCGATAGATCGAAATTCGTTTGATAGTTGCACTTGATAATACGTGAAGACGGGTGCACACTCTACTTTATCATACGAGAAACAATGTACTTCATATATTTTTGATGAAAACATTGAAATTCAAATGTATATAATAAGTCGAATGATTACAAAGACAATCGATACAAGATCGATCTCACCCGAGGGTGGACGAATCACAAACGTTATCTGCTCGTTGTGAGCGAAAATTAACTAAAATACACACACTAAATATCTCCACTATTGTTTCTCTGAAAATTATGCCACACCCACTAACTGTGCGCACGTGCACATATATACATGCATGAAGTTTTCGCATGATGCATGCAACTTGTCTACCTTTCGCATGCATGTTGACAGTTGCAAGTCGTCGCATGCATGCATATTGACTACCTTTCGCTTACATGCATGCATGCATGCGATTTCTATTCACATTTCGCACAAGTTTGTTGCCTAACATGCATGTTGTCGCATGCATGCTGTTGTCGCATGAACTCATCGCATGAACTCCATATTGTTCATCTAGTATGTGTTAAAATGATATTATAATCCAATTGGTTAGTCCTTACAATCTCCCCCTTGGATTATGACATCGTTTTGTGTTTAAAAACCACTTGAATCTTCAACAAAACCTTTCTCAATGAAGGTTCTTGCACGAGCGGATATTGAATTTGATGCAACTTTTAAGCTTCAAATCTTCATAAGAACATGCCATTTGATTCGGTTTTGTGTGTGTTTTCGGTTTCGAATATATCCTCGATGAAACCGGAAATAACTCAATCAAATTTTATACAATGAAGTCACTTGAGCATTTATACAAACACTTGGTGTGCGTATCAATACTTCACATCAACCATTGCATTTGAACCGAATTTGTCTTCAATTTCTTCAACAAATCATACAATTTGAATCTAATTGAGACGTAAATGTGTGTGTGTCTCGGTTTCGGATTGAACGTTGATGAAACCGGATAAATTTTCAACAAAATTAACTAACTTTTTTTAACTTGTTTAACGTCCTCGAACGGAAGATCGTGGAATAATGATCCGTTGTATCAAGAGCAACACCTTGCTTTGATACCAAATGTAAAGTCCTTAAACCGATCGATCAAACTTTGTTTGATAGTTGCCCTTGATAATACGCGAAGACGGGTGCGCACTCTACTTTAGTCACACGAGAAACAATATACTTCATATATTTTTGATGAAAACATTGAAATTCAAATGTATATAATAAGTCGAATGATTACAAAGACAATCGATACAAGATCGATCTCACCCGAGGGTGGACGAATCACAAACGTGATCTGATCGTTATGAGCGAAATAAAAAACAAAACTAAAACACACACTCTAATTATCTCCACTATTGTTTCTCTGAAAATTGTACCACACTCCACTAACTCTGTGCACATGCACATATATACATGCATGAAGTTTTCGCATGACGCATGCAACTTGTCTACCTTTCGCATGCATGTTGACAGTTGCAAGTTGTCGCATGCATGCATATTGACTACCTTTCGCTTGCATGAATGCATGCATGCGACTTCTATTCACATTTCGCACAAGTTTGTTGCCTAACATGCATGCTGTCGCATGCATGCTGTTGTCGCATGAACTCCATATTGTTCATCTAGTATGTGTTAAAACGATATTATTATCCAATTGGTTAGTCCCTACAATTGACATAATGAAAATGATTAAATTTGTTACACAAAGATCCATAGTCATACACCCATGAAGGTGCAGACCCCGTGTTTGTTTCGTTAGATTCATGTCAATCAATGTTAATGACTCGATTTTTTGTCTTGTTTTCATGTTATAGACCTAATATATGAAACTTTGTTTGTTGAGTAGCCTACAAAGTAACATTCATCTATCTTTTCATTAAATTTTTATTTTGTATTAGCTTCATGTAACAGTGTACAACAACATTAAAGGCTCAAAAACTTGACTTTAGGTATATTTTTAAACAAAACTTCATAAGGAGTCATGTTAAGACGTTTATTGATTAACATACGATTCTAAACATAATAGGCAGTATTAAATGCTTCTACGCAAAAAAAAAAGTAAAGGTAATTTGGTAGTAGATAGTATTGTTCGAGAAACTTTAGTGAATGTTTAATTGCATCTTTCAGCAACTCCATTCTGTTGTGGAGTTCCTATTGCACTTTACTATCTCGCAATTCCTCTTAACTCATAAATTATAAGGCCCTAGCTTGTATGGATTACACTATCAAGTGAAAATCAAAAAACCAATAAAGTAAAAACATCTTAAAGGACGTAAGTTTTCAAAAGATCAGAAAGCTATTAGTTCATGCAAAAACTTTTAGTTCGTGCAAAAATTTTCTGTTCATGCAAAACTTAGGAAAGTTTTCTTATGTGTGTTGTTTTTGCATGTATAAAAAGTTTTCAAGTTTCCATAT
Source organism: Flaveria sonorensis (assembly GCA_025506505.1). Taxonomy (NCBI): domain Eukaryota; kingdom Viridiplantae; phylum Streptophyta; class Magnoliopsida; order Asterales; family Asteraceae; genus Flaveria; species Flaveria sonorensis. The sequence goes on along the minus strand of CM046433.1, from coordinate 60,153,950 downwards.
GCAAAAACTTATGACAGTTTTCTTATGTGTGCAAAAACCGTCTGTTCATGCAAAAACTAAATGCAGGACCGTGTGAATGGTGGTCAATACAATCAGTCTCACAATGAGGAGAGATTTAGAATACTTAACAGTTTAAAGGGGAACCGGGTTTGAGTATGAAGATACTAAGAACACAAGTAAGTAGTGAGACTAACTAAGAACAAGAACAAAGAAGTATGGTTTTCAAGAATGTTGTATATTACTCTCAAGTTCTATTACAAGTGTTATAAAAAATAAAAGAATTACAAGAACCTGAGACGCTTTATACTACATCCTACAACAGTCAATACTTAGAAAGACAGTTGGAAACACTAATCTAGACAACAGGATCAATGTAGAGTCAAAAGGCAGATTGCCTTTTGACTAGTGACTATGACATGCCATAGCTCACATCCTTTTCTATTATAAAAAGGTTTATACAGTTTACAAAAGCATGGACTTTTCACCAACTTGTATAAGTTGATGAGTCTTCAGAGTTGCAGCGGAAAGTGTGTCAGCTTTATGTAAAGTAGATTAGAAAAAGCGTGTCTTCTCTTCTTTGGAAGAAATCAGTCTTCACAGCAAATTGGCTTCGAAAGACTTTGTCTCTAAAGCTTCAGAAGACTTCATCTTTGGCTTCAAAAGATTTGGACTTTGGGTTCGAAAGATTTTACACTTAGAGTATTTTTCTGTGGAGAGTGTAAAACTTTCGAAGCAACTTCTACCTTGTACGTCCAGTGCATGCATGTATGAAGACCTTTGGTTGTTTTGGCTTCTTTGGTTGCATCAGCCTTATAATCTTCTGATATTATCTTACAAACTCCCCCTAGGCTGATGCTACCAAAATAGAGAAGTTTTTCAGTAGTTAACAGTCCTTATTAGAATCAAGACCATGCCTCTCTTCATCATCTGGTCAGGATCCCTCAGACTCTCATAGTATCTTCTCATGTCATAAAGATCATGTAAAGGAAGATCAAGCATGTCTTTCCAGAAGTAGACATCTTGACCTCCTTGATCTGATGACATACCATCTGTCCGATTAGCAGCAAAACTCCAGGACAAGATGGGTCTACCAATTGCAAGAGGCTCTACTTGAATAGGAGTTGTTGAGCAGCCTCTTAATGCACTACCTCAGGATGCTCCGACTCATCCTAATGTGAGCTCAAAATGAATCTATCTGTGATGATATCGTGATACAATTCAATCAAAACAAACACAAGCAGTCAAATCTAAGCAAACATATCACAAAAAATCATAGTTTCATTGATAGAATGCATAGAGAATACAAGTGTAGAAAGTAAACAGTTACATTCGTTAGATGAATATCTATATCTCTCTCTCTCTAGACATACCTTCTATGCTATTTTACTATAAACACAAGGAACAATATTACATATAAGTCCCTATACTATGACAATAAATAAAAGACACACAAAGACAAATGTTAATCTTAAAGAAGCATCTACAACACTCCCCCTAAGATTTACATGTCTTCAGTCTTCAAATCTTTAGTCTTCATCTCTTTCTTCAATCTTTGATCTTCTTTCTTCAGTCTTCTTCTTCAGTCTTTTCTTCAATCTTAATCTTCTTTCTTCAGTCTTCTTTCTCAGTCTTTATCTTCAATCTTTAACTTCAATTTAATCTTCTTTCTCAATCTCCTTCTCTATCTCCAGCTTTGATCTTTAGTATTCACAAGGCAAAGAGTCTTTGTTCTTCCTGATTTTGAAACTGGTTTCTCCTTGTAAATCTCTTGCTCCTTAGAGCTTTTTAATAGCTGCTTTGAATTTCTCAGCAAGAATTCCTTGTTCTGGCTTCGCCTCATTTGTTTTCTTTCCTGGAGTTCATTAATTCCAATGTTTGCTTGAAAGCCCTGCTTATCCACATTTGCATAGCATTCGATTGATTAGAACTATCTTACAATGTATCTCCAAAACACTTTACTAGAATTATCTTGAACTCAATGTCTTTGATATCTTTCTTCACAATATAGCTTATGCTAATGCTTCCTCAAAGATATCCTCTCCATTGCTGCATTCATCACCTTAATTATAGACAAAATACTTTTTGTCATTCTCAGTAGTTTATGGACTCACTTTCTCAAACTTTTGAATTGATAAGAATGAAATGTAACTAGGATGGAGTAGCTTAAGTTCAAACACACCAAACAATGTAATCATATCTTTATCCTAATCATTCACATTCTGACCAACTTCAATTCATAAGTTTCAGAATTATAAAACCATCTAGATCGTTTGATTGTTGAGATCCATCTATCACTTTCATCTAGAATTGTGACTTTCTCAAAATACTCACACTGAAAGCATCCAAGAACTTTCTCACCAACATCTTTATCAACTTCTTTTCTTTCTTTATTTCTTGATCACACCTTATTTGTAAGAATGAACTCATTCTGTTTATCCATCTGTGAAGTAACTCAACAAATAATTCTCCACGTTAGCTTTTGAATGGTCGATTAAGGCAATCTGTCTAATTCTTAAAGTCTTGAACTGGCAGCTTAATAATACTTGAAAGAAATGATAACATCACAATTGTATTGACTCTTTTAATCAAGAATGCATCAAATACTTCATCATACTTCCAAGCTACGATCTTGACCTCCTTAGTGGTATTAGGAACAATCATGGCATCAACAAATCTGGAATAGATTGTCCTTTCTGTAATACATTACTTACAAGGTCACCAACGGATCATGCTGTTCCACAATGCTTCTGTTCCATTGATACTTGATATCCTGTCTTTCTGTTCTGGAACATCTTCATCAGTTCTCTTCTTCTCTCGTAAGCAGAACTTTTCTTCTCCATTGCTTTGATCTCTTGAGGCTTCAAATCTTTGTCTCTTTGTAATTTCCAGATATGAGGATTGTCCATATCCAGCACTATCATCTTGTTTGTTTTCTTTCAGTTTCTTGGAAACTTCTTACTAAGTTCCTTAATGATTCACCTTGCAATCTGTTCAATTTCTTTCGTGGATAATTACGCGACTGTAACCACATTCTGAGTGCAGTAATGCTCATATCATCAGGTTAGGATGATGAAACTCAGATGTAACAGTTCTTCAATTTATAATGCTTTCTTGTAATTTGTTCCATTCTCCATGTTCAACTACAATTTCGTTTGGATCAATAGGAGCACGGATTCAGCTGTAACACATTTTTCATATTCTTCATGAATTTGAGAAACAGTCAACCATCCAGAACACTCTATTGTACTTCATTTAGTCAGATAATTATACCTTTCTTCCACATCACAGGCTATCATCATGGCTTAATCAATCGGTGAATAATGTGTCATCTATATTGGCTTTAACCAGATCTTTTCTTCCATTGAATCAAAATCTGTCATCATTACCTCAAAAGTCGTCATATTATCATCTCGACTTTTTCTCAACTCATCTATTAACTTGTTCTTCTCTTCATTTCTTAAATCAACTTTCATTGACACTTTCACTCTTAATTATCTTTAATTGATTAAACTTTTCTTCATTCAATTCATCAATCTTCTTTTGTAAATTTTCTTCTTCAGTAGTACAAACTGATCATTATGCTCTACCATTTCTTCAATCATACTTGCAATTTCTTCAATAGATTGTTCTTCACCTTGATTAGTTTCTTCATTATCCTCATCATGAATTTCTTCAGTAACTTGGTCAATTTCATCTACATCATCATGTATATCTTCATGATCTTCTTCAATAACTTGCTCAGCTTCTTGTATAACATCATCATGATCTATTCCCATTTCATCACCATCATGACCACCATCATCATCATCATCAGAATCAGATGAGCTAGAACTATCTTCTTCAACATCAATGTTTTTCATTATCATCATCATCTTCTTCATCCTCTTCAGCTGTACTTCCTCAATCAAATCAGTTGGGTCAATAGCTGGTCCTCAGTTAAATGATAATGATCAATAGTGATATCCACTTCATCATTAGCAACATTGAGAATATAATCAAATAATGGAACATTCTGAGCTCCAGTAACCATTGCGAGTCTCTTATAAGATACATCAGACATATGCTCTAACATCATAGTTTCACCACTCATACCATACACACGTATGTCTGGATACTCTTCATTTGTGATCATCTGAAGAAATCTAGGATACATGAGATACTTATTCCTAATTCCCTTTTCAAGATTAAAGATAAAACCATTTAGAATCCACTTTGACATATTGAATCGTCTATTTGTAATCAGTGCTACAATGGGTGATGCAATGTCAACAGGAAAAGAATTCCATCTCGCACTTCGTTTTGACATGCAATGTTGGAAAATGTAGCATATAAGCTTCCAATGATTATACACACGAGCACGAAAGAATGTTTCATAGGAAAATGGTCAGGGTGTCCCATTTCTATGAATGTTTTGTCTACTTCATCAAACGTTAGCTCGGATAAATCTTCTGGATCATTAGGTCCTAACCTCAAGGCTTGTCTAAGAGAGTCTTCAGAGACTTCAATCATTCTAAAATTCGTTATAAAGTCTCAGACCACTTTAGCTCCATTATCATCAACATCAACATATGCTGTGCTCCAGAACTTCTTAATAGACGTGCATAGATAACCGGTTGGTAGCACATGGCATATACGTACTACTTCGTCTGTAATAGAAATATGATCATATCTTCGTATCCTGCAGCATTTTGAATATCCTCGTTAATACGCAACAACGTTGTTTCTGCTCAACTTTAAATCAGCCATCTGCAAAATGAACATGAAATTTAGACTTTTGAATGTTGAAAATTAACTCAATTAAAGTTTATGACTTTTTAAGAATTTGTGTATTTTAACCATTTTTATCAACTTGCACGTGAAATTTCTAAGAATTGAACATTATGTTCAAAATCAGAAATTCTTTCAAGTTTAGTTTCATTATGATTAACACAATTTAATTCTCAATTTTTATTTTAAAACAGATTTAAATGTTAAATTTTAATCAATTTTCATTTTTATTAAAAAAAAATATGTTGAATGACTGTTCATCTTCATCCTCAGTCGATGAAGATTCATCACATAATCAACTTTGATGAAAAATAGATTTTAATGCATCAATGAGATCGAAATCATGTTTGTATTAACATTTAATCATCAATTTCAATTCATTATACTTATTTCATTCACAATCTTAACAGATTCATTAGACTAGGGTTCGTGCACCCGAATAGGTCCGATACGCCCAAATCAATCAACCATTTAACTGAAATTTCTGAAATTTTGATCATCAACTTACATTTAGAATCGAATAATACCACTATAGAATGCAAGATAGATCAGAATCAATCGAAATGAGAAAATAATGGTATACGAGTGTCTGGGTTTTAGAGTGTTCTATGTTCAGGGGAGATTTTGAAAATGAAAATCTGAAACACAAGTGTTGTTTATATAGTAAGTGAAAATTTTTAGGCGCATGAGCACTGTTTGTGCGCATGGGCTTAGGCGCATGAACACTGTTTGTGCGCATGGAGTTGATTTTTACACTAAGTAGTTAGGCGCATGAGCACTATTTGTGCACATGGGCTTAGGCACATGAGCACTATTCAGATGCATAAGCACTGTGTAGGCGCTTTAGCAATGTTCAGGCGCATGAGCTTAGCTGAAACGCCCAATACTTTGACACTTGTTTACACTTGGAAGCATGGGAACTGTTTAGGCGTATGGGAAGATAAACGCCCAACACTTAAAACACATTTTCAGACTTAAGACAACTGTTTAGACGCATGACAACTGTTTAGATGCATGAAGTTGTCCGAAACGTCCAACACTTGTACAAATCTTGAAAAATCAACATGCTCCTAATCCTGGACTTATGAACGTTGTTTAGGCGCATGAGATGACTTCCATGTTTCCCAACACTTGTAATTTTCAGATCTTCCACCTGTACACTGTTTAGACATATTAGCACTGTTCACATACTAATATTAAAACAGTTAATCACATTTTGACTTTAATTAGTCAAATTTTGAATTTCATCCAAACTTTTCAAAATTAACCCTCAATTTTGAACTTTTGACTTTTAAATTTTTATTTTTTTTATTTTGAAATTTTTAATTTTTATTTTTGACCTTTTTATTTTGGTTTTAATTTTTCAAAATAATTTTCCGTTATTTTAGTCTCTAATTTTTAACAAAAAATCTCATTTAACTTTTGCAAGAAGCTTTTCCATTAAAAATGTTTTTCAGGTTCATTTTTACATTTTGTTACACACACATGCTTGAACATATATAGCATCATCCTTTCCATCCAAAACATTAGATTTTGATTTTTCATGATTTTACATATCTAGAAATTTGACAATCAGTTTTAACTCTTTTTACACCCCCCTAAACTTTTAAGTTTGATAAAACTTAGAAGTTTCTTGAATTTTGTCACATGAAGAGCACACTAATCATTGTTAAATTGCCTGCACACAAAACATGCAAAAATTAAAATGAAACAGAATAAAATCCTAATATTCACAATGAATCATGTCTGCAGTGAGATCATATTAGCAGTGATCAGCACATTGAATAAAAAATGATGGATAGTCACAGACAGTGATTAAATCCTGATCAAGTGTGTTCCAGGTCAGCATTTCTGCAGCAAAGGAGACACTAAATCTAAGGACAGAAATGAGTGCTTTTGGCAAGGTACTCCGCACACTTACTTTTTCAACTCTTGGATTTCTTAAGGTACGATTAGATATGACATTATGTGAGTCACACTTAGACTTAGAGAGGTTAATTCTCATAAGATATGCAAGAAGTCACTATTCTCAACTTGTTAACCTGATATATACTATAACCAGATCTCATTTGGTTTTGTGCACATTGGCATCTTGTTACATCAGTGAGTATATCCAGGTCTGTAATCACTTACAACAAAGGATATCTCATCACTTCAGGTCTATGATGACTCATAACAGAGAAGTGTTAGATGCATTAAATAATTAGAGCTTAATGATTATTCATATCATCATCAGGTGTGAGATTATGTCTTAACAAGCAATCAATTTGAGAAATCAACACTACTCATTAGTGCTAAGATAGACATACATGAATGTATGAGTGATTTAGTTTAGTCACAAGAATTTACTTTTTCAGTATAATTGCAAGAGCTTACCTGCATATCATATCTGATCATGTCAGACTGTAGTCGTAAGCGAAGTATGCAACTGATCATACTAATGTACTATCATTTCTCACGTATTGCAAAACAAATTCATTCCTATATAATTAATAAGGAAAAACACTATTTTTGTGATTTTTGGTTTTATATTTTTATCTTTTGTTTTTCAATTTTCTATTTTTGTATTTGGTTTTTGTTTTTCTAATAAACATGCATACACAAAAATAAAATCAGGCAATTAACTTTGACAGGTTCTCTGACTGTGTCCTATTCATATAAGGGAGGGTTCTGATCATATTTAGACGCAATTAACTGAAATACTCAAAAACCAATTTTTACATGTGGTTAATAAGACCAATTGACTCTACCAAGTACTCAAACCATCCTGGTAAGAAGGCTTTAGTTGAAAGGTCGGCCAACTATTTTTCAGTAGCAATTTGAATCAAAATGATTAAACCTTTTTCAGAGTTATCTCTGAGAAAATGATATCGAATTTTGATATGTTTTGTTTTAGAATATTGGACAGGATTAGCTGTAATGAACATAGCAGCTGAGTTATCAATGTAAATAGGTGTTTTAAGAAAGTTGAACCCGTATTCCAGTAGTTGGTTTTGTAACCAGAGGATTTGAGAACATCCTGCTGAAGCAGCAATGTACTCAGCTTCTGTAGTAGAAACAGAGACATTTGTTTGTTTCTTGCATTGCCATGAGACTAATCTGGGTCCTAAAAATTGACACCCACCCGTTGTTGATTTTCTATTTTGACAACATCTGCCATAATCACTATCAGTATACCCATGTAACTCGAAGTTTCATTCGTAAGGATACCATAGCCCTAAAGCCGGTTTACCTTTGAGATACCTAAATATTCTTTTGACAACAATTAAGTGGGATTCTTTCGGGTCTGATTGATACCTTGCATAGACACAAACAGCATACATAATGTCTGGTCTAGATGCAGTGAGATACATCAAAGAACCAATCATCGATCTATATAATGTTTGGTCTACTGATTTTCCTTTCGGATCAGGCTCAATCTTGGTGTTCACATCGTTGGAGTTCTAATTGACTGACAATCTTGCAGCTTAAATTTCTTCAAGAGTTTGTCGACAAACTTCTCTTGGTTGATAAAAATACCATCTGCAGATTGCTTAACTTGTAGTCCAAGAAAGAAATTTATCTCTCCCATAAAACTCATCTGAAATCGAGATTTCATGATTTCTTCGAATTCATTGCACATTTTTGGACTTGTAGAACAAAATGTGATATCATCAACATACACTTGTACACATAAAAGATCATCAGCATCTTTCCTTATGAATAAAGTTGGATCGATTTTCCCTCGCGTGTATCCATGTTGGATTAAGTGCTGTGACAATGTCTCATACCAGATTCTAGGGGCTTGATGTAGTACATATAAGGCTTTGCTTAATTTGTATACACGATGTGGATATGTAGCATCTTCAAAACCTGGAGGTTGCTTCATGTACACATCATCGGTGATAGAACCATACAAAAATGCACCCTTTACGTCCATTTGATACACTTAAAATTTCATGAATGAGGCATAAGCCAGGAAGACACGAATAGATTTAAGTCTTGCAACTGGAGAAAATAATTCATCATAATCAATACCTTCTTCTTGAGTGTATCATTGTGCAACTAATCTCGCTTTATTTCGGATAACAATTCCTCGATCATCGGTTTTATTTCTGAATAACCATTTTGTGCCTATGGAATTTTCTCCTTCATGTAAATCTACCAGATTCCACACTTCTTGTTTACGGAACTGTAATAATTCTTCTTGCATAGCCTCGATCCAACCATTGTCCTTTAACGCTTCGGAAACATTTTTAGGAACAATTTGAGAAAGAAAGCAAGAGTATAAGCAGACGTTTGCTTGTTCTGATTTACTTCTCTTCGTTCTCTCACTCAAAGGACCAATAATCTGAGATATTGGATGGTTCTTATGAATACGAGATGTCAGAATCTCATCTCCTTGAACATGAACATCTAGATTGGTTTGATTCAAGTTGGAAAGCTGATGCAATAGGCTTGAAGAATATGGATTGAAATTAGGAACTTGAGTTGGTGAGTTGATAAAGTAATCAAGATTACCGGAATCAACTACATCACCAGAGATAGAGGATGTTCCAGACTCAGGTTGTACAATTTCTGTCGAATTGGTTGTGACGCATCTTGGTTTTCTGAAACAGAATGATCATTATCTTGATGAGACTGATCATCATTATTAGACTAAAAAACAGAATCTCTAACAAAAGAAAAGAAGGGATAGTCTGAGCTTGAATTATCTGCATCGTCAGAATCTGAATTGTCACTAAATGAACCGAGATCTTCTTGAATTTTCTTTTCACCTGTAGAATCAAGCAAGTTAGATTGATTAAACAAGTTGGATTGAAAAGAGTTTGACAATAAATCTAAATCAAATAACCATGCAGGACCATTTGACACTGATGGAAAAGAGTTTTCATGAAATTTAACATTGAATGTTTCAACTATAACGTTAGTCCTAGAGTTATAAACTCGATAGGCCTTTGAAACAGATGAATATCCAATGAAAAATCCATCATCAAATTTTGATTCAAATTTTCCTAAATGATCACTTGAATTCAGAATCATAACCGGACAATTAAAAGGTTTAAGAAAATCTATGTTTGGTTTCCTGCCAAACATTAACTCATAAGGAGTTTTCAGTTTGTCTTTAACAATTAACGAACGATTCTGAACAAAACATGCAATTGATATTGCTTCATCATAGAATGTGATCGGAATTTTAGCATCGGCTAACATGGATCGTGCTGCTTCAATCAATGTTCGGTTCTTCCTTTCAGCAACTCCGTTTTGTTAAGGAGTTCTGGGAGCACTGAACTGATGAGCTATTCCTTTCTCTGCACAAAACATGTCAAGAGTTAGATTTTTGAATTCCGTCCCATTATCACTTCTAATAATTTTTACTTTTTGATCAGTTGATTTTCTACTTTTATGATGAATTCTTTTATTAATTTATCCATTTCAAATTTAGCATTTAGAAAGAAAACCCATGAAGATATTGTATAGTCATCAATGATAACTAAACAGTAAGATTTTCTTCCAATACTCTTCATGTTGGTTGGTCCAAAAAGGTCCATATGCAACAACTAAAGAGGTTTGGAATTTGAGTTTATCAGCTTGGACTTATAAGACACTCTATGATGTTTCCCTTTTAAACATGTTGTGCATAAATCAGTTGTGGCAAACTTCTTTGATGGAAGGCCAATAACATGATTTCCTGCTACAAGCTTGTTCATATTCTTGAAGTTGGAATGTCCGAGACGTCTATGCCAAAACTGGCTTTCATCATTTGATGCTTTAGCAAAGAGACAAGTTGTTTCTGTAGAAGAGTCCACTTGAGATATATCCAGTTTGTATACGTCTCGGTCTCTGACAGCTTTAACAACCACGCGATCCTTGCTTATCTGAAATCTTGGCTTCAAGATATAACAGAAAGAATCATTAAAAAGTATAGAGTAGGATTTATCACAAATTTGGGATACGCTAAACTAATTAAAGTTCAACTGTGAACAGAAGTTGACTTTATCAAAGCTTATAATCCCGTTGGATACTGTTCCTTCTCCGGTTATTTTCCTCCCGCATCACCACCAAAGGCGACATGCGTTCCATCTTTTAACTTAAAATCTTGTAATAAGGCCTGATTGCCTGTCATATGCCGGCTACACCCGCTATCCACATACCAAGTATTGATTGGTCTTCTCGGGCATACCTGCAAAACAAAACAATTTATGGTGAATTATCTACCCAAGCCGAAATGGTCTTGGGTTTTCCAAACTTGTCAACAATAGTAAATTGTTTAAAGTGATGTTTGTTGATATCAGGTTTATTCTTTATGAATTTACCAATTCTGTTATTTGTAACAAAATTATGCTTGTTTGGAAAATTCATGCTTTTTGACTGACCATTGTTTGAAAATCTTTTATTTTCAAAACTTTTGTTATTAATTCTCACTGACCTTGGAATGAAATTATCATTGAAGTATTGTTTAGGTCTCACTGAATTATTTCTTTTGAAAGAGTTCAAACCTAAGGAGGGTTGGTGTATGTTAATCTTTGAAAATCAACATTTTGGTTTCTTTTATATTGCGGATTAACATAACCTTTGCTTACTGTTGAGGTGGCAAATCCTCTCCTCTGTGAATTCTTTCTAAAGTAACAATCTTTAGTGTTGTGAGTTTGCTCATCACAGTAAGTACAGTATTTGTTAAAATAACACTCTGAAGTTGAGTGATTTCTCATATCGCAAATGTGACAGTATTTGTTAAAAAACATTCAGACGTTTTGTGATTATACATGTCACATATGTTACAATACTCTGTGGAGTCTTGAATAATTGCTTATTAACCTTTGACGTTGACGCAAAATTAGAAACTTGTTTACTTTTAGGTGTCAAAGAGTTAATTTGTTGTTTTTTATTTGAAAAATTATTCTTTTGATTTAAACCACTTTTCTTTTGCACAATTTGTTTTTGTTTTTGAACATGAATTCATTCTTGTTTTCCTTAGATACAAATCTTTTAGCTACAGCGGAAGTCTTAGAATCTGAACCCGTTTTCAGATCAGAGGTTGATTTGTTCTTAGGATTTTCTTTAACATCTTGAATTGAGTTCACATTCAACAAACCAGCAGATACAAATTTAATTGGCTTTAATTTTATTGCTTGATTAGTTTCTTTTGTCTGATTTTCCTGAATTTTTATTTGTTCATTTTTAGCTTTATTTATCTTTCTTCTTCTTCTCTGGTTCCTTGATTTATAGACCCAGATTTTGGTTTAGATTGAACATTCTCAGTTGAAGATTCTTTTTCACATTCTTTCCTTTTCTGATCTTTTTGCCATTTAATGAATTCTGGGTTATTTAGACCAAATGAATTTGAATCTTCTGAAGTTTCTTCATTATTTTTGTTTTGAAAAACTGAGTTTCTGGTTATTAGTTATAATGTTCAATTCCTCCAAAACTGACTCTTTAGGAACAAAAATTTTCTTTGTTTTAGGCTTTGGTTCATAAGATTTTACTTTAATAGCATGACGATTTTTTATCTTTTCGTTATCTTTTTCTTCAAAAATTTCCAAATTTGTTTTCTCTTCTTCAACATCAGACATCTTGGTCTTGTTTTGAAAAGCTTTTAATTTTGCCTTGTTTTCTGGAGAGTGATCATGAGTGTTAAAATTTTCCGGTAAGGTATTTGTTATTGATTCTGGCATTGGTTCATGAGTGAAACCCAATTTTGCCTTTTGTTTATCTTTTCGTTCATTTACCAGCTTTTCCACAGTAGTTTTAGAACTTTTAACTTTGGCGAGATCAACTTGAGTTGTTGCATGAGCTATCTTCTCTGGTTCAAGATTTTATCTCATCTCTTCAAGTTGTTTTGATACAATTTCAAGTTCTCTTAGAGTTTTGTTTCAAGAATTTTGAAGAGAGATAATCTTTTCGTCAGATACTTTATGATCATTTTTAAGTTTGGTATGCATTAGTTCTTCTTGCTTAAGTTTTTCACAAATTTTGTAAGAATAATTTCTGTAGTATTCTACATGCTCTAAGCAAGACTTTGTGCATAACTTTTCTCTAACTTCTGATGGAATTTCAGAATATTTAGGATGAGAGGTCTCAGAGTTAAAATTTTCAACCTTTGGTTGATCAGACTATGCTATCAATGCAACTTCTTCTGAATCCTCTTTAGGATCTGACTTGTCACTTCAGTCATATTCTTCTTCTTCATTCTCAGAATCATATTTAGCCTTTGGATCATTGTCGTCTGACCAATCTTCTGCTTGAACTTCTGCAATAAGGGATAAATTGGATGTTAGATCAGTAGTAAATTGCTCAGCATAAGCACTCCAATCATATCCATCTTTAGTATTGACAACTAGAGCTTTCTTAGGCTCTTCAGATGACTTAGATTCATCTTTCAGTTCAGGCATAGGTAGGCTTTGATAAGGTTTCTGAAATGTCTTCTGTGAAGATTGCTGAAACCTTTGATTACTTGAGCTTGATTGGCCATTTCCTCCTTTATTCCTTGGAGCTTTGCACTCTCTTGAAAAGTGACCATAGTTGTTACAATTGAAACACCTAGATTTGGACTTATCAAATTCAACAGACTTGTTTGCACTTGGCTTGTAGTTTTTTTTTAAATACGAGTGTTTCTGAGTCCTGTAAGCTATCATAACCATTTGCCAGTTGAGATCCATTTCTTCAACATCGTCTGGATCCATTTCAAACAAATTTTGCAAAACAAAATCAAGTTGAGTTAGATGACTACCTTGATAAGCTTGAAAGCTTGCCATAAATGCAGTAAAAGCATTTTTAGACTCTTCATCCTATAATAGGATGTTTATTACATCGTTAACTTTGCTAGTTTTAGCAGAGTTAGCAGATGGAGTCTCTGCTTGAGATTTAGAACTTTTAGGCATAGGAGGAGATTGAGGTTGATTTTGAGTTGTATAGGTAGGAGCACTTGTGTAAGTATAATCAGTGAAGAACCCTGCGCCAACAAATAGATCACCCTCATCTTCTGGTAAACTCTCATTTTTAGCCATAAATGCATTTTCCACAGTACTTGCTGGAGATGCAACATATTTGTACTGAGACATTGAAGCTGCTCTGTCATTATTCCTTTAGCTTTCATCAATTTCAACAGACATAATTTTGGCTATCAACAGATCAAGATCCATAGGAAATTTCTCAGTATGCTTTAACAGTGTAACTATTTGCTTCCATGAAAATGGAAGAGCATTAAGAAGCCTAAAGTTTAGATCTTTTAGATCATTTTTTATGCCAGCAGTTGACATCTCAGTTGTAAGTTGTACAAATCTATTCATCATTTGGTTGATAGTTTCACCAGATAAATGCTCAAACAACTCAATTGCCTCTTCAGTTTCTACTTCTTGAGATCTTGAATCTCCTTACCACCTTTACAAATTATCTTCAAAGCTTTATACATGGTATATCTCGTTTGATATAAATCTAGTCTAGTTAGGACTTCAAGTGGTAATCCTTTACACATCAAAGAATATGCTTTTATATCATTCTTAACTTTCTTTAAATCATCACCCTGTAATCCATCTTCAGGGTATGGTTCTGGAGAGTCTTTAGTGTAGACAAATCCTCCATCAGGACCATCTGAAGTGATAGGAATGTGAGGACCTCTTTCTATTGATTTCCATAGATCAGTATCAATAGAATTAAGGTGATGTTTCAGTCTAAGTGACCAATTCTTAAAATCAGCTTTGTTCTTCAGTTTAGGAACTCTGTTCTCTGAGTCTTCTGATTTCACCATTTTAAGTTTTGTATTTTAGAAAAAAGATTTGTTTTTGTTGTTTTTAAGTTTTTGAATTAAAACAATGAATTGAAAATATTTTTGGATTTTTAAGTTTTTTTTTTTTTTTTGAAAAATTTCTGAAAAATTTCTAAGTGCTTATGTTGATGCGCCTAAACAGTGATGAAGCGCCCAAACAGATGACTTAGAAATGCCTAAGGGAATGCCTTAGAATAATTCTCAAAAACGCCCAATCTAAAATACGCCCGAACAGTTGTGAAACGCCCAGATTGAAAACGCCTCAACAGTTGTAATGCGCCTAGTCCACACTGGTAATACGCCCCAACAGTGGTAAAACGCCTGATCCAAAAACACCTTAACAGTGCAAAAACGCATGAACAGTTGTCAAGCACCTAACACTTGGGCAATTTTCAGTAGTGTTTTGACCTAATGCGGCAACTTCAACAGATTCAAATGAACTCAGATCTTCTGAAATCCTTCAAAACTTGATGAATTGAACTAAAATCCTCCAATTAGGTAGAAATACGATCAATTAACAGTCCTCTAACTTCAATTTCATCAAATAACAACAACAAATCGATCTTTGGCATGAAAATCAGTTCGACTGATGAAGAACAAGTTCTAACACTGATTTGAACAATTCACTGAATTCGAACGAATTGAGCTTCAAATTGTGATTCAATTCATGTTTCTGATGATGAAACACAACTGAAATCAACAATTATTTGATTGAATTGCTTATCAATCACAGATTCAAGTGATTCAAAAGTTCGACAGTTTGAAGAACTCAAATCACTAACCCAACAGCTCTGATACCATTTGATGAGCTCAATATGGATCGATCTGTGATGATATCGTGATACAATTCAATCAAAACAATCACAAGTAATAAAATCTAAGCAAACATATCACAAAAATTCATAGTTTCATTGATAGAATGCATAGAGAATACAAGTGTAGAAAGTAAACAGTTACAATTCATTAGATGAATATCTATATCTCTCTCTCTACACATACCTTATCTATGCTATTTATACTATCAATACACAAGGAACAATATTTACATAAAAGTCCCTATACTATGACAAAAATATAAAAGACACACAAAGACAAATGTTAATCTTTAAAGAAGCATCTACACTGAGGTATGGAGGCGGATGCTTTGATCTTCTTCTTTTGGGAAACACTTTTCCTGGCCATCCTTTTCCTCCTCTTTGAATTTTTAACTGAGAAGATTGGTCTTCAGCACCAGATTGTTCAATTGTGTCTCTCTCAGTTGAGTTCTCTTTACTCACAGGTTTAGAAGGAGAGAGAAAAGGACCCTGCTGTGGATCAAAAGATGAAGTTGGCTGAGATGCAGCTCTAGGTTCAGGTTGTGTTGTCTCAGGGGGTTTAACCTTCACCTCAACTTTAGGTTGAGCTGGACTTGGTGGAGAATGCAAGTCTACAAGCTCTCCTCTTTTAATCTTTTGCTTGATCACTCTGATATGCTCATCCATGTTGGATAAAGACATAGGACCAAGCCTCCTTCCAAGGAATCCATACAACTTCAAGAAGGTCATCATCCTTTGTCTGTCATCAGACTTCTTTTCGATTTTATGGATGATGGCTCTTGACTTTGCAGCTTCTTCCCTTAACTTTCTCTTAGCAGCTTTTCTTTCTTTTGTTGCTTGTTCTTCCAGCTGCTTGAGATATTCAAATTCTATATACTCAAAGGATAAGGGAAGAAGTGCAGATGCCTGATAGAGTCCTGTGGCACTCAGGTAGTTGATCATGTTCATCCTTTTAGTTTCCTTGTCTACCTGAGGTTGTGTAGTTGTCACAGTCTCTTTCTCAGGACTTTCTTGAACTGGGGAGAGGACAGGAGCATGTTTGTAGAGCCTTTTCAGTCTCCTTTTTTCCTTGATCTTGAGGAGCAATACTGCATCCTCTGCCTCCTTCCTCTCCTTTGACAACTTATTGTCAGCCAGTTCATTCAACTCATCTAAGGGGAGAAATGTTAGTTCATTAATGTTATAGTTCCTGGTCCCCAGGTAGTTTAGCCTGGCTGCCCTCAACTCATCATCTTGAGTGTTTGGCCTGGGGGCAGCCCGGATAGCAGCTTCCATGAAACATGGGGACCCTTATGAACTCTCTCCCCTTAGCTTCCTCTTCCTCTCTCTCTTCTCCTCATCTATCTCCTCAGAGGTCATTTTCCTCTTCCCTTTGTCACGCACAGCCCTTGGTGACTCAGGGTGGAGAGAGCTTTGGCCTTTATTACTTGGTTCAGCAGTCAAGCTCTGGTCAGAGAGAGGATGTAAAGCACCTTCACCAGCTAGTGCCTCACTAAGGGTACTGGGTACTGATGAAGATCCTGTCTCAAGGTTCACAGGTTTAACTTCTGGGCTTTCATTCAAGGCTTCCCCTTCGAAGCTAATCTTAGGGTCCACCTCAACATCCAGTTGACGAAAAATCTCACCTGCTAGCCTCTGTCTATATAATTTTGATCGCAACTTGAACTCTTCTAGCACCCTTACTTGAATCCAATCTGCTAATCTTTTAGCTTGTCTGTTTTGGCTTGGGTTGACAAGTGGAAGATCAACCAGCTGGATGTACTTATAGAAACTCAGGTTTGAAAAATTGAAGATCTCCTATTGACCCTGAGCTCTAGAGATGACAAGAGCCCTTCTTTTTGTGTCATACCTCCATCCTAAGATTGGGTTCTCAGAGTGAAGAGATAGGGTAGGCATGGCTTTGGGTATACCCTCCTCAAACAGGCTATGTATGAGTGAGTCCACATCAATGTGGACTTGAGGAGGTTGCTGAGTATGGACTATTACAAGTGAGGGTGGTTAATTCTCAAAGTCCATGCTTTGAGAAGAACTCCCAGGTTCTGTGACTGTTCGGACTTTCTCCCCCTTTTTGGTAGCAACACTTTCTTGCATAAGTGAGCTGGGGGTTGAGTCTATCATATTCATAGGTTCTTGTGGACCTGGTTGAGTTCTCCTGATTGGTCTCTCAGCTAACTTGCCCTTGGGATTGGTGATCTCAAGTTGCTGGTCATTGACCCTCATTTGTAAGATAGTCACCTGAGATTCCACGTGATTGATATGAGAGACTAAATAGGTGCAAGTTTTAGTCAGTTTGTGCACCTTTAGTTTCAGACTTCCCTCATCTTTATCAAAAGAATCATAGGGGGATGAAAGAATAGGACTAATGTCTTCTTCCTCATCACCAGCATGTTGTTCTTCGCTGCTGGATTTCCTCTGCATCATGACAACTTCAAGAGAAGTGTCAAGAGGTTGGGTTGCCATGGTTGAGGTCTGAATGATGTAATCACTTTCTAAAGTGAGAGCCTCTTCCATATGGATCTCCTGAACAGGTTCAAGAAGATCCACCTTAGTGGTGGGTGGATGATATAGGCTAGACATGGGTGAGACAGGAGTACTCATCTCTCCTTGAGTAGGGGTGGAGAAGAGAGACTCATGGTACTCACTAAAGCCTATGTCATCATCATCATAGAAGTCAAGGCTGGGGATTGGTTGGTTTAGATCCAGTGGCTGGGGATGGTAACTGTCCCCGGAAGGTTGTTCACTAGAGTGTTGAGACTCTGAGTGAAGACTTAAGGCTGTTGGGGTTGTGAGCTGATCAGGCTGAGCATGAGGAACCTTAGCATTGATCATTTGAGAGATGGGAGTGGTTTGCTCCTTAGGGGAAGTGGGAGCTCGAGTGTCCACTTCCTCCTGCATGGTTGGTGATATGGGGGCATGCACAAGCTGAATAGCATGTGCAGGGGTTCGTCTGGTTTTTCTCTGGTAGGTGATGGTTATTGTAGGCTGTATTTGTGGTTGGGAGGTAGGTATGGGTTCAACACTAGCTGGTGCTGCTAGGTTGCCACCTTGAGCAATGAGCTCTAACATTTTTGGGACTAGGGCTGTTTTTACCCAGGAGAAGCCAACAGTCGGCTTCCTCATGATTTTGAAGATGTCGGGCTTCATCTGTCCCAATTTTAGAATATTATCTGTTCCCCTCAACTATGTGCCCAGTTCACAGTTGAGAATGTGTTGGACATATCTAGGGAACATGTAATACTCTATATAGTCTAAGTTAGCAAGTAAATTGGTATAGACAACTTGTGAATACCTGAACTTGACCCCATGAACCATCCCATGGACTATAAAGGAGAGGTCTTCTGGAATCAGGTCCCAACCTCCATGCTTGTTGGATAAGCTGTGTATGACAACATGGAGGAGGTACTTCCACTGAGAGGAGACCTTCCCCTTCCTGAAGGTCCTGACTAAGAAGTCACCTTCATAGCCCATCTGCTCAAAGGAGTGGTTGACAGCAACATTAGGAAATGACAAATCACCTTCTACATCATCCAGCTGAAGATGAGTGTTTATGGTGGCCGGAGTGATGAAGATTGTCCTCTCCTGCACTGTGGCAGACAGTTCCTTCTCCCCATCCATGGTGACCTCTTGGCAAGTCCTCCAGAATGCCCACAACTGATCCTCATAGAGAGGAGGATCAATGGTGAGGGAGGTGAAGTAGTTTGACAAAGAAAGGTAACAGCATACCTCTGAGAAACCTAGATCTTTCTTAGAGACTAACACTGATTATGTTGGCTGTGAAGATGCATGGAAAAATCGGGTTGGTTTCTGTGGTCAAGGTTGGCCATTTGAAGTAGCTTTATGATGAAGGAAGATAAGAACGAAGGCGGTTTGTGGGTGAAATTAGGTTAGAGAAAATGCAGATGAAGAGGATAGTGAGAAGAGGGGGAACCATTGTGAAAATATATATGAAATGGATTTGAGACAAAATTAAAGCAAAAGGATAAAGTTTGAAATCCGGATGTCGATCTCACCTCTAAAAAAGTGCCCAAAAAGGTAGTTTTCTTGAAAGTTGAAAATCTTCCAAAGGTAATTTTGCTTCGGAAGTTTTAAGAAAAAGCTTCCGAAGCCAATTTGGCTTCGGAAGATATTCTTAAGAGTTATGAAAATTTGGCTTCAGAAGAAAATACTTAGAGAATTTTTCTTCCAACACATATTTGGTTTTGGAAGATATTAAGACTTGGGAGTTTTATTCTAAAGAGAATAAATCTTCTGAGACATAATTGCTTTCTGAAGATATTTGTCCCTCAAATACATGTAAGTACTTAGAAGCATATTTAAGCTTCGGAAGATATTCTCAGAATTTCTTCCGAAGGTAAATTTCTTATAAGTAGTTATTTGACTTGAAGACATAAATTTATTCCGAATGCAACTTGAAATCTTCCAAAAGAAAATATGTTTTGAAAAATTTTCAAAAATCTAAGAAATATCATTAAAAAATTTTCTTCCAAAATAAATTGGGCTTATGAAGGTGACAAAATAGACAACTTAGGACACATAGGTTTTAGAAATAATGTTAATGTAAGTTTTAAGAAAATTTACTCAAAGTTAATCATCCAATAGCTAATACAAGATATTTAAATTTCTGTTCATCAAAAGCTTTAGTGAACAGATCAGCATATTGTTCATTTTTTTTAACTTTGACTAGTTTGATTAATCCCTTCTTAAAGTTATCTCTAATCAAATGATACATGATGTTGATGTGTTTGGTCATTGAGTGCTGCACAAGATTCTTTGTAATAGAGATAACACTGTTGTTGTCTATGTGGATGGGAGTCACTTTGAAGTTGAATCCATAGTCCAGCATCCGATTTTGAATCCAAAGCACTTGAGCACAGCAGCTTGCAGCAGCAATGTATTCAGCTTCAACAGTTGATGCAGAGACACAGGATTATTTCTTGCATTGTCATGAGACAGTCCTTCCACCAAGGAATTGACATCCCCCTAATGTAGACTTTGTAGTCATGTTACAGCCACCATAGTCACTATCTGTATAGGCATACAAATTGAAGTTAGAACTCTTTGGATACTAAAGGCCAAGCTTGGGAGCACCTTTGAGATATCTAAGAATCCTCTTGACAGCAACCAGATGTGACATCTTGGGGTTGGCTTGATATCATGTACAGATGCATGTGGCAAACATGATATCAGACCTGCTGGCTGTGAGGTACATAAGAGACCCAATCATAGCCCTGTAAAGATGTTCATCCATACACTCCCCCTTAAGATCAGGTCTACGGGAGTGGTTTCTGGCTATGGGTGTCTTAGCAACCTTACAATCAGTCATGTTGAATCTTGTAAGTATGTCTTGTACATACCTTGACTGACTTATAAAGATGCCATTGTCAACTTGCTTCACTTGAATTACCAGAAAGAAATTGAGTTCCCCCATGGCACTCATTTCAAATCTATTCTTCATAAGCCTCTCAAAGTCTTTGTAGAGTTTTGGATTAGTTGAGCCAAAGATAATGTCATCCATATATACTTGAACCATCATTAAGTATTTACCTATTCCTTTGATGAAGAGAGTTCCATCTATAGTACCCCTCTTATAATCATGTTGACAGAGATACTGAGATAGTGTCTGATACCACTTTCTTGGAGCTTGGTGCAGCTCATAAAGAGCTTTATCAAGCTTGCAGACATAATCAGGATGATCTGGGTCTACAAAGCCAGGTGGTTGTTTGACATACACCTCTTCATCAATCACCCCATACACAAAAGCACACTTGACATCAAGTTGGTAGACCTTAAAATCCTTGGATGCAGCAAAAGCCAGGAATATTCTTACAGCTTCAAGTCTTGCCACAGGAGCAAAACCATCAGTGTAATAAATTCCCTCTTCTTGTGTGTACCCTTGAACAATTAGTCTAGCCTTGTTCTTGATGACAAGTCCTCTATCATCCTTCTTATTTCAAAAAACCCACTTGGTTCCTATGGTAGTCTTCCCATGAGGAAGAGGACATAGGTTCCAAACCTTCTGTCTTTTGAATTGAAGCAGCTCCTCTTGCATTGCTTCAACCCAGCTTCCATCTTTCAAAGCCTCATCAACTTTCTTTGGCTCTACCTGGGACAAGAAGCAAGAGTATAGACAAACATTTTTGTTATGGGTTTGTCCTCTTATTCTCACCCCTGTATCAACATTTCCAATGATGTTTGTGGTGGGGTGTGACTTGTGGATCCAGAGTTGAGGGATCATAGCATGTTGATTGGAGAGATCTAAATTAGAGAAATTCAGATCTGGCAATAAAGTATCACCCACCACATCAACACACTTATCAAGTGAAACTTGATCCAATAAGTGTTTGACATCATTTATGTTGTCTTCTATGGAGTGGTTATCAGCATCAAGAAACTCTTGATCACTGTCACCACCTCCATTTCCTCATATATTTGAAGCTCCTTCACTTGAGTCTTGAACCTTTGAGCTGGAATTTGAAGGCATCTCAGATGTATCAGCTAAATTTGTCATGTTTGTGCTGATAGGATCTTCATTTGCAGGGTTAGTCACCACTGGAGCTGAAGTAGTATTCTTGCTTGGTCTTCTCAGATCAAATCTTGCATCAGGATCTCCTGTTGATAAGTTACCTGTAGATCCTAAAACATTCTCACAAGACTTGTTTAAACAGTTGGTAACTAAATCAATATCAAATAGTCAATCCGGACCAGAACATTTCACACTGGGAGTGTGCTCATTGAAGGTCACATTGGCTGACTCCTCAACTACTCTAGTTCTGAGATTGTATACTCTATAAGCTTAGCTTGGGAATGGTATCCAATGAAGTGTACATCATCTGACTTCTCAACAAAGTTGGCTACCTGATCTTTGGTATTCAAGATGGTGCAGGGACATCCAAATGACCTGAGGAAACCAATGAATAGTCTCATTTTGTGTCACACCTCATAAGGAGTCTTATCATGAGTCTTAACTACTAAAACTCTATTGTGCACATAGCAGGCTGTGTTAACAGCCTCTGTCCAGAAGGTGATGGGTAGTTTAGAGTCAGACAACATGGTTCTTGTAGCCTCAATAAGTGTCATGTTTCTCCTCTCAGTAACACCGTTTTGTTGGGGAGTCTTGGGAGCACCATATTGTCTTGTAATACCCTTTTCATCACAAAATGTATCAAGGATTTGGTTCTTAAATTCTATTCCTTGATCACATCTTATGGTCTTGACCTTGTGATCAGATTGACTCTTAATTTTTAGAATA
This sequence comes from Flaveria sonorensis, assembly GCA_025506505.1. Lineage (NCBI taxonomy): Eukaryota > Viridiplantae > Streptophyta > Magnoliopsida > Asterales > Asteraceae > Flaveria > Flaveria sonorensis. Next base: position 60,131,374 of record CM046433.1, on the reverse strand, counting down.
AAGTTCTTCAGATCTCAGGAGTCTCATCCTTAGTTCTAAGGAAAAAGACCCAAATGAATCTTGTGAAATCATCTATGATCACTAAACTATATAAGGTATTCCTAAACTCATTACACTGGTGGGGCCAAAGAGATCCATGTGTGTAAGGCCCCGTTCCCGGGACGCTTACAGTTGGTCAATCATCGCATAAAACATTTCAAAATTCATCATTTTGCAGTGAAAATTTAAACTTTTCATTTTTAATTAATAACATGTCAATACATCATATCTTTAAATTACATCATCAAAAATTGTATAAATATAATATCATCTCAAAATGTGGATTCAAGACTCAAAACATTCCCAGTAGCTTATGCATCCATGCCTGCACCTCCTCAGCATCAAACAGTTACCTGCCAACTATTATGCATACAAAAAGTCAGTGATGCTAAGTGAGTTATATTTTAATAATAAAATACTTTGCGTTACGTCAAAACATATCCTTTACTTTCGTTCGTGATCACACATCATACGTACATCTAGATAAAAATTATTATCTTCATCATTGTTCATCATTAAGTGTTGTGCGCCAGGTCGGATACTTTACAGTTGCTGCTCCTCCTCCACCAGCTTACATTCATACGCTGAGAAATTCCCAACCTTGCACAAGGTACGAAAACTCAGAACCTATCATTAGTTGGGCATATGATGCGAAGAAGAAGATGTATGTGGTTAAAAGAAAGGGTGGAGCTATCGAGTACTTTCAAGACGAACACGATTTCCATACACTCAAAGCATCAGATTTAGATGCTATGGGTCGTGTTCCATTCATTAACCCTAGTAACTACATCAAGGCCAATTGGATAAGGAATATTATATGGAGACATAGTAAAACCAACTTTAAGGACTTCAAAACTGCCAAATCTAAAGTCATTAAAGATGAGACCCAGATTGACCAAAAATGAACAAGCCAATGAAGATAAGGGTTTATAAGCATCCAAGATATGTCAGGAAGATCCCTATTCATGCTCCTGTGTCATTTAACAGCTTGTCCAAGCTAATGTGGTGGAGTTATGAAAAGGAGATGGGACACGCGTTGATTCAGTGTGTAGATAAAGAATACTGTGTCATCGAACCTGTGGATTTGCTAAAGTTTTAGTTGATGAATTTGTTCACTTCATAGCAACACAGTTTGGTTGGATGATCACGAAGGCCTTAACGAACAAGATGTATGCATACAGAAGCAGTTACAAAGTTAATGATGTGGACTTCTAAACGTATTGATTTACCGAGCCTAGGGGAGAATGTAAGGGTTGAACCTAGAGGCTTGGGAAATCAAATCAAGATGATGATGATCAAGACAAGCAACAAGTCCAAGTTGCCACGCGATAACTTGCTTCTCGCGCGAAAACATCAAGTCGCGCGAGAATAAGTCATTCGCGCGAGAACTTCTAGATTAGTATATATAGAAGTTTTGTAATGTAATTAGAAATCTTTTGTCATTTTCCTGATTTTCACACTTATTTTAATCATTTCAAAATCAGAGAGTAATACAATTGAAAGTTATTTACATTTATTTCTTTTTCAATCTCTTAATTCCACAATGATAATAATTCTGCGTTATTGTTGTGAGATCGATCTTATAATTGTTAATCCTTACATAAATAGCCTTGTACTGTAATTCTTTATAAGCTTTTGAACAAATTATCAATCAAACAAGCAATATATTACTCTTTGCATTCAATCACACATACACACACACTACAGATTATGTCATTCATTATGGGTTTCTACACCATGATGATTGATTGTTGATTATTGTTGAGAGATTAAAAAGATCTTTGGAGGATCATCCTTATTACACAAATTGTAAGTGTGTAGAAAGGTTGATTCAATCAATAAAATCTTTACAACAACGATAAACAATTTCATACAGATATACATACTAGATCTTGAAATTGTTATCTCACAAACATACATCAAGAGAAAATATAATCAACCTAGTCTTATTTGTTAGACCATACTCATAAATAATAACTCACTCAAAAGGAAAAATGATTTGTAACTGATTTTAAGCTTTAATGGAAACAATCTTGAATTGGCTTCAGATGCTCCCTCATTGAATAGAAGATTATGGTTGAAATCTTCTCTTCAAATTATTCTTTATTAGATCCTTACCCGATAAATCCTGCACTAACTCATTAGAGTGATCTCTAGTTGAATTGTATTAGAGGATCCTATCACCTGACTAGTGGAAGGTCAGATGGAATTCCTTATAAGATTATTTTGAGGATGTTGTATTATCATGACTTATCACTGCAGGACCGTTAAAGGGTACTTAAGCTTGCACTTAGTTAACACACTTAAGAGGATCTAAAGATCACTTAACAATTCAAATAGGCAACTGTAAACTTTTACTGAGGATACAAGACAAACACAAGTAAAGTTGTTTTAGAACAAGAACAAGAACACAAGATTAAGTTTTTATGGAAGTTGTATATTGCACTCTAGTTCTATTACAAGTGTCATACAAGTATATTCTAAGTGCAAGAAACGGAGACTATTTTTACTACATCCTACAACCGTCAATATGCAAAAAGACAGTTGGACGTGACTAATCTAGACAACAAGATCAATCTAAAGTCAAAAAGGCAGATTGCCTTTTTGACTAGTGACTATGACATGCCATAGCTCACTGACTTTTCCTATTACAAAAAGCCAAAAGGAACAAAAAGAGAAACATGCAGGCGAAGACCTTATCTACTTTATCATAAAGCATGAAAGTTTCACCAACTACTGATAGTAGGTGAACCACCAAAACATGCAGCGGAAAGTAGGTTGCTTTATGATAAATTTGATGGAAAAGGAATCTTTTCTCTCTCTTCAGAAGAAATCAGTCCTGTCTTGTAAACAGCTTCGGAAGACTTTGTCTTTGAAACTTCAGAAGACTTCATCTTTAACTTCAGAAGAGTTGAGTCCTTGGCTTTGGAAGACTTTACACTTAGAATATTTTCCAAGTGTAAAGCTTCCGCAGTAGTTTCTTCTGAACTTTGGCTTCGGAAGATTTTACACTTAGCATATTTCTGAGTGTGTAAAAGCTTCTGAAGCTAGTTCACCTTTGTTCCGAAGTGCATGTTGGAAGACTTGGTTGTTTTGGTGTCCTTTGGTTGCATCAGCCTTTTAAATTTAGAGGTTCCTACGAACTCCCCCTAGGCTGATGCTACTAAAACAGAGAGGTTCTTCAGACTTGGATAGTCCACATAAGGATCTTTAGAACTCCTTTCTTCATCAGCAGATCTGGATTCTTCACACTCATGAAGTACCTTCTCATATCATAGAGATCATGCAGAGGGAGTTCAAGCATGTCATTTATGAAGTAGACATGTTGTTCTCCCTGATCTCTAGTGACATACCATCTGTCTGGATCTTCAGCAAATGTCCAGGACAGAATTTGTCTTCCAACGGCAAGAGGCTCTACTATGATTGGAGTTGGTTGAGATGCCTCTTCAAGCACTTCCTCAGGATGTTCTGACTCATCCTGAGGTTGGGAGGAGGATGCCTTTCTTATTTTCTTCTTAGAAGATGATCTTCTTTTGGTCGTCCTCTTTCTCCTCCCTGATGATTTTAATTGAGAGGGCTGGTCTTCAGTGTCAAGTTGTTCAGTGGAATCCCTCTTAGTTGGGATCTCCTCTCTCCTAGTTTCAGAAGGAGAGGGAGGAGAACCCTGCTGTGGGTCAGAATATAAAGTTGGCTGATATGCAACTCCAGGTGTAGGTTGTGTTGTCTTTGTAGGTTCAACCTTCACCTCAACTTTAGGTTGAGCTTGACTTGGAGAATGCAAGTCCACCAGTTCTCCCTTCTTTATCTTCTGCTTGATCACCCTTATATGCTCATCCATTGTGGATAGAGACATGGGACCAAGCGTCCTTTTGAAGAACCCATACAGCTTCAAGAAGCTCATCATCCTCTGCCTATCAGCGGACTTTTTCAGATTTCTTTGGATAATGGCTCTTGCTTTTGCAGCTTCTTCCCTCTGCCTTTTCCTAGCAGCTTGCCTATCCTTTTTGGCTTGCTCTTCTAGCTACTTGTTGTATTCAAATAATATATGCTCATGAGGCAGGGAAAGAAGTGCAGATGCCTAATAGAGACCTGTGGCACTCAGGTAGTTGATCATCTTTAATCTTTATTCTTTATCAACTACCTGAAGTTGTTCAGCAACCATAGTCTCTTGCTCAGGACTTTCTTGAACTGGTGAGAGGACAAGAACATCTTTGTAGAGTCTTTTCAGCCTCCTTTGTTCTTTGATTTTGAGGAGCAATTCTGCATCCTCTGCCTCCTTCCTTTCCTTTGACAATTCCATGTCAGCCAGTTCATTCAATTCATCTAAGGGGAGAGAGATGAGTTCATCTACATTGTAATTTCTAGTTCCCAGGTAGTTTAGCCTGGCTGCCCTTAACTCATCTTCCTGAGTGTTCAGCCTGGGGGCAGCCCTTATTACAGCTTCCATGAATCCTAGGGAACCACTTGAACTCTCTCCCCTCAGCTTCTTCTTCCTTAATCTCCTTAGCAGTTAGTTTCCTTTTACCTTTGTCAACCACAGGCCTTGGTGACTCAGGCTGGAGAGAGGTTTGGCCTTCATTGCTTGATTCAGCTATCATGCTCTGGCCAGAGTGAGGCTATGAAACACCATCACCAGCTGGTGTTTCACTGAGGTAAATGGGTGTAGAGGGAGATCTTGTCTCAAGGTTCACAAGCTCAGCCTCTCGGCCTTCAGTCAAGGCTTTCCCTTCAAAGTAATCTTGGGGTCTACCTCAACATCCAGTTGACCAAAGGCCTCACCTGCTAGCCTCTGTCTATATAGTTTTGATCTCAGTCTAAACTCCTCTAAAACTCTGTCTTGGATCCTTTCTGCCAATCTTGCTGCTTGTCTGTTGTTGCTTGGGTTGACAAGGGGCAGATCCACCAAGGTTATACTCTCATAGAAACTCAGGGTGGAGATGTTAAGAATTTCTTGTTGACCCTAAGCTCTAGAGATCACAAGTGCCTTCCAGTTGCTGTCATACCATCAACCCCAGATTGGGTTCTCAAAGGGGGCAGACATTGCTCTTGGTATTCCCTCCTCAAACAGTTGTTGTATGAGCAATTGTAGATCATTGTCTAAAGGAGGTTGCTGAGTATGAACATCTGCAAGAGAGGATGGTGATTCCTTTATGTCCATACTCTGAGAAGAACTCCCAAGTTCTGTGACTGTCAGAATTTTCTCCCCTTTTTTGGTAGCATCACCCTCTTGCACAAGGGAGCTGGGAGAGTGATCCAAGACATCCATAGGTTCTTGTGGACCTGAATGAGTTGTTCTCATGGGTCTTTCAGCTAGCTTGCCCTTGAGATCGATGATCTCAAGTTGCTAGTCATTGACCCTCTTCTGCAGGATAGTCACCTGAGATTCCAGGTGAGCTATCTTAGACACAAAGTAGGTGCAAAGATTTGAAAGTTTATGCACCTTGTGTTGCAAACACTCCTCATCTTCAGATGAAGAATCATTGGGGGAGGAGAGAATTGGACCTAAGTCTTCTTCTTCATCACCAGCATGGGTTTCTTGGCTGCTGGATTTCCCTTGCCCAATAACAGCTTCCAGAGAAGTGTCAAGAGGCTGGGTTGCCATGGTAGAGGCCCTAGTGATGTTATCACTTGCAAGAGTGATAGCCCCTATCATATGGATCTCCTTAATAGAGTCAGAGGGATCCACCTCAGTTAGGGGTTGCTGATGTGGGTTAGAAGTGGGTGAAGCAGGAGTACTCATCTCTCCTTGAGTGTGGGAAGAAAGGAGAGACTCATGGTACTCACTAAAACCCAAATCTTCATTAGAATATAAGTCAAGGCTGGGAATGGGTTGGTTAAGATCGAGAGATTGGGGATGGTAACTTTACCCTTGAAGGTTGATCACTAGAGTGTTGAGACTCATAGGGATGGCTTAAGGCTGTTTGTGGAGTTGTGAGCTCCTTTGGCTGAGCATGAGGAACCTCAACACTGGATTGTTTGAAAAATAGGAATGGTCTGCTCCTGAGGGGAAGTGGGAGCTCTAGATTCCACTTCCTCCTATATGGGTTCTGATATGGGGGGCCTACACATGCTCAATAGCAAGTGTAGGGGTTCGTTTGGATTTTCTTTGGTAGGTTATGGTGATGGTAGGCTATGTTTTTAGGTGTGTAAGAGGTGGAGGGTGTTGGTTCATCACTAGCTAGTGCTACTAGGATGTCACCTTGAGCAATGAGTTCAAACATTTTTGGAACAAGGGCTGTTTCTACCCCCGAGAAGTCAATAGTTGGCTTTTTCAAAATCTTGAAAATGTCGGGCCTCATGTGTGCAAGTTTAAGAATATTACCTGTTCCCCTCAACTGTGGTCCTAATTCACAGTTGAGAATGTGTTGAACATACCGGGGAAACATGTAATACTCTAAGTAGTTCAAATTGGCAAGTAGTTTGTAAATACAAATTGAGAGTACCTGAATTTGACCCCTTGTACCATCCCATGGATAATGAAAGAAAGGTCTTCTGGAATCTGATCCCATCCCCATGCTTATTGGATAAGCTATGTATGACTACATGGAGGAGGTATTTCCATTGGAATGAGACCTTCCCCTTCCTGAAGGTTTTGACTTAAAAGTCACCTTCAAAGCCCATCTGCGCAAAGGATTGGTTGACGGCAGCTTTTGGAAAGGACAGCTCACCTGCTTCATCATCCAGCTGCAAATGGGTGTTTATAATGGCTGGAGTGATGAAAACCGTCCTCCCCTACACTGTGGCAGACAGTGCCTTCTCCCTGTCCATGGTGACCTCTTGACAGGTCCGCCAGAACTCAAGCAACTGATCCTCATAGAGAGGAGGATGGATTGTAAGGGAGGTGAAGTAGTGAGACAAATAAAGATACCTACACACGTCTGAGAAGCTTGGATCCTTCTCAGAATTTAACAGGGCAACTTGATTGGGTTGCCTGTGTAGGTGCATGGTGAAATCAGGGTCATTACGACGATCAGGATTGGCCATTTGAAGAAGCTTTGTAGTGAAGAAAGGAAGAAGAAGCGGAAATTTAGGGGTAATTTTAGGGTAAGGAACAATGAAAGTAGAGAGATGAAATAGAACCGTTTGGAAAGATATACTCTGGATTTGAAACAAAGTTAAAAAAAAGATAAACTTTGAAATCCGCAGTGGGTCCTACTTCTGAAAAAGGCGCCCAAAAAGTTAGTTTTCTTGGAAGTAGTAAAAGCTTTCGAAGGCAATTTTGGTTTCGGAAGCTTTGCAATCAAAGCTTCCGAAGGCAATTTTGCTTCGGAAGATATTTCAAAGAGTTTTGAAAATTTTGGCTTCGGAAGAAATAAATGAGTCTTCCGAGACTAAATTCTTTCGAAGGAGATTGTTCTTAAAATGCATTTAAGTACTTATCCAAAATTTAAGCTTCAGAAGATACTTCAAGAATTTCTTCCGAAGGTAAATTTCAGATAAGCTGTTTAAATGATTTAAAGACAAAATCTTCCGAAGGCAATTTTGCTTCTTCCGAAAGTAAATTTCATCATTCTAAGAGATATCATTTTAAAAGTTGTTTTCTTCCAAAGAGAACTGGGCTTATGAGTATAAGAAAATAAGTTGATAAGTTATTAAGAAAAATCTATTCAAAGTTAATCATCCCAATAGCTGATACAAGATATTTAAATCTCTGTTCATCAAAACCTTTTGTGAACAGATCAGCATATTGTTCATTGTGTTAACTTTGATTAGTTTTATCAAACCCTTTTCAAAATTATCTCTAATCAGATGATACCTGATATTGATGTGTTTGGTCCTTGAGTGTTGCACAGATTTTCTGTAATAGAGATGGCACTGTGTTGTCTATATGGATGGGAGTCTCTTGAAATTGAACCCATAGTCTAGCATCTGATTCTGAATCCAAAGCACTTGAGCACAGCAGCTGGCAGCAGCAATATTCAGCTTCAGCAGTTGATACAGGCACACAGGATTGCTTCTTGCATTGCCAAGAGACTATCCTTCCACCAAGGAACTGACACCCCCAGATGTGACTTTGCAGTCATGTTGCAGCACCATAGTCACTATCTGTATAAGCATACAGATTAAAGTCTGAATTCTTTGGATACCAAAGGCCTAGATTTGGAGCACCTTTGAGATATCTAAGAATCCTTTTGACAGTGATTAGGTGTGACATCTTGGGGTTGGCTTGATATCTTGCACATATGTATGTGGCAAACATAATATCAGGCCTGCTAGCAGTAAGATACATAAGTGACCCAATCATAGCCCTGTAGAGATGTTCATCAACACACTCCCCCTCAAGATCAGGACCAAGGGAGTGGTTTCTGGCTATGGGTGTCTTTGCAACCTTACAGTCAGTCATCTTGAATCTTGTAAGTATGTCTGTACATACTTTGACTGACTGATGAAGATGCCATCTTCAACCTGCTTCACTTGAATTCCTAGAAAGAATTGAGTTCCCCCATGGCACTCATTTCAAATCTATTCTTCATCATCATCTCAAAGTCTTTGCAGAGCTTTGGATTAGTTGAACCAAAGATGATGTCATCTACATATATCTGAACTAGCAATGTGTCATTCCTTGTCTCTTTGATGAAGAGAGTCCCATCAATAGTACCTCTTTTGTATTCATGTTGACAGAGGTATGTTGATAGTGTCTCATACCACTTTCTTGGAGCTTGATGCAGTCCATAAAGGCTTTATCAAGCTTGCAGACATAATCAGGATGATCTGGGTCTGCAAAGCTAGGTGGTTGTTTAATATAAACTTCTTCATCAATCACCCCATAGAGAAAGGCACACTTCACATCAAGCTGGTAGACCTTGAAATCCTTGGATGCGGCATAAGCCAAGAATATCTTACAGCTTCAAGTCTTGCTACAGGAGCAAAGACATCAGTGTAATCAATCCCTTCTTCTTGTGTGTATCCTTGGACAACAGTCTAGCCTTGTTCTTGATGATGATCCCTCTATCATCTTTCTTGTTCCTGAATACCCACTTGGTACCTATGACAGTCTTCCCTTGAGGAAGAGGGCACAAGTTCCAAACCTTCTGTCTTCTGATTTGAAGCAACTCTTCTTGCATGCTTCAATCCAGCTTCCATCCTTCAAAGCCTCATCAACTTTCTTGGCTCAATTTGGGATAAGAAACAAGAATGCAGACAAACATGGCTGTCATGAGTTTGTCCTCTTGTCTACCTCTGAGTCAACATTTCCAATGATGTTGTGGTGGGATGTGACTTGTGGATCCTAAGTTGAGGATCACAGCAAGTTGGTTGGACAGATCTAAATTAGAGAATTTTGATCTGGCAAAAAGAGTTCCCACCACATCAGCACACTTATCAAGAGAAACTTGATCCAATGAGTGTGTGACATCATTCATGTTGTCTTCAATGGAGTGGTTATCAGCATCAAGAAATTCTTGATCACTGTCACCACCTCCAGTTCCTCCTGCATTGGAGTTCCTTCTCCTGAATTCTGAGCCTCTGAGCTGGAATTTGAGGTAATTCAGTTGAATCAGCATTATTTGTCATGCTAGTGCTGATAGGAGCTCAATAACAGGGTTAGTCACCACTGGAGCTGAAGTAGTCTTCTTGTTGGTCTTCTCAGCTCAAATCTTGGATCAGGATCTTCTGTTGACTTGTTATCTGTAGATCCTGAAACATTCTCACAAGATTGTTAAAACAGTTGGTAACTAAGTCAAGATCAAATAGCCAATCCAGACCAGAACCTTTTACACAGGGGTGTGTTCATTGAAAGTCACATTGGCTGACTCCTCAATAATTCTAGTTCTGAGATTGTATACTCTATAAGCCTTAGCTTGAAAGAGTATCCAACAAAGTGTCCATCATTTGATTTCTAGCAAACTTGCTATTTGATCTTTGGTATTCAAGATGGTGCAAGGACATCCAAATGTTCTGAGAAAACCAATGAATGGTCTCCTTTTGTGCCATAGTTCATAAGGAGTCTTACCATGTGTCTTAACACCAAACTCTGTTCTGCACATAGCAAGTGTGTTGACAGCCTCTGCCCAGAAGGTGATGGGCAGTTTAGAGTCAGACAACATGGTTCTTGCAGCTTCAATAAGTGTCTGTTTCTCCTCTCAGCAACACCATTTTGCTGAGGAGTCCTGGGAGCACTGTATTGTCTTGAAATACCCTTTTCATCACAAAATGTATCAAGGATTTGTTTTAAATTGGTTCCTTGATCACATCTTATGATTTTGACTTGTGATCAGATTGATTCTCAATTTTCAGAATGAAATTCTTTAAGATTTCAGGGGTTTCATCCTTAGTTCTAAGAAAAACACCCAAGTGAATCTTGTGAAATCATCTGTGATCACCAAACAGTATAAGGTCCTTCCTAAACTCATTACACTGGTGGGGCCAAACAGATCCATATGTAACAAGTGTAGGGGAGTAGTGATAGAGTTCATTTCCTTTGGCTTGTGAGACACTTTGTGTTGCTTCCCTTTCAGGCATGCAACACAGTGGTCATCACTGTAAACTCTTTCTTTGGCATTCCAGTTACCAAATCATTCTTAATCAGTTTATTCATGTTCTAAAGTTTACATGGCACATTCTTTTATGCCAAAGGAAAGACTCATCACTATTTCTTTAGATAGAAAGCAAGAAATTCTCCAGAGGGAGATGTTTCCTGCAGTCCATCTTGTACATGTTCCCTTCCTGGGGGCTCTGAGCAGAATATGCTCTGAGGAATGTCAACCGGCTTGAGAACAATGCACTCATGCTCAGTAAAGAGCATGTGATTTTTGGTCACAAAATTAGGACACACTCAAAAGATTGTATCCAAGCTCCTTGACAAAGTTTACCTTCTCAATGCTGAGCTTACATTTGTAACCTTGCCCCTACCAGTAATGTAACCTCCTGCATCTCCTCCAAAAGCAACTGGCCTCCATCAAATCTTTCAAAGTTTTGAAGTAAGGACTCATTGCCAGTCATGTGCCTGGAGCAGCCACTATCAATGATCCAGACATTTCTGTTGGTCTTTAGCTGTCCCTGCACAAAAGAGATGATTTAGTTACATTTGGAAACCCAAGCCTCATTGGTCTTGGGCTTGTTAAAATGAGTTGAAGGAATGAAACAGTAATGGATCCTATGCTCAGGCTTTGGGATCATTTGCTTTCTGAGATGACTTTCAGCAGGTCTTCCTTCATCTTCCACACCACTTTGGAAGATTGGGCTTGACCTTCATACTTCGAAGTTTTGTACTTCAGAAGATTTGCGACTGGACCTTTAGAAGATCTTGCTTTCACTGCAGCAAGCTTCAGTGCTTCGAAGCATTCCTTCTTTCGAGACCAACTTTCCTTCCGAAGGCAATTTTCATTTGCCTTTTCTTCATTTTGGAGCTTTCGAAGGAAACAGATTCCTTCAAGCTGTTTGTTTCTTCTTCTTCTCAGAAGTTTTCTTCTTGATCATGTGGATAGTACTCTTGGGATTGTATTGACAATCCTTAGCCAGATGTGAAGTACTACCAACATAACACAATCAAATCTTTCCTTCTGAGAGCCTTCTTTCCCAAAGAAGACTGAGCTTGAACACTTTCCTTTTCTTTCTTCATCTTTTCAATGATGTAGCAGGCTTCTTAGGGTGAAGCTTGCTTTTGAAATGGATGGTTCAGGCTGTGTAGCAGTGACACACAGCTGATCGGTCTTCTTGTTGTTACTGGAGTGAGTTGAAGCTGAAGTAGAACTCTTGGTACTAAGTTCTTGACAGGTCTTCAGCTTTCATCACTTGAACCCTGTAGAGATGAATACTTGTTTCTGTTGGGTCAAAGTGGTCTTGATCTCTTGAGCTTTTCTGGATCTTCTTTTTGCTCTTCTGATCAAGTTCTTTCTCTTGGTCTTGCTCAAACCAGCTTTTTTCTCCTTAGGAGCATGGTGACCCTTTTGGATTGACTCTCTTCACTCACCTTAGAGTCATCCCTCACCTTCTCCTCTTCATCCTCTTCATCACTAGGGTCTATGGATGGCAGCTCATCTGACCAGTTCCACACCTTGGAGATCTAACTGATACTAGAGTGTGTGGAGGAGCTATCTCACTAGATCCCAGTCCCTGCTTATTCTGAACACACTTTTGCATGCAGAGATGAGGATATTATGTTCTTGAAGGTCTCTTCTTCAAGAACACATTTTTCTGCCCTGGCTTTGCTGATCACAAGCTCAGCCTGGCATTCAGTCAACTTGGTAATGAGATCCTTAATTTAGTCCTGTAGTTTGTTTGCTCATGTTTAAGAGTTGAAATGTTTTCTCTAGATCTTCTATCTTAAGTTTATAGTATTTTCAGCTCTTTTAAAATCAGCTTTTAAAATATTTAAAGACTCAATATCAGATCTCATTTCCAAGTTGTAGGACCTATATCTATTTACTTTAGCAATACATTCAGGAGAGCAAAGATGTTCAAGTACCTTAGCTTCATCATGGTCAGCCATGAGTGCTTGGTTTGGAGATGCATCTTCAGCTTGAAAGCTTTCTCTAGCAAAGTGTCCTATCTGGTTACAGTTGTAACCACGTGACTTTGCTCTTGTCCAGCCCACCAAACTGCCATGCAGCAGCATTGCTAGGAAACCTTCTCCCAGCCTCTTATAGGAAATTTTGGGCTCTGTGAGTGAGAAGAGCCATTTGCTAGACTATCTCATGTACTCCAGATCATCTGGATGGATACAGTCCAGGTCTTTCAAGAGTGAAAAGAAAGTTGTCTGAACTTTCATCAGTAGAGACAAAAGCTTGAGAAAAACTTGTCTCTTGGAAGGGACTTCCTGGATGTAGCTCTCTCTGGGTGTCTCTGGGAAGGTGATGAAAGGACCCTTTTGTGAGGTTTCAGGGTAGCAGATGAGATGTTGTTGTGGTTCTTTGCTATCCCTTTCAACCACATGAAGGGCTGAACTCTGGTGAGTGTTGGAGTTACCAGATGAATTTTGCATGTTCATCTCCATCTGGTATCCACTGAGTATCCTATACAACTCAGTGAGAGTAAGGGTCTTGAGGTTTTCAGTCCTCTTAATGACCACACAATAGTATGTCCATTATCTTGGAAGAGAGGACATGAACTTCCTTACAATATCCCTGTTCTCAATAGTTACCCCAACATGAGCCAGAGTATCCACAATCTTAACATACCTGAAGTATTATTGAGTCATGGTTTCACCTGTTTTGAAGGTGAAATTTTCAAACTGCTGCTTTAGGAGATCCTTCTTGTTCTCCTTGGCTTCATTTGAACCCTCATACATCAGTTTCAGTGCATCCCATAGTTGTTTAGCAGTCTTGCACTTCTTGAAACCTCTATAGATGGAGTTTGGAAGAGCAGTTTGGAGGGCTGTCATGGTTTTCTGATCAATCTCAATTCTTTTCCAGTCTTCATCAAAAAAGTTAGCCTTCTCCTTTGGTATCATGCCACCACCAGCAGCAGCTGAAGAGGTGCATGGTACATGAGGTCCATTGACAATAGACTCCCACATCCTGGAATCTTGAGACTTGATAAAGCCTTCCATTCTTTGACACCAAGTGTCAAAATCCTCAGGAGTGATCAGTGGGGACTTTGTCATAGTTCAAGTTTCCATATCAGCTTTGGAGATAGCTGCCATTTAAAGAGTTAAGTGATGTGTGTAACTAAGAGGATTTGAAGATAATGAGATCTTACAATCAAGAGCCTGGAATGCTTTGATACCAAATGCAGGACCGTTAAGGGGTACTTAAGCTTGCACTTAGTTAACACACTTAGGAGGATCTAAAGATCACTCAACAATTCAAATAGGATACTGTAAACTTTTACTGAGGATACAAGACAAACACAAGTAAGGCTGTTTTAGAACAAAAACAAGAACACAAGATTAAGTTTTCAAGAAAGTTATATATTGCTCTCTAGTTCTATTACAAGTGTTGTACAAGTATATTCTAAGTGCAAGAACCGGAGACTATTTATACTACATCCTACAACCGTCAATATGCAAAAAGATAGTTGGAAGTGACTAATCTAGACAACAAGATCAATCTAAAGTCAAAAAGGCAGATTGCCTTTTTGACTAATGACTATGACATGCCATAGCTCACTGACTTTTTCTATTACAAAAAGCCAAAATGAACAAAAAGAGAAACTTACAGGCGAAGACCTTATCTACTTTATCATAAAGCATGGAAGTTTCACCAACTACTGATAGCAGGTGAACCACCAGAACATGCAGCGGAAAGTAGGTGCTTTATGTAAATTGATGGAAAATGAATCTTTCTCTCTTTTCAGAAGAAATCAGTCTTGTCTTGTAAACAGTTTCGGAAAACTTTGTCTATGAAACTTCGGAAAACTCCATCTTTAACTTCGGAAGAGTTGAGTCCTTGGCTTCGGAAGACTTTACACCTAGAATATTTTCCAAGTTAAGTGTAAAGCTTCCGCGGCAGTTTCTTCTGAACTTTGGCTTCGGAAGATTTTACACTTAGCATATTTCTGAGTGTGTAAAAGCTTCCGAAGCTAGTTCACCTTGTTCCGAAGTGCATGTTGGAAGACTTGGTTGTTTGGTATTCTTGGTACATCAGCCTTTTAACTTCAGAGGTTCCTACAATCACATCCATTAATCAAAGGATTTTAACTAGAGGATAGTCTTAAAGTGCCTTATTGACTTTGACTTGATTGTGAGTTTTGTGATCATATGGTTGTTTACATCCAGCACTATACGTTTTATTTTTTTGTTCTTTTTTGTAGCTCATGCCCCTATAGCCATCGCTCTTATCAGCATAGGTTCGTCATATTGCCTCTTGCTAATCCATATAGATTTGCTAATGTTTTCTGCTCTAAAGTTTTCTTATCATTTACGTTTTCAAAGTAATATTTACCATAATTAGGATATATGATTTAATTGTCTTTCAATTGTAATATGTTACTCTTGTAAATAGTTAGCTAATAATAAAGATTATCTCGGTTTTATTCTTCTGTAGCAATTTGACAGATTAAATTCCTAACTATAATTTTGTTGTCAAACACAATCTCACGCACATAAGTATTAGTATCAGAATCAGTTTCGTTAAATAATAATTATGAGTAGAATGTTGTAAGTAAAATCAAGTATATATTGTATGTAAACCAATAATGATTATCAGAATAGGATTATCTCTGAGCACAATTATGAAAATTAGTCATGAATATTATTGGTTAATTGTATATTATAATAATTATCAATCAATGAGATTTGGGTTAATATATATTTTTAAAATATCCTCACTATCCATCCATATTTATATCATGTAGTTTTGTGATAATATAATCAATTAATTAAACATTATTGTAAAGTATATGTTATGAGAACAAAGATGTCCATGAAAAAAAACAAGGACAAACCACAGAAATTTCGAGTCAAGGTACTCATTCCCCACAAAACATTCAAATAATCTATTAATATATTCTTTATTAACATATTTGCAGCTTTAAAACAAGGAATTTGCGTATTTTAAATAAAAATATTCTATTAAATAAAATCAATCTCTTTTACTTTAGCTTAGGTAATATTTTTATAAATTTTAAAAACAGTTTTCGTTTTGTGTACATGTAATTTAATCTGTTTAACTTCTTTTCTAACATTTTTAATTTATAAATTAGTAGCTATTCATTGGAAAAGAAAGTGTGTAAGGAGTGTGAAAGTTTGACCTAGAAACTATAAATAGTTGAGAGTAGAGTAGATTTTTACCCATAATGTTAAAAAACACTCCCACCCTTCTTGTTTTTTGATAATCGATCTTAATATCCATCTAGCTTTCTGTTGACAGAAAGAAAAAGGATGAGATAGAGAACCAAGAAGCTGCATTTGTAGGGTGACATTTTTATTATCCATATATATTATTAATGTACCATAAATATTACACTAATGGTTCTAAAAATGTTTCTTCTTAAAATATGTTTCCATTTAGATCAAAGGATGTTAACAAGTCAAAACACTGTTGAGCCAAAACATAATTGTGATTATCAAAATAGGTATAAAACCTTCGTGTGAGGATTGTTTTTTATTTTGTAATTGTTTTGACTAAAATACTATTCATGTTAGAAAGTTAATAGAAAAAGTTCACGGTATTAATTAGGTGTAGTCAAATTGATTCAAATGATAAATTAAATAAAATATTTATATTAAGTGGTAAAATATAAACCTTTTTGTTTAAATGACGACTTTTATAAAAGCACAATGATGAAAAAACACTTAACTTTAAATAATATCTTGAAAACCAATCTACCGGCTCACTAGTTAGACCGGTTTAAAAACCTTGACATCAGAAATTTAACCATTGATTGATAGTTCATAATACGGGAACAAAACATTGCCGGTTCCACTTAGACAGGCTAGTTTTCAAACTTAATAAGAAGATAAGTAAGAGTCTCTGGAACCAACTAATTAATAAGACAATGCTTAATAGTTTATCAATAGTGCTTACTTATATTGACTTATTTGCATCATATAATATTTACGGCTTATTTGCCAATCATATATTGACTTTTGATTCATTGATTTTAGCGTCAAAATTAAAGTCGTACCCCATGTCAAAGGGTTAAGTACATCTGCTACCGTAAGTATGTAAATCAAATCCAGGCAGCAACTCCATTCTCTTTTTGTTTCAATTCTCTTTGTCCTTATTGCTTCCAACTAATTAATAAAAGATTAAAAGATAATATGTTTCATGAAAGTCAAAATTCGGGTGGTTGTGCTCCTAATAATTATTCATACCTTAATTTTATACCATGATGCTCGTGTAAATTTTGTTTTGTTAATGGCTGATTTGGGGAAGTATACATCACCATCTTTGTAAGTCTACTCTTGTTATATTCAGCAAGAGGTTATTATTTTCATACCACTCATAAACTTAACAATTAAGATTATTTTGATTTAGAGAGAGAATATGAAATGCTAAAGAAAAGTTAGAGAACTCGTGATTTTAAATGCTCAATTAAGAGTACAATGATCTATATTGATATACACGTCAACATAAAAAAGAAAGATCATAGCCAAGTCACATAAGGAAGCTATTTAATCCTAGAAAGATGTGTTGTCAATGCTAAGAACACCAAGATCTTGTTACAACAAGTATTCAAACTCTAGCATCCTTTGTAAGCTAAATTCACGAGGAGTGATAAAGCTTAGCGTGAAGATAAGCAAATTGGATAGTCTTATAGAATATAGAAAATTCTAATTCAAAAAGAATCGAGAATTCAATTGATCTTCAAACGATTACACAAGAGAAAGCAAAATGGATTGAGTAGTACAAAAGACTAACTCACCATCAACCTCCGACTTCTTATTCACACTCAAACTAAAGACTAAGTCTAAACAAACTCTCTCAAATTAATACTATTAGTCCTTCAAGTTTACAAGTGTACTTACAACTAAGTCAATGAAACTACCGAAATTACATATAGAAACTTCTAACTCACATTATGACAATTATAACCCTCTATTTTCAATCTCCACCAAAGGACATCGTTGTCATGAACTAATTTCAAAGTTCAACACAAAATTGAATTTAGGATCTAACTATTACAGGATTGAACTCTATACCTCTTCTCCACTTTAACCTCCTTTGAATTGATTATTTTCTAATAAAATCTAATTTCACATTAATATGCTTAGTCCACCCATGCAACATACTATTCTTTGACAATTGAATAGCCTCTTGGTTATCATAATATACCAATGTATCATCTACTTGCACGCCCAGATTAGTTACAAATCCTTTAACCTAATTGGCTTCCTTAATGGCTTTTATCAAGACCATATACAAAGCCTCAATAGTAGATAAAGTAATTACCTTTTGTAACTGAGCCTTCCAGGTTCCATCTAACAACATTTCCCATTACCAAAAGTGCATATACAGTCAATGATCTTCCTTTGTCTACATCCTTTGCATTATCAAGATCCACATAGTCAACAACCACATTACTATGGGGCACCTACCTTATTAACAAACACTAAACCATTACACTTGGTACCATTCAAGTACCTTAGTATCCATTTAACTGCACTCTAATATGCCTTACCAAGGATAGACAAGAATCTGCTCATTAGGCTGACAATATACCTAAAGTTAGGTTTAGTATACCCCATCAAGTACATCAGGCTACCAACTATATTACCATAAGGAACCTTTTTATATATGTAAGTTTGTCATCATCTTTAGGAGAATCTATAGAAAGTTTAAAATGAATACATATATAAGTCTGAACTGACTTCGAACTTAAAATCCCATTTTGAAAAACCATGTGCACAAAAGAACTTTGAGTTAAACTAAGTTGCTTTTGTCCCTATTCTTGTAATCTCCATTCCAAATATGTTCTTTGCATCACCCAGTTCTTTCATTTCTAACTCCATTTTCAACAACTGCTTGGTGACTTGAATTTCATCCTTGTTTTACATGCCATTAACATATCATCCACATACAAAAAAAATAAATAACAAACTGACCTTTGAAATACTCCTTATAGACAAATTAACCTTTGAAATACTCCTTATGATAAACACAACTATCATAAAGGGCTCCTCTTGAATCTATTGTTAATTATCATCAAATCTCTTCTATCATTGTCTTAGAGATTGTTTAAGCCTATAGAGAGATTTC
This sequence comes from Flaveria sonorensis, assembly GCA_025506505.1. NCBI lineage: Eukaryota > Viridiplantae > Streptophyta > Magnoliopsida > Asterales > Asteraceae > Flaveria > Flaveria sonorensis. Next base: position 60,112,754 of record CM046433.1, on the reverse strand, counting down.
TTTAACAAACAAACTTTATCTTCACTTCTGTAAACATCACCCTTTAGGTTGCTCATATAGATCAGTTCATAGATCATAGAATACCATTTAAGAATCATTTTTTTTTCATCCAGTTGTTCTATAATCTAGGTTGTTAAGTTAACTGAAGCATTGACTCTTAAAGAAGATGACTTAACAACTAGTGAGAATATTTCATTGTAATCAATACCTACTTTCTCAGTAAACCCCTTAGCTACTAGCCTTTCTTTAAATTATGGCCCTTAACCCTGGCTAACACTTTGTTATAATTTGCATAACCCTGAGATAGCAAAATATTGCTTGAAAAAAATTCAATGTTGATTACTTAAGTAGAAATAATTAACTTCACATACAACATATGCACATGATCAGATAATTCTCATTCACTAAGGTCAATGTAATGTAACAAATCAAATAAATATTGTTGTTATCACAAGTGAAGTCATTTATTAGTAAACATAGACTAATTATAGAAAATAACTCAAGACCTAAGTTTTTTTGTGCAAATCACGTGCATAGGTGACAAACCAAATTAGTATTAAACTCTAGGTAATACTCAGCTCATTGATCATAGTATCTCAACATAAGTAGAATATTGTTTGTTACGATTGAGGTTTAACCACAAGGTTAGTTAATTAGTACTTTCAACAAGTTTTACTTGTGTAGACCAAGAAATCAAACTATTACACATAAGACTAGAGTAAAGTATGTTTGTATCAGTAAGGATAACAATCCAAACACTCAAAGTGCAAAAGTGACTTCAACAATATCATTGGTTACTTTACTAAAGAGTTCTCCATTGGGCTTTTTTACAAAGCACTAGAAAGAAACATTCCATAATAACTTTGGACAACTTTATCTACCATACAGTTTGTTTTTGTGTCGTACGATCCTGTCAACTACAAATTTCTACAAATCAAAACGGCATACTATAATTATCAAATAAGACATATAGATGTCAAATGGATTTCTCAAATGGACATCTTACTGAAGATATCTATATGGTTCTGCTAAAAGGTTTTGTCAATTCAAAGCATCCTTATAAGGTTTGTAGGTTTAAGAATATATTTATAGGATAAAGTAGGCTTCTCGAAGTTGTAACCAACTATTCAATGAGAAAACCAAATAGTATGGTTTTAGGAAGATTGAAGATGTGTCATGTGTTTACAAGAAGGTTCGCAGGAGTATAGTTGCTTTCTAGATATTATATTCTCTAGAATCAACAATCTAACATTGTAGGATGTTTAGTCTTGGTTTGGAAAGTATTTTGTAATAAAAAAACTTAGAAAGGCCTCGTGTATTCTATGAATAAAAATATATAGAGATAATAAAGCAGCTTAATTAGTTATATCAAACACATACAATAATAAGGTTAATAGGTAATTCTTACTACAAGACTCTAAGTGTAAATTCTTACATATGGAACATGGTACCTTTGTTAGTAAGTCCCGTTATCCCTAAAGGAAAGAAGAAATGAAAATGGTAGAAACGATATCATATGCTTAGGCAATTAAATCCATCATGTACCTCATGTTTGCGTTAGACTTGATGTGTCGTATGCTTAAGCATGACGAGCATATATCAATAGAATCCTAGATAAAGCCATTAGATAGTAGTCAAGAGTATCTGAGAGGACTAGCAATACACTTTTTAATATTTAGAGGGGTGGAAGACGAGTTACTGTAAGGTCTTACACTAACTCAAGATTTGAAACTGATTGAATTGGTTGTCGATCAAATTTGACATATGTCTTTACAACTAATGAAGGAGCATATACCTGAAGAGTTCTAAAAAAAGTGTAGTTGCACAGTCCATAAAATAGTTTGAATGTCGTGTAGCATCAAGGTAGCAAATAAGGAAACTTGGATAAAGAATTTTATAATTGATCTCAAGTTGTTGCCAATCATTAAAAGACCAATTAAGAAACTTTGTGACAATTCATTTGTTATTGCTTAGACAAAGAACCAAGGTGTAAGGTCCTATTTCTAGAAAACCTTACAATTAGATTTCAGACATCAGAAACACGTAATTTTTAAACTTTAAACATTCATTAACATAGAAATAGAATTGAAATTGTCAATACAAAGAATATTAACTAATATCAATTACATTAATCCATATCATAATTCAATCTATAAAAATACAGTCTTGAACATAGCCAGGTAACTTCACATCCGTTCCAAGCTATTACACTTTATTTTATCTTTCATTTACCAGTCAAGCTAAACAGTTTCTTTTGAAACTTTAAAGAAACTCTTTAGCATATTAGTCATTTGAGAACCTTTAACTTTAACCAGTATTAAAGCATCATTTCATCTACATATACTTTCTTTATCATCATTAAACATTACATAGGTTTTTAACCTGTAGCATTATATTCATTCGTTTACTTTTTCTTTATCTTTTTCACTTTAACTTTGAGCTAGTACAGGTAATAAGCTCCTTTAGCAGGTGAGTACACATGGGGTATAACTTTTTGAGTGGGTGAAAATGCACAAGGCATCTCCTTTAGCGGGTAAGAATGCACAAAGCATATCTCCTTTAGCGAGTGACACTGCACAAGGCATGCCTCCTTTAGCAGGTAAGAATGCATAAGCCAAATCTCCTATAGCTAGTGATAATGAAATGAATGCAAACTCCTACCGGTGCTTGCAAGACTTTCTATACAATGGGCCTATAGCTTTCATTAACTTTTTTTTCTTTCTTTATAACTTTATCTTAACAATAACTATTCATTCATACTTTATCAGAAATATAGTCATACACTATAGTTATCATGCATAACATATCACCATCAAATTTCCATAACTAACTAGTACCTATGATTCTATATAGTAAGGTATTTCATCAGCACTACATACTTTACACCACTTTAACATATATCATCATTCAATATCAACTATAAGTCATTACATACAAACTATAACAATACGGGCGGAGTGTGACAAATGCGATTACTAAATGAATGTGGATGAAAAAGTTAATGCAGGTAATAGTAACAAAGGTAATGCGGGTGATTAAAGTCAATGCAGGTGAGCTTGGCAAATGCGGATAATGGCAACAGTTCAACTAATACGGATGAACTATATGTTCATAAGCATTTGGTACACTTAGCAACTTTTTGAAATAATATGGCTACCATCATTAATGAGAGCAATGGTTCAACCAATGCAGGTGAACTACATGTTCATCCATATTCGGTTACTTAGCAAAAAGATCAAGGTCAATATGGGTAACTTTACACATCCGCATTAGTACACTTGGTAAGTGTTGATGCAAGTGATCATCCTACTAATGCGAGTGTTAATAAATCACTCGCATTAGTCCATACACTTTATCATAATCACGCATACCATCATCTTCCTAAATTAGGGTTCATGGAAAAACCATTGTTCATCTTGTTAACTTTTATACAAACACATAAAAATGATAACATTGATACTTTAAGCCATTTATTCATTAACAAATAGTTTATGGTATGCATACTAGCCCTGAAATACATAGAACAAGTAGAAATGGAGATCTAGAACTCACCTTTCGCACTTAGAGCACATGACACCCTAACCCAAGAAGTAACAACCGAGATCTACACATATACACATAAAGATGTTAACTTTATCTATCATAACGGTGTGTAAACACCCAAATAATATCTATCATGTCATTTGTAAACACCCTTTCTCTCGCAAGAAGCATGCATGGGGCGGCTATCTTTCTATTTATAGGGAGTTTTAGGGTGTTCATATTTTATTTGTCCACCTGTAGCCCCTATTTTCTTTCAAATCTTTAAGCCATCCCCTTTTCTTTTCTTTAATCGGGTTTTGTAAAAGCCAGGGTGTTACACAAGGTCACATTACAATACAAAAGTACACTTTTTGATGTTTGTTATACATGAGTTGTAACTGAAATTAGAGATGTATGTATCAGTAAAATTCATGCAGAGTAATTCTAGCAGCTCTGTTTACAAAGCCTATTTTCAAGTTCAACATAAGCCACAAGCTAGTTCAATAGAGCTTTGCATTACTAATGATTGGATATGGTCTGTAATTTCTAGATATTTTGAACATCATAAATAATATCATTTTATCTATATGAAATAAAGTTCACTATCATTAAGTTAATGATTAGTATATATGCTTAGATTATCAAATATAAATTCATGAACAACTAGTTATTCTAGAAAACTTATTCGATCTTAGTTTTCTTGCAAATGATGTCGTTTTAAACTACTGTGAATCGGTTGGATAATTATTTAAGAGATGTAAATATGCAAAGTGTTGCAAGCTAAATTCATATACACTTATATGAGATAAGTATTTAATGTTACCCGCTTCAAAAGTACTCAGTTAACCAACTCCTTAAGTAGGTTTTAAACTAGCCTTATCTTTATGTCTTCTAACATGAGATGCATAATAGAACTTGATTATAAAGATTATTCTTCCTTAACAAGGTTTAACGTTGTTTTTTGATTAGGTTGTATAAAACCATCGTTGGGTGATACAAAGTATAATAATTTTTTGTATGTAGTCAAGATGGGATATGTTTCCTTATTAATAAGAGGCTAACATATTTAGTCCTCTTGTTAATTCAAATTGATATAACTACATTATTGTGCTCAAACTAGGTTTGGATAGATCACTTTCGATCTCCATCAAGAAAGAGAATTATAGACCGCTATTTAAGAATGATTATATTCATTTCTCATGTTTAACGAAATGTTTATTAGAGAAAGGATAACTAAAAATAACCATAACTATCACAACCATGAAGCAAGAGTGTTTACTCTAGTGGGTGATAGTGGATGACTTTAAAAATTTCTTGTGTTTTTAGGGGCAGTGAGATATTGTTAAACATCTACCACTATCATTGATATATGTTTAAAACCCTACACAAGATTTAACATATAAAACATTGCTAATAATATCATATCATAAAGGGTCACACCAAGCTTAGAAGTAATTTGGAAGGGGAAACAATTTAAAGTGCCACACCCACAACTATATCATTGCTTTCATATAGTTGTATCTTTAATAAGCAAAAGTTGAATTTCACATCATCAAACACAATCTCACAAGAACACACACTAAAAAGATACCAAGCCTTTCTCTAGTTCTACCATCATATAGATATGATTGTAATTTTTCCACAAACACTTTCGTTCCTATATTAGGCCATGCCATCATATGTAACACCCGAAATTTAGTCAGAAAATAAAAAGAAAAGAAAAGTATTTTGAAGAAAACTAAAAGAAGCCAAAGTTAAGGGGTGCTTTGTGTAAATAGTACAAAAAGACAAAAAGTGAGCTTTATATGGGCATGGCCGCCCATATCTTCCCTGCTGCTGCTGTTGTTCGACTGAAACAAAGAAGAAAAGGAGCTGAACTTTGTTCTCTCGTTTGAAGAAGAAGAAAGGGCTGAAAATCTTCTTAGGTAAGTGTTTTCGTGTTAATTGGCTCGGTTTTGAGAAGGTTTCCATCCTTAGAACCGATTTTTAAGTGCTCTTGGTGTTTGGGTGTTCGTGTTTGCTTGTTCTAGGTGTTTGAACTCTTGTGCATGCAAGTTGGGAGGAGATTCACTTGTTTGCTACAACATGTGAGTTCTAGGACCCCGATTCTATGTTTTTAAACTTCTTTGGGGCTGAAAATGCATTTAAAATGTTTTACAATGTATGTACGTGTATGACCTTCTACGTTCTATGAGGTTGTAAGCTTGTTCTAAGAGTTTAGCATGACAGATCCATGTTAAGAATACATGAAAATAAGGTTTTAGAACTGGTTATAGCATAAGTCTTATTTACCGGTCTGATGGTTCATCCGCATTTACACTGTGATAATTGTCTAAGTGTTTTGTTCACCCACATTCACTTTTGTTCACCCGCATTTGCCTAAATTCAGCCTAAGTGTCCATCAGCATTTCTTTTTATACATGCGCATTTGCTACAGTGTCCATCAGCATTTCTTTTTATACATGCGCATTTGCTACAGTGTCCATCAGCATTTCTTTTAGGAGAATAATTACCAAGTGGTCATCCGCATTAGTCTTTGTTCACCCGCATTTGCAAGTGTTCCTCCGTATTCACTTTTGTTCATCTGCATTAGTCTTTGTTCACCCGCATTTGCAAGTTGTTCATTCGCATTTGGAAGTGTTCCTCCGCATTCACTTTTGTTCATCCTCATTAGCCTTTGTTCACCCGCATTTGTAGTTGTTCACCCGTATTGGTTTTGTTTATCTGCATTAGTTTAAGACTTAAGAAATTTTCTGGAATTTTGGAAGATCAAAATTAGAGTTTTTCCATGGTTGACTTGATGCTTGTATCTGATTATCTTATGCATGTTGTGGGCTGTCCTTATGTGCCTATTATGATATTAGCATGTGACTTTATGTGGATTGCCTATGATCATAAAGTATTATTATTAATCAAGTGGAAGATTAATATTAACAAAAAGTGGAACATAAGGAATGAAACGACTTGCAAGTAAAAATTTACAGGAGGTGCACGACCATGTTGTCGTTAACTCAACTGTGTACTGTTTAGCTAACCCAAAGGATGTACACAGGGTCAATCTTTAAGATTGAGGGGACCACTGTTGCTGCCCCGGTACTGGTGCCAGCATATGTGCACCAAGGATGGAGTCTATTTATAGACTTCAAGGCCAGTACCAGGTTTATGCGCATTATATGGGGGCATAGCACTTTGGTCCATATCGACAGTGAAAGATAATAATAAGTAAGCAAGAAAGAGAATGGTGATGATGTAATGGATATGATTTGTATGTATGGTGTGTGGTCACATCCGAAAGAAAGATAAGATATTTTCTTTAAGAAGTATTTTGTATACAAATCTATCAAGATATTTTTATGATTTTAAAACTAGGACTCACTCAGTAAAGCTGACTTTTATGCGTTTTCAGTTGGCAGGTAATATTGCTGAGGTTGGCACTCGGGGAGGCTACTTGCCGTGACAAGGTTGACATCCATTCATGAATATAACATTGTTGTTTTGTAATGCAAACTAATGATCTTTTGTAACTATACCAAACATGTATTACTTAGTAACACATTTATAAATTAATGAAGGGCTTTTAAATGTTTAAATTCTGCTGCATTGTGATAATGTTTTATGAATACTGCTGTGAATGTTCAACTGTGAGGTCTCCGGGAACGGGGCCTTACAAGTTGGTATCAGAGCCAAAGTTTAAGATAAATGAGTAAATATTTTCATAAACCTAAACTTAAACTGAAAATGGGACCGAGTGGAGGAATGTCAGCCCGAGTAGCTATGTGCCATCAGGTAATTCTTTTATAATGTTAACCGGTATTATGTGCGCATGCTATTTGATTTATGTGCTTTAGTAGATTTGAATACTGATGTAGTTAGGATGAAATGCTCGGGGAATGAAGAGTAAAGTAGTGGCTAATCACAACTGGCCACTGTAATTAGGGACTTACTATACTTAACATTAACTGAGCTATTACCTTGAATGACCGTAGAGTGTTTGAATCTTATATATTAGAGGATGGCTGCGCATGCTATTTGATTTATGTGCTTTAGTAGATTTGAATACTGATGTAGTTAGGATAGGAAACTGCTCGGGGAATGAAGAGTAAAGTAAGTGGCTAATCACAACTGGCCACTGTAATTAGGGACTTACTATACTTAACATTCACTGAGCTATTACTTGAATACCGTATGAGTGTTGAATCTTATATATTAGAGGATGGCGGGAGGTAAATCATCTAAGGCTTCTCGAGGTGGAACACGGGTGGTCATGTGGTAGAACCCGGCCGTGAAGAACAAAACCAACCGCAGAGAAGGCTACTGATGGGCTGATCTTCATCACCAAGAGGGGGTGGATGAGAGTGCTAACTTGAGAGCCTCGGGAAGGAGGCAGTGGTGGAGGAGGTTCACCAAGTTATGTAGACAATCCTACTGTCTGTCCTGACTGATGTGATCCGAGCTGTGAGGAGAGGATGAAGAAAGGAGAAGGAAGAGGAGAGGAGAACGACTGCTGGTAGGAGAGGTGATGTGAGGGATCACGATGAGGAGGAGGAGCTAAATGCTGGAGGGGGAGCCTCAAGTGATGATGAAGAGGTAGTGGTGCAGGAAACCACGAGGGGATGCAGCTACGGGGCATTCCAACGGTGTAAACCCCCTACTTTTGACGGCAACGGTAACGTTGCTACTACCCACCAATGGATAAGGGAGATGGAGGTAGTATGAATATCAGTGAGTGTCGGGAAGACCAAAAAGTGATGTGCGCACTCACTCGTTGGTGGGACAATCTTGTCCAAGCCGAGGGTGAACAGGGCCATCGAGAGAATGAGATGGGGAGAGGGAGAAAGTTGGTGAGTGAGGAATTCTGTCCTCACGAGAACTCAACAAGGTCAAAAGGGAGTTTCTTACAGCTGGAGGCGGGAACTACCGGCCGACATCCGCAAACATTTGATCGTGCCCAACCAAGCACTTTTAGGTCGGCAGTGGATTTGGCGGAATGTTGTATGATGACAAGGAAGTAGCGGTGGTTGAGATGAAGAGTGGGGGATAATAACAGGAGTTGGAACATGGAAGAGAGGGTGTGGTGGTTTCACCCCGAACGTAAGAGGCCGAGGGTGGATGATCGCCGAGTGGTACTGCAAGCTCGGGGTTGAAAGCGGTGTGATAAGTGTGGGAAGGAACATAGCGGGGAATGCCGCTTGGGAATGAATGTCTGCTATAAATGTGGCAAGCCGGTCATATTTCAAAGATGTATGGGAGCCCCACGATGCTTTAACGTGGTGAAATCGGGATCATATGACAAGGATTGCAAGAAGCCAAGGGCTGAAAGTTCTAGGTTGAAGAAGAGGCCGGAAGAAGGAGGGCAGAGGGCAAGTGCAAGAGCCTTCATGATGACCCGAGAGGAAGCCTGGGAAGACCCCGACGTCATGTCTGGTGGTTTCTAGTAAACCAAACTTGTGCCTCTGTATATTGATTCTAGTACTAGTAGGAGTTTTAGATATACTGCCTCTGTGCTGAATTGCCTGTTAGTAGTAGGAGCATCAATGAACCTTTTGAGTAGAAACTCTATTGATAAGTCTACCAGAATTTCTGATATGATTGAGGATTGTGGCATAGAGTTAGAAGGCCATATGTTCTCTGCTAAACTATTTGTGATGCCCCTAGGAGGATTTGATGTAGTTCTGGGGATGGATTGGTTGGTAGCCTATGAGGCAAACACGTGTGTCAGAAGAAGATAATTGGTTAGTTGCACCTGATGGGAGTTCGTGAAGTTTATGGTGATCGCGGTCACTACGGTTCCGAAAGTGATTTCGATGACAGTGGCAGAAAAGTGTATGAGGCCGGCGGATGTGTGCCTACTTGGCATACATGAAAGATGTGGACGTGTCGATACCATAATTATCAGAAGTGCCAGTGGTACGTGATTTCCCGGATGTGTTTCCCGAAGATCTACAGGTGTGCCACCGGACCGTGAGATGGAATTTCAGAGACTGATACTCGGTGCGCAACCGTTGCCAAGGCACCATATCGGTTTAGCTCCGACCGAGATGAAAGAACTGACTGGACAGCTACAGGAACTGATGGATAAGGGTTTATATTAGATGAGTATCTCTCCTTGGGGTGCTCCGGTATTATTCGTAAAGAAGAAAGACGGTAGTATGAGGATGTGTATGACTACCGTGAATTAAACAAGTTGACAGTAAAGAACCGCTACCCCCTACCGAGAATTGATGACCTATTTGATCAGCTTCAGGGTGCCAATTGGTTTCCAGGATAGATCTTTGATCTGGTTATCATCAGTTGAAAGTAAAGGAGCAAGACATTCCAAGACAGCTTTTCGCACGCGTTAGGGATATTACGAGTCCTCGTTATGTCTTTCGGTTTAACCAACGCGCCGGCTGCTTTATGGATTTGATGAACCGAGTGTGTCGGCCGATGTTAGCTTAAATCAGTGATTGTGTTATTGATGATATTCTGATTTATTCGAAGAGCAAAGAAGAGAACATGCCGGCAACATACGTCAAGAGTTGGAGACACTTAGAAAGGAGAAGTTGTATGCTAAATCTCTAAGTGTGCATTCTGGTTATGCGAGGTTCAATTTCTGGGTCATGTGGTGAATACCGAAGGAATTATGGTGGACCCGGCAAAGGTTGATGCAGTGATACAATGGAAGTCACCAAAGACGCCATCCGAGATTCACAGTTTCTTGGGTTTGGCGGGTTACTACCGCGTTTATCCAAGACTTTTCCAAGATAGCCTCACCCTTGACTAAGTTGACACGCAAGGATGTGAAGTTTGTATGGGGAAGAGAACAGGAGGATGCTTTTGAGGAGTTTAAAGGCAAGATTAACTCAGCTCCTATCTTAACATTGCCCAAAGGAAGTGAAGACTTAGTGGTGTATTCAGATGCATCTTATTCGGGACTGGGTTGCTGCTAATGCAACGTGGACGAGTGATAGCTACGCGTCCCGACAGTTAAAGACCACGAAGTTAATTACCCCACTCATAATTTAGAATTGGCTGCGGTGGTCTTTGCGTTGAAGATTTGGAGGCATTATTTATACGGACCAAGTGCATAATCTTCACGGATCACAAGAGCTTGAAAACATCTTCGAGAAGAAAGATCTCAACATGAGGCAGAGAAGGTGGTTGGAGTTGATCAAAGACTATGATTGCAAGATCCATTACCACCGGGCAAGGCAACGTAGGGCCGATGCCCTTAGCCGGAGGAGAGACCGAACCGATTGGGTAAGGCGTTATCAGTTGGTGGTGACCTCAGATGTGATGACGCAAGGTTAAGAGTTTCAAAGTGAGGCGTTAAAAGAAGACCGCCTCACTCCGAACGAATGAGAGGTCTAGTTGCAGATTGGGGGGAAATACCCACGTGTTAAAACCTCTTTGGGCGAATGTGATTCCTAGAATATGGGATTACTGGGCGAATATGGACGAAGCTCATAAGACTCGATACTCCATCATCCCGGCGCTACCAAGATGTATCAAGAACATGAAGAAGACTACTGGTGGGCCGGGTATTGAAACGTGACGTGGCAGAGTAGTGAGTAAGTGCCTTACTTCCTTACAAGTGAAGGCAGAGCATCAAAAGCATAGGGAAGATCCAACCGTTGGATATACGAGTGGAAGTGGGAGCAATCACTATGGATTTTATCACAAGTTACCCCGTACTGCAAGGGGTACGGTGCTATTTGGGTGATAGTTGATCGGTTGACCAAGAGTGCCCATTTCCTACCGATTCGCGCGTCTGAGAGATTGGCGGATCTGTTCATCAAAAGATTGTACTCGTCATGGTGTGCCGGTGTCTATCGTGTCGGATCGTGACACCCGGTTCACGTCGAAGTTCTGGATAGATTCATGATGCCATAGGGACGAGGCTACATATTAGTACGGCTTACCATCCTCAACAGACGGTCTTGGTCAGTCGGATAGGACGATCCAGACGCTAGATGTAACACCCGGAAAATTTTAAAAGACGAGAAAGAAAGTATAAACATGCAGAAAAAGAAAGAAACACAAATTAACCCAAGTTGAGGGGCTAAATGTGTTAAAAGGACAAAAAGAATAAAAGTGGGAGCATAAAGGGGGCATGGCCGCCCACTCTTCTCTGCATATCTTCTTTTCACCAGATTTTAGAGAGAGAAAGAGCTGAGCTCTAGGGTTTTGGAGAAGAAGACAAGGAGATCGAATTCAAGGTAAAAATTCATCGTTTAAGTTGTTCTGGCGGCCTATGCTCGGTTTGTATGCTTATGTGTGTTTTGTTTGTGGTTCGGGTTGTGTGATTTGGTGGGTCTTAGGTGTTTTGAAATCATTTACATAGGGTTTGGAGAAGTCATACTGAAGGTTGTCAAAGGTGAGTTCTAGATCCCCGGTTTCTGTGTTAAAACCTGTTTTGGGGCTGGAAAGCATGTAACTAACTTTTTAATATGTCCAGTATTTGTACCGTAAGTTTGGCCCTGTTCTTTTAGTGGGTGTGATAGGGCCTGCATGTTTGCTCGGTTTATGTGGTTGTATGCTTGTTCTAAGAGATTAGCATGCTAGATCGGTGCGATGAATGTATAAGAATGAGGATTGGAAATGATTATAGTGTAAGATGCGGTTTCAGGTTGTGATCATCCGTATTAAGTTTGGAATATTTGCATAAGTGTTGTTCATCCGCATAGTTAAGTGTTCATCTATTTGTTGTATCATCGCATTTGATGAACACATCGACTATTTTGTTCACCTGCATTTGCTAAGTGTTCATCCGCATTTGTTGTATGTTCATCCGCATTTGTTTTATGTTCATCCGCATTTGTGGTATGTCATCCGCATTTGTTATAATGTCATCCGCATTTTGTTTTGCAATGCGATTTGCATCAGTCATCCGCATTTGGTCATTTGGGCATGCGCACTTCATTGGACGGAAATTTTCTGAAAACTTTCATGTGCTTTATGCATGGCATGCTACAGTGTTATGCGCAATTTCTTTGCGGACACTTAGAATATTTTGAGGTGTTCATCCGCATTTGTTACTCATCCGCATTTTTATTCATCCGTATTTGTCTGTTCATCCGCATTTGCTTGCTCATCCGCATTTCTTTAAGGGACAGAATTTTCTGAGATTTTGGGATGTAGAGCTTAAGTGTTAAGAAAAGGAGGTTTTATGGGGGACTGTGCTTGTTTACCATTTTCATGCTTTGTATGCTGTTGTGATGATGTTGTTCCATTGTTTTATGTCGTGACTTACGTGGTGTGACGTATGAATATGCTTATGTAAAGTAGTACTTAACGAAAGGGAAGATAACTTAAAAAGAAGTAGAAAGAATGAATGCATGCATTAATGAACGAACGGAAGTAAGAAAGTCTTGCAAGCACTGCAAGGAGGTTCACACCCAATGAAGGGGAGCTCAATGGTGTGCGGGGTTATACCCCAGAAGGATGCACATTGGGGTCTAGTCTTTGTGATGACCATACGTACGGGACCATTGTCGCTTGCCCCGGTGCTGGTGCCCGCTAGTGCATGATGTTTGAAGTTTATAGTCTTCGGCAAGTACCCACCTTGTGTATGATGTTTGGGGTATAGCACATGGCATTGTCCAAATGATGATACCCGGTGTGGGGCCCGCCTAGTGCATGATGTTTGGATGTCTATTTATAGTCTTAGGCCTGGTACCCGCCTTGTGCATGATGTTTGGGGTATAGCTCGAGGCATTAGCCTGGAGCATCAAGAAGTGAAAGTAATAATGAATGAATTGAATAAGTGACGATGATGAAAGATAATAATGAGATTATCTATTTGTACGTATGATGTATGATCGCTTACGAAAGTAAAGTGTGGTTTTAAACGAAAGAAAAGTATTTTATTTATAAAATTGAACGACTCAGCAACGCTGACTTTTATGTAATTTCCAGTGGCAGGACGTTGCTGAGGATGGCACGGGGCAGCTACTTTAGTGGATAACAATGATTGTATTGTCTTGCAAAAGTGGTCATTAATATAAGAAATGGTTTGTTCAGTATTCTGTTGTGATGTTTTAGCAAATGTAAATATATGTTCTATATTTTATGTGCGATGATTGACCATCTGTAAGCGTTCCGGGAACGCCCCATTTACAAGTTGGTATCAGAGTCAAAGTTTAAGTGAAACGAGTAAATATTTTCAAAAGAAACCTAAACTTAAACTGAGAATGGGACAAAGGGAAGGGATGTCAGTCCGAGTAGCTGCATGCCATCAGGTATTTTCTTAATGTTAACTGGTATTACGTGCGCATGTTATGTGATTTATGTGCTTCTTAGTAAATTTAGATACTGATGAAGTCAGGATAGGAAATGCTTGGGGTATGAAGAGTAAAGTAAGTGGCTAATCACAACTGGCCACTGTAATTAGGGACTTACTATACTTGACATAAACTGAGCTATTACCTTGAATGACCGTGTTAGTGTTTGAATCTTATAGCGTGTTAGAGGATGGCCAGTGGTAGATCCTCGAAGGCTTCTCGAGGTGGAGGTCGTGGTGGACGTGGTGCTGGACCACGGGTCACGAGAGGAAGGCCTAGGGCTGAAGAGGTGGCTCACGAAGAGCCCGAGACCCCTCATCTGGAGGGTGGTGATGATAGTGCCAATTTAAGGGCCTCAGTGAAGGAGGCAGTGGTGGAAGAGGTTCACCAGGTCATGTAGACGATTCTAACGTCTGTGGTGACCGAAGTGATTAAGGCTGTACGAGAAGGAGAGAGGAAGGAAAGGAGGAGACCCGCGGAGGAAGGGAGCAACCGGAGACTGAGACGGTTGTCTCCAGTGAAGAAGAAGGAGAAGAGCCTGTGCAGGAGATAGCACGAGGCTGTAACTATGGGGCATTTCAAAGATGCAAGCCCCCGACTTTTGACGGAAATGGCACTGCGGCTGCTGCTCACCGGTGGGTGAGAGAGATGGAAGTTGTTCTAGATATCAGCGAGTGCCGGGAAGATCAAAAGGTGAAGTTCGCCACCCACTCATTTATGGACTCGGCCCTATGTTGGTGGGACAATATTGTCCAGGCCGAGGGTAGTAGAGCGATTGGCAGGATGAGGTGGAATGAGTTGAAGAAACTGGTGATCGAGGAGTTTTGTCCTCACCGAGAGCTCGACAAGGTTGAGAGGGAGTTCCTACAGCTGGAGGCGGGAACCATGACACATCAGCAATATACCACCAAATTCAATGAGATGGCACGGCTGGTGCCGGATCAGGTGACACCCTTGTCACGAAAGATTAAGAGATACATTCAGGGCTTGCCGGCGGACATCCGCAGGCACATGATCGCCGCCCAACCGAGCACGTTTAGGTTAGTGGTTGATCTGGCAGGGAGGCTGTATGATGAACGGGAAGGGGTGGTGGCTGAGGTGAGTAAGAAAGGTGGTGGTGACCGAAACTGGAATGGGAAGAGGTTTGGTAGGGGTGGTGCCCCGACAAACAACAAGTGTGCATGGGTGGATGACCGCCGTGTGGTCACATCTGGTGCGGGGTCGAAGAGGTGTGGCAAATGTGAAAGGAGCATTCGGAGAATGTAGGCGGGGATTGAATGTATGCTTCTGTGTGGGAGGACAGGGCATATAGCAAAGGATTGTCGTATGGCCAGATGTTTTAACTGTGGTGGAGAGGGTCACATGAGCAGGGAATGCAAGAAGCCAAGGGCTGAGAGTTCCGGAGCGAAGAAGACGACCGGAATCGAAGGGCAGAAAGCAAGCGCCAGAGCATTCACGATGACCCAGGAGGAGGCTAGGACGGACCCCGATATTGTGTCAAGTACATTCCTAGTAAACCAAACTCTTGCCTCCGTGTTATTGATTCCAGTGCTAGTAAGAGCTTCATTTCTGCTGCCTTTTGTGCTAAGTTGCCTTTAAGGAGTAGGAGTATTGACGAGCCCTTCGATGTAGAAACTGCCATAGGTAAGTCTACCAGGATTTCTGAGATGATGGAAGGCTGTGTCATAGAAGTAGAAGGTCATAAATATCTTGTTAGACCATTTGTGATGACCTTAGGCGGTTTTGATGTAGTCCTGGGAATGGACTGGTTAGCGGCCTACGAGGCGAATATCGTATATCGCAAGAAGATGATTGGACTGACAGCGCCTGACGGGAGTTCGGTGACGATTTACGGTGATCGAGTTACTACGATTCCGAAGGTGATTTCAATGGCGGTGGCGGGAAAGTGTATGAGGCGTGGATGTAGTGCCTACTTGGCCTACGTAAAAGATGTTGATACGCCAACACCATAATTGTCTGATGTACCGATTGTGTGTGACTTCCCAGACGTGTTCCCAGAAGATTTACCAGGTGTACCGTCGGACCGTGAGATTGAGTTTCAGATTGACCTGATACCCGGTGCCCAACCTGTTGCTAAGGCACCGTATCGGTTAGCCCCCTCTGAGCTGAAGGAATTAATGGAGCAACTGCAAGAGTTGCTTGATAAGGGGTTCACTAGACCGAGTATCTCTCCATGGGGTGCCCCGGTTTTGTTTGTAAAGAAGAAGGACGGTAGTATGAGGATGTGTATTGACTACCGCGAGCTGAACAAGTTGACGGTGAAGAATCGGTATCCATTGCCGAGGATTGATGACCTGTTTGATCAGCTCCAAGGTGCCAGTTGGTTTTCGAGAATAGACCTCCGATCTGGTTACCATCAGTTGAAGGTGAAGGAGCAGGATATTCCTAAAACAGCTTTTCATACACGTTATGGACACTACGAGTTCCTCGTTATGTCTTTCAGTTTAAGCAATGCGCCAGCTACTTTTATGGATCTGATGAATCGAGTGTGTCAGCCGATGTTGGATAAATCAGTGATTGTGTTCATCGATGATATATTGATTTATTCGAAGAGAGAGGTGGAACATGCCGGTCACATTCGAGAGGTATTAGAGACGTTGAGAAGGGAGAAGTTGTATGCTAAGTTCTCCAAGTGCGCGTTCTGGTTGTGCGAGGTTTAGTTTTTAGGTCACGTGGCGAATCCCGAGGGGATTATGGTAGACCCGGCAAAAGTGGAAGCTGTGATGCAATGGAAGTCTCCAAGGACGCCATCCGAGATCCGTAGTTTCTTGGAGTTGGCGGGCTATTATAGGAGATTCATCCAAGACTTCTCTAAGATAGCTTCTCCACTGACCAAGTTGACCCATAAGGATGTGAAGTTTGTTTGGGGTCACGAGCAAGAGAAGGCTTTCGAAGAGTTGAAGACGAGGTTGACTCAAGCTCCTACCTTATCATTACCCGAAGGGAGCGAGGATTTGGTGGTTTATTCAGATGCTTCTTACTCGGGATTGGGTTGCGTACTGATGCAGCGAGGAAAGGTTATAGCTTACGCATCCTGACAATTGAAGGTTCATGAGGTTATTTACCCTACTCATGATTTAGAGCTAGCAGCTGTAGTCTTTGCATTAAAAATTTGGAGGCATTACCTGTACGGGATGAGGAGCACCATCTTCACTGACCACAAGAGCTTGAAGTACTTCTTTGAGCAGAAGGATTTGAACATGAGGCAAAGGAGATGGTTGGAACTGATAAAGGATTATGATTGTGAAATCCATTACCATCCGGGCAAAGCCAACGTAGTGGCGGATGCCCTTAGCCGAAAGGAGAGGCCTGAACCAATCCGGGTGAAGGCTTACCAATTGGTTTTGACCTCCGATGTGATGAAGAAGGTCAAGGAGTTTCAAGATGAGGCGTTGAAAGAAGATCATCTTAACTTTGAAAGGATGATAGGTCTAGTCGCGGAATTAGGTGAAAACACTCTCGGTGTTAGAACCTGATTCGGACGAATGTGGATTCCTCGTTATGGGGATCTCCGTGGGAAGATCATGGACGAAGCTCATAAGACTCGATTCTCCATTCATCCCAGTGCCACGAAAATGTATCAGGATATGAAGAAAGATTTTTGGTGGCCGGGTATGAAGCGTGACGTAGTGGAGTACGTGAGTAAGTGCCTTACTTGCTTGCAAGTGAAGGCGGAGTATCAGAAGCCATACGGTAAGATCCAACCTTTGGATATACCCGAGTGGAAGTGGGAGCATATCACCATGGACTTTATCACGAAGCTACCGCGTACCTTGAAGGGGTACGATGCCATATGGGTGATAGTCGACCGTCTGACGAAGAGTGCTCACTTCCTACCGATCCAAGAGACGTATTCATCTGAGAAGTTAGCGGATCTATTCATCAGGGAGATTGTAATCATCATGGTGTGCCGGTGTCTATTGTTTCTGATCGTGACACTCGGTTTACATCTAAGTTCTGGAAGAGATTTCATGATGCAATGGGGACAAGGTTACACAACAGCACGGCTCATCATCCACAGACGGATGGTCAGTCTAAGAGAACCATTCAGATGCTTGAGGATATGCTTCGGGCATGCGTCATTGATTTTGGAGGTAGTTGGGATGACCACTTACCGTTAGCAGAGTTCTCATACAATAACAGTTATCATATCAGCATTGGTATGCCCCCTTATAAGATGCTATACGGTTGGAGATGTAGAACACTCGTTTGTTGGAGTGATATTGGTCAGAGAGAGTTGGGAAGTATTGAGGTGATCGAGGCTACGACTGAGAAGCTTGAAAGGATCAAAGCCTATATGAAGACAGCTAAGGATAGACAGAAGTCGTATGCTGACAAGAGACGTAGACCAATTGAGTTCAAGGTGGGAGATAGAGTTATGTTGAAAGTCTCACCGTGGAAGGGGATCATTCGGTTTAGAAAGCGGGGCAAGTTGAGCCCGAGATACATAGGGCCTTTCCGAATCATTGCTCGAGTAGGAGAGGTGGCCTACAGGTTGGAGCTACCCGATGAGTTAAGTGGAATTCACCCTACATTCCATGTATCTCATCTGCGGAAGTGTTTAGCTGACGAAGATATGGTTGTACCACTAGAAGACATTGAAGTTGATAAAAGGCTCAATTATGTGGAGCAACCAGTGGCAATCATTGATCGCAAGGAGAAGAGGTTAAGGAATAAAGTGGTTCCCCTGGTGCGTGTACAGTGGAAGCACAGGAAGGGATCCGAGTCTACGTGGGAGACTGAAGAAGAGATGAGGCAGTATTACCCACATCTGTTTGAGGAATAACAGGTTTCGGGGACGAAACCTATATAAGGGGGTGGACTTGTACACCCGAAAAATTTTAAAAGACGAGAAAGAAAGTATAAACGTGCAGAAAAAGAAAGAAAACACAATTTAACCCAAGTTGAGGGGCTAAATGTGTTAAAAGGACAAAATGAATAAAAGTGGGTGCATAAAGTGGGCATGGCCGCCCACTCTTCTCTGCATATCTTCTTTTCACCAGATTTTAGAGAGAGAAAGTGCTAAGCTCTCGGGTTTTTGGAGAAGAAGAACAAGGAGATTGAATTCAAGGTAAGAATTCATCGTTTTAAGTTGTTCTTTGTCGGCCTATACCTCGGTTGTATGCTTATGTGTGTTTGTTTGTGTGTTCGGGTTGTGTGATTTGGTGGGTTTTAGGTGTTTGAACTCATTGCATACGGGTTTGGAGAAGTCATACTCGAAGGTTGTTAAAGGTGAGTTCTAGATCCCCGGTTTCTATGTTTTAAACCTGTTTTGGGGCTGGAAATGCATGTAACTAACTTTTTAATATGTCCAGTATTTTGTACCATAAGTTTGGCCCTGTTCTTTTAGTGGATGTGTTAGGGCCTGCATGTTTTGCTTGGTTTATGTGGTTGTATGCTTGTTCTAAGAGATTAGCATGCTAGATCGGTGCGATGAATGTATAAGAATAAGGATTGGGAACTGATTATAGTGTAAGATGCGGTTTCAGGTTAGTTGATCATCCGCATTAAGTTTGAATATTTGCATAAGTGTTGTTCATCCGCATTAGTTAAGTGTTCATCCGCATTTATTGTATGTTCATCCGCATTTGATGAACACATTGACTATTTTGTTCACCCGTATTTGCTAAGTGTTCATCCGCATTTGTTGTATGTTCATCCGCATTTGTTTTATGTTCATCCGCATTTGTTGTATGTTTATCTGCATTTGTTATATGTTCATCCGCATTTGTTTTGTCCATACGCATTTGCTTCAGTCATTCGCATTTGGTTCATGCGCACTTCATTGGACGGAATATTTTTTGAAAACTTTCATGTGCTTTATGCATGCGCATTCGCTACAGTGTTCACGCGCATTTCTTTGGGACTCTTAGAATATTTTCTGAGGTGTTCATCCGTATTTGTTTGTTCATCCGCATTTGTTTGTTCATCCGCATTTCTTTAAGGGGATAGAATTTTCTGAGATTTTGGGATGTAGAGCTTAAGTGTTAAGAAAGGAGGTTTTATGGGGACTGTGCTTGTTTACGATTTGCATGCTTTGTATGCTGTTGTGATGATGTTGTTCCATGTTATGTTTATGTCGTGACCTTACGTGGTGTGACGTATGAATATGCTTATGTAAAGTAGTACTTAACGAAAGTGGAAGATAACTAAAGAGAAGTAAGAAAGAATGAATGCATGCATTAATGAACGAACGCAAGTAAGAAAAGTCTTGCAAGCACTGTAAGGAGGTTCACACCCAATGAAGGGTGTTAGCTCAACGGTGTGTGGGTTAGCTACCCTAGAAGGATGCATACTGGGGTCTAGTCTTTGTGACTGACCAACATACGGGACCAATATCGCTTGCCCTGGTGCTGGTGCCCGCCTAGTGCATGATGTTTGAAGTCTATTTATAGTCTTCGGCCCAGTACCCACCTTGTGCATGATGTTTGGGGTATAGCACATGGCATTGGTCCAAATGATGATACCCCGGTGCTGGGCCCGCCTAGTGCATGATGTTTGAAGTCTATTTATAGTCTTCGGCCCAGTACTCGCCTTGTGCATGATGTTTGGGGTATAGCTCGAGGCATTAGCCTGGAGCATCAAGAAGTGAAAGTAATAATGAATGAATGAATGTAAGTTGACGATGATGAAAGATAATAATGAGATTATCTATCTGTACGTATGATGTATGATCGCTTACGAAAGTAAAGTGCGGTTTTAAACGAAAGAAAAGTATTTTATTTATAAAACTAGAACTCACTCAGCAACGCTGACTTTTATGTAATTTCCAGTTGGCAGGTAACGTTGCTGAGGATGGCACGGGGCAGCTACTTGGCATTTTTGGGATGGCATCCATTTCATGACAAATGACTATTTGTAATGTAATGCAAACAACGAGATTTTTGTAATGGATAACAATGATTGTATTGTCTTGCAAAAGTGGTCATTAATATAAGAAATGGTTTGTTCAGTATTCCGCTGCGATGTTTTAGCAAATGTAAATATATGTTCTATGTTTTATGTGCGATGATTGACCAGCTGTAAGTGTTCCGGGAACGGGGCCTTACACTCGAGGATATGCTTCGTGCTTGCGTGATCGACTTTGGGGGAAATTGGGATGATCACTTACAGTTAGCAGAGTTCTCGTACAACAATAGTTATCTTGCCAGTATCGGTATGCCGCCATACGAGATGTTGTACGGTAGGAGGTGTAGAACGCCCGTGTGTTGGGGAGACATTGGGCAGAAAGAATTAGGAAGCATCGAGGTGATTGAGGCTACGACTGAGAAGCTGGAAAAGATCAAAGCCTTTATGAAGGCGGCTAAGGATAGACAGAAGTCGTATGCCTATAAGAGGCGTAGACCCATCGAGTTCAACGTGGGTGATAAAGTTATGTTAAAGGTCTCGCCTTGGAAAGGGATCATCCGGTTCCGAAAGAAGGGCAAGTTGAGTCCAAGATACATAGGGCCTTTCCGAATCGTTGCACGAATAGGAGAGGTGGACTACCGTCTAGAATTACCCGATGAGTTAAGTGGGATTCACCCGACATTCCATGTATCTCATCTAAGAAGATGCTTAGCCAACGAAGATATGATTGTACCATTGGATGCTATTGAAGTGGATGAACGGCTCAATTATGTGGAACAACCAGTGGCAATCGTCGATCGAAAGGAGAAGAGGTTGAAGAATAAAGTGGTTCCACTTGTGCGGGTGCAGTGGAAACACCGGAAGGGTTCTGAGTCTACGTGGGAGACTGAAGAAGAGATGAGATAGCATTACCCACAGTTATTCGAAGAGTGATAGGTTTCAGGGATGAAACCTCTTTAAGGGGGGTAGACTTGTAACCACCCGAAATTTCGTCAGAATAAAAAGAAAAGAAAAGTATTTTTAAGAAAACTAAAAGAAGCCAAAGTTGAGGGGTGTTTTGTGTAAATAGTACAAAAAGTCAAAAAGTGAGCTTTATATGGGCATGGCCGCCCATATCTTCCCTGCTGCTGCTGTTGTTCGATTGAAACAAAGAAGAAAAGGAGCTGAACTTTGTTCTCTCGGTTTGAAGAAGAAGAAAGGGTTGAAAATCTTCTTAGGCAAGTGTTTTCGTATTAATTGGCTCGGTTTTGATAAGGTTTCCATCCTTATAACCGATTTTTAAGTGCTCTTGGTGTTTGGGTGTTCGTTTTTGCTTGTTCTAGGTGTTTGAACTCTTGTGCATGCAAGTTGGGAGGAGATTCACTTGTTTGCCGCAACAGGTGAGTTCTAGGACCCCCGGTTCTATGTTTTTAAACTTCTTTAGGGCTGAAAATGCATTTAAAATGTTTTACAACCATTATGTATGATAATTGTGTATGTATGTGTATGAACTTCTACGTTCTATGAGGTTGTAAGCTTGTTCTAAGAGTTTAGAATGATAGATCCATGTTAAGAATACATGAAAATGAGGTTTTAGAACTGGTTATAGCATAAGTCTTATTTACCGGTCTGATGGTTCATCCGCATTTACACTGTGATAATTGTCTAAGTGTTTTGTTCACCCGCATTCACTTTTGTTCACCCGCATTTGCATAAATTCAGCCTAAGTGTCCATCAGCATTTCTTTTTATACATGCGCATTTCCTACAGTGTCCATCAGCATTTCTTTTTATACATGCGCATTTGCTACAGTGTCCATCAGCATTTAGGAGAATAATTACCAAGTGTTCATCCGCATTAGTCTTTGTTCACCCGCATTTGCAAGTGTTCCTCCGCATTCACTTTTGTTCATCCGCATTAGTTTTTGTTCACCCGCATTTGCAAGTTGTTCATCCGCATTTGCAAGTGTTCCTCCGCATTCACTTTTGTTCATCCGCATTAGTCTTTGTTCACCCGCATTTGCAGTTGTTCACCCGTATTGGTTTTGTTTATCCGCATTAGTTTAAGACTTAAGAAATTTTCTGGAATTTTGGAAGATCAAAATTAGAGTTTGACCATGGTTGACTTGATGATTGTATCTGATTATCTTATGCATGTTGTGAGCTGTCCTTATGTGCCTATTATGATATTAGCATGTGACTTTATGTGGATTGCCTATGATCATAAAGTATTATTATTAATCAAGTGGAAGATTAATATTAACGAAAAGTGGAACATAAGGAATGAAAAGACTTGCAAGTAAAAATTTACAGGAGGTGCACGACCATGTTGTCGTTAGCTCAACTGTGTACGGTTTAGCTAACCCAAAGGATGTACACAGGGTCAATCTTTAAGATTGAGGGGACCACTGTTGCTGCCCCGGTACTGGTGCCAACATATGTGCACCACGGATGGAGTCTATTTATAGACTTCAAGGCCCAGTACCAGGTTTATGCGCATTATATGAGGGCATAGCACTTTGGTCCATATCGACAATGAAAGATAATAATAAGTAAGCAAGAAAGAGAATGGTGATGAAGTAATGGATATGATTTGTATGTATGGTGTGTGATCACATCTGAAAGAAAGATAAGATATTTTCTTTTAGAAGTATTTTGTATACAAATCTATCAAGATATGTTTATGATTTTAAAACTAGGACTCACTCAGCAAAGCTGACTTTTATACGTTTTCAGTTGGCAGGTAATATTGCTATGGCACTCGGGGAGGCTACTCGTCGAGACAAGGCTGACATCCATTCATGAATATAACATTGTTGTTTTATAATGCAAACTAATGATCTTTTGTAACTATACCAAACATGTATTACTTAGTAACAGCGTTTATAAATTAATGAAAGACTTTTAAATGTTTAAATTCTGCTGCATTGTGATAATGTTTTATTAATAGTGCTGTGAATGTCTAACTGTGAGGTCTCTGGGAACGGGGCCTTACATCATATATCTCATGAAATTTCAACAAGGTGAAAGTGTCATTCATATAGCTATGTTATGTCATAACAAAATTTCATATGACTTTATAATTTAGTCTCCATATGTGGATTGCCATATTGCTAGGCTATTTTGAAAGCATACAGACATGACGTCCCTAGTTAACATATTCTACTTCATTTAACTTTTAGACAACTGCTATTTGAGACATATCAGACCTAGCTTCAGATGATGAACATATCATAATTCCATTTAGAATTTTTTATTCTAGTTTTTAAGTTTTCAGTCAGGTAGATTCATTCTTATGTATTTTTTTCTTGTACTCTTATTATTTTTCATCTCAAACCATGTACTTATCATTCTATTCCATTATCTAATGATCCAATATTATCTTTTTTTACTTAGTTTTGGTTTTCAATATGCTTTCTTGTACCAATTTCGCCCCTTTATTGTACATGTTCAAATTTTTATGGAAAATTGGCCCCTAAGATACAATAAAGCAACATATGTAGATTCATAATTAGGTCTTGCATGATAGAGAATGATGAAAGGATTCCAATTATACAAGAATTTTATTCTATAACAATATGATTGTATGCATTTCTAGTGTATATGGAGAGAGTATTTATAGAGAAATGTGTGAAAAATATATGAAGACAATGTGATGAGATGAAGGGTTTACATAGGTAAAGAATCAATTGTTCACGAACTATCACATCCTTTCACAAGCTTCACATGTGAACCAATGCACATGTTTGTTAAACAACTCACAAGAAGTACGATCGATGCACCACTAGATCTACGAGCAAAGAGTGCGTTCTCATTCCATTGTCTTTTTCTACTCCACACTACTTCCTTACCTTAATTTACGAACATATGGACAATTTTAGCTTAAGTGTGGGAAGAGATTTACTTACTAAGTGTGTAAAGGTGTTTATTTTATAATTACTGTGAGAACAATTATCCTGCAAAAGTCATATTTTGCCTAGAATGCTAAATCTGATCTTCTTTTTATGCAAATCCTTTCGTAGGATTCTCACAAGATAATAAAAGGAGTGAGGTACTATGTTACTAAGACAAAGAAAGGAATATAAAGATAAACTATAAGAGTATTCATAGTAGATTAGTTATAGACATCCCAATAATATAACTAAAAGTCATAATTTCCCAAATTTATCCCTCATTTTCCGAAAACATACCATATCTTATTCCCCATATTTATTCTCATTGCATCTAAATAATATTTTTATACTCCTTTTACGTAGAATGAAACGTCTATGTACAATTGGTTTAGCATAGTAACATCGCATTATTTGAAGCCACAATTATGTTACAAAAATTCAAAAGAAGTGTGACTCTTGTCACATTAATCCTAATGGACCAATATCATGGGACGAATATGTGCATATACTTCAACATAGTCATGGAACATCCAGGCGTGACTATGTGATTTTAGTTTTGCATAGTCGTGCAAACTTTTTGATACATTAAAAGAATTTATGATCAAAAGGTCACAATTAAAGAATGTTTACATTAACGTGTAGTACCTTCCTCCTATGTTTTTTTTAGGCCATGATTATGTGGCCTACTATCAACAAAGTCGCATGGCGTCACAGTAGTCGCTAATTTTAAAGATCGCTTAGGTAACACACAAGTGAGTTTTGATTTAACTACATAGTAGCCACATATTCTGAATCTAATCTTTAATATCTTGACTTTTCATGGTTTAAGCTTTGGTTTAGAGATTTGGTTTTTTCGGTTTAAAATGACCATAGCTGACAATCTTAGATTTAAAAATTTGAGGTTTTATTGCTTTGTATATACTTTGAAGAATTTATGTTTCTTTTTGTTACAAAAGTCTAAGGAGAATTTATATCCACCTATTTTTAATCAAAAAAATTTCTTTAAAATGATTAAAAAGAATTTATTGAATCAAACATGGTGGATTATTGTTTACTTTCTGTCGTTTGTTTCTTGCTAGCATAACTCTTAAAAAGAATTCATCCTTAACTGAAAAAAAATTATCAACCACAATAATTGTTATGCCACAAGACAAAAAATAAAAAATTACAAGTAAAATTTTTGAAAACCTAGTGTATCAATATGAAATAAATCCCTAATAACATATCATACCAACAAGTCAATAAATCCCTAATAACGTGTGTGTGCATATACATATATATATACATATATATACGTATATATATATACGTATATATATACATATATATACATATATATACGTATATATACGTATATATACGTATATATATGTACATATATATACATTATATATATATATACATATATATATATATACATATATATATATATATATAGAGAGAGAGAGATAGAGAGAGAGAGAAAGAGAGAGAGAGGAGAGACCTTAAGAAAACCATAATGTTATTTGAAAACTAGAGAAAACCAAAGAAAACCGGTCATATAATTTACAATTTTTTTATCACTACCATTTATATTTGTGTATGTGTATATATAAATAAGCGTATGGATCAAATGAAAAGCCGTAGCATGGTTTTAAATATATATCACATATAGGTTACGTGTGTTATGTATATGTAAGACTATTCATTCTCTTATTTATGTTCAACATATATGTAACAAAAATTTAAATTATTTTTTAATAATTAAAATAACAAAAAATTTATTAATTATGTTATTGCTTTATGTGTTTTTCTTTGGTTTTCACATAACTATTTATTTTCTTAGGAATCATCCCATATATATATATATATATATATATATATATATATTATATATATATATATATATATATATATATATATATATATATATATATATATATATATATATATATATATAAACTCATTGATTTTTGCCATTTCAAATTGGATTCCTCTTGTTTCTCTAGAAGGAGAAAACCCCTATGGTTTTGACTTCTGGTTGATGATGAATATTTTATCTATTTAGATAAAATGTTATAGCCATCTATATTAAAACACCAATGTGGGATTACGTTTATTATGTACTCTTGTCTAATAAAGGTGCTTCATCGTAGGCAGATACGTGTCCATTTAATATTTGTATAAGCTCCAATTAAAAAATAGCATTTATAATTAATAACGCGTTCTCTACGTAGGAACAAATTTCCTTGAAGGAGACAACAAAAAATCGACCAACTCCGTTGATTTAAATGAATTAATTTAAAATGTTGCTATAAGCTGTTACACTTTATGATATATTCTGAACCCTAATTAATTAAATAATCTACCAATTTACTCAATTTTTATATTCGTTGAAATAAAGAAAGGTCAACACAGTCCTAACAAATCCATTTGCTTTATGTATCGAAATTGACTTTGCCCTTATCTTTAAATTGAAAAATAGCATATTCTTTTGGTTTTTTTTAATTATCATGAGAACAACCTAATTATAATATAATACAACTTATGATAATATAATGAAAAAAGATAATGATAGAGCAAAAAGGCAAAGGGAGATTATCTGTGTTTGTTAGAGGGGTTTATTTGACATAAAAGTAAAAAATATATCATTTTCTAGTAAACCTCTATATAAAAGCCTATGAGAAAGTTCACCACCGCATATTTTGTTTTTGAACATTTTTAATACGTCTTCAATGTATAAGCTAATCATTACAAGAAAAAGACTCTATCGCGACCAGGTCTATAGCGACGACATGATGTTGTCGCTACAGGTCATCATATGGCGACGACATGTCGTCGCCATAGGGTCACTTTAATTTTTGGCTATATCTTTTTGTTTGGTATTAATTAAAATTGGTTGATTTTAATTTGGGTATTTGATATATTAGTTTGAATTTCAGTGTATTTGATTTGAGATCTTGGTTAGTTTTTAGGTAAAAAAACCTGAAAAAAAACAGAATTTTAAAAATAAAATTTTTAACCAGATACC
Organism: Flaveria sonorensis; assembly: GCA_025506505.1. Taxonomy (NCBI): domain Eukaryota; kingdom Viridiplantae; phylum Streptophyta; class Magnoliopsida; order Asterales; family Asteraceae; genus Flaveria; species Flaveria sonorensis. Next base: position 60,085,219 of record CM046433.1, on the reverse strand, counting down.
CTATGGTGACGATAGGTAAATTTAATTAATTAATTATTAATTTTTATTAATTAATTTAATATTCAATGACGACATGTCGTCGCCATAGGGTGCATTTATTTATTAAATTTAAATTAAAAAAATTCATTTATAATAATGAGGACAAGATTTTGGCGACGACATGTCGTCGCCACAGAGGTCTATGGCGACTAGAGTTGCACAAATCGGGTTTGGGCCGGACCCGGGCCCGGGTACAAAACCGGGTTTGGGCCCAACCGGGTTTTTTGTACCCGGGTATTGGTGAACCCGGGTACGAACCCGGGTCGGGTTCAGCGAGATACAAACCCTACCCGGTATACCCGGGTAGGGTCGGGTCGGGTTCGGTTCGGGTATGAAACCCGGGTTCAACCGGGTTTTTGCCTTTTTTTTTTTTTTCTTTTTTTCTTTTCTTGTGTGTGTGTCGAACACCGGGTCGTATGTTTTTTTTTTCTTATATTTTCTTTTCTTTTTTTTCTTTTTATTTTTCTTTTCCTAACCGGGTTCAATTGAATGACAAAAATTTAAACAACTTAATATATAAATATATACAAATCTTGAGCAGAAAATGTTACACTTATAATATACAAATATTAAATACTTTTTATATAAAACATTTGAATGACAAAGAAATTTAAAAAGAACATGAAAGACAGATAATTTTAAAACAACTTAAAAATAACAATATCGTCTAATTTTATCTACTACGAGATGCTTGATCAAATGCTAATTCTTCATCGGATATGCCAGAAGATACTCCGTCTTCTACCTCTTCATCATGTACTTTAGCTTCGAGTGTAATCTCGTCTTCGAGGCTTGTTTGGTCTTGTATACGATCCGTTGCGTCTAAGTGATCCTTTAAACAAATGCACATCTCCACTGCTTCCGGAGTTAGTCTTGTTATTCGTAATGATATTACCCTGCCACTAAGAGAAAAAGCAGATTCCGAAGCTACCGTAGAAGCTTGGACGCTTAGTAAATCACGGGCCATAGCAGAAAGAATCGGAAATTGAGATTCTTTTCCTTTCCACCAAGCCAAAATATCGAATGCACGATAATCTTCGGTAGTCATAGTGGAAATAAAATCCGTTCCACTATATCTACCGAGCTCACTTGTTGGGGTGTTACCTCTTTGACGTTTAGCCGTCACATCCCGAACAACATTCAACATAGTCAAAACAGGGTCTTTAAACGAGGTACTAGCACTTGAGGTTGATCCACTTGGCATGGTTATGTTTACGTTAGGCCCATATCTATTTAAATAAAAATTATAAATTGTTTTCAAACTATGATTAAAATTTTCTTTTGCCTCGTTTGAAAAATCAGGGTTTTCGTCATGCATATCCAAATTGTCATTTATCTCATCTATCAAACATTCAACCCCCGCAACATTTAGAAACGGATTTAAAGCGGCGGCACACGTAAAAACGGGTGGTAAGTCCTTAAAATATTTTTTAAACTTTTCTTTCATTGGTTCTATCATTTGATTAAATATATTATTTTTATTTTGAAAATTTTTAAAATTCAAAGACATAAAATATAGTTCTTGAAGCACCGAATAACTAGTGGAATAATAAACTCCCGATAATTTTGTTGTTGAGTTTTTAAAAACCTCAAGAAACTCGGATAGACGTTGAAGATTCTCCCAACCCGCATCCGGAAATGGGTCGGCTTCACCATTATCCGAAAGACTATTATGAAAAGCTTTCAAAGTGCCCTTTTGTTTTAAAGCACATTCAAACATGTGACAAGTCGAATTCCACCGAGTAGGTACATCCCAATTAGGACCTAAAAATCTAGAGTGCGTATCCTTACAAAGTTGTTTATAATCTTGATATCTTCTTCTACTTTTTTTAAAAACGTCATGTAACATAAATCGAAAAGATGTAATAAAGTTATTAACATATTGCCCGGATAGTCCGTCTTGCACTACTAAATTAATAATATGTGTAACACAACGAGTATGGAAAAAATCACCGTTTGCAATCGGAAGATATTTTAATTTTAATTTTTCAACCGCGGTTGTGTTGTTAGAGGCGTTATCAAATGCAATTGAAAAAAGTTTATTTTCTAATTTAAAAGTACTTATTACATTATCTAAAAAGTAAAACAAAAATTCTCCGGTGTGTGGATGCGGAAAAAGATCAAATGCAATCGTACGTTTCATCAATTGCCATGAATTGGGATCCACCCAATGAGCGGTGACGCAAAGGTACGATTCGGGTAAACCGTGTGGAGCCGACCAAACGTCACTAGTTAAGTTTACACCGGTATTTAAATTTTCAAATAATACAATTAAATCATTTTTTGCTTGTTTCCATAATTTTAAACAATAACGTCTAAGTGTAGTACGACTTACGTGAGTGTAACGAGGTTGAAGCGTCTCTCGAATTAAGTTGGTCAACCGAGGATTGTCGAAGTGACTAAAAGGCAAAGCTTCTTGAATCACGAACTTCGCCATTCGATCTCGAACCGTATTAACATCGTAATTAAAGATTCCACCGTCTCCACCCAATTGTGTTTGTTGCGAATCCGGATTACTTTTCAACGACTTACAAAACTTCTTGCTAATGTGTTTGTTTAAAGTCGTGTTAGAATTTTAGCAAGCAAAGCTCCACAAAACTTGCAACGAGCCTTTACAGACCCGTCACTCAACTCAACCATATCCCAATTGCACCAAACATCCATGTTACGATTGTGTGCAAGAACACGAACGACGGTTGGAGCGTTGGACGAACCTTGACCAACGGAAGATTGTGAGTGAGCCATATCAAGATTGAAGAGAGTGAAAGTGTAAAACGAGAGAGTGAACGTGTAAAGCGAGAGTAAAGGAGAGTATTTTTTGCGGTTTTTGCGTATGTTTTTGCGTTTGAGACTTGGGTACTAAACCATATCAACCCACACCTATTTATACTAACTTATAAGCCTAAAAGTGACAAAAAAACGGTCACAAATCGATCCCAACGGCTATATAGCCGTTAAAAAACGGCCACTTTTTTAAAAAAAAAAAAAAACGGTCGAAACCGGGTACAACCCGGGTTCAACCGGTTCCGGGTCGGGTCGGGTCGGGTTCGGGTTCTAAGAAATTCTAGAAAATCATACCCGGTTCCAACCCTACGGTTTTTTTTCGGGTCCAACCCGGGTATGCATATACCGGGTCGTACCCGTACCCGGTTCCGGGTCGGGTCCACCGGGTCGGGTCCGAACCCGGTTTTTATGCCCACCTCTAATGGCGACTACATCTATTGCAAAGACCAATTTTTGAGCTATTGCGACGAGGCTATAACTACTGAACCTTTGGCGACGACATCTAGACCCTATCGTAACGACTTTTGTTGTCGCCATAGCTAGTGAATGTTAATCGAAGCATTAAATCAAATAATCAATCAAGCAACCAACATTAACTAGACGTTTTAATAAAATAGAAAATGTAAGCGAAATATTAGTTTCAATTAAAACAACCGAAAATCTAAAATTAAGCCTAGATTATTATAAAGCTTCTTTTTATATATGAGTTTTTTCAATGTCTTTTTTAGCATTCCTCTATCATTGAGCGATTCATTAAACTTTTTGTCATCGTTCTTAAGTTCGAGTTCTTGACCCTCCATCATGCTAACCTCCGTTATTACCTCCAAATTATAACTCCGATATTAGGGGTGGAGCTTCAATATTACAACACAACAGCAAAATGCAACTATGAAAGCGTAACCTATCAACTATTAGATTGTGAGGTTTTATAATAAAAACTACAACCGGCTACTCGTAGCAAACCAGCTAGAAGAAACACTAGAGAAACTATCTAAGTCGTTTATTGTAGGGTTTGAGATAGATATATAGCTTACTACACCCATGATCTACTGTCTACATAACATGGCACATCATGATTGTGTCAACTAATTGGCTATCAAAAGTTACGAAACAAGACAAATAAAATCGTCATTACAGGTGAGTAGATGTTCTTGTTCTAGTGCAACGTTAAGGTTGTCTACTAGCCATCGGAACTAACACAAGACAACACTTCGGAAGTTGTGGCTTGTCGGAATCAAAACAACTGTCTGAAGTTTGCAGTTAATCAAAAAAGATCTTGTTTTTTGGAAAGCGTCGATCTATGTATCGGAAGTGCGCAGAATCTCGAAAGCATATAGTTTGACGGTAGGAAACTACATCTACGACAGTTAAACTGTTTTCCAGAACCTGGTATTCAGAAACTATTGTCATGAGCAGACAATTTGATCAAGAGATATGATGCTTTGAATAACATCAGCCTCGGACATCTCAATAGAATGTTCTAACAACAGATTCGATATGAGCTTTTTTTAGAACATGACATATTTTATCTAACATCGCATGAGTGAGGATTCTTAGGCAAGCTCACGTCATTACGATAAAGAGTTATATGGATAAGATTGAGAAGCTTGGTTTTCACTTAAGCAAAGAAATGATTGTAGGTTTTATTCTAAACGGCCTATTGTAATGAACTATAATATGAATGGCTGAAACAAGTCTTAGAATTAAGACTACTAAGCTTAAAGGTGCACGTCCAACCCAAATCCCCAACCCGACACGATAACTTGACACGCCCGAGTTGAACTTGATAGCCTTGAGACCCGGTTTGAACTTGAAAAAACCCACCAAGTTACAACCGCTTTGGGATGCTTGCGTAAAACCTAGTTTCACCTGGTAGAAACCCGGTTCAAGTTTATAAAATCTGGATGTTAATTAACAGTCGTGTGACCTTTTGGAGGCTTTTTGACCGTCTTAATAGACCCTTTGAGAGCATTTATTTTGCAACTATATTCTAATATGCATAGGTATTAGATGTAATGGTTTGATCGGATCACTCAAAAATGTAAAACACAATCGAAAAAAAATAAAAAAAAAGCTCTCAAAAACTCAAAGACACCTTCAAGTCTCAAAACGTGATGACTTCCTAATCATATGTGTACTTAAACACGTTAATGCCAACCCCATAACGCGCGTAACAACATTTGTAAACATTCCGCATCGCGCAATCGTAAATTCTAAGTTGTTACTTATTAGTGCTATTGTTTTCATCTACACCCACTCATATTTATGATGATTAATACTTCATTTATAACAATGAATTTTGATTCTAAATAATATTATAGTGTAGAGTGTATTTGGGAAAACCACTACCAAAAATTGTGAAACAAATATTACATTAATCTCATGGTTTAAAAAAACGTTCGCCTAGAGGCGATGCGGTTAAAAATAGAATCTGAGGCGGCGCCTCATAGGGTCCAACTCATACGTACGCCTCTTATGGCCGAGGCGGTCCGAAATCGCAGAGGCGGGGCTTTTGATTGAGGCGGTGATTTGTGGACGGGAAAGATCTATTACCGATGGCGCCAATTTTCTCCATAATTAGACCAAAAAGCGGCAAAGGAAGACCCAATTTTCTCAGTTTTTATTACATCGCAGACCCACTTTTCTCAATTTTTGATTCAGAGTTGATTCCAAATTTCAGAGGCGGTAAGCCTGTTATCATCTTCTTCTATTCAGGTTTGAAATTACCCCCGGTTTTGTCTTTGATTCGGGTTTAATTAGACTGCAACCGACCCTGATTGATTAATATGAACTGAAATTGATTAATAGGTACTGAAATTTCCCCTGATTTTGTCTTCGTTTTTGATACAGTGATACCGATTGTTTTTGTCGTCTTCTTTGAATAAGCACCAGTTGTTTCCTTTTAGGTTTAGATTTTTATTTATTTATCACCAGCTTTAATAAATTATTACACGTGTTGAATAAATAAAATATTAAATACAATAAAAATTATTAATTATAAAACGATAGATTAAGACATAATATGATTGAAATTATGTATAAGTAATAACTATAAGTAATAAAACAATAATATAAACTTTTTAATTTTTTTTCAAAGATAAATTAAACATTTTATTTTAAAATAACGTTTTAAAAACGTTTCATTTTAAAAAATTCCCTTAGTAGAACTCCCTATTTTAATTATTTTTGTTTATAAAAAATTTACTTTAAAAAACCAATTTTAAAATATTACGTAAAAATAGTTTGATTTTTTAGAAAAAATTCTTTTTATAAATAACTCTCTATAGAAATAACATTAATAAAATGTTTCTTTCTTAATTTATTAAAAACTAAGACTTAAGTTTGGTTTTGCTTCCTAAGGTTTGATAAAAATAACCATTTTCCTCCAAAAGATTAAAAACATTAATTTACCTTCAAAATTTCATAAGTTGTTTTAATTTCAGTTTAAAGTTTTATTAGTTGCTTTCACTTGAATTCAAAATAATAAAATTTTTGAACTGAAATTGAAACAACTATAAAACTTTTGGAGGTAAAGTGACGTTTTTAATCTTTTGGAGGAAAATAGTTAATTTTGTAAAACCTTAGGGAGCGAAACTAAAATTAACTCAAAAAATAATTATAATGTAAAAATAAATAAATAATATTATTAGTAATTAATATGATTATTTAATAGGAGAGAGAAGCGGAAAAAGTTTGATGAGAATGAATGTGACGCTGACACGTGGCACCTCAACTTACCTTTTTATTAGAGTAGAAAGATATTAAAAACTAAAAGTTAAATTTGGTTTTGCTTCCTATGGTTTGACACAAACAATCATTTTCCTCCAAAAGATTCAAAACATGAATTTATCTTCAAAATTTCATAAGTTGTTTTAATTTCAGTCCAAAGTTTCATTAGTTGTTTCAACTTGAATTCAAAATAATAAAATTTTTGAACTGAAATTGAAACAACTTATAAAACTTTTAAAAGTAAAGTGATTCTTTAATCTTTTAGAAAAAAATAGTTAATTTTGTAAAACCTTAGAGTGCGAAACTAAAATTAACCCAAAAACTAATTATAATATAAAAATAAAAAATAATATTATTAGTAATTAATGTGGTTATTTAATAAAAGAGAGAAACGGAAAAAGATTGATGAAAATGAACGTGATGCTGACACATGACACCTCAATTTACCCTTTTAATATAGTATGAAGATTTAACTTTTAGTTTTTAATTAGTAAGTTTATTATTTGTGTTTTTGTATGACTATTGAATTTGATGATGAAAAAATGTAGAATAGTTATTCGTTTTATGTTTAGTATTTTATTTTTTATAAGATATATAATTTATATATATAATTTTAATTTCCGCCTCAGGTTTGCGCCCCGTTTCGCCTCGAAGCTTACGCCTCGTGAGGCGAAGGGAAAACGCCTCGAGTCTCGATACCGTTCTTTTAAACCTTGATTAATCTGTTACGTTAGTTAACAAATACTGTAATTAAATATTATGAGATTAACTTAGGAGGTATACTTTTACCTACGATGTGTGCAACATGTTAGTTTAGCAAGAGAATAGAGGCAAAACATCTCGGTATGGGGATTAAATGTTTCAGAAATAAAACAATCTGAAACAACCAAGGGGTATTTGAAAAACACAAATATTCTAGCAAATCTACTTGATGATGATGAAAGTATAAAACACCAAGGCTATCCATGTTTGAAGAAACACAAATAAATATTTAAAAATTAACCGCTCATAAAGAAAACATATTATTGCCTACTAAAACATAAGACAATAATACCTTGGACTTGCAGAGTTGTTATATACAACTGCATTCCTTTAACTTTAGTCCCAAAGGGCTGCAGTGGCTCTCTGGTCTGAACCATGAAGGCTTGCAGCAGCAGATCGTCGATTGCAGGGGCAAAAAAGTCATTTCACGTTGATAGCTGCAGCCATACTTCTCAATTTCTGAGAAATTTCAGAAAAAGATGGTCTATCGAACGGTTCAGCAGACCAACAGCTTCCCATCAAGGCCTTCCACTCAGGATCACACCATGTCGGGATTGTTGGACGTAATGAGTTGTTCACAATGCCTCCTGCATGACACCACATCATATCATATTCAAAATTATTACAAATATTTATTTTATTATCTAATTTTCTGAATACAAATACTTTAAAAGAGATTTATTCACACTTTTGAAATGGCAAAGATAAACAAGCGAGCGACATACCAATAATGGAAGCACAATGCATATCTCCATAGGGTTCGTCTCCAGTTAGCAGTTCCCACATGACAATCCCAAATGAGTATACATCAATCTAGATTAAGCAGAAAACTAATAAATAAATGGTATTATGAAAAGAAACATATTTTCAAGGGAAGATATACGAGCTAATACCATAATAAACCAACATACTTCCTATTTTACATGAAAAAGTCTCAACCTAATTTTAGTAAATTAAAGTCACTACAGTTGTCAAAAATACACGAAAATAGTGTCTCTTGGTATGGTAAAATCGCTAAACTTGTCTAAAATGAATTTGAATTTGAAAAACAAATAATAATGACTTGTTACCTCAAGATTGTATAATTTTTCTTACGCACGAATGTTGAATGTTACTTCACAAAAATTGGATCACGGTGTTAGGTATCTTTACGCAGCGAAAATAAACACAAACACACGTACGCACACGAAAGCAATAAGAACACGAGAACTTATAGTGGTTCGGTCAAGATGACCTGCACTCTCTGCGACTAGGTATTTTATTAAGCTCAAGGGACTAGATTACAATACAATGACATGTTCTATATATAAAGATAAATTAGGGTTTCAAGAAGCTCCAATGGGCCAGGCCCATAACTCCATCCAAAAACCCAAAGGCCTTCACACCTCAACAATCTCCCACTTGAAGGCCTTGCGAATACTCCAGCTGGCCATCTAAGTACAAAGCAACCCTGTCATCAGTAATATTCAAGTAACAGAAAATCCTCCAAGCCTTCAATTCCAAAGAACAAGCTAAGATTTCAATCCAAATCCCCTACTTGCAGAGGCCCCTTTTCATCAGTTACTTGAAAGGGCCCGTTGAAGCTCCCCCGAGCCCAGCCGTGGCAAATTCCACCAACGACCCATCCTCTGTCTCAACTGGTTTACACGATCCACCAGATTCAGAGATACACCAAGACCACTAACACTCTCCAAATTCAGCAAACAATCACCAGGAGAGAATTTTCCAGTCGTAGTCTTCAAAACCCAACGATTCTTCTTAATTGTACCCGAAACATACCCCATGCTCCCACTGTCACAAAATCCTCTGACTGGTTTAGACTTCTGACCCCATTCAACTACAATCTCTGCTCCAGACTTCATGTTTGCAAAATAAACTCTCTTAGCAGCAGATTTAGCGAACCCGACTTTGACTTGCTTAACCGGGTTGATTAGTCCCTCAGCAGGTACCTCCACCATGTACAATGACCCATGCTTATCACCACGAGCAATCACCCGGTTCCCATAGATTACCCTCCATTTACCACCACCAAACTTGACTTCCAGTCCTTGTTCATCCAGCTTACTAACAGAATTTAATTTCCTCTTCAAACCCGGAATCACCTTGATATTCTTCAGGTTCCATGTAGTTCCCAATGGAGTCACCAAATCAATATCACCCATGCTCATTACATCAAGCATTCTGCTATCAGCGAGACGTACCTTCCCAAAATCGCCTGTTTTTAGATTCATCATCATTTCACCACTGTCTACGGCGTGAAACGAAGAACCAGAATCCATGATCCAAGAATCCACACTGTTTTCAGCCTCAAGAATTAACACGTCACCAGTGTTCAGACCTTTCTTTGGACATTGACTCTTAACATGTCCATCCTCGTTGCAGATCCAACACCTCACATTTTTCCAATTCAGAGTTGAACTCTTTCCCCGACTCCCACTGCCTCGGCTATTTTCCCTTCCTCTGCCAACATGTAACATCTTAGAAGATGATCCAACATTTGCACTTTTCAGACGCGTGTCTTCACCTATCACAATGTCTCGGATCTTTTCAAATGTCATTTCGTTAGCCCCCATAGAATTTGTAACAGCAGTTACTGTCCCGGACCAACTATCAGGCAGTGAAGATAGCAACACCAGAGCTCGAGTCTCATTATCGAATTTTATTCCCACTGATTCTAATCTGGTAAGAATAGACATCAGATCATTAATGTGAGAGGTGACTGAGCTTCCCTCTTTCATTCTCGTCATGAACAGTTCCCTCATCAAGAACACCTTGTTAGCTGCAGACGGCTTTTCATACATATTTGACAGAGCCAACATCATACCACTTGCAGTGGTTTCTTTCATGATGTTAAAAGCAACGCTCTTCGTCAAAGATAACATAATAGTCGCTCTAGCTTTCTTGTCCTTGGAATTCCAAACTGCTTCTTCAGCTTTCTCCATACTCTCCAGTTTCTTTTCCAGTACCATATCCAAATCCTTTTGACACAATAATGCTTCTATTTGCATTTTCCACCAACCAAAATCAGTGCCATTGAACTTTTCGATCACAATCTTCCCGTCTTCATCCATAATAGCAAAACAGAGATTAAAAAACCAAAAGAAACAGGCACGCTGAACAGTTGATAACCAGTCAACAAAAGGATAGACAAAACCAGATTCGGTACTTCCAACCAAAACCCTAGGCGGCGGCGTAGAAACCCTAGGTGACGGCGGCGTAGAAACCCTATGTGACGGCGGCGACGGCAGAAACCCAGGCGGCCCAGCGGCAGAAACCTTAGGCGGCGCGGCGGCAGAAACCCTAGACGGCGGCGGCAGAACCCTAGGCGGCGGCGGCGGCGGCGCAGAACTCTAGGCGATTGCGGCGGCGGCAACCCTAGGCGACGGCAGAAACCTTAGGTACACAGCGGCGTGATTCGTACGAAATCTTCAAGAGCCTGATGCTCTGATACCAGTTTTTAGGTATCTCTACACAGCGGAAATAAACACAAACACACGTACGCACACGAAAGCAATAAGAACACGAGAACTTATAGTGGTTCGGTCAAGATGACCTACGTCCACTCTCTGCAACTAGGTATTTTATTAAGCTCAAGGGACTAGAATACAATACAATGACATGTTCTATATATAAAGATAAATTAGGGTTTCAAGAAGCTCCAATGGGCCAAGCCCATAACTCCATCCAAAAGCCCAAAGGCCTTCACACCTCAACACATGGTAACAAGTCATTGTTTTAATTCTTTTTCTACTAAACATGTTTGGGGATTTAACCATAATCATACCCAGTAAATCACATCCATAAACAAGTTTAGGGATTTAAATATATCAAAATTAGGGATAGGGGACTTCTTCACCTTTTTTTAAAAGTTTAGGGACTTTAATATACCAAAATTAGGTTAAGTAAATTTTTCACGCAAAATAAGAAATATATTGGTTTTTATGACACTTACTCAAAAATCTTTATCTTTATACTCTAATATAAGAGTAAATTGAGATGACACGTGCCAGCACCACAATCGTCCTCACCAAAATTTTCCCGCCTCTCTCTCATATTAAATAATTACCTTAATTATTAATAAATTATTTAACACTTTTATAGATTTAATAAATTAAGAAAGAAATCTATTCATTAATGTTATTTCTAAATAAATATTTTTTTATAAAACAATAATTTTTCTAAAGCATAAAACTTTTTTAAAAATACGAAATATTTTAAAATCGGTATTTTTAAAAAGTCAATTTTTTAAAAAACCAAAAATAATCAAATTTGGGAGTTATAATAAGAAAATTTTTAAAAATGACATTTTTATACGGTTTGTTTTAGAAACAAATGTTTTTTTTGGAAAAAAATTTAAAAACAAAATTTTAAAAAATTGATATCATTGTTTTATTATTTATAGTCATATCTCATATGTAATTTCAGTCATATCATATCTTAGAATATCATTTATAATTATTAATTTTTATTATATTAATATTTTATTTATTTAACTCGTGTAATACACGGGTTTACTAAAGCTAGTATAGAATAAGGAAGTTATTTGTAGTCATTTCATATGTAGCGATTTACCTTTTCAGATACCATGTGATTTTTGCCACTAAGCAGCTCAGGTGCCATCCATGGCAATGTTCCTCTAACACCACCAGACACTAAAGTTTGTTGTTTCACCTTGGATAGCCCAAGATCTCCTATCTACAAGAATGCAGATACACATACACAAAAATATATATTTATTAAATATTCTATAATTTTAGTATAGAGCCCAAGAAAATATTGGACGTGGGAAAAAATAACTAAGAAGAATATGATTAAATCTCATACCTTGCATATTGGTCGATGTGGATCTCTCATGTTCACAAGTAGGTTTGCACATTTTAGATCAAAATGAACTATATTCTTTCCATGCAAATATTCCATTCCAAAAGAAGTGTCCATAGCTATGATAAGTCTCTTACGCCGATCAATAGTTCTGTCACCAAATCAATCCCATAATGAATGCAATGTGTGATAGGACATGGCTCCATAGTAATGTTTAAATGTTAGATATATATCTAAAATGCCCTAAAACGCTTCAACGGTTACAAAGCAAGGCAACTCCATGAAGTAGCCTGCGTCAGTAGCTTTAGCCTGAGGTGCCACTTCAGGCGCTTCTTGTACTAGGCAGCTAATATCTTATCTATTTCAAAGTTTAGTTTACTGGTCATGGTGGTTATTATCTCTTCACTTCACCTAATAACCGATCACAAATTCACAGGCATGTTCTTCACTTCATCTTTTCCAAACCATTTTCGAAGTCGTATTACAATTTACAAACTCTCGACTGAAGTTTTACTTTCTGTTTTTAAGTTATATTTCCTCTGGCATATTTATAATCTGTTGGATATTTGCTAAAGAAACTCAAAACCAGAGACATTGAAAATTGCAGAGTTTTTTTAATGTAGTTTCTTTTATTTTCTAAAAGAGACATAGAATCAGAGATGCATAAGACTTTTTAATTTATTTTCAGTTCATATGTACATTGCCTGTTGATATAAACTGTTGGATAATATACAAAGAGACATAAGAAAAAGTTGGGCCCTTTAAATTAATTTTCTGTTCACTTGTACTTGTGTCTTGTAGATAAACTTTTAGATTAGTATATTAAATTAAACGATCTTACTACTCTGCCAAGACTAGAGACTGTTATTTGGTCACTTACTCACTTTTTATATAACCAATGAATAAGTATCTTTTTTACGTTCAAGCATTAACAAGGTAAACCTTGTCATGCATAATTTTATTAGTATTTTTTTTATACCAAACACCTCAAGTGTTTTTGGCTAGCGCCTTCACCTAGCGCCTAGCACCTTGGTTTTCGGGACTCTAAGCGCCTCACACCTTTTAAACACAAGTTGGCAACACAATTTTAAAAGAGAAATGAGCAACCACCTTGGTTTAAGGTGTGAGACGATGAAGTGGTAATAAAAGAGAGAATAGAGAGACAGAGGAGTCTTAGAATGTGTTGGTGACTTGGTGTATCTGTTGTAAAGAACAAACGTACCCAGTAGATCCACTAATAGCAAAGCTATTAGTAGGGTCTAGGGAGAGTGGGATGAGCATAAGTCTTTTCTCTACCCAAAGGGTAGAAAGGCAGCTCTAATAGAGCCCCCTGCTCAAATCCGTCGTAAAAAAGAGAGAATAACAAAACTGGTGGCATAAGTGGTTTTGCAGTCAAAAGAAACTATGATATTAAATGTATAATTCTATATTTGATATTCAAATTATACTTTATATAAAAGGATAACTGAATGCTACGATTCCTTTTTAGAGTTTTGTTTTTTGACCACAATAGATTTGTGATCTTCAACTTCACACAACTGGAAGTTTACTTATTTTGTTTTGTGCCATGCCAATTGTTGCAAGACGTGTTTTTACACACACGTCTCAGACGTGTCTCTTTATTTTCTGCTTTTTCCTCCGATTACCCGCATTTGTGTCACCTGACTTGATGGTGTGAGGCGTGTCCTCGTTCAGGTGATTTCTTATTTTTGATGAATCAGGTGGCTTGATTCTTTTAAAAATTAATGACTTTTTAAACTATAATATTTAAAGTAAATATTTTGTTTCTTTGAGAGTTTTTGGTTGTACATATAACAATCTAGAATTAATTTATAAGAATATTTATGTTACACTTAGGTGTTCAAGGAATAAACAAGAAATGTTGTTTAAATTTAATTAATACATGCTTTTTAAAGACCAAACACCTCACATATGCAAGACTTGCGTCTCACTCCTTGCCTTCCAGAACCCTATGCGTTTCACACTTTTTAAAACCAAACCAGGCAACTACCACTATTAAACTACAATTAATAAATAATATATCAATGTTTAAATAAGCAACATAATACTAAAAAATGTATGTCATAACCACTGTATATGTGCGAACTATTTAAACAGTCCAAAAAGTTTTCAGCCATAATTGTAACCAAGTTCCTAAATTAAAACATGTTCAAATCATCTTTTCGAGTTAGTTGGTTGACAGTTACATTATCATAAAATGACCGATAGTCGGTTTTTTCTTAGTATAGTTGGTTAAATGATCAAGAGGATTTCATATCTTAGTGGAAAACAAAAACCTAACTTCAAACCAATTAGGCATTGGTATCTATTAAATACTTATTGCAATTCAGTAAAACCAATACCTGTCTTTTTTCTGGAGAAACTGCTTGAGAGATCCATTGACCATGAACTCTGTTACAGTTGCCAAAGAGCCATCAGGCCCATCACGAACTACACCATAGAAGGAGACAACATTCGGGTGGTGCAATGAGCTTAGAATCAGTGCCTCCTTCCAAAAATCTGCAATCTGTATGTATAATTAATAGCTAAATAATCCGAATAATTTACCAATAACATATATTTGGTAGAAAATGCTGATATATTTAAAAATAGAAATGACACAAAAAGAGCATTAATGCAATTATACCAAACGTTCTCTCTCAGATGGTCTGCCAGCAAAACAACTAGCTTTAATTCTTTTGATGGCTACATCTGAACCCTTCCATTTCCCATGATAAACAGCTCCATATGTACCAGATCCCAACTCCCTTACTTCCTCCAGATCATCATTTTGAATAGTCTAATGAAGCATATGAATACAAACTGATTGTAAATCATATGGTTTTGGCAAATTTAATATAAATGCAGACAGAGAAGAACCTGTAGACCCCTAGCAATAGCTTCCTCCTCCGCTTTTGTTGGTTCAATCTTTGTGTTGTTTTGGGTGTCACTGTCAGAATCTAACTCCAAATCGGCAGGAGCATCCTATAAAGAATAAGAGATTAAAACTATAAATAAAGAAATAAAAAGTTATTCCAAAACTGCCCATATTTAGTCTGGGTCAAAACTCAGTAAGCTTGGGATAACACGAATACACATATCTGTTCGTTTTAAATGAATACAAATAATGCATTAGGAATGACTACAGAAACAATATCATTCAAATAACAATCTAAGTCTATATAATTAAGTGATTTAAGAGGTTGTATGCATTAATAATACACTTGACCCAGCTTTAACCAGTTTCAGCCGTTACCTTATCAGCTTAAAATTTTTACTTAACAAATTTGAACTGTTGAGATTCGAAATAACCCAAATCAACCTATTCGCCGGTCCAAATAACCAAATCTAACAATTACCCTTTACTCACTGTGTCACTGCACGGTTTGTTCTTTCTAACATCATTAGCAGTTTTTTCTGCAGCGCCTTTAAGAGCGCTTCTTACAGATTCATTTATAATTTCTTCATTTTTTGAAACAAGACCATTTTGTTGATCAGTGTCAGCTCCAATTATTTGCTTCACAGGTAAATTTAACTTTTCACTACTGAAATCATCTTGTATACTACTTGAATTATTTCTTACTTCAATGTTCAAGGTGTTCACAGGATCCATAGAATTTAAGCAGTGTGGCAAGCCAGGCAAGCCCGGAGTAAGCTGGACAGGTACTGAAGTTGATTGGATGGGCTCAAGACCAAATTCAACTGGATCTGATGTTTGCTGGATGGGTTCAGGGGTAAACGAAACTGGATCAGGAGTAAGTTGGACGGGTTCAGGCATAAAATGCAAAGGTGCAGGCATGAGTTGGACTACTGGTTCAGTTGGTAAGTGATGCTGACTAAAATTCTCCACCCCAACTGAGGCCCTGGGACTAGACTCCATTGTAGTCCTAACATACCCTAGATTATATGAACCATTTTCTTGAACTTGACTTTGACCATTTCTCCACAAAGCATGTGCAGGCCCATAACCATTATGAAAGCCTGCAGCCATAGGTTGATCATGAAAGACCTCATTACCAAACACATGATGAACATAATGTGATGTCACATGGTTAGCATCTGGATATGCAGTGTGCCCCATATTATTATAGAAAGATGGATTATTAACCTGATGAGAACCATGAAGTATGTTGCCAGGAAAACCAACAACACTCTCCGAATATGGTAGCTGTTGATCATATTGAGTTTGATGAACAACATTTTGCTGCCTGAAATAATCTTCAGGAAGCACCCTATCAAAACTTGGGTCAACTGGATCACCATAAAGATTATTATACCGCGAAGAAGAAGGCGAATTCGGGAACTCATTGCCATAATTTCTTGGAGAGTAATACGCAGGACTCCACGGGGACTCCATTTCACTATACCTTTGACTAAAAGACTGTTGGTGAGGAATTCTCACATGCTGCAAACCAACCGGTGAAATCGGTACCTCAAAATTCCTAGGGTTATAAAAATTACCATCAAGATTCATTTGATTAAAGTACTGATCAATGGAGTTCACCTCATCCACTGGAGAATCATTATGACTGTTCAAAGCATCAATATACCTCCTTTCATTGTCCACCTCATCCCTATCAACAAAATGCAACGAATCATCCTGTTCAACACTAGAGAATAAGAACAACCTAAGCCTAGTAAACCCATCCCCTGAACCCAACTTCTCATATTCCTCCATCATATTAGTCACATCATCATCATTCACAACAGAAACAAGAGCATCAAGATCCTCATCAGGCTGCTGATACTTCAAAACAGTTGCACCATCAAACAGTTGCTTCATCTTCCCCATCAGTTGCTCAAAACCAATCTCCCTAGGAACACTCACAATCCGTGTTTCCCCACCTACGTATCTAAGCTTACCATCTTGTGGACGGGGTAATATGCTGCCATTAAAGCTGCACAAAAACTTTAACCGAGGGTGATCCTCGTTTGAGCTAGGGACTGAATTAGGGTTATCCATTTACAGCTTGTGTATCCACTAATGATTCTTCAGAAAACCTAAAATGAGACCTCTAATTTACCATTTCCCATCTCCAAAATCTTGCGATTGATACTAAACTTCAAGATTGGATAGATTTCTCAAAAAAAGTTAAAATGGATTGAATCGAACAAACAAAGAAAAGTAACCTAAAATGCCTAGTAAGATTCAGCAAGAAAAACAGAAATTAGGAAGAAAAGGGGAAATTACGGAGCACGAAGAGCGAGCGACGGATGGATGGATCATTCGAAATGCATTGAAACCGAAATTCGAGAGATTTCGAAGCACTTATTAGAGGTTGATGATAGGAAGAGGAATTTTCCATCGGAATTTAACTCACAAGCACAGGGCCGGCCCAACAAAGGCTATGGCACCAAATAATAAGGCCCATTTTGGCCCAAAAAAAGATTCATATAATCAATCGTATGTATCAACATTACTAGTCTGGTGGTAATACTACTGCATGGTGTCCCTCATAATAAAGGTTCGAGTCCTGGTATCCGCTAAAGAAAAAAACTTTTGGGTTGCGTTTAGAGCTCTAATAACTAATCACCCCTACATAAGTCCAAACAAGTAGATTGTGAAGAAAACTACCTTAAAATCACATAAATGGAAGTGCATCGTCGATTGGAGTGAAATCTATATTTACTTATAGCTTTATGAGTGACTTCTGTTTTTGTTCGATTACCTTATTGATTGTGGTACGCAGCTAGATTTTTTGGTCAATTTATTATTGATCATTGGTCATAGTAATGGTTAATATTTAATGTTTTTAAGATTAGATTATACAAGTGACTGTTTGTTTTAGTTTGATCTTTAATTTGTTTTCTAGAAATGTATCTATTGTGATAGTAGTATAGTGTTGGTAAGAATCAAATATCGTCCAAGGATATGGCTCCTAATGGTCAACTTTCGTGAATGTCTAGCCAGGAAAAATAAAATTTGATTGTTTGACTATTTCTAATAGTAAACTAGTGACGAACTACAAAGGTATTCAATGAGAAGAAAACATCACCATGTCTTCAAAGTCCTTCTTGATAGTACCTGATAACATGTATAAATATCTGACAAAATCACTTTTAAACCAGAGTAAACGATGCTCTCGCTAGGGAGGTCTAAGAGCTAAAGTTTCTTTTGGGAAAGACAAACCTCCCGCTAGGAACATACAGAGTCAATAAACACCTAGGATCATTCGTTGAAGTTCTCGTTCCGATATCATGTGACTGTTCAATAATAATTAGATTAGTGGGTCTAAGATTATTCTAATCTATCAACTAGTTGGTAGATTAAACATGAGTGGTAAACATATATCATGAATATAAATATGACAAGTGCGTGTGAACCATAAATATCAACATGCATTCCTTTAACCTGTGTTATCTACATTACAATTATAAAAAAACAGTATTGCGCTACCTAATCCCAAACAATTTATAACTATTAATATTCTAAAGCATGCAATTATAATGATTTGCTAGAATTTATATGTGAGGATTTTAAAAGTGTAAATTCATCCTAAATATTTAAACATAATCCCACTTGGTCGATGGTATGATCATTACACATAGACATTCAATTTTCATAAATGACTTCTTTAATGTAGTGTAGCTAGATTCATATCGTGTTTATCTTAGACCAATATCGTCCTAGAGCAACTTATGTTTGGAATAGACAACTGATTTAGTAGGAGTAGGAGAGGAGGTAGAAGAATGTTCTTAAGACATCATGAATAAGTGAAAAAGATAGCTTGAGATAGATTACAAATTACAAGAAGGAGAAAGAACATGGTATATATATATATATGGTTAGAACTTAAATGCCCAACCCAAACTTGGTTTAAATTTGTGCGATATGCTCTAATGCGTTTAGTCCAAAAATCCGATGTGCAATGTATGTCACGTGATGCGAGCACATCACGTATGCGATGCGTTATTCCAAATATCTATTGTGTGATGTGTGTTGCATGTGCTAACGCATCACAGATTTGTTTTTTCTATCAAAACAATATTAATAATTAAGTTATGGATAACAACTTATTAAACATACTTAAACTAAAAAACTAATGTAATAAAAAAAAATTAAAGAATCTTGCTTTTTGGTTCAAGTCAAGCATAGAAAATATTTTTAGAGCCACGAAAAGTGTTTAGGAACCATAATGGTCCAAATAAAGCATATTAAATTATTAATTATACATTGGGAAAAACTTTCTGCTTTAATGGTCACAACTTCCTTCTTTTAATGGACATAACTACCTTCTCTTATTAATAATCATCTTATCATCATTACCGAGCACAGTTTCACCTCCCACACAATTAGAGAAGATTGATAAACAATGTGACAAATCTTGTAACGACGGGTCTATGTTAGCTTCTTTAACTTATGAACTTTCTCATCAGGTTTACTAGATTAATAAAGTTTTAAATGTATCTATATATAAACATAGCTTCTTTTTTGTTTCCTGATATCCTACAACATACGATCGATGCAATGCACCGCACATGGAGTCCAATAAAAATGCTTCCTCTTTTGTTCTAGCAATTGACCCGCTAGTTTGAAAGCCGATGCATTACTCGTTACAATTTAGACAGTGTTCTGCTCTCTAAGTTTCTCCACCATTGCATCAAGAACCCTACATAATAAAAATACATCTTTGGACATGGTTGAAACATGAAGAGATTTTAGAAACGCTAAACCATTTGGTGGATTGATCATAAAGTTAAGTATATCTTTTTGGACAACCGAGTCTTACCATCCATTGGATATACTTGAGCACCCTTGCTTGTCCACTCTTTCTAGTGCTCATTGATATGTGAATAAATATACATGTCAATAATGCATATCTTTCCCCGTTTTAAGTGTTTTTAGTTATAAATTCATCTTTATCTATATTTAATATGATTAATTTGGATTTTGTAGGTTTTGATGGTTGCTTGATTTTTTCAAAAGAAAAAGACAAGAAATTCATGAAGATTTTGGATGTTTAGAGGTTGTTATGATCATGACTGATTCTGTCATGGCCATAACAAGCATCAGGTCCCCTTTTCCTACGCATGATGATCATCACTGATTCTGTCATGGCCATAACACGCCTCAGGACCCCCTTCTAAGCGCTTTTCCTTCTTCATTTTGGGGGAGATGAATTTGGAAGTAAAAACCCTAGTTTTCTCCATTATTGTGGTGACTTTGAAGGAGTTCTTTAAAGAGTTCAAGCTAGGTTGAAGATCAAGCATTTTAAAGGAAGATTCAACTCCATACAACCACCTCTACTCATCTTTGGTTTGAAAATCTCTAGATCTATCATATTTTCTTCCATTGTTATAAGTTTGGTTGTGGTTTTTGTAAGCCTCATGGGCTAAACACTCTTTACTTAGATTAGATGAAACTTAGCATACTTTGACATTTTACATATAACTTTTGGTGATGATTAGGTTAATGTTTATTACAAGGTTATGAATGTTCTTCAATGTCTGTGTATTTTTGTTGAACTTGATGAAATGATGAATCTTATGGGTGTTATAATCATATTTTATTGGAAAACGTTTTGTTTTAGGACATCTATTCATGAAATGCGTACATTAGTGTGTTGTTTATGGCATTTGACTAGAAATGGTAAATGAGGAGTGATTATTTAGTAAAGTTGAATAAGTGTGCATCCTTATACATATGTTTATCAAAACCATTGTGTTTGTTATGAATATCTCCTAACTTTATGTATGTGTTGTAAGGATTACCCTTAGAGGCTGATGCAACCAAAAGAGCTCTCAGCGTGCACATATGAAGTACAAGGAAGTTACTTCGGAAGATTTAATATAGCTCAGTGAATTATGCTAAGTATCAAATCTTTTGAAGCCAAAAAGCCAAATCTTCCGAAGCCAAAGATGAAGTCTTCCAAAGCTTCAAAGACAAAGTCTTCCGAAGCCAAAGACTGATTTCTTTCGAAGACAGAGAAGACATGCTTTCTCTGAATCACTTTTTGATAAAAGCTGAATAACTTTTCGTTGCCACTTCTGATCACTAACCAATTTATATGAGTTGGTGAAAAGGTCCATGCTTTGTCAACTATAGATTAAGGTCTTTTGTCTGTAACTTTTTAACTATGTACTTTTATCATTTTTGTAATATATTAGGATATGAGCTATGGCATGTCATAGTCACTAGTCAAAAGGCAATCTGCCTTTTGACTTTACATTGATCTTGTTATCTAGATTAGTGTTTCCAGCTGGCCTTCAAAGTATGGTCGGCTGTAGGATGTAGTATAAAGTGTCTCAAGTACTTATATCTTTTGATAAGCTTTGTAACACTTGTAATAGAACTTGAGAGTGTTACTTGTGTTCTTTGTTTCATCCTAACCGGTTCCCTATTTGATTTGCTAAGTGTTCTCAACTTTCTCCACCTTATGAAACTGTTGGATTGATCATACCCGGTCCTGCAATTGGCATCAGAGCATTTCAGGCTCTTGATTGTAAGATCTAACCATCTTAAATCTCTTCAGTTTCACAACACACTTATCAACTCAAATGACAGCTATCTCCAAGGATGATATGGAAACCGGTACTATGACAAAGTCTTCATTGATCACTCCTGATGACTTTGATACTTGATGCCAATATGGAGAAGGGTTCATCAAGTCTCAAGACAGTAGGATGTAGAGATCTATTATCAAAGGACCTCACATCCCAAGCACCTCTTCAGCCACTATTGGAGGTAGGATAATACTAAAGGAAATGGCTGACTACTCTGAAGAAGATTGGAAGAAAATTGATGTAGATCAAGAAGCCAAGACCGCCCTCCAAACTGCCCTTTCTAACTCCATATATAGAGGCTTCAAGAAGTGCAAGACTGCTAAGTAGCTCAAGGATGCATTGAAGCTCATGTATGAGGGGTCTGAGGAAGCCAAAGAGAACAAGAAAGATCTCATGAAGAAGCAGTTTGAGAACTTCACCTACAAGACAGGTGAAACCATGACTCAACAATACTTCAGGTATGTTGAGATTGTGGATACTCTAATGGATGTTGGAGTCCAGCTTGAGAATAGGGACATAGTGAGGAAGTTAATGTTCTCTCTTCCTAGACAATGGACTCACTATTGTGTAGCTATCAAGAGAACTGAGAACCTCTTGTAAGGCCCCATTCCCGGAGACCTCACAGTTGGACAATCACAGCATTTTTCATATAAGATAAATACATTTCATAAAAACATTGCAGCGGATTAAGTTATCAAAAACCACTCATGCATTAATATTTGATGTTACTAAATAATACATCATTGTATTTTAACAGTTACAAAAGAATCATTCAATTGTATTACAAAACAACAAAATAATCATGCACGAATGGATGCCAGTCTTTGCTGGCCAAATAGCCTTACCCGTGGCCATCCTCAGCAACATCCTTACCTGCCAACTGATATCCATATAAAAAGTCAGCGTTGCTGAGTGAATTCTATTTTAATAATGTAGAAAAGTACACTTTGTAAACTTCATTTGGTGATCATTTATCAATATACATAATCAATCATAAAATGATTCATTATCTTTCATTCTTTCATTATCTTTCACATTCATTAACTAGGATTGCACAAAGCAAGAGCCTACATTGTTGGTTGGCAACAGATGCCGAACCCTTGTTGGCAAACGTTTATCCTGGTAGCTAACCCATCGACAGTTGATCCACACTGCTAGGCACGAAGCCTGCTCATGAACTAGGATCCTATTCATTCATTGGTCAATCCCCAAGATTGACCCCAGATGTGCATCCTCATGGGCTATACAGCCCCACATCAGTTGAGCTAACGACAACAAGGTCGTGAACCTCCATTCATTTTGCTTTCAAGGCTTTTCAATCATCGTAAGGCCCCGGGATAACATTCATTAAGTTTCACTGTTCCTCTTTTATTCTTTCGTGTCCACTTGTTATGGATAATACTTATTAAGATGCACATTACATAATCACATAACATGAAAATATTATAGACATGGAAAAAGCAGCACATAAGAAAGAACCAAGCATAATAATCCTCAAACAAGCATAATCTTTCCTCACACAGAAGTTCTCCATACTTAAACTCTATTACTAAAATTTCCAGAAAATCCCGAGTCTATAGACAAATACGGATGAACTTAGACAAATGCGGATGAGTACAACAAATGCGGATGAACATTCTTAGGAAATTTTCTAAGTGTCAGGAAATGCGCATGAAACTAATGCGGACGACTAAAGCAATACACATGGACACTGTAGCAAATGCGCATGGACAAAACAAATACGGATGAACACTTAGCAAATGCGCCTGAGCAAAACAAATGCGGATGAACACTTAGCAAATGCGCATGAAGACTTAGCAAATGCGTATGAAGACATAACAAATACGCATGAAGACATAACAAATACGCATGAAGACATAACAAATGCGCATGAAGACATAACAAATGCGCATGAACTAAAGACTTTGTTAAATGCGGATGAACATAAAAACTAACCTGAAATGCAACTTATGCCATTACCATAACCCAATCATCATTCTAATCATGAACACAGCTTAGATCTATCAATCTAACACTTAGAAAATCAAAAACTTAAAACGGTCAACAAGGGAATTACACAACATAACCATATCATCAACATCGTTCGCACCATACATGAAAAATCATAACTTTTTTCGAAAACATCAGTCAAATATGCAAACCAGCCCCAAATAAGCAGAAAACATTTTAAAGAGGGGATCTAGAACTCACCTCTACTGCTTTCGAGTAAAACTCCACCAAACCCGAGAGCAACCTGGAGTTCAAATGCCTAAACACACCAAAACACAAAATCGAACACAAAAGAACATATAAGAATCGGTCCCGAAGCTGAAAGCTCAGCTGAAACTGAACAAAACACACAAAAACTCACCTTCAAGCCAAATCTTCTTCTTCTTCTCTCTAGAACTGTTGGAAACTCTATTCTTTCTAGCAGTTGGAGCAGTTGGTGCAGCATTGTAGTGGGCGGTCATGCCCACTTTAAATATAAAATAATAATGTTTGTCCTCTTGTACACTTTTGCAACTTCTCGTTTTGTCTTTATTCTTTTCTTAAATAAATTTTTGGGTGTTACAAGTCCACCCCCCTTATAAAGGTTTCGTCCCCGAAACCTGTCACTCTTCGAATAGTTGTGGGTAATGTTGTCTCATTTCATCCTCAGTCTCCCTTGTAGACTCAGATCTTTTCCTGTGCCTCCACTGTACTCGTACCAGTGGAACCACCTTATTTCGTAATCTCTTCACCTTTCGGTCAATGATTGCCACTGGTTGCTTTACATAATTGAGCCGTTCATCCACTTCAATGTCTCCCAGTGGTACAATCATATCTTCATCAGCTAGGCATTTTCTTAGATGAGATACATGGAATGTTGGATGAATTCCACTTAACTCATCGGGTAGCTCCAACCTATAGGCCACCTCTCCTACTCGTGCAATGATTCGGAAAGGTCCTATATATCTCGGGCTCAGCTTACACCTCTTTCTAAAACAAATGATCCCCTTCCAAGGTGAAACCTTCAGCATCACTTTATCACCCACCTGGAATTCAATCGGCCTACGTCTTTTGTCAGCATAGGACTTTTGCCTATCTTTTGCCGCCTTCATAAATGCCTTGATCTTTTCTAGCTTTTCTGACGTGGCTTCAATGATCTCGATGCTTCCCAATTCTTTCTGCCCGATGTCACCCCAACACACCGGGGTTCTGCATCTCCTCTCATACAACATTTCGAATGGTGGCATGCCTATACTGGCATGATAACTATTGTTGTAGGAGAACTCTGCCAACGGTAGGTGTTCATCCCAACTTCCACCAAAGTCAATAATGCATGCCCGGAGCATATCCTCCAAGGTCTGAATGGTCCGTTCTGATTGACCGTCTGTCTGAGGGTGATAAGTTGTGCTAATGTGTAACCTCATCCCCATCGCATCATGAAATCTCTTCCAGAACTAGGACGTGAATTAGGTGTCCCTACCAGAAACAATAGACACCGGCACGCCATGACGAGTTACAATCTCCTTGATGAACAGCTCTGCTAACCTTTCAGATGAGTAAGTCTCTCGGATCGACAAAAAGTGTGCACTCTTCGTCAGGCGGTCTACGATCACCCAAATGGTATCACATCCTCTCGCTGTGCGAGGCAACTTCATGATGAAATCCATGGTGATGTGTTCCCACTTCCATTCGGTCATATCCAAAGGTTGGATCTTCTTATATGGTTTCTGATGTTCCGCCTTCACTTGTAAACAGGTCAGGCACTTACTCACGTACTCCACCACGTCACGCTTCATCCCTAGCCACCAATAATCCTTCTTCAGATCATGATACATCTTTGTAGCACCAGGATGGATGGAATACCGTGTTTTGTGAGTCTCATCCATGATCCTTCCCCTCAGCTCCCCATAACGAGGAATCCACATCCGCCAGAAGCGGGTTTTCACGCCAAGGGTGTTTTCCCCCAAATCTGTCGCCAGCCCCTTCATTCATTCGGAGTTGATCTTATCATCCTTTAGTGCCTCATCTTGGAATTCCCTGATTTGACCCACAACATCCGGCGTCATAACCAGCTGGCAAGCCTTTACCCGGATCGGCTTCTGCCTCTCCTTTCGATTGAGGGCATCGGCTACCACATTCTCCTTACCTGGATGGTAGTAGATTTCACAGTCATAATCCTTGATCAACTCTAACCATCTTCTCTGTCTCATGTTAAGATCCTTATGCTTGAAGAAGTACTTCAAAATTTTGTGATCAGTGAAGATAGTGCACCTCGTCCCGTACAAGTACTTCCTCCAAATCTTTAATGCAAAAACCACAACCGCCAACTCCAGGTCATGAGTGGGATAGTTAGCCTCATGGATTTTCAATTGTCGAGACACATAGGCTATAACCCTTCCCCGTTGCATCAGCACACAACCCAATCCTGAATAGGAAGCATCAGAATAGACCACCAAGTCTTCATTCCCTTCAGGTAACATCAAGACAAGAGCTTGAGTCAACCTTGTCTTCAACTCTTCGAAAGCATTTTCCTGCACTTGACCCCATACGAACTTCACATCCTTACGGGTCAATTTGGTCAATAGTGAAGCTATCTTGGAGAAGTCTTGGATGAACCATCTGTAGTAGCTCGCTAAACCCAAGAAACTACGGATCTCGGATGGCGTCTTTGGGGTCTTCCATTGCATAACCACCTCCACCTTTACTGGGTCCACCATAATCCCTTCAGAATTCACCACATGACCCAAAAATTGAACTTCCCGCAACCAGAACGCACATTTAGAGAACTTAGCATACAGCTTCTCTCTTCTAAGCGTCCCCAATACTTCGCGAATGTGACCGGCGTGCTCTTCTTCACTCTTCGAATAAATCAGGATATCATCAATAAACACAATCACTGATTTATCCAACATCAGCCAACACACTCGATTCATCAGATCCATAAAAGCAGCTGGCGCGTTGGTTAGACCGAAAGACATAACAAGGAATTCGTAATGCCCATATTGAGTTCGAAACGTGGTCTTCGGGATATCCTATTCTTTGACCTTTAGCTGATGGTAACCAGATCGAAGATCTATCCTTGAGAACCAGCTGGCACCTTGGAGCCGATCAAACAAGTCGTCAATCCTCGGTAGTGGGTACCTGTTCTTCACTGTTAACTTGTTCAACTCATGCTAGTCGATGCACATCCTCATGCTACCATCCTTCTTCTTTACAAACAAGACCGAAGCACCCCAGGGAGAGATACTCGGTATAATGAACCCCTTATCTAACAACTCTTGCAACTGGGTCATCAATTCTTTCATCTTGCAGGGAGCGAGACGATACGGCGCCTTTACAACAGGTTGGGCACCAGGTATCAGATCAATCTGGAACTCGATCTCGCGGTTAGGTGGTACCCCTGGTAGGTCTTCGGGAAACACATCAGGGAAATCACATATTACTGGCACTCCTGACAGTTGAAACACGGTAACATCCATATCCTTCACATAGGCCAAGTAAGCACCACACCCGCGTCTCATAAACTTCTCGGCTGTGATCATCGAGATTACTCGCGGTGTAATGCAATCGTTGTCTCCATGTATCGTAACCATACTGCCATCGGGTGCAGTCAGACAAATCGTCTTCTTTCAGCACATGATGTTCGCTTCATAGGACGCCAACCAATCCATCCCTAACACCACATCAAAACCTCCTAGGGCAATCACGTACAATCTAGCAGGAAACTTACGACCGTACAACTCTACGAGGCAATCGTCTATCACATCAGTCACTTTGGTAGACTTTCCTATCGCTGTCTCTACATAGAAGGGCACGTCTATCGTCTTATTCTTACCATGCATTTCATGACAAAAGGTAGTAGTTACAAAACTTCTACTAGAACCCGAATCAAAGAGCACAGAAGCATATTGTTGGTTTACCAGAAACTACTTCAGGGTCCACTCTTGCTTCTTCCCAGGTCATGTTAAATGTCCTTGATTTGACTTTGGTGTTCTCACTCCTCCCTTTTTTGCCCATAGTCTGAGTCCCTGAGCTCCCTACTCCACCCTTCTTGCAATCTCTGCCCAAGTGGCCTACCTCCCCACACCGATAACATCGTGGTACCCCGCACTCTCTAGCATAATGGCCTTCACCTCCACGCTTAAAACACCAGTTCGTCCCCACTCTACACTCACCCAAGTGAACCTTCCCATACTTCTTACATTCCCTCCTATTACACCCTTTACTCGATCCTGGGCAGCGATCATCAATCCTCATCTTCTTTTCCCCGATCCCATAACGGTCACCACTGAATCGCTTCCCATTGCCGTTCTTGTTCCAACTCTTTTCAACCTTCCTCTGAATTTGCATTGGATCCCTCTCATCATACAGCCTTCCAGCCAAATCTACTGCAGACCTGAAAGTGCTCAGTCTAGCAGCTATCATGTTCCTCCTGATATCCATGGACAGACCCTGCATGTATCTCTTGATCTTCTTGGACTCTGGGGTTACTAGATCCGGCACGAGTCTTGAAAGCTCATTGAACTTGGAGGTATACTCTTGATGAGTCATGTTTCCAACCTCCAAATGCAAGAACTCCTTCTCAATTTTGTACAACTCCCGATATGGACAATACTCCTCCAGTACCAGTTCCTTCAAATCCGACCACCTCATCCTTGCAATAGATCGTTTCCCCTCGGCTTGGACAATGTTGTCCCACCAACATAATGCCGAGTCAACAAAAGAATGGGAGGCAAACTTCACCTTTTGATCCTCCCTGCACTCACTAATGTCTAGAACTACCTCCATCTCTCCAACCCAACGATGAGCAGCAGTAGCATTGCCATTGCCATCAAAGGTCGGGGGTTTGCACCTCTAAAACTCCCCATAGGTGCACCCCTTAGGGGTCTCCTTCTCCTCCTCGCTATCATCATCAGGGATTACCACCTTGGGACTAGATGTCTCTTCATCAGCTTTCTCCTTCTCCTCTGTATCTTTGGTCTTTTTTACCATCCTTTACTGCCCTCAATACCTCGGTCTCCACTGAAGGTAACACCCTCAATCCTCGGTCTCCACTGAAGGTAACACGTTCTGCATGACGTTGTAGACTTCGTCAGCAATAGCTTCCTTTACCGTAGACTTGAGGGTGGCTGATCCTTCACCCTCTTGGTGGCTATGAATACTAGAGTCCTCATGAACTGTCTCGAGAGCCTTAGCTTTGCTTCGGGTGACACGTGGCCTAGTAGTACGCCCACCATGAGCACCTCCTCAGGTTGCCTTACCAGGTTTCCTACCCGCCATAAGATCTACCTCCTATAAGATTAAAGCACTAACAAGGTCATTCAAGGTAATAGCTCAGATTATGTCAAGTATAGTAAGTCTCTAATTACAGTGGTCAGTTATGATTAGCCACTTACTTTACTCTTCATCCTCCAAGCATTCCCTATCCAGACTACATCAGTGTCCAAATCTACTAAGCACATAAATCAAATAGCACACGCACGTAATACCGATTAATTATAAAAATTACCTGATGGCACGTAGCTACTTGGGCTGGCATCCTTCCATTCGGTCCCATTCTCAGTTTAAGTTTAGGTTTTGAAATTATTTACCCATTTCTCTTAAACTTTGGCTCTGATACCAAATTGTAAGGCCCCGTTCCTGGAGACCTCACAGTTGGACAATCACAGCATTTTTCATATAAGATAAATACATTTCAT
Source organism: Flaveria sonorensis (assembly GCA_025506505.1). Lineage (NCBI taxonomy): Eukaryota > Viridiplantae > Streptophyta > Magnoliopsida > Asterales > Asteraceae > Flaveria > Flaveria sonorensis. The sequence continues at coordinate 60,055,892 of CM046433.1, read as the reverse complement.
AAAAACATTGCAGCGGATTAAGTTATCAAAAACCATTCATGCATTAATATTTGATGTTGCTAAATAATACATCATTGTATTTTAACAGTTACAAAAGAATCATTCAATTGTATTACAAACAACAAAATGACCATGCACGAATGGATGCTTGTCTTTGCCCGCCAAGTAGCCTTACCCGCGGCCATCCTCAGCAACATCCTTACCTGCCAACTGATATGCATATAAAAAGTCAGCATTGCTGAGTGAGTTCTATTTTAATAATGTAGAAAAGTACACTTTGTAAACTTCATTTGGTGATCATTTATCAATATACATAATCAATCATAAAATGGTTCATTATCTTTCATTCTTTCATTATCTTTCACATTCATTAACTAGGATTGCACAAAGCAAGAGCCTACATTGTTGGTTGGCAATAGATGCCGAACCCCTGTCGGCAAACGTTTATCCTGGTAGCTAACCCATCGACAGTTGATCCACACTGTTAGGCATGAAGCCTGCTCATGAACTAGGATCCTATTCATTCATTGGTCAATCCCCAGGATTGACCCAAGATGTGCATCCTCATGGGCTATACAGCCGCACATTACTTGAGCTAACGACAACAAGGTCGTGCACCTCCATTCATTTTGCTTGCAAGACTTTTCATTCATCGTAAGGGCCTGGGGTAACATTCATTAAGTTTCACTGTTCCTCTTTTATTCTTTCGTGTCCACTTGTTATGGATAATACTTATTAAGATGCACATTACATAATCACATAACATGAAAATATTATAGACATAGAAAAAGTAGCACATAAGAAATAACCAAGCATAATAATCCTCAAACAATCATAATCTTTCCTCATACAGAAGTTCTCCATACTTAAACTCTATTCCAAAAACTTCCAGAAAATCCCGAGTCTATAGACAAATGCGGATGAACTTAGACAAATGCGGATGAACAAATGCGGATGAACATTCTTAGGAAATTTTCTAAGTGTCAGGAAATGCGCATGAAACGAATACGAATGACTAAAGCAATACACATGGACACTGTAGCAAATGCGCATGGGCAAAACAAATGCGGATGAACACTTAGCAAATACGCCTGAGAAAAACAAATGCGGATGAACACTTAGCAAAATCCCGAGTCTATAGACAAATGCGGATGAACATTGACAAATACAGATGAGTACAACAAATACGGATGAACATTCTCAGGAAATTTCCTATGTGTCAGGAAATGCGCATCAAACGAATGCGGATGACTAAAGCAATACACATGGACACTGTAGCAAATGCGCATGGGCAAAACAAATGCGGATGAACACTTAGCAAATGCGCCTGAGTAAAACAAATGCAGATGAACACTTAGCAAATGCGTATGAAGACTTAGCAAATGCGTATGAAGACTTAGCAAATGCGCATGAAGACATAACAAATGCACATGAAGACATAACAAATGCGCATGAAGACATAACAAATGCGCATGAAGACATAACAAATGCACATGAACTAAAGACTTTGTAAAATGCGGATGAAAATAAAAACTAACCTGAAATGCAGCTTATGCCATTACCAAAACCCAATCATCACTCTAATCATGAACACAGCTTAGATCTATCAATCTAACACTTAGAACATCACAAACTTAAAACACTCAACAAGGGAATCACACAACATAACCATATCATCAACATTGTTCGCACCATACATGAAAAATCATAACTTGTTTCGAAAACATCAGTTAAATATGCAAACCAGCCCCAAATAAGCAGAAAACATTTTAAAGAGGGGATCTAGAACTCACCTCTACTGCTTTCGAGTAAAATTCCACCAAACCAGAGAGCAACCTGGAGTTCAAATGCCTAAACACACCAAACACAAAATCAAACAAAAAAGAACACATAAGAATCGGTCCCGAAGCTGAAAGCTCAGCTGAAACCAAACAAAACACACAAAAACTCACCTTCAAGCCAAATCTTCTTCTTCTTCTCTCTTGAACCGATGGAAACTCTATTTTCTTCTTTCTAGCAGTTGGAGCAGTTGGTGCAACATTGTAGTGGGCGGCCATGCCCACTTTAAACATAAAATAATAATGTTTGTCCTTTTGTACACTTTAGCCCCTCCACTTTTGCAACTTCTCCTTTTGTCTTTATTCTTTTCTTAATAAATTTTCGGGTGTTACACCTCTCTACCCTTACTCTCACATAGCAGTATGGTATCCTTAGTTGCTTCCAGATGGAGATGAACATGCCAAATCCATCAAGCAGCTCTTCCAAAAATCAACAGAGTTCAGTCCTTCATGTGGTTGAAAGGGATAGCAGAGAACCACAACATCATCCTATCTGCTACCCTGAAAACTCATAAAAGGTTCCTTTCATCACCTTCCCTATGACACCAAGGGAGAGCTACATCCAAGGATGCCCATTCCAAGAGACAAGCTCTACTCAAGCCTTTGTGTCTGTTGATAAAAGTTGTGGAAACTTTCTCTTCACTCTTGAAGACTTGGACTGCATCCATCCAGATGATCTGGAGTACGTGGAAATAGTTTAACAGATAGCTCTCCTCACTCATAGAGCCAAGAAGTTCTACAAGAGGATAGGAAGGAAGTTTCCAAGCAATGTGGCCAGTGGAAAGTTTGGGCTAGATAAAAGCAAGGTGAAGTGTTTCAACTGTAACCAAATGGAACACTTTGCTAGAGAGTGCAAGGCACCAAGGACAAATGGTGATTAAGCACAATCCAGACCAAACTACACAGATGTAGCTCCTAGAACTAAGAAGCCAAGCCAATCTAAACAACATGTTATTGTTACTGTTGAAGAAGGAGGCTTTCACTGGAGCTTTCAGGTAGAAGATGCTTCTCCAAACCAAGCACTATGGCTGATCATGAAGAAGCCAAGGTATTAGAACATCTTTGTCCTCCTGAATGCATTGCTAAAGTTAACATGTATAGGTCCTATAACATGGAAGTGAGATCTGATCTTGAGTACTTAAATATCTTAAAAGTTGACTTTAAAAGAGCTAAAATGACTATAAACCTAAAATCAAAGATTTAGAGAAAACCATTTAACTCTTAAGCATGAACACACAAACTAAAGGACTCAAATCAAAGATCTCATAACCAAGTTAACTGAATGTAAGACTGAGCTAATGATCAGCAAAGCCAAGGTAGAAAAATATGTTATTGAAGAGGAAACCTTTAAGAACATAATATCCTCATCCTTGCATGCAAAAGTTTATTATCAAAACAGGCAGGGACTAGGGTCAAGTGAGATAGCTCCTCCACACACACTCCTATCTGTTAGATCTCCAAGGTGTGAAACTTGTCAAGATGAGCTACCTTCTATTGATCCTATCCAAGAGAAGGATGAAGATGAGTAGGAGATAGTGAAGGATAAACCTGAGGTGAGTGACAAGGGTTATCCTCAGAAGGGACACTATTCTCCTGGAGAGAAGGAAGAACTAAGGATGACCAAGTCTACAAGAAAGAACTTGATCAGGGCAGCCAAAAGAATGTCCAAGAAAGCCCAAGAGATCAGGGTCACCTTCAAATCCAAGCAAAAGCAAGTTTTTATCTTTGCTGGATTTGAAGTGGTAAAGAATGAAGACTTAACTATGGATTCTAGTACCAGGAATCCTAGTTTAAGTCCAAATCATCCTGGTCAAGAGAGGAAGGTTGATAAAATATGCACCACTGCTGCAAATCCTAAGCCATCTAGTCCTCATCCCAAGAAGCCTACTACATCATCTGAAAAGATGAAGAAGGAATTGGAAAGTGATCAAGCTCAGCCTCCCACTCAAAGGAAGACTCTCAGAAGCATGCAAACTGAATGCATCATGTGTGGTAGTACTTCTCACTTTGCCAAGGATTGCATCTACAATCTCAAAAGTACTATCCACATGTCAAAGAAGAAAACTTCTAAGAAGAAGAAGAAGATAGCTCTGAAAGGAAAATCTTTTCCTTTCGGAAGCTCCAAAGTGAAGAAGAAGATAAGTGAAAACTTACCTTCGGAAGAAAATTTGGTCTCGAAAGAAAGGAATGCTTCTGAAGCACTGAAGTCTGATGCAGTGGATGCAAAAGCTTCAGAAGGTTCAGTCTTCAAAACTTTCGATGTCATCAAAACTTTCGAAGTATTGAAGGCTAAGCCTAGTCTTCCAAAGATGGTGTGGAAGATGAAGGAAGGCCATGTGACTAAAAGTTCTTCATCAACAACAGCAAGCGATCCTTATAACTTGCATATAGGATCAATTACTGTTGCATTATCTTTAATGCACTTTGACAAGCCCAAGACCAATAAGGCTTGGGTTTTCAAATGTAACTACCCATCTCTTTATATCCAGGAACAGCTCAAGACCAAAGGAAATGTATGTATCATTAACAGTGGTTGTTCCAGGCACATGAAAGCAATGGCTCTTTGCTTCAAAACTTTGAAAGAATTGATGGAAGGCCAGTTGCTTTTAGATGAGAATCTGGTGGTTACATTACTGGAAGGGGCAAGGCCACAAATGGTAAGCTCAGTATTGAGAAGGTAAATTTTGTTACGGAACTTGGATACAATCTTTTGAGTGTATCCTAATTTTGTGATCAGAGACACAACATGCTCTTTACTGAGCATGAGTGCATTGTTCTCAAGCCCGGGGTGGTCATTCCTCAAGAGCATATCCTGCTCAGAGCCCCCAGGAAAAGGAACATGTACAAGATGGATTTACAAGAAACATCCCCTCCAGGAGAAGTTTCTTGCTTTCTATCTAAAGCCAATAGTAATGAGTCTTTTCTCTAGTATAAAAGAATATGCCATGTAAACTTTAAGAATATGAATAAATCAATTAAGAATGATTTGGTAACTAGAATGCCAAAGAAAGAGTTTACAAGTGATGACCATTGTGTTGCATGCTTGAAAGGGAAGCAACACAAGGTGTCTCACAAGAGAAAGGAAATGAACTACATCATTACTCCCCTACACTTATTACATATGGATATCTTTGGTTCCACCAGTGTAATGAGTCTAGGAAGGACCACTTATTGCTTTGTGATCACAGATGACTTCGCAAGATATACTTTGGTCTTCTTCCATAGAACTAAGGATGAGACTTCTGAAATCTTAAAGAACTTCATTCTAAAAACTAAGAATCAATGTGATCACAAGGTCAAGACCATAAGATGTGACCATGGAAGTGAATTCAAAAACCAAATCTTTGATGCATTTTATGATGAAAAGGGTATTACAACACAATATAGTGCTCCTAGGACTCCTCTGTAAAACGGTGTTACTGAGAGGAGAAATAGGACACTTATTGAAGCTTTAAGAACCATGTTATCTGACTCTAAACTACCCATCACCTTCTGGGCAAAGGCAGTCAACACTGCCTGCTATGTGCAAAACAGAGTTTTAGTAGTCAAGACTCATGGTAAGACTCCTTATGAACTGTGGCACAAAATGAGACCTTTCATTGGTTTCCTCAGGTCATATGGATTTCCTTGCACCATCTTGAATACCAAGTATCAAATAGTCAAATTTGCTAAGAAGTCAGATGATAGAGACTTTATTGGATACTCTTCCCAAGCTAAGGCTTATAGAGTATGCAATCTTAGAACTAATGTAGTTAAGGAGTCAACCAATGTGACCTTCAATGAGCACACACCCAGTGTGAAAGGTTCTGGTCCTGATTGGCTGTTTGATCTTGATTTAGTTACCAACTGTTTTAACAAATCTTGTGAAGATGTTTTAGGATCTGCAGGTACCCTATCAAAAGGAGATTCTGATCTAAGATTTGAGGTGAGAAGACCAACTGTTCAAACTACTTCAGCTCAAGTGGTAACTAGCCCTGCAGTTGGAAATCTTATCAGCACAACCATGACACATTCTTCAGCTGATACATCTGAGGTGCCTATAAATTCTAGCATAAAGGCACATAACTCAGAAGAAGGAATTTCCAATATAAGAGTAGATGGAGGTGGTGAGAGTGATCAAGAATTTCTTGATGCTAATAACCACTCCATAGAAGACAACATCAATGATGTGACACACTCATTGGATCAAGTTTCTCTTGATAAGTGTGTTGATGTGGTGGATGATGCTCAAGCACCAGATTTGAATTTCACCAATTTAGATTTGTCCAACCAACTTGCTGTGATTCCTTAACTAAGAATCCACAAGTCACATCCCATAACAAACATCATTGAAGATAGTGAGACTGGGGTGAGAACAAGAGGACAAACTCATGACAAAAATGTTTGTATTCACTCTTGTTTCTTGTCCCAGACAGAGCCTAAGAAGATTGATAAGGCTCTAAAGGATGGAAGTTGGGTTGAAGCAATACAGGAGGACCTGCTTCAATTCAAGAGACAAAAGTTTTGGAATCTATGTCCCCTTCCTAAAGGGAAGACTACCATAGGTACCAAGTGGGTATTTAGGAACAAGAAGGATGATAGAGGACTTGTCATCAAGAACAAGGCTAGACTAGTTGTTCAAGGGTACACACAAGAAGAAGGGATTGACTACACTGATGTTTTTGCTCCTGTAGCAAGACTTGAAGCTGTTAGGATATTCCTGGCTTTTACTGCATCCAAGGATTTTAAGGTCTACCAACTTGATGTCAAGTGTGCCCTTTTATATGATGTTATTAATAAGGAAGTGTTTGTCAAATAACCACCTGGCTTTGCAGACCCAGATCATCCTGATAATGTTTGCAAGCTTGAAAAAGCTCTTTATGGCTGCATCAGGCTCCAAAGAAGTGGTATGAGACACTATTACAGTATCTCTGTCAGAATGGGTACAAAAGGGGTACTATTGATGGAACACTCTTCATCAAAGGAATAGGAAATGACTTGATGCTGGTTCAAGTTTATGTAGATGACATTATTTTTGGGTCAACTAATTCGAAGCTCTTCAAAGACTTTGAGAAACTAATGAAGAATATATTTGAAATGAGTGCCATAGGGGAACTCAATTTCCTTCTAGGAATTCAAAGGAAGCAGGTTGACAATGGAATCTTCATAAACCAGTCAAAGTATGTGCAAGACATACTTACCAGATTTCATATGACTGAGTGCAAGGTTGCTAAGACACCCATAGCCAGAATCCACTCTCTAGGACCAGATCTTGAGGGGGAGTGTGTTGATGAACATCTATACAGGGCTATGATTGGGTCTCTTATGTACCTCACAGCCAGCAGGCCTGATATCAGTTTTGCTACATGTATTTGTGCAAGATATCAAGCCATCCCCAAGATGTCACATGTAGTTACTGTCAAGAGAATTCTCAGATATCTTAAAGGTGCTCCCAAAACTAGGCCTTTGGTATCCAAAGAATTCCGACTTCAATCTGTATGCCTATACAGATAGTGACTATGGTGGCTGCAATATGATTGCAAAGTCTACATCTGGGGGATGCCAATTTCTTGGTGGAAGGATAGTCTCATGACAATGCAAGAAACAATCCTGTGTGTCTGCATCAACTGCTGAAGCTGAATACATTGCTGCTGCAAGCTGCTGTGCTCAAGTGCTTTGGATTCAGAATCAAATGCTAGACTATGGATTCAACTTTAAGGAGACTCCCATCAATATAGACAACAACAGTGCTATCTCTATTACAGAAAATCCTGTACAACACTCAAAGACAAAGCACATCAACATCAGGTATCATTTGATTAGAGATAATTTTAAAAGAGGATTGATAAAATTAGTTAAAGTTAACACAAATGAACAATATAATGATCTGTTCATAAAAGCTTTTGATGAGCAGATATTTAAATATCTTGTATCAGCTATTGGGATGATTAACTTTGAGTAGATTTTTCTTAAACTAAACTAAAGATTATTTTTAACAATATGTGTGTCTTAAGTTGTCTATATCATCACCATATAAGCCCAGTTTACTTTGGAAGAAACTTTACAAAATTGATATCCCTTAGAATTTTGAGTAAATTTTCTTTCGGAAGACATCAAGTTGCCTTTGGAAGAAAATTATGTCTTCAAAACAAATAATTACTTTTGTGAAATTAACCTTCGGAAGAAATCCTGATATATCTTCGGAAGCTTATTTTTCTCACCAAGTATTATATGTATTGAAGGACCATTTTCTTCTGAAAGCAACCAAGTCTCAGAAGCTTTATTCTTTTTGATATTTGATATCTTTTGAAACAAAATTTATTTAGGAAGTAAAAATACTCTGTAATTTTCTTCTGAAACAAATTCTTGAAAAACTAAGGAATATATTTAGAAGCCAAATTGGCTTTGGAAGTTTTTTCAAAACTTCCGAAGACAAATTACCTTCGGAAGATTTTAGACTTCCAAGAAAACTATCTTTTTGGGCACTTTTCCAGAGGTCGGACCGATATCCGGATTTCAAAGTTTATCCTTTTGCATTTACTTTGTCTCAAATCCATACCATATATATATATATATATATATATATATATATATATATATATATATATATATATATATATATATATTCGTACAACAGTTCCCCCTCTTTCACTTTCTCCTTCATCTGCAAAGATTCAAACCCTAAATTCATCCATAAACCGACATTGTTCTTACCTTTCTTAACCTCAAAGCAACTAAAAATGGCCAACCCTGATCCCCGAAACCAACTCGATTTCTATATGAAAATACACAGGCAACACAATCAAGTTGCTTTGTTGCGTCTGAGAAAGATCTTGGTTTCTTAGACGTTTGCCATTTCTTAGCTCTATCAAACTACCTCACCGCCCTCACAATAGACCCTCCATTATATAAAGATCAACTGTTAGAGTTTTGGAGGACCTTTTAAGAGGTCATCTTGGACGGTGAGAAGGCACTAACTACCACAGTGCAGGGGAGGACAATTTTCATCACTCCAGCCGCCATAAACACTTATCTATGGCTGGATGATGAAGAAGGCGACTTATCCTTCCCCAAGTCTGCTGTGAACCATTCATTTCGGTAGATGGGCTATGAAGGGGACTACTCCATAAGAACCTTCAAAAAGGGGAAGGTCTCATCCTAATGGAAGTACCACTTCCATGTAGTTATTCACTCTTTGTCTAACAAACATGGAGGTTAGGACCAAATTCCTGAAGACCTTTCTTACATAGTCCATGGAATGGTACAAGGGGTCAAGTTTATGTACTCTCAATTTGTTAATACTAATTTACTTGCAAACTTGGACTCATTAGAATATATATGTTCCCTAGATATGTTCCATACATTCTTAACTGTGAACTGGGCTCACAGTTAAGGGGGACAGGTAATATTCTTAAATTGGGATAGATGAAGCTTGGCATCTTTAAAACAATGAGAAAGCCAACTGTTGGCTTCTCAGGGGTAGAAACAGTTGTGGTCCTAAAAATGTTAGAGTTCATTGCTCATGGTGACAACTTGGCAACACAAGCTAATATTGAACCCACACCTTCTACATCTGCACCACCCACACAGCCACAAATCACCATCACCTACCAAAGAAAATCTAAACGAACCCCTGCTCAATCTACTCAGGTTGAGCAGGCCCCCAAATCACCTACCATGCAGGAAGAAGTGGACACTGGAGCTCCCACTTCTCCCAAGGAGCAGACCACTCCTATTATTTCTATGATCAGTGCTAAGGTTCCTCATGCACAGCCTGATGAGCTCATTACCTAGCCTTAAGCCTTCACTCAGAGTCTAAAAAATATAGTGATTAACCTTCAGGGGAAAGTTACCATCCCCAGCCTCTTGACCTCAGCCAACCAATCCCAAGCCTATAATTCTATAATGATGAAGATATTAGCTTCAGTGAGTACCATGAGTCTCTCTTCTCCACCCTTGCTCAAGGAGAGATGAGTGCTCATGAATCACCAATATCTAGCCCACATCATCCACCCATAAGAAACTTCTTGAGCCTAGGAGTTAGATGGACCTTCCTTAACCTATTCAGGAGGCCCATATTAAAGATGCTCTCACTTTTGCAAGTGATTACATTATTAAGATCTCAACCATGGCAACCCAGCCCATTGACACTTCCTTTGAAGCTGTTAGTGTGCAAGGGAAATCCAACAGCCAAGAAACACAAGCTGGTGATGAGGAAGCAGACATTGGTCCAATTCTCTCATCCCCCTATGATCCTTCTGATGAAGATGAGAGGAGTCTGCAACTAAAGGTGCACAAAATATCTCAACTCTACACCTATTTAGTTTCCAAGGTTAGTCACCTAGAATAAGAAGGGTCAATGATCAGTAACTTGAGATCATCGATCTCAAGGGCAAGTTAGCTGAGAGACCAACTCAGAGGACTCAACCAGGCCCACAAAAACCTATGGATTTGATGGACCTAACTCCTAGCTCCCCTGTGCAAGAGGGTGATGCTACCAAAAAGGAGGAGAAAGTCTTAACTACAATCATATAACCTGGGAGTTTCTCTTAGAGTATGGACATGGAGGATTCACCACCCTCACTTGCAGTTGTCCATACTTAACAATCTCCTCAGGTCCACATTGATATGGACTCACTCATTCATAACTTGTTTGAGGAGGGTATGCCTACTCCATCTCACCCTGCTGAGAACCCAATAGTGGGATAGAGTTATGATGATCAAAGGAGAGCCCTGGTACTCTCTAGGCCCCAGGGACCACAAGAGATCTTCAACTCCTACACCCTGAGATACTATGAGAGCACCTATCTAGTTGACCTCCCACTTGCCGATCCAAGTAAAAACAAGCAAGCTGTAAGGTTGGCTGATAGGATTCAACAAAGGGTGTTTGAAGAGTTCAAGCTGAGAATAAGATTATATAGACAGAGGCTAGCAGGTAAGACTGTTGGTCAACTGGATGCTGATGTGGACCCTAAGATTAGCTTCAAAAGGGAAACCTTGGCTGAAGGCCCAGCAGTTAGCCTGTGAACCTTGAGACAGGAATTGCTTCAGCACCCATTACCCTCAGTGAGGCACCAATTGGTGAAGGTGTCTCACAGCCTTTCTCTGGCCAGAGCTCAAGTACAGCACCCAGCAATGAAGGTCAAAGCTCTTTCCACCCTAAGTCATACAGGCCTGTGAGTGACAAAAGGAAGAGGAAAATGACCTTAGAGGAGATTGAGGAGGAGAAGAGAGAGAGGAAGAGGAAGGCAATAGGAGAGAGTTCAAGTGGGACCCTTGGCTTCTTAGAAGCTACAATCAAGCCTTCCCTCAGGTCAAGCACTCAAGATGATGAGACAATGGCAGCCAGATTGAACTATTTGGGGTCCATGAACTACAACATTGATGAACTCATCTCTCTCCCCTTAGAGGAATTAAATGAACTGGCAGACATAGAAGTGTCAAAGGAGAGGAAGGAGGCTGAGGATGCAAAATTGGTCCTCAAGATCAAGGAAGAAAGAAGAAGAAAGAGAATCTACAAAGCTTCTATCCTCTCCCCAGTTTAGGAATGTCCTGAGACAAAGACTGTGGCTACTTAGGAACAAACTCAGGTAGGTAGGGAACAAGATAGGCAAAACATGATAGCATACCTGAGTGCCACAGGTCTCTATCAGGAAACAGACCTTCTTCCTTTACCATATAACTACATTGAATTTGAATACCTCAAGCAGCTTGAGCAATAAGTGCAAAAAGAGCAAAAAGCTGCAAAGAGGAAAATGAGGGAAGAGGCTGCAAAGTCAAGAGCCACCATCAGTGCAAATCTAAAGAAATCTGCTAACAGACTAAAGATGGTGAGCTTCTTGAAGCTGTATGGATTCTTCGGAAGGAGACTTGGTCCAATGTCTCTATCCACCATGAATGAGCATATTAGAGTGATCAAGCAGAATATCAAGAGGGGTGAGCTAGTTGACTTGTAATTTTCACCAAGTCAGGCTGCACCTGAAGCTGAGGTCAAGGTTGAACCCCAAGAGATAACACAACCTGGACCTAGTGCTGCATCACATCCAGCTTCATCTTCTGATCCATAACATGATCCTGATCCTTCTCCTTTTGAACCTGTGAAGGATAAGGACCCAACTGAGAAAGACAAACAAAAACAATCTGATACTACAAGCCAGTCTCCTAAGTTAAAGTATAGAAAGAGGAAAATGATGGCCATAAGAAGGGACAAGAAGAAGAAGAAGAAGTCCAAGGCATCCACCTCTACACCTCAAGATGGGTCAGAACATCCTGAGGGTGATCAAGAAGAGGCTACTCATCCAACTCCTATTCAAGTAGAGCCTCTTGATGTTGAGAGACCCATCGTGTCTTGGATGTTGCCACCAATCCAAACATACGGTATGCCACTAGAGATCAAGGGGGTCAAGACATGTACTTCTGGCAAAACATACTTAACCTCCCTCTGCATGATCTCTCTGACATGAGGAGATACTTTGAGAGTCTGAGGAATCCTAACCAACTGATGATGAAGGGAATGGTGTTTATTCTGATGAGGACTATCAAAAGATGAAGATCAAGATTCAAAGGTCTCCTTAGTTTTGGTAGCATCAGCCTAGGGGGAGTTTGTAAGGAATACACTTAAAGGCTGATGCAACCAAAGAACAACCAAAGACCAAATCTTTGGAAGATTTGATATAACTCAGTGAATTATACTAAGTATCAAATCTTTAGAAGCCAAAAGACCAAATCTTCCGAAGTCAAAGATGAAGTTTCCAAAGCTTCAATGACAAAGTCTTCCGAAGCCAAAGACTGATTTCTTCCAAAGACATAGAAGACATGCTTTCTCTGAATCACCTTTTAACGAAAGCTGAACCATTTTTCACTACCACTTCCGAAGACTCACCAACTTATATGAGTTGGTGAAAAGTCCATGCTTTTGTCAACTATAGATTAAGGTCTTTTGTCTGTAAGTTTCCAACTATGTACTTTTATCCTTTTTGTAATATATTAGGATGTGAGCTATGGCATGTCATAGTCACTAGTCAAAAGGCAATCTACCTTTTGACTTTATATTGATCTTGTTGTCTAGATTAGTGTTTCCAGCTGGCCTTCAAAGTATGGCCGATAGTAGGATGTAGTATAAGTATCTCAAGTACTTTTATTTAGATGATAAGCTTTGTAACACTCATAAGAACTTGAGAGCAATATACATCATTCTTGAAAACCATATTTGAGTGTTCTTGTTCTTGTTATTTTTACATGTGTTCATTGTTTCATCCTAATCGGTTCTCTATTTGATCTTCTAAGTGTTCTAACTCTCTCCACCTTGTGAAACTATTGCATTGACCACCTTTCACTGGTCCTGCAGTACACTTGCGTATTATGTGTGTGGTTAGTCATAAGGTGAAAATAATTTCTATAATTTAAAAGTTTAATTGTGTAAAATCCATTATATATATATATATATATATATATATATATATATATATATATATATATATATATATCAAATTACACATCAAGTTTTCGGGGCCGTTGCCTGGGACACGACAATTCTGAGAATGATCTGAGTCATTCTTTAGTCAATTCTTTGTATTTATTTTTTTAAGTTTAATGTAGTTATTTTGTTACCTTTATCTTTCTTTACATGTTTTGGTAGTATTTGTGTTTTCAGGAAGCTTACGTCCACATCTTCACTAACTGATGATCTTGTAGAGCCTTATTTTGAACCCAAAAAGGTAATCAGGAGGAACTTGAGGGCAAGATCCCAAAAAGTAGTACAACAACTCAAAAGTTAAGCGACAAGGATAGAAGATCAAATGAAACTGAAAGTGAAAAGGATGATACAAATGAGATAGAAAGTGAAGAAAAGCACACCGAAGACATAACGGTGGGCATGATAATAGAAGAACGATCTATGATTATGCAAAACCATCTTTAGAAGGTGCAAGACCTAGCATCATACGACCAAATGTTCAAGCTAACAACTTTGAGATCAAATCGAGCACAATTTAAATGATCCAAAACAATTATCAATTTGATGGTCGTCCGAATGATGATCCAACTTTCACCTTTCAAGCTTTCTTGAGATATGTGATACCTTCAAGATTAACGGAGTTAGTTATGATGCAATTAGATTCTGGTTATTCTTCTTTTCATTACGTGATAGGGCAAAGCAATGGTTGAATGCACTTCCTTTTGGTTCCATCACCACTTGGGATCAAATGTCTGAAAAATTTCTCTTAAAGTACTTTCCACCATCAAAAAAGGCTAGATTGAGAAATTTATTCACATTAACACCCAGAAATTTCAGAAAAAGAAAAGAAAAGAAAAGTAAGGGAGCAAACGAGACTTTATTTTAAAAGCGAGGGTTAAAAGTGTACAAGGGCCAAACTGGCCCATAATTAGGTTTAAAAAGGAGGTAAGGCCGCCCATACTCTCTCCCCATGCACTAAAATCATACGGCTAGAGTGAGATAAAGGACTCCCACCGGTTCTAGAGTGAGAAAGTAGAAGAATTCTCCCAGAAGGTAAGATTTAATCATGTTTCTACTTAGATTTCAATCGGGTTCATGCTTCTGGACCGATTTCTATGTGTTTCTATGTGTTTAGTTGCTTCTTTACGTGTGTTTAGGTGTTAGAACTCTAGGTTTGCTCTCGGGTTTGTGGTGTTTTGCTTGAAGGCTGTTTAAGGTGAGTTCTAGATCCCCTCTTTTACTGGTTTTCAACTTGTTGGGGCTAATATGCATACAAAAAAAAGATGTTACTGGGCAAACTATGTTTTCCACTATTAAAATGACTTTTCATGGAAATGTATGGGTTTTAAAGGATTTCTATGATGTTAATGGTTGTTTATGATGTTCTAAGTATGAATCTGATAGATCCATGTTAAGTTAACATTTGAAAGAGGTTGCTTGGGACTAGAATTCACCTAGGTTGGATATAAGTGTTAGTGACTGTCCACTGTGGACAATACACTGTGAACGTTTAGTCATTCGCTGTGGACCTCGGTCGTCCGCTGTGGACTTTGGTCATCCACTGTTAACACACTTAGTGTTTAGTTCATCTGCTACAGACTTTGGTCGTCCGTTGTGGGCTTTGGCTGTCCGCTATGGACACTTAACATTTAAGTCATCCACTGTATACTTATGCGTTGTGAATACTTAGGTTTATTTTAAAATTTTGGGTATAGAAATTAAGTGACTGATACTTATGTTTTAATGGAAGTTTATGCATGTCTAATGTTTCTAATTGTGAGATATAAAAGTCAAATCAAGTTTGCTTCCGAAGCAGAAGTACAAGTTTTCTTCCAAAGCTTGTTTTCTTTTGAAGCTTATTTTCTTCCGAAGCTTATTTTCCTCCGAAGCTTATTTTCCTCCGAAGCTTGTTTTCTTCCGAAGCTTGTTTTCTTCCTAAGCTTGTTTTCCTCTGAAGCTTGTTTTCTTCCGAAGCTTGTTTTCTTCTGAAGCTTATTTTCTTCCGAAGCTTATTTTCTTCCGAAGCTTATTATCTTTCGAAGCTTATGTTTGCCTTTGGAAGTATTAGTTTTAGTGTTGAGTTTGCTAATTGATAGTTAGCATAAGTTCAGGGGCTTAAATTGCATGTTTGATTCTTTCCTTATATGTTGCTATTATGAATATTAATATTTCATGCTATGTGATTCTAATGACCAGATAACTTAAAAGTATTATGCATAATCAAGTGATCACAAAGGAATAAAAGAAAGACAGTTTAACCTAATGAATGTTACCCCCGGGCCCTTATGATAAATGAAAAGCCTTGCAAGCACAATGAATGGAGGTGCACGACCTTGTTATCGTTAGCTCAACTGATGTGTGGCTGTTTTAGGATGCACATCTGGGGTCTAATCCTTGTGATTGACCAATGAATGAATAGGACTTGTATTCATGAGCAGGCTTCATGCCTAGCAGTGCGGGTCAACAGTCAGGGGTTAGCTACCATGATAAACGTGTACTGGCAAGGGTTCGGCATTTGCTGCCAACCAATAATATAGGCTCTTGCTTTGTGCAATCCTAGTTAATAAAAGAGAAAGATAATGAAAGAAAGAAAGATAATGAATCTCTTAACAAATTATTATGTATAATGATGGATGAACACCAAGTGAAGCTTACAAAATGTATATTTTCTATATTATCAAAGCTAGAACTCACTTAGTAACGCTAACCTTTATATGCATATTAGTTGGCAGGTAATGATGTTGCTGGGGATGACACAAGGTTGAAGCTACGTAGTAAATAAAGACTGGCATCCATGTTACGTATAAATGATATTTTTGTCTAGTAATACAACTAAATGTTCTTTTGAAACTTGTAACAACAATGTATTTCTTGGCAAAATTTATTATTAATGCATGAAATGGTTTTTGTTTAACTATTCCACTGCCATGTTTTCTTACTTCAATGTATTTTAATATGTAATGTGCTATGAATGACCAACTGTGGGGTTTTCTGAGATCGGGGCCTTATATTCATGCAAGATGAAGAAGGGTCATTTTATGAAGCATGGGAAAGATACAAGGATTCAATGAGTAAGTGCCCACATCATGGATTGGAACATTGGTTTCAAATCCTAACATTTTACAATGGGTTGTCTCTAAAAAGTCGTCAGATTATTGATGCATCCGCATGAGGTGCATTTTGGGATAAAACACCCGAGGAGGCACATGACTTGATTGAAGATTTGGCCAACAATGGTTGTTCATGGCAAGCTCCAAGAACCAGGCATCCAAGATAGGGTGTTCATCAAGTTGATACATATCATTCTTTATTTGCACAAGTTAAAGCACTCACAAAACCGAATGAATCAAATGCAAGTAAACAGGGCCCAAGCAGTTTGTGATATGTACGGGGGACGCCATATGAGTTTGGATTGTCAACAAGGGGAAATGTTCAACCCTTCAGAGCAAGATTACTTTATGGGAAGTCAAGTTCGTCCTCAAAACAACCCATATAGTAACACATACAATGCGGGTTGGAAGTATCATCTGAATATTAGTTGGAGAGCAAGTGGTAGCAACCAACCCTTGAGTTTTCAACCAAGGCCAACATATCAAAACCATCAACAACAAAGCCATCAACCGTATCAACAACAAGCTCATAATCAACTCCGCCATTAAAATCAAAATCAAAATCAACAATTCCAACATCAAGGCTCAAGTATAAAAAAAGAAATCCAATTTAGAAGAGATGATGGCACAATTCCTATCTACAGCTGAAAGTCATCATCAAAGTTCTATAGCTCGTCACCAACAACATGAGATGGAGTTAAGAAACCATCGAGCCATAATGCAAAGTATAGAAGCTCAAGTGGGAGAAATTTCAAGGCATTTATCTAAAAGACAACAAGGTAGTCTTCCGAGTAACCCCGAGCCCAATCCAAAAGCTCATGTGAAGGCGATCACAACTAGAAGTGGCAAGATCATTCAATCGAATAAATTTGCTTCTACATCTGAGCCAATTGTTGAAAAGGAAGTTAAGGTTCAAGACAAGGTGCAACATACTAGGCAAATCCGATCAAGTACCGCACAAGTCAAAGAACCATTGAGAGATTACAAGCCCACTATTCCTTATCCTGGTAGATTGAAAAGGGAAGAAATGGAAGAACAATATGGTAAATTTCTTGAACTATTAAAACAATTGCATATTAACTTACCATTTGTTGAAGCTTTGTCATAGATGCCAAAGTATGCCAAGTTTCTTAAAGACATTCTAACAAACAAGAAGAAACTCATGGGGCTTTCGCATGTGACTTTGAATGAAGATTGCTCGATGATTTTGTAAAACAAGTTACCTAAGAAGATGACCGATCCAAGGAGTTTCACTATTCCTTGTTTAATTGGTAGCTTATATGTTAGTAATGCATTAGCCAACCTAGGTGCTTGAATCAATTTGATTCCATACTTGATATTTGCAAAACTAGACTTAGGTGAGCCTAAACTGACTTGAATTTGCATCCAACTTGCTGATCAATCTGTGAAGTACCCTAGAGGCATAGTTAAGAATATGTTGGTTAAGATTGATAAATTTGTCTTTCTGGTTGGTTTTTTATTTCTTGACATGGATGAATATAAAAATGTACCACTTATCTTAGGTCGAGTCTTAGCTATCTCGATAGCCTTAGTTGATACATGCAATGGTAAATTAACTCTAAGGGTAGATGAAGAAGAGGTGGTCTTTGATATTAAAAATTCCATGCAACATTCACAAAATCATGATGATTCATTATACTTTATTGATACTATAGACTCGCATGTGGATCATTATTTACAGGAAAGTTGTGTAAAGAATGCTTTGTATCCAATGAACAGGGAAGATAGTTTTATCATATTCAAATGGTAGAGGAGTTAGCTTGCTTGTCATCCAATGAACCACTCCCAAGTCCAGAAGTATTTGAAGTAATGGAAAGAGATGAAGCAACCAAGGCTAAACCATCGGTTGAGCAACCAGGGCCCACTGTGGAAGCTGTCCGCTGTGGAGATTAACTATCCACTGTGGATGTTAAGCTGTCCACTATGGAAGATATCTCATCCGTTGTGGAGAAGACTTGTCATCCGCTATGTAGTGTTTGTTCGTTCGCTGTGGAATGTTCATCCGCTGTGGATGAACATCCACTGTGGAATGTTCATCCGCTGTGGATGAATATCTACTGTGAATGTTGTCCGCTGTATGTTCTTCATCCGCTGTGGGATGGATGTTCATTCGCTGTGGGATGAATGTTCATCCACTGCACACACTTAGACATATTTCTTCATCCGCTGCATCTTCTTGTACATCCGCTATGGGCAGTTATTCATCCACTGCCGACACTTGGTCAAAATTTATTTTATCTACAATTCTGAAAAAGAAATTTAAACAAATATTAGTGTTTGTTATGAATGATAATGATGCTAATGTGTTAGTAAATGATTGTTTGAATGTTAGAACACATTATGTTTGATATATGTCTGATATGGCAAGCATTATACTTTTATGCATTAATTCTTAATGCACTTGTTGAGTCCAACAATACTCCCCCTAAGTATGATGTTGCCATCAATTTAATGATAACTTGTTACTGTTTTGTCTGTTAGAAACAATGTGTGTGTGTTGGTGCTTGTTAATGATTTGTTTTTTAGGAAAATGTGTGTGTGTTTGATATGAAAGATTGTATTGATTGTGTGTTATCTCTTAAACTGTTTGATTGCATGATTGTATGTTATTGAAATAGTTTGTTTGTTCACAGTGGATGAACATTTGTTCATGCGCTGTGGATCCTTGAAACATTTGATTGTCTGTTCACAGTGGATGAACATTTGTTCATGCGCTGTGGACACATGGATGTGGTGTGAATGTTTACAGTGTATGATTTCCTGTGTGCATACGATGTATACACTTGCACTGTTTCTACAACGGATGACTTATGTTAGTCATGCGCTATGGAATGGCACTGTATTCACAGCGGATGCCTTACCAACATCATGTGCTGTGAACACTTGTGTGTTCACAAGTGCATAGCGGATGTTTGTTTGTTTAGTCCGTGATATACACTTGGTGAACTTTGCATGTTATGATGATTACTGTAGCTACAACAGATGTATGTTTGTGTGTCCACTATGACAACAGTTTTTCAAAAATTTCAGATTTTTGTTTGTTTTGAACTAATGTCTTCTGAAGCATATGTTTGATAAAATTTTCTTCCGAAAGAACATTTGTTTGATGAAACTTGTTTAAATCAAAATGTTTGTTTAAATCTTTGATTTAAAATATACGTTAAAATATTGAAATTTTAACATATTCAATATATGGATGATAAGATATCACTCACAAGCAATATTGTGCAATAAAATAAACAAATGTATGTATGTCAACCTGTTGTTTGTTAGTGTTGGCTTGACTTGGCTTTGTTTATTTTTCAAAATTTGAAAATATCAAAATTTGAAATGTATGATAATGCATAATTCTGCTACCTTTGATAATTCCATGTTCAATGTCTCCCCCTAAATTTTTGCATATTTATAAAAATCTTTTATAAAATGACAAAAATTTGTATGTATTTGAGTGGAAATTATCAAAGTCCAATTGATTGCTTGCTTGATAAAAGTTAGAAAGATAATGCCTTATCTAACTAATAAATGAATGATTTTCATGTTTGAACATGAATCTTTTGCACATACCATGAGATCATACTAGTCTACAGTTCTCACTGAGTTGTTTGTATGGTTTTGAGAATAGACATAGGCAAGTACAATGTTGATTGCAGATATTGTGATCCAATTAAACTCATGCATGGTATTAATGATTGATTGAAACAGTGAGTGATTATCATGTTTTGACTTGATTGACATAAGTTGTATGTACCCTACATCAGATTGTATGATTGGTACAACCCTCCTCAAGAAATGCTAGAAAGCACTTTCAATACTTAAAACCTAGCTACTTAGGAGTATAAATGCTCAATATGATCCATGATGGTTGATCCTCATTGGGATTTTTTTTTCACTTCACTTTAGAAGGTGATCCTCTTTGGGATTCTTTTGATTCATTCACAAGGAATGTAGTCATAAAGACTTTATTGATGATTCATCCAAGATGGATGTGTTCCTATTTGGGAATCTATTTTGGATCATGATTTAGGTCATTCAGGTCTGTGCTTAGCATAACAAAGAATGCCTAGGTGTACTCCAGGTCTATGATTATCATAACAAAGGAGACACTTGAATGATTAAGCAATTTATAATCTGTTTCACTTGGTGTATTGTAGTTACTTTGAAAGCAACCTATATTAGATAGATCAATACTCACCATAAACCAAGATGTGTTGTTCACCACACAGTCATGAGAATTTAGTTCTTCACTATTGTATCTGATTTTATGTGTCCCATGCTGAGCCTATCCACATATCAGACAAAGAATTTGTCAATATTTATTAGTGGAAAAAACTCAAGTAAAGAATTATGCTAGTGTACTATCATTTCTCATGAAATGTATGTGTGACTCAATATTATCAAAATGAATGATTTGCATGATATCTTGATTTTGAAAAAGGGAAAGCTGATGGTAATCATGGACTTTGACAAAATCAAGTATGTTTGATTTGAATGTTTTGATAATATTAATTTGTTGTTTCAAAGTTGATCATACCAAGAGATTGAACCAAAAATTCAAATCGTGTTGAATCAAATGGTTTTGTAAAATGGTCAGCCAATTGGTTGTTTGTATGGACCTTGATCAACTTGATCAGACCCTTTTCTGAGCAATCTCTCAGAAAGTGATATCTGATCTCTATGCGTTTGATTTTTGAATGTTGAACAGGATTGTCTGTTATAAACATGGCTGCAGAATTGTCAATGTGTATGGGTGTTTTAAGAAAATTAAAGCCATAATCAAGCATTTGGTTTTGAATCCATAACACTTGAGAACAACATGCAGAAGCAGCTATATATTCTGCTTCAACTGTGGACACAGAGACATTTGTCTGTTTCTTGTATTGCCAAGAGATCAATCTTGATCCAAGAAACTGGCAGCCTCCACTGGTTGATTTCCTGTTGTTATTGCATCCCCCATAATCACTATCTGTGTATGCACATAATGAGAAGTCTCCATCTTTAGGATACCACAAACCAAGAGCTGGTTTGCCTTTCAAGTATCTGAAGATTCTTTTTACAGCATTTATGTGTGATTCCTTGGGATCTGCTTGATATCTTGCACACATGCATACTGCATACATGATATCTGGTTTGCTTGCTATTAGTTACATCAGAGAACCTATCATAGATCTGTAAAGTTTCTGGTCAACTGATGTTCCTTCTGGATCTGGTCCAAACTTCAATCCTGTTACAAATGGTGTCTTGCTTGAATTGCAATCAGTCATGTTATACTTCATGAGGATCTGATGCACATATTTGCTTTGATTGATGAAAATTACATCTGTTGATTATTGGACTTGTAGACCTAGGAAGAATATGAGTTCTCCCATTGAGCTCATCTAGAATTTTGATTGCATAAGAGTTTCAAACTCTTTGCAAAGCTGTATGTTTGTGGAGCCAAAAATTATGTCATCCACATAGACTTGCACTACTAACAAGTCTTGTTCTTTTCTTTTTAAGAACAATGTCTGATCAATTTTACCTCTGGTGTAACCATTCTATAGTAGAAACTTTGATAGAGTTTCATACCACTTTCTTGGTGCTTGGTGAAGACCATACAGAGCTTTGTCTAACTTGTATACTTTGTGAGGGAAATCTGGATCTTCAAACCCTGGAGGTTGAGAAACATACACCTTTTCATCTATCTTACCATAAAGGAATGCACATTTGACATCCATTTGGTAGACAGTGAACTTCTGTGATGAGGCATAAGCAAGGAATACTCGGATGGCTTCCAATCTAGCTACAGGAGCAAAGACATCATCATAATCAATGCCTTCCTCTTGAGTATATCCTTGAGCTATAAGCTTTACTTTGTTTCTTATGACAATCCTTTTATCATCTGCTTTGTTTCTGAATAGCCACCTTGTGCCAATTGCATATTGACCTTTAGGAAGATCTATCAGCTTCCAAACTTCTTGCTTCTTGAATTGCTGTAGTTCCTCTTGCATGGCTTCTATCCAACTGTTGTCCTTTAAGGCTTCAGTGATGTTTTTGGGTACAGTTAAGGATAAGAAACATGAATTAAAACAAATGATTGATGTATCAGATTGACTACGAGTCAAGCTGGTGTTAAGATCGCCTATGATGTTTTCGATGGGATGATCTTTGTGAATTCTTGTTGTGGTGATCTGATCAACATGGATTGTTGAATCAAGATTGGTGATTGTCTGATCATGTGATGAGGGTTGAGAAAGAGTATTGGGTGATGTGTGATTGTTTGATTAAGGAGGTTCAGTGAATGTTTGAGGGGAATCATGAAAGAAATCTAGGATTTCATCTTCATGATGTGTGTCTGGTAGAGAATGGTAGTCATCATCATCTTCAGGTTGTTTTGTTTTATTGGTATCTTTTGATTTAGTGGGTATAGGAGATGAAGATACTGGAGTGACTGATGATGTTTCTCTTGAGGTGTTAGGTTGATCAGGAGGTGTGACATAGTTGTGCTTGATGGTGTGTTAGTTGTTCTCCTTGGAGGATTAGCAGTCAATGGAACATCAATGGTTGATGGTGGAACCATTGGATACTCGTTGTTCTCCTTTGAACCTGAAACATCAAAATATGTGGTGTCAAATGATTTGGTTAATGCATCAATATCAAACAGCCAGTTAGATCCAATGACTTTCTTAATGAAAGAATGTTCATTGAAAACAACATCTGTTGTTTCTTCCACTATATTTAGCCTTGGATTGAATACTCTGTAAGCTTTTGAGCTTCCAGAATATCCAACAAAGAATCCATCATCTGCTTTTGGAGCAAATTTGGATAATTGTTCTCTGGTGTTTAATATTGAAACAGAACATCCAAAGGCCTTAAGAAATCCTATATATGGTTTTCTTTTAAACACTAATTCATAAGGCGTTTTGGAATGTTCTTTGATGATTAATGTTCTGATTTGTATGTAGCATGTTGTGTTTATGGCTTCAGCCCAAAAGGATATGGGCAATAGAGAGTCAGCTAGCATGGTTCTAGCTGCTTCTATTAATGTTCTGTTCTTTCATTCAGCTACTCCATTCTGCTGAGGAGTTCTTGCTGCGCTGAATTGATGACTTATTCCTTTTTCTGCACAAAAAGAAGAAATGTAGTCATTCTTAAATTCAGTGCCATTATCACTTCTTAAAGATTTGACTTTAAGATCAAGTTGATTCTCAATCTTTATGATAAAGGATGTAATGATTTGTGTTGTTTCTGTCCTGTGTAGTAGAAAGAAAACCCATGTGAATCAGGAGTAATCATCTACTATGACAAGATAGTATTGCTTCTTTCCTATGCTTAGGATGTTTGTTGGGCCAAAAAAGTCCATATGAAGCAATTTCAGTGGTGTGTTGTTAGAGTTTATCAATTTTGATTTATGTGAAACTCTATGTTGTTTGCATTTCAGACATGCTATGCAGTGGTCTGAACAGAAAAATTCCTTTTGTGGCAGACCTATGACTAGATCATTTTTACCAAGTTTGTTCATTCGGTTAAACTTGGAATGATCTAATCGTCTATGCCACAATTGTGATACATCTTCTGTGGCTTTTGATAATAAACAAGTTTCAGGGGTTGATGCTAAAACATTGTTCATATCAACACATTTAGACAAGGAGTTTTCAAAAGGATATGATCTTTTAGAATCTAAAAACCCGTCTTAAGGATGTAGCAGCTGTTGGAGTCAAATAGGGTGACATATCCCTTGTCACAGATTTGGGATACACTCAGAAGATTGAACTGAAGATTGGAGCAGTAGTTGACGTTCTCAAAGCTAATCAACCCGTTTGTTACTGTTCCTTCGCCAGTTATCTTCCTACCTGTTTTATCTCCTCCAAAGGCTACATTGCCTCCATGTTTGTTCTTAAAATCCTGAAGGAGGGAACAGTTGCCTGTCATATGACAGGAACATCCACTGTCAACATACTAGATGTTGTCAGTCCTTCTAAGATGTCCTTAAAAAACAAAAGAAATCAGTTAGTTGGAGCAACCCAAGCCAAGATGGTCTTGGGTTTTCCGTCTTTTCCAACAACACAAATTTCTTCTAAGACAACATTGTCTGAAGGTTTTGGAGCTCTAGACACACTAGATTTCCTTTGGTTTGATTTAGCTCTATTTGGAGAAGTGCTTTGTGCTCTTCTCTTTTATGAGCTAGTGTCAGTGGTTTGTCTGTTCTGAGACTTATGTTTCCTTGATATGTGTTGAAAATTGTCATAAAAGGTTTTATCATTATCTAAAAGAATTTTCTGATGAGGAGTATGTTTAGGAACTCCTACTCTGCTCTTATTTTGAGCAACAAGTTATTTTTCAGTAGTTTTCTCAACCTGAGCTTGTTTGTTTTGTTTCTTGTTTTTCTTGTTGAAAAAACAATTTGCCGTGCTGTGATTGTTTCTTTCACAAATGGAGCAATAATTGTGAAAATGACATGTTTCTGTACTGTGATTATTCATCTTACAGTACTTGCAGTACTTGCCATATGTGCACTTTTCAGTTGAATGTGTGAATTGATCACACCATTCACAGTATGGCAATTCTGTTTTTGTTTGTTTGCTGAAACTTTTGATTTCAAATTAGATTTTGATGGAATTTCAAAAGTTACAGATGGTTGTTTTGGTTGAAATGTGGCTTTGCCTTTCCCTTTATTAGTTTGTTTGGAAATGACATTTGAGGTTAAAGCTTTCGTACCACAGATATCAAATCTTTTAATCTGTTTTGATTGGTTGGTTGGAGTGTCAGCCACACATGAAGTCTTATTAGCTTCAGTAATTGGTTGATCTGAGTCATCCCCCAAAAGATCAATGTCTTCATCACTAGTTTCCTTATCATATTCATTGTTTTCACCTTGATAAAAATCTATAGTTTTGATTTGTGAAATCTCTTGACTTTTTACAAATTTAATCAATGGTGTTTTCAACATTGTTGGAGATGATGATGATGACGACTTTGATTCAATTGGTTTGTCTTGAGATTCAGTTGACTCATCTTGTATGTTGGTCATTGACTCAAGAAGTGGGATGTAGTTATCATTATAAGGTGGGTTTACCTTATGATATCCAAGTCCTGTAGGATCCTTAAAGGTCCTTTGCTGAGCAAGAAGTTCTTCAAACTTCTTATTGCTCACCTAAAACTTCTGAAGTTTAACTTCAGTTTCCGCTTGAATTGTTTTTGACTCAGTTAATGAGATAGAGAGCTGCTTTTTACCTGAGCTATCAATGTTAATTTTTTAGAACGTAGTTTGTCTATGTCTGATTGGAATGAAAGTATTTTTGTAGCATACTGCTTTTGTTCTAATTTTAGACTTTCATTAAGAATGTTTGTTTCAATTACTTTCTTTGACAGCTTGTCAGCATGCTCTCTATACCTGTTTACCTCATCAATACATGCTTGACTGCAGAGGTTTTCTTTTACCTCTTTCGGGATGTCTGTTAATTTATCTTCAATGTCAGCCATAAGGGCATGATCTGAAGGTGATGGTATTTCAGCCTCATAAAGGCTCCAGTCACATTCTCCATCCTTTTTTATTATCATTGCAGAAGATGTTGGACGTTGAGTTGGACTGAATTGTGTGATCTGAGGTTGAGTTGGTGCATTTGGAATACTGATTGGTGGAGGCATTTGTCTGTTTGAATTAATTCCACTTGAGTGTTGTGCCTGATGAGCGTTTCTATCAACTCTGGGTTGTTGACATTCTCTGGAGAAGTGCCCATAAAGTTGACAGTTATAGCACCTAACTTTGGTTTTATCAAAACCAATTCTTGTTTTATTGTCCATGGTTAAACCTCTATTTCTTTGCAGAAACCTTTTGGACCTGTATGCTATCATGGCCATTAACCATTGAAGATCCATCTCTTCTACCATATCTGGTGGAAGTTCATCCAAATCCTGTTGGATGATCTGAGATGGAGTCAGACTTGCTCCCAAGAATGCTTCAAAGCTTGTTGAAAAGGCGGCATAAGCTACCTTTTGCTCTTCACTTTGTAGAATAATAGTAAGTGCATCCATAGCTTTTTCAAGCCTGTGTATGTTTGATGTTTGAGGTTTTGACTGTTTGTTTGAGGTGGAGTTATAAGGTTAATGTTTACTTTGGGGTGTAGCTTCATGAGAAGCATGAACTACAGTCTTCTTAGACTTGTGTTTATTGTTGGATGATTTTGGTGCTGAGAAGAATGATGTATCATGAGAATCCAGAAATTCTTCTTCTTCATCTTCTCCAATGCTTGTGAGGAAAGCACTGTCTGTGTGTTGTGGTTCTTTGAACTTGTAGGCCTCGACATGTCTGATTTGGTTGTTGTTCCTGGATTTTTCATCCATTTTCAGTGCTTCAACCTTGGCTACAAGTCAAGGGATAGTCCCTCCAAGTCCAATGTTGCTTTCATAAGAGACACTGACTAAGTCCAACTCTTAGGCAATGTATGCAACATTTTCTTGTTGATTTGAACAATGTCATATTTAAGTCCATATACTATTATTTCATTGACCAATTGGACATATGTGTGTAACTGTTGAGGAATTAATTCTCCATGAATGTGGTGGAAGGTTTCATATTGATTTCTTAATTTTTCCTTTTTGATCTCTCTTATTTCCTCACTTCTTTCACACATGGTGTGAAGAACCTTCCACAGCTCATGGGCTGTTTTGAAATTTTCGACTTATGTCAAAATTTCAAAAGGCAAAGTCATAGCTAGAATACTGTATGGCTTTATGTCTATTTTGACCCGCTTGAGGTCATCACCAGCTACACTTTTCAGACTAACTGGTTTCTGTATGTTATAGTCAGGTCCTAAAGTCACTAGAATGTAAGGACCTTCAGTGATTGATGTCCATAGATCTGGATCTTGATATGTAATCCAATTCCTGAACATGATTTTCCATTGCTTGAAATTTGATTTGTTCTTCAACTTTGGGGGTTTTAGTCCCCTGTTTGAACTCATCATATCATCAGCTATGTTTGAATGATTTGATTTTAACTTAATAATAATTTTAGACCTGTGCTAAAATTCAATTAATTCTAATTATCTCTAGGATTTGTTTGTTAATTTGATAAACTAATTTCTTTTAATTGTTTACCAAATAAAGGAATTAATTAATTAATTAATTAATTAATGTCCTATGAAATGTTGCTTTCTAGGTCACGGTCACAAGAAAGATTGTGGATGATGGGAATATTTGTCCTTTTATGAAAAAGTCGATATTCTTTTTGTAAAAACCCTACAAACAGATTTAGTCTTATGTAAAACAACTTTTTGGATCAAAAAGTTGATTCTGAAACTTTTCAAACAAGACAATTTGTTTTTGATGGTTTTATCAACAACTACAACAATTCCCGTGAATTGTGTTCTGCAAAAACTAGGGTTTTCCCAGGGTTTTTGCGGAGATGATTTTTTTTTTAAATATTCAACCCGATGGTTGAATAATGAATAAAAATAAGTTTCTAGTGAGATTGTCACTAGTGTATGATGATAATGAACAATCTAACTGGTTTAGATTGTTCACAAAATTATTTGTTTCAAAGAAAAATCAATGAAACAGTGTTTAAAAACAAAACCCTTAAAATCCGATTAGGGTTTTAAGGTTTGAATGATGTTAAAAGTTAAAAACCTTCTATTTAAAGGTTGTTTAACAATGTATGAACAATACCCGTGTATTGTTTGTTGCAAAAACCACTGAAAACTTGTGTGGTAGTGTGATGTTCAAGCAAAAATCAACAACACTTCTTCAAAATGCACAAAATGATTCAGTAATCATGATCTTTGCATTTAATGAATGTTTATGAGAATAAGAAGATGAGTTTGATGCTTGAATGTGTGTTTTTGAAGCTAATGAACCACTGAAATCAATGTTGTTGAATGAGAGGATCGAAATCAATGAATGATTGAGCCAAGGCTCTGATACCACCTAATGAATTCAACTTTACAACAACATGTTGAACATAAAAATATTAGAACAATATTCAACACGAACAAGTTGATTCCCCCCAAGGACCTTTTTCAATATCTCTCAATATTTAACCAACAAGAAACATGGTGCGGAAACCCATGATTCAAGTGAAAGAATTTAGTGTGTGTATGTGTATGATTGTGTGATAGTGTGTGTGTTTTGAATGCTCAAAAATGATAATAACAGATTGTTTGATTGATTGTTCAAAAGCTTACAAAGGATTAGGGTAGTGTGCTATTTATAGCCTATACACAAAAGCTATATACAATTACTGAACTACCCTTTTGTAAACGAATATTACATAAATAATCCTAAGTCTATAAGCTGTCCGCTGTGGATGATTAGCTGTCCGCTGTGGATGTTAAGCTGTCCGCTGTGGAAGATATCTCATCCGCTGTGGAGAAGACTTGTCATCTGCTGTGCAGTGTTTGTTCGTTCGCTGTGGAATGTTCATCCGCTGTGGAATGTTCATCTGCTGTGGATGAGCATCCACTTTGAATGTTGTCCGCTGTATGTTCTTCATCCGCTATGGGATGGATGTTCATCCGCTGCACATACTTAGACAGATTTCTTCATCCGCTGCATCTTCTTGTACATCCGCTGTGGGCAATTATTCATCCGCAACCGACACTTGGTCAAAATTTCTTTTATCGACAATTCTGAAAAAGAAATTTAAACAAATATTAGTGTTTGTTATGAATGATAATGATGCTAATGTGTTAGTAAATGATTGTTTGAATGTTAGAACACATTATGTTTGATATATGTCTGATATGGCAAGCATCATACTTTTATGCATTAATTCTTAAAGCACTTGTTGAGTCCAACACTCACGATGTGGACAATACTCCTCCAGTACCAGTTCCTTCAAATCTGACCACCTCATCCTTGCAACAGACCGTTTCCCCTAGTCTTTGACAATGTTATTCGACCAACATAATGCTAAGTCAATGAAAGAATGGGAGGCAAACTTCACCTTTTGATCTTCCCGACACTCACTGATGTCTAGGACTGCCTCCATCCCTTGAACCCAACGATGAGCAGATGTAGCTTTATCGTTACCATCAAAGGTCGGGGGTTTGCACCTTTGAAACGCCCCATAGGTGCACCCCTTAGCGGTCTCCTTCTCCCCCTCGCTATCATTATCATGAATTACCACCTTGGGAATAGATGGCTCTTCATCAGCTTTCTCTTTCTCCCCTACATCTCTGGTCTTCTCACCATCCTTTACTACCCTCAACACCTTGGTCACCACTGAAGGTACCATGTTTTGCATGATGTTGTAGACTTCCTCAGCAATAGCTTCCTTTACCGTAGACTTGAGGGTGGCTGATCCTTCATCCTCTTGGTGGCTATGAATATATGTGTCCTCATGAACTGTCTCGGGAGCCTTAACTTTGCTTCGGGTGACACGTGGCCCAGTAGTACACCCGCCACGAGCACCGCCTCGGGTTACCTTCCCAGGTTTCCTACCTGCCATAAGATCAACCTCCTATAAGATCCAAACACTAACACGGTCATTCAAGGTAATTGCTCAGATTAT
This sequence comes from Flaveria sonorensis, assembly GCA_025506505.1. NCBI lineage: Eukaryota > Viridiplantae > Streptophyta > Magnoliopsida > Asterales > Asteraceae > Flaveria > Flaveria sonorensis. The sequence continues at coordinate 60,026,000 of CM046433.1, read as the reverse complement.
GTCAAGTATAGTAAGTCCCTAATTACAGTGGCCAGTTGTGATTAGCCACTAACTTTACTCTTCATCCCCCAAGCATTCCCTATCCAGACTACATAAGTGTCCAAATCTACTAAGCACATAAATCAAATAGCACACGCACGTAATACCGATTAATTTGATGAAAAATTACCTGATGGCACGTAGCTACTTGGGCTGGCATCCTTCCATTCGGTCCCATTCTCAGTTTAAGTTTAGGTTTTGAAATATTTACCCATTTCTCTTAAACTTTGGCTCTATTACTAACTTGTAAGGCCCCGTTTCCGGAGACCTCACAGTTGGACAATCATAACATTTTTCATATAAGATAAATACATTTCATAAAAACATCACAACAGATTAAGTTAGCAAAACCCATTCATGCATTATTATTTGATGTTGCTAAATAATACATCATTGTATTTTAACAGTTACAAAAAAGAATCTTCCAGTTGTATTACAAAACAACAATATCATCGTGCACGAATGGATGCCAATCTCTGCCCGCCAAGTAGCCTCACCGCTTGCCATCCTCAGCAACATCCTTACCTACCAACTGATATGCATATCAGAAAAAGTCAGTGTTGCTGAGTGAGTTCTAATTTAATAATATAGAAAAATACACTTTGTAAACTTCATTTGGTGATCATTCATCAAAATACATAATCAATCATTAAGTGATTCATTATCCTTCTTTCTTTCATTATCTGTCTCTTTCATTAACTAGGATTGCACAAAGCAAGAGCCTAAATTGTTAGTTGGCAACAGATACCAAACCCCTGTTGGAAAACGTTTATCATGGTAGCTAACCCATCGACAGTTGATCCACACTGCTAGGCATGAAGCCTGCTCATGAACTAGGATCCCATGCATTCATAGGTCAATCCCCAGGATTAGACCCCAGATGTGCATCCTCATGGGCTATACAGCCGCACATCAGTTGAGCTAACAACAACAAGGCCGTGCACCTCCATTCATTTTGCTTGTAAGGCTTTTCATTCATCATAAGGGCCCGGGGTAACATTCATTAAGTTTCACTATTCTTCTTTTATTCCTTCGTGTCCATACATTATGGGTAATACTTATTAAGATACACATTACTTAATCAAATAACATGAAAATATTATTGACATAGCAAAAGCAGCACATAAGAAAGAACCAAGCATAATAATCCTTAAACAAGCATAATCTTTCCTTATACAGAAGTTCTCCATACTTAAATTCTATTCCTAAAATTTCGAGAAAATCCCAAGTCTTTAGACAAATGCCGATGAACTTAGACAAATGCGGATGAACATAACAAATGCGGATGAACAAATGCGGATGAATATTCTCAAAAAATATTCTAAGTGTCAGGAAGTGTGCATGAACCGAATGCGGATGACTAAAGAAGATACGCATGGACACTATAGCAAATGCGCATAGGCAAAACAAATGCGGATGAACACTTTGGCTGTACTAAAGGCAAATGCGGATGAACATATCAGATGCCCATAAAGACTTAGCAAATGCGCATGAAGACTTAGCAAATACGCATGAACACAAGACTTAACTGTTAAATGCGGATGAACATAAAAACTAACCTGCAATGCAACTTATGCCATTACCAGTTCCCGATCATTATTCTAACATGAATACAACTTAGATCTATCAGTCTAACACTTAGAACTTCACAAACTTTAAATGATCATCAAGAGAATCCCATAATATAACTATATCATCAGAGTAGCCCGCATCACACATGAAAAGTCATACCTAGTTTCAAAAACATCAGTTAAATATGCATACCGGCCCCAAAGAAGTAGAAAACATTTAAAAGAGGGGATCTAGAAGTCACCTATTGCAACCTTCAAGCAAAACTCCACCAAACTCAAGGGCACAAAGAGTTCAAATGCCTAAACACACTAAAACAAAAAACCAAACACAAAAGAACACATAAGAATCGGTCCCGAAGCTGAAAACTCAGCTGAAACCAAACAAAACACACAAAACTCACCTTCAAGCTGAATCTTCTTCTTCTTCTCTCTAGAACCGATGGAAATTCTGCTTTTCTTCTTTCTAGCAGTCGAAGCAGTTGGTGAAGCAGTGTAGTGGGAGGCCATGCCCCCTTTAAACATGGAATAATAATGTTTGTCCTTTTGTACACTTTGGCCCTTCCATTTTTGTAACTTCTCCTTTTTGTCTTTATTATTTTCTTAATAAATTTTCGGGTGTTACAAACTAGATCCAACAAACAAATCACACTCGTCTTCTGGAGAATTTTCATCTTTTGCCAGAAAAGCATTCTCCATTATGTTAGCTGGAGAAGCAACGTACTTATACTGAGACATTGATGCAGCTCTATCACTATTTCTGGAGCTCTCATCAATTTCAACTGATTCGATTTTCCTAATCAAAAGATCCAGATCCATCGAAAAATTTTCTGTATGCTTCAACAGAGTGACTGTCTGTTTCTATGAAGATGGAAGAGCATTTAGAAGTCTATAATTTAGATCTTTGAGATCATTTTTGATACCAGTAGTTGACATTTCAGTAGTTAATTGCACAAATCTGTTCATCATTTGATTGAATGTTTCACTAGAAAGATGCTCAAATTTGAGTTTCTACTTTTTGAGATCTTGTATCTCTTAACCACCTTCACAAATAATCTTCAAAGCTCTATACATGGTGTAACTAGTTTGATAACCTTCAAGTCTAGTCAAGAATTCCAATGGTAACCCCTTGCACATCAATGAATAAGCTTTGATGTCATTCTTAATCTTCCTTAAGTCATCACCTTGTAGACCATCCTCAGGATACGGTTTTATAGTGTCTTTTGTATAAACAAATCCTCTGTCAGGACCATCGGATGTGATTGGGATATGTGATCCTTTCTCTATTGACTTTCATAAATCAGTGACAATGGAGTTTAGATGATGCTTCAGTCTAAGAGACCAATTTTTGAAATTATCTCTATTTTTGAGCTTGGGAACCCTGTTCTTAGAATCTTTAGACTTAACCATTTTGTATTTTTGAATTAATGAAAATGACTTGTTTTTGTTGTTTTTAAAATTTTAAAATGAAACTATGAAATGAAAATATTTTTTGGATTTTTAGTTTTTGAAAAATTTCTAAGTGTTTACTGATAAGTCCGAATAATGATGCGCCTGAAACTTCAAAAACGCCTGACTTTGAACAAGAAAAGTCCAAGGGAATGCCTTAGATGAATTCTAAAACGCCTGACTGATGATGCGTCTGAACAGTTCTTAAACGCCTAGACAGTGTAGAAACGCCTGAGGTAAAAACGCCCAAACAGTTCTCAAAAGTCTAGAATTGCGAAGTTTTAACAAAGTCTCAATGCGACCAAACAGTCTCAATGCATCCCAATAGTTGAAAAACGCTTGTTCTAAAAATGCCTTAACAGTGATGAAATACCTAAACAGTTGCAAAGCATCTGATCACTTAGCAAATTTCAGTAGTTTTTCACAACTCAAGTTCCTAATTCATCGTCTTCAACAAACTCAGATCTTATGAAATTCTTCAAAACTTGTTTAATTGATCTAAAAACTTTCAATTAGGTAGTAAATAGATCGATTAACAATCTTCAAACAACATTTTGATCAAACAACAACTACAAATCTGTTTTCTGATTGAATTATAGTCCAAAAATGAAGAACAACTTTTCACACACAAATCTGATCAATACTCAGATCTGAATTGATTAAACACCAAATTGTGATTCAATTCATGTTTCTATAGATGAAACACAACTGAAAACAATAATTAATCAATCAAACTGCAATCAACATAGATTTCAAGTGATTCAAAGAGCTCAATAATGCAGATAAGCTCAGATCACTGAATCGAATTCAAACTCTAAGTAAACAAACACAAGCAATTACTTCAAAAACTCATAGATTTTATTGATAGCAAATGCTTAGGATACAAAGTGTAAGAGTGAGTTACAGTTGTTCAGTCTGTTCTAACTGTTTCGTTCTATCTCCTACACAATACATAAACTATCCTATTTATACTATCAAAGAAAAACAAGAAATATATTTATACAAAATAAGTCCCTATACTATGACAAAATGCAAAAGACAAATGTTAATCTTTTAAGAGCTCTAACAATTTTCTACCCTGGCTTTGCTGATCAAAAGCTCAGCCTGGCATTCAGTTAACTTGGTAATAAGATTGTTTATTTGAGTCCTGTAGTTTGTGTGTTCATGCTTAAGAGTTGAAATTGTTTTCTTTAGATCTTCTATCTTAAGTTTATAATCACTTTCAGCTCTTTTAAATTCAGCTTTTAAGATATTTAAGGACTCAAGGTCATATCTCATTTCTAAGTTATAGGACCTGTATCTATTAACTTTAGCAATACATTCAAGAGTACAAAGATGCTCTAATACCTTGGCTTCTTCATGATCAGTCATCAGTGCTTAGTTTGGAGAGACATCTTCAACCCGAAAGCTCCAATCAAAGCCTCCTTCTTCAACAGCAACTGTAGCTTGCTGCTTGGGCTTCTCAGTCTTTGGAGCACCATCAGTGTAATTTGGTTTGGTTTGTGCTTGGCCACCATTTTTCTTGGTACCTTGCACTCCCTAGCAAAGTGTCCTATTTAGGTATAGTTGTAACACTTCACTTTGCTTTTATCCAGCCCAAACCTTCCACTGGTTGCATTGCTAGGAAATTTCCTTCCTATCCTCTTGTAGAACTTCTTGACCTTGTGATTGAAAAGAGCCATTTGTTGGACTATCTCCATGTACTCCAGGTCATCAGGATGGATATAGTCCAAGTCTTTAAGAGTGAAGAGAAAGTTTCCATTGCTTTTATCAGCAGACACAAAGGCTTGAGAAGAGCTTTTCTCTTGGAATGGGCTTCCTTGGATGTAGCTCTCCCTTGGTGTCTCTGGGAAGGTGATGAAAGGACCCTTTTGTGAGTTTTTAGGGTATTAGAGGAGATGATGTTGTGGTTCTCTGCATTCCCTTTCAACCACAACAAGGGCTGAACTCTACTAATTATTGGAAGAGTTGCTAGATGGATTTTGCATACTCATCTCCATCTGGTATCCACTGAGGATACCATACAACTCTATGAGAGTAATGGTCTTAAGGTTTTTAGTTCTCTTAATGACCACACAATAGTGTGTCCATTGTCTGGGAAGAGAGAACATGAACTTCCTCAAAATGTCCCTATTCTCAAGATTTACTCTAACATCCATTAGAGTATCCACAATCTTAACATACCTGAAGTATTGTTGAGTCATGGTTTCACTTATCTTGTAGGTGAAATTCTCAAACTGCTGCTTCAAGAGATCTTTCTTGTTCTCTTTTACTTCATTAGACCCCTCATACATAAGCTTCAATGCATCCCATAGTTGCTTTGCAATTTTGCACTTCTTGAAGCCTCTGTAGATAGAGTTTGGAATAGCAGTTTGGAGGGCGATCATGGCCTTCTGATCTACATCAATCTTCTTCTAGTCTTCTTTTGAGTAGTCAGCCACTTCCTTTGGTATCATGCCACCACCAATAGCAGTTGAGGTAGTGCATGGTACATGAGGTCCTAAGATAACAGATCCCCACATTCTGCTGTCTTGAGACTTGATGAAGCCTTCCATTCTTTAGCAACAAGTATCAAAGTCATCGGGAGTGATCAGAGGAGATTTTATCATGGTACAGGTTTCCATATCAATCTTTGTAAGAGCTACCATTTGAGTTGTTAAGTGTTTTATGAAACTGAAGGATTAAAGATGGTGAGATCTTACAATCAAGAGCCTAAAATGCTCTAATGCTAATTACAGGACCGTTGAAGGGGGTCAATATAACAATTTCACAATAAGGAGAGACTTAGAACACAGATCAAATAGGGAACCGGGTTTATATTGATGATACTAAGAACACAAGTAAATATGAGACAGAACAAGAATAAGAACAAGATAATATTAGTTTTCAAGAATGATGTATATTACTCTCAAGTTCTTTTACAAGTGTTACATAAGCATAAGAAAGATACAAGTACTTGAGACACTTTATGCTACATCCTACAGCCGGCCATACTTTGAAGGCCAGCTAGAAACACTAATCTAGACAACAAGATCAATGTAGAGTCAAAAGGCAGATTGTTTTTTGACTAGTGACTATGACATGCCATAGCTCACATCCTATTCTATTAAAAAAAGGATAAAAGTACATAGTTGGAAAGTTACGGACAAAAGAACCTTAATCTGCAGTTGACAAAAGCATAGAATTTTTCACCAACTCATATAAGTTGGTAAGACATCAGAAGTGGCAACGAAAGTTGTTCAGCTTTTGTCAAAAGGTGATTAAGAGAAAGCATGTCTTCTCTGTCTTTGGAAAAATCTGTCTTTGGCTTTATAAGACTTTGTCTTTGAAGCTTCAGAAGACTTCATCTTTGGCTTCGAAAGATTTGGTCTTTTGGCTTTGGAAGATTTGGTACTTACCATAATTCACTAAGTTATATCAAATCTTTTGAAGTAACTTCCTTGTACTTGCATGTGCATGCTGAGAGCTCTTTTGGTTGCATCAGCCTCTAAGTGTAATCCTTACAAAGATGTTGCATGAAAATGATAGAGGCATTAGGAAAACCCATCTTGTGTACCCCGTTTTCATTTCTCTCCCCCTACCTGATCATTGCCCTTAGTCATCCTTGTTGAGACTAACCCTCGTGTTTAGTGTTTTACCATCATCTATAACCAAATTAACCAAATAGCCTTTTTCCTTTTAGTCCTTGTGTTAAAATCCGGATTTTAGTAGTTGTCTAACTTGTGTTATCTAGTTGTACTTATGTTTAAAACAATTGTATTTTATTGTTCTATTAGTATAGTCTATGTTATATTCAATAAAAAAAGGAAGAGAACAAGAAAAGAAAAAAAAAGATTACTGTATTATTTTCTTCCTTTGTTTTAGGAGAAATCAATTAAAAATAAACAATTTTGTATGTTATAATAGAAAATCATTATAGTATCTCATTAGATGTATGTTTGTATTAGTTCAAGTTATTTTTTGTATTTTATTTATGTTTTTGTAGTTAATCGCAAGTAGCATCTAGCGATTTTGGATTTTTAACCTTTTTAGCCACTTTATCATCAAATTCCATACCTTTAACCCTGGCCCCATTACAACCTTCAAAGACCTCTTGATTTATGCAATGATTTTATATTATTTGGTGGAGAATTTAATCTTTAAGAAAGTTTATGATAATGTTGCTTCATTATGGACTTTGAGTGATTCACATATACACTATCATTTATAATCAAGTGTCGAGCGTATCATTGTGAGAGGTGCAAGTTAAGACATAATATACTTTTCATAGACATTGTCAAGTTTATTTGATATTCTCATACATTGAAAATTGATTGACTCGTTGGTTTCTTTTTTAATGTTAAATTTCTTGAAATTATTTTATGCATTTGGATCTTTAGTTTGCTTGTGGACTACCTATGTAACACTCTAAGCAAATCCCATATCGGCCATAGACAAGAGAGATTCCTAGTTCTTAAGGAATGTCTGACCTCTAATATTACCAACGCGTTTTGGGCGCATTGGCTGTGGATGAGAGGAGAACTTCACAGTTAAGCATGCTTAGGTGGCAGCAATCCAGGGATGGGTGACCTCCCTGGGAAATTTTCACCTGGACAACCAAAAGCAATTCCGTGAGCTCATCGTGGGCAAAGCGGACAATATTAGTGGTATGAGGGCCCGGATGTTACAACCTATCTATGTTTTTAGAGCCAATAGGAATCTTGTTAGATCATTTGAAATTTTGCTTGAGGGCAAGCAAAGCTTAAGTGTGGAGATGTTTGATATGTGAATAAATATACATGTCAAAAATGCATATCTTTCCCCATTTTAAGTGTTTTTTGTTACAAATTCATCTTTATCTATACTTAATTGTGATTAATTTGGATTTTGTAGTTTTGGATGGTTGCTTGATGATTTCAAAAGAAAAAGACAAGAAATTCATGAAGATTTTGGATGTTTAGAGGTTGTTATGATGATGACTGCTTTTGTCATGGCCATAAGACGCATTTCAAGTAAAAACCCTAGTTTTTCTCTATTTTTATGGTGACTTTGAAGGAGTTCTTTCAAGCGTTCAAGTTAGGTTGGAGTTCAAGCTAGGTTGAAGATCAAGTATTTCTGTAACATCCTGTTTTGTGGATTAAAATAAAATGTTTGCATTGTATATTTTGAATATTAATAAAATAGTAAGTTTTGGGTCAAATTACTATTGAATTATGGGACGTTTAAGCAAATGTTGCTATTGTTAAATGAAATAATAATGATAATAATGATAAAAACAACATAATATATATATATATATATATATATATATATACACACGTACGTATGTGTGCAAGTTTAAGACGTGTGTATTATATAATCTATGTTTCTATGTAAGGAAGTTTGCAATGTATTGTAAAATAAAAATAATATTAATAAAAGGTGCATAATATGTGGCTAAATGACCATAAATAAATTTTCGAAGAAACTTCAATAGGAAGGATTGAAAATCTCTAGATAATATCGATTGTAGAAAAATAATTATAAAATAATGTAAGCCGGTTAAACACTTGTTTATATAATTAAAGAGTAAGTTATGTTCAAATATATTAATAGCAATAGTTGAAGAAAATAAAATATGTATATGTGTGACTTGAGAGCCGATAGTAAAAACAGCAAACTTAGTGCAATTATATCGAATATATTAGTGGCAAAGAATATCTATTCTTGTGATATTGTATCGTAACACTACCGGTGGATTTGAGGAGGACTTTGGTCACCAAAAAGAATCAAGCAGTAAACTCGAGTCTTGTATAGTATTTTCATTTAACCTGAGGTAAGTACACTGATCTGTAACTAATTTATGTTACATGTTTAATTACATGTTATATGTTTTATTTATTATAAGTTGTATGAAGTTTGTGGAGATGAAATATGTTTAATTACATGTGATATGTGTTTAATTATTATGATAAACATGATTATGGGGGAAATGGTTTATAAGATTATGGGTCCAAGTATGTGTATTGATAGTTTAAAAAGGAGTTAAACATATGCAAGGATTTCGGGTGTTGAAATCCCAATAGGTTCTGGTGTTGAACTCCACATATATATAAAATGGGGAGTTGAATATATGTAAGGATTTCGAATATTGAAATCTCAAGGGGTTCTGTTGGATGATGAAGGATAAATCTACCGAAAACTCTAGATTTCAGCATTGGCCTTCAACTGCCGAATCAGGCCAAGTGTTGAACCTAGTGACGAATGGTATATGTTGAATGACTGCTGATCAGCATATGCCAGGCAATGGCCAAACTACATGTGCTGAAAGACTGCATATCAGCACATACAATTCAACTACCAATCCACAGATAACTTCATGATTTGTCGATTGACTGCTGCTGAGAACAAGCATGTTTGTGCCGATGGCTGCTGCGTCTCACCTCTAGGAGACAACATAGTGCTGAAGCTGCTAACTATGATACACAGATTACCTGTTCAACTGTAGCATCTGTTGGACTATTTGAAGATGATACTTACCAAAACCTAAGTGCCAAATCTTATGATGATTACCAAAACCGACATGGTGAAGCTATGCTGAAAATATGATCAAAACGAAGAAAATTGACCAAAGTCAAAATTGGTCAAACTTGGTCAACCGTGGTCATAGTCAACAGTCAACAGTCAACATCAGCGGTTGTCCGGAATGACGTCAGCACCCTGTAGTCACGCATCAGCAATAGAGAATTTATTAGACTTAGAACAATATTTGTGTAATCAATAGGGCTTAGATGTAATTTTGTGTATTTATGTAAATAGTATAAATAGACTAAGTGTAGTCATTCTATACTCTAAGCATTTCTAAGCTATATAAGCACTAACAATAACAAAGAGGAGAGAATTAGTCTAGTGAGAGAGATAATTAGGATGAGTGTGTGTGAGAGAGAATTTTCTTACAAACTCCCTTTGTAATCTACTAGCATGATCATCCATATGATGAATGAAATTTTTATGAGTATGTGTTCTTGAATTGTTCATCATTCATTCATCATCACACATTAAATCTTGCTATAGATCTTCACTTAAAATCATCAACAGGTCTGTGTGATTTCGCATCACAGATCTGATAAACGGCAACAGTACGATTGCAATATTCGATCCTACAATTATCGAATTTCCACAGTTGGTATCAGAACATTGGCTTGTTGTCCTTCAAATTTTTCTCAAAATTTTGAACCACAAGTTTGATCTGTAAACTGTTGTTGTGTTTTGATGAGATCAAGCTACCATTATCTTAGATTTGTTATTTCTTGAAGATCTACAAGTTTTTACATCAAGTGAAATTCATTTAAGCCATTAATTTGAAGATTCAAGCAAACTTGTTCTTTAAGTCTTCAAATGCTCATGAACATGAAATTTTGATTTTGTTGTTGTTTGATCGAATTTAAGTTTTTAATAGCTTTAGTTTGTAATAACTAACACATCTACAAAGTTTCATATCAAGTGAACATCCACAACTCTTGAATTTAAAGATTTTTGAAAATTTTGTGTTCTTGAGAAAAGTTCACTGTTCATAAGAAAAAATCATCAAAATCACTTCTCCTAAAATAGCATCAAAGCTGTACCTCAAGCCTGAATCACCACAGAATGAAACCTTTCATTCTTGTGATAGTCAAGATGGAGATCCTGCAAGTGATGACAGTGATGGAGAAACCAACCAACCAAACAAAGCAACATTGACATGTACTAACCATGTCATTGAAGAAATCAATCCAAAACAAACACAGCCACAGAAACCCAAAGCAGCAAAGCCTGATAACAAACAAAAGGCTATGGTTCTCTATGAGAAATTCAAACCAGCTAGATTTCTTGAACCTAAATTCACAAAGTCCGAACTGAAGGCAAAGATTAAGATGGAGTTAAAGAACAAGCAGAAGCCTGAGGTACAAGAAATCAAAGACCAGGTCAAGAGGAAGAAAACCAGATCTAAAAGAAAGAAGAAAAATCAAAAAAACTCTTCTACACCTGATCCAAGCCAACCATCAACCTCAAAAGCTACATTAGAAACTCCAAAACAACAACCAATTCTCTACAAGACATGCAATTCAGATTCACACAACAAGTCTGAGTGTAAAAACATTGAGAGTGATACATATATATGTCCTCACAAGAGAAAGCAACAAAAACAACCAAGACAAAAGGCTATGAAGTTCCAATCAAAACCAATTTCATCATCCAAGCCTAAGGGAAGAAGATCCAGACCTTCTCCTTACTGCTTAAATTGTGACATGGAGAATCATACCACTTCAGAGTGTTCATACAACAACTCTCCAACATCATAACACAGAAGAGGTCAAAGATCTTATCATCCATCAGAGTCGTACTCACAGAGATCGGAGCATGAGTACTACAACAGACGTCATAGCTACTCTTCTCCTCGATCACATCGGCATGGGTATGATTTTAAACATTATGATATTCATGATTATTGGGCACCAAGACATTATCATAGGTTATACACACAACATAAGAATGATAGATATAGGAATAATACTTGGCATAATGGCTATCATAGAAGATCACATCCATCAAATTATTATAATCATGATTATAATTCTTATGATGAATATGATCACATGCCCAGAAGAAACAAACATGATCAAGTACAAACATCCTTTGCTACACCTCCACAAAACTTTCAAAAGAAAAATAGATTTTCTAAACTAACCAAAAGATCTTCAAAAGCCAAACAAACTCCTTTTGTTAAACAAACTAAAGTTTAGTCAGTTGGTTCAGAATCAAAACAATGTTGGAGAAAGAAAACAATTTCAGGAGGTGAGTCTAATACATCATCAGATAAAGCAAAATCATACGCATACCAGCAAGTCACATATAAAGCTGCTAATAGACAGCTCAGGACAGTAATGGCCTGGTGATAATCTAGTATAGGTTGGACTCACTATAGTTGATAGGTTTATTTTGTTATGTAATAGGTTAAATGTTAGTTTTCTATTATAATTTGTATTTTTGATGTACTTTTATGTTCCAGCGAAACTACAGTTTCGCCCGGAGTCAGCTGTTTCTGTTCACCTGGCGAAAATGTAGTTCGCTGCTGGGTGAATCTAGTAGATAGTCAGCCAGTTTTGCTAGTCAGTGAAATTAGGTTGCTTATATATTGTAAGTTTTCTATCTGTGTAAGCAAGCATTTGGCAAAACCTTAATACGAATATATTATTGTTGCAATTGTGTGTGTGTAGCTGGAAGCTTATTTTCATCATCATTGAGCCTCTTACTTGATTATTATTGTTTAGATTCAACATAATTCATTGTGTTATTGAGTTTATTGTGTTAAATCAGTGGGAAATCATTATCATACATCAAGTGCACTGTTGAATCGATCATCAGGACCAACAATCTGATATCAGAGCCATTGTACTCTTGATTAGTTGGTTTTTGTACTTATTAGAAGTAAAACTACTGTTCCATCGATTTTGTTACTGATTTTGGTGTTTTTGTCATGGAAATTGATTGAGGATTATGTGTTTCGTATTTGCGAAGCTATTGCAATCATCAGATTTCAAATTCATTGTGTTTTGGATGAGATTGGATTGATTCTGTTCTAAAAAAGTTTTTCAGATTCATTGGGCAAATTTACAATTCGTCCAATGAAACTACTAGCGAATTTACGGATTTTGGGGTTTTCTACTCAGGTGTTATTGTCAGCGAAAGTAGCCCATTTTTGAACGATAGTTCAACTTCTTGCTAGTCATTACTAGCAAAAGTGCTGGCGAATTCCTTTTAGAACGAAAGTTCTGCTAGTCTCAGCGAATCTATCGCCGAAACTAGAGTTTTTGATCATTGGTTCGAGCGAAACTACTGCTTGTTTGCCAGCGAATCTAGGAGCGAATTTTCCAGTGAAGTTACCAGCAATTCTACAAGCGAATCTGTCAGCGAAGTTAGCAGCGAAACTGCGTGTTATCAGCGAAACTATCACTTTAACAAATGACGTCCACCAATATCACCATATCTGACTTGGAGAGTGTTGCTCCTAATAGGCCACCGAGGCTTATAAATGGTGATAACTTTAAGGATTAGAAAAGATGTTTAAAAGCCTTCTTCTACTACACTGATCATAATCAATGGGAATCAATTGTAAATGGTCCTCACACTCCAACTATCACTGTTGGTCAAGTTACTTCACCAAACACCGATCCATCTACCTTCAGTGAAAGAGATCTCAAGCTAATTGATTGTGATCATAAAGCTTTTGGAGCTTTAACTCTCTACTTATCTCAAGATATCTATAACCGCTTTGCTGAACACAAGAATGCAAAATCTTTGTATGACTCCTTGTGTGAATTCTATTATGGAAATGAGGATCTGAGGAAAGACAGGAAAGCTCAAGCTATAAAGGAGTTTAATTCATTTGTAGGACACAAAAATGAAAGCTTTACTGACATAACAAATCGATTTTTGTCCATCTCAAGCACCTTAAAGAAATATGATGAGCAGTTGGGAAATCATGAACAAGTCTCTAAACTCTATTGACTCACTCCCACCTCAATGGAGCCTGCAAGTTAGGATGTTGAAGCAAGAAATAAATTTTGCTGATTACAAACTTATGGATGTAATCAATAAATTGAAATCTTTTGACTTGGATTTAAAGAGGAGAGAATACAATCAATCCATGATGCCAGCCACCATATATCCACAAAATGCTGCATTAATGTCATCCGCTGCAAACTCGTCTATGTATGGTTCAGCTTATGGTGGTTATACAGTATATGATGCTTCTAATATGGCAAGTGGGGGGTCTATAGGTGTTGGTTCAAGCTCAAAGCCATTTGTTATTGCTCAGATTCCATCAGATACTATGGCATTATTTGGGATGTTTGTGCACAGTTATGAGGCTCTAGTTGCTGGGGAGTTGAAGGGAAAAGGAATGATCGTTGATGACATGTATCAAGTCGATCCAGATGACTTAGAAGAAACAGACATCCAATGGAAAATGGCCATGCTCACACTACGTGCAAGAAGATTCATGGAACGAACTGGTAAAAGGAGCTTCGGAAATCAGAATCAGAATTCTAAGCTTGGTTTTGATAAGTCAAAATTAAGATGCTTCAATTGCAAACAGCTGGGGCATTTTAAAAGAGAATGTCCAAATCCTATCATTACTGAACCAAGAACCTTTGGAACTTCTAAAGTTATCCCAATCACTGACAAGAAAGAAGTCAAGTCAAAGAAGGAAACAACTCTCATCTCAAACTTTGATTGGAGCGCTAAGATTAAGGAAACTGAAGAAGAAATCAATCATGCACTAGTGGCTGAGTTAGTGAACAGTGATGTGGATTCTATTGAGGACTTTGATCCTTTTAAAGACTTCAAGAGTGAGACTTAAAAGGTTATTGGTGAAAGTAACGAGCAAAGGGTTCAGGTTGAAGGGATAAAGTTTAAGAAAGTGGAAGTTGAAGAGAGAGGATATGAGAAAGCTGGTGTTGCAGTTGAAAAGAAGGTAACAGTTGGTGAAGATTATGGAAAGAAGACAGGTGAATCAAAAGAAGAATCAAAGGAGGAAAGTGAAGCTAAGGAGATTTGCAGGAAAGCAATGGAGGATGAAGAAAACAAGAAGAACACTCCGGTTTGTCAGTGTGATATGGCCTTGGCTGCTGAAAAGGTAGTTATGGGTCTCCCTTATGAGGTAATTCAAGACATGTGTTCTCCTCCATGTAAAATTCATTTATTTGGGGTTTATAAGGCAAACAGACTGTTATTAGATAATGAAAAAGAATTAAAACAAATTAATAAGGAACTTAAGACAAATGAGTCAAAATATTATGTTAAGTTAAATGAAGCGTTAAAAGAAAATGAGCATTTAAAAAGAAATCTTTTAGAAAGAAACGTTGAAATAAATGCTTTAACTGAACGTGTAGCACTTGCTGAATTTGAAACAAGCAAATTAAAAACCAAACTTGAAAAATGGACAATCTCTGGGATGAAACTTGAGGAGCTTTGTAAGAATCAAAGGGGGACTAGAATTAAGACTGGTTTGGGAACCAAAGAAACCACTCATGTTTATCCTCCACCTAGAACTTATTGTTATTCTCCTATGCCTACACCTCATCCAACTAATGAATTAATTCAAAAAGATACTGACAGTTTGTATGCAGGTTTAGAAGGAGTTAATCATAAGGAGATTCGAGAGGAATATGATTATGGTGCAAGTAGTGGTCTGGGCAGCTCTAGTCTTAATATTTCAGATTCCAAAAGTCTTTCATAGAAAATAGTTTAAGTAGATTTGTTTCCCAAACGTCTGTTACAGACAGTAGCTTAAGTAGTTCTAGTTATAGTTCATCTTGTTTATCCTCAGATGGTGATGAATCAAACTATGATGTTTCAATTCTCTTGTTAATAGTAATGATAATTGTTTAAGTAAAGCTTCAAACAGACATTCTCATCCAAATTATTTTGAAAAATTTCTTTCTCATCCTATCCCATCTTTCACACCAAGTCGGATGTCTAACTCTAAAGATATAGAGACAACTTCCTCAAACGTTAACAATATTAACGAAAATGAATCAAGATTTGCTAAAATAAAGGTCACAAAGAAAATATTAAAAGAATCATATGACTTGTTTAGCAATTCCGATTCACACACTTCTGAATGTGAGGAAGAAATCTTAACTGATCAAGCATCTGTTTTAAAATGTAATAAGAAAGGTTTAAAGTTCCGGTGTTTTAGATGTGGAAAGGATGATCATATTATTAAAACTTGTCCTGTATTTGTTAATAGAAATATAAATAATAGTTCCTTAGGAAGTAGATTAAATCTTTTTGTAAATAATTTCTTCTGTAAAAAGTCTTCTGTTCCAAGACCTAAGTCAGTCAAGACTTGGGTCCCAATTTCCAAGTCTTAACAATTCTTTTGTTATGTCAGGAACATTCAAGAATAGCTATCAATAGTTTTTGGCATGTTGACAGTGGATGTTCAAGGCATATGACTGGATTGAAGGACTTACTCACAAATTATCGAATAATTAATGGGGGATATGTCGCTTTTGCTGGTAACAAGAAGGGCGATAAGATGATTGGTCAAGGAGAAGTCTCAAATGGTTCCTTAACTCTGGAGAAAGTGAACTATGTTCCAGAACTAGCATTCAATCTGCTAAGTGTATCTCAAATCTATGATAAAGATATACCAGTGTTGTTTATGTCTAATGAATGCTTGTTTCTTAAACTAGAGTTCACTATTCCAGAAGATTTAGTGATCATGCGTGCTCCAAGAAAGAATGAAACTTATCTTCTGGATATGGGATCACAAGAGTCTACATCTACTGTGACATGTCCTCTGTCCAAAGCCTCTTCTTCCGAATCCTTCTTGTGGCATAGACGATCAGGACATGTTAATTTTAAAGATATAAATAAATTAGTTAAGAACAATCTTGTGAGGGGACTACCATTAAAAGTTTTTTCAGTGGTAGAAAAATGCATGGCTTGTGCTCAAGGCAAACAACACAAAAAGCCACACAAGCTTAAGCTTGAAAACACAATTTCAAAACCCCTCGAATTGTTACATACTGATTTATTTGGTCCTATAAGTGTTAAATCGATTGCTAAGAAATCTTATTGCTTGGTTGTTACAGATGATTATTCTAGGTATTCTTGGGTGAGATTTCTAGCAAGCAAGGGAGATACTGCCGAAGAGCTTCAAAAGCTGATCCTTTCTATTGAGACCGTTAACAAAAGGAATGTTATAGCCATCCGAAGCGATAATGGTACTGAATTTAGAAATCATATCTTTGACTCATTCTGTGCAAGCAAGGGGATTCTCAAACAGTTCAGTTCTGCTAGGACACCTCAACAAAACGGTGTTGCTAAACGAAAGAATCGGACACTCATCAAAGCAGCAAGAACTATGCTGATTGAGTCAAAGCTTCCAATAATTTTCTGGGCTGAAGCTGTCAACTGTGCTTCCTATGTACTTAATAGGGTTCTTATTGTGAAAGGCAAAATGAAGACTCCCTATGACCTTCTTCATAAATGGAAACCCTTGATTAACTTCTGTCGCCCATTTGGTTGCTCATGTACCTTGCTAAACACTCAAGCTCAGAAGTCAAAGTTTGGTGCAGTTTCTGATGAATGTTTCTTCGGCTATTCCTCTTCACAAAAAGCATATCGGGTCTACAACAAAAGAACGCGTATTGTGCAGGAATCATTCTATATTGATTGGAAATAATCTAATTCTCCAAACATGGGACTGATCCTGCATGGTTCTATGACTCAAATACTGTCTTTAAATCTTTCAATCTTCCAGTTTTTGATGATGATGTTGTTCCTCAAACCAATGTAGAAATCATACCTCCAACTGAACCCCTTCCACCAGCACCTCATCCACAACCACTAATCGACCATCATCCTCAACCTTTATTTGATGTTCCACCTTCACCTCCACCACAACCACCTTCTCCTTCACAACCATCACAAACCACCTCCTCATCTTCCTCCAATTTGTTAACCCTTAACACTAGTTTTAAAACCTTAAAAGATCACCCACACGATTACATAATTAGTTCCATTACTGATGGAGTGAGGACACGGAGTCAATTTGGATTGATAAATGAATGTCTTTATGCATGTTTCTTGTCTCAAACTGTTCCCAAAAATTTCTCAGTAGCACTTCAAGACCCAAGTTGGGTTGAATCTATGCAAATGGAGCTTCAGTAGTTCAGGAAACTAAAAGTTTGGCAATTAGTTGATCTTCCTCCAAACAAGTTTCCTATTGGTACTAAATGGATATTCCAGAACAAACCAGATGATCGAGGAGTAATAGTTCGAAACAAATCCAGATTGGTTGTTCAGGGTTTTGCTCAGGAGGAGGGAATTGACTATACTGAAGTGTTTGCTCCAGTTGCTCGCATTGAAGCCATCAGAATTTTTCTTGCTCATGCGGCTCACAAAAACTTTAAAGTTTTTTAGATGGACGTGAAATGCGTATTTCTCTATGGGAACATTGATGAGGAGATTTATGTTTATCAACCTCCAGGTTTAGAGGATCCAGATTTTCCAGACAAAGTGTATAAATCCTTATATGGATTACATCAAGCTCCCCGGATCTGGTATGAAACCTTGACACAATATCTGCTTAGCAAAGGTTTTTCTCGTGGTTTGATAGACATGACTCTGTTCAAGAAAGAAGTTGATGGTGAAATGCTGATTGTTCAAGTGTATGTTGATGACATCATTTTCGGGTCAACAAATGAGAGACTATGCAGAGAATTTGAAGAGGTAATGAAGGATCGTTTCGAAATGAGCATGATGGGGGAGCTGTGCTTTTTCTTGGGATTACAAGTTGAACAAAAGAATTCTGGTATTTTGATTCATCAAGAAAAGTACATTCTGGAGATACTCAAAAAGTTCAAAATGGATGATTCTTCTCCAGAGCTTACTCCATTCACTGCTCAGACTTGCTTAACTCCAGATGACAATGGGAAATCCGTGGATGCTCATCGCTATCATTCTATGATCGGATCTATCATGTATCTCATGGCCAGTCATCCTGATATTACATTTGTTGTGTGCTATGGTGCTCGTTTTCAGGCCAACCCGAAAGAATCTCATGAAAAAACTGTTAAAAGAATCTTTCGTTACTTAAAGGCTTCCTCTCGTTTGGGTCTTTGGTACCCAAAAGGAGGTAACTTTGACTTATATGCATATTCTGACAGTGATCATGGTGGTTGCAGGGTCAATCAGAAATCCGTCACTGGTGGATGTCAATGTCCGGGAGATTGTCTCGTTTCTTGGTAAAGTAAGAAGCAAACTACAGTATCTCTGTCTACGGGAGAAGCTGAATATGTTGCTGCCTCCAGTTGCTGTTGCCAAGTGCTGTGGATACAACATCAAATGATGGATTATGGGATAAATTTTCTTCATACACTACTTTTCTATGATAATGAAGCTGCTATTGGCATTGTCAAAAATCCAATTCATCATACTCGTACCAAGCACATTGAAACAAGAATTCATGCTATCCGGGACGCTCAGGAAAAGGGTTTTATAGATATTATTCCGATTGACACAAAAAATCAACGAGCGGATCTTTTCACAAAAACATTTGATAAACCTCGTTTTTATGAATTGATCTCTATGTTGGGTCTAATATCTTTTTAAACCTTTTTTCTTACCATAATATGTATAGTTCTGTAAATAACTTTTTTATATAAACCTTTATTGATAAACTTCTGGGTCCCATATGTCTTCACATCTTTAATTTTTATTTGTTTCTACTTACTTTAAAAAAAAAAAAAAGAGAGTGAAATTTCTTTTTGTTTCGTGGCTGCTAAAAAGAAATTTCGGGGGAGAATAAAGATTTACTTTTTGTCTAAGGTTATTTTTATCTTTTTAGGAACTTCATGGAAAAGAAGTTTGAAGGAGAATCAATAGCATTGTTTGGGATATGCATGGTAGGCTCATCCTGATATCAAAGTAAACAGTGATCGTGTAGCTTAATTAAAGTCTAAGAACTCGACGAAAAGGATTATCCTCATGATATCTCAGACTGCACAAAGCTACACGGCCTTGTCTAAAAATGGGTTGAGAGTTTCAAATCTTTGCTTTGATGCAAAAACAAAATATAATAATAATATGGGTGACATATCTCGTGCTTATCTCCTTTGCTATGTGTGAACATTGACCTGGAGTGATGATCTCCTTTGTTATACGTGAGTATAGACCTGGAGCTCTCATCAGCACATTCTGATGATCTTCTCTGTTATACGTAAGTATAGACCTGAAGCTCTCATCAGTGAGATAAAATGATCATCTCCTCTGTTATACGTAAGTATAGACCTGGAGCTCTCATCATCTGTCCCCAAGCAAAGTGAATTATATTGTTCAATAAACCATGAAGAACAGAATTAGTACTTTGCTGAATATCTGCGGGAACCAAGTCATCTAAGTTTATCAAATGAATCCAAAACATGATAAAATAGCTGTAGATTACTTGTTGAAAAGGGGAAGGCATGGGTTTAAAAAGACAAACATATCAGCATCCCGCAAATCTTTAACTCTCTGGATCAATTTCTTGAAAAAGAAGTTTCTATATCCTTCTACTTTTCTTTCTATTTGTTTTATTTTTTTTTGTTTTGTGCTGATGTTTTGGGATGAAGAATGTTTTTCATAAAGGTTTTTATAAATACAAAAAAATTATTTTTCAAATTTTTTTTAATTTTATTTTTCTTTAAATT
This sequence comes from Flaveria sonorensis, assembly GCA_025506505.1. Taxonomy (NCBI): domain Eukaryota; kingdom Viridiplantae; phylum Streptophyta; class Magnoliopsida; order Asterales; family Asteraceae; genus Flaveria; species Flaveria sonorensis. The sequence continues at coordinate 60,005,743 of CM046433.1, read as the reverse complement.
TTTTAAGTTTTAGGTTTCAGCGAAACTACAGTTTCGCTGGTTGTTTCGCCAAGCGAATCTATAGATTCACCCGGCAGTATCGCTATTCACTGAACACATGATTTCTTTCGTGATGTCGAGCGAAACTATAGTTTCGCTACCAGTGAAACTAGGACCTATATATTGAACAGTGTGAAACTCGTTTCACATTATCTTGTGCGAATCTAAACCCTAGTTTCTCTATGTCCGAAACCACTTGATTTCATTTGCGTGATTTCCGTTGTGTTTGTTCATCTTTGGGCTTTATGGTAGGCACTGCGACCTTTTTTCTATGGTTTAATCGCTGTTTTAATCCTTAATCTGAGGTTTTGTATTGATTCGCTGGTTCGAAAGTTCGCCTGATTCGTTCAGTGAATCTACCAAACTTTCCAGTGAAACTGAACAAAAGTTCACTGTGGCGAGCGAATCTATCTTGTTATGCTGTCCAAGCATATCAGACAGTTTCGCTCGATCAATGCCAGCGAAACTATACATTCGCTCAGCACATAATCTGTTATTTAGGGCTCAGCGAACTTACATCTTTGCTGTAGTTTGAATCATAAGTTTGTCCTCAGCGAAAGTGTAGAATCGCTTAAACTTGTGGTCTAGGCCTGAGCTACAGCGAATTTATACTTTTGATTGGTAAAAACTAAGATTTAATCAATAGGGAATCTATTAACATTTGTCGGGCGAAACTACAGTTTCGCCTGTCAACGAATCTGTTGAACTTAGTTTCAAACGACAGCGAAGATGTCATGCTGTGCTTTCGCCTGTTAGCGAAACTATTAATTTTTTTTAATAATTTTTCTTATATTTTTTTGTTTAATTGTTTATATGTTATAACTAACCTACTTATGTTTATAATTTGCAGCTCACATGGCAAAATTAAAGTTTGACGAGAAGACAAATCTGGTGGCATTATTAGACGATAGTAATCCAAAGACTGTTGGATTCAGAGACTGTCTAAGGTGGTTGAAGCAGTCTCCTATTTGCTATGCCATATCACATTTACCCATGATCTATGACATTCATATAAGAGACATCTGGGTAAATGCAGAATGTGATCTGGGATCAACTCCACACAGAATTACTTCCAGAGTCCTTGGGGAGGATATCGTTGTTAGTGCTGAGACTGTTGCGAGGGTTTTAAGGTTAGAAGAAGACTGTGGTGATGAGGTTGCTATGACAGATGCTAAAGTCCTTAACGCTTATCGAAGCATTGGGTATGAAGGATCCTCTTTTGGGTCCAAGAAGGAAATCAAGAAGTATTTTTTGTCCAAGGAGTGGAGATACATTGCTCACATGTTCATTATGTGTTTAGATCACATAAATGGAGGATCAGACGGGTTGAACGTACACTGGGCTAAAGCAATGATTGTATTTTGTAGAGGGAAAAAGGCTAATATCGCCAGATTAATCTTTGACTGTATGACTGAGAATGTTATGGCTTTAAAGAAGGATAAATGGCTGTTATATCCAAGGTTCATCCAGATGATCATTAATAATGAGAAACCCAATTTGCCAAGACGTGGGGAGGTTAATAGGCTTATGCAGATGAATACCAGAATATTTGCAGATTGCTCAGCAGTTAGGCATGACTTCAGTGGGAAAATAACTTACTTACTGGAAAACATGTACCCAGCTGAGAGGTGGAACTACATTAAAAGGCTGATTGAGAATGAAAACAAGAATGCTGAAGATAATCGGGAAAAACAAGCTGAAGTAATAAAGAAGAGAAAGAGGTATGCAAAGGAGAAGGAATATGATCTAGAAGCTGAGATTGATGAGGTAGAAGAGGAGTTGCGGGCTCAAAGATAGAGAAGGTCCAAAAGGAAGTCTGATCAAGGGGAACCGGCTCATGAAACTAAAAGGAGAACCAAGCATAAACAACCGGTGTTTGAAGAAAGAAAGGATCCCCGATCTGAATTGGACCAAGATGTCATTAGAAATGTGAATGTATCGTTGGCCAATAAACTTAGCATGATAAAAACTAAGCTGGTCAATCAAGAATTGAGAGAAAAAAAGAAAGATGAGCAAATGGAGAGTATGAAAAGAATGATGAGTGACCAGCGGGAACTGATTAAAAGACTACTGAAGAAGGTTAATGAGCTCAAGGGAAAAGTTGGTCTGCCAAACCAGCTATCATAAGAGAAGCTAGGTGATCTGACCTACATATCTAAGTATTCATTCCTAAAAGTAGGAAAGTCATCTGGGATAGGGGGAGAAGCAAGTACAACAAGAGGTGATGCAAGTGGTAGTGGTGATGGTGGTCCAAAGGTTGTTGAAACAGAGGCTGAGAAGAGGGTTGATGAAGGAAGTAGTATGAGAGAGGAGCCTGTGATTGTTGAGGCTGAGTTTGTTGATCTGGGATTTGATATAGAAACTAACTTGACTGGGGCTGAGGTACTTAGAGAAGATACTACTGAAGGAAACAAGAAGGATACGAGGAACAATTGTTTGACTATGATTCAGAACCCGAATATTATGAAGTGGAAGAGCGTCCAATGACTTATGTGGCACAAAAGGGTTCTGTTGAAGGAGATGTATTTGAATTAAGTAAAGAAGACTAGTTTGTGAAAGAGAAAGAACCAGAACAGTTGACACCACTATTTCAAAACATAAGTGAACCAAGCAAGAAGATATCTGATAAGAAAATTGTGAGTTGGAAATACAACCCCGAATTAAAGATGTTCATGATTAAACGAAGGGGTGGTGATATCTCTTATATGCACAAAAGGAAGGCGTTCAAGACCTTGCCTAGATGGGACTTGAGGAGATTATCTGAAATTCCACTTTTGGATGCATATTTGAGTGAACGTGCTATGATGTTGGAGAAGGAAATCAAGGCAGGAATGAATGATAATTTTAAAGCTTTTGGGTTTATGAGGACTAAAAGAAGGAGATCGAAGAAAGACTTGGATTGGGCCACTGGCAAAGGAAAGATTGTTTTGAATCTAAAGCCAGCTAAAACTGTGAACAGAATAAGAGTGCCCAATCCACTTCCCCCTAGACTACAAAAGTTTGAGACATGGTTCTATGACAACAATACTGGGGAAGCAGTAATCAGATTGCAAGGTGGTGCTGAGATTAAACTTTTTGATCCAATGGAGGTATTTTCCTTTTGTGATGAGGATCTGGTGATTCTATGTGAGAATCATATCAAAGCGGGAGCTGGAGCTGAAACAAGGAAAGAAGCCAGTTTGTTTATGAATGTGGCAAATAAAGCTCGTGGAGTAGGGGCAGAGGTCAGGGAGTTCACTGAGAAAGTATCTAAGGCTGACGAGTTAAGGTTGGACATGCAGGATCTTACAAGACAATTCGCAAGGGCAGAAGAGGAGAGTACAACTGGAGAAGATCAAGAAACTTCTGATAAAGCTGAAGAGGAAGCAAGAGAGGAGCCAGAAGACCGAGAGTGAGGTCCAACCTAGGGGAGAATTGATAATCAAGTATAGGTTGGACTCACTATAGTTGATAGGTTTATTTTGTTATGTAATAGGTTAAATGTTAGTTTTCTATTGCAATTTGTATTTTTGATGTACTTTTATGTTCCAGCGAAACTATGGGCGAAACTACAGTTTCGCCCGGAGTCAGCTGTTTCTGTTCACCCGGTGAAACTGTAGTTCGCTGCCGGGCGAATCTAGTAGATAGTCAGGCAGTTTCGCTAGTCAGCGAAACTGCCAGCGAAATTAGGTTGCTTATATATTGTAAGTTTTCTATATGTGTAAGCAAGCATTTAGCAAAACCCTAATACGAATATATTATTGTTGCAATTGTGTATGTGTGGCTGGAAGCTTATTTTCATCATCATTGAGCCTCTTACTTGATTATTATTGTTTAGATTCAAAATAGTTCATTGTGTTATTGAGTTTATTGTGTTAAATCAGTGGGAAATCATTATCATACATCAAGTGCACTGTTGAATCGATCATCAGGACCAACACCTGGGTTGAAATATCTAACTGATTTGCTAGTGTATTAGGGATAGTTATGGAGGCCTGCCAACCCAAGAAAAGTTAGCAGTGGCTGATCCCTTCCCATGACAGGAACGTTCTTCCTGCTCATGATGTTTATGATGCAACTGAGCCAAATAGGGCAGAAATTAACCATGATTCAATGTAGGACATCAATCATTCATAAAAACTATGATGTTAATGCAAGAAACAACCAATGTTTCATTCCATCAGCTTAGTCTGATTACATTGCTACATGGACTAACTATTGATGATCTCTATTGATTTGAAAACACATATGCCATTTCTTTATTTTCTTAAAACCAAAAATCCTAAAAAGAAATTAGAAAATCAAGAAAAATCCAAAAATATTACTATTGAATCTTCCTGCATTTACATGAGAAATGATAGTACACTCATCTACTATCTTCTACATCTATTTTTTAGATCAATAAAGACTGACATGACTCTGTTTGATATGTCAGTAGGCTCATTTTGGATTCAAGATAAGCATATTTGTGATGAACTAAATCAATATGCATTGTGGACCAAAACCGTCTTAGGGTATTGGTAAGCAATGACTTTTCCAAGTGTTTGCTTGTGTGGTCACCTAAACACACCATGCGAAAATAGTTTATAAATTTCTCATTGATAAAAGCATTTGTTTATCCTTTGTTGTATGTAAATACAGACCTGGAGATAACATAAGGACAATTTATGTTATGCTGAGCACAGACCTAGTTGACCTCGCACTAAAAGTGCTAATGCATGCCAAAAGGCAAAGAAAAGAATCCCAGTATGGATCAAAGCTAAAATTATCCCAATGAGGATCAACTTCCAAAGTGATGTATAAAAGAATCCCAAAGTGGATCATATCACGAGAATTTACACTCTAAGTTGTATTAAAGTGCAACCTTGCATTTCTTGAGGAGGGTTGGCAGGATAGATGTTGGTCTCTCAACACAAGTTTTTATCTCACAAACTCACTAAGTCTCACTCGGTTGATGAAGCAGAATCTCTAACTAAGTTGACAATAATATAATAAGTTAATGAACACAAGAACGGTTTTCAAGATACTTGTATATAATACTTCTCAACTTAGTATCACAAGACTCTTACAAGCATAGTTACTTAAGTTACAATGATAAACTATATATACTACTATCTATAGCCGGTTATACTTGGAAAACCAGTTGGAATTTACCACTAGACAAATACTACATTGCTAGAAGTAAAGTATCTAAGATAAAATAATATCCTAGATTAGGTAGTCATGACAGGTCCATGACTTACCTTTTGTCACCAACTAAGTATGGTAACTATACTAACTGATAAAGGTGAACAGTGGATTATAGTATGGTCAACTACATGGGCGTGGGAAAGCGCCATGCAGTGTATCAGAGTTGTCAGCGGATGTCAGACAACCCATACTTATGTCCACTTGTTCATAGTTGATTCTTCCAAAGGCAAAATGGCTTCGGAAGAATAAGTTCTTCTGAGGCCATTTATACTTCGGAAGAATCAACTTCTTTCGAGTCTTCTGCAAGTCTTCATGACTTCATTCTTCGGAAGACTTTGTCATGGATCTTCTAAATGTGAATGCTTCGGAAGGAGAACTACTTGGTCTCGGAAGACTTGGTTCTACGTTCGGAAGTTCTTCATATACTTTGGAAAGAAAACTACTTAGTCTCGGAAGACTTAGTTTTCCCTCGGAAGTTCATCATACTTAAGCTTCGGAAGATCTTCAACTTGTCATCAGAGGAACGGCTTTGTCTTCAGAAGACTTCTTCAATTGTACTTCAAAAATACTCTAAGTGTTGTTTTGGTTGTACCAGCCTCATATGATCGAACAAACTCCCCCTAGGCTGATGCTATGAAAACTTCACTTCCTTCTGCTCCTTAAGGTCTTCAACACCAGTGAAAGAAGATATTTTTCAATCTCCTTGTTCTTCCCTGATGTGGTGGTGAGGAGCTTGTATAAGTCATTGTTAGATAAAAGATCAAGTCTGTTGTTCTGAATGACATGCACCCTTTGCTGAGTCCCCATGAAGAGAGTTAGTTGATGGGAATTATAGTAATATTCCCATCTAACTATAGGATTAGAAGTTGAGCCTTCAACCATTTGAAGGAATGTTTTTCCTTTTGTAGTTGTGCCTTCTTCCTACATTGCAAGACAAATACTACATTGCTAGAAGTAAAGTATCTAAGATAAAATAATATCCAAGATTAGGTAGTCATGACAGGTCCATGACTTACCTTTTGTCACCAACTAAGTATGGTAACTATACTAACTGATAAAGGTGAACAGTGGATTATAGTATGGTCAACTACATGGGCATGGAAAAGCGCCATGCAGTGTATCAGAGTTGTCAGCGGATGTCAGACAACCCATACTTATGTCCACTTGTTCATAGTTGATTCTTCGAAAGGCAAAATGGCTTCGAAAGAATAAGTTCTTCTGAGGCCATTTATACTTTGGAAGAATCAACTTCTTTTGAGTCTTCTGCAAGTATTCATGACTTCATTCTTCGGAAGACTTTGTCTTGGATTTTCTAAATGTGAATGCTTCGGAAGGAGAACTACTTGGTCTCGGAAGACTTGGTTCTACCTTCGGAAGTTCTTCATATACTTTGGAAGGAAAACTACATAGTCTCGGAAGACTTAGTTTTCCCTCGAAAGTTCATCATACTTAAGCTTCAGAAGATCTTCAACTTGTCGTCGGAGGAGCGGCTTTGTCTTCAGAAGACTTCTTCAAATGTACTTCAAAAATACTCTAAGTGTTGTTTTGGTTGCACCAGCCTCATATGATCGAACAAACTCCCCCTAGACTGATGCTATGAAAACTTCACTTCCTTCTGATCCTTAAGGTCTTCAACACCAGTGAAAGAAGATATTTTGTCTATCTCCTTGTTCTTCCCTGATATGGTGGTGAGGAGCTTGTAAAAGTCATTGGTAGATAAAAGATCAAGTCTGTTGTTCTGAATGAGATGCACCCTTTGCTACGTCCCCATGAAGAGAGTTAGTTGATGGGAATTGTAGTAATATTCCCATCTAACTATAGGATCAGAAGTTGAGCCTTCAACCATTTGAAGGAATGTTTTTCCTTTTGTAGTTATGCCTTCTTCCTACATTGCTAGACAAATACTACATTGCTAGAAGTAAAGTATCTAAGATAAAATAATATCCTAGATTAGGTAGTCATGACAGGTCCATGACTTACCTTTTGTCACCAACTAAGTATGGTAACTATACTAACTGATAAAGGTGAACAGTGGATTATACTATGGTTAACTACATGGGCGTGGGAAAGCGCCATGCAGTGTATCAGCGTTGTCAGCGGATGTCAGACAACCCATACTTATGTCCACTTGTTCATAGTTGATTCTTTCAAAGGCAAAATGGCTTCGGAAGAATAAGTTCTTCTGAGGCCATTTATACTTCGGAAGAATCAACTTCTTTCGAGTCTTCTGCAAGTCTTCATGACTTCATTCTTCGGAAGACTTTGTCTTGGATCTTCTAAATGTGAATGCTTCGGAAGGAGAACTACTTGGTCTCGGAAGACTTGGTTCTACCTTCGGAAGTTCTTCATATACTTTAGAAGGAAAACTACTTAGTCTCGGAAGACTTAGTTTTCCCTCAGAAGTTCATCATACTTAAGCTTCGGAAGATCTTTAACTTGTCGTCGTAAGAGCGGCTTTGTCTTCAGAAGACTTCTTCAATTGTACTTCAAAAATACTCTAAGTGTTGTTTTGGTTGCACCAGCCTCATATGATCAAACAAACTCCCCCTAGGCTGATGCTATGAAAACTTCACTTCCTTCTGCTCCTTAAGGTCTTCAACACCAGTGAAAGAAGATATTTGTCTATCTCCTTGTTCTTCCCTGATGTGGTGGTGAGAAGCTTGTATAAGTCATTGGTAGATAAAAGATCAAGTCTGTTGATCTGAATGACATGCACCCTTTGCTACGTCCCCATGAAGAGAGTTAGTTGATGGGAATTGTAGTAATATTCCCATCTAACTATAGGATTAGAAGTTGAGCCTTCAACCATTTGAAGGAATGTTTTTCCTTTTGTAGTTGTGCCTTCTTCCTACATTGCTAGACAAATACTACATTGCTAGAAGTAAAGTATCTAAGATAAAATAATATCCTAGATTAGGTAGTCATGACAGGTCCATGACTTACCTTTTATCACCAACTAAGTATGGTAACTATACTAACTGATAAAGGTGAACAGTGGAATATACTATGGTCAACTACATGGGCGTGGGAAAGCGCCATGCAGTGTATCAGAGTTGTCAGCGGATGTCAGACAACCCATACTTATGTCCACTTGTTCATAGTTGATTCTTCCAAAGGCAAAATGGCTTCGGAAGAATAAGTTCTTCTGAGGCCATTTATACTTCGGAAGAATCAACTTCTTTCGAGTCTTCTGCAAGTCTTCATGACTTCATTCTTCGGAAGACTTTGTCTTGGATCTTCTAAATGTGAATGCTTCGCAAGGAGAACTACATGGTCTCGGAAGACTTGGTTCTACCTTTGGAAGTTCTTCATATACTTTGGAAGGAAAACTACTTAGTCTCGGAAGACTTAGTTTTCCCTCGGAAGTTCATCATACTTAAGCTTCGGAAGATCTTCAACTTGTCGTCGTAGGAGCGGCTTTGTCTTCAGAAGACTTCTTCAATTGTACTTCAAAAATACTCTAAGTGTTGTTTTGGTTGCACCAGCCTCATATGATCAAACAAACTCCCCCTAGGCTGATGCTATGAAAACTTCACTTCCTTCTGCTCCTTAAGGTCTTCAACACCAGTGAAAGAAGATATTTGTCTATCTCGTTGTTCTTCCCTGATGTGGTGGTGAGGAGCTTGTATAAGTCATTGGTAGATAAAAGATCAAGTCTGTTGTTCTGAATGACATGCACCCTTTGCTGCGTCCACATGAAGAGAGTTAGTTGATGGGAATTGTAGTAATATTCCCATCTAACTATAGGATCAGAAGTTGAGCCTTCAACCATTTGAAGGAATTTTTTTCCTTTTGTAGTAGTGCCTTCTTCCTAAATTGCTAGACAAATACTACATTGCTAGAAGTAAAGTATCTAAGATAAAATAATATCCTAGATTAGGTAGTCATGACAGGTCCATGACTTACCTTTTATCACCAACTAAGTATGGTAACTATACTAACTGATAAAGGTGAACAGTGGAATATACTATGGTCAACTACATGGGCGTGGGAAAGCGCCATGCAGTGTATCAGAGTTGTCAGCGGATGTCAGACAACCCATACTTATGTCCACTTGTTCATAGTTGATTCTTCCAAAGGCAAAATGGCTTCGGAAGAATAAGTTCTTCAGAGGCCATTTATACTTCGGAAGAATCAACTTCTTTCGAGTCTTCTGCAAGTCTTCATGACTTCATTCTTCGGAAGACTTTGTCTTGGATCTTCTAAATGTGAATGCTTCGCAAGGAGAACTACTTGGTCTCGGAAAACTTGGTTCTACCTTTGGAAGTTCTTCATATACTTTGGAAGGAAAACTACTTAGTCTCGGAAGACTTAGTTTTCCCTCGGAAGTTCATCATACTTAAGCTTCGGAAGATCTTCAACTTGTCGTCGTAGGAGCGACTTTGTCTTCAGAAGACTTCTTTAATTGTACTTCAAAAATACTCTAAGTGTTGTTTTGGTTGCACCAGCCTCATATGATCAAACAAACTCCCCCTAGGCTGATGCTATGAAAACTTCACTTCCTTCTGCTCCTTAAGGTCTTCAACACCAGTGAAAGAAGATATTTGTCTATCTCCTTGTCCTTCCCTGATGTGGTGGTGAGGAGCTTGTATAAGTCATTGGTAGATAAAAGATCAAGTCTGTTGTTCTGAATGACATGCACCCTTTGCTGCGTCCACATGAAGAGAGTTAGTTGATGGGAATTGTAGTAATATTCCCATCTAACTATAGGATCAGAAGTTGAGCCTTCAACCATTTGAAGGAATTTTTTTCCTTTTGTAGTAGTGCCTTCTTCCTACATTGCTAGACAAATACTACATTGCTAGAAGTAAAGAATCTAAGATAAAATAATATCCTAGATTAGGTAGTCATGACAGGTCCATGACTTACCTTTTATCACCAACTAAGTATGGTAACTATACTAACTGATAAAGGTGAACAGTGGATTATACTATGGTCAACTACATGGGCGTGGGAAAGCGCCATGCAGTGTATCAGAGTTGTCAGCGGATGTCAGACAACCCATACTTATGTCCACTTGTTCATAGTTGATTCTTCCAAAGGCAAAATGGCTTCGGAAGAATAAGTTCTTCTGAGGCCATTTATACTTCGGAAGAATCAACTTCTTTTGAGTCTTCTGCAAGTCTTCATGACTTCATTCTTCGGAAGACTTTGTCTTGGATCTTCTATATGTGAATGCTTCGGAAGGAGAACTACTTGGTCTCGGAAGACTTGGTTCTACCTTCGGAAGTTCTTCATATACTTTGGAAGGAAAACTACTTTGTCTCGGAAGACTTAGTTTTCCCTCGGAAGTTCATCATACTTAAGCTTCGGAAGATCTTCAACTTGTCGTCGGAAGAGCGGCGTTGTCTTCAGAAGACCTCTTTAATTGTACTTTAAAAATACTCTAAGTGTTGTTTTGGTTGTACCAGCCTCATATGATCGAACAAACTCCCCCTAGGCTGATAAAGAACCTTATGTATTGTTTTTCAATTTTTAGACTTTTGACCCATTCTGACCTGAACATATATTTACCCGAATCAAGCCTGACCCTAACCCATCTTGGCCTATTTTTAAATTAGCCCATCCTAACCAGAAAATGTCCTGACCCAAACCCATTCTGACCCGTTACACTACCCGACCCAACCCGCCCGTTTTGCCGAGTATAGTCTTCAGTGACATGGGACCCACTTGCCTGCAAGAGAAGCAAAAGGCTTTGAGATAAGTTTTCATCCATTCCTTATCTCCCTCCTTCTTAGCAGCAGCAAGTTGTGCCTCTTCCTCCTTCTTCTTCTTCTCCCTCAGCTACTCCCTAACATCCTTCTTCCTTTCTCTGTTGATCTAATCTTGTTCTTTATGGAAAATTGTAGAATCATCTTGAAGATTAACATTTACTCTTTATTAGTCTTTGTATAGTTTTTGTCATAGTGTAGAAGTAAAGTATTTTCTTCCTTTTGTAGTTGTGCCTTCTTCCTACATTGCTAGACAAATACTACATTGCTAGAAGTAAAGTATCTAAGATAAAATAATATCCTAGATTAGGTAGTCATGACAGGTCCATGACTTACCTTTTGTCACCAACTAAGTATGATAACTATACTAACTGATAAAGGTGAACAGTGGATTATAGTGTAGTCAACTACATGGGCGTGGGAAAGCGCCATGCAGTGTATCAGAGTTGTCAGCGGATGTCAGACAACCCATACTTATGTCCACTTGTTCATAGTTGATTCTTCCAAAGGCAAAATGGCTTCGGAGGAATAAGTTCTTCTGAGGCCATTTATACTTCGAAAGAATCAACTTCTTTCGAGTCTTCTGCAAGTCTTCATGACTTCATTCTTCGGAAGACTTTGTTTTGGATTTTCTAAATGTGAATGCTTCGAAAGGAGAACTACTTGGTCTCGGAATACTTGGTTCTACCTTCGGAAGTTCTTCATATACTTTGGAAGGAAAACTACTTAGTCTCGGAAGACTTAGTTTTCCCTCGGAAGTTCATCATACTTAAGCTTCGGAAGATCTTCAACTTGTCGTCGGAGGAGCGGCTTTGTCTTCAGAAGACTTCTTCAATTGCACTTCAAAAATACTCTATGTGTTGTTTTGGTTGCACCAGCTCATATGATCGAACAAACTCCCCCTAGGCTGATGCTATGAAAACTTCACTTCCTTCTGCTCCTTAAGGTCTTCAACACCAGTGAAAGAAGATATTTGTCTATCTCGTTGTTCTTCCCTGATGTGGTGGTGAGGAGCTTGTATAAGTCATTGGTAGATAAAAGATCAAGTCTGTTGTTCTGAATGACATGCACCCTTTGCTGCATCCCCATGAAGAGAGTTAGTTGATAGGAATTATAGTAATATTCCTATCTAACTATAGGATCAGAAGTTGAGCCTTCAACCATTTGAAGGAATGTTTTTCCTTTCGTAGTTGTGCATTCTTCCTCATTCTTTACTCTCTTTTTCAATTCTTCTTTAGTCTTGGCTTTCTTTGTAAGCTCAGCCAGATGTAGACTGCTCAAATGATTTTTGATATGAGCAGCAAACTAAGAGTTGGTAGGATTGGAGAATAGTTTCTCTGCTAACTTAGCAATGTCAAATCTACTAGAGTGCAACAGATATTAAATATCAACCCTATTTACTTTACCATTCTCTCTTTCCACAGCAAAGTTATGTGAAGGTTCATTAAACCTCCACTGGACTATTTGTTTTCTATGATTGAGGGGTTTGGATGAAAGCTTGTCCCCTTTCCTAGTATCCACCAGAGTCACCAGTCTAATTCTTAACTTTTTCTCTTCTTCTGTTAGAACATCTAAATTGGCTGCAAGAAGTTGGAGAGACTGGTCCAGTGTTCTCCTAGGCAGATCAAGGAATGCATCTCTTGTGAGGGAACTGGAAGAGCCATCAATATATTTCCTCTTAATTGTCTCTTCCTCGAAAGAGATGTCGCTCAATGTTGTGCACTTGATGAGCTTCTTCTTGATCTCCTTGAACTCTTCTAAGGTCAGGAGCTTAGATGTTTCAGAAGATGGTTTGGTTAGAGATTGGGTTCTGGGTTTTGTTTTGGGTTTGAGGATAGGTAGTGGAGGTGGTTGTTGGGAAGTAGTGTGTGAGGGTGTAGGTAAGGATGATGGTGTGGGTTTAGGGGTGTGAGGCTCAGTGGTTCGTTCAATTTTGATGGGGAAGGGAAAAGGTGTGGGTGTAGGTTGTGCTGGTTTAGGTGTTGGTGTTGGTTTGGGTGCCATCTTGATGTTGCTGACATGTTGTTGTAGGGTCTTCAGTAGACCTGGCAATGCTAACCCGTTTGCTTTCAATTGGGTTGATTTGGGCTTTAATTATAAAGGTATGGGTTAAGATGGGTTAGTTATTATTTTTAACGGGGTTAGGATGGACAATTATAAAAGCTAAAGAGAAAAGAAATGGGTTAAGATGGGTGGTGCTAAATACCCTTAACGGGTCAGGATGGGTCACTATTAGGTTTGGCTTTGAGCCCTTCCCCACATGTTCATTCTTCCTATCAAATATCCAGATCCCATTCAAAAATCACCATCAATGATTAATCCCCTATTTTGATTCAATACTTCACGTATTACCATTTCATTTTCATCACAAATCATTGTTTAATATTGTTTTCCTTAAAATTTAACCCATAATTATCCTCAATATGAATGTAATATTCAACCGAAAGTGGCGTAGATGTGTAGTAGTTTTTGATCATCGTGTTGACACAATCACCAAGGTTTCCGTTGTATAAACGTGTAACTTCATCCTCCAATGGCATTCGATCGGGTTTGAAAGAAGACTCTACTCGTCATGGAAACTCAGATTCGTTGTCAAAACCCAAGACCTTCACCAACGTCTTCATCGCCATAACCAACGTCGACGTTCTTGGTCTTCTTCATTATTTTGTTTAATTCAATCTATTAGTTTAAAGAGAAGCTATGCATTTTCAATTGATAAACAATAATATCAATGCGTAGTTGGTTAAATAGATGATTGAATTTGGATAGTCTTTTTGTTTTTAATTCTAATTTTAAAAACGTAATATAACTACTACATATCTTTGGGATTCATAGCAGCTTAGTGAAGAAGACATGGATTTTGATTTGATCGGAAGTGATGCTCTGAATCCTCATTGTATACTATTACTATCCAGAATGCAGCCTATCAGAACCTTATGTACTGTTTTTCAATTTTTAGACTTTTGACCCATTCTGACCCGAACATATATTTACCCGAATCAAGCCTGACCCTAACCCATCTTGGCCTATTTTTAAATTAGCCCATCCTAACCCGAACACGTCCTGACCCAAACCCATTCTGACCCGTTACACTACCCGACCCAACCCGCCTGTTTTGCCGGGTATAGCCTTCAGTGACATGGGACCCACTTGCCTGCCAGAGAAGCCAAAGGCTTTGAGATAAGTTTTCATCCATTCCTTATCTCCCTCCTTCTTGGCAGCAACAAGTTGTGCCTCTTCCTCCTTCTTCTTCTTCTTCCTCAGCTACTCCCTAACATCCTTCTTCCTTTCTCTGTTGATCTAATCTTGTTCTCTATGGAAAATTGTAGAATCCTCTTGAAGATTAACTTTTAATCTTTATTAGTCTTTGTATAGTTTTTGTCATAGTGTAGAGACTTATTGTGTAAATATATGTTCCTTTTTTGTATTGATAGGATAAATAGCATAGATAAGGTATTGTGTATGAAATCACCTAAAAAATCACCTAAGTAAGCACCTTAGAAGCTCTTAGAACAGTAACGAATTGTAACTGTTTCTCTCTACACTTGTAAGTTCTATGCATTTTATCAATCAATACTATGAATTTTTTGATATGTTTGTTTAGATTTGTTTACTTGTGTTTGTTTGATTGAATTGTATCATAATATCATCACAGATTGATCCATTTTGATCCTATAAAAAATAAACAAGATCATATCATAATTGTGCGGTGCCAGCTCCTCTTGGGAATAGCGTCTAGAGCAGAGAAAGGCTATCCTCTCCATCCTCTCCCTTTCCATAGCCTCCTCCTTTCTTTTCCTCTTCTCCTCCTCTTTGGCCAACCTTGTTGCTTCCTCTCTTTCCTTTTGCAGCAAGGTAGCCTTCTCTATTTTCACAAGCTCATCAAGTGGGCGTAGAAGGATTTCTTCATTGGCTACTCCCAGGCTGATAAGCCTATTAATGACCTCCACTCTCTTTTTGTTGTTGATACTTTCTTGAGTGGCTGCTGCTACTTTGATACTTGCAGCCAACAGCTTCCCAGTATCAACTCTTCCTTTCTTTTTGAGCTTTTCCAATCTTTCATTCTCTAGAATCTCCTCAGCAGTGAGCTTCCTCTTTCCCTTAGTATCAGAGGAAGATTCAGCCTTTGGAGACTCAGGTTTACAGGATTCAGGTTGGAGAGAGGGGGTTTGAACTTATGGTATTTGGGAGAGAGGGGTTGTAAGGAAGTCCTCACTGTTTACCTTAGAGGCTAGGTCAAGAATGGCCTCTGTGATGAACAGATCATCAGAAAAGGAAGACAACTCAATTATTCCTTCCGCAGCTTGGATTTCTGCTTCGGAAGTAATTGGAACTGCACTACCTGACCCTTCCAAATTGGTTGTTGGGCCATGAGTCTGTATATCCCTTTCAAAGTTAATATCAGGTTCAATAGAGACCTTAGGTTAACCAACTTCCTTTTTAGAGATAGGTGGTGCACTCAGCCTTTGAAGCTCCTCAGCTCCAAAGTAGGCAATGGCTACATCAAGGGAAGGTTGTTCAATGGACGAGCTTATCAGAAATGTGGTTAAAAATCTGTTGAGGTCTATAAGCATCTTTGACAGGATCAGTGATCTAAGTTTGATCAATTAGAGTTGAATCGCAGCGGAATTAGAACAAGAATTAGACAAATATAGCAAGAACACAATAGATATTCAATGGAACAGTACACGGTTATAGAGAAAGAGGGTTTTCTTCAAAATGGATAATATCATTCATGCACAAATGCTTCGGTATGGCGGCCGCTAAGCTTCACTAAGTTTCGCTATAGCTGCACCCATTACAATTAGGTCAACATTCCTTATATAAAGGAATGTGACGTCTGCTGATGTCACTTTATAGTGACATCTAACAGAATTATTACAAACAACTGAAAGTAAGCAAACTACTGAGAATGTTCACAACAACTGAGAACATCTCAGAGTATGCTAAGTACAAGATGAAACTAAAACTACTGAAACTACAAGTATTGATTACAAGAAACATAAAACTACTGAAAGGAACCATCACAACTACTGAAGAGGTCTTCATCAGCTGTTGTGACAACATCTGAAACTTGGTCTTTAGTCTTTATCTTCAGCTTTTGTCTTTAGACTTTGTCTTCAGTTCTTTAGCTTCAGACTTTGTCTTCAGCTCTTTCACTTCAGACTTTGTCTTCAGCTCTTTCACTTCAGACTTTGTCTTCAGCTCTTTCACTTCAGACTTTGTCTTCAGACCTTGTTATCAGTTGATGTCTTTAGCTGTTGCAGACTACTTCAGTTGTTGTAATGTCTGTGGGACTTAAAGGTTTTTCTGATCAGGCTCATTGGTTCTTTTGGTCCAACAAACTCCCCCTGAACCAATGCAGCCAAAACCTTTAAGCTTATTGAGGTCCCACTTATTCTTGGCAGAAATAATCTCTTGATCAGCTTCAGAGATATCAGATAAGCACAGGCCAGGGAACAGGTTTCAGTAGATGTGAATGTCAAAGGATGGAAGGGAACTCTATCTTGGGGAACTGGACACAGAGCTGTTATCCCAACCATGAAACCTACTTCCCATTGATGAGTCTATAAGACTCTCTGACGTAGGCCTCAAGGAGAACAACTTGTTCCTCCTTAGTGAGTTCTTCTGCTTCTCCTTCGAAGAAGAACTCTGGGCCATAGTACTCTGATAGGTACTTTAACGTCTTTCCATTTTTCAACTCAACAGTTGTTATCTCTCTGTAAGCAAATTCATCTGGGTGAGTCCCTTCTAATAACAACTGGAGTTCATTTTTCTTGATCTCTTCAAGCCTCTTGTATAACAACCCCTTCTTGACCATTTTGTTCTCCATTAGAGTTTGAGGGGTCATCTTTGACTTGTAGGCTCTCTTGAAGTCTTCAAGTATCTCCCAGGGTGAGACTACAATGGCCAACATAATAACAGCATCTATGGTCTTCCTCACTTGGCCATTGTATCTACTTGGTATGGATTTCTTATGAATTCTAGAACTAACCCTGGGGTCTGGCCAAATCCTTACTCTCTCCTTTTGATATTGAAAGGTATACCTGAGAGCATACAGCCTTTGAGCGTGTTTCTTCATGGCTTGTATAGATGATGACTGAGGAAACTCTTTGTCAACCATCTTCAAAAGTTGCTCATCGTGCTGTTTCTGCTGTTCTTCTTCTTCAATCTTAACTTTCACCATTTGCCTCTGAAAGTCTGGTGTGATCATTTGTTGACTTCTGGGCTCAGGTATTTTTAGAACAGCAGAGATTGGCAGACTGTCTTCTTCATCATCTTCTTCTTCTTCTTCTTCCATCCTCAACACCCTTCTCCTCCTTCTGGGTGCATCATTGGATGTGGTTTGAGGTGGTTTTTGGGGTAAGGGAGTTGGTTTTGAGGGTTGAGTTGGTTTAAGTTTAGGTTTAGGGATTGGTTTGGAGAGTTGTGGGGTTGGTTGTTTTTGAGTGGGAGTTTGGGAAGGCTGATCTAGCATTTTTGTGGTAAGTTTGGCTTTGGAAAGCTTGGCCATATCAGTTCTCTTCCCAGCACCTGCTTCATCTAAGGCTTCGATAATCAACCCCTTATTGAATGCTTCAGAAGCACAGATTCTGGTGGTTATTGCCAGAATACTGTCTCTGGTCCATGATTTAATCTCAATTAATGATCTTCCCAAGTATTTTGCAATAAACCTGATCATTATCTCCAACCTCTCCCTTTCCATCACACTGTAACTGGCCCATCTCTCTTGTATCTCTTTAATCTCCAGCCTTCTGATCTCAGTGTCTAATGTAGCTGTATCAAAGCCTTGTCTGAAGAGTTGGTCTATTATTCTGTCCATTGATCTGCTGTGAGCTTCATCAGCTTCTTTAATCAGATCTTCCAATGATTTCTCTTCATCAGGCTTTTGAGTTTCAGCACTTTTCTTTCTCTTGTATGTGATCAGCTGTTTTTCCTTTTCTAACTCCTTTTCTTTCTTTGTTGTTTCTCATCTTCCACTCTCTTTCTCTTTCTTTCTTTCACTGCCTTAGACTCCCCCTTTTTGGGTGCATTGGGTTCAGGGGTTTGAATGGCAGAAAGCTTCTTTTGCACAGCATCATCAACAAGTGTTTGTAGATTTGAGGAGATCCTCTCATCAATGGCTTTATGCACAATCTCATTGATGATGGGAGTGATGAGAGGTAAGGAATGTGAAAGGTAGCAACCATCTGCTCAGAGGGGTTCTGTCCCTGAGAGGTGGTGCCAAAAGCAGTGGCTGGTGGCTCAGTTGAGTGTAGTGGCTGAGTGTTTGGTGAACCTTCAGATGAAGGTGCCATCTGTGGGTTTATTGGGGCAGATGGACTTTGATCCTGAGACATTTTGGCAAGCAGTTCTTTGAGTCTGCTCACCTCAGCCTCAAGGATTGTGTTATGGGCTAAGACATCAAAGAAAAAGCCCAGGTCATCATCAGTCTTTGCTGAATCACCTGACCTCCTGATTGAATCAGGATGTACATGCCCTGAGTGTAGATCAGTTGTAGCATGTGCCCCTTGTTCTTGGTTCTGGGGACTTCCTGCCTCAGGACTGAGTCCTTCATCGGCAGTTGCCTCTGGTGAGGTCTTAGAGATGTTACCAACTGCATCCTGTTCATTTGCTGAATCAGTAGAAGTGGCAGCCTCACCAGATGTTCTAACCTCCTCCTCTACACGGGAGATTGAACATTATAACCCCTGTGCTGTGGGTTATCAGCAGCATTTTGGTCCTCTTCCTCAGCTGTTGAGTTCTCCCCATTGTAATTGGTTTTTGGGGAGGAGGAGAGGAATGCAGCTGACTCAGCACTTGTGCAACTATAATGGTTGGGCTTTGAGGGGCGGTTGCATTTGGAGATAGGTTTGAAGCAGATTGCACCCGGGGTGACTGGTGCTCTTCAATGGTAACCTTCTCAATTGAGATAGGTTCCAGCATTGTGGTATCCCCAATTATGGTGCATCAGGATCCTGTTGAGAGGATGCCTGAGCGGCTAGGGCTGGTGGAGTCTTTGACACTACTGGGGGGTTAGAACCAGTAAGTGTTTCCTGTATTGGTGTACAGGGGCATCCTCAGGGGACTCATCTCCCTGAGTAGCCTTTTTGGGCTTTTTGGTGTTGGGTTTGGTGGGGACTTTGGATCTGGAAGTGGAGGCTGTGGGTTCCCGCTGCTTGGGTTTTAGCAGCGGGCAGCCCCTTTCAGTGTAGGGTCAGAGTTGTGCCTGGAGTATACTTCAGGCAATACAGCCGGAGCAGGGACTCCAAGGCCAACAAGGCCGTCTGATTTTAGCTGATTTAAAATTATGGCCATGAGAAACCTGGGATATAATATCCATCTGTTTGCCACAGGTTTCAAAGCCAGATCCTTTAGTTCCATGAAAACTATCTCAGAAAAATTTAGATTTTGTCGTTCAAAGATAGAGTATAATACCTGTTGCCATCGGGAGGACATCTGATCCCATGAGGAGGTTTTTGATGCAAGGCAGACATTCACCATGTGGAATATAAGACGTTCAGCATCATGGAAGTGCTTCTTCAGAATGGTGGTAGCACTTAAGTCTCCTTCATACCCGTTATTGATGAAAGACATATCAGTTGTGCCTTTCGGGTATTCTGTGACACAGGTGGCATCATGTAGATTTAGGGTTTGTCGAATGATGTCTGGAGTGATGACCACCTGTTTCTGGTTAACCAACGACTGGAGAGTGATTTGGCGATCATTCTCACCAGTTTGCACAGAGACGTTGGTCCAGAATTGGCTTAGGGAATCGGGGTATATGGTAGGATTCAGAAGAAAAGCGGTTCGGTACTGGGAATCTACCATAAGATCGATGGCATTATCAAATTTGTTCCAAAAGGCCGATTTCGAGAGGTAGGCAACACAGTTGTGTCTGGGTTTGAGTTTCATGGTCGCCATTGTTGAGAGAGTGAAGGACATAAAACGGCTAATGAAACGTTTGAAATAGGTTTAGGTATTTATAGGGTAAGAAAAGGCTGATATAAAACGACTGAAAGTGTTGGTGCTGTCATCAGTTGTTTGAAAACAACTGAAGACCAGGTATTAACTTTCAGAAGTTGTAACAACTGAAGACTTGGTATTAGTCATCAGTAGTTGTGAAACTACTGAAGACATGGTTTTGGCTTCAGGTGTTGTAAACAACTGAAGATTTGGTGTTAGTCATCAGTAGTTGTAAAACTACTGAAGACATGGTTTTGGCTTCAGTTGTATGAAGTGAAACAGCAGTTGTAGAAACAACTGAAGAGAAAAGTTTCTCATCAGCTGTTGTCGTCAATTCTTAGCTCATCAGCTGTTTCATTCTGACCTCAACACTTATCAGACTTTTTGTCTGATTTTCAGACGTTTCATTGGTCATCAGTACTTATCTGTTATACTGACATCAGTAGTTGTAACTACATCAGTAGTTGTAACCACATCAGTTCTTTTCAACAGATAGAGTACTTCAGTACTTTTAAGTAATTTAGTCTTCAGTAGTTATGAAAACTACTGAGGATAAAAGAACTTATCAGTACTTATTTGTGACAATAGTATACGAATGCTCATCAGTACTTGTTGACTGAGATCATCAGTAGTTGTCACTTATTCTAGCTGCAGCATACCAAGCCTTAACACTAGGTTTTGGAAAGTTGAACTGTCCAAAGGCTTAGTAAATATGTCTGCAAGCTCATCAGCACTAGGAACAAACTTTGGATCAATCAGACCTTTTTCAAAACAATCCCTAATAAAATGGTGTCTGATCTCAATATTTTGGTCCTAGAGTGCTGGACTGGATTCTTGACAATACAAAGAGCTGAAGCACTATCCATTAGTAATGGAGTCTTAGTCTCTGTAATGCCATAATCCAATAATTGATTCTGAAGCCAGAGTACCTGAGATGTACAACTTGCAGCAGCAATGTACTCGGCTTCAGCAGTGGATGTAGCAACAGATGTTTGTTTCTTACTCTGCCAAGAAACCAAACAGTTGCCTAGGAATTGACATCCACCAGAAGTTGATTTTCTAGTTAATTTACACCCTGCATAGTCACTATCAGAAAAAGCAACTAATTTGCAAGAGTGCCCAGTGGAATACCAAAGACCTAGAGATTGAGTACCTTGCAGATATCTAAAGATCCTCTTGACTGCAATCAAATGAGACTCTTTAGGAGCAGCCTGAAATCTAGCACAAACACAAGTTGCAAACATAATATCTGGTCTAGAAGCTGTTAAGTACATCAAGGACCCAATCATACATCTGTAAAGTGTTTCATCAACAGCTTTACCTTTCTGATCTGCATCCAGTTGTGTGGTGCTGCACATGGGAGTAGAACAGGGCTTACAGTTTTGTAAATCAAACTTTTCCAAAAGACTCTTTGTGTATTTTGACTGATGAATGAAAGTTCCATCAGCCTTTTGTTTGATTTGCAAACCTAGAAAGAACTGTAATTCTCCCATGGCACTCATTTCGAATTTTTGTTGCATCAACTTTGTAAATGCATCACACAACTGTGGATCAGAGGATGCAAAAATAATATCATCAACATAAATTTG
Source organism: Flaveria sonorensis (assembly GCA_025506505.1). Lineage (NCBI taxonomy): Eukaryota > Viridiplantae > Streptophyta > Magnoliopsida > Asterales > Asteraceae > Flaveria > Flaveria sonorensis. The sequence goes on along the minus strand of CM046433.1, from coordinate 59,984,289 downwards.
AACAAGGAGCTTATGCTGACCCACTTTCTTAATGAACAAAGTTTTATCTATGGAGCCTCTAGTGAAATTATTCTGAAGAAGAAATTTGACAGTGTTTCATACCAGGCTCTAGGAGCTTGTTTCAACCCATAAAGAGCCTTATCAAGTTTATACACCCAATCAGGATGTTTATTATCCTCAAAACCTGGTGGTTGACACACATAAACCTCTTCTTTTATTTTACCATATAAAAATGCACTTTTGACATCCATTTGAAAAACTTTAAGATTGTGGAATGCAGCATAGGCTAAGAACAATCTAATTGCCTCCAGTCTGGCTACAGGGGCAAAGGTTTCATCATAATCAATACCTTCTTCTTGTGAAACCCCTGGACAACCAGTCTGGCCTTGTTCTTGACAATTTGCCCATTTTCATCTGTTTTATTCCTAAACACCCATTTAGTGCCTATTGCACACTTACCTGGGGGTAGAGGAACCAGTTCCCACACTTGCTGCTTTTTGAACTGAAGAAGCTCAAGCTGCATGGCATCAACCCATCCATTGTCTCTTAATGCAATATGATAGTTCTTTGGCTCTTGCTGACTGATGAAGAGAGCATAGAAGCAGAAGTTGGACAATTGACTTCTAGTTGAGACACCAGCATTGATATCACCAATGATTTGAGACATTGGGTGATTCTTCAGCTCTTGGTACACTATGAGATCTGTGCAAGTGTTTGTAGCACGCTCAGCAGCAACAGATGTTGATCCAGATTCTTGAAACCAAGTATTAGATGGCAAGTCAAATGAAGTAGAGGATTCAGAAATCTCATCCGCATTTGTTGTGGATGGTGCTACTGAAGCTACAGGAACATCAAGTTTAGTAGACTCAGGCAGTTGATCACTAAACTTGAATAGGTGAGTACTGGGATCATCATCAAGATCAGTACCACCAGATGGATGACTAGCTGCAGAAGGTGATGAATTCACATGATCTGCAACAGCTGGAGGCTGATAAGGAACATATTGCAGTATGTCCAGATCAAACAACTCCACAGGGTTTTGTGAATTTTGTCCTTAGGGGATTCATTGAACTTCACATGCAAGGTTTCTTCAACCATCTTTGTTCTGCAGTTGAACACTCTGTAAGCCTTGCAAGTGGATGAATACCCAACAAAATACCCTGCATCCACCTTAGAATCAAACTTTTGGAGTTGATCCTTTGTGTTGAGAATGTAACAAGGACACCCAAATGCTCCGAAGAATGAAATTAGAGGAGCCAAATGATGTAGAACTTCATAAGGAGTCTTCATCAACCTCTGATTCACTAAAGCTCTATTTTGCACAAAGCATGCTGTGTTGACAGCTTCAGCCCAAAAGGTTAGTGGCAAACCAGAGTCAGTCAACATGGATGTTCTTTCTCTCCACTACTCCATTTTGTTCTGGAGTCCTTGGGATGCTATACTGCCTCTTGATTCCTTTTGAAAGGTAGAAATCATCAAGTGTATGGTTTCTAAATTCAGTTCTATTATCACTTCTTATACACTTGACTGATAGGGAATACTGCTTCTCAACATACAACACAAAGTTAATAATTGTCTGAGCAGCCTCATCCTTTGAATGCAAGAAGAAGGTCCATACAAATCTGGAGTAATCATCCACAATTACCAGACAGTATTTCTTCTTTGCCATGCTCATTACTCTCACAGGACCAAAGAGATCCATGTGCAGTAATTGCAAGCAGGCAGTGGACTTTGGTTCTTCTATAGGAGGGAATGAAACTTTGTGTTGTTTTCCTTTTAAACAAGCAGTGCAGGTTTCATCACAGTGGAACTCCTTTATTGGTAGACCTCTCACTAAACTATTGTGGATCAGCTGATTCATGTTTTTGAGATTAACATGACCCAGCCTTCTATGCCACAGTTTAGATTCCTGAGGAGAGGCCTTGGAGAACAGGCAAGGATGACCTTTTAAATCAATCTTCTTTGACAAATCCAAGGCATATACTCTTCCTATCCTGTTGGCCTTCAGGAGAGTATGTTCATCCAATACCTTGTCAATCAGCCTCAGAACTTTGGAAGACAGAATCCGGCAGTTCTGGCTTGTGAAAAGTGCAACATGCCCTTTATCACACATCTGACTGACACTCAGTAGATTATACTTGAGATTCTCCACATGGTTAACATCATCAAATCTGATTTCTCCATTTGACACAAATCCTTTCCCGATGATGTAACCCTTAGCATCATTTCCAAATGAGACAAATCCCTTCTTTCCTTGAGAGTAGTCATTAAGAAGAGAACTGCTCCCAGTCATATGCATAGATCCTCCACTGTCTACATACCAGATGCTTCTTTGGCATGCTGAAGAACCCTGCATTTATCATAAGAAACTAGTTAGCTTTAGAGACCCAAACCTTTTTGGTTTTGGGTCTGTTTTCATCAACAGATTTAACCATAACTTGTTTCTCATGATTAACAGCTGATGAAGGTGGAGATGGTGCTGAAATGGATTCTTAGATTTGGGCTTGGATTTCCTTTTCAGTGGTTTGATCACAGGTGCATCTAGTTGGTTAACTCTCCCCAACAAATGCTGAACCATCATAACAAGTTGTGTCTGATTTGTTGCTAAAGCCTTCAGCTCATTTGACACATCAGTACTTGTTTTTGATGAGTTCCTGTGACCCACCATTTCCTCCTTCTTGAAATTCACAGACTTAGTCTGATGTTTATCATGAGGAACACTATCAGCTGTTTTCTGATAAACCCCATCCTTCTTTTTGGATTTTGGCGAGGCCTTGGGTTTATCAGTTTGAGATGACTGTGGTACAAACTTGGTCTCAAACTCATTTTTCATTTTATTAATCTCTTCTTTAATGAGCTTATCTCTGTTGAGTTTGGAACCCTTTTTGTACCAGCATTCATCAGATAGATGATTGAATTTACCACATATTTCACATGGCTTATTCTTCATCTTGGATTGATCAACTGCTGAAGTGGAAACTACTGAAGGTGTGATCTTCAGTACTTTCCTCCTTTCAGTACTTGTGTTAAGTACTGAAGGATCGGTAACAACTGAAGACTTGTTCTTCAGCTGTTCTCTATCCGTCCTGAAAGACCGTATGATAGATTCCTCAGCAGTTGTTAATCCTTTTATTTCAGCAGATTTGAAATGCTTTTCAGATGTTGTGACTTGCCCTTCAGTACTTGGAGTACTTTGAGGGACAACATCTGAATTGCTCAGCTTCATGTGTTTATCAGCATTTAAACCATCAGGCAATTGATTTGCTGAGATCTTAACACTGACTTCATCCTCTAATTTTGTATTATCATTTGAGGATGAATCACATGATGATGTGGTTTGGAAATTACTTTCACCTTCAGATTTTACTATTGATTTTGAAGTAAAATCAGTAGGTGGTGCAGTATGATTGTAACCTATTCCAAACTTCACATTTGAAGCTGTTTGCTTGCTGAGAAGCATTTCAAATCCCTTGCAGGATGTTACCCAGCGGTCACACTCAACTTGGGTAGCTGCAAGTGTCTCTTTGAGACTTCTGTGGTTCTCAAGTATGACCTCTACCTTAGCCTTTTCATCATTAAGTTGGCATTTAAGCTTGTAAATCTCATCATCTTTGTCATTAAGAGCAGACTCATACTCAGCTTTTCTTTTGGAAATAGTTTTCTCAAGCTCAAGATTTTGATTGATTAAAGCTACATTTGCCTCTCTAATAGAGACAAAGGCAGCTATGCATGATTCAGAACATAACTTGGCTTTAGCCTCAGAAGATACCTGGGTTACCTGTGAAGATGATGCATTGGAGCAGGAACCCTCAGTAGACTCCAGGGCCATGAGAGCAAGATTCCCAAAAGGATGTTCACCACCATGTTGACCAGCACCAGCAAATAATTGCTCATTGAAACCAGAAAGATCATCTGGTGAGCTGCTCCAGTCAACAACTCCTGGTGTGAAGAAGCTGTGATGAGGTTGAGATTGTGATGGAGATGGTTGAGGCTCAGGTAGGGCTTGAGGTTGTTGTGCTATAGGAACTTGAACTGGATTTGGCTGTGGCATGTAATAGCAGGGATATGGATATGGCATTGGACCCTGAGGGACAAAATATGCAGGAGATTGAGGTTGTGAGTGATGACCAGAACTAGCAGGATGTTGCCCTTTGTTTTGTGAACTATTGCTTGGAAAGGTCACAAAGGGTGCAGAGGAGTTAGATCCAGTTGATCTACACTCTCTTGCAAAGTGCCCAAGCCTGTGGCATTTGTGACACCTCAACTTACTCTTGTCAAAACCAACTTTGGTTTTGCCAGAGAGTCCTGGAAATTTCCTACCAGTTCTCTTGTAGAACTTTTGAGATCTGATATTGATCAAGGCCATTTGGCTCAAAATATCCATCTCTTCTAAATCATCATCAGCAATACCCATTAAATCATCCATGATAAAGCATAAATTATCACTATTACACCCAGAATGACTGTCAACACCAACAAATGCATGATCAGAACTGTTTGAAGAGAAATCTATATGCTCATCATAATGGCTTTCTGATCCAGCATATTCTGACTCATGACCGACCAAGGCAGTGTTCCCTGGTACAAAGTCATCAGTGAGCTTTCCTGATGATGCCAGTTTCCTTTTCTGCTCTATCTCTCTTTCAAATGTAAGCAGTTTCCCATGGAGTTGGGTGAGAGATAGGCTATCCAGATTTGCACTGGAGCGTAGGACAATGGTGTATGTGTCCCATCTCTCAGGCAGTGATCTGAGGAATCTGTTGTTCATCTGGCTGTTAGTATACTCATGCTTGACCATTTTCAGCTCAGAGATCAAGCAGGAGAAACGCTCAAACTGTTGAGTCAGTGTCTCACCCTTCCTATGAGAGAATGTCTCATATTGTTGGGCGAGGATTTCTCTGTTGTTTGCTAAGACCTCATCAGTTCCTCCGAATTGTTCCTTCAAAGCATTCCAGAGGTCATGAGCAGTTTCATGATGCATAAGCCCAGAATAGATTTCATTAGGCAGTGCCATGGCCAGAATTCCATGGGCTTTAGCATCAATCTCAAACAGTTTACGATCTTCATCTGAGTATTGCTCCTTCTTCTTCGGAACCATTTGGTTGGTCTCCGGATTGTTCACCATAGGCTTGTGTGGACCGTGAACCACAGATGTCCAACAACCTGAACTGTTAACAGACAGGTGATGGAGCATTTTCGTTGCCATATGTTATACTCACTCCTAACCAGCATCGGAGGCTTGGTTGAGGAGCCAGTATTGTGAGGGTCATTAGAAGGAGTAGTCATTCTCAGATTCAAACCAATTCAATCAAGTTTCAACAGATTTAGCACAAAAACACAACAAACTCAATATGAACCAAGAAGAAACTCAAATTGACTAACCAGAAGCAGCAGAAGACCAATCTCTATAACCAATTCTTGCAAATATACTAATTCGATCAAACTTTAGATATCGAAATAGCAGTTTCAATGATCAATTGTTAAACCGATCAATGATTAACCCGCTCTGATACCATTTGACAGGATCAGTGATCTAAGTTTGATCAATTAGAGTTGAATCGCAGCAGAATTAGAACAAGAATTAGACAAATATAGCAAGAACACAATAGATATTCAATGGAACAGTACACGGTTATAGAGAAAGAGGGTTTTCTTCAAAATGGATAATATCATTCATGCACAAATGCTTCGGTATGGCGGCCGCTAAGCTTCGCTAAGTTTCGCTATAGCTGCACCCATTACAATTAGGTCAACATTCCTTATATAAAGGAATGTGACGTCTGCTGATGTCACTTGATAGTGACATCTAACAGAATTATTACAAACAACTGAAAGTAAGCAAACTACTGAGAATGTTCACAACAACTGAGAACATCTCAGAGTATGCTAAGTACAAGATGAAACTAAAACTACTGAAACTACAAGTATTGATTACAAGAAACATAAAACTACTAAAAGGAAACCATCACAACTACTGAAGAGGTCTTCATCAGCTGTTGTGACAACATCTTAAACTTGGTCTTCAGTCTTTGTCTTAAGCTTTTGTCTTCAGACTTTGTCTTCAGTTCTTTAGCTTCAGACTTTGTCTTCAGCTCTTTCACTTCAGACTTTGTCTTCAGCTCTTTCACTTCAGACTTTGTCTTCAGACCTTGTTATCAGTTGATGTCTTCAGCTGTTGCAGACTACTTCAGTTGTTGTAATGTCTGTGGGACTTAAAGGTTTTTCTGATCAGGCTCATTGGTTCTTTTGGTCCAACAATCTTAGGGTCCACTTAAATAGTAGTGGGAAGTATTTGAGGGAAGATGGTTGCAGGGTGTTACTTTGTATGGTAAAAAGAAGATATGGCATCAAGGGAAGTTGTTGTGATGGCAAGACAGGGTTCCTCATGTCTTTGTTTTTGTACATTCTCCTCCTTTTTGGTAACATTATCTTGAGAAGTAGATGTGCTAGAGGAAGAACTTAAAGAAACCTGAGTATGTAAATGTCTAACAGACTTCTCAATCTGTGTCTCAGCTAGTTGAGCCTTGAGATTTTCAATCTCAAGTTGTTGAGTGGCAGACCTGTCCTCTAAAGTCTTAACCTTTAATTCAAGGTTTGAGACTTTAGAAAGCAGGTCTCTGATAATGAGTTTCAGGCTACCCTCATATTCTTTTGAAGAATCATTGGGAGATGAGATAATGTAAGGCCCCTTTCCTGGGACGCTTACAGCTGGACCGTCATCGCATAAAATATTTAAAACATGCATTACTTTTGCAGCGGAATTTAAAACTTTCATTAATAATTTAAAACATATCATTACGTTACATCATTCGTTTACATTTCGAAATACAACATCATATTAAAAATGTGGATGCCAGCCTCAAAACATCTCCAGTAGCTTATGCATCCATGCCTGCAACTCCTCAGCATCAACAAAATACCTGCCAACTATCATGCATACAAAAAGTCAGTGACGCTGAGTGAGTTCTAGTTTTATAAATAAAATACTTTACTTTCATTAAAACAACATTTTACTTTCGTTCACGATCACACATCATATGTACACATTGATAATAATTATTATTATCTTCATCATCTTTTATCATCAAACAATACATACTTACTATCATCCGAATCCTGCCTCATGCAATACCCCCAACTCATGTCCGAAGACTGATACTGTGCCGGGTCCTGTAAACAAACCCCCGACTCATGTATGAAGACTGACACAGTACTGGGGTACGCGACAAGGATCCCATCTCGTATGCAACACCCCAGACTCATGTCCAAAGACTGATACTATGCCGGGGCCTGTAAACAAACCCCCAACTCATGTCCGAAGACTGACACAGTACCGGGGCGAGCAACAAGACCTCATCTCTTTCACATGCCATCCTGTCTCATGCAATACCCCCGACTCATGTCCGAAGACTGATACTGTGCTGGGGCCTGTAAACAAACCCCCGACTCATGTCCGAAGACTGACACAATACCGGGGTACGCGACAAGGATCTCATCATCCATTACTTCCATTCTCATCATTCGTTATCTTCCACTTTCGTTACATAATAATTTACGTACATTCATACATCATACCATGTAAAGTCATAACATCATACATAACGTATTACATAACATAATACATAGATTTGAAAACCGTTAAACATGGAAAGATAACACATCACACACCTCATATCACAATAGAACCTATCTCAACCATCTACCTCATAAAATCCTCAGAAAACCCTAAGTCTAAAATGGAGAGCAGTTGGACATCACAGGCGCATGAGCATAAAAATTGTAAGGAAAACAACCTAGCCGCATTACCACTATGCAGGAGCATGAGTCCTGCTTAGGCGCATGGGCACTGCTGGGGTGCATTAACACTTAGGCACATGAGTAACTCTAGGCGCATGGGCATTGCTGACTTAGGCGTATGGGCATCATGCTAGGCGCATGGACAACTGTTTGGGCTTATGATCTACAATTTGAAAATATAACCGATGCTACAAACAACACCCAAACATTGATCTAGCACATCCTGACACAGATCTAACATGTTACCAACACTAAAACATGCTAAAATCAAACATAACCTCAAAAACAACCTCTAAACATACAACAACAGAGCACCATCGAACAACATGCTAAAAAACTCACGGTTACTTAAAAATATTTTGCTCGGTATGCATAATAGCCCTAAAACTTAGAAAACTAGTAAAAAGAGGGATTCAAGAACTCACCTGAAACAACCTTCAAGAAACACACCTCCACCTGCAAATTCAGCTCCTAAAACCCATGAAAACAGGAACTTAGCACCACCAATTTCGGCCTATAAGCTGAAAATTCGGTTGAAACGAACATTAACCCAAGAAAACTCACCTTCAAGAAGATTTCAGCTTCTTCTCTCTCTAAAACTAGGAGCTCTTCTTCTTTCTTCCTTTTTCAACCGAGAACAATGGTGGGTAGTGGGGGCATGGGTGACCATGCCCTTCTTTTAAACACAATAATATTAAAGTTTGCATCCTGCATAACTTTAGTCCCTCAACTTGAGTTATTTATCCTTTCTTTCTTTGTACTTTTATTTTCTCTTCTTTTTAATAAAATTCGGGGTGTTACAAGTCCACCCCCCTTATATAGGTTTCGTCCCCGAAACCTGTCGCTTCTCGAATAGTTGCGGGTAATGCTGTCTCATCTCTTCCTTGATCTTATACGTAGGCTTAGACCCCTTCTGGGCTCCCCCGTATTTGCAAAAATGAAACCACCCTTCTCCTTAGCCCTTCTCTCCATTCTATCAGTAATGGCCATCGGTTGTTCCACGTAGTTGAGTCGTTCGTCCATCCCGATATCCTCTAGTAGCACAATCATATCCTCATCGATTGAGCACTTCCTTAGATGAGATACATGGAATGTCGGATGAATTCCCAACTCATCGGGTAGCTCCCGTCGATAGGCCACTTCTCCTACCTGAGCAACGATTCGGAATGACCCTATGTACCTCGGTATTAGCTTTCCTTGCTTTCGGAATCAGATGATCCCCTTTCCCAGACGAGGCATTCATCATTATTCCATCGTTGTAGGTCGGCACCAAACTCTTGTCGGGTGCGGTTGATCAAACCATCTTCTCATGACACCCTATGTTTGTCTCATAGGCTGCTAGCCAATCCTTACCAAGGCACGCATCAATCCACCTAGATTCGTCCTAAACAGTCTAGCAGGAAACACGTGCCCTCCAAATTATATCGCGTAATCCTCTAGGGCATCAAGTATCCTAGTGGACTTACCAATAGAAATTTCTACATCGAAGGGCTCACTGACCTTCCTACTCCTAATGTGCAACTCATCACAGAAGGAAGCAGAAATGAAACTACTACTAGCACCATAATCAAAGCACAGATGCACAAAATTAATTTACTAGAAACATACCTGATGTCACGTTGGAGTCCACTCTAGCCTCCTCTCGGTCATAGAGAATGCTCTGACCTTCATCCTCTGCTCCCCTTCCTTACCCCGGAGCTTCCTGCCCTTGACTTATTGCAGTCTTTGCTCATGTGTCCAGTCTCACCACAGTCGTAACATTTAGCCATATGGCATTCCCTCGCCCTGTGGCCCTCTTTCCCACATTGAAAGCAGATGTTCAGTCCCCACTTGCACTCCCCCTTGTGGCCTCTACCACACTTCTTGCATGCTTCTTCCCTCCCCGTTACCATCCTCCGATCATTGACCCTCAACGTCTTACCTCCAGCAACAAATCCATCATCATTATCTCGCCTTCCATTTCCATTTCTCACATTTTCCTGCTTCCTTTCTACATCCACCATCGCCACCGCCTCTCGCTTGACATACAGTCTCCCCGCTAGGTCGACCACCGACCTAAACATACCTGGCCGGGAAGTGATCAGATGTCTGCGGATATCTGCTGGCAGACCTTGAATGTACCTCTTGATCTTTCATAACACAGGCGTCACTTGATCTGGCACCAGCCTTGCCATCTCGTTGAACTTTGTTTAATACTGTTGGTGCGTCATCGTTCCTACCTCCAACTGCAAGAACTCTCTCTCAACTTTGTCAAGCTCTCTATGAGGGCAAAAACTCCTCAATTACCAACCTCTTTAGCTCATTCCATCTCATCCTCCTGATTGCCCTTGTACCCTAGGCTTGAACAATGTTGTCCCACAAGCACAAGGCTGAATCCACAAATGAGTGGGTAGCGAACTTCACCTTCTGATCCTCGCGGCACTCGCTAATGTCCAGTACCGCCTCCATCTCCCTCACCCAATGATGAGTAGCAGTAGAACCTCCATTCCCATCAAAAGTTAGGGGCTTGCATTTCTGGAATGCCCCATAGCTACACCCCTTGGTGGTTTCCTGCACCGCTTCCTCCTCCTCATCACCACTGGAGACAACCATCTCAGTCTCTGGTTGCTCCCCTTCACTGGAACCTCTCCCAACAGTCCTCCTCCTCTCCTCCTTCTCTTTCTTTTCATCCTCCCTCATAGCACATATAACCTCGGTCACTACAGTCGGCAGAATCGTCTACATGACCTGATGAACCTCCTCCACCACCGCCTCCTTCATTGAAGCTCTCAGATTAGCACTCTCGTCCTCACCGTCCTGGTGACGGAGCTCTGGCTCTTCAGGAGTTGTCTCAGTAGTCATAGCCCAGCTCCTCGTGACACGCGGTATAACACCACGTCCACCCCAACCTCCACCTCACGAAGCCTCAGAAGACCTACCGCCAGCCATTTAAACACTACAAGATTCAAACACCAACACGGTCAATCAAGGTAATATCTCAGATTATGTTAAGTATAGTAAGTCCCTAATTACAGTGGCGAGTTATGATTAGCCACTTACTTTACTCTTCATCCCCCAAGCATTGCCTATCCTGACTATATCAGTATCTAAATCTACACAAAAGCACATAAACCACATAACACGTGCACATAATCCCCATTTTTATTAACTTACATAAAACGTTTATGTAAAACCTTTACCTGCAGGGATGTAGCTACTGGGACTGGCATCCCTTTCCTTTCATCCCATTTTAAGTTTTAGGTTTTGAAAATATTTACCCAATTCTCTTAAACTTTGGCTCTGATACCAACTTGTAAGGCCCCGTTCCCGGGACGCTTCCAGCTGGACCGTCATCTCATAAAATATTTAAAACATGCATTACTTTTGCAGCGGAATTTAAAACTTTCAATAATAATTTAAAACATATCATTACGTTACATCATTCGTCTACATTTTGAAATACAACATCATATTAAAAATGTGGATGCCAGCCTCAAAACGTCCCCAGTAGCTTATGCATCCACGCATGCAACTCCTCAACATCAAAAAGTCAGCTACGCTGAGTGAGTTCTAATTTTATAAATAAAATACTTTATTTTCATTAAAACAACCTTTTAAGTTCGTTCACGATCACACATCATACGTACAAATTGATAATAATTATTATTAACTTCATCATCGTTTATCATCGAACAATACATACTTACTATCATCTGAATCCTGCCTCATGCAATACCCCCAACTCATGTCCGAAGATTGATACTGTGTCGTGGCTTGTAAACAAACCTCCGACTCATGTCCGAAGACTGACATAGTACCGGGGTACGCGACAAGGATCCCATCTTGTATGCAACACCCCCGACATGTCCGAAGACTGATACTATGCCGGGGCCTGTAAACAAACCCCTGAATCATGTTCGAAGACTGACACAGTACCAGGGCGAGCAACAAGACCTCATCTCTTCCACATGCCATCCTGTCTCATGCAATACCCATGACTCATGTCCGAAGACTGATACTATACTGGGGCCTGTAAACAAACCCCCGACTCATGTCCGAAGACTGACACAATACCGGGGTACGCGACAAGGATCTCATCATCCATTACTTCCATTCTCATCATTCGTTATCTTCCACTTTCGTTACATAACACTTTACGTACATTCATACATCATACCACGTAAAGTCATAACATCATACATAACGTATTACATAACATAATACATACATTTGAAAACCGTTAAACATGGAAAGATAACACATCACACACCTCATAATCATCACATCACAACAGAACCTATCTCAACCATCTACCTCATAAAATCCTCAGAAAACCCTAAGTCCAAAATAGAGAGCAGTTGGACATCACAGGCGCATGAGCATTCTAAGGAAAACAGCCTAGGCGCATTACCACTATGCAGGCGCATGGGCACTGCTGGGGCGCATGAACACTTAGGCGCATGAGCAACTCTGGGCGCATGGGCACTGCTGGGGAGCATGGCTAACACTTAAGCGCATGGGCAACTCTGGACGCATGGGCAACTCTTTAGGCGCATGGCCTACACTTAGGTGCATGGGCATCATGCTGGGCGTATGGACAACTGTTTGGGCGCATGATCTACAATATGAAAATATAACCGATGCTACAAACAACACCCAAACATCATTCTAGCACATCCTGACACAGATCTAACATGCTACCAAGACTAAAACATGCTAAACATCAAACATAACCTCAAAAACAACCTCTAAACATACAACAATAGAGCACCATCGAACAACATGTTGAAAAACTCACGGTTACTTAAAATCTTTTGCTCGGTATGCATAATAGCCCTAAAACTTAGAAAACCAGTAAAAAGAGGGGTTCAAGAACTCACCTGAAACAACCTTCAAGCAACACTCCTCCACCTACAAATTCAGCTCCTATAACCCACGAAAACTGGAATTTAGCACCACCAATCTCGGCCCAGAAGCTGAAAATTTGGTTGAAACCGAACATTAACCCAAGAAAACTCACCTTCAAGAAGATTTCAGCTTTTTCTCTCTCTAAAACTGGGAGCACTTCTTCTTTCTTCCTTCTTTAACCGAGAACAATGGTAGGTAGTGGGGGCATGGGCGGCCATGCCCTTCTTTTAAACACAATAATATTAAAGTTTGCATCCTACACAACTTTAGTCCCTTAACTTGAGTTATTTATCCTTTCTTTCTTTGTACTTTTATTTTCTATTCTTTTTAATAAAATTCGAGGTGTTACAGATAACATACCTAGATGTTCATCATCACCACCAGTAATGGTTTCTTGGCGCCCAGGATACCCTTACGTGATGATGTCTCTTTCAGAGTCATCAAGGGGCAAGGTTGTCGTAGACTCAGTCCCACTTATGTTACCACTGTCCTGAGAGGTTAGTGAAACACTCTTAGTAGTGGCAGTTGAGCCTACATTAGTCACCTCCACACCAGTTTGACTTACCTCAAGTAGGTTTGGCTGATGTGGGATAGACATTAGAGATTCCCTGGGGGTCAATTGATCTTGAGAGTGGTGTGGTAGATCAACATCATGGCTCGAATGAAACATAATATCCTTATCAGGTCAGTTGAATAGGTCAATGAAGGATAGGGAAGTTAAATCTAATGACCAGGGAACTTGGTCAGCACCTAAGGGTTCTTTTGCTAGAGCAGATGAGTCGATAATGTTGGTGTCCCTTTTTGGCTACTTAGGGGAGTGTTGAGACTCACCCTGAGGGCTAAAGGCTTGGGTTGTGGGCTCGTCAGCTTGAGACTGAGGAGACTCAATGCTGACATTGAGGTCAATGGTGGAGGATGGTAAGACCTCTGGCTAAGTGGGAGCCCTAAGTTCTACTCGAGCCTTTTTGGTTTGAACAGAGAGGACCTAAGCAATCTAAGTAGATTGATCAGGGGTTTGTTTGGGGCGTCTAGTGTAAGTAATCTTGATTGGGTGGGAAGAAGTGATTGACATTTGAGTGGTGGTGTTTGTTGTGGGTTCATCACCTACTAGGCTTGTAGGAATGTCACTAGGAGTCGTTGGCTCATGCATGCCTGGAAGAAGATCAGTGAATCTTCCAGTGAAGTTGGTGGACACCTTCTTCAAATTTTTGAAGATGCCAGGCCACATGTGATGGACTAGTAGAACATCTGCACATCGTAATTTGTTCTGGTCTAGCTCACAGTTGATTATGTGCTGAATGAACCGGGGATACATGTAGAATGGATCCCGGGTGAGATTGCCTCTTAAGTTGTTTAGCACAAAGAATGAATAGTTGAAGTGCAGGCCTTTTACCAACCCGTGGACTAGGCAGCCCAAATCATATGAGATTTGATACCATCCCCTGGACTTGTTAGATAGGCAGTGCAGGATGATATGCAGCAAGAACTTCTGATTGTTGGACAGTAGACTTGCTCACATCGCCGCCATATCCTATCTGAGTATATGTGTCTTCCAACTCAGATTTGGGGAATTTAGTAGGGGCGCCCTCATCATGAAGCTCCAGATGCTCCCTGATGGTTGATTCAACAATGGTGATCTCCTGTTCGTAGATCCTCGTTCCGACGACCCTTTCATCATTTAGTGTTTCACTTCAACCATTGGCCTAGAATTCAGCCATATGGTTAGAGTAGATGGTAGGGTTAATAGTGAGGGCAGTGAAGTATGCCGATTGGGATAGAAATTTAATAATAGGGGCAAGGTCGACATCCTTTGAAGAATCAAGGATAGCAACCTGATTATGTTAGGGATTTAGGGCCATTGTTAAGAGGTGCAGTTAGATTGAAGGAATTTGAGAGTGAGTGAAGAAGATAGTGGTAATTTGGGGCTTTTGCAGTGGTAAAGAAAGTAAAGAAAGAGAGTCAAAAATTTTAAATAAGGTGTTAAAAAATCAAACCGATAAGGTGAAAGGACAATTTAGGTTTCGATTTGACAGGGGCGGTAAGATAAACCATTTAAAAGATTTCAACAATCATCAATAGAATCTTACTTTTTACAGAGTGGGGCCCAAATATTTCTGTTACACAGTAAAGGTTTTCTTCCGAAGGTAAAATTGCTTCCGAGAGAAAACACTTGTGTTTCTTAGTATTGTCTTTCGAAGCCATTTTTACTTCTGAAAGCAAACCATGTCTCAATGACAAGTATGCTTTCTAGAGTACAGTCTTCTTCCTAGAACAGAAGTTAGTAAGCTTTGGAAATAGATTTGATCTATGATCAATTGTTCTTCTGAGGCTAAAAACTCTTCGGAAGATAATATTTATGCAAAGGAATGTGCCTTCGGAAGATGGATAAAGATCTCTTCCGAGGGTAAATTTCTCTTCGAAAGTATTTACACTTAGATTTTTGAAAAAAGCCTTTTCTGTAACAGGGCTTCGATTGCATTTAGACAACATAGACAAGAAATATTTAAAAAGGTTTTTCAAAAGAGAAGAACTAGTCAAGGTTAGTCATCCCAATAACTGTAATTAAATATTTAAATCTTTGTTCATCAAAGGCTTTGGTCAACAAGTCAGCATATTGTTTATTTATATTCACTTTGACTAGCTTTATTAGATTTTTCTCATGAATATCTCTAATGAAATGATACTTGATGTTGATATGCTTTGTCTTGGAGTGCTTGACCGGATTTTCTATGATAGAAATGGCACTCTTGATGTCTATATGGATAGGAGTCTCCATGAAGTTGAAACCATAGCCCAACATCTGATTCTGAATCCATAGCAGTTGTGCACAGCAGCTCACAACAGCAATGTATTCAGCTTCAGTAGTTGATGTAGAGATACATGATTGCTTCTTGCATTTCCAGGAGATAATCCTTCCACCAAGAAATTGACATCCTCCGGATGTGGATTTCTTGTTGATGTTACAACCACCATAATCACTGTCAATGTACCCATAGAGATTGAAGTCCTTATTCTTAGGATACCAGAGACCCAGTTTGGGAGCTCCTTTAAGGTATCTAAGAATTCTCTTGGTAGTAATTAGGTGAGACACCTTGGGAGCAGCCTGATATCTTGCACAGATGCTGGTTGCAAACATGATATCAGGTCTACTTGTAGTGAGATACATCAGAGATCCAATAATTGCCCTGTACTGATGCTGATCAGTATCCTCCCCCTCTGAATCAGGACAAAGATTGTGATTTCTGGGTATAGGTTTATTGGCTGGCTTACAATCTTTCATCTCAAATCTCTCTAAGATGTCCTTGACATAATTAGATTGATTGATGAAGAATCCTTCTTCCACCTGCTTCACTTGAATTCCAAGGAAGAAATCCATCTTTCCCATTAAACTCATCTCAAACTTCTTCCTGATGATGCATTCAAAGTCCTTGCATATTTGGTCATTTGAGGAACCAAATATGATGTCATCAACATAGATTTGAACAAGCAGCATGCCCTTCCCGGACTTCTTTATGAACAATGTCTTGTCTATGGTGCCTTTGGTGTAGCCATTCCTAAGGAGAAACTGAGACAGGGTCTCATACCACAGCCTAGGTGCTTGATTCAACCCATAAAGAGCTTTATCTAGTTTGCACACATCGTTGGCGTGCTCTGGGTCTTCAAATCCCGGTGGTTGACACACATAGACTTGTCTATTGATATCCCCATATAAAAATATGCATTTGACATCAAGTTGATAGATAGTGAAGTTCTTGGAGGCTGCAAAAGCAAGGAAGAATCTCACAGCCTCAAGTCTTGCAACAGGTACAAAGGCATCAGTGTAATATGTACCTTCCTCCCGTGTGTATCCTTGAACAACAAGTCTTGCCTTGTTCTTGATGATCAAACCTTTATCATCTTTCTTATTTCTAAACACCCACTTGATGCCAATAAGGACTTGGCTAGGTGGCAATGGACACAAGTTCCATACCTTTTTCCTCTTGAATTGAAGCAACTCCTCTTGCATAGCTTCAATCCAATTGTTGTCCTCGAGGGCTTCTTCCACATTCTTTGGTTCCATTTAAGAGTGAAAGCATGAGTACAAGAAGACATTCCCATTGTGGGTCTGACTTCTTGTTCTCATACCTTTTGAGACATCCCCAATGATGTTCTCAGTTGGGTGATTGTTGTGTATCTTAAGCATAGGAGTCACATCTAGTTACATACATAGATCTACGTTTAAGAAGTTTTGCTCAGGATTTTGAACACCATGACCAGCTGATGTCTCACACTTATTCAATGAGGACTGATTGAATGAATGCGTGACAACATCAATGATTTTCTGCTGAGAAGCAGTGTCAACAGTTGCCTGTTCCTCCAGATTACTATCTTCATCAGCTTGGTGTTGAATGCTGGAGTTGTCAGCTGATGAGTTTTGAGGCTCAATTGGCTAACAACTTCTTGAAGCTCTATTATTTCCTAAGATGTTTAAGCTTTCAGGACTTCTAGTAGTGAGAGATTGTTCTTCAATTCCTCTTTGAGAACTGGGAATAGGGCTGGGTAACTCAAACATTTGATCTTCAAAGAGGTCACTTTGAGTTCCTGTTCCAGCTGAAATATTCTCACTAGATGGTTTAGAATAGTTTGGAAACAATTCTAGATTGAAGATATGATCAGGGCCATTCCCTCTAATACAAGGAGTGTGCTTATTAACAACAATGTTGGATGATTCCTCAAATTGTTGATTTTTAATATTATACTCTCTATAAGCAATAGAGGTTCAGGAATATCCAAAAAAGATAGCATCATCCAACTTTTTAGCAAATTTTGCTAAATTATCTTTTGTGTTAAGTATGGTACACCTGCTGCCAAAGGACCTAAGAAAGCCAATGAACAGTGGCCTCTTGTTCCATAACTCATAAAGGGTCTTTCTATTGGGCTTAACAATGAGAACCCTATTCTGTACATAGCATGCAGTGCTGGCTGCCTCTGCCTAGAAAGGTAGAGGCAACTTTGAGTCAGCTAACATAGTTCTTGCAGCCTCAATAAGTGTCATGTTCCTCCTCTCAGCAACACCATTCTTTTGAGGAGTTCTAGGAGCACTATATTGTCTGGTAATCCCTTTTGAGTTACAGAATGAGTCAAGAACTTGATTCTTAAACTCAATCCCTTGATCACTTCTAATGATTTTACCTTGTGATCCTTTTGATTTTAAATTTTAAGAATAAAAGATTTTAAAGTTTAAGTCGTTTCATCTTTAGTTCTTAAAAAGAATACCCATGTAAATCTTGTAAAATCATCAACAATCACAAGGCAATATGATTTCCTTCTAATGCTCATTATACTGTGGGACCAAAAAGATCCATGTGCAATAAGTGTAATGGAGTGGTGATGGAGTTAACCTCTTTGGATTTGTGAGAAACCTTGTGTTGCTTTCCTTTCAGGCAAGTAAAACAGTTATCTTTACAGAAAAATTCCATTTTAGGCACACCATGTACCAAATTATTTTTAACTAGCTTATTCAAATTTTGCAAATTAATATGGCACATTCTTTTATGCCAAGGAGTTGACTCATCACCATTAGCTTTGGAAAGAAAGCATGATACTTCACCCAGTGGAGAAGCATTATTCATATCTAGCTTGTACATATTCTTTTTCCTGTGAGATCTAAAAAGCACCAATTCCTGAGGAATTGTCATCCCGAGTTTAAGGATAATGCATTCATGTTTTGTTAAAAGCATTTGGTGCTTTTGATAACAGAATTAAGAAACACTCAAAAGATTGTGTTCAAGCTGTTTGACAAAGTTTACTTTGTTAATGTTTAACTTACCATTGGATACACTAACTCTACCAGAAATGTATCCTCCGTCTTCACCTCCAAACTAAACAGGACCTCCATCAAAATGTTTAAACTGTTGTAGGAGAGATCTATTCCCTGTCATGTGTTTGGAGCATCCACTGTCCACAATCCAGACATTTCCATTCTTTTCATTTGGATGTCCCTACACATAAGATGAAATGATTAGTTATTATTGGAAACCCAAGCCTTGTTGGTCTTGGGTTCTTCCAATGTAGATGATATAACTGAACCAAATTGTATACATGTGGGCTCAGTTATAGTTTGTTAAGAAGAGGTTTGGGCTGCAACATCTTTTCTAGTTTTCCGTTCCATCCTATGGTTGACCAGTGTTAATGAGCCTGAGGAGGCTTGTGTAGCATGACTTCCTTCAGAGGCTTCATTCTTTTTGGAAGAAGTTTTCACCAAGCAGTCTTCTTCTCAGAAGGTTTCAAGGAAATCTTTTTGTTTCTTTGTTTTTTCTTTAGCTTGTCTTCCGAAGCTATTTTCCTTTAGGAAGAATGAGTTTCTTTCGAATGCAACTTGGCTTTGGAAACAAGCTTTCCTTTTCTTAACACTTGGACCATATGGTAAGGTCCAATTGTGAAACCATCCTTGACTCCTTCTTTCTTAACATTGAATGCATAATGTGTGCTTGTTAGATTGTAGTAACAATCTTTAGCCATGTGGTTATGTAGACCACAGATTATGCACTCAATGTTATTCTTGGTGGGACATGTGGGTTGTTGATTCTTGCACTTCTTCTCTTCTTCAACAGCCTTTCTCTCTAATGTTTTATCCTTTAGCTGGATAGGAGTGCTAATACTACACTTTTTTCCTGAATCTGAACTTCCAACCACTTGGAATCCAGCTGAGATGAATACACCCTTTTGCCTTGGGTCTGTCTTCATCTTTGTCTCAGCCACCTTTTTGGCAGTTTTATTTGCTATACTGATCTGGTTCTTTCAGGCTTTGGTGGTCAAGGATTTATCAACTTTGGGGATGAGGTTTTCTACCTTATCCTTCCCTATGGTGGTTCCATTATTGCATCATTCTTCAGCTCACTAGGTAGTGGGTCAGTAGTTGGAACCTCTTGCTTATTAGTACCACATCTAAGCTGTCTAATAGACACAAGAGAGTATGGTGGAGCAATTTCCTTGGATCCCAACCCAATTTTGTTTTGATAGCATACCTTGGAGTGGGAGGATGATGCTAAAATGGTGTTGAGGTTATGCTCTTGAATAGCATACTTCTCTGCTTTAGCCTCAGCCATTACTAGCTGGGCTCGAGCTTCAGTCAATTTGGATATTAGATCTTTTATTTGAGTCCTATAGTTAGTATGTTCATGTTTCAAAGAGGACACAGTTTTCTCTAACTCTTCTATTTTGAGTTTATAGTCAGATTCTGCTCTCTTAAAATTATATTTTAGGATATTTAAGGACTCAATATCAGATCTAATTTCTGTGTTGTAGTCCTGATACAATTCAACCTTAGCAATACAGGCTGGGATACAGAGATGTTCATGTACCTTGCTGTCTTCAGTTCCAGCCGAGAGCTTGAGCAGGGGTGACATCTTGCACTATAAAGCTCCAGTCAACCTCTTGAGCAACAGCTGCAGTTTATGGCTCAGTGGGTTTGGTTGCAGCCTTTAAGGTAGCAGGATGTTGGGAGGCTTGAGCTGCTCCAAGATTAGATGTTGGAGCTTTACATTCTCTAGCAAAGTGACCAAGCTGGTTACAGTTGTAGCATTTGGCCTTGCTCTTATCAAACCTAAATTTGCTATTAGTTGGGTTCTGAGGAAACTGCCTTCCGGTTCTTTTAAAAAACTTCTTTGCTTTATAGGTTAAAAGAGCCATTTGTTGGACAATGTCCATTTATTCAACATCATCTGGGCTGAAACACTCTAGATCATTAAAACAGAATTGAAAATATCCAGAGTGCTCATTCCCTGAAACAACAGCACAACTATCCTGGAAGGGAGTGTGTTGAGCCTGTTGAGACTTGGTTGTCTTAGGGAAAGTGATGTATGGCCCAGAAGAGGATGATGGCTATTGGGGGTAGTTCAGGTACAACTGAGGCTGGGTAGTTCTTGATCCTTCAGCAACATGTAGAGCATTGTAGGCTGCAGGATTTGAGGGTCTGTTCATCTATTGGCTCTTTTGAGTTTCCATCTCCATACGGTATCCATCAAAGATTCCATATAGTTCAGTCATATTGAGAGTGTTGAGATTTTCAGTTCTCTTGATTGAGACACAGTAAAAAGTCCACTCATAAGGAAGTTCACTCATGAATTTTCTGACTATGTCTCTTTTCTCAAGAACAACTCCTATAGTCTGAAGGGAGGTGATCAAGTCCATATACCTGAAGTATTGTTGGTTCAAGGTCTCACCAACAACATAAGTGAAGTTCTCAAACTTTTGAGTGTGGGGTACTCAATTAACATATCTAATCAAACCAAAACATGATAAATATCACAAAGTGTTGAAAATAGATCCTTGCATGAGTTTAAATGGACAAACATACTTACAATCAACTTTGTTCTTTGTCTATGTCTATTCCAACTTTAAATTATTAGATGTAGAGGATTTTGGATTAGTATGATCTCTTTGCAGTTGAAGGATTCATGCTTGTAAATATCATAATTTTGAAAATTATAAAAGTCCAAAAAGATTTGTCATTTTTAGTATTTTTCTTAGTTTTGGCAGATTTACATGTGTTATTGATTTAGGAGTGAAACTTCCATGCAATACCTCTACCGAGAGGATTTAGTCATTTGCATGTGAGGAACTACACAACATGCCTGAGTTTCTCATTCAGTTCAAGATGTTAAGTGAACACTCCTGCTTCTTTCAAAGATCTCCTGCCAGTTTCTGAGAACTAAGAATCCTCCTCTTGGTGTCTCGTACACAAAAGTTCCTCACCCTCCAAAGCTTTTGTTGAGGGAGAGTATAAGTCAAGTCTGAAGAATGTCTAATGCTTCTCCTTCACTTTTGAAGTGGAGATAAAGCTGCTGATATTACTACATGTGCAATCCACAATGTTTACAAATGGGTGTATTTTCAAGTCTTCAAAATGAGACTAGAAGATCAAGCTGATGAAACATCTATCAAGTGCCGAAACAAAGTCTGTATGTACCAAAACAAAGTCTTTTTCTCAATGCCTTTTATTTAAATCCTCTAAGAAGATGCTACCAAAAAGGGGGAGAAGACTGCACTTTAAGACTGCACATCAGTCAACATCCAAGGTTTTTGATAATCATGAGGTTTTGGCAGCATCATCTTAGGGGGAGTATTGTTGGACTATTTGAAGATGATACTTACCAAAACCTAAGTGCCGAATCTCATGATGATTGCCAAAACCGACACAGTGAAGCAATGCTGCAAATATGACAAAACGAAGAAAATTGACCAAAGTCAAACATTGTCAAACTTGTTCAACCGTGGTCAAAGTCAACAGTCAACATCAGTGGTCGTCCCGAATGACGTCAACACCCGACAGTCATGCATCAGCAACAGAGAATTTATCAGACTTAGAACAATATTTGTGTAATCAATAGGGCTTAAATGCAGTTTTGTTCAGTTATGTAAAGAGTATAAATAGACTAAGTGTAGTTATTCTATACTCTAAGCATTGTAAGCACGAACAACAACAAAGAAGAGAGAATTAATCTAGTGAGAGAGACAATTAGGTTGAGTGTGTGTAAGAGAATTTTTTTTTACAAACTCTCTTTGAACTCTCCTAGCATGATCATCCATATGAATTAATGAATTTTTATGAATATGTGTTCTTGAATTGTTCATCATTCATTTATCATCATACACTAAATCTTGCAACAGATCTTCACTTGAAATCATCAATAGGTCTGTGAGATTCCACATCACAGACCTGATAAATGGCAAAAATACAATTGCAATATTCGATCCTACGATTATCAAATTTCCACAGCATTTAAACATAAAATAGTTTATTCTTATTGTTTAGTAGAAAAGTCCTCACATTTATATAGTTGAGGCAAGCTTTCTAAGCCATTTGATTGTATCTGCCAAAATCGTATTATTTGTACAAAATAGATTAATCAAGTGAATACTTCGAAAGAACTTATTGTGTTTATCTTTACTCAAAGTATTTGTGTTGTGAAAGTAAATAACTAACTTAGATTCCGCATTCGTTAGTTATTGATCATTGAAGAAGTTCTTGTTTGTCTTAACTGACCCCAATCCATAAAGTGGTATTAGAGTTGTGCCTCTTGATTTGTTTGAATCCACTTTTCAACAAATCACTCGTTTCTTCTTTTGATCACACTATCAAACGCCACCCTTACCTTATATTCTTCTACCCGCTCAAGATGACCGCTGTAGCCATTTCAGGCAAACAAGACTTAGAGAATAGGACTCAGACCAAACCTCCCATGTTTACTCCATATGATTATGATAATTGGAAAATTCGAATGGAAGATTTCATAAGGAACCAAAACATAAGATAATGGCTCTCAATTATTAATGGACCACATGTCCCCATGGTCGAAGCCGCTGGTGAAGATGGAGTGATGATCCTAGAAGACCCTACAAAATACTCAGATGAAGATCTGAAAAGGATCCTACAAATGATCCCAATAGCATCATGTATGGCTTCAAGAAATTCACAACTGCTCAAAAGTTATGGGAAGCTTTGAAGGCCAGATTTGAAGTACGGAAGACACGAAGGTAAACAAAAGAGATGTCTTGAAACAGAAGTTCAAAACTTTGGTTTCATAAGGGGTGAACCCATGACTACTACCTATCTTAGATATGTGGAACTTCTAGACTCTCTTAACGAAGCTGGAGTGAAGATGGAGAATAATGATGTTCTCAGAATGTACTTATGATCCTTACCAAGGGCATGGATAGTTTATATTGTTTCCATAAGAAGAACTGAGAATCTGAAGACAATGACTCTTGAGGAGTTATATGGCATCCTGAGTGCTTATCAAATGGAGATAGATGCAGATGAAGATTGACTGGGCAGATCTTCAAACCCCTCAAAGTCATCAGCTCTCATGGCCCCTATTCATGAGCTAGTTTATTATCACTCCCACTCCCAAGTCTATCAAACTCCCATGGTGACTCATCAAGCACCCATGATCACGTACTCTGAATCTCCAACTGCTGAATCTCAATCATCACCATCATTCAGCAGATGGAATCAGCCACCCTCAACATCCTTTTCACAATCATATCCCACAAACTCTGCCTTTATCAGTGATCAAGCCATCTTTTTTCAACTATCTGGAAAAGACCTGGAGTGCACCAGCCTTATATGATCCAACAGGGTTATTCTTCCATACTTCTGAGTGTGGGTTACTCAATTAACATATCTAATCAAACCAAAACATGATAAATATGACAAACTGTTGAAACATCTATCAAGTGCCGAAACAAAGTCTGTATGTGTTGAAACAAAGTCTTTTTCTCAATGCCTTTTCTTTGAAGCATCTAAGAAGATTCTACCAAAAAGGGGGAGAAGACTGCACTTCTAGACTGCACATCAATCAACATCCAAGGTTTTTGATAATCATGAGGTTTTGGCAGCATCATCTTAAGGGGAGTATTGTTGGACTATTTGAAGATGAAACTTACCAAAACCTAAGTGCCAAATCTCATGATGATTACCAAAACCAACACTGTGAAGCTATGCTAAGAATATGATCAAAACAAAGAAAATTGACCAAAGTCAAACTTGGTCAAACTTGGTCAACCGTGATCAAAGTCAACATTCAACATCAGTGGTCGTCCCGAATGACGTCAACACCAGGCGGTCACGCATCAGGAATTGAGAATTTATCAGACTTAGAACAATATTTGTGTAATCAATAGGGCTTAAATGTAATTTTGTTCATTTATGTAAAGAGTATAAAACAGACCAAGTGTAGTCATTTTATACTCTAAGCATTGCTAACATTGTAAGCACTAACAATAACAAAGAATAGAGAATTAGTCTAGTGAGAGAGACAATTAGGTTGAGTGTGTGTTAGAGAGAATTTTCTTACAAACTCCCTTTGTACTCTCCTAGTATGATCAACCATATGAATGAACGAAAATTTTAAGAATATGTGTTCTGGAATTGTTCATCATTCATTTATCATCATACATTAAATCTTGCAACAGATCTTCACTTGAAATCATCAACAGGACTATGAGATTTCGCATCACATATCTAATAAATGGCAACAATACGATTGCAATATTCGATCCTACGATTATCGAATTTCCACAGCATCTAAAGATAGAATAGTTTATTCTTATTGATTAGTATAAAAGTCCTCACACTTGTATAGTTGAGGTAAGCTTTCTAAGCCATTTGATTGTATCTGCCGAAATTGTATTATTTGTACAAAACAGATTAATCAAGTGAATACTTCAAAAGAGCTTATTGTGTTTATCTTTACTCAAAGTATTTGTGTTGTGAAAGTAAATAACTAACATAGATTCTGCATTCGTTAGTTATTGATCATTGAAGAAGTTCTTGTTTGTCTTAACTGACCCCGATCCAATAAGTGGTATTAGAGCTCTGCCTCTTGATTTGTTTGAATCCACTTTTCAACAAATCACTTGTTTCTTCTTTTGATAACACTATCAAACACCACCCTTACCTTATATTCTTCTACCCTCTCAAGGTGACTGCTATAGCCATTTCGGGTAAACAAGATTTAGAGAATAGGACTCAGACCAAACTTCCCATGTTTACTCCATATGATTATGATACTTGGAAAATTCGAATGGAAGATTTCATAAGGAACCAAGACATAAGATTATGGCTCTCAAATATTAATGGACCACATGTCCCCATGGTCGAAGCCGCTGGTGAAGATGGAGTGATGATCGCAAAAGACCCTACAAAATACTCAGATGAAGATCTGAAAGGATCCTAAAAATGATCCCAATAGCATCATGTATGGCTTTAAGAAATTCACAACTGCCCAAAAGTTATAGGAAGCTTTGAAGGCCAGATTTGAAGGTACGGAAGACACGAAGGTAAACAAAAGATATGTCTTGGAACAGAAGGTCAAAAACTTTGGTTTTATAAGGGGTGAACTCATGACTACTACATATCTTAGATATGTGGAACTTCTAGACTCTCTTAACGAAGCTGGAGTGAAGATGGAGAATAATGATGTTCTCATAATGTACTTATGATCCTTACCAAGGACATGGACAGTTTATACTGTGTCCATAAGAAGAACTGAGAATTTGAAGACAATGACTTTTGAGGAGTTATATGGCATCCTGAGTGCTTATCAAATGGAGATGGATGCAGATGAAGATTCACTGGGTCCTTCAAAGTCATCAGCTTTCATGGCCCCTATTCATGAGCAAGTTTATTATCACTCCCTCTCTCAAGTCTATCAAACTCCCATGGTGACTCATCAAGCACCCATGATCACCTACACTGAATCTCCAACTACTGAATCTCAATCATCACCATCATTCAGTAGATGGAATCAGCCACCCTCAACATCCTTTTCACAATCATATCCCACAAACTCTGCCTTTATCAGTGATCAAGCCATCTTCTTTCAACTATCTGGAGAAGATCTGGAGTGCATTCATCTAGATGACCTTGAAGAAATGGATATCAACTATCAGATAGCAATTATATCCTTCAGGGCCAAGCAGTTTCAACAAAGGACTGGAAGAAATTTCCTGAAGTAGAGAAGATTAGGATTTGGGTTCGACAAAAGCAAGGTAAAGTGTTTCGACTACAACCAGCTAGGACATTTTACCAAGGAATGCAAAGCACCAAAGTCTAACCCATCTCCTTTAAGCATATCTCCCCATCAACAACACTCAACTCATCAAAGCACTCCCTCATCCTTTACCCAAAGGAATACAATAGCAGTAGCCTCAGAAGAAGAGGTGATTGACTGGAGCTTCCAAGTGGAAGATGTCACTCCCATCAATAATCCTTTGATGGCTGGAAGTTCAAACCTCTCACCTCAGGTAACTCCTAAACCTTCCTGTATTCCTGAATGCATAGCTAAGGTTAACTTGTACAAAAGTCACAATTTGGATCTCATGAAAGATGTTGAATCAATCAATCTTCTTAAAACTAATTTTAAGAAAACTAATCAAGCTTAAAAAGATAAAATATTTGAGTTGGAAAAGATTGTTTCACAATTAAAACATAAAATATTTGAGTTGGAAAAGATTGTTTCACAATTAAAACATGATCAAACCAACTTAGAAACCCAACTTGATGACCTCTTGAGTAGAATAAAATCAACACAAGGTGATAAAGCCATTGCTAAAACCTATGCTAATAAATACAAAATACAAACTGAAAAGTTTGAAAAATTGCTTGCTTTTACTAAAAATTCCCAAAGGTTGTACCAAACCAAGACAGGTCTAGGGTATAATGTTATGGAACCTCCAACGGTATACACTCCCACATATACCCCTAAATGCAACCTTGAAGTAAAGAAGCAAGTATCTGTCAAACCCATCTGTAAAAAGCCATCTGTTGAAAAGATTAAAATAACAGAGAAGGAGGAGAAGGAGGATGTAGCTGAGGATATAGATGAAGAGGAGAAGAATAAAGAAAAGGAAAAATAGAAGAAAAGGGATTAGAAGGAAAGGATGATAGAAGATCTGAACGGCAGGATGTGATCAAGAAGGTCAAGTTTGTAAAAGAAATACCATCTTTTGAATCACATCAGCTATCTGCCAAATCAGAGTCCTCTCCCAAGACAAAGCTTCAAACAAAACACAACTGCAACAAAAAGAACCATTTCAAAGATTGTCATGTTGGAACCTCATACTCTTTAGAAATGAGACCCCAACCGTATGTTCAAATAGCCATTTCCAAAGCAGTCAACATTCATAACAAGAAGTTCCCAAAGAAGAAAATAGATATGTCCACTCATGCTGATCCAAAGATAAACAAAAAGATGAGTGGAACTAAGGGAAATAAGAATGAAAGGATGAAGAAGGAACTGTAAGAGATAAGGCACATGCTGAAGTCATCAAAGAAGATGGAAATCACATGCCTAATATGTGAGGAAGACAGCCATTATGCAAAAGAGGCTCAGTATAATCCCATAGCTCTCTCTTTCAAACATCCCAACAAGCCCAAACCCTTAAGAAAATCTATACCTACCAAACAACCATCAAAAGGACATGTTCGGAAGCCAAGTATTTCAAGTTCTAACATCAAGAAAAACTCAACCCTTTGAAAGATCTGCCAAAAGGATCGACAGTTGCAAACCAAAAAAAGAAGAAGAAGTTGGAGAAACCTTCACCATCTCCAAAAGTTTGAAGGGGTCAAAGCACAAAGGATGATGTCAAGACAACAGGCAAAACCAAGAGAAAAGCCTAGCAACCAAAGACATCTACCGAATCCTTATTTGCCCCAAAACCAACTCCAACCCACTCAGCATTTAACATTGATATAAATATGCTAAAAATTGGAAGACCCAAGAATAAACAAGCTTGGGTCCCCATTCATCACTAACCAAATTGTTTATATGTAGGATCATCCACAGGCTCAAACTAACTTGTGGATTATGGATAGTGGATGCTCCCGGCACATGACAAGTGACAGATCATACCTGCTGAATCTAGAACCATATGATGGTGGATGTTTTTCCTTTGAAAGTGATACAAAAGGAGGACATATTACTGGTAGGGGGACAGTCAGCAATGGCAAGGTAAGTTTTGATAAGGTGAACTATGTGAAAGAGTTAAACTATAATCTACTGAGTGTGTCTCAATTGTGTGACCAAAAACATAACACTCTTTTGACAAAGCATGAATGTATTATCTTATCCCCTGGTTTTGAAATTCCAAATGACAAAATTCTCTAAAGAGCTCCCAGGAAATACAATATGTACATGCTTAACATGCAAAATGCATCACCTTTAGGAAATGTATCATGTTTTATCTCCAAAGCTTCCTTGAATGAATCCTCTCTATGGCATAGAAGACTACCACATGTAAATTTCAAAAATATGAATAAGCTAGTTTGGAATGGGTTAGTCACTGGACTACCAAACAAAGAGTTTGCATGTGCTAAACACTATGTTGCTTGTCAAAAAAAAAAGCAACACAAATCTTCTCACAAGTCCAAAGAAATTAATTCAGTCATAACTCTTTTGCACCTACTACACATGGACCATACTGGACCAACAGGTGTAAAGTGTTTGGGTAGAAAATCACATTGCTTGGTAATAATAGATGATTTTTCAAGATACACTTAGGTTTTCTTCTTAGAAACTAAAGATGAAACTGCTGATATCTTAAAATCTTTCATTATTAAAGTTGAGAACCAAATGGATCAAAAAGTTAAAATAATTAGATGTGATCAGGGCACTGAATTCAAAAACCACACCCTTAATTCTTTTTATGATTCCAAAGGTATTGCAAGTCAATATAGTGCTCCTATAACTCCTCAATAAAACAAAGTTGCTAAGAGGAGAAATAGCACACTTATTGAAGCTACAAGGATCGTGATGTCTGACTTCAAATTTCTAATAAGATTCTGGGCTGAAGCAGTCAGCACTGCGTGCTATGTTCAGAATAGGGTGTTGATAGTCAAGACACATGGAAAAACCTCTTATAAATTGTGGCATAAGAGAAGACCATTCATAGGGTTTCTCAGACCTTTTGGATGTCCATGCACCCTTCTCAATAATAAGGATCATCTATCCAAGTTTGCTGGGAAATCAGTAGATGGGTTCTTTATTGGATATCCATCTCAAGCTAAGGCTTACATGGTACACAACAAAGTTAACCACACTATTGAGGAATCTGAAAATGTTATATTTAATGAAAATTCCTCCAATAGTGTTGGAAACACCCCAAGTTGGATGATTGATATAAATGGATACACAAATACATTTAATCATTTGATTGAAAATGTTTCAGGACACTGTCTTAATAGATCAGTAGATATACAAGCCTCAATTACTGAAGATCACAGGGTAGATCTACCACAAAGACATATCAGATCATCTGCTGACATAGTTCAACCACATTCAGCTGAAGTAGATGCTAGTACCACAACCAATATGGGTCATCCATCACATGCTTATTATGACACCTCATACGAAGTGTCTTATGATCATTGTGGTACTAGACAACCCTCTGAAAATGATCCAAGTATGGCAAGTGCTAAAGATAGAGTGATTTCAGAAGATGAACCAAGAAATCCATCTGCCAAACTTCCTAAAACAAAATTCTGCAATTTGGATCTTTCTTAACAACTCCAAATAATCCCAAGACTATGAATTCATAAACAACATCCGGTTGAGATTGTCATTGGCAATATAGAAGTGGGTGTCAAGACAAGAAGCAGGGTGAATTAAGCAAACGTTTGTTTGTTCTCATGCTTCCTGGAGCCAAAGAAAGTTGATGAGGCTTTAATAGATAACAGTTGGGTAGAAGCAATGCAAGAAAAGTTTCTCCAATTTTCCTGACAAAATGTTTGAAAACTATGTGCACTTCCAAGGGGGAAGACTACAATAGGGACCAAATGGGTTTTCAGAAACAAGAAAGATGATCAAGGCATTGTTATTAAGAACAAAGCCAGACTTGTTGTACAGGGATGCACACAAGAAGAAGGGATTGATTATGATAAAGTCTTTGCTCCTGTGGCCAGGCTTGAAATAATTAGAATTTTTCTTGCATTTGCTACCTCCAAAGACTTCAAGGTGTTTTATTTGGATGTCAAGAGTGCATTCCTCTATGGTGAGATTGATGAAGAAGTCTATGTCTGCCAACCTCTAGGCTTTGAAGATCCCAAGTATCCAGATCATGTATGCAAACTTGATAAACCCCTTTATGGTCTTCATCAAGCACCAAGGAAATGGTATGAGACATTCTCTACCTTTCTCCTAAAAAATGGATACAGGAAGGGATCCATAGACAAAACTCTCTTCATTAAGAAAGTTGTTTTGGATATCAACTTGGTACAAGTGTATGTTGATGATATCATCTTTGGTTCTACAAATGAGAGCTTATGCAAAGCCTTGAAAGTCTCATGAAGTCAAAGTTCAAGATGAATTCATTGGGAGAACTCAATTTCTTTCTAGGGCTACAATTAAAAAAAACCTATGATGGCATCTTCATAAATCAATCTAAGTATGTTCAGGACATCTTAGTAAGATTTCAAGCTACTGATGCTAAGGCTGCTAAAACTCCAATGTCAAAGACATGTTCATTATCTCCTGATCTTGAGGGGGAAGCAGTTGATCAAAAACAGTACAGAGCCATCATTAGATCTCTCATGCATCTCACAACAAGCAGACCAGATATCAAGTCGGCCATATGCCCATGTTCAAGATTTCAAACTGTTCCAAAGGTGTCACATCTAACGCCTGCTAAGGGAATTCTAAAGTATCTCAAAGGGGAACCTAAGTTGGGATTATAGTACCCTAAGAGTGTTGACTTCAATCTCTATGGATATACAGATAGTGACTATGAGGGATGCAACATCAATAAAAAGTCAATCTCAGGAGGATGTCCATTTCTAAGGAGAAGCTTGGTTTCATGGCAATCCAATAAGCAAACTTTTGTCTCCACATAAACTGTTAAAGAAGAATATATTGTTGCATCAAGTTGTTGTGCACAAATGCTATGGATTCAAATTCAACTTAGAGATTATGGAGTAACTTTCATGAACAATCCAATTCACATTAACAACAATAGTGCCATCCCTATCACCAATAATCCTGTTTAGCATTCAAAGACAAAACACATTGATATAAGGTATCATTTCATTAAAGACTGTGCAGAAAAGAAAATCATTAAATTAATTAAGGTTCATAAAAATGAACAATATGCCACAAAGGCTTTTAATGAATCTAGATTTAAATATCTTGTATTTGCTATTGGGATGATAAACTTTGAATAATTAAAATATTTATATTAATGATATTTGAAAATTTTGTAAAGAAATACTTTTCTTGATAAAATGGGAAATACTGCATATCTGTTGAAATGTGCAAATCAATAGATAAATGGGTATCTGCAGAATTTCTGTAGATATCTGGATATCTATTAAATTCTACAGTTGTTGGACCAAAAGAACCAATGAGCCTGATCAGAAAAACCTTTAAGTCCTACGGACATTACAACAACTGAAGTAGTCTGCAACAGCTGAAGACATCAGCTGATAACAAGGTCTGAAGACAAAGTCTGAAGCTAAAGAGCTGAAGACAAAGTCTGAAGTGAAAGAGCTGAAGACAAAGTCTGAAGACAAAAGCTGAAGACAAAGACTGAAGACCAAGTTTCAGATGATTGTCACAACAGCTGAAGAAGACCTCTTCAGTAGTTGTGATGGTTTCCTTTCAGTAGTTGTATTTTCTTTTCTGTACTTGTAGTTTCAGTAGTTTTATGTTTCTTCGTGTACTTAGAATACTCTGAGATGTTCTCAGTTGTTGTGAACATTCTCAGTAGTTTGCTTACTTTCAGTAGTTTGTAATAATTCTATTAGACGTCACTATCAAGTGACATCAGCAGACGTCACATTCCTATATATAAGGAATGCTGACCTAATTGTAATCGGTGCAGCTTAGAAAAACCTAGCAGCCGCCATACCGAAGCATGTGTGCATGAATGTTATTATCCCTTTGCAGAAAACCCTATTTCTATATAACCGTGTACTGTTCCATTGAATATTTATTGTGTTCTTGCTATATTTGTTTAATTCTTGCTCTAATTCCGCTGTGATTCAACTCTAATTGATCAAACTTAGATCACTGATCCTGACAAATGGTATCAGAGCGGGTTAATCATTGATCGGTTTCATAATTGATCATTGAAACTGCTATTTTGATATCTATAGTTTGATCGAATTAGCATATGTGCAAGAATTGGTTATAAAGATTGATTTTCTGCTGCTTCTGGTTATTTAATTTGAGTTTCTTGTTGGTTCTTATTGAGTTTATTGTGTTTTTGTGCTAAATCTTTTGAAACTTGATTGATTTGGTTTGAATCTGAGAATGACTACTCCATCTAATGATCCTCACAATACTGGCTCCTCAACCAAGCCTTCGATGCTGGTTAGGAGTGAGTATAACATATGGCAACGAAGAATGCTCCATCACCTGTCTGTTAACAGTTCAGGTTGTTGGACATCTGTGGTTCACGGTCCACACAAGCCTATGGTGAACAATCCGGAGACCAATCAAATGGTTCCGAAGAAGAAGGAGCAATACTCAGATGAAGATCGTAAACTGTTTGAGATTGATGCTAAAGCCCATGGAATTCTGGCCATGGCACTGCCGAATGAAATCTATTCTGGGCTTATGCATCATGAAACTGCTCATGACCTCTGGAATGCTTTGAAGGAACAATTCGGAGGAACTGATGAGGTCTTAGCAAACAACAGAGAAATCCTCGCCCAACAATATGAGACATTCTCTCATAGGAAGGGTGAGACACTTACTCAACAGTTTGAGCGTTTCTCCTGCTTGATCTCTGAGCTGAAAATGGTCAAGCATGAGTATACTAACAGCCAGATGAACAACAGATTCCTCAGATCACTGCCTGAGAGATGGGACACATACACCATTGTCCTACGCTCCAGTGCAAATCTGGATAGCCTATCTCTCACCCAACTCCATGGGAAACTGCTTACATTTGAAAGAGAGATAGAGCAGAAAAGGAAACTGGCATCATCAGGAAAGCTCTCTGATGACTTTGTACCAGGTAACACTGCCTTGGTCGGTCATGAGTCAGAATATGCTGGATCAGAAAGTCATTATGATGAGCATATAGATTTCTCTTCAAACAGTTCTGATCATGCATTTGTTGGTGTTGACAGTCATTCTGGGTGTAATAGTGATAATTTATGCTTTATCATGGATGATTTGCAAGGTATTGCTGACGATGATTTAGAAGAGATGGATATTTTGAGCCAAATGGCCCTGATCAATATCAGATCTCAAAAGTTCTACAAGAGAACTGGTAGGAAATTTCCAGGACTCTCTGGCAAAACCAAAGTTGGTTTTGACAAGAGTAAGTTGAGGTGTCACAAATGCCACAGGCTTGGGCACTTTGCAAGAGAGTGTAGATCAACTGGATCTAACTCCTCTGCACCTTTTGTGACCTTTCCAAGCAATAGTTCACAAAACAAAGGGCAACATCCTGCTAGTTCTGGTCATCACTCACAACCTCAATCTCCTGCATACTTTGTCCCTCAGGGTCCAATGCCATATCCTTATCCCTGCTATTACATGCCACAGCCAAATCTAGTTCATGTCCCTATAGCACAACAACCTCAAGCCTTACCTGAGCCTCAACCATCTCCATCACAATCTCAACCTCATCACAGCTTCTTCACACCAGGAGTTGTTGACTGGAGCAGCTTACCAGATGATCTTTCTGGTTTCAATGAGCAATTATCTGCTGGTGCTGGTCAACATGGTGGTGAACATCCTTTTGGGAATCTTGCTCTCATGGCCCTGGAGTCTACTGAGGGTTCCTACTCAGATGCTTCATCTTCACAGGTAACCCAGATATCTTCTGAGGCTAAAGCCAAGTTATGTTCTGAATCATGCATAGCTGCCTTTGTCTCTATTAGAGAGGCAAATGTAGCTTTAATCAATCAAAATCTTGAGCTTGAGAAAACTATTTTCAAAAGAAAAGATGAGTATGTGTCTGCACTTAATGACAAAGATGATGAGATTTACAAGCTTAAATGCCAACTTAATGATGAGATTTGCAGCTACCCAAGTTGAGTGTGACCGATGGGTAACATCCTGCAAGGGATTTGAAATGCTTCTCAGCAAGCAAACAGCGTCAAATGTGAAGTTTGGAATAGGTTACAATCATACTGCACCACCTACTGATTTTACTTCAAAATCAATAGTAAAATCTGAAGGTGAAAGTAATTTCCAAACCACATCATCATGTGATTCATCCTCAAATGATAATACAAAATTAGAGGATGAAGTCAGTGTTAAGATCTCAGCAAATCAATTGCCTGATGGTTTAAATGCTGATAAACACATGAAGCTGAGAAATTCAGATGTTGTTCCTCAAAGTACTCCAAGTACTGAAGGGCAAGTCACAACATCTGAAAAGCATTTCAAATCTGATGAAATAAAAGGATTAACAACTACTGAGGAATCTATCATACGGTCTTTCAGGATGGATAGAGAACAGCTGAAGAACAAGTCTGCAGTTGTTACCGATCCTTCAGTACTTAACACAAGTACTGAAAGGAAGAAAGTACTGAAGATCACACCTTCAGTAGTTTCCACTTCAGCAGTTGATCAATCCAAGATGAAGAATAAGCCATGTGAAATATGTGGTAAATTCAATCATCTATCTGATGAATGCTGGTACAAAAAGGGTTCCAAACTCAACAGAGATAAGCTCATTAAAGAAGAGATAAATAAAATGAAAAATGAGTTTGAAACCAAGTTTGTACCACAGTCATCTCAAACTGATAAACCCAAGGCCTCACCAAAATCCAAAAAGAAGGATGGGGTTTATCAGAAAACAGCTGATAGTGTTCCTCATGATAAACATCAGACGAAGTCTGTGAATTTCAAGAAGGAGGAAATGGTGGGTCACAGGAACTCATCAAAAACAAGTACTGATGTGTCAAATGAGCTGAAGGCTTTAGCAACAAATCAGACACAACTTGTTATGATGGTTCAGCATTTGTTGGGGAGAGTTAACCAACTAGATGCACCTGTGATCAAACCACTGAAAAGGAAATCCAAGCCCAAATCTAAGAATTCCATTTCAGCACCATCTCCACCTTCATCAGCTGTTAATCATGAGAAACAAGTTATGGTTAAATCTGTTGATGAAAACAGACCCAAAACCAAAAGGTTTGGGTCTCTAAAGCTAACTAGTTTCTTATGATAAATGCAGGGTTCTTCAGCATGCCAAAGAAGCATCTGGTATGTAGACAGTGGAGGATCTATGCATATGACTGGGAGCAGTTCTCTTCTTAATGACTACTCTCAAGGAAAGAAGGGATTTGTCTCATTTGGAAATGATCTAAGGGTTACATCATCGGGAAAGGATTTGTGTCAAATGGAGAAATCAGATTTGATGATGTTAACCATGTGGAGAATCTCAAGTATAATCTACTGAGTGTCAGTCAGATGTGTGATAAAGGGCATGTTGCACTTTTCACAATCCAGAACTGCCGGATTCTGTCTTCCAAAGTTCTGAGGCTGATTGACAAGGTATTGGATGAACATACTCTCCTGAAGGCCAACAGGATAGGAAGAGTATATGCCTTGGATTTGTCAAAGAAGATTGCGTTAAAAGGTCATCCTTGCCTGTTCTCCAAGGCCTCTCCTCAGGAATCTAAACTGTGGCATAGAAGGCTGGGTCATGTTAATCTCAAAAACATGAATCAGCTGATCCACAATAGTTTAGTAAGAGGTCTACCAATAAAGGAGTTCCTTCTGTGATGAAACCTGCACTGCTTGTTTAAAAGGAAAACAACACAAAGTCTCATTCCCTCCTATAGAAGAACCAAAGTCCACTGCCTGCTTGCAATTACTGCACATGGATCTCTTTGGTCCTGTGAGAGTAATGAGCATGGCAAAGAAGAAATACTGTCTGGTAATTGTGGATGATTACTCCAGATTTGTATGGACCTTCTTCTTGCATTCAAAGGATGAGGCTGCTCAGACAATTATTAACTTTGTGTTGTATGTTGAGAAGCAGTATTCCCTATCAGTCAAGTGTATAAGAAGTGATAATGGAACTGAATTTAGAAACCATACACTTGATGATTTCTACCTTTCAAAAGGAATCAAGAGGCAGTATAGCATCCCAAGGACTCCAGAACAAAATGGAGTAGTGGAGAGAAAGAACAGGACCCTAATTGAAGCTGCAAGGTCCATGTTGGCTGACTCTGGTTTGCCACTGACCTTTTGGGCTGAAGCTGTCAACACAGCATGCTATGTGCAAAATAGAGCTTTAGTGAATCAGAGGTTGATGAAGACTCCTTATGAAGTTCTACATCATTTGGCTCCTCTAATTTCATTCTTCAGAGCATTTGGGTGTCCTTGTTACATTCTCAACACAAAGGATCAACTCCAAAAGTTTGATTCTAAGGTGGATGCAGGGTATTTTGTTGGGTACTCATCCACTTGCAAGGCTTACAGAGTGTTCAACTGTAGAACAAAGATGGTTGAAGAAACCTTGCATGTGAAGTTCAATGAATCTCCTAAGGACAAAATCCCACAAAACCCTGTGGAGTTGTTTGATCTGGACATACTGCAATATGTTCCTTATCAGCCTCCAGCTGTTGCAGATCATGTGAATTCATCACCTTCTGCAGCTAGTCATCCATCTGGTGGTACTGATGTTCATGATGATCCCAGTACTCACCTATTCAAGTTTAGTGATCAACTGCCTGAGTCTACTCAACTTGATGTTCCTGTAGCTTCAGTAGCACCATCCACAACAAATGCTGATGAGATTTCTGAATCCTCTACTTCATTTGACCTGCCCTCTAACACTTGGTTTCAAGAATCTGGATCAACATCTGTTGCTGCTGAGCGTGCTACAAACACTTGCACAGATCTCATAGTGTATCAAGAGCTGAAGAATCACCCAACGTCTCAAATCATTGGTGATATCAATGCTGGTGTCTCAACTAGAAGTCAATTGTCCAACTTCTGCTTCTATGCTCTTTTCATCAGTCAGCAAGAGCCAAAGAACTATCATATTGCATTAAGAGACAATGGATGGGTTGATGCCATGCAGCTTGAGCTTCTTCAGTTCAAAAAGCAGCAAGTGTGGGAACTGGTTCCTCTACCCCCAGGTAAGTGTGCAATAGGCACTAAATGGGTGTTTAGGAATAAAACAGATAAAATGGGCAAATTGTCAAGAACAAGGCCAGACTGGTTGTCCAGGGGTTTTCACAAGAAGAAGGTATTGATTATGATGAAACCTTTGCCCCTGTAGCCAGACTGGAGGCAATTAGATTGTTCTTAGCCTATGCTGCATTCCACAATCTTAAAGTTTTTCAAATGGATGTCAAAAGTGCATTTTTATATGGCAAAATAAAAGAAGAGGTTTATGTGTGTCAACCACCAGGTTTTGAGGATAATAACATCCTGATTGGGTGTATAAACTTGATAAGGCTCTTTATGGGTTGAAACAAGCTCCTAGAGCCTGGTATGAAACACTGTCAAATTTTCTTCTTCAGAATAATTTCACTAGAGGCTCCATAGATAAAACTTTGTTCATTAAGAAAGTGGGTCAGCATAAGCTCCTTGTTCAAATTTATGTTGATGATATTATTTTTGCTTCCTCTGATCCACAGTTGTGTGATGCATTTACAAAGTTGATGCAACAAAAATTCGAAATGAGTGCCATGGGAGAATTACAGTTCTTTCTAGGTTTGCAAATCAAACAAAAGGCTGATGGAACTTTCATTCATCAGTCAAAATACCCAAAAAGTCTTTGGCAAAGTTTGATTTACAACACTGTAAGCCCTGTTCTACTCCCATGTGCAGCACCACACAACTGGATGCAGATCAAAAGGTAAAGCTGTTGATGAAACACTTTACAGATGTATGATTGGGTCCTTGATGTACTTAACAGCTTCTAGACCAGATATTATGTTTGCAACTTGTGTTTGTGCTAGATTTCAGGCTGCTCCTAAAGAGTCTCATTTGATTGCAGTCAAGAGGATCTTTAGATATCTGCAAGGTACTCAATCTCTAGGTCTTTGGTATTCCACTGGGCACTCTTGCAAATTAGTTGCTTTTTCTGATAGTGACTATGCAGGGTGTAAATTAACTAGAAAATCAACTTCTGGTGGATGTCAATTCCTAGGCAACTGTTTGGTTTCTTGGCAGAGTAAGAAACAAACATCTGTTGCTACATCCACTGCTGAAGCCGAGTACATTGCTGCTGCAAGTTGTACATCTCAGGTACTCTGGCTTCAGAATCAATTACTGGATTATGGCATTACAGAGACTAAGACTCCATTACTAATGGATAGTGCTTCAGCTCTTTGTATTGTCAAGAATCCAGTCCAGCACTCTAGGACCAAACATATTGAGATCAGACACCATTTTATTAGGGATTGTTTTGAAAAAGGTCTGATTGATCCAAAGTTTGTTCCTAGTGCTGATGAGCTTGCAGACATATTTACTAAGCCTTTGGACAGTTCAACTTTCCAAAACCTAGTGTTAAGGCTTGGTATGCTGCAGCTAGAATAAGTGACAACTACTGATGATCTCAGTCAACAAGTACTGATGAGCATTCGTATACTACTATCACAAATAAGTACTGAAGTTCTTTTATCCTCAGTAGTTTTCATAACTACTGAAGACTAAATTACTTAAAAGTACTGAAGTACTCATCTGTTGAAAAGAACTGATGTGGTTACAACTACTACTGTAGTTACAACTGCTGATGTTAGAATAACAGATAAGTACTGATGACCTATGAAACATCTGAAACTCAGACAAAGTCTGATGAAGTGTTGAGGTCAGAATGAAACAGCTGATGAGCTAAGAATTGACGACAACAGCTGATAAGAAATTTTTTTCTCTTCAGTTGTTTCTACAACTGCTGCTTCACTTCAAACAACTGAAGCCAAAACCATGTCTTCAGTAGTTTCACAACTACTGATGACTAACACCAAGTCTTCAGTTGTTACAACACCAGAAGCCAAAACCATGTCTTCAGTAGTTTCACAACTACTAATGACTAATACCAAGTCTTCAGTTGTTACAACTTCTGAAAGTTAAAACCAGGTCTTCAGTTGTTTTCAAACAACTGATGACAGCACCAACACTTTCAGTCATTTTATATCAGCCTTTTCTTACCCTATAAATACCTAAACCTACTTTCAGACGTTTCATTAGCCGTTTTCCGTCCTTCACTCTCTCAACAATGGCGACCATGAAACTCAAACCCAGACACAACTGTGTTGCCTACCTCTCGAAATCGGCCTTCTGGAACAAATTTGATAATGCCATCGATCTTATGGTAGATTCCCAGTACCGAACCACGTTTCTTCTGAATCCTACCATATACCCCGATTCCCTAAGCCAGTTCTGGACCAACGTCTCTGTGCAAACTAGTGAGAATGATAGCCAAATCACTCTCCAGTCGTTGGTCAACCAGAAACAGGTGGCTCCGGACATCATTCGACAAACCCTAGGTCTACATGATGCCACCTGTGTCACAGAATACCCGAAAGGCACAACCGATATGTCTTTCATCAACAACGGGTATGAAGGAGACTTAAGTGCTACCACCATTCTGAAGAAGCACTTCCATGATGCTGAACGTCTTATATTCCACATGGTGAATGTCTGCTTTGCACCAAAAACCTCCTCATGGGATCAGATGTCCTCCCGATGGCAACAGGTATTATACTCTATCTTTGAACGACAAACTTTAAATTTTTCTGAGATAGTTTTTATGGAACTCAAGGATCTGGCCTTGAAACCTGTGGCAAACAGATGGATATTATATCCCAGGTTTCTCATGGCTATAATTTTAACACAGCTAAAATCAGACGGCCTTGTTGGCCTTGGAGTCCCTGCTCCGGCTGTATTGCCTGAAGTATACTCCAGGCACAACTCTGACCCTACAATGAAAGGGGCTGCCCGGCTGCTCAAACCCAAGCAGCGGGAACCCACAGCCTCCACTTCCAGATCCAAAGTCCCCGCCAAACCCTACACCAAAAAGCCTAAAAAGGCTACTCAGGGAGATGAGTCCCCTGAGGATGCCCCTGTACCACCAATACAGGAAACACTTACTGGTTCTAACCCCCCAGTACTGTTAAAGACTCTACCAGCCCTACCCGCTCGGGCATCCTCTCAACAGGATCCTGATGCAA
Organism: Flaveria sonorensis; assembly: GCA_025506505.1. Taxonomy (NCBI): domain Eukaryota; kingdom Viridiplantae; phylum Streptophyta; class Magnoliopsida; order Asterales; family Asteraceae; genus Flaveria; species Flaveria sonorensis. The sequence continues at coordinate 59,943,971 of CM046433.1, read as the reverse complement.
CCAAAATTGGGGATACCACAATGCTGGAACCTATCTCAATTGAGAAGGTTACCATTGAAGAGCACCAGTCACCCCGGGTGCAATCTGCTTCAAACCTATCTCCAAATGCAACCGCCCCTCAAAGCCCAACATTTATTGTTGCACAAGTGTTGAGTCAGCTGCATTCCTCTCCTCCTCCCCAGACACCAATTACAATGGGGAGAACCTCAACAGCTGAGGAAGAGGACCAAAATGCTGCTGATAACCCACAACACAGGGATTATAATGTTCAATCTCCCCGTGTAGAGGAGGTGGTTAGAACATCTGGTGAGGCTGCCACTTCTACTGATTCAGCAAATGAACAGGATGCAGTTGGTAACATCTCTAAGACCTCACCAGAGGCAACTGCCGATGAAGGACTCAGTCCTGAGGCAGGAAGTCCCCAGAACCAAGAACAAGGGGCACATGCTACAACTGATCTACACTCAGGGCATGTACATCCTGATTCAATCAGGAGGTCAGGTGATTCAGCAAAGACTGATGATGACCTGGGCGTTTTCTACGATGTCTTAGCCCATAACACAATCCTTGAGGCTGAGGTGAGCAGACTCAAAGAACTGCTTGCCAAAATGTCTCAGGATCAAAGTCCATCTGCCCTAATAAACCCACAGATGGCACCTTCATCTGAAGGTTCCCCAAACACTTCGCCACTTCACTCAACTGAGCCACCAGCCACTATTGTTGGCACCACCTCTCAGGGACAGAACCCCTCTGAGCAGATGGTTGCTACATTTCAAAATTCCTTACCTCTCATCACTCCCATCATCAATGAGATTGTGCATAAAGCCATTGATGAGAGGATCTCCTCGAATCTAAAAACACTTGTTGATGATGCTGTGCAAAAGAAGCTTTCTGCCATTCAAACCACTAAACCCAATGCACCCAAAAAGGGGGAGTCTAAGGCCGTGAAAGAAAGAAAGAGAAAGAGAGTGGAAGAGGAGAAACAACAAGAAAAAGAATAGGAAAAACAGCTGATCACATACAAGAGAAAGAAAAGTGCTGAAACTCAAAAGCCTGATGAAGAGAAATCATTGGAAGATCTGATTAAAGAAGCTGATGAAGTTCACAGCAGATCAATGGACAGAATAATAGATCAACTCTTCAGACAGGGCTTTGATACAGCCACATTAGACACTGAGATCAGAAGGCTGGAGATTAATGAGATACAAGAAAGATGGGCCAGTTATAGTGTGATGGAAAGGGAGAGGTTGGAGATAATGATCAGGTTTATTGCAAAATACTTGGGAAGATCATTAATTGAGATTAAATCATGGACCAGAGACAGTATTCTGGCAATAACCACCAGAATCTATGCTTCTGAAGAATTCAATAAGGGGTTGATTATAGAAGCCTTAGACGAAGCAGGTGCTGGGAAGAGAACTGATATGGCCAAGCTTTCCAAAGCCAAACTCACCATAAAAATGCTAGATCAACCTTCCCAAACTCCCTCTCAAAACAAACAACCCCACAACTCTCCAAATCAACTCAACCCTCAAAACCAACTCCCTTACCCCAAAAACCACCTCAAACCACATCCAGTGATGCACCCAGAAGGAGGAGAAGGGTGTTGAGGATGGTAGAAGAAGAAGAAGAAGATGATGAAGAAGATAGTCTGCCAATCTCTGCTGTTCTAAAATTACCTGAGCCCAGAAGTCAACAAATGATCATACCAGACTTTCAGAGGCAAATGGTGAAAGTTAAGATTGAAGAAGAAGAACAGCAAAACAGCACGATGAGCAACTTTTGAAGATGATTGACAAAGAGTTTCCTCAGTCATCATCTATACAAGCCATGAAGAAACACGCTCAAAGGCTGTATGCTCTCAGGTATACCTTTCAATATCAAAAGGAGAGAGTAAGGATTTGGCCAGACCCCAGGGTTAGTTCTAGAATTCATAAGAAATCCATACCAAGTAGATACAATGGCCAAGTGAGAAAGACCATAGATGCTGCTATTATGTTGGCCATTGTAGTCTCACCCTGGGAAATACTTGAAGACTTCAAGAGAGCCTACAAGTCAAAGATGACCCCTCAAACTCTAATGGAGAACAAAATGGTCAAGAAGGGGTTGTTATACAAGAGGCTTGAAGAGATCAAGAAAAATGAACTCCAGTTGTTATTAGAAGGGACTCACCCAGATGAATTTGCTTACAGAGAGATAACAACTGTTGAGTTGAAAAATGGAAAGACGATAAAGTACTTATCAGAGTACTATTGCCCAGAGTTCTTCTTCGAAGGAGAAGCAGAAGAACTCACTAAGGAGGAACAAGTTGTTCTCCTTGAGGCCTACGTCAGAGAGTCTTATAGACTCATCAATGGGAAGTAGGCTTCATGGTTGGGATAACGGCTCTGTGTCCAGTTCCCCAAGACAGAGTTCCCTTCCATCCTTTGACATTCACATCTACTGAAACCTGTTCCCTGGCCTGTGCTTATCTGATATCTCTAAAGCTGATCAAGAGAGTGTCTGCCAAGAATAAGTGGGACCTCAATAAGCTTAAAGGTTTTGGCTGCATTGGTTCAGGGGGAGTTTGTTGGACCAAAAGAACCAATGAGCCTGATCAGAAAAACCTTTAAGTCCCACGGACATTACAACAACTGAAGTAGTCTGCAACAGCTGAAGACATCAGCTGATAACAAGGTCTGAAGACAAAGTCTGAAGCTAAAGAGCTGAAGACAAAGTCTGAAGTGAAAGAGCTGAAGACAAAGTCTGAAGACAAAAGCTGAAGACAAAGACTGAAGACCAAGTTTCAGATGATTGTCACAACAGCTGAAGAAGACCTCTTCAGTAGTTGTGATGGTTTCCTTTCAGTAGTTGTATTTTCTTTTCTGTACTTGTAGTTTCAGTAGTTGTATGTTTCTTCGTGTACTTAGAATACTCTGAGATGTTCTTAGTTGTGAACATTCTCAGTAGTTTGCTTACTTTCAGTAGTTTGTAATAATTCTGTTAGACGTCACTATCAAGTGACATCAGCAGACGTCACATTCCTATATATAAGGAATGCTAACCTAATTGTAATCGGTGCAGCTTAGAAAAACCTAGCAGCCGCCATACCGAAGCATGTGTGCATGAATGTTATTATCCCTTTGCAGAAAACCCTATTTCTATATAACTGTGTACTGTTCCATTGAATATTTATTGTGTTCTTGCTATATTTGTTTAATTCTTGCTCTAATTCCGCTGTGATTCAACTCTAATTGATCAAACTTAGATCACTGATCCTGACAACAGTTCAGCAGATAACAGGACAAAGCAAATTTCTGCCGAATGGGAAGATTCGACAGATAGGATGAATTCAACACTTGCTTTTGAAAAAGATCCGGTAGGTCTTGTAAGGTTATATTAGAAGGCTGATGCAACCAAAGAAGCCAAAACAACCAAGGAGCTTCCTGCATGCATGCACTGATGTACAAGGTAGAAGTTACTTCGGAAGTTTTACACTCATCATAGAAATTATTCTAAGTGTAAAATCTTCCGAAGCCAAAGACCAAATCTTCCAAAGCCAAAGATGAAGTCTTCTGAAGCCTCAAAGATAAAGTCTTTCGAAGCCAATGAAGTAAAGACTGATTTCTTCCGAAGACAGAGAAGACATGCTTTCTCTGATGTACTTTTACATAAAGCTGACTTACTCTTCGCTGCAACTCTGAAGACTCACCAACTTATACAAGTTGGTGAAAAGGTCCATGCTTTAGTAAATTGTAGATTATGGTCTTGTGTCTGTAACTTCCTACTTTGTACCTTTAATCCTTCTTGTAATATATTAGGATGTGAGCTATGGCATGTCATAGTCACTAATCAAAAGACAATCTGCCTTTTGACTTTACATTGATCTTGTTGTCTAAATTAATGTTTCCAGCTGGCCTTCAAAGTATGGCCGGCTGTAGGATGTAGTATAAAGTATCTCAGGTTCTTGTATTTCTTTTTATGCTTTGTAACACTTGTAACAGAACTTGAGAGAAATATATAGCATTCTTGAAGACCATACTTATCTTGTTCTTGTTCCTAGTTATGTTTCATTGTTTACTTGTGTTCTTAGTATCATTCATTTAAACCCGGCTCCCTATCTGATCTGTTAAGTGTTCTAACACTCTCCTTATTGTGAGACTGATTGTATTAACCATCCCTTAAATGGTCCTGCAATTGGTATCAGAGCATTTTAGGCTCTTGATTGTAAGATCTCACCATCTTAAATCCCTTCAATTTCACAAAACACTTAACAACTCAAAGGGCAGCTATCACAAAGGCTGATATGGAAACCGGTACCATGACAAAGTCTCCACTGATCACTACTGATGATTTTGATACTTGGTGCGAAAGAATAGAAGGCTTTATCAAGTCTCAAGACTCTAAGATGTGGGGATCTGTTATCTTTGGACCTCATGTACCATCCACCTCTTCAGCTGCTGCTAGTGGTGGTATGATACCAAAAGAAGTGGCTGACTATTCTGAAGAAGACTAGAAAAAGATAGATATAGATCAGAAGGCCATGACTGCTCTCCAAACTACTCTTCCAAACTCCATCTACAGAGGCTCAAGAAGTGCAAGACTGCTAAGCAACTATGGGATGCACTAAAGCTTATGTATGAGGGGTCCACTGAGGCAAAAGAAAATAAGAAGGACCTCTTGAAGCAGTAGTTTGAGCACTTCACCTTCAAAACAAGTGAAACCATGACTCAACAGTACTTTAGGTATGTTAAGATTGTGGACACACTAATAGATGTTGGAGTAACTCTTGAGAACAAGGACATTATGAGGAAGTTCATGTCCTCTCTTCCCAGACAATGGACACACTATTTGTGATCATCAAGAGGACTAAGAACCTCAAGACCCTTACTCTCACTGAGTTATTTGGTATCCATAGTGGCTATCAAATAGAGATGAACATGCAAAATCCATCTGGTAACTCAACAATCAGCAGAGTTTAGCCCTATATGTGGTTGAAAGGGATTGTAGAGAACCACAACATCATCTCATCTACTACCCTAACAAATCATAAAAGGGTCCTTTCATCACCTTCCCCGAGACACCAAGAGAGTGCTCTATCCAAAGAAGCCCATTCAAAGAGACAAGCTCTTCACAAGCCTTTGTGTCTACTAATAAAAGAACATGCAACCTTCTCTTTACCCTTGAAGACCTGGACTATATCCATCCAGATGATCTGGAGTACATGGAAATAGTCCAGCAGATGGCTCTTCTTACTCACAGAGCTAAGAAGTTTTACAAGAGGACATGGATGAAGTTTCTTAGCAATGCAACCAGTGGAAAGTTTGGGCTGGACAAAAGCAAAGTAAAGTGTTACAACTGTAACCAAATGGAAACTTTGCTAGAGAGTGCAAGGAACCAAAGACAAATGGTGGCCAAGCACAAACCAGACCAAACTACACTAATGGAGCTCCCCAGAATAAGAAGCCCAAGTAGCAAGTTGCAGTTGCTGTTGAAGAAAGACGCTTTGACTGGAGCTTTCAGGTTGAGGATGCATCTCCAAACCAAGCACTGATGGAAGATCATGAAGAAGCCAAGGTATTGGAACATCTTTGTACACCTGAATGTATTGCTAAAGTTAACAGATATAGGTCCTATAAGTTGGAGATGAGGTCTGATCTTGAGTCCTTCAATATTTTAAAAGCTGATTTCAAAAGAGCTGAAAATGATTACAAACTTAAAATAGAAGATCTTGAGAAAACAATTTCATCTCTTAAGCATGAACATACGAACTACAGGACTCAGATAAAAGATCTCATCACTAAGTTAACTAAATGTCAGGTTGAGCTTGTGATCAGCAAAGCCAGTGAAGAAAAATGTGTTCTTGAAGAAGAGGCCTTCAAGAACATGATATCCTCATCTCTGCATGCAAAAGTTTGTTATCTGAATAAGCAGGGACTGGGATCTACTGAGATAGCTCCTCCACACACTCTATTGTCTATAAGAGATCCAAGGTGTGGAACTTATGAAGATGAGCTTCCTCTCATAGACCCCATTGATAAAGAGGAGATAGTAAAGGATGACTCTGAGAAGAGTGAAGAAGATCATCCTAAGAAAGGACACTATTCTCCTGAGGAGAGAAATGAATCTTGGATGACCAAGTCTAAGAGGAAGAACTTGATCAGAAAATCCAAGAGGAAATCAAGGAAGGCTCAAGAGATCAAGGCCACTTTAAACTCTAAGCAGAAACAAGTGTTTATCTCTGTAGGATTTGAAGTGATGATGGCTGAAGAATCAACTATGAAATTTAGTACCAGAAGTTCTAGTTCATTTCCAACTCATTCTAGCAAAGAGAAGAAGGCTGATCAGTTGTGTACCACTGCTACATAGCCTGAACCATCCAGTTCCAAAATCAAGCCACACCCTAAGAAGCTTGTTGCATTATCTGTAAAGATGAAGATGGAGGTGGAAAGTGATCAAGTTCAGCCCCTCTCTTAGAAGAAGGCTCTCAAAAGGAAGCAAATGGATTGCATCATGTGTGGTAGTACTTCGTATCTTGCTAAGGATTGCATCTACAATCCTAAAAGTACTGTCCATATGATCAGAAAGAAAACTTCTGAGAAGAAGAAAGAAAAGCCAGCTTCAGAAGGAAAATCTTTTCCTTTTAGAAGCTCTAAGGTGAAGAAGAAGATAAGTGAAAACTTGCCTTTGGAAGAAAAGTTGTCTTAGAAGAAAAGAATGCTTCTGAAGTATTGAAGCCTGCTGCAGTGAAAGCAAGATCTTCCAAATGTCCAGTCTCCAAACTTCCAAAGTTGTCAAAACTTCTAAAGTATAGAAGGTCAAGTCTAATCTTCCAAAGATGGTGTGGAAGATGAAGGAAGACCAAGTGACTGAAAGTTCATCATCTGCAACAGCTGATGATCCTCAAAACTTGAACATAGGATCAATTACTGTTACATTGTCTTCAAATCACTTTGATGAGCCCAAGACCAATGAGGCTTGGGTTTCCAAATATAACTAAACACTTCTTTCTTGTGCAAGAATAGCTAAACACCAAGAGAAATGTATAGATCATTAATAATGGCTATTCCAGGAATATGATAGGAGTAGGTTCTCTACTTCAAAATTTTTAGAAAATTGATGGAGGGCCAGTTGCTTTTGGTGGAGATGTTAGAGGTTACATTACTGGAAGGGGCATGGTCACAAATGGTAAGCTCAGCATTGAAAACGTAAACTTTGTCAAAGAGCTTGGGTACAATTTACTGAGTGTATCTCAATTTTGTGATCAGAGACACAACATGCTCTTCACTAATCATAAGTGCATTGTTCTCAAGCTCAGGGTGGTCATTCCTCAAGAGCATATCTTGCTTAGAGCCCACAGGAAAGGGAACATGTACAAGATAGACTTGCAGGAAACATCACTCTCAGGAGAAGTTTCTTGCTTTCTATCTAAAGCAAATAGTGATGAGTCTTTCCTCTGGCATAAAAGAATGTGCCATGTAAACTTTAAAAACATGATTAAATTAATTAAGAATGATTTTGGTAACCGGAATACCAAAGAAAGAGTTTACAAGTGATGACCATGGTGTAGCATGCCTGAAAGGGAAGCAACACAAAGTGTCTCAAAAGCCAAAGGAAAGGAACTCTATCACTACTCCCCTACACTTATTACATATGGATCTCTTTGGCTCCACCAGTGTAATGAGTCTTGAAAGGACCTCATATTGTTTGGTGATCACAGATGACTTCATAAGATTCACTTGGGTCTTTTTCCTTAGTACTAAGGATGAGACTCCTGGTATCTTGAAGAACTTCATTCTGAAAATTGAGAATCAATATGATCACAAGGTCAAAACCATAAGATGTGATCAAGGAACAAAATTTAAGAACCAAATCCTTGACAAATTTTATGATGAAAAAGGTATTACAAGACAATATAGTGCTCCCAAGACTCCTCAACAAAATGGTGTTGCTGAGAGAAGAAAAAGGACACTTATTGAGGCTGCAAAAACCATGTTGTCTGACTTTAAACTGCCCATCACCTTCTGGGCAGAGGCAGTCAACATAGCCTGCTATGTGTAGAACAGAGTTTTAGTGGTTAAGACTCATGGTAAGACTCCTTATGAGCTGTGGCATAAAAGGAGACCATTTGTTTGTTTTCTCGGGTCATTTGGTTGTCCTTGCACCATCTTGAGTTCCAAATATCAAATAGCCAAATTTGCTGAGAAATTAGATGATGGACACTTTATTGGATACTCATCCCAAGCTAAGGCTTATAGAGTATACAATCTCAGAACTAGAGTAGTTGAGGCATCTGCCAATGTGACTTCAATGAGTACACTCCTACTGTGAAAGGTTCTGGTCCTAATTGGGTTTTTGATCTTGATTTAGTTACAAACTATTTTAACAAATCTTGTGAGAATGTTTCAGGATCTACAGGTAACTTATCAATAGGAGATCCTAACCTAAGATTTGAGCTGAGAAGACCAACCAAGAATATTACTTCAGCTCCAGTGGTAACGAATCCTGCAAGTGAAAATCCTATCAGCACAAACATGACAAATTCTGATACATCTGAGGCACCTACAAATTCCAGCTCAGAGGCTCAAAACTTAGATGAAGGAACTTCAAATGTAGGAGGAAATAGAGGTGGTGACAGTGATCAAGAATTTCTTGATGCTGATAACCACTCCATAGAAGACAACATAAATGATGTCACACACTCATTGGATCAAGCCTCTCTTGATAAGTGTGATGATGTGGTGGGTGATACTCCACTTCCAGATCTAAATTTCTCTAATTTAGATCTTTCTAATCAACTTGCTATGATCCCACAAATCGAGATCCACAAGTCACACCCTACCACAAACATCATTGGAAATGTTGATATAGGGGTGAGAACAAGAGGACAAACCCAAGAAAAAAATGTTTGTCTATACTCTTACTTCTTGTCCCAGATAGAGCCAAAGAAAGTGGATGAGGCTTTGAAGGATGGAAATTGGGTTGAAGCAATGCAAGAGGAGCTGCTTCAATTCAAAAGACAAAAGGTTTGGAACCTATGTCCTCTTCCACAAGAGAAGACTAACATAGGAACCAAGTGGGTTTTTAGAAATAAGAAGGATGATAGAGGACTTGTCATCAAGAACAAGGCCAGACTAGTTGTTCAAGGATACAGACAAGAAGAGGGAATTGACTACACAGATGTCTTTGCTCCTATAGCAAAACTTGAAGCTGTTAGAATATTCTTGGCTTTTGCTGAATCCAAGGATTTCAAGGTCTACCAACTTGATGTCAAGTGTGCTTTTTTATATAGAGTGATTGATGAAGAGGTGTATGCAGGACCATGTGAAGGGTGGTAAATACAATCAATCTCACAATGAGGAGAGTTTTAGAACACTTAATAGATCAAATGGGGAACCAGGTTTGTGTAATATGATACTAAGAACACAAGTTAGTAATGAGATTGAACTAAGAACAAAAACAAAGAAGTATGGTTTTCAAGGATGTTGTATATTGCTCTCAAGTTCTATTACAAGTGTTATAAAGCATAAAAGAATTACAAGGATCTGAGATACTTTATACTACATCCTATAACCATTAATACTTAGAAAGACAGTTGGATACACTAATCTAGACAACAAGATCAATGTAGAGTCAAAAGGCAGATTGCCTTTTGGCTAGTGACTATGACATGACATAGCTCACATCCTTTCTAATATAAAAAGGTTAACAGGTACAATAGTAGGAAGTTACAAACAAAGACCTTAATCTACAAATTACAAAAGCATGGACTTTTCACCAACTTGTATAAGTTGGTGAGTCTTCAGAGTTGCAGTGGATGGTGTGTCAGTTTTATGAAAAAGTAGATCAGAGAAAGCTTGTCTTCTTTGTCTTCAAAAGAAACCAGTCTTCACAGCAAATTGGCTTTGAAAGACTTTATTTCTGAAGCTTTGGAAGACTTCATCTTTGGCTTCGAAAGATTTGGAGTTTGGCTTCGGATGATTTTACACATAGAGTATTTTCTGTGGAAAGTGTAAAACTTCCAAAGCAACTTCTACCTTGTACGTTCAGTGCATGCATTTTATAATCTTCTAATAAAACTTTACAAACCACCCCTAGGCTGATGCTACCAAAACAAAGAAGTTCCTCAGATGTTGACAGTCCTTATTAGTATCAAGACCATGCCTTTCTTCACCATGTGGATCAAAAGATGAAGTTAGCTGAGATGGAGCTCTAGGCTCAGGTTGTGTTAACTCAGTGGGTTCAACCTTTACATCAACTTCAGGTTGAGCTTGACTTGGTGAAGAATGCAAGTCAACAAGCTCTCCCTTCTTAATCTTCTGCTTGATCACTCTGATATGCTCATCCGTAGTGGATAGAGACATAAGACCAAGCCTCCTTCCGAAGAATCCATACAGCTTCAAGAAGCTCATCATCCTTTGTCTGTCAGTAGACTTCTTTTGGCTTTTGTGGATGATGGCTCTTGACTTTGTAGCTTATTTCCTTAGTTTTCTCTTAGCAGCTTTTCTTTCTTTGGTAACTTGTTGCTCCAGCCGCTTGAGATATTCAAATTCAACATACTCAAATGATAAGCGAAGAAGTGCAGATGGCTGATAAAGTCTTGTGGCACTCAGGTAGTTGATCATGTTCAATCTTTTAGCTTCTTTGTCTACCTAAGGTTGTGCAGTTGCCATAACCTCTTTCTTAGGACTTTCTTGAACTAAGGAGAGGATAGGAGCATGTTTGTAGAGCCTTTTCAATCAACTTTCTTCCTTGATCTTAAGGAGCAATGCTGCATCCTATACCTCCTTCCTCTTCTTTGACAATTCATTGTCAGCCAGTTCATTCAATTCATCTAAGGGGAGAGATATGAGTTCATCAATGTTGTAGTTCCTGGTCCCCAGGTAGTTTAGCCTGGCTACCCTCAACTCATCATCTTGAGTGTTTGGCCTGGGGCTAGCCCGGATAGCAGCTTCCATGAAGCCTGAAGACCCTCTTGAATTCTCTACCCTTAGCTTCCTCTTCCTCTCTCTCTTCTCCTCCTTGATCTCCTCAGAGGTCATCTTCCTCTTCCCTGGAGAGAGCTTTGGCCTTCATTGCTTGGTTCAATAGTCAAGCTCTGGCCAGAGAGATGTTATGAAGCACCTTCACCAGCTGATGCCTCATAGAGGGTAATGGGTGCTGAAGAAGATCTTGTGTCAAGGTTCACGGGTTCAACTTCTGGGCCTTCAGTCAAGGCTTCCCCTTCGAAGCTAATCTTAGGGTCCACCTCAACATCCAGTTGACCAAAAATCTCACCTGCTAGCCTCTGTCTATATAAATTTGATCTCATCTTGAATTCTTCTAGCACCCTTTCTTAAATCCTATCTGCTAATCTTGCAGCTTGTCTGTTTTGACTTGGATTGACAAGTGAAAGATCAACCAGATGGATGCACTCATAGAAACCCAGGTTTTAAAAGTTGAAAATTTCCTGTTGACCCTGAGCTCTAGAGATGACAAGAGCTCTTCTTTCTGTGTCGTACGTTCATCCTATGATTGGGTTCTCAGAGTGATGAGATGGGGTAGGTATGGCTCTAGGGATACCCTTCTCAAACAGGCTATGTATGAGTGAATCCACATCAATATGGACTTGGGCAAGTAAGTCCACATTCATGTAGACTTGAGGAGGTTGCTGTGTATGGACCATTGCAAGTAAGGGTGGTGAGTCCTTAAAGTTCATACTCTATGAAGAACTCCGAGGTTCTATGACTGTTCGGACTTTCTCCCCCATTTTGGTAGCATCACTTTCTTGCATAAGTGAGCTAGGGGTTGAGTCTATCACATTCATAGGTTCTTGTTGACCTGGTTGAGTTCTCTTGAGTGGTCTCTCAGCTAACTTGCCTTTGAGATAGGTGATCTCAAGTTGCTAGTCATTGACCCTCCTTTGTAAGATAGTCACCTGAGATTCCAGGTGACTTATCTTAGAGACTAAATAAGTGCATGTTTTAGTTAGTTTTTGCACCTTTAGTTTCAGACTCCCCTCATCTCCATTAGAAGAATCACGGGGGGATGAGAAAATAGGACCAAGTTCTTCTTCCTCATCACCAGCATTTTGTTCTTGGCTGCTGGATTTCCCCTGCATCATGACAACTTCAAGAGAAGTGTCAAGAGGTTGGCTTGGCATGGTTGAGGTCTGAATGATGTAGTCACTTGCTAAAGTGAGATCCTCTTCCATATGGATCTCCTGAACAAGTTCAGGAGATCCATCTTAGTAGTGGGTGGATGATGTGGGCTAGACATGGATGAAATAATCTCTCCTTGAGTAGGGGAGGAGAAGAGAGATTCATGGTACTCACTAAAGCCCATGTCTGAAAACATAATAGAATTCAAGGCTGGGGTTTGGTTGGTTTAAATCAAGCGGCTAGGGATGGTAACTGTCCCCTGAAGGTTGTTCACTAGAGTGTTGAGACTCTGAGTGAAGGCTTAAGGCTGTGGGGGTTGTGAGCTCATCAGGATGAGCATGAGGAACCTCAGCACTGATGATTTGAGAGATGGGAGTGGTTTGCTCCTCGGGAGAAGTGGGAGCTCGAGTGTCCACTTCCTCCTGCATGGGTGAGGATATAGGGGCCTGCACAAATTAAGTAGCATGTGCAGGGGTTTGTTTGGTTTTTCTCTGGTAGGTGATGGTTATTGTAGGCTGTATTTGTGGTCGGGAAGTAGAAGGTGTGGGTTCAACACTAGCTAGTGCTGCTAGGTTGTCATCTTAAGTAATGAGCTCTAAGATTTTTGGTACTAGGGTTGTTTCCACCCCTGAGAAGCCAACAGTTGGCTTCCTCATGGTCTTGAAGATGTCGGGCTTCATCTATCCCAGTTTAAGAATATTACCTGTTCCCCTCAACTGTGAGCCCAGTTCACAATTGAGAATGTGCTGGACATATCTAGGAAACATGTAATACTCTAAGGAGTCTAAGTTTGTAAGTAAATTTGATAGACAAATTTTGAATACTTGAACTAGACCCCTAAACCATCCCATGGACTATAAAGGAAAGGTCTTCTGAAATCTGGTCCCAACCTCCATGCTTGTTGGATAAGCTGTGTATGACAACATGGGGAAGGTACTTCCATTGAGAGGAGACCTTCCCCTTTCTAAAGGTTCTGACTAAGAATTCACCTTCATAGCCCATCTGCTTAATAGAGTGGTTAACAGCAGCTTTAGGAAAGGACAAATCACCTTCTACATCATCCAGCTAAAGATGAGTGTTTATGCAGGCCAGAGTGATGAAGATTGTCCTCCCCTGCACTGTATCAGATAGTGCCTTCTCCCAATCCATGGTGAACTCTTGGCAGGTCCTCTAGAATTCCAACAACTGATCCTTATAAAGAGGAGGTGGTGAGGGAGGTGAAGTAGTTTGTTAAAGAAAGGTAATGGCAAGCCTCTGAGTAACCGGGATCTTTCTCAGAGTCTAACAGACAAACCTGATTATGTTGCCTGTGAAGATGCATGGAGAAATCAGGTTGGTTTCTACGGTCAGGGTTGGCCATTTGAGGTAGCTTTACGTTGAAGGAAGATTAGAACGACGGCGGTTTGTGGGTGAAATTAGGTTAGAGAAAAATGCAGATGAAGAGGATAGTGAGAAGAGGGTGAACCGTTAAGAGAATATATATGAACTAGATTTGAGACAAAGTTAAAACAAAAGAATAAACTTTGAAATCTGAATGTCGGTCCCACCTTTGAAAAAATGCCCAAAAAGGTAGTTTTCTTAGAAGTTGAAAATCTTCCGAAGGTAATTTTGCTTCGGAAGTTTTAAGAAAAAGCTTCCGAAGCCAATTTGGCTTCGGAAGATATTCTTAAGATTTGTGAAAATTTTGCTTCGAAAGAAAAATACTTAGATAAATTTTCTTCTGACACATATTTGGTTTCATAAGATATTAAGACTTGGAAGTTTTATTCTAAAGAGAATAAATCTTCCGAGACTTAATTGCTTTCAGAAAAAAATTTTCCTTCAAATACATGTAAGTACTTAGAAGCATATTTAGGCTTCAGAAGATATTCTCAGAATTTCTTCCGAAGATAAATTTCTTATAAGTAGTTATTTGTTTTGAAGACATAATTTTCTTCCGAAGGCAACTTGAAATCTTCCGAAAGAAAATATGTTCGGAAAATTTTGAAGAATCTAAGGAATATAATTTTATAGATTATTTTCCAAAGTAAACTGGGCTTGTGAAGGTGATAAAATAGACAACTTAGGACACACAGGTTTTAGAAATAATGTTGATTTAAGTTTTAAGAAAATCTACTCAAAGTTAAAAATCCCAATAGCTGATACAAGATATTTGAATCTCTGTTCATCAAAAGCTTTAGTGAACAGATCAACATATTATTCGTTTGTGTTAACTTTGACTAGTTTGATTAATCCCTTTTCAATGTTATCTCTAATCAAATGATACCTGATGTTGATGTTTTTGGTCCTTGAGTGCTGCAAAGGATTCTCTGTAATAGAGATAGCACTGTTGTTGGGAGTCTCTTTGAAGTTGAATCCATAGACCAGCATCTGATTGTGAATTCGAAGCACTTGAGCATAGCAACTTGCAGCAGTAATGTATTAAGCTTTAGCAGTTAATAAAGACATACAGGATTGTTTCTTGCATTACCATGAGACAATCCTTCCACCAAGGAATTGGCATCCCCCAGATGTAGACTTTGCAGTCATTGTGCAACCACCATAGTCACTATCTGTATAGGCATACAGATTAAAGTCAGAACTCTTTGGATACCAAAAGCCATGCTTAGGAGCACCTTTGAGATATCTAAGAATCCTTTTAACAGCAAATACGTGTGACATCTTGTGGTTGGCTTGATATCTTGCACAGATGCATGTGGTAAACATGATATCAGGCCTGCTGGCTGTGAGATACATAAGAGACCCAATCATACCCTTATAAAGATGTTCATCCATACACTCCCCCTCAAGATCAGGTCCAAGGGAGTGGTTTCTGGCTATGGGTGTCTTAGCAACCTTACAATCAGTCATATTAAATCTTGTAAGTATGTCGTGTACATACTTTGACTGACTTATGAAGATGCCATTGTCAACTTGCTTCACTTGAATTCCCAAAAAGAAATTGAGTTCCCCTATGGCACTTATTTCAAACCTATTCTTTATTAGCCTCTCAAAGTCTTTGAAGAGCTTTAGATTAGTTGACCCGAAGATAATGTCGTCTACATATACTTGAACTAGCATTAAGTCATTCCCTGTTCCTTTGATGAAGAGAGTTCCATCTATATTACCCCTCTTATAACCATGTTGATAGAGATACTGAGATAGTGTCTCATAGTACTTTCTTGGAGCTTGGTGCAGCCCATAAAGAGCTTTATCAAGCTTGCAGACATAATCTGGATGATCTGGGTCTGCAAAGCCAGTTGGTTGTTTGACATACACTTCTTCATCAATCACCCCATATAGAAAAGCACACTTGACATCAAGTTGGTAGACATTGAAATCCTTGGATGCATTAAAAGCCAGGAATATTCTTATAGCTTTAAGTCTTGCCACAGGAGCAAAAACATCTATGTAGTCAATTCCCTCTTCTTGTGTGTACCCTTGAACAACTAGTCTGGCTTTGTTTTTTATGACAAGTCCTCTATCATCATTCTTGTTTCTAAAAACCCACTTGGTTCCTATGGTAGTCTTCCCATGAGGAAGAGGGCATAGGTTCCAAACCTTTTGTCTTTTGAATTGAAGCAGCTCCTCTTGCATTGCTTCAACCCAACTTCCATCCTTCAAAGCCTCATCAACTTTCTTTGGCTCTATTTGGGACAAGAAGCAAGAGTATAGAAAACATTTTTATCATGGGTTTGTCCTCTTGTTCTAACCCCTGTATCAATATTTCCAATGATGTTTGTGGTGGGGTATGACTTGTGGATCCTGAGTTGAGGGATCACAACAAGTTGATTGGAAAGATCTAAACTAGAGAAATTCAGATCTGGCAGTGAAGTATCACCCACCACATTAGCACACTCATCAAGTGAGACTTGATCCAATGAGTATGTGACATCATTTATGTTGTCTTCTATGGAGTGGTTATCAGCATCAAGAAATTATTGATCACTATTACCACCTCCATTTCCTCCTACATTTGAAGCTCCTTCACCTGAGTTTTGAACCTCTGAGCTGGAATTTGTAGGCATCTCTGATGTGTCAGCTGAATTTGTTATGTTTGTGCTAATAGGATCTTCACTTGCAGGGTTAATTACCACTGGAGCTGAAGTAGTATTCTTGCTTGGTCTTCTCAGCTCAAATCTTGGGTCAAGATCTCCTGTTAATAAGTTACCTGTAGATCCTAAAACATTCTCACAAGACTTGTTAAAATACTTGGTCACTAAATCAAGATCAAATAGCCAATCTGGACTAGAACCATTCTTACTGGGAGTGTGGTCATTGAAGGTCACATTGGCTGACTCATTAACTACTCTAGTTTTGAGATTGTATACTTTATAAGCCTTAGCTTGGGAAGAGTATCCAATAAAGTGTCCATCATCTGATTTCTCAACAAACTTGGCTACCTGATCTTTGGTATTCAAGATGGTGCAAGGACATTCACATGACCCGAGGAAACCAATGAATGGTCTCCTTTTGTGCCACAGCTCATAAGTAGTCTTACCATGAGTCTTAACTACAAAAACTCAGTTCTGCACAGCAGGCTATGTTGACTGCCTTTGCACAAAAGGTGATAGGCAGTTTAGAGTCAGACAGCATGGTTCTTGCAGCCTTAATAAGTGTCATGTTTCTCCTCTTAGCAACACCATTTTGCTTAGGAGTCATGGGAGCATTATATTGTCTTGTAATACCCTTTCCATCACAAAATGAATCAAGGATTTGGTTCTTAAATTTTGTTCCTTGATCACATCTTATGGTCTTGACCTTGTGATCAGATTGATTCCCAATTTTCAGAATGAAGTTCTTCAAGTCAGGAGTCTCATCCTTAGTTCTAAGGAAAAAGAACCAAGTGAATCTTGTGAAATCATCTGTGATCACCAAACAATATGAGGTCCTTCTTAAACTCATTACACTAGTAGGGCTAAAGAGATCCATATGTAATAAGTGTAGGGGAGTAGTGATAGAGTTCCTTTCCTTTGGCTTGTGAGACACTTTGTGTTGCTTCCCTTTCAGGCATGCAACATAGTGGTCATCACTTGTAAACTCTTTCTTTGGCATTCCAGTTACCAAATCATTCATAATTAATTTATTCATGTTTTTAAAGTTTACATGGCACATTCTTTTATGCCAGAGGAAAGTCTCATCATTATTTGCTTTAGATAGAAAGCAAGAAACTTCTCCTGAGGGAGTGTTTCCTGCAAGTCCATCTTGTACATGTTCCCTTTCCTGGGGCCTCTGAGCAGGATATGCTCTTGAGGAATGACCACTCCTGGCTTGAGAACAATGCACTCATGCTCAGTAAAGAGGATGTTGTGTCACTAATCACACTCAGTAGATTGTACCCAAGATCTTTGACAAAATTTACCTTTTCAATGGTGAGCTTACCATTTGTGACCATGCCCCTTCCTGTAATGTAACCTCTAACATCTCCCCAAAAGAAACTGGTCCTCCATCAATTTTCTCAAAATTTTAAAGTAGAGAACCATTGCCAGTCATGTGCCTGGAACAGCCACTATCAATGATCATACATTTCCCTTAGTCATTAGTTGTTCTTGCAAAAAAAGAAGTGGTTAGTTACCTTTAGAAACCCAAGCCTCATTGGTCTTAGGCTTTTCAAAGTGATTTGAAGACAATGCAATAGTAATAGATCCTATGTTCAAGCTTTGAGGATCATTAGCTGTTGTTGATGAAGAACTTTCAGTCACCAGGTCTTTCTTCATCTTTCACACCATCTTCGAAAGATTGGACTTGACCTTCAACACCTTGGAAGTTTTAACAACTTCTGAGGTTTTGGAGACTGGACCTTTGAAAGATCTTGCTTTTTGTAAGGAACATCTGAAGATTAAAGACTGATGCAACCAAAGGATACCAGAACAACCAAGTCTTCCAGCATCCATTAAGGAACAAGGATGAACTAGCTTCGGAAGTCTTACACTCACAAACAAGTCTAAGTGTAAGATCTTTCGAAGCCAACAGTTCAGAAGAAGTTGCTTCGGAAGTTTCACACTTATCAAAAAATATTACAAGTGTGAAATCTTCCGAAGCCAAAGACCCTTTCTTCCGAAGCCAAAGATGAAGTCTTCCGAAGCTTCACAAGACAAAGTCTTCCGAAGCCATTTTGATGAGAAGACTGATTTCTTTCGAAGACAGGGAAAATATGCCTCTCTGAGTTACTTTTTGATAAAGCTGTTGTACCTTCCGCTGCTGCTCTGAAGACTCACCTGCTTTTCATTAGTTGGTGAAACTTCCATACTTTATCAATCTGTAGAAAAAGGTCTTTGCCTGTAACTTCCCATAATTGTTCCTGTAGACTTGTCTTATTAGATAAAGTCAGTGAGCTATAGCATGTCATAGTCACTAGTCAAAAGGCAATCTGCCTTTTGACTGTAGATTGATCTTGTTGTCTAGATTAGTCAAATCCTAACTGTCTTTTTGTATATTGACGGTTGTAAGTTGTAGTATATAAGAGTCTCAAGTTCTTGTAACTAAAATATAATTGAACACACTTGTAATAGAACTAGAGAATCAATATACAACTTCCTTGAAAACTTTATCTTGTGATCTTGTGATTTTGTTCTTGTTTCACTTACATTATTTGTGTTGGCTTAGTATCTTCTAAATAGTTACCAGTTTCCTATTTGAATTGTTAAGTGATCTAAAGTTCTCTCCTCCTGTGAAGCTAAATGCAAACTTAAGCACCCTTACCCGATCCTGCACTTTCACTGCAGCAGACTTCAGTACTTCGGAGGCATTCCTTTCATCCAAGACCAGATTTTCTTCCGAAGGCAAGTTTTCACTTGTCTTCTTTTTCACCTTGGAGCTTCCGAAGGAAAGAGATTTTCCTTCCGAAGCTAGCTTTTCCTTTTTCTTCTCAAAATTTTTCTCTTTGATCATGTGATTAGTACTTTTAGGATTATAGATGCAATCCTTAGCCAGATGAGAAGTACTACCACACTTGATGTAGTCTATTTTCTTCCTTTTAAGAGTCTTCTTATGAGAGAAAGACTGAACTTGATAATTTTCCACCTCCATCTTTATCTTCATAGATGATGCAGCAAACTTCTTAGGTAGAGGCTTGCTCTTGGAGTTGGATGGTTCAGGCTGTGTAGCAGTGGTACACAGCTGATCAGCCTTTTTCTCTTTGCTAGAATGATTTGGACCTGAACTAGAACTTTTGGTACTAG
This sequence comes from Flaveria sonorensis, assembly GCA_025506505.1. Classification (NCBI taxonomy): domain Eukaryota; kingdom Viridiplantae; phylum Streptophyta; class Magnoliopsida; order Asterales; family Asteraceae; genus Flaveria; species Flaveria sonorensis. The sequence continues at coordinate 59,924,692 of CM046433.1, read as the reverse complement.
AGTTCATAGTTGAGTCTTCAGCCTTCACCACTTCAAATCTTGCAGAGATAAAAACTTGTTTTTGCTTAGAGTTGAAAGTGGCCTTGATTTCTTGAGCCTTCTTTGACTTTATCTTGGCTCTCCTGATCAAGTTCTTCCTTTGAGACTTGGTCATCCCAGCTTCTTCTCTCTCCTTAGGAGAATAGTGACCCTTCTTAGGATGGTCTTCTTCACTCTTCTCAAACACATCCTTCACTATCTCCTTCTTATCCTCTTCAATAATGGGGTCTATGAGGGGAAGCTCATCTTCACAAGTTTCATACCTTGGAGATCTTACAAATAATAGAGTGTGAGGAGAAGCTATCTCAGTAGATCCTAGCCCTTACTTATTCTAATAACAAACTTATGCATGCAGGGATGAGGATATCATGTTCTTGAATGTCTCTTCTTCAAGAACAAGTTTTTCTGCCCTGGCTTTCCTGATCACAAGCTTAGCCTGGCATTCAGTTAACTTAGTGATGAGATTTTATATCTGAGTCCTGTAGTTGGTATGTTCATGCTTTAGAGTTGAAATGGTTTTCTCTAAATCTTCTATTTTAAGTTTGTAATCATTTTTAGCTCTTTTGAAATCAGCTTTTAAGATGTTAAAGGACTCAAGATTAGATCTCATCTCTAAGTTATAGGACCTATATTTATTGACTTTAGTAATACATTCAGGTGTACAGAGATGTTCCAATACCTTGGCTTCGTCATGATCTGCCATCCGTGCTTGGTTTGGAGATGCATCATCCACCTGAAAGCTCGAGTCAAAGCCTCCTTCTACAATAACAACTATAGCTTGCTGCTTGGGCTTCTCATTCTGGTGAGCTCCTTCAGTGTAGTTTGGCCTGGTTTGTGCTTGGCCATCATTTGTCTTTGGTGCCTTGCACTTTTGAGAAAAGTGTCCTATTTGGTTACAGTTGTAACACTTCACCTTGCTTTTGTCCAGCCCAAACTTTCCATTAGATATATTGCTAGGAAACTTCCTCCATGTCCTCTTGTAGAGCTTTTTGGCTCTGTGAGTGAGAAAAGCCATCTGCTGGACTATCTCCATGTACTCTAGATCATCTGGATGGATACAGTCTAGGTCTTCAAGAGTGAAGAGAAAGTTTCCCGTGCTTCCATCAAAAGACACAAAAGCTTATGAAGAGCTTGTCTTTTGGAATGGGCTTCCATGGATGTAGCTCTCTCTTGGTGTCTCCAGGAAGGTGATGAAAGGACCCTTTTATGAGCTGTTAGGGTAGTAGATAAGATGATTATGTGGTTCTTTACAATACCTTTCAACCACATGAAGGGTTGAACTCTATTGGATGCTGGAGTTACCAGATGAATTTTGCATGTTCATCTCCATCTGGTAGCCACTGAGAATACCATACAACTCAGTGAGAGTAAGATTCTTGAGGTTTTCATACCTTTTAATGACCACACAATAGTGTGTATATTGTCTGGGAAGAGAGGACATGAATTTCCTCACAATATCCCTGTTCTCAAGAGTTACTCCAACATCCACTAGAGTATCCACAATCTCAACATACCTAAAGTACTATTGAGTCATGGTTTCACCTGTTTTGAAGCTGAAGTTCTCAAACTGCTGCTTTAAGAGGTCCTTCTTGTTCTCTCTATCTTCATTTGACCCCTCATACATCAGCTTCAGTGCATCCCATAGTTGCTTGGCAGTCTTGTACTTCTTGAAGCCTCTGTGGATAGAGTTTGGGAGAGCAGTTTGGAGGGCGGTCATGGCCTTTCGATTAATATCAATCTTCTTCCAGTTTTCATTAAAATAATCAGCCACTTCCTTTGGTATCATAGCACCACCAATAGCAGCTGAAGGGGTGGATGGTACATGAGGTCTAAAGACAACTGATCCCCACATCATAGAGTCTTGAGACTTGATGAAGCCTTCCATTCTTTGGCACCAAGTGTCAAAGTCTTCAGGAGTGATCAGTGGAGACTTTGTCATAGTCCTAGTTTCCATGTCAATCTTCCTAATAGCTACCATTTGAGATGTTAAGTATTTTGTGAAACTAAAAGGATTAAAAATGGTGAGGTCTTACAATCAAGAGCCTAAAATGCTCTGATACCAATTGCAGGACTGTGTGAAGGGTGGTCAATACAATCAATCTCACAATGAGGAGAGTTTTAGAACACTTAACAGATCAAATGGGGAACCGGGTTTGTGTAATATGATACTAAGAACACAAGTAAGTAATGAGACAGAACTAAGAACAAAAACAGAGAAGTATGGTTTTCAAAGATGTTGTATATTGCTCTCAAGTTCTATTACAAGTGTTACAAAGCATAAAAGAATTACAAGGATCTGAGATACTTTATACTACATCCTTTAACCGTCAATACTTAGAAAGACAGTTGGAAACACTAATCTAGACAACAAGATCAATGTAGAGTCAAAAGGAAGATTGCCTTTTGACTAGTGGCTATGACAAGCCATAGCTCACATCCTTTTCTAATATAAAAAGGTTAACAGGTACAATAGTAGGAAGTTACAGGCAAAGATCTTAATCTACAGTTTACAAAAGCATAGACTTTTCACCAACTTGAATAAGTTGGTGAGTCTTTAGAGTTGCAGCGGATGGTGTGTAAACTTTATGAAAAAGTAGATTAGAGAAAGCATGTCTTCTTTGTCTTAGGAAGAAATCAGTCTTCACAGTAAATTGGCTTCGGAAGACTTTGTCTCTGAAGCTTCGGAAGAATTCATCTCTGGCTTCAGAAGATTTGGACTTTGGCTTCAGAAGATTTTACACTTAAGAGTATTTTCTGCGGAGAGTGTAAATATTCCGAAGCAACTTCTACCTTGTACGTTCAATGCATGCATGCAGGAAGATCCTTGGTTGTTTTGGCTTCTTTGGTTGCATCAGCCTTATAATCTTCTAATAAAACCTTACGGCGTATGTCAAACAACCACCTGGATTTGCAGACCCAGATCATCCGAATTATGTCTGCAAGCTTGATAAAGCTATTTATGGGTTGCATCAAGCTTCAAGAAAGTGGTATGAGACGCTATGACAGTATCTCTGTCAACATGGCTACATGAGGGGTACTATAGATAGAACTCTCTTCTTCAAAGGAATAGGGATTGACTTAATGCTGGTTCAAGTATATGTAGATGACATTATCTTTGGATCAACTAATCCAAAGCGCTATAAAGACTTTGAGAGGCTAATGAAAAATAGATTTGAAATGAGTGCCACGGGGGAACTCAATTTCTTTCTAGGAATTCAAGTGAAGCAATTTGAAAATGTCATCTTCATAAGTCAGTCAAAGTATGTACAAGACATCCGTACAAGATTCAACATTATTGATTGCAAGGTTGCAAAGACTCCCATAGCCAGAATCCACTCCCTTGGACCTAATCTTGAGGGGGAGTGTGTGGATGAACATCTCTACAGGGCTATGACTGGGTCCCTTATGTACCTCATAGCCAGCAGGCCTGATATCATGTTTTCCACATGCATCTGTGCAAGATATCAATCCAACCCCAAGATGTCACACCTGGTAGCTGTCAAGAGAATTCTTAGATATCTCAAAGGTGCTCCTAAGCTTGGTCTTTGGAATCCAAAGAATTCTGACATCAACTTGTATGCATATACATACAGTGACTATGGTGGCAGCAAATAACTACAAAGTCTACATCTGGGGGTGTCAATTCCTTGGTGGAAGGATTGTCTCATGGCAATGCAAGACACTATCGTCCGCATCAACTACTGAAGCTAAATACATTGTTGCTGCAAGCTGCTATGGTCAAGTGCTTTGAATTCAAAATCAGATGCTGGATTATGGATTTAACTTCAAAGAGACTCCCATCCATATAGACAACAACAGTTGTATCTCTATTACAGAGAATCCTATGCAGCACTCAAGAACAAAACACATCAACATCAGGTATCATTTGATTAGAGATAATTTTGAAAAAGAATTAATCAAACTAGTCAAAGTTAACACAAATGAACAATATGTTGATCTATTCACTAAAACTTTTGATGAACAAAGATTCAAATATCTTGTATCAGCTATTGGAATGATTAACTTTGAGTAGATTTTTTGATAAACTTAAATCAATTCTATTTCTAAAACTTGTGTGTCCTAAGTTGTCTATTTGATCATCTTCATAAGCCCAGTTTCCTTTGGAAAAAAGAAATTCAAAAGATATTCCATAGATTTTTTAAAAGATTTTAAACATATTCTTTCGGAAGATATCAAATTGTCTTCAGAATAACATTATGTCTTCAAATCAATAACTACTTATAAGACATTTACCTTCGAAAGAAATTCAAATATATCTTCCGAAGCATAAATATGCTTCTAAGTACTTACATGTATTTGAAAGACAATTTTTCTTCCGAAAACAATTAAGTCTCGGAAGATTTATTCTCTTAAGAATAAAACTTCCAAGTCCTGATTTCTTCCGAAACCAAACATATCTGGGAATCAAAATTCTCTAAGTATTTTTCTTCCAAAGCAAATTTTTCACAAATCTTAAGAATATCTTTCGTAGCCAAATTGGCTTCGGAAGCTTTTCTTAAAACTTACGAAGACAAAAAATACCTTCGGAAGATTTTCGACTTCCAAGAAAACAACCTGTTTGCGCACTTTTTAAAGGTGGGACCGACATTTGGATTTCAAAGTTTATCCTTTTGCATTAACTTTGTCTCAAATCCATTTCATATGTATTCTCTCTCAATGTTTTCCCTCTTTCATTATCTTCTTCATCTGAAAACCCTCTAACCTAAATTCACCCACAAACTGCCCTTGTTCTTATCTTCCTTCACAACAAAGCTACCTCAAAATGGCCAACCTTCATCGCAAAAACCAACCCGATTTGTCCATGCAACTTCACAGGAAACATAATCAAGTTGCTTTGTTGAACTCTGAGAAAGATCCTGGTTTCTCAGAAGTTTTGTCGCTTTCTCACTCAATCAAACTACTTCACCTCCCTCACCATCGATCCTCCATTCTATGAGGATCAGCTGTTGGAATTTTGGAAGACCTGTCAAGAGGTCACCATGGTTGGGGAGAAGGCACTGTCTGCTACAGTGCAGGGGAGGACAATCTTCATCACTCCAGCATCCATAAACTCACATCTAAGGCTGGATATTGTCGAAGGTGATTTTTCCTTCCCCAAGTCTGCTGTTAACCATACCTTTGGTTAGATGGGCTATGAAGGGGATTTCTCTATCAAGACCTTCAGGAAAGGGAAGGTTTCCTCTCAATGGAAATACCTCCTCCATGTCATCATTCACAGTCTATCTAACAAGCATGGAGGATGGGACCAAGTTCTAGAGGACCTTTCCTACATAGTCCATGGGATGGTTCAGGGAGTCAAGTTCAGGTATTCATATTTTGTGTACATTAATTTACTTGCAAACTTGGACTCCTTAGAATATTACATGTTCCCTAGATATGTCTAGCACATTCTCAACTGTGAACTGGGCTCACAGTTGAGGGGAATAGGTAATGTTCTAATATTAGGACATATGAAGCCTTGCATCTTCAAGAATATGAGAAAGCCAACTGTTGGCTTCTCAGGGGTAGAAACAGCCCTTATCCTAAAAATGTTAGAGCTCATTGCTCAAGGTGACGACCTAGCAGCACCAGCTAGTGTTGAACCCACAGCTTCTCCTTCTCAGTCCCCTATACAGCCCAAATAACCATCACCTACCAAAGAAAATCCAAATGAACCTTTGCACATGCTACTCAGTCTGTGCAGGCCCCTATAATACCACCCACACAGGAGGAAGTGGACACTGGAGCTCCCACTTCTCCTGAGGAGCAAACCACTCCCATCTTATAAAGGATCAGGGCTGAGGTTCGTCATGCTCAGCCTGATGAGCTCACAACCCCCAAGCCTTAAGCCTTCACTCAGAGTCTCAACACTCTAGTGAACAACCTTCAGGGGGCAGTTACCATCCCTAGCCTCTTGATCTAAACCAACTCATTTCGAACCTAGAATTCTTTGATGATGAAGGCATGGGATTCAGTGAGTATCATGAGTCTCTCTTCTCCTCCCATGCTCAAGGAAAGTTAAGTACTCCTGTTTCTCCTATGTCTACCTCACATCATCCACCTACTACTGAGGTGGATATTCCTGAACCTGTTCAGGAGGTCCATATGGAAGAGGCACTCACTTTAATAAGTAATTAAATCATTAATACCTTGACCATGGCAACCCAGCCTATTGACACTTCACTTGAAGCTGTCATGGTGCAGGGGAAATTCAGCGGCCAAGAACAAAGTGCTGGTGATAAGGAAGAAGACATAGGTCCTATTCTCTCATCCCCCCGTGATTCTTCTGATGAAGATGAGGGGAATATGAGACTAAAGGTGCAAAAACTGACTCAAACATGCACTTATTTAGTCTCCAAGATTAGTCACTTGGAATCTCAGGTGATTACCTTGCTAAAAAAGGTCAATGATTAGCAACTTGAGATTTCTGATCTCAAGGAACAACTAGCTGGGAGACCTTTAAGGAGGACTCAACCAGGAACACAAGAACCTGTGGATGTGACAGACCTAACCCCTAGCTCACCTATGCAAGTGGGTGATGCTACCAAAAATAGGTAGAAAGTCCAAGCAATCACAGAACCTAGGAGTTCTTCACAAAATACGGAAATTGAGGATTCACCAACCTCACTTGCAATTATCCATTCTCAACAACCTCCTCAAGTCCATATTGATGTGAACTCACTCATTCAAAGACTATTTAAGGAGGGTATTATAAGAGCTATGTCTACCCCACCCCATGTTGCTGAGAATAAAATACTTGGCTGGAGGTATGATGCTGACAATAGAGCTCTTATTTTGCATAGACTTCAGGGGCAGCAAGAGGTTTTCAGTTTTCAGACCCTGAAGTTCTATGATAGTCTTCCTTTAGTCCACATGCCACTTGTGAATCCTAGTCAAAACAGGCAAGCTGGCAGACTGGCTGAGAGGATTCAAGACAGGATTGTTGTAGAGTTCATGCAAAGAAGAAGACAAAGGCTAACAGGCAATATCATTGGTCAACTGGATGTTGAGGTGGAACCTAAGATTAGCTTTGAAAGGGAAACCTTGACTGAAGGCCCAATGATAAACCCTGTGAACCTTGTTACAAGAACTACTTAAACATCATCAACCCTCAGTGAGGCACCAGCTGGTGAAGGTGCTTCATAACCTCTCTCTGGCCAGAGTTTGACTGCTGAACCAAGCAATGAAGGCCAAAGCTCTCTCCACCTTAAGTCACCAAGGCCTATGCATGACAAAGGGAAGAGGAAGATGACCTCTTAGGAGATCGAGGTGGACGAGAGAGAGAGGAAGAGGAAGCTAAGGGGAGAGAGTTCAAGAAGGCCTCCAAGATTCATGGAATCTGCTATCAAGGCTACCCCCAGGCCAAAAACTCAGGATGATGAGTTGAGGGCAGCCAGATTAAATTACTTGGGGACCAAAAACTACAACATAGATGAACAAATCTCTCTTCCCTTAGAGCAACTTAAGGAACTGGCAGACACAGAGCTGTTAAAGGAGAGGAAGGAGGCAGAGGATGCAAAATTGCTCCTAAAAATATAAGGAAGAAAGGAGACAGAAAAGGCTCTATAAGCATGCTCATATCCTATTCCCAATTCAAGAAAGTCCTGAGAAAGAGTTTGTGGCAATTGAACAACCTCAGGTAGACAAGGAAGCTGATAGACAAAACATGATTAACTACCTGAGTGCCACAGGTCTCTATCAGGCATCTGTACTTCTTCCCTTATCATATGAATGTGTTCAATTCGAGTATCTTAAGCAGCTGGAGCAACAAGTTATTAAATAACGAAAGGCAGCTAAGAGAAAAATGAGGGAAGAAGCTTCAAAGTCAAGAGCCATCATCTAAAAGAGTCAAAAGAAGTCTGCTAATAGGCAGAGGATGATGAGCTTCTTGAAGCTGTATGGATTCTCTGGAAGGAGGCTTGGTCCAATGTCTCTATCCACTATGGATGAGCACATTAGAGTAATCAAGTAGAAGATTAAAAAGGGAGAGCTTGTTGACTTGCATTCTCTACCAAGTCAAGCTCAACCTGAAGTTGTGGTAAAGGTTGAACCCACTAAGATACCACAACCTGAGCCTAGAGCTGCATCTCAGCCAACTTCATCTTCTAATCCACAACAGGGTCCAAATTCCTCTACTTCTGACCTTGTGAGGGAAGAGGACCCAACTAAGAAAGACACAACAAGTCAACCTAGTGTTGAAGGCCAGGAAAAGTGTTTCTAAGAAGAAGTCAAAGGCATCCACCTCTACACCTTAGGATGAGTCAGAGCATACTGAGGTAGTGCAAGAAGAGGCTGCTCAACCAACTCCAATTCAAGTAGAGCCTCTTGCAACTAGAAGACCCATCCTGCCCTGGACTTTTGCTACTAATCCAGATAGGTGGTATGTCACCGGAGATCAAGGAGGTCAAGATGTCTATTTCTGGCAAGACATGCTTGATCTTCCTCTGCATGATCTCCATGACATTAGAAGATATTATGAGATTCTGAGGGATCCTGACCAGATGATGAAGAAAGGTATGGTCTTAATCCTAATGAGGATTGTCAACATCTAATTAACTTTACTGTTTTGGTAGCATCATCCTAGGCGGAGTTTGTAAAGTTATATTAGAAGGCTGATGCAACCAAAGAAGCCAAAACAACCAAGGAGATTCCTACATGCATGCACTGATGTAAATGGTAGAAGTTACTTCAGAAGTTTTACACTCATCACAGAAATTATTCTAAGTGTAAAATCTTTCGAAGCCAAAGACCAAATCTTCCAAAGCCAAAGATGAAGTCTTTCAAAGCTTTAAAGACAATGTCTTCTGAAGCCAATGAAGTGAAGACTGATTTCTTCCAAAGACAGAGAAGACATGCTTTCTCTGATGTACTTTTACATAAAGCTGACTTACTTTCCGCTACAACTCTAAAGACTCACCAACTTATGCAAGTTGGTGAAAAGGTCCATGCTTTAGTAAACTATAGATTATGGTCTTGAGTCTGTAACTTCCTACTTTGTACTTTTTATCCTTTTTTTAATATATTAGGATGTGAGCTTGGCATGTCATAGTTACTAGTCAAAAGGCAATCTGTCTTTTGACTTTACATTGATATTGTTGTCTAGATTAGTGTTTCCAGCTGGCCTTCAAAGTATGGCCGGCTGTAGGATGTAGTATAAAGTATCTTAGGTTCTTGTATTTCTTTTTATGCTTTGTAACACTTGTAAAAGAACTTGAGAGCAATATACAACATTCTTGAAAACCATACTTATCTTGTTCTTGTTCCTAGTTCTGTCTCATTGTTTACTTGTGTTCTTAGTATCATTCATATAAACCCGGTTCCATATTTGATCTGTTAAGTGTTCTAACAGTCTCCTCATTATGAGACTGATTGTATTGACCATCCCTTAAACGGTCCTGCAGGTCCCACTTTCATTTTTTTGATAGGTAGTGGTGCCAGATTAGTTACCTGAAAAGATTGTTTCATCATCAAACGCCGTTAATTTTAACTATTAAATTTTAAAATTCAATTTCTTATATTATCCATAATTGTTAAAATCGAAGGTTTCCCACCATTGTCATCTTCAATCTTCTTCACAAAGCAAGTCCTCAAACCCTCAAACCTTAAATCTCTCAAAGTCTACCAAAATCAATCACTTTCAATGTCCTCTCAAACCCTAGAATTATGTTCAAATCACAACATTAGCGTATCACCTGAACCCATAGGGGATCACGTTTATGATCCGGTACTCAAATTCTTAAAGAATAGCAATTAATCCTTTGCTACCTCTATAGACCCTGTGATTTGTGAGTCCAACATTAAGGAATTCTGGAACACCTGCTCCATACAACAAGAGAATGGAGTCAAGGCCTTCAAGGTGATAGTACAAGGGATGAAGGTCACCATATCCTGCACCAAAATTCATGAACATCTGAAGTTGAATGAGTCAGACGGTGCCTCTTCCTTCTCCAAGGATGTGGTGAGTGCCACCTTCAAGGAGTTGGGATATGAAGGACCCCTCCCAACGTCTAGCTTCTCCAAATCATTGGTATATCACAATTGGAGAATTATCCTTCATATCTTCCTACACTGTCTGTCCAATAAGTCGGGAGGATGGGACCAAGTACCATTGGATGTAGTAGGGGCTATCCATCCGTTGGTCAAACAACAACATTACAATTTTCCAAACTTTATTTTTCAATGTCTTTGCAAAAATGTAAATGCTGCTGCAAAATTCAAGTTTTTAATGTACCCTAGGTTCTTACAACTGATTTTACAAGAAAAACTAGGGGATAAATTAAAGCTGAAAGAAGTTATTCGTGCTCTAGGAACCTTAAACAAAGCAATCTTTGTAAGCTCAGGGCAACTCCTAAATCTTTTTTAGGGAAGGTGACTCCACTTTTTGCGCATATGCTTGAGGTCGCTGAGCCTTAGGGTGATAGCATGGCTACATCCACCATTGCTGATCCCACACCCTCCACTTCATAGCCAAAATCTCTCAAACATAAGCGAACCCCTACCTCTTCTACTGAGAAGAAGCAAGCTCCCAAATCACCCACTCTCAAAAGGCAAGACTGGAAACCAGGGTCCCAGTCAAGTCAAAGTTGTCAGCCACACCTAGACACGGCTCAAAGAAGAAGGTTACTCTTCCTTCTTCAGAGCAGACCTATACACCAACCACAAGCCTTCAATTGGAGTCCTAACACTCCATTGAGCAAACCAAAATGGTTACCCACATGACTGAGACAACTTCTATGGAAGAAGGAAGAGTGATTTCTTGAAGACAAAATATTCCAAAGCTTAAAGACTGATTTCTTTCGAAGACTTAGAAGACATGTGTCCCTGACACACTTTTGACAAAAGCTGAACAACTTTCTGTTGCCAGCTCTGAAGACTCACCAACTTATACAAGTTGGTGATTATCTCCATACTTTTCTCAACTATACATTATGGGGTATGTGTCTATAACTTTCCACTCTGGTACTATTAGCATCTTACCTCCATCCTACTATTGGATTTTCAGCAGGGTAAGATGGGGTAGACATAGCCCTTCAAATGCCCTCCTAAAATAGGCTTTGAATTAGGGCATCCATATCAATGTAGTCCCAAGGAGGTTGTTGAGTATGGACAACTGCAAGTGAGGCTATTGAGTATGGACAACTGCAAATGAGGTTGTTGAGTAGACTAACCAGGGGTTCATTTGATATTCTTGAGTATGTGAGGGTTATTTGCTGTTGTGTGGGTGGTGCAGATATAGAAGGTATGGGTTTAGCATTGGCTAGTGCTGCCAAGTTGTCACATTAAGCAATGAGCTCTAACATTTTTAGGACCAGGGTTGTTTCTACCCCTGAGAAGGCAATAGTAGACTTTCTTATTGTTTTGAAGAAGCCAGGCTTCATCTGTCCTAATTTAAGAATATTACATATTCCCCTTAACTGTGAGCCCAGTTCACAGTTAAGAATGTGTTGTACATATCTAGGGAACATATAGAACTCTAAGGAGTCCAAGTTAGCAAGCAAGTTTGTATAGACAAACTGAGAGTACTTGAACTTGACCCCTCTAACCGTCCCATGGACTATATAGGATAAGTCCTCAGGAATCTGGTCCCAACCTCCATGTTTATTAGATAAGGAGTGGGTTATAACATGGAGGAGGTACTTCCATTAAGAGGAAACCTTACCCTTCTTCAAGGTTCTGACTATGTAGTCCCCTTCATAGCCCATCTGTCGGAATGAGTCATTAACAACAGATTTAGGGAAGGACAACTCGCCTTCTTCATCATCTAGCCTTAGAAGAGTGTTGATTATGGTAGGAGTGATGAAAATTGTCCTCCCTTGCACTGTGGCAGACAGTGCCTTCTCACCATCCAAGATGACCTCTTGGCAAGTCCTCAAGAACTCTAGGAGATGTTCTTCATATACTGGAGGATCGATTGTAAGGGCAGTGAGGTAGTTTGATTGAGACAAGAAGCGGCAAACATCTGAGAAACCTGGATCTTTCTCATATGATAATAGAGCAACTTGATTATGTTGTCTGTGTAGATGATGGAAAAATCTGGTTGGTTTCGAGGTTCAGGGTTTGCCATTTTGAGAAGCTTAGAGGTGAAGAGAGCTAAGAACAAAGTCGGTTTATGGGTGAATTTAGGGTTAGAACTTTTGCAGATGAAGAGGAAGGTGAAAAAGGGGAACCGTTGTACGAATATATATATATATATATATATATATATATATATATATATATATATATATATATATATATATATATATATGATAAGGATTTGAGACAAAGTTAATGAAAAAGGATAAACTTTGAAATCCGGATGTCAGTCTCACCTCTGAAAAAGTGCCGAAAAATGTAGTTTTCTTGGATGTCTAAAATCTTCCGAAGGTAATTTGTCTTCGGAAGTTTTGAGAAAACTTTCGAAGCCAATTTGGCTTCGGAAGATATTCTTTAGTATGATAAGAATGGCTTCGGAGAAAAAATACTTAGAATATTTTTACTTCTTAGATAAATTTTGCTTTGGAAGATATGAAATATTAGAAATTTTATTCAAAGAGAGAATAAAGCTTCCAAGACTTAATTGCTTTCATAAAAAATTATCCTTCAAAACATATAAATACTTAGAAGCATGTTTAACCTTCGGAAGATATATCGGAATTTCTTCTGAAGGTAAAATTTTTTGGAAGTAGTTATTAGTTTTGAATACATAATTTTCTTCCGAAGTTAACTTGATGTCTTCCGAAAGAAAACATATCTAAAATTCTCAAAATTATAAGGAATATCATTTTTTTGAAAATTTTTATCCAAAGTAAATTGGGCTTGTATAGGTGATAATATAGATAACTTAAGACACACGTGTTTGAGAAAATAATCTTGAATTTAATTTAAAAAAATCTACTCAAAGTTAATCATCCGAATAGCGGATACAAGATAAATAAATCTTTGTTCAGCAAAAGCTTTTGTGAATAGATCAGCATATTGTTCATTTGTGTTAATTTTGACTAGTTTTATCAATCCCTTTTCAAAATTATCTCTCATCAAATGATACCTGATGTTGATGTGCTTTCTATTTGAGTACTGTATAGGATTCTCTGTGATAGAGATAGCACTGTTGTTGTCCGTGTGGATGGGAATCTCTTTGAAGTTGAATCCATAGTCCAGCATTCGATTCTGAATCCAAAGCAGTTGAGCATAGTAGCTTGCAGCAGTAATGTATTCAGCTTTAGCAGTTGATGCAGACACACAGGATTGTTTCTTACATTGCCAGGACACTATCCTTCCACCAAGGAATTAACACCCCCCAAATGTAGACTTTGCGGTCATGTTGCAGCCACCATAGTCACTATCTGTATAAGCATACAGATTGAAGTCAGAGTTCTTAGGATACCAAAGTCCCAGTTTGAGAGCACCTTTAAGATATTTAAGAATCCTTTTGACAGAAACTAGGTGTGACATCCTGTGGTTGGCTTGATATCTTGCACAAATACTTGTGGCAAACATGATATCAAGCCTGCTGGCTATGAGGTACATAAGAGACCCAATCATAGCCTTGTAGAGATATTCATCAACATACTCCCCCTCAAGATCAGGTCTTAGGGAGTGGTTTCTAGCTATGGATGTCTTAGCAACCTTACACTCAGTCAAATGAAATCTTGTAGTTATGTCTTGCACATACTTAGACTGGTTTATAAAGATGCCATTATCAATGTGCTTCACTTGAATTCCTAGAAAGAAATTGTGTTCCCCTATGGCACTCATTTCAAATCTATTCTTCATTAGTTTCTCAAAGTCTTTGTAAAGCTTCAGATTAGTTGACCTAAAGATAATGTCATCTACATAAACTTGAACTAACATCAAGTCATTCCCTGTTCCTTTGAATGAAGAGTGTTCCATCAATAGTACCACTCTTGTAGCCATACTGAACAAAGTACTGTGATAGTGTCTCATACCACTTCCTTGGAGCCTGATGCAGCCCATAGAGAGCTTTGTAAAGCTTGTAGACATAAGCATATGATCTTGGTCTACAAAGCTAGGTGGCCATTTGACATACACTTCCTCATCAATCACCTCATATAAAAAAGCACACTTGACATGAAGTTGGTAGACCTTGAAATCCTTGGATGTAGCAAAAGCAAGGAATATCCTGACAGCTTCAAGTCTTGCCATAGAAGCAGAAACATCTGTGTAGTCAATCCCTTCTTCTTGAGTGTACCCTTGAACCACTAGTCTAGCCTTGTTCTTGATGAAAAGTCCTCTATCATCCTTCTTATTCTTGAAAACCCACTTGGTACCTATTGGTATCTTCCTATGAGGAAGATGGCATAGGTTCCAAACCTTTTTTCTTTTGAATTGAAGCAGCTTCTCCTGTATTGCTTCAATCCAACTTCCATCCTTTAGAGCCTCATCAACCTTCTTAGGCTCAATCTGGGACAAGAAACAGGAGTATAGACAATCATTTTTGTCATGGGTTTGTCCTCTTGTTCTCACCCCTATCTCAACATTTCCAATGATGTTTGTGGTGGATGTGATTTGTGGATTCTTAGTTGAGGAATCATAGCAACTTGATTTGATAGATCTAAATTGGTGAAATTCAGATCTGGTGATTGAGTGTCATCCACCACATCAACACACTTATCAAGAGAAGCTTGATCCAATGAGAGTGTCACATCATTGATGTTGTCTTCTATGGATTGGTTATCAACATCAAGAATTCTTGATCACTTTCACCACCTCCATCTCCTCCCACATTGGAAACTCCTTCATTTGAGATTTATGCATCTATGCTGGAATTTATAGGCACCTCAGATGTATCAACTGGAGAGTTTGTCATGGTTATGCTGATAGGATTTCCGATTGCAGGGCTTGTTACCACTAGAGCTGAAGTAGTTTTATCACTTGGTCTTCTCAGCTCAAATCTTTGGTCAGGATCTTCTGTTGATAAGCTACCTGTAGATCCTAAACATTCTCACAAGATTTGTTGAAACACTTGGTAACTAAATCAAGATCAAATGACCTGAGGAAACCAATTAAAGATCTCCTTTTGTGCCACAACTCATAAGGAAGTATTACCATAAGTTTTGACTACTAATACTCTATTTTGCATATAGCAGGCAGTGTTGACTGCCTCTGCCTCTGCTCAGAAGGTGATGGGTAGTTTAGAGTCAGATAGCATGGTTTTTGCAGCTCCAGTAAGTGTCTTGTTTCTCCTCTCAGTAGCACCATTTTGCTAAGGAGCCCTTGGAGCACTATATTGTCTTGTAATACCTTTCTCATCATAAAATGAATCAAGGATTTGGTTCTTGAGTTCAGTTCCTTGATCACATCTTATGATTTTGACCTTGTGATCACATTGATTCTTGATATTCAGAATGAAGTTCTTCAAGATCTCAGGGGTATCATCCTTAGTTCTAATAAAGAAGACCCAAGTGTATCTTGTGAAGTCATCTATGATCACCAAACAATATGAGGTCCTTCCTAAACTCATTACACTGGTAGGGCCAAATAGATCCATATGTAATAAGTGTAGGGGAGTAGTGATAGAGTTCCTTTCCTTTGGCTTGTGAGACACCTTGTGTTGTTTTCCTTTCAGTTGCTTTCCTTTCAAACATGCAACATAGTGATCATCACTTGTAAACTCTTTCTTTGGTGTTTTAAAGGAAAGACTCATCACTATTGGCTTTAGATAAATGCAAGAAACTTCTCCTAATGAGGATGTTTCCTACAAATCCATCTTGTACATGTTCCCTTTCCAGGGGGCTCTGAGCAGGATATGCTCTTGAGGAATGACCACCCCGGGCTTGAGAACATTACCGTCATGCTCAGTAAAGAGCATGTTATGTCTCAGGTCATAAAATTGGGATACACTCAAGAGATTGTACCCAAGCTTTCTAACATAGTTTACCTTTTCGATGCTGAGCTTACCATTTATGACTTTACCTCTTCTAGTAATGTAACCACCTGATTCTCCTCTAAAAGCAGCTTGCCCTCCATCAATTTTCTCAATGTTTTGAAGCAAAGAGCCATTGCCTGTCATGTGCCTAGAACAACCACTATCAATGATCCATACATTTCCCTTAGTCTTTAGTTGTTCTGCACAGAAAGAAATGGTAAGTTACATTTGGAAACCTAAGCCTTATTGGTCTTGGGCTTTTCAAAGTGAACTAAAGATAATTCAACAGTTATTGATCCTATATGCAAACTCTCAGGATCATTTGATGTTGTTGATGAAGAACTTTCTGTCACATAGCCTTCCTTTATCTTCCATACCATCTTTGGAAGATTATACTTGGCCTTCAAGACCTAAGAAGTTTTGATGACTTCGGAAGTTTTGGAGATTGGACCTTTGGAAGCTTTTGCATCCATTGCAGCAGACTTTCGTACTTCCAAAGCATTACTTTCTTTCGAGACCAAATTTTCTTCCGAACGTAATTTTTCACCTATCTTCTTCTTCACTTTGGAGCTTCCAAAAGGAAGAGATTTTTCTTCAGAAGCTATCTTCTTCTTCTTCTCAAAAGTATTCTTCTTGGTCATATGGATGGTACTCTTGGGATTGTAGATGCAATCCTTAGCAAAATGAGAAGCACCACCACACATGATTCTTTCAACTTGCATACTTTTGAGAGTCTTCTTTTGAGTAGAGGACTGAGCTTGATCTCTTTCCACTTCCTTTTTCATCTTCATAGATGATGCAGTAGGCTTCTTAGGGTGAGGCTTGCTCTTGGAACTAGATGGTTTAGGCTGTGCAGTAGTAGTTCATATTTGATCAGTCCTTTTCTCTTGACTAGGATGATTTGGACATGAACTAGGACTCCTGGTGCTAGAGTCCATAGTTGAGTCTTCAGTCTTCACCACTTCAAATCTAGCAGAGATAAAAACGTGTTTTTACTTAGAGTTAAAAGTGGCCTTGATCTCTTGGGCTTTCCTTGATCTTCTTTTGGCTGCCCTTATCAAGTTCTTTCTTGCAAACTTGGTCATCCTTGGTTTTGTCTTCTCTCTAGAAGAGTAGTGACCCTTCTTAGGATAAACCTTATTACTCACTTCGGGTTCATCCTTCACTATCTCCTTCTCATCTTCATCCTCTTCTTGTATCGGATCAATTGAAGGCAGCTCATCTTGACAAGTTTCACACCTTGGAGATCTTAAAGATAGTAGTGTGTGGAGGAGCTATCTCACTTGACCCTAGTCCCTACCTATTCTGATAACAAATCTTTGCATGCACGAATGAGGATATTATGTTCTTGAAGGTTTCCTCTTCAAGAACACATTTTTCTACCTTGGCTTTGCTGATCACAAGCTCAGTCTAGCATTTAGTTAACTTAGTTATAAGATCTTTGATTTGAGTCCTGTAGTTTGTGTGCTCATGCTTAAGAGTAGAAATTGTTTTCTCTAAATCTTCAACTTTAAGTTTATAATCATTTTCTGCTCTTTTAAAGTCAACTTTTAAAATGTTTAAGGACTCAAGATCATATCTCACTTCTAAGTTATAGGACCTGTACATGTTAACTTTAACAATGCATTCAGGTGTACAAAGATGTTCTAATACCTTGGCTTCTTCATGATCAGCCATCAGTGCTTGGTTGGGAGAAACATCTTCAACCTGAAAGCTCCAATCAAAGCCTCTTTCTTTAATAGCAACAGCAGCTTGTTGTTTTGGTTGGCTTGGCTTCTCAGATCTGGGAGTTGCATCAGTGTAGTTTGGTCTAGATAGTGCCTCGCCGCCATTTTTCCTTGCTCCCATGCACTCCCTAGCAAAGTGTCCCATGGGGTTATAGTTGTAACACTTCACCTTGCTTTTATCTAGGCCAAACTTTCCACTGGTCATATTGATTGGGAACTTCCTTTCGGTTCTCTTATAGAACTTCTTGGCTCTATGAGTGAGAAGAGGCATCTACTAGACTATCTCCATGTATTCCAGATCATCTAGATGGATGCAATCCAAGTCTTCAAGAGTGAAGAGAAAGTTGCCACAACTTTCATCAGTAAATACAAAGGCTTGTGATGAGCTTGTCTCTTGGAATGGGCTTCCTTAGATGTAGCTCTCCCTTAGTGTCTTAGAGAGGTGATGAAAGGGCCCTTTTGTGTGTTGTCACGGAAGCAGATGAGATGATGTTGTGGTTCTTTGCTATCCCTTTTGACCACATGAAGGGCTGAATTCTACTGATTGTTGGAAGAGCTGCTTGATGGATTTTGCATGTTCATCTCCATCTGTTAGCCACCGAGGATACCATACAACTCTTTGAGAGTAAGCGTAGAGAGGTTCCCAGTTCTCTTAATCGCCACAAAATAATGAGTTCATTGTCTGGGAAGAGAGAACATGAACTTCCTCACTATGTCCCTATTCTCAAGCTTGACTCCAACATCTATGAGAGTATCTACAATCTCAACATACCTGAAGTATTATTGAGTCATAGTTTCACCTGTCTTGCAGGTGAAGTTCTCAAACTACTGCTTCATGAGGTATTTCTTGTTTTCTTTGCCTTCCTCAGCCCCTCATACATGAGTTTCAGTGCATCCCAGAGCTGCTTAGCAGTTTTGCACTTCTTAAAGCCTCTTTATATAAAGTTTGGAAGAGCAGTTTGGAGCACGGTCATGGCTTTCTGATCTACATCAATTTTTTTCCAATCTTCCTCAGAATAGTCAGCTATTTCCTTTGGAATCATCCCACCTCCAGTAGTGGATGAATAGATGCTTAGGATATGAGGTCCCTCAATAACTGATCTCCACATCCTGCTATCTTGAGACTTGATAAACCCTTCCATACGTTGGCACCAAGTATCAAAGTCATCAGGACTGATCAGTGGAAACTTTGTCATGGTACCGGTTTCCATATCAGCCTTTATGAGAGCTATCATTTGAGCTGGTAAGTGTTTTGTGAAACTGAAGAGATTTAAGATGGTGAGATCTTACAATCAAGAGCCTAAAATGCTCTTATACCAATTGCATGACCGGTGAAGGGGGTTAATGCAATAGTTTCATAGTTGTTAGGAGATTGTTTAGAACACTTAGCAGATCAAATAGGGAACCAGCTTATAATGAAACAAAGAACACAAGTAAAGAACAAAACAAGAACACACTAATACGGTTTTCAAGAATGATGTATATTGCTCTCAAGTTCTTACTAAGTGTTACAAAGCTTAAAGTGAAATGACAAGTACTTGAGACGCTTTATACTACATACTACAGCCTGCCATACTTTGAAGGCTAGCTAAAAACACTAATCTAGACAACAAGATCAATATAGAGTTGGCAGATTGCCTTTTGACTAGTGACTATGACATGCCATAGCTCACATCCTTATCTAATACAAAAAGGATAAAAGTACAAAAGTAGAAAGTCACAAACTCAAGACCTTAATCTACAGTTTGATAAAAGTATGACCTTTTCACCAACTCATATAAGTTGGTGACTCTTTAGAGGTGGCAGCGGAAAGTAGTTCAACTTTTATCAAAAGGTGATTCAGAAAAAGCATGTCTTCTCCGTCTTTGGAAGAAATCAGTCTTCAGCTTCTGAAGACTTTGTCTTTGAAGCTTCAAAAGACTTCATCTTTAGCTTCGGAAGATTTGGTCTTTTGGCTTCGGAAGATTTGATACTTAGAATAATTCATTGAGTTATATCAAATCTTCCAAAGTAACTTTCTTGTACTTCACATGTGCATGCTAAGAGTTCTTTGTTTGCATTAGCTTGTAAGTGTAATCCTTACACAAGGCTATGAATGTTCTTCTATGATTCTGTATTTTTGTTGAAATTAATGAAATGATGATTCTTGTGGGTGTTATAATTACATATTATTGGAAACTTTGTGTTTTAGAACATCTATTCTTGATATGCATACATTAGTATGTTGTTTATGGCATTTGACTAGGAATGGTAAATGAGGATTGATTATTTAGTAAAGTGGAACAAGTGTGCATCCTTATACATATGTTTATGAAAACCATTATTTAGTAAAGTTGAACAAGTTTACATCATTAATTCTTCGTGGCATAACTTTAGGTGGCTATTATGTATTTATCGTTCTAGCTTTCCAAAATGTTATATAATTAGATTACCTTGACAGGAGTCTAGTTTACATCCATGTTTCATGCATAGAAGATGATCTCACCATAGGTTAATCTATGTTATCATTGTTTTGCTAAGCGGATTCTAAGTCTAAGTAATATCTTCCTCTGATTGATTATCTTCATCCTCATCCACTTTCTTTAATTAGTTTAATTGTTAGCTAAATTAGTTAATCATAGTATTCACAAATCATCTTTCATCGGCTAGATAATGACAAAGACTTAGTATCATGAGTTTTCATGTCCACGGATCGATACTTGGTTCTTACCAAAAGCTATACTACTATCCGATATGTACACTTGCCTATTATGTGGGTAGTTAGTCATAAGGTGAAAATCATTTCTATAATTTAAAGCTTAATTATGTAAAATCCATTACTAATATATATATATATATATATATATATATATATATATATATATATATATATATATATATATATATATATATAGGAGAGGGATCCTAAGAAAACCACATTGTTATATAAAAACTAGAGAAAACTAATGAAACCGATCACATAATTTATATACATTTTCTCACTACCCTTTATATATGTGTGTGTATATATAGATACGGGTATGGGTCAAATGAAAACCATAACTTAGTTTGACATATACGTCACACATATGTTACGTATACGTAAACATTTTTCGTTCGAAATAGTGTTACGTATACATAAGACTCTTCATTCTTGTATTTATGTTCAACATATATGTAACAAATACTTAAGTAACCTTTTAACAATTTAAAGAACAAAAAAGTTATGAATTATGTTATTGATTTCTATGGTTTTCTTTGGTTTTCGCATAAGTATTAGTTTTCTCAGGAACATTCCCCTGTATATATATACATATATATATACATATACATATATATATATATATACATATATTTACGTATATGTATATACATATACATATATATAGATACATATACGTATATATACGTATACGTATATATATACTTATATCTACGTATCTATACGCATATACATATATTTACGTATATGTATATACATATACATATATATAGATACATATACGTATATATACGTATACGTATATATATATATATACGTACGTATACGCATATACGCATATACGTATATATACGTACGTATATATATACGTATACGTATATATACGTGTATATATACGTATATATACGTATATATACGTATATATACGTATATATATATATCAAATCACACATCACTCGTCAAATTAATTGTCAACATCTTTGACTTCCTTAAGAACTATAGGAACACTTAACTCATCTATGCTTTGGTGGTTTCATCCCAGGACCAAAATTGTCCAATAATTCAATCATAGTTTTATAACTATCATAGGTGGTCGCATGGAATGATATGCCTACGTCTTAGAACCATCTAGTTCCATCCCTACATGATTTCTCTCGTAGCTTCTTGTTAGAAACGTTGTTGATGGTTTGTTGTAATTGACTCCCACTTGTATCCTAAGTTGAGTGAAGAACATATCCATGGAGATCTTTTACCCTTAATTTTTTTCGTTGAGACACATTACTAATGTCTACTTCTTCACAATCTTTCTCATCATCAAGGTCATAATTACAAATGAACTTGAAAAATCAACAACAAAAGAAAGAAGGTACCTGATTAACTTGAAGAATAAATATAGTTATGAGTTCTTAACTTTTGATTTTAAATCTGCTAGGCCGATGATCAGTGATTATGGAGAGTCAAAACTGATTTTTCAAGCTAATATGAGTTTTTGATTGATTTTGTAGTTGTAATTTTGACCTTTTAGATCTTTTTTTTTTTCAAGAACCAAATCTTCTCTAATGCTTATGGAGTTTAATTTTGACTTTTGAACCTTCATCTTTTTTGAATCCAACTTTCAAGATAACTTTTACATAAAGTTATTTTCTCATTTATTATCAGACATTTTTAATAAAAGAACTCGACCCAGTTGAAATAACCCAAATTAATGACCCAATTAACAAATGCAGAATACTGCATGTTGCACACATCTAGAGCATATTGCTATGTCACGTATTTTTCAAAATCCATCGGCTTCTGTAAATGAAAAGCAACAAGTGTGGTGTTGCGCTATGGGTAGCGCATTAAGGGCATCCCGCAATATGCTCACATTTTGAAACCAAAAGCCCAAACAGTTTAAAATTTGGCAACAAATGCTAAAATAACAACTAATATGAAGATGACATGTAGAGATGGGCAAAATAATCTGGTTAGAGCCCGACTCGGTGGACCCAACTCGGACCCGGGTACGGGTAGGACCCGTTGGGGGGTATACCTGGTTTGTGCCTGAAAAAACCCATTGGATTGGAAATGGGTTTAGATATAGGAATTTCCCCGAACCCAACCCGGTTGTACCCGGGTATTACCATATATATTGATTTTTTTGAAAAGAATGTCGTTTTTAACGGCTATATAGCCGGTATGAATTATTTTTGACCCTTTTTTGTATTTTAGCCCCCATAAGTTGGTATAAATAGGTATGGATTGATATGATTGAGAACCCAAGTCACAAACGCAAAAACGTATGCAAAAAATGCAAAGGAATACTCTCGTTTACTCTCGTTTTACACCTTCACTCTCTCGTTTTACACTTTCACTCTTTTGAATCTTGATATGGCTCACTCACAATCTTCCGTTGGTCAAGGTTCACCCAACACTCCAACCGTTGTTCGTGTTCTTGCACACAATCGTAACATGGATATTTGGTGCAATTGGGATATGGTTGAGCTAAGTGACGGGTCTGTAAAGGCTCGTTGCAAGTTTTGTAGAACTTTGCTTGCGAAAGATTCAGACATGACTTTAAGCAAACACATTAGCAAGAACTTTTGTAAGTCATTGAAAAGTAATCCGGATTCGTAACAAACACAATTGGGTGAATACAGTGGAATCTTTAATTATGACGTTAATATGGTTTGGGATCGAATGACGAAGTTCATGATTCAAAAAGTTTTGCCTTTTAGTTACTTCAACAATCCTTGGTTGACCAACTTGATTCGAGAGACGTTTCAACCTCGTTATACCCACGTAAGTCATACTGCACTTAGACTTTATTGTTTAAAATTATGGAAACAAGCAAAAAATGATTTAATTGCATTATTTGAAAATTTAAATACCGGTGTAAACTCAACTAGTGACGTTTTGTCGGCTCCACACGATTTACCCCAAATCGTACCTTTGCGTCACCGCTCATTGGGTAGATCCCGATTCATGGCAAATGATGAAACGTACGATTGCATCTGATCTTTATCCGTGTCCACATACCGGAGAATTTTTTTTAACTTTTTGGATAATGTAATAACTATTTTTAACTTACAAAATAAGCTTTTTTCAATTGTATTTGATAACGCCTCCAACAACACAACCGCAGTTGAAAAATTAAAATATATTTCGATTGCCAACGGCGATTTTTCCCATACTTATTGTGTTGCAGATATTATTAATTTAGTAGTGCAAGACGGGCTATCTATGAATTTGTTGATAACTTTGTTAAAGTTTTTCGATTTATGTTACATGACATTTTTAAAAAAAGTAGAAAAAGATAATAAGATTATAAACAACTTTGTAAGGATACGGAATCTATATTTGTAGGTCTTAATTGGGATATGCCTACTCGATGGAATTCGACTTGTCACATGTTTGATTTTGCTTTAAAACAAAATGGCACTTTGAAAGCTTTTCATAGTACTCTTTCGGATAATGGTGAAGCCGACCCATTTCCGGATGTGGGTTAGAATAATGTTCAACGTCTATCCAATTTCTTGACATGTTTAGAAACTTAGCTACAAAATTATCAGGAGTTTATTATCCCACTAGTTATTCGATTCTTCAAGAATTATATTTCATGGCTTTGAATCTTAAAAATTTTCAAAATAAAAATCATATGTTTAAAATAAATGATAGAACCAATAAAAGAAAAGTTTAAAAAATATATTAATGAGTTACCACCCGTTTCTACATGTGCTGCCACTTTAAATCCATTTCTAAATGTTGTGGGGTTGAATGTTTGATACACGAGATAAATGACAATTTGGATATGTATGATGAAAACCCCAATTTTTCAATTGAGGCAAAAGAAAACTTTAATGAAAGTTTGAAAACAATTTATAATTTTTATTTAAATAGACATGGGCCTAACGTAAACATAAACACGGCAAGGGAAGCAACCTCAAGTGCTAGTACCTCAGTTAAAGAACCGGTTTTGTCTATGTTGTATGTTGTTTAGGATGTGACGGCTAAACGACAAAGAGGTAACAAAGAACACAATAATAAACGATGAATCCGACGTTTATTCGAAAATAATAAACGATGAATAATAATAATAATAATAATAATAATAATAATAATAATAATAATAATAATAATAATAAAAAATTGCAGTACCATTGAAGGGTGGTCAATGCAATAGTTGCATAAGATGGAGAGAATTAGAACACTTAGCAGATCAAATAGGGAACCGGCTTAGGTGATGAAACAAAGAACACAAGTAAAGAACAAGCACAAGAACAAGATAGTATATGGTTTCCAAGAATGGTTGTATATTGCTCTCAAGTTTTTACAAGTGTTACAAAGCTTAATTCTAAATACAAGTACTTGAGATACTTTATACTACATCCTATAGTCGGCCATACTTTGAAGGCCAGCTGGAAACACTAATCTAGACAACAAGATCAATGTAGAGTCAAAAGGCAGATTGCCTTTTGACTAGTGACTATAACATGCCATAGCTCACACCCTTATCTATTACAAAAAGGATAAAAGTACATATTTGGAAAGTTACAGACTCAACACCTTAATCTACAGTTGATAAAAGCATGGACTTTTCACCAACTCATGCTAGTTGGTGAGTCCTCAGAGATGGCAGCGGAAAGGTGTTTCAGCTTTTGTCAAAAGTATGTCAGAGAAGACATGTCTTCTCTTGGTTTGGAAGAAATCAGTCTTTGGCTTCGAAAGACTTTGTCTTTGAATATTTGAAAGACTTTGTCTTTGAAGATTCGGAAGACTTCATTTTTGGCTTTGGAAGAATTGGTATCTTGGCTTCAAAAGATTTGATACTTAGCATAATTCACTTAGTAATATCAAATCTTCCAAAGTACTTTCCTAGTACTTCACATGTGCATGCTGAGAGATCTTTGGTTGCACTTTGGTTGCATTAGTCTTTAACTATATTCCTTACAAACTCCCCCTAGGCTGATGCTACCAAAACTGAAGAGACCTTTGAGTCTTGATCTTCATCTGTTGACATTCCTCATGTCATAGATATCATACAGAGGGAGATCAAAAATGTTTTGCTAGAAGTACATGTCTTAACCTACTTGATCTCTAGTGACATACCATCTGTCTAGGTTAGTAGCAAACACCCAGGACAAGATGGGTCTCTTAGAGCAAGAGGCTCTACTATGAGTGGACTTTGTTAAGCAGCCTCTTCTTGAGCACCCTCAGGATGTTCTGATCCATCCTAAGGTGCAGAGGTGGATGCCTTGGACTTATTCTTCTTCTTTCTCTTGTCCTTTCTTATGGCCATCCTTTTCCCCTTTCTATAGTTTAACTGAAAGGACCGGCCTACAGTACCAGATTGTTCTTGTTTGTCCTTCTTAGTTGGGTCATCATCCTTCAAAGGTTCAGAAGGAGAAGGATCAGGACCCTGCTATGGATCAGAAGATGAAGCTGGCTGTGATGTAGCACTAGGTCCAGGTTGTGTTGTCTCTTGGGGTTTAACCTTGACCTCACCTTCAGGTGCAGCCTGACTTGGTGGAGAATGCAAGTCAACCAGCTCATCATTTTTGATCTTCAGCTTGATCACTCTAATGTGCCCATCCAAAGTGGATAGAGACATTGGACCAAGTCTCTTTCTGGAGAATCCATACAATTTCAAGAAGCTCACCATCTTTTGTCTATCAGCAGATTTCTTCAGATTTGCTCTGATGGTGGCTCTTGACTTTGCAGCCTCTTCCCTCATCTTACTCTTAGCAGTTTTTTGCTCTTTTTGCACTTGTTGCTCAAGTTGCTTGAGGTATTCAAACTCAATGTATTCATATGATAGAGGAAGAAGGTCTGCTGCCTGATAAATACCTGTGGCACTCAAGTAGGTTATCATGTTTTGCCAGTCTTGTTCCCTACCTACCTGAGTTTGTTGTTTAGTAGCCACAGACTCTACCTCAGGACTTTCCTGAACTGAGGAGAGGGTAGAAGCTTTGTAGAGTCTTTTTCTCCTCCTTTCTTCCTTGATCTTGAGGAGCAATTCTGCATCCTCAGCTTCCCTCCTCTCCTTTCACACTTCTTTTTCAGCCAGTTCATTAAATTCATCCAAAGGGAGAGAGATGAGTTCATTAACATTATAGTTCCTAGACCCCAAATAATTCAATATGGCTGCTCTTAACTCATCATCAGCTCCATAGAGGTAATTTTCCTCTTCCTTTGTCCCTTACAGGCCTGTGTGACTCAGGGTGGAGAGAGGTTTGGCCTTTTTGCTTGGTGCTGCACTTAAGCTCGGGCCAAAAAGAGGCTGTGAAACACCTTCACCAGCTAGTGCCTCACTGAGGGTAATGGGTGTTGAAGTAGTTCCTGTCTTAAGGTTCACAGGATCAACTACTAGGCTTTCAGCAAAGGTTTCCCTTTCGTAGCTAATCTTAGGGTCCACCTCGGCATCCAATTAACCAACAGTCTTGCCTGATAGCCTCTCTTTATATAATTTAGATCTCAGCTTAAACTTTTCAATCACCCTTTCTTGTATTCTCTCAGCTAACCTTGTAGCTTGCCTAGACTGACTTGAGTTGGCAAGTGGCAAGTCAACTAGAGAGAAACTCTTATAGTATCTCAGGTTGTAGAAGTTGAAGATTTCTTATTGTCCTTGAGACCTAGAGATTACCAGGGCTCTCCTTTCAGCATCATACCTCCATCCCACTATTTGGTTTTCAGCAGGGTGAGATGGAGTAGGCATAGCCCTTGGTATACCCTCTTCAAACAAGCTTTGAATGAGTGAGTCCACATCAATGTGGACCTAAGGAGGTTGTTGAGTATGGACAACTACAAGTGAGGGTGCTAAGTCCTCCATGTCCATACTCTAAGAGGAACTCCTAAGTTTTGTGATTGTAGGTAGGACTTTCTCCCCCTTTTTGGTAGCATCACCCTCTTTCATAGGGGAGCTAAGGGTTAGGTCCACCACATCCATAGGTTCTTATGGGCCTGGTTAAGTTCTCCTGATAGGTCTCTCAACTAATTTGCCCTTGAGATTAGTGATCTCAAGTTGCTGGTCATTGACCCTTCTTTGTAAGGTAGCCACCTGAGATTCTAGGTGACTCAACTTTGAAACTAAATAGGTGCATGTTTTTTATAGTTTTTGCACCTTTAGTTATAGACTCCCCTCATCTTCATCAGAAGAATCATGGGGGGTGAGAGAAAAGGACCAAAGTCTTCTTCCTCACCACCAGCTAGTGGTTCTTGGCTGTTGGATTTTCCTGCACCATGATAGCTTCAAGAGAAGTGTCAATGGGCTAGGTTGCCATGGTTGAGATCTTAATGATGTAATCACTTGAAAAAGTGAGAGCCTCTTCCATATGGACTTCCTGAGCATGTTTAGGGAGGTCCACCTCAGTTATGGGTGGATGATGTAGGGTGGATATGGGTGATTTCGGAGCACTCATCTCTCCTTAAGTATGGGTGGAGAAGAGAGACTTATGGTACTCACTGAATCCCATATCTTCATCATCATAGAAGTCAAGATTTGGGATTGGTTGGTTGAGATATAAAGGCTGGGGATGGTAACTTTCCCCTGAAGGTTGATCATTAGAGTTTTGAGACTCAGAGTGAAGGCTTTAGGCTGGGGTTGTGAGCTCAGGCTGAGCATTAGGAACCTCAGCACTGATCAAAGAAATGATGTGAGTGGTTTGATCCTTAGGAGAAGTGGAAGCTCTTGTTTCCACTTCTTCCTGCATGGGTGGTGATATAGGGGCCGACGCATCCTAAGGAGTTTGTGCAGGGGTTTGTGTGGATCTTCCTGAGTAGGTGAGGGTGATTTGTAGCTATATGGGTGGTGTAGATGTAGAAGGT
Source organism: Flaveria sonorensis (assembly GCA_025506505.1). Classification (NCBI taxonomy): domain Eukaryota; kingdom Viridiplantae; phylum Streptophyta; class Magnoliopsida; order Asterales; family Asteraceae; genus Flaveria; species Flaveria sonorensis. The sequence goes on along the minus strand of CM046433.1, from coordinate 59,896,554 downwards.
GTGGGTTCAACATTGGCTTGTGTTGCCAATTTGTCATCTTGAGCAATGAGCTCTAACATTTTTGGGACCAGGGCTGTTTCTACCCTTGAGAAGCCAACAGCGGACTTTCTCATTATCTTAAAGATGTCAGGCTTCATCTGTCCCAGTTTACAGTTTAAGAGTGTTACCTGTTCCCCTTAACTATGAGCCCAGTTCATAGTTAAGAATGTGTTGAACATATCTAGGGAACATGTAATACTCTAAGGAGTCCAAGTTAGCACTCAAATTTGTATAAACAAATTGAGAGTACCTGAACTTGACCCCTTGAACAATTACATGGACTATGTAGGATAAGTCCTCAAGAATTTGGTCCTAACCTCCATGTTTGTTGGACAAAGAATGGATAACCACATGGAGGAGGTACTCCCATTGGGAGGAAAACTTTACCCTTTTTGAAGGTTCTTACTGAGTAGTCCCCTTCATAGCCCATCTGTCGGAATGAGTTGTTTATAGCAGATTTGGGAAACGACAACTCGCCTGCTTTATCATCCAGCCTCAGATAAGAGTTGATGGTGGCTGGAGTGACAAAAATTGTCTTCCCCTGTACTATGGTAGATAGTGCCTTCTCACTGTCCAAGATGACCTCTTGGCAGGTCCTCCAGAACTCTAAAAGTTGATCTTCATATAAGGGACGGTCAATGGTGAGTGCGGTGAGATAGTTTGAGAGAGACAAGAAGCGGCTAACTTCTGAGAAACCTGGATCTTTCTCAGATGATAACAGAGCAACATGGTTGTGTTGCCTGTGTAACTGCACGGAAAAGTCAGGTTGGTTTTGGGGATCAGGTTGGTCGTTTTTTAGTAGCTTAAAAGTGAAGGAAGATAAGAACAAAGGTGGTTTGTTGGTGAATTTAGTTACGAGCTTTTGCATATGAAGGAGAAGGTGAAAGAGGGGGAACTGTTAAAGGTATATTTATATGAATTAAACTTGAGACAAAGTTAATACAAAAGGATAAATTTTAAAATCCGGATGTTGGTCCCACCTCTGAAAAAGTGCCCAAAAGGTAGTTTTCTTGGAAGTCTAAAATCTTCCGAAGGTAATTTGTCTTCGGATGGTTTGAGGAAACTACCGAAGCTAATTTGGCTTCGAAAGATATTCCTTAGTCTTTCAAGAATTTTGGTTTCGGAAGAAAAATACTTAGAGTATTTCTGCTTCTTAAACAAATTTTGCTTCGGAAGATATTAAATATCAGAAGTTTTATTCAAAGATAGAATAAAGCTTTAGAGACTTAATTTCTTTCGGAAGAAGATAGTCCTTCAAGACATATAAGTACTTGATAACAAATATAAGCTTCGGAAGGTATAACAAAATTTCTTTCGAAGGTAAATTTCTCAGAAGTAGTTATTTGTTTTAAAGACATAATCTTCTTCCGAAGACAACTTAATGTCTTCCGAAGGAAAATAAATCCAAATTTCTCAAGATTCCAAGGTATATCAATTTTGAAAAGTTTTCTTCCAAAGTAAGTTGGTCTTATATAGGTGATGATATAGACAACTTAAAAGCACATATTAAAAAAAATCTTGAGTTTAGTTTAAGAAAACCTATTCAAAGTTAATCATCCCAATAGCTTATACAAGATACTTAAATCTCTGCTCATCAAAAGCTATTGTGAATAGATCAGCATATTGTTCATTTGTGTTAACTTTGACCAGTTTTATCAATCCTTTTTCAAAATTATCTAAAATCAAATGATACCTGATATTGATGTGTTTTATCTTTGAGTGCTGCACAAGATTCTCTTCAATAGAGATAGCACTATTGTTGTCTATATGGATGGGAGTCTCTTTGAAGTTAAATCCATAGTCCAGCATCTGATTCTGAATCCAAAGCACTTGAGCACAGCAGCTTGCAGCAGCAATGTATTTAGCTTTAGCAGTTGATGCAGACACACAGGATTGTTTTTCGCATTGTCATGAGACTATCCTTCCACCAAGGAATTGACATCCACCAGATGTAGACTTTGCAGTCATATTATAGCCATTATTGTCACTATCTGTATAGGCATAGAGATTGAGGTCCGAATTCTTTGGATACCAAAGGCCCAGATTAGGAGCACCTTTGAGATATCTGAGAATTCTCTTGATAGCAACCAGGTGTGACATCTTGGGTTCGGCTTGATATCATGAACAAATACATGTAGCAAACATGATATCAGTCCTGCTGGCTGTGAGGTACATAACAGACCCAATCATAGCCCTGTATAGATGTTCATTAGCATACTCCCCCTCAACATCAGGTCCTAGAGAGTGGTTTCTGGCTACGGGTGTCTTAGCAACCTTACACTCAGTCAGATGAAATCTGGTAAGTATGCCTGGCACATACTTTGATTGGTTTATGAAGATGCCATTGTCAACCTGTTTCACTCTAATTCCTAGAAATAAATTAAGCTCCCCCATGACACTCATGTCAATTTTATTCTTCATCAGCTTCTCAAAGTCTTTACAGAGCTTCATATTATGACCCAAAGATGATGTCATCTACATAAACTTGAACCAGCATCAAGTCATTTCTTATTCCTTTATTGAAGAGTGTTCCATTAATTATACCCTTCTTGTATCCATACTAAAAGAGATACTATGATAGTGTCTCATACCACTTCCTTGGAGCTTCATGTAACCCGTAAAGAGCTTTGTCAAGCTTGCAGACACAATCAGGATGATCTGGGTATACAAAGCCAGGTGGTTGTTTGACATACACTTCCTCATCAAGTTGGTAGACCTTGAAATCCTTGGATGCAGCAAAGGAAAGCTATATCATAATAGCTTCAAGTCTTGCTACAGGAGCAAAGACATCAGTGTAGTCAATTCCTTCTTCTTGTGTGCCCCCTTGAACAACTAGTCTTGCCTTGTTCTTGATGACAAGTCCTCTATCATCTTTCTTATTCCTGAATACCCACCTGGTACCTATAGTAGTCTTCCGTTGAGGAAGAGGACATAGATTCCAAACCTTTTGTCTCTTGAATTGAAGCAGCTCCTCCTAGATTGCTTCAACCCAACTTCCATCCTTCAGAGCCTCATCAATCTTCTTAGGCTCAATCTGAGACAAGAAACAAGAGTGAAGAGAAACATTTTTGTCATGGGTTGTCCTCTTGTTCTCACACCTATCTCAATATTGAAAATGATGTTTGTGGTGGGATGTGACTTGTGGATTCTTAGTTGAGGAATCACAGCAAGTTGGTTGGATAGATCTAAAATGGTGAAATTCAGATCTGGTAATTGAGGATCATCCACCACATCAACACACATATCAAGAGAAACATGATCCAATGAGTATGTTACATCATTAATGTTGTCTTCTATGAAGTGGTTATCAGTATCAAGAAATTCTTGATCACTATCACCACCTCTATCTCCTCCTATATTGGAAATTCCTTCATTTGAGTTTTGTGCCTCTGCGCTAGAATTTATAGGCACTTCAGATGTATCAGTTGAAAAATTTGTCATTGTTGTGTTGACAAGATTTCCAACTACAAGGATAGTTACCACTCAAGCTAAAGTAGTTTGAACACTTGGTATTCTCAGCTCAAATCTTGGATCAGAATCTCCTATTGATAAGCTATCTGTAGATCCTGAAACATCTTCACAAGATTTGTTAAAACAGTTGGTAACTAAATCAAGATCAAACAACCAATTAGGACCAGAACCTTTCACACTGGGTGTGTGCTTATTGAAGGTCACATTAGCTAACTCCTCAACTACTCTAGTTCTAAGATTGTATACTCTATAAGCCTTCGCTTGGAAAGAGTATCCAATAAAATGTCCATCATCAGATTTCTCAGCAAATTTGGCTATTTGATCCTTGGTATTCAAGATAGTGCAAAGACATCCAAATGATCTATGAAAACCAATAAAAGGTCTCCTTTTATGCCACAGTTCATAAGGAGTCTTACCATGAGTCTTGACAACTAAAACTCTATTCTACACATATCAGGCAGTGTTGTTGCCTCTGCCCAGAAGGTAATAGGTAGTTTAGAGTCAGTTAACATGGTTCTTGTAGCTTTAATAAGTGTCCTTTTTCTCCTCTCAGCAGCATCGTTTTGCTAAGGAGTACTGGGAGCACTGTATTGTCTTGTAATACCCTTCTCATCACAAAATGTATCAAGGATTTGGTTTTTGAATTCAGTTCCTTGATCACATCTTATGATTTTGAACTTGTGATCACATTGATTCTCAATTTTCAGAATGAAGCTCTTCAAGATCTCAGGGGTCTCATCCTTAGTTCTAAGGAAAAGACCCAAGTGTATCTTGTGAAGTCATCTATGATCACCAAATGATAAGAGGTCCTTCCTAGACTCATTACACTAGTAGGGAAAAAGAGATCGATATGTAATGTGTGGGGGAGTATTGATGGAGTTCATTTCTTTTGGCTTGTGAGACACTTTGTGTTGCTTCCTTTTCAGGCATGCAACACAATGATTATCACTTGTAAACTCTTTCTTTAGCATTCCAGTTACCAAGACATTCTTAATTAATTTATTCGTATTTTTAAAGTTTACATGGCACATTATTTTATGCCAGAGGAAAGAGTCACCACTATTTGCTTTAGATAGAAAGAAAGAAACGTCTCCTGAAGAGGATGTTTCCTGCAAATCCATCTTGTACATGTTCCCTTTCCTAGGAGCTCTGAGCCAGATGTGCTCTTAAGGAATGACCACCCCAGGCTTGAGAACAATGCACTCTAGTAAAGAGCATGTTATGTCTCCGATCACAAAATTAGGATGCACTCAAGAGATTATACCCAAGCTCCTTAACAAAATTTACCTTATCAATGCTGAGCTTACCATTTATGACCCTGCCCCTTCCAGTAATCTAACCCCCTGATTCTCCTTCAAAAGCAACTGGCCATCCATCAATTTTCTCAAAGTTTTGAATCAAAGAGCCATTTCCTCTCATGTGCCTGGAAAAGCCACTGTCAATGATCCATACATTTCCTTTGGTCATTAGATGTTCCTGCACATAAAGAGGGTTAGTTACATTTAGAAACCTAAGCCTTATTGGTCTTGGGCTTGTCAAAGTGAACTAAAGATAATGCAATAGTAATTGATCCTATATGCAAGCTCTGATGATCATCTGTTGTTGTTGGTGAAGAACTTTCAGTCACATGGCCTTCCTTCATCTTCCACACCATCTTTGGAAGACTAGACTTGACCTTTAATACTTTGAAAGTTTTGATGACTTTAAAAGTTTTGGAGACTGGACCTTCAGAAGTTTTTGCATCCACTACAGCAAACTTCAGTACTTCGAAAGCATTTCTTTATGTCGAGACCGAATTTTCTTTCGAATGTAAGTTTTTACTTATCTTTTTCTTCACTTTGGAGCTTTAGGAAGTAAGAGATTTTCCTTTTAAAGCTATCTTCTTCTTGTTTTTCTTAGAAGTTTTATTTTTGGTTATGTGGATAGTACTTTTGGGATTGTAGATACAATCCTTGGCAAAGTGAGAAGTACTACCACATATGATGCATTTAGTTGGCATGCTTTCGAGAGTCTTATTTTGAGTAGATGGCTGAGCTTGATCACTTTCCACTTCCTTCTTCATCTTCTCAAATGATGCAGCAGACTTCTTAGGGTGGAACTTGCTCTTGAAACTGGATGGTTCAGGCTGTGCAGTAGTGGTGCATATTTTATCAGTCTTCTTCTCTTGACCAGGATGATTTGGACATGAACTACGACTCCTGGTACTAGAGTCCATTGTTTACTCTTCAGTCTTTACCACTTTAAATCCAACAGAGATGAAAACTTTCTTTTGCTTGGAGTTGAAGGTGGCCTTGATCTCTTGGGCTTTCTTTGACTTTCTTTTGGCTGCCTTATCAAGTTCTTCCTTGTACACTTGGTCATCCCTGGTTCCTTCTTCTTTCCAAGAGAATAGTGTCCCTTCTTAGGATAACCCTTGTCACTTACCTCAGGTTCATCCTTCACTATCTCCTCTACATCTTCATCCTTCTCTTGCATAGGATCAATAGGAGGCAGCTCATCTTGACAAGTTCCACACCTTGTAGATCTAACAGATAGGAGTGTATGTGGAGGAGCTATCTCACTTGACCCTAGTCCCTGTCTATTTTAGTAACAAACTTTTGAATGCAAGGATAAGGATAATATGTTCTTGAAGGTTTCCTTTTCGAGAACACATTTTTCTGCCTTGGCTTTGCTGATCACAAGCTCAGCCTGCCATTCAGTTAAATTGGTTATAAGATCCTTGATTTGAGTCCTATAGTTTGTATGCTCATGCTTAAGAGTAGTAATGGTTTTCTCTAAATCTTCTGCTCTTTTAAAATTAGTTTTTAAAATGTTTTAGGACTCAAGGTCAGATCTCACTTCCAAGTTGTAGGACCTGTACATATTAACTTTAGTAATGCATTCAGAGTAGAAAGATCTTCTAATACCTTGGCTTCTTAATGATCAGTCATTAGTGCTTGGTTTGGATAAGCATCTTCTACCTTAAAGCTCCAGTCAAAGCCTACTTCTTCAACAGCAATAGCAGCATGTTGTTTAGGATGGCTTGGCTTCTCATTTCTTGGAGCTGCATCAGTGTAGTTTGGTCTGGATTGTGCTTGGCCACCATTTGTCCTTGGTGCCTTGCACTCTCTAGCAATCATGGCTTTCTGATCTATATCTATTTTCTTCCAGTCTTATTTAGAGTAGTCAGTCATTTCCATTGGAATTATCTCACCTCCAGCAGTGACTGAAGAGCTGCTTGGGATGTGAGGTCCTTCAACAACACATCTTCACATCCTGCTGCCTTGAGACTTGATGAACCCTTCCATACGTTGGCACAAATTATCAAAGTCATAAGGAGTGATCAGAGGAGACTTTGTCATGATACCGTTTCCATATCAACCTTAGAGATAGTTGCCATTTGAATTGATAAGTGTTTGGTGAAACTGAAGAGATCTAAGATGGTGAGATCTTACAATCAAGATCCTGAGATGCTCTGATACCAATTGCAGGACCGTTGAAGGGTGGTCAATGCAACAGTTTCACAAGGTGGAGAGAGTTAGAACACTTAGCATCTCAAATAAGGAACCGGCTTAGGTAATGAAACAAAGAACACAAGTAAAGAACAAGCACAAGAACAAGATAGTATATGGTTTTCAAGAATGTTGTATATTGCTCTCAAGTCCTTCGAAAGACTTTGTCTTTGAAGCTTCGAAAGACTTCATCTTTGGTTTCGAAAGAATTGTTCTTTTGCCTTCGGAAGATTTGATACTTAGCATAATTCACTGAGTAATATCAAATCTTTCAAAGTACTTTCCTAGTACTTCACATGTGCATGCTGAGAGCTATTTGGTTGCATCAGCCTTTAAGTGTATTCCTTACAATAATAATAATATTATTAATAATAATAATTATAATAATAATTATAATAATAATAATAATAATAATAATAATAATAATAATAATAATAATAATGATAATAATAATAATACACACACAAGGAAAAAAAACAATCCCGGATTGTACCTTTTGGACCCGATCCTACCGATGGTATACTCGACCCTGGTTCGTATCCGGGTTCACCAATACCCGGTGTGGGTCCAGATGATCGTTTGAACATGCTTTTGATGAAGATTTAACACAAGAATCCACAAGATATCACTATATCTAATAGCTTGTGGACCATGTAATGATAGAAAATGAACACAAATCAAACATAACCCATTTGCAAAAGGATTTGTAAGGATAAAGAAGAATAATGCTCAAAGATGACAAATATAAGATCCTAGCAATACACAATCGATTAATAGACTCAAATCAGTAATATCATTAAAGTTCCAAGAGTTACAAAAAGAATAAAAAAGAAACATATATATACAGGACCAAGTTTCGCATACAGTTTTGCATACTGCGAAACTGTATGCACTATGGCATGTGAAACTATCGTACGAAACTGTAGTTTCGCATGCCATAGAATACAAAACAAGACAAATCTAAACTAGAGCCTATTACGATAATATCTAAGCTATAATACACAATGACTAAACAATAACAAACGGCAAGGTGAATACCACCCTATACTTGATCATCAATATTCCCCCTAGGGGATATTCACCTGCCGGCTCTTCAAGATCATCTCTAGCCTTTGCTTGATCCATCATTCTAGCCAAATATCTTACTTCTACCTCCAGATCCTCATGTTCCTGCATGCTCTTTTTGAGCTACTCAATCTCCGATCTCACACCCCGAGCTTTGTTTGCTACCCTCTCAAACAAGCTAGCCTCAGTCTTAGTCTCTTCTCCTACCCCAACCTTAATCTAATTCTCACACAATACCTTCAAATCATCGTCATTGAATGAGAATACCTCCATAGGATCAACAACCTTATTTCATCTCCATCCTTCACCCTCACTACTGCTTCACCTGTCTAGTTATCATAAAACCACTTCTCGAACTTTCGTAGTCTAGAAGGTTGTTAATCTGGTATCCTCACCCTGTTGATGGTCTTAGCAGGCTTTAACATCAGTACAGTCTTTCCTTTACCCATCACCCAGTCTAAATCCTTCTTCGACCTCCTCCTCTTAGGCTTCTGTTGGGGTTTTCACAAAGAGTCATTTTATCCTTATAACATGAAAAACGCAACGGAATCAGGATGAAAAACTTGTTACAGTTAATATATATAAACCAATTTATATATCTATTAAAAACCCCTAATGGATTGTTATATGAAAAACATGCTTAAAAACAACCATAGGGTGTTTAGAACTCTACCTCTCGAATGGGTCAGAGGAAGATGATCTTTGATCGGCAGCTTCCAAAGTAGGAGGCCTCAAGCTTGTCTACCCTAAGCTTCCAACAAACACCAGGTTGCTAGGATTTTCACTTGAACGAGTTTCTGTTCACTGTTCTCTTCGACTGATAGAGAGAGCAGCAACAGAGACACCGATCTGCACCTTTTGTGTGTGTTGTAAGTTATCAGAAAGAGTGGTTGAATGCAATCATATATCTCATGTCCTGTGAAACTGAATTTCAAAGAGATAGAAAAATGGGCGGGACCCATCCCTTTAACCCATCCGCATTTCTCTAATATTCATTCGCATTAGTAAATGCAGATGAACATCCTCTAACCACATTTGTAAATGCGAATGAAGAAATTTCATCCGCATTTCCCAAATGTACATCCGCATTTGTAAATACGGATGAGTAATTCCATAAGCATTTCCATAAATGCACATCCGCATTTGTTAATGCGGAAGAACAGTTCATCAGCATTTCCTAAATGCACATCCGCATTAGTAAATGCGGACGATCAGTTTCATCAGCATTTTCTTAAATGCTCATCCGCATTAGTAAATGCGGATGAAGAAATTCCTTCAGCATTTCCACAAATGCACATCCGCATTTGTAAATACGGATGAGGAACATTCATCCGCATTTCCTCAAAAACACATCCGCATTAGTAAATGCGGATGAGTACTAAAGAAATGCGGACAAAAGGACTTGTATTGTTTGTTCAACCATTTGAATAACAATACAAAATACTCTCTCTCTAGAATAAATTATCTATATAATTTATTTACAACACTAGTACAAATATTTAAAAACCCAAATTATAAATACTTCAAGTGTCAATATTTATTTACATAATTATTTTATAAAATAAATATTGTGGTTGTTTGTCTAGCTTGTTATTGGGTATGACCCGACTTGGATCATAACGTACTAGCCATATTAATTCAATATGTGTCTTGGGCAGACCGTTCCCAACAATCTCCCACTTGCACAAGATACATAGAGAATTGATGCAAGTAGTAAATACCGCCTAACAACGGTTTACTACTCCTAATACGCATGACGAAGTGCCATTCAATAACATCATCTTCCTTAAGTCCCTCACTTGAAAATGATTTAGGTGAATCTATTATTTATCCTTTTGTTTCGGATGTCATATTAAATGCAAAGACACAGAATGATCATTCCCTATTGATTTAACTTTATCAGGCCTTAGACATCATACTCTCAATGAATAAGAGGAACAAATCCTATCTTGACTACATACGTTTCTCACAATCACCTTGTATCACAACTGAAACTAGCCTTATGTATTGTCCATATTTCAGAACATCGAAAAACTAGATCAAAGTATAATATTTGGTGAATATCGAAACCCAATATGTATCTCAGGTCGGAGGATACAATGATATTCGCCTTTACTCAAATTTACTTATGATCAATTACATAATTCCATGCAGTAAAATTTGAGAGCGGGTCAGTCCAATATTTGTATCCCACAAATATCTATGAACCTTGGTAGCAACCTCTTGCTCTATATTCATACCTTATGAATATCCACAAATCCAAGTTCATAATAGTCTTACCTTCATATTTGTTCCCACAAATATGACCGACTACGGACATTTAGAATAATAAATATATTCATGGATCTAAATATGCTAAACTGGAACATAACTCATAGTACTAAATAATATTTATGAGTCAAAATAACAATTGTTCCAATATTTAAAAACTAAATGGATCAAATCCAATCACTAGAATATCGAAGTCCTAAGGCACAAGTATGACTCTCTTGCTTTGGCCTTTCAAGGAGCTTCGTGAGTGGATCCACAATATTTTGATCGGTGTGAACTTTACGAAGACATATCTTTCCTTTTTCAACGTCATCCCTTACGTAGTTGAATCTTCGCTCAATGTGCCTTGTCTTTTGATGTGCACGGGGTTTCTTGATTTGAGAAATCGCACCCTCGTTGTTGAATGGTAGAGACTACCCCTAATCGGCAATGAATTTCTATAACCTTGCAGCTTCCTGTGGTGCCAATGAAGCGGCAATGTATTTTGATTCTGTAGTGGAAAATTGCTACCACATCCCGCTTTGAACTCTTCTAGGACACTGCCCCTCCATTCATAATGAAGACATACCCCGATTGTGATCGAGAATCGTCTCGATCAGTTTGGAAACTCGCATCCGTGTAACCCTTTACAACGAGTTCCTCTTCACCAGATCCGTATATTAGAAACATATCCTTAGTCCTCCTAAGGTATTTCAATATACTCATAACAACCATCCAATGGCTATTTCCTGGATTCTGCTGATATCTTCTTGTCATGCTTAAAGCGCATGACACGTCCGGTCTAGTGCATATCATTGCATACATGATGGATCCTATAGCAGATGCATATGGGATTTCCTTCATCCTTTCTTGCTCATCCTTTGAGCTTGGACATTGAGATGCACTCAATATTGTCCCTCTTTGAATAGGCACCAAACCTTTCTTAGAGTTCCCCATCTTAAACCTTTTCAAGATTTTATCAATATATGCACTTTGGTTTAAACCTATCAACCGCCATGATCTATCCCTATAGATCTTTATTCCCAAAATATAGGCAGCTTCACCAAGATCTTTGATGGAAAAACAACTTCCAAGCCAGGTTTTAACACCTTCCATGGTTGGAATGTCATTTCCAAACAATAGTATATCATCAACATACAATACTAAGAATGTGATGATGCTCCCACTAGCTTTCTTATACACACAAGCTTCATCACCGTTCTTGATGAATCCAAATTTCTTGATCTCTTCATCAAAATGTTGATTCCAACTTCTCGATGCTTGTTTCAATCCATAGATTGATTTCTTTAACTTGCATACTTTATTAGGATATTGTGGATCGACAAAACATTCGGGCTGAACCATATAGACATTCTCTTTGAGATGTCCATTAAGGAAAGCAGTTTTGACATCCATTTTCCAAATCTCATAGTCATAATATGTAGCTATGGTAAATAATATCGTAATTAACTTTAGCATTGCCACAGGCGAGAAGGTCTCATCATAATCAATCCCTTGAGTCTGAGTGAAACCTTTTGCTACAAGTCTTGCTTTATAAGTATCCAAGTTTCCATTCATATCAGTTTTCTTCTTGAAAACCCACTTACATCCAACTGGTTTGGAGTTAAGCATTGGCACAACCAATTCCCACACTTGGTTGTCATACATAGATTGCATCTCTACGTTCATGGCTTCAAGCCACTTGTCACAATCCGAATTGGACATTGCGTAATGGTACGTAGTTGGTTCATCCGAGTCAACTACATAGCATCCATTCATGAAAAATCCATATCTTTCGGGTGGATAGCTAGTTCTACCAGATCTGCGAACGTTTTGTGTGTATTGATGAACCACTTGATCGTTATCAATAACCTCTTGTTGATTGCTAGTATCAACCAAACGTGTATCGGCTTGTGGTTCTCGATCCTCATCAAGTTCCACTGTTCTATCGGTAGTTCCTTCCATAAGGAATTTAGTTTCCAAGAACTCAGCCTTTCGAGCAATAAATACCTTTTGCTCTGTTGGGTTGTAGAAGTAATATCCCATCGAGTCTTTGGAATATCCTACAAATATACACTTAGTGGATCGGCTTTCTAACTTGTTTGGGGTGTTCTGCTTAACATAAGCTTCACAACCCCATAACTTTAAACATGATAACGATGGAACCCTTCCATGCCATATTTCAAAAGGTGTCTTATCCACTTTCTTGGTTGGGGCCATATTCAGAATACGGGCCGCAGAGAGCAATGCGAAACCCCAAAATGACAGAGGTAGTATGCTTCTAGCCATCATAGATCGAACCATATCCAATAGGGTTTGGTTTCTCCTCTCAGACACACCATTATGCTGTGGTGTTCCCGGTGGAGCAAGCTGTGAGACAATCCCACAACTCCTAAGATGATCTTGAAAGGCATCACTAAGGTATTCACCTCCTCTATCCGAACAAAGAACTTTGATTGTTTTAATGAGTTGATTTTCTACTTCATTCTTGAAGATTTTGAACATTTCCAAAGCTTCATCTTTGTGTCTCAACAAGTACACATACCCATAACGACTATAATCATCGATAAAGGTAATGAAGTATCTTTCACCACTCCTTGTCATTGCTTTAAAAGGGCCACATACATCTGAATGTATGATTCCTAATAAATCTTTTGTCCTTTGGTTAGTCCCACTAAAGGGTTCCTTGGTCATCTTTCCTTGTAAACAAGATTCACATTTATCAAATAAAACCTCTTCATTTGCTTCCAAAAGACCATTCTTTTGAAGTGTTTGAATGTGATTCTTGTTTATGTGACCAAGACGACAATGCCAAAGATATAATTCACTTAAACCCATTTTAAGTTTCTTGGTGCTTGATTGGTATAACAAGTTATTAAAGGATGAGTCATCATGAACCAATTCATAAATACCATTAAAAGGCATAGCCTTAAAATAAAATATATCATCCATAAAAACATAAATACCATCGTTTACAAACTTAATACATAACCATATTTTTTCAGAAGGGAAATAGAAATTATATTCCTAGTCAAACTAGGAGCATACAAAACATTCTTCAAAATGACTTCCAAACCACTTGGAAGCTTCAAGATATAATCTCCTTGGGCTTCGACATCAACCTTTGCTCCGTTGCCCATGTAGAGACTAGTATCCCCCTTCTTAAAATTCTTATTTCTTTTGAACCCCTGTAACAAATTGCAAATATGAGTTCCACATCCGGTATCTAATACCCATGTTTTTTAAGAAATAACATTAAGTTCAATATGGATCATGAAAGTTGTACCTGAGGTATGCCCAGCATCCCTCTTGTTAGATAGATTGGACAGTTCCTTTTCCAATGTCCTATCTCACCACACTCAAAACATGGATCATTCTCCATAACCTTTGGCTTCTTAAGCCTCGGTTTTGGTGGTCCCGCTTTAGTCTTTCCCTTACCCTTCCCTTTGATGTATCCCTTGCCCTTGGCAACATTTGCCTTGGGTTCGGGGTGATGCCTTTTCTTGTTGCCACCCTCATTGATCGTGAAAACCAGTAAAACCCTTTTACCCATCCCTGCTTCGGCTGTTTTAAGCATTGCATGAAGTTCCTCAATGCTCTTGTCCCATCCATTCATGTTATAATTCATGATAAAAGTCTCAAACTTCTTGGTTAGACCATTGAGGATCAAATCCGTGGCAAACTCTTTTGAGACGGGACAATTCATCCTATCAAGGCGATCAATGTGGCTTTCATCTTCATCACATAAGATGACACAGATTGGGTTTCTTCCATTCGACATGCATAAAGCGCTCAAACCGTTTCGAAGCGCTCTACCTCGCTTGTTGAAGGAACATGTCCGGTAATCATGTCGTATGCCCCGTGATGTTCAAAATCCTTTTGAAGCTCGGGAATCATGGTTCCTAACATGAGGAAGGAAACTTGCACAGAATCCTCGGTGTGCTTAACCCAATCCTCGTAGGCATCAACATCATCAGCGTTGGGTTCATCGGGAATAGGATCGTCCAACACATATGATTTCTTTTCTTGCTTGAGAAAAATTCTCAAGTTTCAAAACCAATCCATGAAATTATTATGGTTTAGACGATCCTTTTCCAGAATAGTTCTTAGTGACAGCTTATGGACGGTCGGGGAGGTAGCGTTGTTGTTATTTGCGGCCATTACTACAATATAAACAAAGTTCAATTTTAGTATTTTCAAAAATAAAATTTTAATTATTAATACCCTTTCATGTCTCATAGACAATTAATAATTAAAATCTAAAATCCAACGTTACGTTTAAATAATGGTTAGGTGAGCTTTATCCCGTTATATAAATTAACAAGGTAGTCAACTTTTGACAATTGCAACCCTTTGCAACTTCTAGTTTATGGGATCGGTTAAACATCTTTTTGTTTAGTCGGCATGTTTAATCCCATCAACACCATTGTAAGCCATGCTTCGGTGACCCTATTCACATGGTTTCTAACTCAAGTCTTCCTACTTACACACACGTGTGAGTTTACACATACAGGTGGTTAGGTGACCTTTATCTCACAAATATGTTAAACCCACCTCAAACACACAAGTTCCCTAAATGTGGTTAGGTGACCTTTATCCCACAAATAGTTCTCAAGTGATTTGAGTGTTGTATAAAAGGATGGTGTTAAACTTGTTTAAAAGGGATTTTGTTTCCATTAATTCTAGTTATGAAAACATTTTGTACCTTACATTTGCATGCATTCAAATGCGTGGTACATAAGTGAAACCAATTTCCAAGGTTCTTTTAATAAAACCCAATTTTATTAAACATTAACCTTTAATAAAACCATTTTATTACCCATGTTAATGTTTCCAAAAGAACCGTTTGAGGCTTGTTGTTGATTTGGAACAGTTTAATAGTGCATATCCAAATATCACATGAACAATAAATTAAATCAACCATACAAGCAACACATACAACAACAAGTTCATAACCATAGCCAACTAATTTAACATCACTTGTTGACCGAAACAAGTGAGTTATTAGGTCCTTCCTAAGGGTAACACTTGTGTCGGTGAACTCCCACTTGATCCCGCATCCAAATGCTTCAAGTGTCCACATTGTGTTGTGATTCTCTCATTCGATTTGAGCTTCCAAATGGACTTAAATTTCTGCACCAAACTCCTTTAGGCCTTCAAAATATGTTTTTGGTTATTGGGCTTAAATCCCATTAAGAGCCATAAAGCCCTTTGGGCACAAAATTGGCCCAAACCGAAAAACATCTTGTTGCATCTTCATTTACAAAATTATATATCCTATATATATTTTTCTAGTAAAAGTGAAATGCAACTAATCTATTTATTTTACATACCAAATGAAAATAAATAAATTACATAGCCAATAGGAAGAACAAATACATTTAATTATTACAACCCTTTGAATAATTAAATACAAATCACAAACCAACCAAACACAAGGACTCAGCTAGGTTATGAACATCAAGATACATATCTAAATATGTAAGTAAAAATCCAAAAGTTTTCCCCTTGAACCACCGATTTTCGGTTAATGTAAAGACAACCTAAATATCATGATTCTTGTCCAAACAACTAAATCATCAAAATGATTAAATTTTTCAAGATTACAATATGCATGTAAAGTAGAATCTTGAAAAATTCAAGGGAAACACAGACCAGAATTCTCGGTCTGTTGGTGAATCAACAGCAAGAAACCGAGATTTCAGTCCAGATGAAGCATGTATCCATATAACCGGCTCTTGATGCCATTGTTGGGGTTTTCACAAGTTTATTAGAGTTATTTTATCCTTATAAAATGAAAAACGCAGCGGAATTAGGATGAAAAACTTGTTATAGTTAATATATATACACCAATTTATATATCTGTTAAAAACCCCTAATGGATCGTTATATGAAAAACATGCTTACAAACAACCATAGGGTGTTTAGAACTCTACCTCTCGAATGGGTCAAAGGAAGATGATCTTTGATCGGCAGCTTCCAAAGTAGGAGGCCTTAAGCTTGTCTACCCCAAGCTTCCAACAAACACCAGGCTGCTAGGATTTTCACTTGAACGAGTTTCTGTTCACTGTTCTCTTCGACCGATCGAGAGAGCAGCAACAGAAACACCGATCGGCACCTTTTGTGTGTGTTGTAAGTTATCAGAGAGAGTGGTTGAATACAATCATATATCACATGTCCTGTGAAACTGAATTTCAGAGAGAGAGAAAAGTGGGTGGGACCCATCCCTTTAACCCATCCGCATTTCTCTAATATTCATCCGCATTAGTAAATGCAGATGAACATCCTCTAACCGTATTTGTAAATGCGGATGATGAAATTTCATCCTCATTTCCAAAATGTACATCTGCATTTGTAAATGCGGATGAGTAGTTCCATAAGCATTTCCATAAATGCACATCCGCATTTGTTAATGCGGAAGAACAGTTCATCAGCATTTCCTAAATGCACATCCGCATTAGTAAATGCGGACGATCAGTTTCATCAGCATTTCCTTAAATTCTCATCCGCATTAGTAAATGCGGATGAAGAAATTCCTTCAGCATTTCCACAAATTCACATCCGCATTTGTAAATGCGGATGAGGAACATTCATCCGCATTTCCTCAAAAACACATCCGCATTAGTAAATGCGGATGAGTACTAAAGAAATGCTGACAAAAGGACTTGTATTCTTTGTTCAACCATTTGAATAACAATACAAAATACTCTCTCTCTAGAATAAATTATCTATATAATTTATTCACAACACTAGTGTAAATATTTAGAAACCCAATTTCTAAATACTTCAAGTGTCAATATTTATTTAGATGATCATATCATAAAATAAATATTATGGGTGTTTGTCTAGCTTGTTATTGGGTATGACCCGACTTGGATCATAACGTATTAGCCACATCAATTCAATATGTGTTTTGGGCAGACCGTTCCCAACAGCTTCATGAATCCAAAAGCTGCAAAGTTGTCTTGAACACCCTGATGGATCTCATGCTCTAAAATCATGGCATGTTCGCTCAAACCTGAATCCAGAGGGGATCTCTACCAGTCTTCTCAGATCCTACTTAGGAAGGGTTTAAAACACCCTCCTTTTATGCAAGTATGTGATCCCACCTCCACGCCTCTTGATCATGAACATTTTCAGCTTCGAGTTGTACTTCCAGCTAATAATCTTCTTATCCGTCTCCTTCCTCCCCAGTTCTTGAATGTTTTGGAAGAGTGAGGTTAGTTTTTCTGGCTCTTCCTCCTTAGAGACCCAGTCCTCTTTATCCATCTCAATTACATCACCTTTAGCTGAACTCCTCTGAGCCACCTAAGTCATTGGCCTCTCATCAACTACATAAAATTCCGGCTCAGAGTCATAGTCCACTAGCTGCTCTTCCACCTCTTCCTCCTCATCTACCAAGTTTAGCTCAGCATTCCCCTTTTCACCTCCTTGTCTCTCCTCCCTTATCACCTCATTCCCGATAAGATCAGTGTCCAAATCAAACCCCATATCAATAAATCTAGCCTCAAACACCTGATCAGCATTCTCTCCTTCAGCAACTCCTTCGCCACTACCTACACCAGCCTTTAATATAATACCACTACCTCCAGCTTCACCTCCACCAACTTCAAATTCACCTATACCACTGCCACCAGCTCCCGATCCTCCTACACCACTACCACCAGCTCCTGATGTTCCTACATCACTACCAGCTGCTCCTGATGCCTTGTGTATGACTGGGAACTTAGATGTGTCAGTCATTTCCCTGATCTGCTCAACACTTGGTACATAAGCTGCACCAGCATTCCTCTTTAACTTACTCACCTCTTCTAACAATCTCCTTATTAGGTCCTGTTGACTCAGTATCACTTTCTTCATTTCATCAATCTCTATATCCCTCAGCTTCTCCCTCTCCTCTAACTTTATCAGCTTGGTCTTTATCATGCTTAGCTCATTTGATAGGGATGTGTTGACATTCCTGATCACATCCTCATCAAGCTTTGATCTTGTATCCCTCCTAGGCCTATCAAATTCTCTTGCAGACCCAGTCTCAGGGATAACTAGCTGCTTACTTTTGCTCCCCTCCTCTCGAGTGGGAGAGTCAGCTCTATCATGAAAAGACTGTTTCTCTACTCCCTTCGTCTTTCTCTTTTTCCTCAGCTCCTCCTCTATCTCATCTAACTACTCTTCAAATGGCATATCTGTCTCTTTCGTGTACTTCTTTCTCTTCTTGATCTCCTCTACATTTCCTACAGTATCTGCTGCTTTTTGTTCCTCCAGAGGGATCAGAGTCTTAATATAGTTCCATCTCTCCTTAGTATACATGCTCTCCAGCAGATATGTGATCTTTCCCAAAAAATCATGCCTGAGGCAGCACAATCAGCAAAAATCCTTGGATTCATCATAGTCAGCTTCAGTTCATCTCTGAGCTTAGGTAAGTTTGGCTTTAGGTAGTCTAGAATAACCTAAATGAATCTTGGATAAAGCAACCATTTATCCTTCTTCAATGCCATGATGCTCTCCAATAAGTAGTCGTGGATGATCTAGGCTATGTTTTCCTTTTCACCTTTACAAAACATAATCATAGTTGTGGACCACCTCAGATTCAATCCATCTGATCCTCCCTTCCTATGATCTAAATAGCTAATGAATACATGAGCAATGAACCTCCACTCCTACGAAAGAAATGTCTTCTTGATCTTCTTTCGCTTCTAGAAGTCAGTTCCCTCATATTCAATATCCTTAAAAGCAATAATAACCTCTGAATCAGTCATCTCTACACTCTCCCCCATGTCATCCTCTAGTCACAAGGCCTTAGCCACTGTCTCAGCTGATATCTCAAATAGTTCTCCCTAACCTGACACTCTAATGATCTCTCCTTGGCATCATAGTCAGCAGTTCTCCAGAACTCTCTAATCTGCTTCTTGTCTGTAATAGGGGAGTGAGAAATAGCATAGTAGATGGGTGATCTCTTCAGCCAATCTATAGCATCTCGATGACCGGCAGACTTTGGATCTCTGTCGTTCAGATACGCCACTAAGAT
Source organism: Flaveria sonorensis (assembly GCA_025506505.1). Taxonomy (NCBI): domain Eukaryota; kingdom Viridiplantae; phylum Streptophyta; class Magnoliopsida; order Asterales; family Asteraceae; genus Flaveria; species Flaveria sonorensis. Next base: position 59,877,213 of record CM046433.1, on the reverse strand, counting down.
CTGGGATCAAATTTCAAGCTTTCATATTAACGGTTAGAATCACAAGAACTCACTTCAACAATCGATTTTAAATTCACAGTAAACGAGTCGGTTCAAATTCGAAATTTTAGTGTTCTTTTGCAAATGACGAAACAATGGACGAAACTGATATTTATACGATATAGTTTCGCATAGGCTGAAACTATAATTTCGCATGGATCAAGGTAAAACTTATGTCATGCGACACTACCAACGAATCTATAGTTTCGCATGCAGAACCGGTCAACGAAAGAGTAGCTTCGCGGTACGAAAGAGTAGCTTCGCATTGCGAAACAATAGTTTCGCACAACGAAATAACAGAAATAGAAGACTTCTTTACCCACAAGTTAGACTTAAAAAAAGAAATAGAAGAGAAAAGACAAAGACAAAGATAAGGATATCAGACACGATTTTGCAAGAAATCGTCTAGAGAATCAAGGATTGGCGGGATTATCAATATGTTTGTCCATTTAAACCCATGTTGTATTCTTTTCAACGGAGACTTGTAACATATTTTATCATGTTTTGGATTCACTTAAGAATGCTCAAGAAACTTGGTTCCCACAGTCATTCGGCAAAGAACTCATTTCGTCATCATGATTTATTGAGTGTAATCATTGATTCTGCTTGAAATTTTCTTAGATGGACAAAACACAGAGCATATTATTGATGATGCATACGACATCCATAGATATACATAATGATGGATGATAGGGAAATGATCAGAGGTCCAGATCTATACTCACGTATAACAGAGAAGATAATCATTTTGAGCGTGTTGATGAGAGCCTCAGGTCTATACTCACGTATAACAGAGAGGATCATCACTCCAGGTCAATGCTTTCGCATAGCAAAGGAGTTGACGCGCAAATTATTCATGACATAAGGGTGAGGAAAATTTGGAAATGCAGGATCAAAACAAAAATCAGCCACTCTCAACCAAGTTTTTGACAAGACTTGTAACTTTGTGCGAGCCGAGATGGCATAGGAATGAACCTTATTACTAACTGTTGAATCTTAGTTAAGTTACACAATCACTGTCTAATTCGTTTTAGGCCTGGGCCTACCAACATATCCCAACATAACGCCTCTGACCTCCTTCAGACACTCTCCAAGCTTCCTGAATCCTACACCAAAGATAAGATAAGTTTATATGCATGAAAACTTTAAAAGAGCTAATTTAAAAGTCAAAGTCTATTCTCCCCTGAAATTTCTATAAAGTGCAACTAAGAAAATTTTCTTTTTCAAACTGGAATACACTTTGGGGAAGTGTGGGTTTCGAAGCTCCTTAGCATATAAATCATTAAAATTATTTGTATTATAATTTTTTTAATTAATTTTTTTTAACTCCAAAGAGGAAGCTTTTGACAAGAGACAAGTCATGGTGGAGGTAGATTCTTTGGAGATCATATCAAGCAGATATGTGTCATTTTTCCTTGGAACTCGCATAATCACCAAATCATCTGGAACTGAAAATTCTGGCTTAAGAAACAAACATTCGTTAGACTTAAAAAGCACAGGAATATTCTTATCACAAATTTGTGACATGCTCAGAATATTGAATGCTAATTCAGGCATGAATTTTACCTTCTCCAAGGTTAATGAACCATTGGATACCTCACCTTGACCTATCATTTTACCTCCTTTCTTATCACCCACAAAAGCAACATATCCTCCGTTTATTATCCGATAATTGGTAAGAAGGTCCTTCAATCCGGTCATATGCCTGGAGCATCCATTATCAACATACCAAGTGCTATTGATAGTCCTTCTCGAATGTTCCTAGCAAATGAATTAGAGAAAATCATTTAGATATAGGGACCCAAACCTTAATCGGCTTGGTTCTAGGAGAAGATGAATTTGTACAAAAGAAACTATCCATAAAATGTTTTATTCTATTTCCTAAAGAACGGTTATCTACATTCCTATTTACAAACTCTGGGCAATGCTTAACAACATGATCATCTTTTCCACAATTGAAACAACAAGATTTTAAACTTTTTCTTTTATCCTTTTGAATTGGAACATGATCCATGATAATCTCTTCCTCATACTCATACATTAGAGAATCACAATCACTGTAAGTGACGTGCACTTCCTGTGATTTGTTTTCTAAGTCAAATGATCTATCATGATTTGTGGATTCTCTTATTTTTGAAATTTTACAATCATGTGAGGATGTTGTTTTACTTGGTGTAGAGATTCGAATAGGAGTGAAGGTGGGGATGGGATGAGAGATGAATTTTTCAAAACAATTTGTTTTTAAAGAATTTTTATGGCCTTTAATGAGAACACCAAGTTTTTCATTAACACTTGAAACATCAACTCCTTTTGATTCAAATATTTTTGAATGAGAACAACTTGAATGTAAACTATCCAAACTACAATCTATGCTACTGAAACTGTTGTCTACAAGAGACTTTCTGAAATCTGAAGAACTAGAACTATGACTTCTAAGACCTCTACTTCCTCCATAATCATAATCTTCCCGAACCTCTTTATGATTCACCCCTTCTAAACCTGCAAACAAACTGTTAGTATCTTTTTCAATTAAATCATTTGTAGGGTGAGGTGTAGGCATTGGAGAATAGCAAAAGGAGCTAGGAGGTGGGTAAATATAAGTGGTTTCACCATAACCTAACCATGTCTTAATTCTAGCTCCCTTTTGTTTGCTATAGAGTTCCTCTTGCTTCATTCCAAAAATTGTATATTTATCAAGTTTTGTTTTAAGTTTCGTAGTCTCAAATTCAACCAAAGTTACCCTCTCAGTAAAAGTATTAATTTCCACATTTCTCTCAACAAGGGTTCTTTTTAAATAATTATTTTCCTTTAAAGCTTCATTTAATTTTACAAAAAAACTTGTTTCATTCTTTTTAAGTTCCTCTTTTATCCTTTTTAGTTCCCCCTCTTTTTCTTTTAATATATTATTCACTTTATAAATTCCAAACAAACGAATTTTGCAAGCAGATGAACAAATGTCTTGAATTACCTTATATGGAATCCCCATCACCTTCTTCTCAGTAGCTAGAGCCTTTTCACAGTTGCAGACCCTTGATTCACCTTTCAACTCCTCCTCACTTACAGCTTTTGTAGCTTCAACCTTTTCCTCCCTTTCACAATCATCCTTCATGTTGACCTTCACCCCACTCTCCTTCTCCTCTTTCTCAAAAACATTCTTCAAGCTGTCTTTCACTTCACTCTCCTTCCTTCTATCTGCTTCACTTTTTACTACATCTGCAATTTCAGCTACCATGGAATGATTGATTTCTTCTTCAGTCTCGCCTAACTCAGCATTCCAGTCAAAGTTGGTTAGAAGAGCTGTTTCTTTCTTCTTCTTGTTCTCCTCTTTATTATCAATTGGAATGACCCTGTTGACCCCCGTTCCTGGTTCAGTGACAATGGGAGATGGACATTCTCTTTTAAAATGCCCGAGCTGTTTGCAGTTGAAGCATTTGAGCTTTGATTTGTCAAATCCAACCTTCGTATTCTGGTTTCCAAAATTATTTCTTCATGTTCTCTCCATGAATCTTCTTTCCTGTAGAGTGATCATTGCCATCTTCCACTGAAGATCAGCTTCTTCCAGATCATCAGGATCTACCTTATACATGTCTTCCGCAATCATTCCTCTTCCATTCAGTTCACCAGCCACCAGAGCCTCATAACTATGCATGAAAAGACCAAATAAAGCCATACTCTCTGATGGAATCTGTAGGAGATTTGGTGATTTTGATGTAGATCCATTGCCAGTGGTCTTGTCAGATCCAGTCATACCACTATAAGCTTACACGTGCATTAATGAATTTGAACTGGATGATATGAGCTGCATTCTGTGAGTAAGCTTGAGATGGAAGCATTGCTTGGTTGTATTCTCTCCGTTTCAGATCTAACTCGAAGGACTTCAACTTGTTGATTATGTCCATGAGCTTGTAATCCAGAAATCCCCTTTCTTGCCTCAACATCCTCACCTGCAAACTCCATTGAGGTGGTAAAGAATCCAGCAGCTTTGTTACTTATTCATTGTTTGATAGCTTCTCATCATACTTCTTTAATGTGCTTGTAACAGACAGAAAACGATTGGTGAGATCAGTGAGACTCTCATTCTTGTGTCCAACAAAAGAGTTGAATTCTTTTTCAGCTTGAGCGGCTTTTATATTCACCAAATCTGTTGTAGATCTCTGCTAACAGGCACAAGGTTAGAGCACCAAACGCCTTCTGATCCCGATCAATCAGTTTGATGTCTCTCTCTGAATATTTTGTCGGATCTGCAATTTGAATATCTTCTATGGAAACAGGAACATAAGGTCCTTTCACAATTGATTCCCATTGAGTGTGATCAGTGTACAGGAAGAAAGCTTTCAAACATCTTTTCCAGTCATCAAAGTTGTCACCATTGATTAGCTTAAGGGGTCTGTTGGGAGCCACACTCTCAAGATCAGCAATGGTAAGACTTGTCGTCATTGAAATTTGATTAAATCAAAAACTAGTAGTTTCGCACAAGAGATAGTAGTTTCAGACAAGTAACAGTAGTTTCGCAGACAGGATGTAGTTTCACAGCTAGTTTCTGCAGTAGTTTCGGCAGCAGTTTCGCCCAAAACTATTGAACTTTCGTTCAAGGGAAATGGACAGCAGTTTCGCAAGAAAACTGATCAGGCTAATGAACTTTCGTTCTAGGTTCGCAAAGGGATCACAACCACCAAATTTCTATAGTTTCACAGAATAGTTTCGTACAAAGAACTGTAGTTTCGCACTATGAGTCTGAAAACCCTCTTTTTGCGAAAATGACCCAAAAATCACCAAAACTCACTCAAATCACAACCAATTTGGAATCTGCTAATTCCACAAGTTTCCCAAGTTCACACCACACCTTCTTCAATCGATTTCCATGGATAACAAACGTAAAACAGCTCCAAAATGATTGAGAAGATGAATATGTCAAAACTAATCCAAAAACACAAACAATCAAGAGCACAAAGGCTCTGATACCATATTGTTGGTCCAGATGATCGTTTGAACATGCTTTTAATGAAGATTTAACACAAGAATTCACAAGATATCACTATATCTAATAGCTTGTGGACCATATAATGATAGAAAATGAACACAAATCAAACATAACCCATTTGCAAAAGGATTTATAAGGATAAAGAAGAATAATGCTCAAAGATGACAAATATAAGCTCCTAGCAATACACAATCGATCAATAGACTCAAATCAGTAATATCATTAAAGTTCCAAGAGTTACAAAATGAATAACAAAGAAACATATATATACAGGATCTAGTTTCGCATACTGCGAAACTGTATGCACTATGGCATGTGAAACTACCTGGCGAAAATGCAGTTTTGCATGCCACATAATACAAAACAAGACAAATCTAAACTAGATCCTATTACAATAATATCTAAGCTATAATAAACTATGACTAAACAATAACAAACGGCAAGATGAATACCACCCTATACTTGATCATCACCCGGGTATGAAAAAACCCGATTAGGACCAACCTAGGTTGTACCCGATTTTGGGTACGTTCCAATACCCGGTTTGTGCACCTCTAATGACATGTCAAAGAAGCAAGTTAAAAAGGCAAAACAATAAGTCGTTTTCATAATTAGTATTGTCCATACAAATCTAACACATCGGTCTTGCATTTAATGCGCACCCACACTCATCATCATAACGAAATTCATCTTTTAAATGAAATAAGACAGTAAACTAGATTTCTTTATTTAAGTCTAGCACCATTATAAGCAAACTAAACCTAATATTGGACCGGAAGACTTGAAGATCTAGGGTAGAAAAAAGACCCGACCTGACAGAATAACCCAAAGCAAAATAGGTTTGGGCACCAAAAGTGATCACATATTTGACAAACAAAAAAAAAATTAATAAGACATTTGAGCAACAAATAAGATAGTAATCATATGACAATAATTACATCATCATTCATGATAATATCCATGTATATGATGAGAGCCTATAGAATGCAAGGAAAAAGTATCTTTCAATTAACGCAAGGTGAGTTCCAATGATATAATAAGGGGATGATGCTGAAGGTATGATCACTCTTTCTTCTCTCGTACACATACATACATTACTAGCTTTACATGTTTCCAATTCCCTTTCCAGTCGTCTTTGCCGACGAATACTTATTTTCACATATAAGGGTGGTAAAAAAAAATCATCATTCTTGGGATAAGCCTAACAATATTTTTTGTGTCACGGATTTCTTTATTCAAGTCGAACGTTCCTATTCACCTTAGGAACAGTTCAAGTGGATCTTTTAATGATTGGATACTATTTCTTCAATAAAAATGAACTCTGCCTTACTAGGTTCTGTAAAAGACACCTTTTAGGTTGTAAAGAACGTTAGTATAGGCCCGTTGGTTAAAAATGCTCCCATGTCAAGAGTAGATGAACATAGTCCCTTTTCTATTATCTCAAAAGTACTATTACAATAGAAAAAGTAACATTAAAGTCATCAACTCTAAGCCTCATATATAACTTCTATACTTTTATAATACATTTATTGGAATTCACTTTTAAAAATATAAATTCACCATTTTGGAAGCAATAAAATGTTAAACAACACATATTTTGAAAGCATAAGAACCTATTAACCATAAAAATGAGTCTATACAAAATCAAGCCAAAAGGAAGAGCGAAGCCAATAAAAAACTGGCCCAGCTTAGAGTCAACCTTCCAAGCTCTTCACAAGCCAAGCTTCTAGCATGCTCGAACTCAGTTGCAGAATACACCCTGCTTGGAACTATCCAAAGACACAGAGTGGATGTTTTTTACCAACAAGGCAACAATACAATAGTTAACACTATTTGGATATACTAAATTTATGTTAACACAGGTTTTCAATATCCGTATAGGATATTGAAAAATAGAATATTGAAAAACAAACAAAACGAACCGAATTTGAATGTTCCAATTAAAATAACCTGAAAAGGGATTCAATGAAACACCTTGTGAATTTATATTCATAAGTATTTAACAGAATGTTTCAAAGTTAGAGAAAAAAAAAAACAAAAAGAAACAAAAAAGGACTGGCAGCTGGAAAAGCTGCCGCTTTATGACCTAGGTTATGAGTTCAAGTCGTTGAAATTAGCCTCTTGCACAAAGCGTAAGATAAGCCTGCATACATAAGTTCGCAACGATCTAGCCCCTCCCGGTCCCTGGGCGTAAAGCGGGAGCTAAGTCAAGAACCGGATATGACCTTTCAATGTTGAATAACAATCTCTTTTTGGAATAATTCAAAACATGCACAATACTTCCTCTTGATAAAATTTTCATGTGAAAATGACTACTTTAGCCCATTATTAGTTATAATTAAAAAAATATTCAATAGCTGAATTTGGTTGACGATATTCCTCTCATTCAAGGGCCATTTTAGATATTTTAAACATCATGTGGAACTTGAGAAAAGAGAGCACATATATGTGTATTTTATTTTTTAATTTATTATTCTACCTTGTTTTGGGAGGGAGTATTGAGCTGATGATTATAGATTAAGCATTGGAATACAAATACCTGGAATGATTTTTTGTATACGTTAAAAAGCTGGAATATACTGCTAATGCCTAAAGCTTGCTGGGAGAGTTGATTCTGTAAAATACTCCTTTCTCATGTCATCAGCAGAGCAAAACCGTACCTTTAAAATGTTGAGAAGCATGAAAATTAAGGAGCGAGAGTGTTAGACATTGGCGGTTCTGACCCATTTACTTGCAAAACGGGTTGATCACGTATTGTTTAATTTCCAACGGGTCAGACCGGTAAATACAAGAAAAAAAAGGTATCTAGAAAGGTAGCGGTTTGACTGTCAGCCAAAGTGTATTTCTGATGCATAAAACATCCTAAAACATTTTAAGCAAAAAAATTATATTGCTTACAAATGGGTATCTAGTCAATAGCTGACCGTGTAAAAACTTTACCAATTTTGACCAGTCATCCGACCCACCCATTTTGCCGCTTCTATTTAGTATGGACAAAAATGGAAAGCTGCTAGAAAAAGTATACCAGAGAAGCATATGACTTTACTAAGGGCTTGGCAAGCTGCCAAATTGGCTGAAACACAAAAGGAGCATCGACAAATAGTACTTGCCCCAACCGCCTCGGGTAGTAAATATATAACACATCAAACTGCCAATATCCAAGAAAAAACATCAGCTTGCGAGATCCATAATTCTACTGCCAGGCATCCTGCTAGTCTCAATTATATGCCCAATAAAATAATGAAAAACATAAACTATGACCACCAGGATGCTTCTTAAATCGAATAATAAAAGTGGTAAATTTGATCCTTTTGTTTATAAATACGTAGATTAGGGTTATGTTTAATCTTTGGCAGGTCAAAGTTATTAAAAATAAAAAGGCTAGTTTAAGAGGAAACAAGTTGAGATTGTTCAAAGTGTAATTTTATCGCATAAAACCTCCTAAATCATTTTGTTTATATTTGTCATTGAACCCGGGTTCTCTATGGGAGCAGCCTCTTTGAGGTAAGTCACCTTCCACAGACGAGGCCCTATATTATGAGTCGGATTTGCTATATATGTTTGTTAAATTATATTTGACCCAGAAATAAATAAAAAAAAATTATTAGGACATGTAGTATGTCTTGTCAACCCAGTCCTACCAGCCACTTTTGCCACCTCTAGCGAATGCAAGGGATTTCTCATGTTGAACAATATAAGTAACGTCCTTTGAGATACGAATAATTGTACAAATAATTCATGACCGAATCCTGAGAGTCTGAGACAAATAACCAACTCATTCATAACTTACCAAAAATGTCAAGAATTTAATATCTGAATTCTTCAAAGTAAACCCACGAAGATCAAATATCCCAAGTATCTCTTCTTTGCCTTCTGGGAGTCTACTTAATGCTTTCTCTAGCAAGAACACACATAACCTCTCATCCTCAGATCGGTCAAACATCTGTAGCATATCATATGTAGGATAAGATACAGTTGAGTTGATACACGACATGAACTGGAATCAATAAAACCTCCTTTATTTACGGAAATTATATGTTTCACCTCTGGGATATGTTTTGATGGATCTACTATTAATACTGGCCTGCCATTGACATCAAGAGAATCATGTAAATAAGACTTCCCGGTTGCAGCTACTCTTCTCACAGATTCTTCTGATATTTCTGACACGCCAAATTCTTGTCGCCATTTCTGAAAGTATAAAGCAGGTTAATGAAGAGAAAATATGAAGATGATAAAAATTGGAATACCTACATCTGTGTTCTTATGCATAACATATAATATGGCTAAAAAGACGAAAAGTTGGGGAGGAGCTAGTCTCCCACAACCAAGAAAATGATGTGATTCAATTGAGAGTTAGAGTTGGCACGTTCGATCATTATACGAGTCCAAACTGTTGAAAGCCATTTAAGTGTACTTAAATGCATAAATTCAACCTTCAAGAGATGTTGCAGTGGTAAGCATTAGATTCCCCTCTAGCTTTTAAAAAATAAAATTAGGTATAATCGTTGTGCTAACATACCGTTTGTAAATCACATTTAGCACATTAATAACTTTAGGACCTAAACCAACATGGATAAGTAAAGGTTTGCTGCCACCTCTACAGAATATAACAAAAAATTGAAAGCAAGCAAATAATTGCAAGAAAACAAGCCTCTACACATCATACATATACCCACAATTGCTTTTGTCAGTTTTGAGATGGCTTCGTCTACCGAAAATCGCCGGTCCTTCAAAAACCAAAGAATCATTTCTTCATCATCTCTTCCATTTTTTCCGGTGGGGAGACTGTAATAATCTTTCTCAAGCTTCTCTTTCACCTTAATTACTAGCTGCAAAGCTCAGGAATTGCAAATGAAATTGGTAAAAGCCCATTAGCTTGTGTGTGTATACAAAATCTTAAACTGTAATGATGTACTCTTCGGTTAGTATTTTATAAACTCCTTACTCAATTAACATGAAATTTCATTCTTTACCCACATAATTTCCTACACTTATCACCGTGGGCCAAACTTGCCCAATCGAAACGGAACCTAATTACTAATTACGCAATTCACTCCACCCATTAAATGAACAACCGGGGTGTACCTTGTGCTTAACTTAACACCGGTCAAGAGGGCCGGAGGATTGGTTAGGATCTAATATGCGCAACCTAACCCTATTTAATACATTTAACATTCACTCCAAAAGCAGCCCTCTTAAATGAACAACTACATCTAGTAATCACCACCATCTCAATGAAATTCAACAAGAAAGCATAATGATCGTAGATAAGCCACCAGAAACATTCAATCACAAATGCATAATGGAAAGACACAAATGAATCGATTAATAGAATAGATAGATTAGGAACAGCAATAACAATATTATAATTATTATTACCTTGCGTGAGGTGTCGGTAGAGCAATTGCGGACGGAGAAGTGAAGGAATGTAGAGGATTTAGTAGAAGTAGTAAGGATTAGAGGCTTTGATTGAGCGGCGGAGAGGTGGCGGAAGGGGGCAGGTGGCAACCGGAGAGACATACCCACTGATTATTATTATTATTATTATTGAATGAAGGAATTTAAAAGGCAGCAGTTGTAGTTGACTAGTTGTAGTTGTAGCTGTTGTTTGGCTTTCGATTTCCTGTTTAGTTTAGATAAGTGTTGGGTGGTTATATATATAGCTTGTTGGTCGGCGCCCATTCACTAGACTATACACTACGGTGGCGTCACGCCACTAATTCTCATAGATATCAATGTTCCGTAAGAATATATTTTGGGTTATTGACTTATTGTTTGGTACAATACTGCTTCGACGCTTTACACCAAACAACATATAAACGACCAATAAACGACTGTATGTCAAGCTGTAAATGACTGTTTATTGGTTGTTTGTCAGTGATGTGATCGACGATAGTAAACGACTGTATTTGAAGATGATAAACGACAGTTAATTTTCTTTTGATATTTTTTACAAACTTTCTGTATGTATGTATGTATATATATTATATTATATAACTCAAAATTTTATATGTATATATTATGTAAGCTTATTATATATATATATATATATATATATATATATATATATATATATATATATATATATATATATATATATATATATATATATATATATAATATTATATTATATATTTTATTATAAAATTTAAGAAACAAATTATATGTATTTATTTAGTTTATATTATATTTTATATTATAATTTAAAGAGTAAAATATCATTTTCGTCCCTGACCTTTGTTGAATTTACCATTTCAATCCATAAACTTTTTTCTGTCATTTCAGTCACTTTAGTTTACTAAATATTATCATTTGCATCCACTCCACTAACTCCGTTAAGATCTCCATTAAATATGATAGTTATTTAGTCTTTTTCAACACCCTAATTATCCAATTAAAACAAAATAATCAATTAATATTCAACTAAAACTAAAAAAACATATGAAGCGACTAGTAAGACCGGGCGCTTCGATTTAAGAGTTTCGATTAACTCTAACTCATGTTGTTCAATTGAGCTCTTCTGTGAGATTTCAGCTGATTTTCATGTTTTGTTCGAAAGTGCACCATTGTTCGATTGAGATTTACTATTGTCATATTTTGTTTGATTGAGCTCTGTTGTTGTTACGTAACGTGACAATAGCATACCTCAATCAAACAAATCGTGACAACAGCAGACCTCAATCACACAATAGATCTTAATCGAATAAATGTACACATTAGAACAAAATATGAAGATTAATTGAAATTTCAAGCAGACCTAAATCGAACAACATGAATTAGAGTTAATCAAGTATTTTAAATCGAAGTGTTCGTTTCACTAGTCGCTTCATATGTTTTTCAATTTTAATTGAATATTAATTGATTAATTTGTTTTAATTGGATAATAGAGTGTTGAAAAAGATTAAAATACCCTTATATTAAACGAAGATCTTAATAGAGTTAGTGGAGTGAAAGAAAATGACAACATTTGGTAAACTACAGTGATTGAAATGGAAAAAAAATTTGGATTGAAATGTCAAATTCAACTAAACTTTAGGAATGAAAATGAAATTTTACTCTAACTTAAATTACTTATATATGTATATACCTATATAACTTAACATATTCGATTTATATTATTAAAAATAAAATAGAATAATAAATCAAAAAATGAATAATTATTTAACTTTATAATATGAATACTTAAAAAATACAAATGAGACTAATCTAATCTATATTGAAACGACTAATAATTTTATTTGAAGTATATTGATGATATCTTTGAATTCTCTTCTCATGCATTCTTTCTCAAGCAGCCGTATTATTACTTTTGAAAAATTTTAGAATCTGTGTTAGTAAAGGGTGGTGATATAAAGATAATTGAGTTGTGTTATCTAAGTATGAACTGTGTCTCGAGAGGGCTCAACCCCATAAAATCATAGTTGATAAAGGCATCAGTAGTCGTGTAGCTACGACATAAGATAGGTTTAGCAGGTGAAGGGTCTTGTTTGTTTGTTTTTTGAGATTTGAGTGTTGGCCTTCCATGAGTGTTTTTTTTGCACTGTAGGCTCGTTAATATTTAAGCTGTTAGGATCCCTTGTGCCTTTTATCATTTCTGTAAGAGTTAACTTAGAGGTTGATGCAACCAAAGAGCTCTCAACATGCACACTAAAGTACAGAGAAAGTTACTTTGGAAGCTTTGACAAAAGCACTAAGAAATTCTCCAAGTGTCAAATCTTCGGAAGCCAAAAGACCATTTCTTCGGAAGCCAAAGATGAAGTTTTCCGAAGCTTCAACACAAAGTCTTCCGAAGCCAAGAGACTGATTTCTTCCAAAGACAGAGAAGACGTGCTTTCTCTGAAATGCTTTTGACAAAAGCTGAACAACTTTCCGTCAGCATCTCTGAAGACTCACCAACTTATATAAGTTGGTGGTATCTTCATACTTTTGTCAACTATAGATTAAGGTCTTAAAGTCTATAACTTTCTACTTTGTATTACTATCCTTTTTATAATAGATAAGGATGTGAGCTATGGCATGTCACTAGTCAAAAGGCAATCTGCCTTTTGACTTTAAATTGATCTTGTTGTCTAGATTAGTGTTCTAGCTGTCTTTAAAGTATGGCCAGCTGTAGGATGTAGTATAAAGTATCTCAGGTACCAGTTCTTAGGACTAAGCCTTGTAACAATTGTAAAATACTTGAGAACAATATGCATCATTTTTGAAAACCAAATACTTTTATGCTTGTGTTCTTTACATTTGTTCATTGTTTCATTTGCTGGTTTCCTATTTGATCTATTAAGTGTTCTTGTTTGTTTCTCTCTATTCTTATGAAGCTATTAAATTACTCCCCTGTACTGGTCCTGCAATTGGTATCAGAGCTTTTTAGGCTCTTGATTGTAAGATCTCACCATCTTAAATCCCTTCAGTTTCACAAAACACTTACCAGCTCAAATGGCAGCTCTTACTAAGGCTGACATGGAAACCGGGGCCATACAAAATCTTCATTGATCATTTTTTATGACTTTGATACTTGGTGTCAAAGAATGGAAGGCTTCATCAAGTCGTAAGACAGCATGATATGGAGATCAGTTGTCTCAGGGCCTCACATCCCAAGCGCCTCTTTAGCTACTACTGAGGTGGGATGATTTCAAAGGAAGTGGCTGACTTTTCAGAGGAAGATTGGAAGAAGATTGATATATATTAGAAGGCCATGACCGCTTTACAAACTGCTCTTCCCAACTCTATATACAGAGGCTTCAAGAAGTGTAAAACTGCAAAGCAACTCTGGAATGCACTGAAACTTATGTATGAGGGGTCTGATGAAGCTAAAGAAAACAAGAAGAACCTTATGAAACAGCAGTTTGAGAATTTCACCTTCAAGTCAGGTGAAACTATGACTCAACAATACTTTAGGCATGTTGAGATTGTAGATACTCTTATGGATGTTGGATTGAAGCTTGAGAATAGGGACATTGTGAGGAAGTTCATGTTCTCTCTTCACAGACAATGGACTCACTACTGTGTGGCCATTAAGAGAACTGAAAAATTCTCCACCCTTACTCTCATAGAGTTGTATGGTATCCTTAATGGTTACCAAATGGAGATGAAGATGCAAAATCCATCAAGCAGCTCTTCCAGCAATCAACAGAGTTCAGCCCTCCATGTTTTTGAAAGGGATAGTAGAGAACCACAACATCATCTTATTTGCTACCCTAACAACTCACAAAAGGGTCTTTTCATCACCTTTCCTAAGACACCAAGGGAGAGCTACATCCAAGGAAGCCCATTCCAAGAGATAAGCTCATATCAAGCCTTTGTGTCTGTTGTTGAAAGTTGTGGCAACTTTCTCTACACTCTTGAATACTTGGATTGTATCCATCCAAATAACCTGGAGTATATGGAGATAGTCCAACAAATGACTCTTCTCACTTATAGAACTAAGAGATTCTAAAAGAGAATCAGAAGAAAGTTTGCCAGCAATGTAACCAGTGGAAAGTTTGGACTGGATAAAAGCAAAATGAAGTATTATAACTGTAACCAGATGGGACACTTTGCTAGGGAGTGCAAGGCACCAAGGACTAATGGTGGCCAAGCATAATCCAAACCAAGCTACACTGATGCAGCTCCCAGATCTGAGAAACCAAGGCAACCAAAACAACAAGTTGTTGTTGTTGTTGAAGATGGAGGCTTTGATTGGAGCTTTCAAGTAGAGGATGTTTCTCTTAATCAAGAATTGATGGCTGACCATGAAGAAGCCAAGTATTAGAACATCTTTGTACTCCTAAATGCATTGCTAAATTAAACATGTATAGGTCCTATAACTTGGAAGTGAGATCTTACCTTGAGTCTTTGAATATTTTAAAAACTTATTTCAATAGATCTGAAAATGACTATAAACTTATAGAAGATTTAGAGAAAACAATTTCAACTTTAAGCATGAGCACACAAATTACAGGACTCAAATTAAAGATCACATTACCAAGTTAACTGAATGCCAGGTTGAGCTTGTGATCAGCAAAGACAGGGCTGAAAAGTGTGTTCTAGAAGAAGAAACCTTTAAAAACATCATATCCTCATCCTTGCATGTAAAGATTTTTTTTATCAAAACAGTTAGGGACTGGGTTCAAGTGAGATAGCTCCTCCAAACATATTGCTATCTGTAAGATCTCCAAGGTGTGAAACTAGTCAAGATGAGCGGCCCCTCATTGACCCTATCCAAGAAGAGGATGAAGATAAAGAGGAGATAGTGAAGGATGAACCAGAAGTGAGTGAGGAGATCCTAAGAGGGGTCACTATCCTCTTGGAGAGAAGAAAGAACCTAGGATGACCAAGTCAACTAGGAAGAATTTGATCAAGGCAGCCAAAAGAAAGTCAAGTTCAATCCATCCTAGTCAAGAGAAGAAGGTTGATCAAATGAGCACCACTATTGCACAGCCTGAACCATACAGTTCCAAGAGCAAGCCTCACCCTCAGAAACCTACTGCATCATCTATGAAGATGAAGAAGGAAGTAGAAAGAGATCAAGCTCAACCTTCTGCTCAGAAGAAAACCCTCAGAAGTATGCCTATTGAATTCATCATGTGTGATAATGCTACTCACTTTGCTAAGGATTGCATCTACAATCCCAAGCGTACCATCCACATGAACAAGAAGAAGACTTCTGAGAGGAAGAAGAAGAAGATAGCTTTGGAAGGAAAATTACTTTCCTTCGGAAGCTCCAAGGTGAACAAGAAAAAGATAGGTGGAAAATTGCCACTGGAAGAAAATTTGGTCTCAGAAGAAAGGAATGCTTCCGAAGCACTGAAGTCTGCTACAGTGAATGCAAGGCTTAGGTTTTCAAATGTAACTAACCATCTCATTTTCATGTGCAGGAACAACTAGAGACCAAAAGAAATGTACAGATCATTGATAGTGGTTGTTCAAGGCACATGACGGGCAATGGCTCTTTGCTTCAGAACTTTGAGAAAATTGATGGAGGGCCAGTTGCTTTTAGAGGAGAATACATACAGGAAGGGGCAGGGTCACAAATGGTAATCTCAGCATTAAGAAGGTAAACTATGTTAAAGAACTTGGATACAATCTCTTGAGTGTATCTCAATTTTGTGACCAGAGACATAACATGCTCTTCACTAAGCATGAGTGCATTGTTCTCAAGCCCGGGGTGTTTATTTCTCAAGAGCATATCTTGCTCAGAGCCCCCACGAAAGGGGATATGTACAAGATGGATTTGCAGGAAACATACCCATCTGGGGAAGTTTCTTGCTTTCTATCTAAAGCTAATAGTAATGAGTCTTTCATCTGCCATAAAAAATTGTACCATGTAAACTTTAAAAACATAAATAAATTAATTAAAGATGATTTGGTAATTGCAATACCAAAGAAAGAGTTTACAAGTGATGACCATTGTATTGCATGTCTGAAAAGGAAGCAACACAAAGTGTCTCACAAGCCAAAGAAAATGAACTCCATCATTACTCCCATACACTTATTACATATGGATCTCTTTGGCCCCACAAGTGTAATAAGTCTAGGAAGAACTTCATATTGCCTAGTGATCATAGATGACTTCACAAGATATACTTGGGTCTTCTTTCTTAGAACTAAGGATGAGACCCTCGAAATCTTGAAGAACTTCATTCTGAAAATTGAGAATCAATGTGATCACAAGGTCAAGATCATAAGATGTGATCAAGGAACTAAATTCAAGAACCAGATCCTTGATACATTTTGTAATGAAAAGGGTATTTCAAAATAATATAGTGCTCCTAGAACTCCTCAATAGAATGGTGTTGCTAAAAAGGAGAAATAGAACACTTATTGAGGCTACAAGAACCATGCTCTTTGACTCTAAACAGCCTATCACCTTCTGGGCAATGGCAGTCAACACTACCTGCAATGTGCAGAACAGAGTTTTAGTAGTCAAAACTCATGGTAAGACTCCTTATGAACTGGGGCACAAAAAATGACCTTTCATTGGTTTCCTCAGGTCATTTAGATGTCCATGCACCATCTTGAATACCAAAGATCATATAGCCAACTTTGCTGAGAATTCAGATGATGGACACTGCATTGGATACTCTTCCCAAGCTAAGGTTTATAGAGTATACAAACTCAAAACTAGAGTAGTTGAGAAGTTAGCCAATGTGATCTTTAATGAGCACACTCCTAGCATGAAAGGTTCTAATCCTGATTGGCTATTTGATCTTGATTTAGTTTCCAACTATTTTAACAAACCTTGTGAAGATTTTTTAGGATCTATAGGTAACATATTAGCAGGAGATCCCACCCAAAATTTGAGCTGAGAAGACAAAGTGATAGAATTCCTTTAGCTCCATTGGTAACAAACCCTATAGATAGAAATCCTGTCAGCACAACCATGACAAACTCTTCAGCTGATATATCTGAGGCACCTATAAATTCCAGCACTGAGGCATAAAACTCAAATGAAGGGGTTTCCAGTGTAGGAGGGGATGGAGATTGTGAAAGTGATCAAGAATTTCATGATGCTGACAACCTCTCCATTGAAGACAACATCAATGATGTCACACACTCATTGACTTGATAAGTGTGCTGATATGGGGGGTGATACTCAATCACTAGATCTAAATTTCACTAAGTTAAATTTGTCAAACCAACTTGCTGTGATTTCTCAAATGAGAATCCACAAGTCCCATCCCACCACAAACATCATTGGAGATGTTGAGACTGGGATGAGAACAAGAGGACAAACCCATTATAAAAAAGTTTGTTTGTACTTTTTCTTCTTGTCTAAGATTGAGCCAAAGAATGTTGATGAAGCTTTGAATGATGGAAGCTTGGTTGAAGCAATGTATGAGGAGCTGCTTCAATCTAAAAGACAAAAGATTTGGAACTTATGCCCTCTTCCTCAATGGAAGACACCAATAAGTACCAAGTGGGTTTTTAGGAATAAGAAGGATGATATTACTTGCTTTTGCTGCATCTAAGGATTTCAAAATCTACCAACTTGATGTCAAGTGTGCATTTTTATATGGAGTGATAGATGAGGAAGTGTATGTCAAGCAACTACCTAGCTTTGCAGATCCAGATTATCCTTATTATGTCTGCAAGCTTGACAAAGATCTTTATGGGCTGCATCAAGCTCCAAGGAAGTGGTATGATACATTGTCATAGTATCTTGTCCAATATGGCTACAAGAGAGGTACTATTGATAGCACACTCTTCATCAAAGGAACAGGGAATGACTTGATGCTAGTTCAAGTTTATATTGATGACATCGTCTTTGGGTCAACTGATCCAAAGCTCTGTAAAGATTTTAAGAAGTTGATAATGAATAGATTTGCAATGAGTGTCATGGGGGAACTCAATTTCTTTCTATGAATTCAAGTTAAGTAGGTTGACAATGGTATCTTCATAAACAAGTCAAAGTATGTGAAAGACATACTAACCAGATTTCATCTGACTGAGTGCAAGGTTGCTAAGACACCCATAGCCAAAAACTACTCACTAGGACCTGATCTTGAGGGAGTGTGTGTTGATGAACATCTCTTCAAGGCTATGATTAGGTCTCTTATGTACCTCACAACCAGTAGGCCTGATATCATGTTTGCCACATGCATAAGTGCAAGATATCAAGCAAACCCTAAGATGTCACACCTGGTTTCTATCAAGAGGATTCTTAGATACCTCAAAGGAGCTCCCACGGTGGGACCTTAGTATCTAATGAATTCTAACTAATATGTATGCATATATAGATAGTGACTATGGTGGCTGCAACATGACTATAAAGTCTACATCAGGGGGATGTCAATTCCTTGGTGCAAGGACAGTCTCATGGCAATACAAGAAACAATCCTGTTTTTCTGCATCAAATGCTGAAGCTGAATACACTGCTGCTTCAAGCTGTTGTGCTCAAGTGCTTTGGATTTAAAATTAGATGTTAGACTACGGATTCAACTTCAAGGAGACTCCTATCCATATAGACAACAACAGATGCTATCTCTATCACAGAGAATCCACTACAACACTCAAAGACAAAGCACATCAATGTCATTTGATAAGAGATAATTTTTTAAAGGGATTGATAAAACTAGTCAAAGTTAACACAAATAAACAATATGTTGATTTGTCCACAAAAGCTTTTGATGAAAAGAGACTTAAATATCTTGTATCAGCTATTGAGATGATTAACTTTGAGTAGATTTTCTTTAATTAATTTCAAGATTATTTTTCAAATATGTGTGTTTTTTAAGTTGTCTATATCATCACTCATATAAGCCCTGTTTACATTAGAAGAAAATTTTTCTAAATGACATTCCTTAGAGTTTTAAGAATTAAAAGATACATTTTCTTTTGAAAGACATTAAGTTGACTTTGGAAGAAAATTATGTCTTCAAAACTAATAACTACTTACTAAGAAATTTACCTTCGAAAGAAATTCTGATATATCTTCCGAAGCTTAAATATGATTCTAAGTACTTATATTTTTTAAAGAACAATTTTCTTCCGAAAGCAATTAAGTCTCGGAAGCTTTATTTATCCTTTGAATAAAACTTCTGAAGTTTAATATCTTCCAAAACCAAATATGTCTCAAAAGCAAAACTGCTCTAAGTATTTTCCTTTCGAAGCAATGTCAAACTAAGGAATATCTTCAGAAGTCAAATTGGTTTTGAAAGTTTTCTTAAAACTTCCGAAGACAAATTACCTTCAAAAGATTTTCAACTTCCAAGATAACCTGTTTGGGCACTTTTTTAGAGGTGGGACCGATATTCTGATTTCAAAGTTTTTCCTTTTGCATTAACTTTGTCTCACATCCAACCATATATATAGCCTTGCAACGATTCCCCCTCTTTCTTCTTCCTCTTCATCTGCATACTTCTAACCCTAAATTCACCCACAATCCCTCTTTGTTCTTAGCTTTCTTCATTTTAAAGATTTCTCAAATAGCCGACCCTGAACCCCGAAACCAGCCAGATTTCTCCATGCACCTTCACATTCAACATAACCAGGTTGCTTTGTTAACGTCTGAGAAAGATCTTGGTTTCTTAGATGTTTGTTGCTTTCTTACTCAATCATCCTACCTCACCGTACTCACAGTAGACCCCTTACTCTATGAAGAACAATTTCTAGAGTTCTAGAGTACCTACCAAGTGGTCATCTTCGACGGTGAGAAGGCACTATCTGCATCAGTAAAGGGGAACACAGTTTTCATCACCCCAACCATAATCAACACTCACCTATGGCTGGATGATGAAGAAGGCGAGCAGTCTTTTCCCAAATCTGCTATGAATGAGTCATTCAGGCATATGGGCTATGAAGGGGACTACTCTATCAGAACCTTCAAGAAGGGTAAGGTCTCTTACCAGTGGAAGTACCTCCTTCATGTTGTTATTCACTCTCTATCAAATAAATATGAAGGATGGGACTATATTCCTAAGGAGTTAATCTATATAATCCATGGAATTATTCAAGGGGTCAGGTTCAAGTACTCTTAGTTTGTATATACAAACTTGCTTGCTAACTTAGACTCCTTAGAGTACTACATGTTCCTTAGATATGTCCAGCATATTCTTAACTATGCACCGGGCTCACATTTAAGGGGAACAGGTGCAACTATTAAATTGGGACAGATGAAGCTTGACTTCTTCAAAATCATTAGAAAGACCACTGTTGGCTTCTCAGGGGTAGAAACAGCTCTAGTCCCAAAAATGTTAGAGCTCATTGCTTAAAGTGACAACTTGACAACACCAGTCAATGTTGAACCCACACCTTCTACATCTGCACCACCCACACAGCCACAAATCATCCTTACCTACGCATGAAAATCAAAATGAACCCCTGCTCAGTCTATTTAGATTGAGCAGGCCCCATACAATCTCCCATGCAGGAGGAAGTGGAACCAAGAGCTCCCACTTCTCCTGAGGTGCAAACCACTCCTATTACTTCATTGATTAGTGCTGAGGTTCCTCATGCTCAGCCTGATGAGCTCATTACCCAAGACTCAAGCCTTTTGTTGGACTCAACAAGTGCATTAATCATTAATGCATAAAAGGATCATCTTGCCATAATCAAACATATAACAAACATAATATGTTCTTACATCTAAACAATCATTTACTAATACATTAGCATCATTATCATTCATAACAAAAACTAATATTTGTTTAATTTTTTTTTCAGAATTGTAGGTAAAAGAAATTTTTGACAAGTATCAACATCAGATGAGAAGCAGTCCACAGCGGATGAAGAACAACATGCAGTGGATGAAGATTTAAGTCTAAGTGTGTGCAGCGGATGAAGACATCCCACAACGGATGAACAATAGAAAACGGATACAAGACCACAGCGGATAAACATTCCACAACGGATGTCCATCCACAGCAAATGAACATTCCATAGCTGACAACAATCAACACTGCACAGCGGATAGACAATCTTCTTTCACAGCGGATGACCAAACATCAACAGTGGACGACCAATCATCACAGCAGATAGCTTGTAGACTTAGGATTATTTTTAGGTAATTTTCATTTACATAAGGGTAGTTTAGTAATTGTATATAGCTATGTGTATAGGCTATAAATAGCATACTACCCTAATCCTTTGTAAACTTTTGCACAATTAGTCAAACAATTAGTTATTATTATTTTCGAGCATTCAAACACATACAAACACACACACACTGAATTCATACACTTGAATCATGGGTTTTCGCACCATGGTTCTTGTTTGTTGATTATTGAGAGATTTTGAAAAGATCCTTGGGGGAATCAACCTGTTCGTGTTGAATATTGTTCTTATATGTTCATGTTCAACATGTATTTAAGTTGATTTCATGAGGTGGTATCAGAGCCTTGGCTTAAATCATCATTGATTTTCGATCCTCTCAATCAACAATTTGAGTTTAGTGGTTCATTAGCTTCAAACATACATTTTCAAGCTGAAAAATCATCAAAACCATCTTCTTCAACTCTCAACATTCATTAAATGCTACAAACATGATTTGATAATCTGTTTTTGTGCATTTTGAAGAAGTGTTTTTGATTTTTAAGCTTAAACATCATTCATACACAAGTTTTCATTGTGTTCATCATCAAACATTCTCTGAAAACCTATTACAATGCACGGGTATTCTTTGATATAACAATACACGAGTATTGTTCTATCTGTTTTCAACATGCAACAACAGTTTTTAACACAAAGATCATCTCACTACCTTAAAACCTTATCGGTTTTAAAGAGTTTTTTTGATAAAAAGTGTTCGAGTACTGTTTCATTCAATTTTCTCCAAAACATACATTGTTTTTAACAGTTTGAATCGTTCAGATTGTTCAAAATCATCATACTCTAGTCAAAAACTCACTAACATCTGTTTACAGTTCTTTATACAACAAATCTATTGTTAAATCTGTGAAGAACATTGTAGTCGCAACACAAAAACCCTAGAACAAACGCTAGGTTTTGATTTTGCAAAAACCTTCACAATCTGAGATTGTGTTGGTTTATTAGAAAATTCAATGAAGATCCGAAATCTTCTGTTGAACTTTTTCAAAAAGTAACTTTTTGATCCAAAAAGTAATCTGTTAAAAACAATTTTACTGTTTTTTAGGGTTTTGACTTTCTATTGACCGCATTAATTAGAAACTTGACATTCTATTCACAGAATATCCATTTCTTGTCATTGGATTTGAAAGTGACATTTCATTGGACTTTAATTAAATTAATTAATTAATATCCTTTATTTGGTAAATCTAATTAAAAAGGGTTTATCAACAATAAACAAATCCTAGAGACCTTAGGATTAAACAAATTTGGCATCAAGCTAAAATCAAACAAACAAATTTAACTTAAAAAAGAATATTAAGTTAAAAATTTCAACTATTATGACTGAAGAAATGACTGGAACAAATAGTGGTCTAAAACCACCTAGACTGAAGAACAAGTCTGACTTCAAGCAATGGAAAATCATGTTTAGGAACTGGATAATTTTTCAAGATCCTAATTTGTGGACTTCAATAACCAAGGGTCCTTTCATTTCTTTGACTCTTGGACCAGATTATAACATATAAAAACCAGTTAGCTTGAAAAGTGTAGCTGGTGATGACTTGAAAAAGGTCAAAACAGACATGAAGGCATATAGCATCCTAGCTATGACATTGCCTTTTAAAAATTTGACTCGTGTTGAAAATTTCAAAACAGCTCATGAATTGTGGAAAGTTCTTCACACAATGTGTGAAGGAATTGATGAAATACAGGAAATCAAGAAAGAGAAACTGAGGACCCAATATGAAACTTTCCACCACATCCAGGGAGAATCTATCCCACAACAGCTACATAGATATGTCCAATTAGTGAATGAGATGATTGTATATGGACTAAAATATGAAGCTGTTTAAATCAACAGGAAGATGTTACACAAGCTGCCTGAGAGCTGGACTCAGTCAGTATCCTTGATGAAGGCAACATTGGATTTGGAAGCCCTATCCCTTGACTCTCTGGTAGCCAAGGTTGAAGCTCTGGAAATGGATGACAAATCCAGAAATAACAATCACATCAGACATGTAGAGGCTTACAAATCCAAAGAACCACAACAAACAGACAGTGCATTTGTGACAAGCACTAGAGAAGAAGAAGATGAAGAATTTTTGGACTCTAGTGATACATCATTCTTCTCAGCACCTGAATCATCCAGCAACAAACATAAGTCTAAAAAGATGCTTCATATGAAGCAACACCTCAGAGTAAACAACATCCACATACTTCTAGCTCAAACAAACAGCCAAAACCTCAAACCAACAACATACATAGACTTGAAAAGCCAATGGATGCTCTTACTATAATCCTGCAAAGTGAAGAGCAAAAGGCAGCTTATGCAGCATTTCTACAAGCTTTGAAGCCTTTTTAGGTGCAAGTCTAACATCATCACAGATCATTCAACAAGATTTTGATGAACTTCCAGCAGATATGGTAGAAGAAATGGATCTTCAATGGTCCATGGCTATGATTGCATACAGATCTAAAAGGTTTCTACAAGGAAATCAGGGATTGAACATGGACAAGAAAAATAGGATTGGTTTTGACAAGACAAAAGTAAGGTGCTATAATTGTCAGCTCTATAGGAACTTTTCAAGAGAATGTCAACAGCCAAGATTTGACAGAAACACACATCAGGCACAAACATCTAGTAGTTATCATTCTAACAGACAGGTGCCACCTCCAATAAGCATTCCAGCTGCACCAACCCCACCACAAATCACACAGTACAGTCCAAATCAACATTCAAAATCTTCTGCGATGATAATCAAACAAGATGGTGAATGTGACTGGAGCCTGTATGAGGCTGAAATTCCATCTCCAGATCATGCCTTTAAGGCAGATATTGAAGATAAAATATCAGACATCTTGAAAGAGGGACATCAAAGAAGGCCTGAAAACATTTGGTATGTTGACAGTGGATGCTCCCGACATATGACTGGCTACTGTTCCCTCCTTCGAGATTTTAAGAGCAAACATGGAGGTAATGTAGCCTTTGGAGGAGACAAGATAGGTGGGAAGATAACTGGAGAAGGAAAAGTAACTAATGGGTTGATTAGCTTTGAGAATGTCAACTACTGCTCCAATCTACAGTTCAATCTTCTAAGCGTATCCCAAATATGTGACAAAGGATATGCTACCTTATTTGACTCCAACAACTGCTACATCCTCAAGACGGGTTTTCAAATTCCAGAAGACTGTATCCTTTTGAAAACTCCCCATCATAACAACACATAAATTGTTGATATAAACACTATTTCAGCATCAACCCCTAAAACTTGTTTATTATCAAAAGCATTGGAAGATGTTTCCCAATTGTGGCATAGACGATTGGGACACTCTAACTTTAAAAGAATGAACCAACTTGTAAAAGGTGATCTAGTAATAGGTTTACTACAAAAAGAAATTTTATTATACAGACCACTGCATAGCATGTCTGGAAGGCAAACAACATAGAGTGTCCCATAAGTCAAAATTGGTAAACTCTAATAACACACCACTCAAATTGCTTCACATGGACTTATTTGGCCCAACAAACATCCTAAGCATAGGAAAGAAGCAATACTATCTTGTTATAGTAGATGACTATACCAGATTCGTGTGGGTTTTCTTTCTACTACACAAGTCAGAAATAGTAGACATAATAAAAGCCTTTATCACTAAGATTGAGAATAAATTAGATCTTAAATTTAAATCTTTAAGAAGTGATAATGGTACTGAATTTAAGAATGACTACATTTCTTCTTTTTGTGTAGAAAAAGGAATTAGTCATCAATTCAACGTAGCAAGAACTCCTCAGCAAAATGGAGTAGCTGAACGGAGAAACAGAACATTGCTAGAAGCAGCCAGATCTATGCTAGCTGACTCTCTATTGCCCATATCCTTTTGGGCTGAAGCAATCAACACAGCTTGCTACATACAAAACAGAACATTAATCATCAAAGAACATGCCAAAACACCTTATGAATTAATGTTTAAAAGAAAACCATTCATAGGATTTCTTAAGGCATTTGGATGTTCTGTATCAATATTAAACACTAGAGAACAATTATCTAAAGTTGCTCCAAAAGCAGATGATGGATTCTTTGTTGGATACTCTAGAAGCTCAAAAGCTTATGGAGTATACAATCCAAGGCTAAATATAGTGGAAGAAACAACAGATTTTATTTTTAATGAACAATCTTTCACTAAGAAAATCATTGGATCAAGCTGGCTGTTTGATATTGATGCTTTAACAAAATCATTTGACATATCTTATTTTGATGTTTCAGGTACCAAGGATAACCATGAGTATCTAATGGTTCCACCAACAACCATTGATGTTCCGTTGACTACTGATCCTCCAAGGAGAACTAACAACATTCCTTCAAGTACAACAGTCTCAACTCCTCCAGAACAAACAAACACATCAAAAGGAACATCATTAAACACACCATCATCTTCATCTCCTATGACCACTCAACCACAACCACACAACCAAACAAAACCACATCATACAACCAATGCTGAAGAAGATGATGATTACCACTCATTACTTGACACACATCATGAACATGAAATCTTAGATTTCTTTTATGATTCACCTCAAACATTCAATGAGATCCCTCAGCCAGATAAACAAACAATTCCTGATACTCTTGCTCAACCATCGTCCCCTAATCAAACAATCACCAATCTTGAACCAACAATTCTTGTTGATCAGATTACAAGAACAAGAGTTCATAAAAACCATCCCATAGAAAATATCATAGGTGACCTCAATACCAGATTAACTCGAAGTCAATCTGATATAGCAAACATGTGTCTGTACTCCTGCTTTTTATCCCTAACTGTACCCAAAAACATAATTAAATCACTCAAAGACAACAGTTGGATGGAAGCCATGCAAGAGGAACTACAGCAATTTAAGAAGCAATAAGTATGGAAGCTGGTAGATCTACGTGAAGGTCAATACGCCATTGGCACAAGATGGCTCTTCCAAAACAAAGCAGATGACAGAGGGAATGTCATAAGAAACAAAGCAAGGCTAATAGCCTAGGGTTATACTTAAGAGGAAGGCATTGACTATGATGATGTCTTTGCTCCTGTAGCAAGACTGGAAGCCATCCAAGTATTCCTTGCATATGCCTCATCTAAACACTTCACTGTCTACCAAATGGATGTCAAATGTGCATTCCTCTATGGAAAGATAGATGAAGAGGTATATGTTGCTCAACCACCAGGGTTTGAAGATCCAAAATTCCCTCACAGAGTCTACAAGTTAGATAAAGCTTTGTATGGTCTTCATTAAGCACCCAGGAAGTGGTATGAAACATTATCAAAGTTTCTACTACAGAATGGATTCACCCGTGGGAAAATCAACCAAACATTGTTCTTAAAAAGAAAAGAACAAGACTTGTTAGTAGTGTAAATCTATGTGGATGACATAATCTTTGGCTCCACAAACACACATCTTTGCAAAGAGTTTGAAACTCTTATGCAATAAAAATTCCATATGTGCTCAATGGGAGAACTTACATTCTTCCTTGGTCTTCAAGTTCAACAAGCTGCTGAAGGAATTTTCATTAATCAAAGCAAATATGTGAATTAGATATTAAAGAAATACAACATGTCTGATTGCACATCTAGCAAAACACCATTTGCAACTGGATTAAAGTTTGGACCCGATCCAGAAGGAAAATCAGTGGACTAGAAACTTTATAGATCAATGATAGGTTCCCTGATGTACCTAACAACAACCAGACCATACATCATGTATGCAGTCTGCATGTGTGCAAGATATCAAGCAGATCCTAAAGAATCACACATCAATGCAATAAAAAGAATCTTTAGATACTTGATAGGCAAACCAGCTCTTGGTTTGTGGTATCCCAAAGATGGAGATTTCTCTTTATATGCATACATAGATAGTGATTATGGAGGATGCAATCAAAACAAAAAATCCACTACTGGAGGTTGTCAGTTTCTTGGATCAAGATTGATCTCTTGGCAGTTCCAGAAACAAACAAATGTCTCTGTGTCAACAGCTGAAGCAGAATACATAGCTACTTCTGCATATTGTTTTTAAGTGCTTTGGATTCAAAACCAAATGCTTGACTATGGCTTTAATTTTCTTCAAACACCCATACACATTAACAATTCTACTACAATGTTTATCACTGACAATCCTGTTCAACATTCAAAAACAAAACACATAGAGATCAGATATCACTTTCTGAGAGATTGCTCAGAAAAAGGTCTGAGCAAGTTGATCAAAGTCCATACAGACAATCAATTGGCTGACCTATTTACAAAACTATTTGATTTAACAAGATTTGAATTCAGTCACTTGGTATGATCAACTATGAATCAAACAAATAATGTTTTTAAAACATCAAAATCAAACATACTTGATTTTGTCAAAGTCCAAGTTTACCATTAAGCATACATCTTTCAAAATCAAGATATCATACAAACACTTCATTTTTTTTAAATATATTGAATCTCACATACCATTCATGAGAAATGATAGTACACTAGCATATTCTTCACTTGAGTTATTTTCCACTAATAGAGACTGACTGTACTTTGTTTGATATGTGAATAGGCTCAGCATGGGACACCTAACATTACATACAACAGTGAAGAACTAAATTCTCATGATTGTGTGGTCAAACAACACATCTTAATCTTTGGTGAGTACTAATCTTTCCAATATAGGTTGCTTGTAAAGTAACTACAATACACCAAGTGAAATAGTTCATAAATTGCTCAATCATATAAGTGTCTCCTCTGTTATGATAATCATAGACCTGGAGTACACCTAGGCATTCTTTGTTGTGCTAAGCACAGACCTGAATGATCTAAACCATGATCCAAAAAGATTCCTAAAAAGGAACACATCCTTTATGGATGAACAATCAATAAAGTCTTACAGACTACATTCCTTGTGAATGAATCAAAAGAATCCCAAAGAGGATCACCTTCTAAAGTGAAGTGAAAAAGAATCCCAATGAGGATCAAACATCATGGATCAAATTGAGCATTTATACTCCTAAGTAGCTAGGTCTTAAGTATTGAAAGTGCTTTCTAGCATATCTTGAGAAGGGTTGTACCAAACATACTATCAGATGTGGGGTACATACAACTCATATCAATCAACTCATAACATGATAATCACTCACTGTTTCAATCAATCATTAATACCATGCATGAGTTTAAGTGAATCACAATGTCTGCAATCAACATTATACTTGTCTATGTCTATTCTCAAAACCATAACAACCACTCAGTAAGAATCTAGACTAGTATGATCTCATGTTATCTGAAAATGATTCATGTCTAAACATACAACATATACATTTGTTAGTAAGATACAATGTGATCTTACTAAGTGTCTTTCAAACAAGCAAAAATTTGACTTTGATGATTTCTAGTCAAACACATATAAATTTTTATCATTTTATAAAAGGTTTTTGTAAATATGCAAAAATTTAGGTGGAGAAATTGAACATGGAAATATCAAAGACAGCCGAATTATGTATAATTCATACATTTCAAAATTTGAAATTTTCAAAATTTTGAGTATTAAACAAAGCCATGTCAAGCCAGCACCAACAAACAGCAGGTTGACACACATACATTTGTTTGTAATATTGCACAATATTGCTTATGAGTGATATCTTAACATCCATATATTGAATATGTTAAAATTTCAATATTTCAACATACATTTTAAATCAAAAATTTAAACAAACATTTTGATTTAAACAATTTTTTTCAAAAAAAAATTTCTTTCGAAAGCAAATTTATCAAACATATGCTTCGGAAGAAATCATTACAAAACAAACAAAAATCTGAATTTTTTTTAATTTTTGGCAACTGTTCACACAACGGACATACAATAATACATCCGCTGTAGCTACAGTAACAAGCAAACCATGCAAAATACACCAAGTGTATTTAGCGGAAAAAACAAACAATCATCCGCTATGCACTAGTGAACATACAAGTGTTCACAGCGTATGATGTTGGTAAGGCATCCGCTGTAAATACTGAGACAATTTTCAGCTCATGTAAGTGTCCACTGCGCATGAACAAATGTTCATCCGCTGTGAACAATCATCAAAACAATTTAACATCCACAGCACATGAACAAATGTTCGTCCATTATGAACAATAAACAAAACATTTCACGTGTCCACAACGCATGAACAAATGTTCATTCGCTATGAACAAACAAACAAAATGTTTCATGTGTCCACAGCGCATGAACAAATGTTCATCCACTGTGAACAAACAAATAAATGTTTCAAGGATCCACAGCGCATGAAAAAATGTTCATCCGCTGTGAACAAACAACTTTTTAAGGGCAAACAACGCATGAACAATTGTTTATCCGCTGTGAAAATAGTGATCATATAGTGTATGACTGATTAGTCATCAGTTGTGTGCATAGCGCATGAACAAATTGTTCATCCGTTGTGAACACAGTACAATATACAAGGGGTCCACAACGTACAATGAAAAATTGTACAGCGGACACACTGTTCACACAGCGCATGAGTATCTCACAGTGCACAACTTAAAATCAAATTTTTAAGACACTGTTCATACAACGTACGAACACTGTACCCTCAACGGATAGTCTTTTGTCCGCTGTATATATAAACACAATACTTGTAAATTTTTCTTTTCATCACAAGAGAGAGAGAGAGAAAAAAATCCAAAAATTTTAAACGTTATACAAAGTGTGTTAAAACCCTTAAACCCTTGAAACCCTGTTTGATTAAAAATCTAAAATCATTGTGATTGTCATCTGATTCATAATCCAATAGGTATAAAAACATCATTCTAATCATCAATCATTCATTAAAACATCAGATTGAGTGATTCAGATTCATACACTGTTCGACGAAGTCGAACCTTGAACCAAAATCACACATGAATCACTTGATGTTTATAAACAAAATCAAACACTTGAATGAGTGTTTTATTACATTAGTCGAATGTATTGAGACTGTTGATTTGATGAAATTTGATTAATAGTTAATTGAGTTCATGAATAGTCAGGGTGTTCATGTCGAAATCAAACAAAACCCACTGTCTGGTCTTTGAAAATGTTCAAAAATGGTTAAAACATGTTATAACTTGGTAAACATTTCCAAAAGACAATAACAAACAAGTAAAAAACAGTTAATTTGGCAGGAACACAACATACAAACGTTAAATGCATATACACTCAATGTGCATTAAATGGTTATTTTGACTTTAACTAGTCAAGCTGATTTTCATGATCAAGTGATTATAAAGTGAAATTGTTGTATGTTTATGAACTAAACAACTCTCGCCAATGTAACAAACTCATTATAAAATAAGTTTAATCAAAACAAGTTACCTCAAACAACTTTTTTACAATCAAAATCAAACAACAGTTTTAGTGCAAATAACATACATACATACATTTTCAACAGATCACAATTGTTAATCTTACAACAACAATCACTTCAAAACAATCAAAATAGGTCAATGAACCTTTGATCAACATGTCATCAATTCAAGTATCATATAATCATTTTTAAATAAGCATCTAACACACATCTCTTTGTTTTGCAGACATGGCAAACTTAGTGTTTGTCAGAGATCACAACATATGTGCATACCTAAATACTGACTCTCCTTAGTTAGAGAACTACAGAGATATGATCCAAGCTATCAGGCAAACAAGAATGGTACATGCTATGACTGCTAGGCCAGATATTTATGAGGATCATATAGTCCAATTTTGGGCCAATGCACACTTAGAGCAAGACGAGGATCAGCAAGTAGTAATATCTACTATGCATAATCAAGAGATCACTATCACTGAAGAAGTTATTAGAAGGGTACTTCAGTTAGGGGAAGAAGATGCCTAAGGTCCAATGGAGTATGATGAGAACTATGTTCTTCATGTGTTCAGACAGATTGGATACACTAGCACCATTGAAAGAAAGCAGATAAAGAAATCATACATGTGTGCTCAAATTAGATTTTTAGTGCACACCTACCAAAAGACCATGACCAACAGGAAAATTGGGTGGGATGCAACTTCATTAAGAGCCTCCTGTGCAATTGCAAGTATTATTGCAAGAAGGCCATTTAACTTTGCAGCTCAAGTGCTTAATGGTATGGTTTATAACCTAACTGAGGTGAGGAACAAGTTCCAGATGCTCCCAAGATTCCTCCAGATGATCATCAATGATCTACTTCCAGACATACCAAGAGAGGGAGCTATATTCCATCCTGTTCATTTTAATGAACATGTCTTTAACAGGATCAAGTCAAGCTTGTATCATGGAGATGAGTTCCCTGTTCCCCCTCACATGATTGATTATGATCTCCCAGAACCTGATGTATTCTTAAGAATACCTGGCCAAGATAAACCACACATGCTCTTCCAACATGCAATACACCAAGCTCCAATCATATTGCCAGCCCCAATCATTCAAGAACAACCAATCATACACCCTGACCCAATCATTCAAGAACAACAAATCATTCACCCTGAACCAATTATTGAAGAAGAAATCCAACAACAAGAAAACATTCAGTTGGAAAACCAATTCCCTCATTCTCCTCAAAGCCCAAACCTTTCTGATCAGCAAATATTATTATCTCTTTTAAGAGATATTGACACAGCCTTGGAAGAACAATCTGATGAACAAGAAGAAGTGAGCACTTCTTAACACCATGAGCTTGAACAGGAACAACCAACTACTGCTAAAAATGTTGAAGAATCAAGTAGTAAGATTCCCACAGAAGAAGAGATCGAATACTCAAAGGTCTTCTTATTCACTGAGTATAATAAACTCATTGAAAGATCAAACACAAGGGCAAAGAAGCTAAAATACAGGCTTAAAGGAAAAGATAAAGAAATTGAGAAGCTTAAGTCTGATCAAAAAGCCCAAAAGTTGATTGTGTAGTTTCTAGAACAACAGCTTAATCAAACAAAAGATAAGCTGAAGTCCAATGATAAAGAGCTCAGTAGTGCAAAATTTGATATTGCCTACTTATCCAAACAAACAGAAGCAAGAAGTGATGATATTGATGAGCTTAAATGAATAATTGAAGCACAAAATGAGGAAATTCAAAGATTGAATAGAGAGCTTGAGCTTAAAGACACTCAACTGAATGAGGAAGAACATTCAGAAGGTCTAGAACAAGACCAGAGTGATGATCAAGAAGTGGCTAAAGAAGAAGATGCAAGCCAACAAGAAACCCAAACAAAACTGGCATTGATTATCCCTGAAGTGTCTTACTCAATGGATCAGTTGTTCGGTGAAGTCAACCCATTTGAAAAAATTCACTATTCCCCAATCTTGAGACAACACTTTCACACCCCTGATCCACAAGCTCAAGAAACAAGCATTGTTCCTTATAACCCACTCACAGACAAACAAAAGGAATTAATCAGGCAGTTTGCTGAGACTGGTTCTATGTAAGTTGAACAAGTAGATATTCAAGCCTCATCTTCTAAACCTCAGATCAAAACATATGAAAGGAAAAGAAAAAGGATGTATTTGGGATCCTTATCCAAGGGGAAGAAAACCATTAAAGATGTTGATGAACCTGAATCCCCTCCTCTAAAGCTTTTAAAAGTTAAATCAGAACCAGTTGATGAAACATCTCAATAATCAAGTCCTCTTGAAGAACCAAAGCACTGACAAGCAGCCAATCATCATATTAACTGATTCTGATGATGAAACAGAAGAAAAAGAAGCTGAGGATACCATTCAAAACATTCAAGAACTCTTCCTAGATGATCCAGAACCTTTGATGGGAATTGCGTTAGTTTTAAGAGGGTTCCCTTATGATGCATTCATGCAACTTAACCTCTTAGAGGTTAAAGACTTGCTCTAGGATTTTCAAGAGGTAATGAAAAATGAAGATGAGCAAACATACAGAAGATACAAAGAGATAAAGGATCAGCAAGAACTGCAGAAGAATTTACCTAATAATCCTCAGATAGAGAAGATGACCTACTCCCAGGTTAAGAGCTAGTTGAGTCATACAAGAATCCCATACAAGTCCTATGCAGGAAGATCTCTATCACAAATGAAAGACATGGCTAGAGAGATCTACAAAAATATACTCTCAAATGCTCTAAAGCCATTGATTTTTAGACCACATCCTGCTTCTTCTCTATCTACTTACCACCTGTAAGGCCCCATTACCGGAACGCTTACAGCTGGTCAATCATCGCACATAAAACATAGAACATATATTTACATTTGCTAAAACATCGCAGCAGAATACTGAACAAACCATTTCTTATATTAATGACCATTTTTGCAAGACAATACAATCATTGTTATCCATTACAAAAATCTCATTGTTTGCATTACATTACAAAAAAGTCATTTGTCATGAAATGGATGCCATCCCAAAAACGCCAAGTAGCTGCCCGTGCCATCCTCAGCAACGTTACCTGCCAACTGGAAATTACATAAAAGTCAGCGTTGCTGAGTGAGTTCTAGTTTTATAAATAAAATACTTTTCTTTCGTTTAAAACCGTACTTTACTTTCGTAAGCGATCATACATCATACGTACAAATAGATAATCTCATTATTATCTTTCATCCTCGTCAACTTACATTCATTCATTCTCTTTCTTATCGTATATTTCATTCGTTCATTATTACTTTCACTTCTCTATGCTCCAGGCTAATGCCTCGAGCTATACCCCAAACATCATGCACAAGGCGGGTACTGGGCCGAAGACTATAAATAGACATCAAACATCATGCACTAGGCGGGCACCAGCACCGGGGTATCATCATTTGGACCAATGCCATGTGCTATACCCCAAACATCATGCACTAAATAGACTTCAAACATCATGCACTAGGCGGGCACCAGCACCGGGGCAAGCGACAATGGTCCCATACGTATGGTCAGTCACAAAGACTAGACCCCAGTGTGCATCCTTCTGGGGTAGCTAACCCGCACACCGTTGAGCTAACACCCTTCATTGGGTGTGAACCTCCTTACAGTGCTTGTAAGACTTTTCTTACTTCCTTTTGTTCATTAATGCATGCATTCATTCTTTCTTACTTCTCTTTAGTTATCTTCCACTTTCGTTAAGTACTACTTTACATAAGCATATTCATACGTCACACCACGTAAGGTCACGACATAAACATAACATGGAACAACATCATCGCAACAGCATACAAAGCATGCAAATCGTAAACAAGCACAGTCCCCCATAAAACCTCCTTTCTTAACACTTAAGCTCTACATCCCAAAATCTTAGAAAATTCTGTCCCCTTAAAGAAATGCGGATGAGCAAACAAATGAGGATGAACAGACAAATGCGGATGAATAAACAAATGCGGATGAGTAACCAAATGCAGATGAATAGACAAATGCGGATGAATAAACAAATGCGGATGAGTAACCAAATGCGGATGATAGACAAATGTGGATGAGTAACTAAATGCGGATGAACACCTCAGAAAATATTCTAAGTGTCCCAAAGAATTGCGCATGAACACTGTAGCGAATGTGCATGCATAAAGCACATGAAAGTTTTCAGAAAATATTCCGTCCAATGAAGTGCGCATGAACCAAATGCGGATGACTGAAGCAAATGCGCATGGACAAAACAAATGCGGGTGAACATACAACAAATGCGGATGAACACTTAGCAAATGCGGGTGAACAAAATAGTCGATGTATTCATCAAATGCGGATGAAGACTTAACTAATGCGGATGAACAACACTTATGCAAATATTCAAACTTAATGCGGATGATCAACTAACCTGAAACCGCATCTTACACTATAATCAGTTCCCAATCCTTATTCTTATACATTCATCGCACCGATCTAGCATGCTAATCTCTTAGAACAAGCATACAACCACATAAACCGAGCAAAACATGCAGGCCCTAACACACCCACTAAAAGAACAGGGCCAAACTTACAGTACAAAATACTGGACATATTAAAAAGTTACTTACATGCATTTCACGCCCCAAAACAGGTTTAAAACATAGAAACCGGGAATCAAGAACTCACCTTACGCAATCTTTCGGGCAAGACTTCCTTCAAACCCGAATGCAATGAGTTCACACACCTAAAACCCAACAAAACACAACCCAAACACAAACAAACACACATAAGCATGCAACCGAGGCATAGGCCAGCCAAGAACAACTTAAAACGATGAATTCTTACCTTGAATTCGATCTCCTTTTTCTTCTTCTTCAGAACCCGAAAGCTTCTCTGCTTCTTTCTCTCTTTACAATCAGCAGAAAAAGGTGAAAAGTAACATGGCATGGGCGGCCATGTTGCTTTTGTACAAAATTATATTATATTTTGTACCTTGCACACTTTTAACCCCTCTATTTGGGTTTAATTGCATTTCCTTCTTTTCTTCACTTTTATTCTAAAAAAAATCCGGGTGTTACAAGTCCACCCCCTTATATAGGTTTCGTCCCCGAAACCTGTTATTCCTCGAACAGATATGGGTAATACTGCCTCATCTCTTCTTTAGTCTCCCACGTAGACTCGGATCCCTTCCTGTGCTTCCACTGTACACGCACCAGGGGAACCACTTTATTCCTTAACCTCTTCTCCTTGCGATCAATGATTGCCACTGGTTGCTCCACATAATTGAGCCTTTCATCAACTTCAATGTCTTCCAGTGGTACAACCATATCTTCTTCAGCTAAACACTTCCGCAGATGAGATACATGGAATGTAGGGTGAATTCCACTTAACTCATCGGGTAACTCCAACCTGTAGGCCACCTCTCCTACTCGAGCAATGATTCGAAAAGGCCCTATGTATCTCGGGCTCAACTTGCCCTACTTTCTAAACCGAATGATCCCCTTCCACGGCGAGACTTTCAACATAACTCTATCTCCCACCTTGAACTCAATTGGTCTACGTCTCTTGTCAGCATACGTCTTCTGTCTATCCTTAGCTGTCTTCATATAGGCTTTGATCCTTTCAAGCTTCTCAGTCATAGCCTTGATCACCTCAATACTTCCTAATTCTCTCTGACCAATATCACTCCAACAAACGGGTGTTCTACATCTCCTACCGTATAGCATCTCATAAGGGGGCATACCAATGCTGGCATGATAACTGTTATTGTATGAGAACTCCGCTAACGGTAAGTGGTCATCCCAACTACCTCCAAAAGCAACATAGATGTTCAAAGCCTGGATCAGTCAACATTAGAACAGCTGGTGCATCTTACCATTGAAAGAAAATATGATGACCAGATAAGTGCAGTAGACTACTTTGTGGAACACATAATCAACTGTAGAAATGCCTTGAAGATCACAACCTTGACTAACCAAGTAAAAGAAGCTTAAACAGATCAAGCCATAGAAAAAGATATGGAAGACACTTTGAAGGATACAGAAGATGTCCAGAAATAAGCAGAAGAAGCTGGTCCATCATATTCATAAAGGTTTCTAACAAAAAAATGGACAAAAACAAACAATCAAACATGACTAACTTAACAAAAAAACATACAAACATGTGTTCTTATGTAAACACATGCAAACACACAAACAAGCAAACATATAATCAATCAAGTCAATCTGATTATACATGTGTAATCAGTATAACATACATAAAAACATTCAATCATGCATAACATACAATTCAAACAATACAAGTGTAACACATAAACAATACAATATTTCATAACAAAACACACACACACACACACATATTTCTAACAAACAAAACACTAACAAGCAAACATAAAAGAGTTGGCAACATCATCCTTAGGGGGAGTATTGTTGGACTCTACAAGTGCATTAATGATTAATGCATAAAAGGATGTTGTTTGCCATAATCAAACATATAACAAACATAATGTGGTCTAACATCCAAACAATCATTTACTAACACATTAGCATCATTATCATTCATAACAAACACTAATATTTGTTTAAATTTCTTTTTCAGAATTTTAGATAAAAGAAATTTTTGACAAGTATCCACATCAGATGAGAAGCAGTCCACAGTAGATGAAGGACAACATGTAGCGGATGAAGACATACCACAGCGGATGAACAACAGATAGCGGATACAAGACCACAGCGGATGAACATTCCACAGCGGATGTCCATCCACTGCGGATGAACATTCCATAGCTGACAACAATCAACACTACACAGCGGATAGACAATCTTCTTCCACAGCGGACGACCAATCATCACAGCGGATAGCTTGTAGACTTAGGATTATTTTTATGTAATTTCATTTTCATAAGGGCAGTTTAGTAATTGTATATAGCTATATGTATAGGCTATAAATAGCATACTACCCTAATCCTTTATAAGCTTTTGAATAATCAATCAAACAAGCAGTTATTATTATTTTTGAGCATTCAAACACACAGAAACACACACATTGAATTCATACACTTGAATCATGGGTTTTCGCACCATGGTTCTTGTTTGTTGATTATTGAGAGATTTTGTAAAGATCCTTGGGGGAATCAACCTGTTCATGTTGGATATTGTTCTAATATGTTCATGTTCAACATGTATTTAAGTTGATTTCATTACCTTTACTCTAAGTCTTAAAACTCAGTGACCAACCTTTAGGGGATACTTACCATCCCCACCCTCTAGATCTAAACCACCCAATCACTGACCTTCAATTCTATGATAATGAGGATACGGGTTTTAGTGAGTATCATGAGTCTCTCTTCTCCTCCCCTACTCAAGGAGAGATGAGTGCTCCTAAGACACCCATATCTAGCCCACATCATCCACCCCTAACTTACATGGACTTCCCTAAACATGTTGAGGAAGTCCATATGGAAGAGGCTCTCACTTTTTAAAGTGATTACATCATTAAGACCTCAACCATGGCAACCCAGCCCTTTGAAACTTCTCTTGAAGCTGTCATGTAGCAGGGGAAATCCAGCAGCCAAGAACCACAAGATGGTGGTGAGGGAGATGACTTTGGTTATATCCTCTCATTGCCCCATGATTCTTTAGATGAAGATGAGGGAAGTCTGCAACTAAAGGTACAAAAAATGTCTAAAACATGCACCTATTTAGTTTCAAAGGTAAGTCATCTAGAATCTTAGGTGGCTACCTTGCAAAGGTAGGTCCTTAATCAGCAACTTGAGATCATCGATCTTAGGTGGCTACACTACCCAAATTATGGACATTGAGGCCTCACCATCCTCACTTGTAATTGTACATGCTCAGCAACCTCCTCAGACCTACATCAATGTGGATGCCCTAATTCAAAGCTTATTTAAGGAGGGAATCCCAAGGGCTGTGTCTACCCTATCCTACCTTACTTACAATCCAATAGTAGGATGGAGGTATGACACTAATAGAAGAGCCCTGGTACTCTCTAGATCTCAGGGGCAACAAGAAGTATTCAATTTTCAAACCCTGAGATACTATGAGAATTTTCCTCTAGTTAACGTGCCACTTGCCAACCCAAGTAATAAAAGGCAAGCTGAAAGGTTGGCTGAGAGGATTCGGCTGGGAGTACTTGAAGAGTTCAAGAGAAGATCAAAGCTATATAGATAGAGGCTAGCAAGGAAAACTATAGGCCAACTGGATATTAAGGCAGACCCTAAGATTAGCTTCGAAGGGGAAACCTTAGTTGAAGGCCTAGAAGTTAACCCTGTGAACCTTAAGACTGCAACTACTTTAGCACCAAGTAACCTTAGTGAGACACCAGCTTGTGAAGGTGTCTCACAACCTCTCCCTGGTTAGAGTTAAGTGCTACACTTACTGATGAAGGCCAAAGCTCTCTCCACCCTGAATCACACAGGCCAGTGACTGATAAAGGGAAGAGGATCATGACCTCTGAAGAGATTGAGGAGGAGAAAAGGGAGAGGAAGAAGAAGGTAAGGGAGAGAGAGAACAAGTGAGACCCAAAGCTTTATGCAAGTTGCAATCAAATCTACCCCCTAGCCAAACACTTAGGAGGATGAGCTAAGAGAAACCAGATTGAACTATTTGGGATCTAGAAACTACAGCATTGATGAAATCATCTCTCTTCCCTTGGATGAGCTAAATGAACTGGGTGACATAGAAGTCTCAAAAGAGAGGAAGGAGGCTGAGGTTGCAGAGTTGCTCCTCAAGATTAAGGAATAAAGGAAAAGAAAAAAACTTTATAAACCCCTTATCATCACTCCAGTTCAAGAAAGTCATGAAGTAGAGGCCATGGCTGTTGAATAAGAAACTCAGATAGGTAGGGAACAGGATATACAAAATATGATAACCTACCTAAGTGCCACATGTCTCTATCAGGTAGCAGACCTACTTCCCTTGTCATATGAGTACATTGAGTTTGAGTACCTCAAGCTGCTAGAGCAAGAAGTCGTAAAAGAACAAAAAGCTGTTAAGAGAAAGATAAGGGAATAGGTTGTTAAGTCAAGAGCCACCATCCAAGCTAATCAGAAGAAGTGTTCTGATAGATTGAAGATGGTGAGCTTCTTAAAGCTGTATGGGTTCTTTGAAAGAAGACTTGGTCCAATGTCTCTATCCACTATGGATGAGCATATTAGAGTGATCAAGCAGAAGATTAAGAAGGGTGAGCTAGTAGACTTGCATTCTCCACCAAATAAGGCAGCACCTGAAGCTAAGGTCAAGGTTGAACCCCAAGAGACAACACAACATGGACCTAGTGCTGCATCTCAGCTAGCTTTATATTCTAACCCATAGTAGGGTCTTGAACTTTCTCCTTCTGAACATGTGAAGGAAAGGGACCCAATTGAGAAGGATAAAGAAGGAACATCTAGTACTCAAGACCAACCTTCTCGCTTAAAGTATAGAAAGATGAAGAGGATGGCCATAAAAAGGGACAAGAAAAAGAAGAAGAAGAAGAAGTCCAAGGCACCCACCTCTGCACCTCAAGATGGATCCGAATATCCTAAGAGTGATCAAGAAGAGGCCCCTCAACCAACTTCACTTCAAGTAGATCCTCTTGCTACTGAGATACCTATCTTGTCTTGGGCTTTTGCTACAAGCCCAGACAGATGGTATATCACTAGAGATCAAGGGGGTCAAGATGTATACTCTTAGAAAAACATGCTTGACTTTCCATTACAAGATATCTTTAACATGAGAAGATACTTTTGAGAGTCTAAGGGATCTGGAACAACTGATGAAGATGGGAATGGTCTTGATTCGGATGAGGACTGTCAATAGATAAAGATCAAGACTCAAATTTATTCTCAACTTTTGGTAGCATCAGCCTAGGGGGAGTTTGTAAGAGTTAACTTAGAGGTTTATGTAACCAAAGAGCTCTTATCATGCACACTGAAGTGCAGAGAAAGTTACTTTAGAAGATTTAACAAAAGCACTAAGAAATTCACTAAGTGTCAAATCTTTTGAAGCCAAAAGAGCATTCCTTTCGAAGCCAAAGATGAAATCTTATGAAACTTCAAGACAAAGTCTTCCGATGCTTCAAGACAAAGTCTTCCGAAGCCAAGAGACTGATTTCTTCCAAAGACAGAGAAGACATGCTTTCTCTGACATGCTTTTGACAAAAGCTAAATAACTTTTTGCTGCCATCTTTGAACACTCACCAACTTATACAAGTTGGTGATATCTCCATACTTTTGTCAATTGTAGATTAAGGTCTTAGAGTCTGTAACTTTCTACTTTGTACTTTTATCCTTTTTGTAATAGATAAGGATGTAAGCTATGGCATGTCATAGTCACTAGTCAAAAGCCAATCTGCCTTTTGATTTTACATTGATCTTGTTGTCTAGATTAGAGTTCCAGATGGCCTTCAAAGTATGGCCGGCTGTAGGATGTAGTATAAAGTATCTTGGGTACCAATCCTTAGGACTAAGCCTTGTAATAATTGTAAAACACTTGAGAGCAATTTACATCATTCGTGAAAACTAAATACTTGTCTTCTGCTTGTGTTCTTTACATTTGTTCATTGTTTCATTTGCCGGTTTCTTATTTGATTTGTTAAGTGTTCTTGTTTGTTTCTCTCCATCCTTGTGAAACTATTGCATTACTCCCCTGTACTGGTCATGCAATTTCTAACTAATTGCTTTTCACCGTGGGTTTTTTTTGTTTCTAGTAAGCTTCTTTGAACCTGTCAAGTTCTTCATCACATTGAATATCTTCTTCAACTTGGTTTAAAAAAACCGATGAAAAGTTAAGCCTCCTCCAAGAAATATCTATCGAATGTAGTGGAATGGGTTCCCCTGCATTTAAATAGTGTGAGATTTCACAAGTACACGGTGAACTGCAACTAGTACGAATATGACAACCATAGATTTATGATTAGCTTTGAATCTTATTGACTCACCTCAGCTCTCCAACTATATATATAAAGCTTCAAGAAAAATATTAGATATCAATAAAACCAACAGATAATTGTTATGTAGACATTTTATTTTAATCCAGCTTTTCTCAAAACTTGCCTTTATGTGTGTATCCTGTAAACGGACTATATTATTTATAATTTCTATAAGTTTAACTAAATTTTACTTTTTGGAATTCAAATGTTTTTTTAACAAAGCATGTTGGCTCCCTACCATGTTTGTTGTTCGTTCTTTAAAATTTAGATGTTGATCAATCCATGCAGACACAAACATCTTTTTATAATTTTGCAACCAGTTTACTGTCACACCCCAACCAATGGTGGATTCATCGGGGGCGGATGAATGTGAATTGATTGCTCATAGCACATGGTAGGAATTGCATTGAAATAATATTAAATACCATTTTTAATGAATAAGACTAATCAAGAAATACATTACATTCAAATAATAATTTAAATAAACATAGTAAAAGTCTTTTATTAATCTAGGTTCAAGTCCTAAATGAGCATGAAGAAGTCGTCTAAATTGCATTTCGTGAAATCATGTTAAAAAGTAACGAGTCAGCTAACGAATTAACCAATGAGTAAACACAGATTTGCATACATATATGTATTGATTAAAAGATGGAAATAATTCAATTCACATGGAAATGCCAGACTTATAATGCAATAGTGTAACATAAAAGACAAACCTAACACAATCAAACCAAATGATTGAATTGACTCAGTCCATAAACAAAGCCTTATGATCGATTTATTGAATCCGATTCCATTCACCACTCGAATATTCATACGGGGTGGGTTTGTCAAACTAATAGATCTATCGTCACCACTCGAATAACCATATGGGGTGGTGTGACAACCGTCAATTTATAAGGCGTTGATCATAATGCTTATCTAATTTAAATTCCTACAAATGTATGTTATTAGGACTTAGTTAAGTCAAACTAGGTCAATACAATGTTATGCACTACAAGGTATTGAAATTTAAAGCGTGTATTTATATTTCATGATCAATGGTAATGACGTAGCGACAATATGCGACACCCGATGTAGTACAAGAAAATACATGAGCAAACAAGTCACATTTGAGGAATTGAATATATATAGTTGCCATCTAAATGTATTATACGATACATTATTGTTTTAAAACACACTATTTTGTGATTCCGGACTTTAACCTAAATATTTTTATAAAAGTATTCACCATTCGTACAAGAATATATATTTATGAGCATATGTTATAGGCAATTCTTATTTCATAAGTCACTGTTTTGTCATTTATAGTCCATTTTATGCAATTACGACAATAATGCATGATCATTTTAAAAATATAATATGTATATATATATACATACATATTTGCATCCAAAACCACCTACACTTTTATAAAATACATGAGAGTATATATATCTTAGTATGTCTAGTTAAAACCTTATAAAAAAAGACTAGATGTCACCTACCATATCTTACAAGCCCCACTCATGACCCACTTCTTACACTCTACTATACACACACATCACCAAATTCGTCACAACCTTTTGTTCTTCTCTTGAATTTAGCCAAGAACACCATCTCTAACACCATATTACTTTGAAAATCTTGCATATGCTTAACTAGTTACATATAATCGCATTTAACTAGCATTTGTGGTGGAAATCAAGCCTTCCTACACTATAAATAGAAGCCTTAGGCCATAAAGAACACTTGAACCAACACAATACACTCTTCTATCCCTCTCATTTTTGGCTTTTCCATCTCCAAAACCAAACCCACCCATACACTCTCAAACACTTGAAGTTTCAAGGCATTTGGGCAAGAACATTCAAGTTTCATCTTTATTCCCCTTTTGGTAAGCTACTAATTTAGATTTCATGCATCAACACATTCATATTTACACCATCATAGTTTATATAACATACACTATGCCTCTTTATCCTAACACATTCCATGCAAACAATGCATAAATAAATATATATATATATATATATATATATATATATATATATATATATATATATATATATATACATATATACATATATATATATATATATATATATATATATATATATATATATGTTGGACCAAAAGAACCAATGAGCCTGAT
The DNA here is from genome assembly GCA_025506505.1 of Flaveria sonorensis. NCBI lineage: Eukaryota > Viridiplantae > Streptophyta > Magnoliopsida > Asterales > Asteraceae > Flaveria > Flaveria sonorensis. The sequence goes on along the minus strand of CM046433.1, from coordinate 59,833,279 downwards.
CAGAAAAACCTTTAAGTCCCACAGACATTACAACAACTGAAGTAGTCTGCAACAGCTGAAGACATCAACTGATAACAAGGTCTGAAGACAAAGTCTGAAGTGAAAGAGCTGAAGACAAAGTCTGAAGACAAAAGCTGAAGACAAAGACTGAAGACCAAGTTTTAGATGTTGTCACAACAGCTGAAGAAGACCTCTTCAGTAGTTGTGATGGTTTCCTTTCAGTAGTTATATTTTCCTTTCAGTTCTTTTGTAATCAGTAGTTTTATGTTTCTTGTAATCAGTACTTGTAGTTTCAGTAGTTTTAGTTTCATCTTGTACTTAGCATACTCTGAGATGTTCTCAGTTGTTGTGAACATTCTCAGTAGTTTGCTTACTTTTAGTTGTTTGTAATAATTCTGTTAAATGTCACTATCAAGTGACATCAGCAGACGTCACATTCCTTTATATAAGGAATGTTGACCTAATTGTAACCTGCGAAGCTTAGCGGCTGATATACCGAAGCATTTGTGCATGAATGATATTATCCCTTTTGCAGAAAACCCTCTTTCTCTATAACCGTGTACTGTTCCATTGAATATCTATTGTGTTCTTGCTATATTTGTCTAATTCTTGTTCTAATTCCGCTGCAATTCAACTCTAATTGATCAAACTTAGATCGCTGATCCTGTCAAATGGTATCAGAGCAGGTTAATCATTGATCGGTTTAACAATTGATCATTGAAACTGCTATTTCGATATCTAAAGTTTGATCGAATTAGCATATTTGCAAGAATTGGTTATAGAGATTGATCTTCTGCTGCTTCTGGTTATTCAATTTGAGTTTCTTCTTGGTTCATACTGAGTTTGTTGTGTTTTTGTGCTAAATCTGTTGAAACTTGATTGAATTGGTTTGAATCTGAGAATGACTACTCCATCTAATGACCCTCACAATACTGGCTCCTCAACCAAGCCTCCGATGCTGGTTAGGAGTGAGTATAACATATGGCAACGAAGAATGCTCCATCACCTGTCTGTTAACAGTTCAGGTTGTTGGACATCTGTGGTTCACGGTCCACACAAGCCTATGGTGAACAATCCGGAGACCAACCAAATGGTTCCGAAAAAGAAGGAGCAATACTCAGATGAAGATCGTAAACTGTTTGAGATTGATGCTAAAGCCCATGGAATTCTGGCCATGGCACTGCCTAATGAAATCTATTCTGGGCTTATGCATCATGAAACTGCTCATGACCTCTGGAATGCTTTGAAGGAACAATTCGGAGGAACTGATGAGGTCTTAGCAAACAACAGAGAAATCCTCGCCCAACAATATGAGACATTCTCTCATAGGAAGGGTGAGACACTGACTCAACAGTTTGAGCATTTCTCCTGCTTGATCTCTGAGCTGAAAATGGTCAAGCATGAGTATACTAACAGCCAGATGAACAACAGATTCCTCAGATCACTGCCTGAGAGATGGGACGCATACACCATTGTCCTACGCTCCAGTGCAAATCTGGATAGCCTATCTCTCACCCAACTCCATGAGAAACTGCTTACATTTGAAAGAGAGATAGAGCAGAAAAGGAAACTGGCATCATCAGAAAAGCTCACTAATGACTTTGTACCAGAGAACACTGCCTTGGTCGGTCATGAGTCAGAATATGCTAGATCAGAAAGCCATTATGATGAGCATATAGATTTCTCTTCAAACAGTTCTGATCATGCATTTGTTGGTGTTGACAGTCATTCTGGGTGTAATAGTGATAATTTATGCTTTATCATGGATGATTTGAAGGGTATTGCTGATGATGATTTAGAAGAGATGGATATTTTGAGCCAAATGGCCTTGATCAATATCAGATCTCAAAAGTTCTACAAGAGAACTAGTAGGAAATTTCAAGGACTCTCTGGCAAAACCAAAGTTGGTTTTGACAAGAGTAAGTTGAGGTGTCACAAATGCCACAGGCTTGGGCACTTTGCAAGAGAGTGTAGATCAACTCGATCTAACTCCTCTGCACCCTTTATGACCTTTCCAAGCAATAGTTCACAAAACAAAGGGCAACATCCTGCTAGTTCTGTTCATCACTCACAACCTCAATCTCCTACATATTTTGTCCCTCAGGGTCCAATGCCATATCCATATCCCTGCTATTACATGCCACAGCCAAATCCAGTTCAAGTTCCTATAGCACAACAACCTCAAGCCCTACCTGAGCCTCAACCATCTCCATCACAATCTCAACCTCATCACAGCTTCTTCACACCAGGAGTTGTTGACTGGAGCAGCTTACCAGATGATCTTTCTGGTTTCAATGAGCAATTATTTGCTGGTGCTGGTCAACATGGTGGTGAACATCCTTTTGGGAATCTTGCTCTCATGGCCCTGGAGTCTATTGAGGGTTCCTGCTCCAATGCATCATCTTCACAGGTAACCCAGGTATCTTCTGAGGCTAAAGCCAAGTTATGTTCTGAATCATGCATAGCTGCCTTTGTCTCTATTAGAGAGGCAAATGTAGCTTTAATCAATCAAAATCTTGAGCTTGAGAAAACTATTTCCAAAAGAAAAGCTGAGTATGAGTCTGCTCTTAATGACAAAGATGATGAGATTTACAAGCTTAAATGCCAACTTAATGATGAAAAGGCTAAGGTAGAGGTCATACTTGAGAACCACAGAAGTCTCAAAGAGACACTTGCAGCTACCCAAGTTGAGTGTGACCGCTGGGTAACATCCTGTAAGGGATTTGAAATGCTTCTCAGCAAGCAAACAGCTTCAAATGTGAAGTTTGGAATAGGTTACAATCATACTGCACCACCTACTGATTTTACTTCAAAATCAATAGTAAAATCTGAAGGTGAAAGTAATTTCCAAACCACATCATCATGTGATTCATCCTCAAATGATAATACAAAATTAGAGGATGAAGTCAGTGTTAAGATCTCAGCAAATCAATTGCCTGATGGTTTAAATGCTGATAAACACATGAAGCTGAGCAATTCAGATGTTGTCCCTCAAAGTACTCCAAGTACTGAAGGGCAAGTCACAACATCTGAAAAGCATTTCAAATCTGCTGAAATAAAAGGATTAACAACTGCTGAGGAATCTATCATACGGTCTTTCAGGACGGATAGAGAACAGCTGAAGAAAAGTCTTCAGTTGTTACCGATCCTTCAGTACTTAACACAAGTACTGAAAGGAGGAAAGTACTGAAGATCACACCTTCAGTAGTTTCCACTTCAGCAGTTGATCAATCCAAGATGAAGAATAAGCCATGTGAAATATGTGGTAAATTCAATCATCTATCTGATGAATGCTGGTACAAAAAGGGTTCCAAACTCAACAGAGATAAGCTCATTAAAGAAGAGATTAATAAAATGAAAAATGAGTTTGAGACCAAGTTTGTACCACAGTCATCTCAAACTGATAAACCCAAGGCCTCACCAAAATCCAAAAAGAAGGATGGGGTTTATCAGAAAACAGCTGATAGTGTTCCTCATGATAAACATCAGACTAAGTCTGTGAATTTCAAGAAGGAGGAAATGGTGGGGCACAGGAACTCATCAAAAACAAGTACTGATGTGTCAAATGAGCTGAAGGTTTTAGCAACAAATCAGACACAATTTGTTATGATGGTTCAGCATTTGTTGGGGAGAGTTAACCAACTAGATGCACCTGTGATCAAACCACTGAAAAGGAAATCCAAGCCCAAATCTAAGAAATCCATTTCAGCACCATCTCCACCTTCATCAGCTGTTAATCATGAGAAACAAGTTATGGTTAAATCTGTTGATGAAAACAGACCCAAAACCAAAAAGGTTTGGGTCTCTAAAGCTAACTAGTTTCTTATGATAAATGCAGGGTTCTTCAGCATGCCAAAGAAGCATCTGGTATGTAGACAGTGGAGGATCTATGCATATGACTGGGAGCAGTTCTCTTCTTAATGACTACTCTCAAGGAAAGAAGGGATTTGTCTCATTTGGAAATGATGCTAAGGGTTACATCATCGGGAAAGGATTTGTGTCAAATGGAGAAATCAGATTTGATGATGTTAACCATGTGGAGAATCTCAAGTATAATCTACTGAGTGTCAGTCAGATGTGTGATAAAGGGCATGTTGCACTTTTCACAAGCCAGAACTGCAGGATTCTGTCTTCCAAAGTTCTGAGGCTGATTGACAAGGTATTGGATGAACATACTCTCCTGAAGGCCAACAGGATAGGAAGAGTATATGCCTTGGATTTGTCAAAGAAGATTGATTTAAAAGGTCATCCTTGCCTGTTCTCCAAGGCCTCTCCTCAGGAATCTAAACTGTGGCATAGAAGGCTAGGTCATGTTAATCTCAAAAACATGAATCAGCTGATCCACAATAGTTTAGTGAGAGGTCTACCAATAAAGGAGTTCCACTGTGATGAAACCTGCACTGCTTGTTTAAAAGGAAAACAACACAAAGTTTCATTCCCTCCTATAGAAGAACCAAAGTCCACTGCCTGCTTGCAATTACTGCACATGGATCTCTTTGGTCCTGTGAGAGTAATAAGCATGGCAAAGAAGAAATACTGTCTGGTAATTGTGGATGATTACTCCAGATTTGTATGGACCTTCTTCTTGCATTCAAAGGATGAGGCTGCTCAGACAATTATTAACTTTGTGTTGTATGTTGAGAAGCAGTATTCCCTATCAGTCAAGTGTATAAGAAGTGATAATGGAACTGAATTTAGAAACCATACACTTGATGATTTCTACCTTTCAAAAGGAATCAAGAGGTAGTATAGCATCCCAAGGACTCCAGAACAAAATGGAGTAGTGGAGAGAAAGAACAGGACCCTAATTGAAGCTGCAAGGTCCATGTTGGCTGACTCTGGTTTGCCACTGACCTTTTGGGCTGAAGCTGTCAACACAGCATGCTATGTGCAAAATAGAGCTTTAGTGAATCAGAGGTTGATGAAGACTCCTTATGAAGTTCTACATCATTTGGCACCTCTAATTTCATTCTTCAGAGCATTTGGGTGTCCTTGTTACATTCTCAACACAAAGGATCAACTCCAAAAGTTTGATTCTAAGGTGGTTGCAGGGTATTTTGTTGGGTATTCATCCACTTGCAAGGCTTACAGAGTGTTCAACTGCAGAACAAAGATGGTTGAAGAAACCTTGCATGTGAAGTTCAATGAATCTCCTAAGGACAAAATCCCACAAAACCCTGTGGAGTTGTTTGATCTGGACATACTGTAATATGTTCCTTATCAGCCTCCAGCTGTTGCAGATCATGTGAATTCATCACCTTCTGCAGCTAGTCATCCATCTGGTGGTACTGATGTTGATGATGATCCCAGTACTCACCTATTCAAGTTTAGTGATCAACTGCCTGAGTCTACTAAACTTGATGTTCCTGTAGCTTCAGTAGCACCATCCACAACAAATGCTGATGAGATTTCTGAATCCTCTACTTCATTTGACTTGCCATCTAATACTTGGTTTCAAGAATCTGGATCAACATCTGTTGCTGCTGAGCGTGATCTCATAGTGTACCAAGAGCTGAAGAATCACCCTATGTCTCAACTCATTGGTGATATCAATGCTGGTGTCTCAACTAGAAGTCAATTGTCCAACTTCTGCTTCTATGCTCTCTTCATCAGTCAGCAAGAGCCAAAGAACTATCATATTGCATTAAGCGACAATGGATGGGTTGATGCCATGCAGCTTGAGCTTCTTCAGTTCAAAAAGCAGCAAGTGTGGGAACTGGTTCCTCTACCCCCAGGTAAGTGTGCAATAGGCACTAAATGGGTGTTTAGGAATAAAACAGATGAAAATGGGCAAATTGTCAAGAACAAGGCCAGACTGGTTGTCCAGGGGTTTTCACAAGAAGAAGGTATTGATTATGATGACTGGAGGCAATTAGATTGTTCTTAGCCTATGCTGCATTCCACAATCTTAAAGTTTTTCAAATGGATGTCAAAAGTGCATTTTTATATGGTAAAATAAAAGACGAGGTTTATGTGTGTCAACCACCAGGTTTTGAGGATAATAAACATCCTGATTGGGTGTATAAACTTGATAAGGCTCTTTATGGGTTGAACCAAGCTCCTAGAGCCTGGTATGAAACACTGTCGCATTTTCTTCTTTAGAATAATTTCACTAGAGGCTCCATAGATAAAACTTTGTTCATTAAGAAAGTGGGTCAGCATAAGCTCCTTGTTCAAATTTATGTTGATGATATTATTTTTGCATCCTCTGATCCACTGTTGTGTGATGCATTTACAAAGTTGATGCAACAAAAATTTGAAATGAGTGCCATGGGAAAATTACAGTTCTTTCTAGGTTTGCAAATCAAACAAAAGGCTGATGGAACTTTCATTCATCAGTCAAAATACACAAAGAGTCTTTTGGAAAAGTTTGATTTACAAAACTGTAAGCCCTGTTCTACTCCCATGTGCAGCACCACACAACTGGATGCAGATCAGAAAGGTAAAGCTGTTGATGAAACACTTTACAGATGTATGATTGGGTCCTTGATGTACTTAACAGCTTCTAGACCAGATATTATGTTTGCAACTTGTGTTTGTGCTAGATTTCAGGCTGCTCCTAAAGAGTCTCATTTGATTGCAGTCAAGAAGATCTTTAGATATCTGCAAGGTACTCAATCTCTAGGTCTTTGGTATTCCACTGGGCACTCTTGCAAATTAGTTGCTTTTTCTGATAGTGACTATGCAGGGTGTAAATTAACTAGAAAATCAACTTCTGGTGGATGTCAATTCCTAGGAAACTGTTTGGTTTCTTGGCAGAGTAAGAAACAAACATCTGTTGCTACATCCACTGTTGAAGCCGAGTACATTGCTGCTGCAAGTTGTACATCTCAGGTACTCTGGCTTCAGAATCAATTATTGGATTATGGCATTACAGAGACTAAGACTCCATTACTAATGGATAGTGCTTCAGCTCTTTGTATTGTCAAGAATCCAGTCCAGCACTCTAGGACCAAACATATTGAGATCAGACACCATTTTATTAGGGATTGTTTTGAAAAAGGTCTGATTGATCCAAAGTTTGTTCCTAGTGCTGATGAGCTTGCAGACATATTTACTAAGCCTTTGGACAGTTCAACTTTCCAAAACCTAGTGTTAAGGCTTGGTATGCTGCAGTTAGAATAAGTGACAACTACTGATGATCTCAGTCAACAAGTACTGATGAGCATTCGTATACTATTGTCACAAATAAGTACTGATGAGCATTCGTATATATATATATATATATATACACTTACTATCACATAAAATAACACTTATATCATGGAGTTCTTCATAACCCTTCATACCTTTCATGTTTCATGTTACAGGATTGATGTTCATGAAGTTATATGATCATAGTGTGACACACATGGCATGTTCAAGGTGGTGTCCCATGATACAAGAAAACATACGAACTAGTATCGTCAACATGTAAACCATGAAAAGTGTTAATAACAATATATAAATGTATATGATCTTATGGACATATATTAGTAATATATGCTTAAGGGTTTTCACTATGTGGGTTGTTAAAGAACCATAACATGAAAGACATATAAAACAAGAGCTAACCCGAGATGTTTTGTGACATCCGGTAATTTTCCGTTACTAAACACCGTTAGTTCTGTGAGGTCTTGCATACACGTGTTGTGAACACACAGTAGTTGCCGTTGAACGTTGGAGACCTAATAATAATTAACTTTGGATAACAAATAACAAATTAATTAATAAATTTGTTTATTAATATGTGTTTATGTGATTCATGAATTTTAAATATTATTTGTGGATTTTGCTTTATAATGTGAAGACTTGGGAAATATGAACTGCGTGTATTGTTGCTAATTGGAATGTATGATTATTATTATGGATTAATAATACACGTGTTTTGTAGTTAAAATCATTTAAAAAGTGTTAAAAATATTAAGTTTGGCAAAATGTAATCAAGGAGAGTTTATTTTGTAATTTTTACAAATGTTAAAGTTTAACAAAAACCCGACCCTAGCCCCCACAACCCATTCAGCCGTAACCTTCCCAAACCCCCCATCCCTTTTGCGATTTTGATCAAGAACAACAATCATCCATCGATTTTGGCTTGGTTTCAAGTGTTTCAACGTGTTAGCAAGTACCATTCTTGACCACTACACGATTAAAGGTTAGATTTTTTATTAGATTTCATGGTTTTTGATTCAAGACAACCCTAGTTCAATTAACATTGAAAAAGTCAAAATTGATGTTGTCGGGTGATGTTATGATAATAGTTGTATTGTATTGATGCTAGATTACATGGATTATGCAAGAATTTCATGGAATCAACGTGGTTTTCATACATTGCTATAATTAGAAACTTTTGTTCATGAGAATTAGAAATTTGATGAATTGTTGATGTTTATTATGCTTAGATGATTTCTTTGAACTAGATTAGCTATAAAATTGATGAATTCATGATTGAATTAGATGATAGATTGGTTTTTGGTTGTTAATTTCCCGAAAGGGAAAATTTATTGATATGAATCATTCGATCTTGTGAATTGGGCACGTATGGTGTTAAGATCATCCTAGAATGCTTGTTGATAATGCCTAATGTTGGGTCAATCTGATGTTTGATAAATTATTTAGGAAATCTAGGTTTTATGAAATATTGTACAAGTGATAAGTTTATATTAGAAAGTTATGGAGTCATGTTTGGGATTATAGTAGGTCGTCATTACGTATGTTAATGCATTTGATTGGTATGAATCATGTTGAGAAATGTGATAATGAACATCATACACACGTGTAAATCTGAGGCCCCTACATAGTAGGATTGGCAAGGTTTGGGATGTGAAGTCGTGAGTGGCTTCACATGGCATGTTGTACGTGATAAATCCAAATGTGTAATTTGTTAGTTATGATCTGATTACATTTAAGTTGAGCATGATGATTGGTTGAGGTTTGTATGTGTTGTATGATAATCTATGTTGGTATGCTAATCTTGATAGAACTTCAGTTGCATAATATAGCAAACGTGAATAACTTGTATGGTAATATGAGTAATAAGTTACTATACTTAATCAAACAAGATTTCAATTAACATGTCATCAACGGGTCAAACGGGTCAACTAGGTGAAATGTGTCATTGTTTTTCCATAACCCTTGGGCCAATGTGTTGTTTGAGCACTTAAGCTTGTTGGGTCAATGTGTTGTTTGAGCACTTAGAGTTTGTTAAGCTTTTCTAGTTACACATACTTATGTACTCTTGCATTCTTGGTAACCTTTGACGGGTTGTCATTCCAATCACTGTTAGCTTCGCTTATATTGTTCGTTTGCGCACCAGGTGAGTTCAATGCCCCACTTTTGTTCACTCTTTTTTTGGGGGAGAAAGCATACTTATATTTTCAAATGCTTTACTATTATTACTTGTGCATTGTATATACCATTGAAAGTCCTTATACTTTCAGATCATAAGGAAACTAGCTAGAAATCTTGGGTAGTACTACTGTGTCTGAAAAGCCCCACCCGTACGACTGGAGGTCAAGCGGATGCAATATTGTCCAAAACGACTAACAGTGTCATGACTTGGTATGTCATGGCAGAAGGCAAATAAACGAACACGGTCAGCTTCCATCCTGAAATCAGTATGGTTATTACCTATGAAATTAGAATAGTTATCTATTTCAATACACTTGCTTATGTTATATAAACGCTATTGTTTATGATAACTTAGAAACTCTTGAACTCACCAACCGTCGTGTTGACACTTTTACTATGTTTTTCTTAAGTCGATATTAGCAGCCGCATCAAGGAGTACGCACGAGTTGAGCATGCTTTTCAACACTCATTAGTTGACATTTGGTTTTTAATGCATACTAAAAAATAATGGTTTTGGGAGCTTGTTTTTGTGTATTTTACATTTTAATACCCTGAGATTGAAATATTTACTAAATGCTTCCACAATATTCTAAAGGTTTAAACTCTGGTTTGTTTTTCAATGTTACATATAGAGTTTTTCTGAGTAACTAATGACTTTGATCCTGGTTTGTGCACACGCCTCACCGTAAAACCCCGTACATGGATCTTGAGGGTGTGACAGATTGGTATCAAAGCCATTGGTTATAGAGAACTAGGTTGCATACACACCAGTCTATAACCGCACACAGTTAGTTACTCGTTTATTTATCCCTTACTGTATACTCATTGGCATACACATCAAATACACTGCAGTATGGCATCATCATCATCCTCATCCCCTATACGACACATGCTGGGAAAGGAACCAGAGGTTCCTACTGTCCCTTCATCGTCTATGGGTTCTAGCTCTCAACCCCATGTGTTTATACTTGATACGTATCTCCCAGGCGAGCTTATGGTTGATCGAGACATGTCTGATCCTGAGAATTGGGCATGGTACAGTACCGCACTGATCAAGATGCTAGAAAAGGAGCATGTTAAATTTTTGAGCTTTACCATGGGAAGAGATTCTGTATTATTCCCTCTACCATGTAACCGTTATAGTGCTATCGCTGCTGTGGTGGCCTCTCATGATAGACTACGTCGAGATATCGGGGAGAAATATGAATGGCTGGACGCGCGAAATGAGTACAACAGGAAGGTGTACGAAGAGATAGAATACTCATGGCTCGATTCGCAAGGACTTTAGGTCGGTCAGACAGGAGAGATCTAGACCCTATGTAGAAATGTTGCCGAGTTGACGGCTACCCTGAACGTGACACGAGACAAGCTTCATTAGGATAAAGTACGTATACATGAGCTGGAAAACCAATTTGAGCCTCAGGAGGACCCGATGGAGGAGCCCCATGAGGTACTAGAGGAGGAACTAGCGGAAGAACTGGAAGAAGAACTTGAGGAGGACTTAGAAGAGATGGAGGTGGAAAGTGATGGGTGTAAAGTGATAGATTGATTTCCTTTATTCATCTAACTTGGACAGCATGGTGTTTTTTTATTTAAAAACCTATATGTGAAGGGTTGTTTCTCACCCAATTGATAAACCTAAAATTTTGACACTGATTGGATATTTTGTGAGTTACTTACAATTGATTTATCATGGGTTATTATTTTGGCTATATATGTAGTGGTTGATGAAATTCATTATTTCTTATTATTTACTATACCTATATGAGATTAATATATTGGATGTTACTCATTATTATAGTTGTGAATGTAAAGCGAAAAATGGACGGACATGGCAGAGTACGCGGAAGAGGTCGTGGACGTGGTGCAAGTGCCGTGAAGATGTCCCCGGTAGAATTAGCAGCTCTAATTAATGAACATAAAATGCAAGCAGCGGTTAATGCTCAAGCTGCTCAGCTTGGAGGTAATGATGACCTTGGTCATCAATTATGTAAATATTCCGTTAGTCGGTTTATCAATTTGTTTGGCTAAACATTCCGAATTGTTAATTCAGGATAGCCAGCATGCACGTATAAAGCATTAATGGATTGTAAGCCCCACACCTATATTGGAGCTGAAAGAGTTGTGGGATTGGTGAGATGGTTCGAGAAGACCAAATCATTCTTCGCGGAGTGCAATTGTCTGACGGCGGACCAAGTGAAGTATGCCACATGAACACTGGAGGGTGCAGCGCTCTCGTGGTGGAATGCTCAAGTTCAAATGCTGGGCCAAGCAATGGACATTACTTTGCCATGGGATGAGTTCAAAACCATGATGATGGAGGAGTATTGTCCTTATGATGAAGTACAAATGCTGGAGGTAGAGATATGGCAGCTAAAGATGGAAGGATTTGAAATTTAGGCCAACACTACAAGGTCTCATGAGTTGACAACTCTCTATACTTGAATGATAAATGCACCAATCAAAAGGATCGAGCTCTACTTATGTGGGTTGGTTCCTGAAATACAAAGTATGGTAACTGCTTCAAACCCCACCACTATCCAACAGGCCATCCGGTTAGCTCATAAGCTGGCGGACTAGGGGTGGAGCAAGGCAAGTTACCCAAACGGGGAGCAGTGGCCAACATGCCCGACAACAAATGCAAGTGGGATAACTGTGGCAATAAAGGCTCATAGTCAAACAATCAACCACAGAAGCAGCTTCAGCGGAGAAAGTTCGATAACAATCGAAACTTTAATCAGTCGTCTTCCTCAACTCAAGGACAAGGTGGATAGGTGGGGAAGTATTCAAAGTGCCGCATATACAACTATCACCATACCGATAGGTGTGATAACTTCCGATGCCAACATTGCGGGAAAGAAGGGCACGCAACGAAGGATTGCCGTGGTGAGTTGATGAAGAATCAGCAACAAACTCAGGAATCACCTAAAGGTTGCTTTTAATGTGGGAAAGAAGGACATTACAAGAGGAACTATCCTCAGTTAGAGAAGAATGGTAATCGTGTTAGAAACGATGGAAACAACAACAACAATGGTAATGATGAAAATAATGGTGCAACAATGGTAGAGCCAAGGGAAGAGCCTTTATCATGGTTACAGGTGAGGCTCTAAATGACCCTACTACTGTTACTAGTAAATCTCCAGTTAATAGTCGTTATGCTACTATTCTCTTTAATACTAGAGCTGATAGAAGTTTTATCTCTACTAAGTTTAGTAGTCTCTTAAGTGATATGTCTTCTACGTTGGAATCCAAGTATACTGTAGAATTAGCCAATGGTTAACAACTCATGTTATGCATATCCTTAAGGGTTGGAAAATATAACTGGATGGTCATACTTTTGACATCGATCTTATGCTTGTTACGCTTGAGAGTTTCGAAGTGGTCGTGGGCATGGATTGGTTGTCCGAGAAGCAGGTGGAAGTCATTTGTCGTGAGAAAACCACTCGTATTTCCCTCTTGGATGGAAAAATCCATTCAATGAAGGGTGAGAAGAGTGGTGCAGTGATAGACATCATATCGTTTATGAAAGCACAGAAGTGGCTATGCAAAGGTCGTCTAGCCGTATTAGCTCTTGGGACCAATAACCAGCAAGAGGAAAAGAAGATAGAGGATATTTCGATAGTTCATGATTATCCAAAGGTGTTTCCAGAGGATTTACCTAGAGTACCACCTCATCATCAAGTTGAATTTCAGATCGATTTGATTCCCGGAGCAGCTCCAATTATGAGAGCACCTTATCTGTTAGCTCTGAACAAACTACAGAAGTTATCAGCATAGCCTAAAGAGCTGTTGCATAAAGAGTTTACCCAAACAAGCTCATCACCATGGGAAGCTCTTCTTCTCTATGTTAAGAAAAAGGATGACACATTCCGAATGTGCATCGACTACAGGGAATTGAACAAAGTTACGGTTAAGAATTGATACCTTTTGCCTTGCATAAATGATCCTTATTGATCAACTTTAGGGATCAAGCTATTACTTTAAGATCGATTAAGGTCTGGCTATCATCAACTAAGAGTTTGAGAGAAAGACATCTTGAAAACTGCATTCCAAACATGTTATGGTCATTATGAATTCTTGGTCATGCCATTTGGGTTGACTAATGTACCAGAAGAATTCATGGATCTCATGAATCATGTGTGCAAACCCTATCTCGATCAATCTGTCATCGTGTTTATCGATGACATATTGATCTATTCTAGGACCACGGAGGAACATGAGGAACATCTACGTCTAATCTTGGAACTGCTTAAAAAGGAACAAGTGTACGCTAAGTTTTCCAAGTGTGATTTCTGGATTCATGAAGTGCAAATAGCTTACATTGTTAACAAAAAGGGAATTCATGTTGATCCTTTAAAGATTGAGGTAATAAATAATTTGTTAGTTCCCAAGATGCCTAGCAAGATACGACAATTTCTTGGACTGGTAGGATATTATCGACATTTCATTGAATGATTTTCTAAGATCTCTCAACCTCGCATTGCTTTGACTCATAAAGGCATAATGTATAAATGAGGAGAGAGTCAAGAAGGAGCTTTTCAGTTGTTGAAATAGAAACTTTGTAGCGCACTGATATTAGCATTACCAAAGGGAAGTGATGACTTTGTGGTTTACTGTGATGCTTCTATCTAAGGACTCAGTTGTGTCCTGATGCAACATGACAAAGTGATAGCCTATGCCTCGAAACAACTGAAAGTGCATGAGAAGAACTACACCACCCATGATTAGAACTAGGTGCAGTAGTTTTTGCCTTGAAGATCTGAATACATTACTTGACGGTACTAGATGCACCATTTACGCCGATCACAAGAGTCTTCAGCATATCTTTGAGCAGAAAGAACCGAATATGAGGTAGTAACACTAGGTAGAATTATTGAATGATTATGATTGTGCTATCAAATACCACCCTGGGAAAGGCAAATGTAGTTGCTAATGCCTTAAGCAGAAAGAAAACCCCTAAACCCTGATGAGTGCAAGCTTTGCAACTTACGATTAGCACTTAATTTCCTGAACAGATCAAGGAAGCTCAAGAAAAAGCCTTGAAGGCGGAAAACATTGAATCTAAATCTTTACATGGGATGGACAAGTAATTTGTAGTGAAAGCTGATGGGATTCATTATTTCATGGATAAGATTTGGGTACCCTTGTACGGGAACCTAAGAGATTTGGTTATGAGTGAGGCACACAAGTCTAAGTATTCTATACATTCTAGTTTTGAAAAGATGTATCATGATATGAAGGAGCACTATTGGTGGCCTAATATGAAAATGGATGTAGCCATATATGTGAGCAAGTGTTTAACCTGCTCTAAGGTGAAGGTTGAGTACTAGAAACCGTCTAGGTTACTACAATAACCTAAGATTCCTTTGTGGAAGTGGGAGAAAATTTTTGTGGATTTTAATAATAAGTTACCCAGGACTCCTAGTGGTTGTGACATGATATGGGTGATCGTGGATCGACTGACTAAGTCCGCTTACTTTCTTGCAATTAAAGAAACAGTCAAGATAGATAAGCTAACTCAGATTTACTTGAAAGAAGTGGTTTCTCGACATGGTGTACCAATTTCAATTATTTCGGATCTTGACGCTTGTTTATATCCCATTTCTGCGTTGCAAAAATCTTTGGGTACGCGTCTGGATATCAGCACTGCCTATCACCCGCAGACCGATGGACAAAGCGATCATACTATTCAAACTTTGGAGGACATGTTACAAGCTTGTGTGATTGACTTTGGAAACAACTGTGAAGTTCATCTACCCTTGGAGGAGTTTTCTTACAACAATAGCTTTCACACTAGCATTAAGGCAGCACCATTTAAGGCATTGTATGGACGAAAGTGTAGATCACCAGTTTATTGGGCAGAAGTTGGTGATAGTCATCTGACTGGCCCGAATTGGTGCACGAAACTACTGAAAAGATCATGTAGATACTAAATCGTATGGCGACAACACGAGATCGGCAGAAGAGCTACGCCAACAAGCAAAGGAAACCTTTAGAGTTTTAGGTCAGAGACAAAGTATTGATAAAAGTGTCACCGTGGAAAGGCATGATTTGGTTCGGCAAAAGAGGCAAGCTTAATCCGAGATATGTTGGACCATTTAAGATTCTGGAAAGAATCGGTCCAATGGCGTATCGATTAAATCTGCCTGACTCGTTAAGTGGAGTTCATAATGTTTTTCACGTCTTGAATCTAAAGAAGTGCTTATTTGACAAGACTTTGGTTGTACTACTCAAGGAAGTTCAAGTAGACGAACAATTACGATTTATTGAAGAACAGATTGAGGTAATGGATCGTGAAATCAACACTCTTAAGCAAAGCAAGATACCCATAGTTAAATTTCGTTGGAACTCAAGACGTGGACCAGAATTCACGTGGGAAAGTGAGGATCAAATAAAGCATAAGTATCCTCATTTTTTTGAAACGACAACAACAGCCGGCGAATGTAATGATTAAATTTCGGGACGAAATTTCTTTCAACATGGAGATGATGTGATAACTTACTCGACTTTTTATGCCAATGTAGTAGACCAGTGATGTAACACAACCATGTAACGCAATTTTCAGTACGAAAATTCTTTCAACATGGGGGATAATGTGACATCCGGTAATTTTTCGTTACCAAACTCCATTAGTTCCGTTAGGTCTTGCATACACGTATCGTGAGCACACACTAGTTTTCGTTGAATGTTGGTAACCTAATAATAATTAACTTTGGATAACAAATAATAAATTAATTAATAATTTTGATTATTAATATGTGGTTATGTGATTCATGAATTTTAAATATTATTTGTGAATTTTGCTTTATAATGTGACGACTTGTGAAATATGAACTGCTTGTATTGTTGCTAATTGGAATGTATGACTTCTGAAAAAGTGTTATAAAGATTAACTTCTACAAAATGTAATCAAGGAGGGTTTATTTTGTAATTTCTATAAAAGTTAAAGTTTAACAAAAACCCAACCCTAGCCCCCACACCTTATTCAGCCGTAACCTTCCCAAACCCCCATCCCTTTTTTCGATTTTGATCAAGAACAACAATTATCCATCGATTTTGGCTTGGTTTCAAGTGTTCGAATGTGTTAGCAAGTGCCATTCTTGACCATTACACGATTAAAGGTTATATTTTTTATTAGATTTCATGGTTTTTGATTCAAGAATAACCCTAGTTTAATTGACATTGAAAAAGTCAAAATTCATATTGTTGGGTGATGTTATGATGTTAGTTGTATTGTATTGATGCTAGTTTACATGGATTATTCAAGAATTTCATGGAATCAACATGTTGTTCCTACATTACTATAAGTAGAAACTTTTTTTCATGAGAATTAGGAATTTGATGAATTATTGATGTTATGCTTAGATGGTTGCTATGAACTAGATTTGATATAAAATTGATGAATTCATGATTGAATTGGATGATAGATTGGTTTTTGGGTGTTACTTCGGGGAAACTTTATTGATATGAATCATTTGATATTGTGAATTGGGCATGTATATGGTGTTAAGATCATGCTAGAATGCTTTTTGATAATGCCTAATGTGTTAGAATGCATTAATTGGGTTAATTGGATGCTTGATGGATTATTTGGGACGTCTAGGTTTTATGAAATATTGTACAAATGATGAGATTATATTAGAAAGTTATGGAATCATGTTTAGGATTATAGTAGGTCATTGTTACGTATGTTAATGTATTTGATTGGTATGAATCGTGTTGAGAAATATGATAATGAACATCATACACGCGTGCGAATCTGAGGCCCCTACTTAGTAGGATTGGCAAGGTTTGGGATGTGAAGTCGTGAGTGGCTTCACATGGCTTGTTGTACGTGATAAATCCAAATGTATAATTTGTTAGTTATGATCTGACTACATTTAAGTTGAGCATGATGATTGGTTGAGGTTTGTATGTATTGTATGATAATCTATGTTGGTATGATAATCTTAATAGAACTTCAGTTTCATAATATGGCAAACGTGAATAACTTGTATAGTAATATGAGTAATAAGTTACTATACTTCATCAAACAAGATTTAAATTAACATGTCACCAACAGGTCAAATGGGTCAACTAGGTCAAATGTGTCATTGTTTTTCCAAAACCCTTGGGTTAATGAGTTGTTTAAGCATTTAGGGTTTGTTAAGCTTGTTGGATCATATAAGGCTGGTGCAACCTAAACAACACTTAGAAGATTTTGATGTATAATTGAAGTGGCCTTTCGAAGACAAAGCTGCTCTTCCATAGACAAGTCAAAGATCTTCCAAACCTCAAAGTATGAAGAACTTTCGAAGAGAGAACTCAGTCTTTCGAGACTAAGTAGTTCTCCTTTCAAAGTATACAACTTAGAAGATTCTAAAGACAAAGTCTTCCAAAGAATAAAGTCTTGAAGAGTTGAAGAAGACTTGGAAGAAGTTGATTCTTCTGAAGTATAAATGGCCTCAGAAGAACTTAGTCTTCCGAAGCCATTTAGCTTCGGAAGAACCAACTATGAACCAGTGGACATAAGTATGGTCTGTCTGACAGTCCGCTGCAAACTATGAACCATATTTTAATCCACTGTTCACCCATTATCAGTTAGAACAGTTGCCATTCTTAGTTGGTGACAAAAGGTAAGTCATGGACATGTCATGACCACCTAATGTAGGATAGTATTTTATCTTAGATACTTTACTTCTAGAAATATAGTATTTGTCTAGTTGTAGATTTCCAGCTAGTTTTCCAAGTATAACCGGCTGTAGATAGTAGTATATAGAGTTTCTCAATGTAACTTAAGTAACCATGCTTGTAAGAGTCTTGTAATACTAAGTTGAGAAGTAATATATACAAGTATCTTGAAAACCACTCCTGTGTTCTTGTGTTGTCATTAACTTATTATATTACCTGCGAACTTAGTAGAGATTCTGTTTCATCAAACCTGAGTGACTTTAAGTGAGTTTGTGAAGCTCATCTTGTGTTGTGAAACAAACACCGATCCTATAAAGCTTTTCTGGTTACACGTACTTATGTACTCACGTGTTCTAGGTAACCTTGATGGGTTGTCTTTCCACTCATCGTTAGCTTCACTTATATTATTCGTTTACGCACTAGGTGAGTTCAATGCCCCACTTTTATTCACTCTTTTTTTGGGAGAAAACATACTTATATTTTCAAACGTTTTACTATTATAACTTGCGTATTGTATAACATATTGTGATATACCATTGAAAGTCCTTACACTTTCGGATCATTAATTAAGGAAATTAGCGAGAAATCTCGGGTAGTACTTCTGGGTCTGACAAGCCCCACCCGTACAACTGAAGGTCAAGTGGGTGCAATATTGTCCAAAACGACTCACAGTGTCATGACTTGGTATGTTGTTGTGGAGGGCAAACAAACGAACACGGTCAGCTTAGATAGTGAAATCACTACGGTTATTACTTCTGAAATTAGACTAGCTATCTGTTTCAATACACTTGCTTATGTTTTACAAACGCTATTGTTTATGATAACTTACAAACTCTTGAACTCACCAACCGTCGTATTGACACTTTTAGTATGCTTTTTTTAGGTCGATATTAGCAGCCGCATCTAGGAGCACTCATGAGTCGAGTATGCTTTTGAACACTCATTGGTTGACATTTGGTTTTTAATGCATACTTACAAATAATGGTTCGGGTGTGTGATTTTACACATTTTACATTTTAGTACCTTGGGATTGAAATATTTACTAAACACTTTCGCAATATTCTAAAGTTTTAAACTCTGGTTTTTTTTAAACATTACATATAGAGTCGTTCTGAGTCACTAGTGACTTTGATCCTGGTTTGTGCACGCGCCTCGCGATAAAACCCCGCACGTGGATTTTGAGGGTGTGACACGTTTGGACTATTGGACTAATAACCGATTAATATATATGAATCATCAAATGAAATAATATTTACAAGATTCATTCATATTCATACATTTGTATTTATATTATTTTATGGGATATTATTTTCTTATAGTGTTACTTGCATTTGTTGTAGTTCACATATGATAAACTACCATATAAAACATTTAAAATAAAATATGACGAAAACCGTCGTTATATTTATTTTTATCAAGAAGTATATATAAAAAATATAAGATATATATATCTATATATATTTATATTATATATATATATTATATATACATATAAATTTGGTGAGTCTAGACATATATTTATGTTCTTTGCATTTTTATAAACCGATTACTTTACTATACGAATTAAAAAATATTATTTTCATACAAGTAAGAGTAAACTTGAAATAAGGCTTATGATGGCAAAGTCAATATATTAATACACAAGATCTTTTATAAAAAGGATGACATCAAGTCAACTACAAGTATGGATACGTTTAACACAATGTATTAAACCAACAAAAGTCCTAAAGAAAAATCTTTAAATAAACAAGTATTGTCACCACTGTTCTATGCATAGAGTTAGTCCTTAGAACTCAAGTAGTGTTTTTTTACATGCAGCTTGAGTAGGACAGTTACCATTACGTTGTAACCCATTTTCTCACTTCAGTAAAGACTCAATGTGAGTATTCGTTGCCCCGTTTTAATTTTACATATTTGGGAGAAATACATGCTTGAAATACTTTCCTTTACAAGAATACAAGATACTTATTTACTTTACACTTTGCACTAGTTACATAATGTATATTACATGTGGAAAGGATTATCACACTCAGGCCAGTTCCTAATACAACCGACCGATTAACTCATGGATTTGAGCCGATGGATTAATATAGATAGTACTATCGGAGTTTGACTAACTCACATTCATGGTTAGGTTGTTTTAACCATAACTACATTGTTAAATGAATGATTATTTCCACCAAGAACTAATATTTTGTGATAAGGCATTAGCAAGGGCCATACAAATAGTCAATAGGTTCAGTTGTGGACCCATGTAGATTGCATTTATTTACTTGTTGATTATTTCCACCAAGAACTAATATTTTGTGATAAGGCATTAGCAAGGCCATACAAAGTCAATAGGTTCGTGTGGACCCATGTAGATTGCATTTATTTACTGTTGCAAAAGTATAGTAAACGTTTTTATGTTCTATCGAGTCGCAAACCCGTGAACTCACCAAATATTTTTAGTTGACACTTTTTTAACAAGTTTTTCAGGTAATAATTAAATGATATCATGAACGCATTCGAGAATAAGAGTACGCTTGAAGATTTCTACATATTTTCTTTGTGCTAGGACTATATTTTAAGAATCCACAAAGATGTACTTATTTGAACATCTTGTATCGCTTTAGTATTTAACTTATGTAAGTTTAGTTTCTCTTGAAAGAAATGTGTTCTTGATATTCAGTTTCGTTACATTATGTTTCCACAAGGCGGGGGTGTTAACGGTGGGTTTGTCAAACCAATAAATCTATCATTGTTACCGTGATTGCATGAACTAATGATTGTGTTATCATCTAGTTTATCAAACTATGCATAAAATATTATAAGTAATAATATAGAATGTCTTGAATTGAACTTTCAAATAGAATAAAATGATAACAATGACTGAATATGAATCACATAATTTTCCTAAAATATAAACACATGAAAATAGACTATGAATACTCGCAGTGATATTATGATATTTTTGAACACTATATGATAGATTACACGCTAATAGTTTCCTTATGATTTTAATCTAAGAAATAGTATCCTACGATTAGAATGATAAAATGATCCAAGGACTAGATTTTGAATAGGGTTTCAATTTGGGATTTGAGGTTTTAATAAACTGTTGAAATAAAATTATAATTAGTTTATATAATGATTAATTGAAGTGTAAAAAATAATTAATTTAATAACTAATCCTTAGTAGTCTTGGTACAATAAATGAATAAGTAGTTATTTAAAAGATATTGTAAGATATTATTTTAAATTGATTGGCAAAATTTTGGATTTTAATTAAAATATTTTTTATAAAGCTTAACACATATAGATAACTTAATAATGTTTTTATAACATACATAAGTATTGAAAGATAATTAATGTGAACTAAAACTTTTGAAATTTTTAAAAATTAAATAATAATTCTAAAATAGATTAAATAAAAATTAGTTTTTATATTGATATAATATTATATTAGTAGTTTCTAAATTTTAATTAAAAAATAATGTAAAAAAGTGTGGGGCTGCCTGGGGCCAAACCCGGGTCACCCATATGAATGATGATAGTTTAAACCAGTGGGCCAAAGCCTATAATTGATATAAGTTTGATTTAAATTAATAAATAAGTATTTTAAAAATCCCCAAATCACCATGAATTCTAAACAAAGATTCATCAAACTGAGCATGAAATTAAAATCAATAATCAAATCAAATATAAAGCTTTCACTCCCCATGAAAAATCAAGTATATGGATGTGTTTAATTTACCTGAATCGATAGATTGAATGATTATCAAGAAAGAAATATCACTAACAAAGAGGATACTCCAATTTGAGAAATGATGATACTGATGACCCAAATTAATGACTTTATCATTTTCTTAGAATGACATTGAGTAAAAGCCCTTAAGAATTTTGATTAAAAAAACTCTATGGGTATCAAACAACACAATTATAGGTTTGAGAGGTTGACGGTGATTGATCGTGGTGTGTGCGTAACATTCGTATAAATTTGGGTATTTAGAAAGTTTAAAGGCATTGATGAAGAATTATATATGGTTGAATAGATACAATTCGATCAATTTCGTTTCGAACATGTCAAGGACTTGAATTTAGGTGTTTTGACTCAATCAAGAACATTTATATGATTTTAATCGTTATGATTGAGAGTTTTAATATCAAAATGATCTCGAATACGTTTCCATTAACATAATTTTGATTACTTAGTTAAAATTAAGTTGAAACAAAATTTGGTTTGATTAAATTTCGATTTTGAGATAGAACAATGCATAACAGGCGATTAATTCCAATTAAGGTGGGTCATGAGTTCGAATGTGGTTTCGTGAAGGTCTTGGTATTAAAGTCATAGATGTATGAAGGCGAAAGCTATACGAAATATCTTGTTTTCTCATATAGCCATCCAATGTTTTTCCTAAACAATTTAAAGCCCACATAAAAGTTTTTTTTCTCATTTCGTATGAATACGAAAGTTATACAAAATGTTTTGTTTGTTGAAGTTAAGACAACAATTTGAAGGAAAGGGAGACGATACATGTTCGTCTTGTATGTGCAATCTAAAATCATCACATACGAGAACGCACACCATATTTTGAATGAAGTTGGATTGACAAAAAAATAAATCATTTAACTTGATTTGACTCGTCATTTATATTAAAACCATAGATGTATCCACCTATCTGCAAATATTACAAGTGCTTACATAGGGGTGCTTCAACTTTATCCGTATTTTGTATCCTTGTCTGTGCAATTTTCTTTTAATGATGTAAGAATCTCATGTAGCTATATATTCTTCTTGTTAGGTCTTCTACCAATGCATACTTCTTTAGACAATCTTTTTGCATAGGACGACCCTCCAAAATTTAGAACGTTCATGGTTGTGTTGGTCACACACAATATGTATTTTTCAACCTCCATCTTATACAAGAGATTTGGCTATAAGTTGAAATGGACATCATGTCTTCTCTGTGCCTGATTGTGTGGTTGAATCTGATGTTGACTTGTATACACTACTACGATCACACATAAGGAATGCCTTGTTGACGAGGTCGTATACAGTATTCTTCGTTCTTTTTGTGACAACAACGTATCCAAGAGTGAGTGTAGTGTTTTGCACCCAGTCCATCAACTACTCTCTTGTTTGGCACCCAGTCATTATAAACTTAAGACATTATAGAGTTGAATATGCTAATATAATTTGTGAATATGTTAATATGAATTACAAATGAATTGTGAATTGTGAATTGTGAATTGTGAATCATGAATTTATAGACATATTGTCATTATCTTTATATCAAATCAGCCAACTTGTAATGAATTGTTGAATTTGGATAGTCTGGATTCAGATCGAATACTGTAAACTTTATTGTGGATAAGACATTTTTTTGTCTATCATTATTGTGTTAATATTATTTTTTTATGTTTAAGTTTTTTAATATATTTTTGTTTTATATATGATAAAAAGAAAATTATAATTTTACAAAATAAAATAAAAATACATTTTTATACAAATAAAAAGAAAATACATTTTCATAAATACAAAGAAAAACTTTCTATGATACGGGTCTTGAGGATGGTCCTAATATGGAGGTACCCACATTTGATTATTTTGTCTAAACCTCACCTAACTTGCGGATAATCTGCAATCATTTCCACACGTATAAGAAGTTCACAATCAACAAAACTAGACATAAGAATCAGCCTGTTTAACCTTGCCAAGTTCCCAGGGGTGAGAATCTGTAAAGACTCAGCGATACGAGTAATATATGTACCACCACATGTATCTCTGCTCTTCTTTATCCCATTGCAACTAATAAAATAATCATAAGCTTATATGCCAGGTTGCACGGTCTTCTATTAATCAAACGAAATAAAAAAACAAACCCTTCTTAGTCATCCCGCCACTAATCATCCTATGTCTAGCTATAGTATGACCAATGATGCGGTGAAGATATTTATACAAACTGATCTAATCAATTTCTTGCGAAAATAGTACAATATTATAATCTTCAGTAAATTGCGCAAGAGCATTCAAAAAATCAGATTGATGAGTCTCCTGAAATGTGTATAACCATCAAACACACCAAAGAAAGTGGATAGCATTTTCATCACTGTTAAATGACAAATAAAAAAATATAAGTTAATTAGGATCAATTAAACATCAATGACATTAATATATATATATATATCTATATATATTAATATTATATATATATATCTCATTATACTAGCATACCTATAATTATGGTTATTCGAGTTGAAATTAAACGTGAAAAAAACTCCAAACAAAGCTCTTTACATTACATGCCGCTAATGGCAAAAAACCTTCTCCACGGCTCATTCATCATGTACGAGCACAGTAAATTCCCCGATGTTCCGTAACAAGTTCCAAGATATCGAACACGAAGTCTCGAACTCTTTAAGTAAAAGCTTCTCAAGTCTTTTATAGTCAACCGAGACCTCGAAAAACTCAAGCCAAGGGTGATTCGAAACACGAACCAACGCCGCATGTTACGTGAACTTGAAACTATTACCAGAAATAATTTCAATCAATAACAAAAAAAATGTATTTAACTAAAGTGTATACTAATTTGAACAATCTCACCTTTTGTTAATATTGAGAAGTTGAAAAACTTTTACTAGAAGAAGAGTAGAGTGATGAATGAATTGTGGTTGAATGTTTAAAATGTTGATGAATTGTTGGTAATATTTCTTGAATGAATTGGTAATATATGAGATGATGAAGTTTGTTTTTGGGTAGAATGAGGGAGATGGTGGGTGTTAAATAAATGAGATGGGGGTAGTGTATTTATGTTGTTTTGACGGTCATTTGCATTAATATTGGTAAATGACCACTTACCGCGACCAAAATGGCCATTTATTCAATAATGGTCTCTGTATTCGCTAAAAAAGGCTGTAATATTTGATGAAATAATTGACAAACTAAACGACCGTTTTTAAGGTCGTAAATATGCAATGATTTTATCTTATAAAATTCAAAATATAATTGTTGTCGGTATTCCTTGCAAAATGCGTGGCGCTGCTATGTCTCAGTCTTCTTCTAAAATCAATGTTCTACTCCCATGCTTTCACTTGCTTTAAGGAAAAAAAAAAGAAATAGATTAATTGCATGACACATGGATTAATGGACAGGGATGATGACACGGTTTATACTTACATTCTACTTTAAATGGTGTAACTTTCAAAATTATTATTTTAAGTTTTAAAATTTTTCTAATTATAATTTTTCCCAATCATATCACTTATAAAACTTTTTATTTCAATCATGCCACTATAGTTTCAAGATTATTCTAATTAATTCATTCATAAGTTGCAAAATATCTAAAAAATTATATTTTTTTTAAAATTATTTATAGAAAATCAAGTTATTATATAGATTTGTGAATCATTTAAAAAAAGTGAAAAAATATGAGACGCATAACTAACACTCCTAAAACTTTACTGATCCGATTTGAACAAATAATAATATTAGTGACATGATTGGAACAAATAATAATATTAGTGAACTGATTGAAACAAATAATAATATTAGTGATCTGATTGGAACAAAAAATAATATGAGTAACCTAATTAGAACACTACTAAAACTTGATTACTATTATATGAAGCTTTCTCTTATCGGTTACTATTAACCTAGCAAAGAAAAATGAGTTTTGCCTTGTCGTTTTCTCGCACCCATTTTGTCACGTGTCGTTATTTAAGCAGGTCAATCATTTATTGACAACATTAAATGTTCATTATATCATTTATATAATTTCCGATTATAAAACATATTTTTTGATAAAATAAAAACATGTTTATTTTTATTATTTTGAAAATAAAGTTTTATGAAATTCAGGTTGTTAATACAAAAATTTTTAAGAAAGGAAATTTTTTTAAAAGACATTAAAAAAAATATGAGTTTTAAGAAACCTATTTTTTCAAAACAAAAGTTTTTAAAGATGAAAGTTTGCAAAATTGTTGCTATTACTTTATTACCTAAGTAGTTAACTATACGGGATTTCAATCGTATTTTATCTTAAAAGTTATTTTATAATTTTTTAATATAAATTAGTTAAATATTAGTTTATTCTTTTTATTCAATCTGTGTAATACACAGGTTTATAAAATAGTCTATACTAATAAATCAAAATCCCTATAAATTGCATGTTATTTTTTTAGGTTGTCCACCTAGGCTCCACCTAAGATTTGGACACATGTCTTCACTACCATAAATGTTACAAATTAGTATATAAATTACTTTATTACCTAAGTAGTTAACTATACGGGATTTCAATCGTATTTTATCTTAAAAGTTATTTTATAATTTTTAATATAAATTAGGTTAAATATTAGTTTTATTCTTTTTATCAATCTGTGTAATACACAGGTTTATAAAATAGTCTATACTAATAAATCAAAATCCCTATAAATTGCATGGTATTTTTTTAGGTTGTCCCTAGGCTCCACCTAAGATTTGGACCAATGTCTTCACTACCATAATGTTACAAATTAGTATATAATATAGTTTCCTTAATAAAACATATTACTATTATGTTAATCAATTAACTTTTTTCTAAAAACAAATATAATGGTTAATAGAGTTAATTTTATTATATTAATTTAACATCTAGCTAATCATTATTAAAATTACTTTATGTAAGAACAACTGAAGATTATGAGTCTGATGCAACCAACAAACCAGAACAACCAAATCTTCTATGCATGCACTAAGGAACAACAGAAACTAGCTTTGGAAGTCTTACACTCCCAAATCTATCTAAGTGTAAGATCTTTCGAAGTAACAATTCAGAAGAAGTTCTTCGGAAGTTTCACACTAAAAAGAAAAAATATTATAGTGTGAAATCTTTCGAAGCCAAAGACACATCTTCCGAAGCCAAAGATGAAGTCTTCCGAAGCCACTTGCTAAAAGACTGATTTCTTCCAAAGACAGAGAAAATATGCTTTCTCTGAATCACACTTTTGATAAAGCTGACACACTTCCGCTGCTGCTCTGGTGGTTCACCTGCTTTACAAAAGTTGGTGAAACCTCGTGCTTTATCAAATAGTAGGAAATGGTCTTGGTTGTAACTTTCCTACTTGTTCCTATAGACTTTTTGTATTAGGAAAAGTCAGTGAGCTTGGCATGTCATAGTCACTAGTCAAAAGACAACATGTCTTTGACTCTCGATTTGATCTTGTTGTCTAGATTAGTCAAATCCCAACTGTCTTTACATGTAAGTGACGGTTGTAGGTTGTAGTATAAAAGTGTCTCAGGTCCTTGTATTTTCTTTATGCTTTGTAACACTTGTAAAAGAACTTGAGATCAATATACCAACATCCTTAAAAACCACTCTTGTGTTCTTGTGTTCTCTTAGTTCTGCTCTTTTAATTTACTTGTGTTCATAGTATCATCTGTTTGAGTTACCAGTTCCCTATTTGCATTGTTAAGTGATCCAAGATCTCTCCTCAGTGTGAACCTAATTATTAAGCACCCTTAACCGGTCCTTCAATTGGTATTAGAGCATTCCAGGCTCTTGATTGTAAGATCTCGCCATCTTTAATCCTCTTAGCTTCACAAATCACTAACTCTTCAAATAAGCACTAGAACTTGACAAAGTCCCCACTGATCACTCGATGAGAATTTGACACTGGTGTCAAAGAATGGAAGGCTTCATCAAGTCTCAAGATTCCAGGATGTTGGGGAGTCTGTTGTCAATGGACCTCATGTACCATGCACTCTTCAGGTTGGTGGTGGTGGCCTGATACCAAAAGAGAGGGCTGAATTTCTGATGAAGACTAGAAAAGGATTGATATAGATCAAAAAGCTATGACAGCCCCCAAACTGCTCTTCCAAACTCTATCTACAGAGGATTCAAGAAGTACAAGACTGCTAAACAGCTATGGGATGCACTGTAACTGAGTATGAGGGGTCCAATGAAGCCAAGGAGAACACGAAGGACTCCTGAAGTAGCAGTTTTGAAAATTTCACCTTCAAACAGTGAAACCATGACAACAATACTTCTGGGATAGTTGAGATTGTGGATACTCTGGCTGATGTGTGGAGTAACTATTGAGAACAGGGATATTGTTAGGAAGTTCATGTCCTCTTTCCCAAACACAAGGAAGCCCTTCCAAGAGACAAGTTCCTCTCAAGCCTTTGTCTCAACTGATGAAAGTTCAGGAACACTTTCTTTTCACTCCTGAAGATCTCGATTTTATCCATATAGATGATCTGGAATACCTGAAGATAGTCCAGTAGATGGCTCTTCTCACTCACAAAGCCCAGAAGTTCTACAAAAGGACTGGGAGAAGGTTTCCTAGCAATGCTGCCAGTGGCAAGTTTGGACTGGACAAGAGCAAAATAAAGTGTTACAACTGTAACCAGATGGGACACTTTGCCAGAGAATGCAAGGCACCTAAGTCAAATGGTGGCCAAGCATCATCCAGGCCAAACTACACTAAAGGAGGGCACCAGAATGAGAAGCCAAGACAGAAAGCTGCAGTTGCTGTTAAAGAAGGAGGCTTTGACTGGAGCTTCCAGGCTGAAGATGCTTCACCAAATTAAGCAGTCATGGCTGACCATGATGAAGCCAAGGTATTAGAACATCTCTACTCTCCTGAATGTATTGCTAAAGTAAACAGATACAGGTCCTACAACTTAGAAATGAGATCTGATATTGAGTCTTTAAACATTTTAAAAGCTGATTTTAAGAGAGCTGAAAATGACTATAAGCTTAAAATAGAAGATATAGAGAAAACAATTTCAACTCTTAAACATGAGCAAACAAACTACAAGACTCAAATAAAAGATCTTGTTACTAAATTGACTGAATGCCAGGCTGAGCTTGTGATCAGCAAAGCCAGGGCTGAAAAATGTGTTCTTGAAGAAAAGACCTTCAAGAACATAATATCCTCATCTCTGCATGCAAAGTTTGTTATCAGAATAAGCAAGGACTGGGATCTTGTGAGATAGCTCCTCGACACACCCTACTATTAGTAAAATCTCCTAGGTGTGGAACTAGTCAAGATAAGCTTCCCTTTATAGACCCCACTGATAAAGAGGAAGTAGAGGAGATGGTAAGGGATGACTCTAAAATGAGTGAAGAGAGTCAATCCAAAAAGGGTCACCATGATCCTGAGGAGGAAAAAGGATCTGGTTTGAGTAAGTCCAAGAGAAAGAACTTAATCAGAAGAGCAAAAAAAAGATCAAGAAAAGCTCAAGACATCAAGACCACCTTTGACCCCAAGTAGAAACAAGTATTCATCTCTGCATGGTTTGAGGTGGTGAAAGCTGAAGATTCTACCAAGAACTCTAGTACCAAGAGTTCTGCTTCAGCCTCAACTCACTCCAGCTCCAAGAAGAAGACTGATAAGATATGTGTCACTGCTACACAGCCTGAACCACCCATCTCCAAAAGCAAGCCTCTCCCTAGAAAGTTTGCTGCATCATCTGAAAAGGTGAAGAAGGAAAAGGAGGTGATCAAGTTAAGTCTTCTCCAAAAATGAAGATTCCCTGAAGGAAGCAAATGGACTGCATCATGTGTGGTAGTACCTCTCATTGGCTAAGGATTGCATCTATAATCGCAATAGTACTATTCATATGGTCAAAGAAAAGGCTTCTAGGAAGAAGAAGGAAAAGCAAGCTTCAGAAGGAAAATCTGTTTCCTTCGGAAGCTCCAAAATAAAGAAGAAGGCAAGTGAAAAATTGCCTTTGGAAGAAAAGTTGGTCTCGAAAGAAAGGAATGCTTCCGGAGTACTGAAGCCTGCTGCAGTGAAAGCAAGATCTTCCAAAGGTTCAGTCTCCAAAGCTTTCGAAGCTATAAAAGCTTCCAAAGCATTGAAGGTCATGCCAAATCTTCCAAAGGTAGGTGGAAGATAAAGGAAGACCATGTGACTAAAAATTCTTCATCAATAACAGCAGATGATCCTCAAAGCTTGAACATAGGATCACTTACTTTTTCATTGCCTTTAACTTATTTTAATAAGCCCAAGACCAATGGGCTTGGGTTTTCAAATATAACTAAATCATCTATTTTTGTTAAGGGACGACTAAAGACAAACAAAAATATTTGGATCATTGATAGTGGCTGCAGGCACATGACAGGCAATGGATCCTTACTTCAAAACTTTGAAAGATTTGATGGAGGGCCAGTTGCTTTTGGAGGAGATGCAGGAGGTTACATTACTGGCAGGGGTAAGGTCACAAATGGTAAGCTTAGAATTGAGAAGGTAAACTATTGTCAAGGAGCTTGGATACAATCTTTTGAGTGTGTCCTAATTTTGTGACCAAAAACATCACATGCTCTTCACTGAGCGTGAGTGCATTGTTCTCAAGCCCGGGGTTGACATTCCTCAAGAGCATATTCTGCTCAGAGCCCCCAGGAGAGGGAATATGTACAAGATGGATCTGCAGGAAACATCTCCCTCTGGAGAAGTTTCTTGCTTTCTGTCTAAAGCAAATAGTGATGAGTCTTTCCTTTGGCATAAAAGAATATGCCATGTAAACTTTAAAAACATGAATAAATTGATTAAGAATGATTTGATAACTGGAATGCCAAAGAAAGAGTTTACAAGTGATAACCACTGTGTTACATGCCTGAAAGGGAAGCAACACAAAGTGTCTTATAAGTCAACGGAAATGAACTCCATCACTACTCCCCTACACTTATTACATATGGATCTGTTTGGCCCCACCAGTGTAATGAGTTTAGGAAGGACCTCTTACTGTTTAGTGATCACAGATGATTTCATAAGATTCGCTTGGGTGTTTTCCTTAGAACTAAGGATGAAACCCTTGAGATCTTGAAGAACTTCATTCTAAAAATTGAGAATCAATCTGATCACAGGGTCAAGACCATAAGATGTGATCAAGGAACAGAATTTAAAAATCAAATCCTTGATAGATTTTGTGATGAAAATGGTATTTCAAGACAATATAGTGCTCCCAGGACTCCTCAGCAGAATGGTGTTACTGAGAGGAGAAACAGGACACTTATTGAAGCTGCAAGAACTATGTTGTCTGACTCTAAACTGCCTATCACCTTCTGGGAAGAGGTTGTCAACACAGCCTGCTATGTGCAGAACAGAGTTTTAGTGGTTAAGACACATGGTAAGACTCCTTATGAATTGTGGCACAAAAGGAGACCATTCATTGGTTTCCTCAGGACATTTGGATGTCCTTGCACCATCTTGAATACCAAAGATCAAATAGCCAAGTTTGCTGAGAAATCAGATGATGGACACTTTGTTGGATACTCTTCTCAAGCTAAGGCTTATAGAGTATACAATCTCAGAACTAGAATAATTAAGGAGTCAGCCAATGTGACTTTCAATGAACACACACCCTGTATGAAAGGTTCTGGTCCGGATTGGCTGTTTGAACTTGATTTAGTTACCAACTGTTTTAACAAGTCTTGTGAGAATGTTTTAGGATCTACAGATGACAGATCAGCAGAAGATCCTGATCCAAGATTTGAGCTGAGAAGACCAAACAATAATACTACTTTAGCTCAAGTGGTGACTAACCCTGTAATTAAGGCTCCTATCAGCATAAGCATGTCAAATATTGCTGATTCAACTAAATTGCCTTCAAATTCTAGCTCAGAGGCTCAAAATTTAGGAGAAGGAACCTCCAATGTAGGAGAAACTGAAAGTAGTAACAGTGATCAAGAATTTCTTGATGCTGATAACCACTCCATTAAAGACAACATGAATGATGTCACACACTCATTGGATCAAGTTTCTCTTGATAAGTGTGCTGATGTGGTGGGAGACACCTCATTGCAAGATCTAAATTTCTCTAACTTAGATTTGTCTAACCAACTTGCTGTGATCCCTCAACTTAGGATCCACAGGTCACATCCCACCACAAACATCATTGGAAATGTTGACTCAGTGGTAAGAATAAGAGGACAAACTCATGACATCCATATTTGTCTACATTCTTGTTTCTTATCCCAATTGGGCCAAAGAAAGTTGATGAGGCTTTGAAGGATGGAAGCTAGATTGAAGCTATGCAAGAAGAGTTGCTTCAAATTAGAAGACAGAAGGTGTGGAACTTATGCCCTTTTCATCAAGGGAAGACTGTCATAGGTACCAAATGGGTATTCAAGAACAAGAAAGATGATAGAGGGATTATCATCAAGAACAAGGCTAGACTGGTTGTCCAAGGGTACACTTAAGAAGAATGGATTGATTACACTGATGTCTTTGCTCCAGTTGCAAGACTTGAAGCAGTAAGAATATTCCTAGCTTATGCCGCATCCAAGGATTTCAAGGTCTACCAGCTTGATGTTAAGTGTGCTTTTCTCTATGGGATGATTGATGAAGAAGTTTATATCAAACAACCACCTGGCTTTATAGACCCAGATCATCTTGATTATGACAGCAAGCTTGATTAAGCTCTATATGGAAGGTATCAAGCTCCAAGAAAGTGGTATGAGACTCTATCAACGTATCTCTGTAAACATGGGTACAAAAGAGGTACTATTGATGGAACTCTCTTCATCAAAGAAACAGGGAATGACATATTGCTAGTTCAAATATACGTAGATGACATTATCTTTGGTTCAATGAATCCTAAGCTCTGTAAAGACTTTGAGATACTGATGAAGAATAGATTTAAAATGAGTGCCATGGAGGAACTCAATTTCTTTCTAGGAATTCAAGTGAAGCAGGTTGAAGATGGTATCTTCATTAGTCAGATAAAGTATGTACAGGACATACTTACAAGACTCAAGATGACTGACTGTAAAGTTGCAAAGACACATATAGCCAGAAATCACTCCCTTGGTCCTGATTTTGAGGGGGAGTGTGTTGATGAACATCTCTATAGGGCTAATTGGGTCACTTATGTACCTTACTGCTAACAGGCCTGATATTATGTTTGCCACATGTATATGTGCAAGATATCAAGCCAACCCCAAGATGTCACACCTAATCACTATCAAAAGGATTCTTAGATACCTCAAAGGTGCTCCCAATCTAGGCCTTTGGTATCCAAAGAATTCAGACTTTAATCTGTATGCTTATACAGATAGTGACTATGGTGGTTACAACATGACTGCAAAGTCCACATCTGGGGGATGTTAGTTCCTTGGTGGAAGGATAGTCTCTTGGCAATGCAAGAAGCAATCCTGTGTGTCTGCATCAACTGCTAAAGCTGAATACATTACTGCTGCAAGCTGCTGTGCTCAAGTGCTTTGGATTCAGAATCAGATGCTAAACTATGGGTTCAACTTCAAGGAGACTCCCATCCACATAGACAACAACAATGCAATCTCTATTATAAATAATCCTGTGCAGCACTCAAGGTCCAAACACATTAACATCAGGTATCATCTGATTAGAGATAATTTTGAAAAGTGATTGATCAAACTAATCAAAGTTAACACAAATGAATAATATGCTGATATGTTCACAAAAGCATTTGATGAACAAAGATTTAAGTATCTTGTATCAGCTATTGGGATGATTAACTTTGAATAGACTTTCTTTAATAACTTAATCAACTTTATTTCTTAAAATTGTGTGTCCTAAGTTGTCTATTAGCTCACCTCATAAGCCCAGTTCTCTTTGGAAGAAAACTAACTTTTAAATGATATTCCTTAGATTTGTGAAAATTTATTCCTTCGAAAGAATTCAAATTACCTTCGGAAGAAATTTATGTCCTTAAATCATTTAACAGCTTATCTAAGATTTACCTTCGGAAGAAACTCTTAGTGTATCTTCCGAAGCTTAAATTTGGGCATAAGTACTTCAATGCATTCAAAGGAACAAATATCTTCCGAAAGCAACTAAGTCTCGGAAGACTTATTTAGTTCTTCCAAAGCCAAATTTTCACAACTCTTTGAAATATCTTCCGAAGCAAAATTGCCTTCGGAAGCTTTGTTGAAAAGCTTCCGAAGCTAAAATTGCTTTCGGAAGTTTTACAACTTCCAAGAAAACTAACTTTTTGGGCGCTTTTTCAGAAATGTGACCCACTTGCGGATTTCAAAGTTTATCTTTTTGTCTTAACTTTGTCTCAAATCCACAACATATATCGTTCAAACGGTTCTTTTTCGTCTCTCTACTCTCCCTGATCCTTATCCTTACCCTAAATTTACCCTAAATGTCACTTTCTTCTTCCTTTCTTCACTGTTAAGCTTTCTCAAATGGCCAACATCGATCGTAGAAACAATCCTGATTTCTTCATGCACCTACACAGACAACACAATCAGGTTGCCCTGTTGCACTCTGAGAAGGATCCAAGCTTCTCAAATGTATGTAGGTACCTTTCTTCATCTCATTACTTCACCTCCCTTACAATTGATCCTCCTCTCTATGAGGATCAGTTGCTTGAATTTTGGAAGACCTGTCAAGAGGTCACCATGGGTGGGGAGAAGGCACTGTCTGCTATAGTACAGGGGAGGACAGTTTTCATCACTCCGGCCATCATAAACACTCATTTGTAGCTGGATGATTAAGCAGGTGAGCTGTCCTTTCCCAAATCTGCTGTTAACCATTCCTTTCAGCAGATGGACTATGAAGGTGACTTCTCAGTCAAAACCTTTAAGAAGGGAAGGTCTTATCCCAGTGGAAATACCTCCTTCATGAGGATGGGATCAGTTCCAGAAGACCTCTCCTTCATAGTCCATGGGATGGTACTTTGTTTATACAAATTTACTTGCAAACTTGGACTCCTTAGAGTATTACATGTTTCCCAGGTATGTTCAACACATTCTCAACTGTGAATTATGACCACAGTTGAGGGGAATAGGTAATATTCTTAAAACTAGGACAAATGAGGCCCGGCATTTTCAAAATCTTGAAGAAGACAACTGTTGGCTTCTTAATAGGTAATATTCTTAAACTAGGACAAATGAGGCCCGGCATTTTCAAAATCTTGAAGAAGACAACTGTGGCTTCTTTGGGTAGAAACAGCCCTTGTCCTAAAATGTTTGAGCTCATTGCTTAGGGTGACAACCTAGCAGCACCAGCTAGTGTTGACCCAACACCCTCCACCTCTCAACAACCTCAAACTAGCCTACCATCACCATAACCTACAAAAGAACCCAAACAAACCCCTGCACTTGCTACTGAGCATGTGTAGGCCCCCTATCACAACCCATACAGGAGGAAGTGGAATCTTGAGCTCCCACTTCCCGTTGAGGACCACTCCACTCCCATCTACCACCTTCCTGAGCCTCCTGCACCAATTCACAACCCCCACAAACAACCTTAAGCCATCACTTGAGTCTTAACACTCTAGTGATCAACCTCTAGGGAAAGCTACCATCCTCAACCTCTTGATCTTAGCCACCCCATTCCCAGCCTTGACTTCTATTCTGATGAGATTTGGCTTCAGTGAGTACCATGAGTCTCCTCCTCTTTTCCCCACACTCAAGGAAGATGAATACTCCTGCTTCTCCTACTTCTAGCCCACATCATCAACCTCCCACTGAGGTGGTTCCCTCTGAATCTGTTCAGGAGATCCATATGGCAGAGGCCATCACTTTTGCAAGTGATTACATCACTAGGACCTCTACCATGGCAACCCAGCCTCTTGAACTTCTCTGGAAGTTGTCATTGGGCAGGGGAAATCCAGCAGCCAAGAACACCATGCTGGTGATGAGGAAGAAGTCTTAGGTCCAATTCTCTCATCCCCCAATGATTCTTCATCTAAAGATGAGGGAGTCTGAAACAAAGGGTGCACAAATTGTCAACTACATGCACCTATTTAGTTTCCAAGATAGCTCACCTGGAATCTCAGGTGACTATCCTACAAAAGAGGGTCAATGACCAGCAACTTGAGATCACCGATCTCAAGGGCAAGTTAGCTGAGAGACCCATGGACTATCCTACAAAAGAGGGTCAATGACCAGCAACTTGAGATCACCGATCTCAAGGCAAGTTACTGAGAGACCCATGAGGACAACTCATCCAGGACCATAAGAACTATGGATGTCATGGATCAATCTCCCAACTCACCTATGCAGAGGTGATGCTACTAAAAGGGGAGAAAAATCTGACATCACAAACCTGGGAGTTCTTCCTAGAGTATGGACATAGAGGAATCACCATCCTCTCTTGCAGTTGTCCATACTCAGCAGCCTCCTCTAGACAGTGATCTAAACTTGCTCATCCAACAACTGTTTGATGAGGGAATTTCCAAGGCAATGTCTGCCCCCTCTAAGAATCCAATTATGGGATGGGGGTATAACATCAAAGAAAAGCTCTTGTAATCTCTGAGCTAGGGTTACTAGAAGTCTTCAACCCACAACACCTAAGTTTCTATGAGAGCATCAACTTGGTGGATCTGCCACTTGTCACCCAAGCAACAACAGACAAGCTGCAAGATTGGTAGAAAGGATCCAAGATAGGTGCTAGAGGAATTTAAATTGAGATTAAAACTATATAGACAGAGGCTAGGGGGTGAAATCTTTGGTCAACTGGATGTTGAGGTGGACCCGGAGATTAGCTTCGAAGGGAAAACCTTGACTGAAGGCCTAGAGGTTGAACCTGTGAACCTTGAGACAGGATCTCCCTCTGCACCCATTACCCTCAGTGAACACCAGCTGGTGATAGTGCTTCATAACCTCTCTCTGGCCAGAGCTTGATAGCTGAACCAAGCAATGAAGGCCAAAGCTCTCTCCAGCCTGAGTCACCAAGGCCTGTAGTTGACAAAGGTAAAAGGAAACTGACTCCTGAGGAGATTGAGGAGGAGAAGAGAGAGAGGAAGAGTAAGCTGAGGGGAGAGAATTCAAGTGGTTCCCCAGGGTTCATGGAAGCTGCAATTAGGGCTGCCTCCAGGCTAAACACTCAGGAAGATGAGTTGAGGGTAGCCATGCTAAGTACCTGAGAACCAGAAACTACAATGTTGATAAACTCATCTCTCTCTCCTTAGATGAGCTAAATGAACTGGCTGACATAGAGTTGTTAAAGGAGAGGAAGGAAGCAGATGCTTCTCAAGTACAAGGAAGAAATAAGGCTGAAAAGACTCTACAAGAACATTCCTATCCTCTCCCCAGTTCAAAAAAGTCCTGAGCCAGAGACTGTGGCCACTAAACAACCTCAAGTAGCAACTGAATAAGAAAGAATAAAGATGATCAGCTACCTGACATTCCTATCCTCTCCCCAGTTCAAAAATCCGAGCCAGAGACTGTGGCCACTAAACAACCTCAAGTAGCAACTGAATAAGAAAGAATAAAGATGATCAGCTACCTGAGTGCCACATGTCTCTATCAGGCAGATGCACTTCTTCCCTTATCATGTGAGTATGTATTGTTTGAATACAACAAACAGCTAGAAGAACAAGCCAAAAGAGAAAGGTAGGTTGTGAAGAAGAGATTAAGGGAGAAATTTCAAGTCAAGGGTCATCATCCCAAAAGCCAAAAGAAGTCTGCTGAAAGACAAAGGATGATGACTTCTTGAAGCTGTATGGATTCTCCAGAAGGAGGCTTGGCCCTATGTCTCTATCCACATAGATGAGCATATCGGGTGATCAAGCAGAAGATAAAGAAGGGAGAGTTGGTGGACTTGCATTCTCCACCAAGTCCAGCTCAACCTGAGTTAGGTGAGGTTGAACCTACTAAGACAACACAACCTGACATGAAGATGCATCTTAGCCAACTTCATCTTCTGGTCTATAGTAGGGTCCTCCTCTTACTCCCTCTGAACCTGTGAGAGAGGAGAACCCAACTGAGAGGGACTCAGCTGAACAACCTGGTACTCAAGACCAGTCCCCTTAGTTGAAATCATCAGGGAGGAGAAAAAGAATGGCCAGAAGATCAACCTCAAAGAAGAAGAAAAGAAAGGCATCTACCTCCCAACCTCAGGATGAGTCATAGCATCCTGAGGGAGTGAATGAATAGGTCTCTCAACAAACTCCAATTATAGTAGAGCCTCTTGCTGTTGGAAGACAAATTCTTTCATGGATCTATGATGAAGATTCAGGCAGATGGTATGTCATAAGAGATCAGGAAGGCATGCATGTCTATTCCATAAAAGACATGCTTAATCTTCCTCTGCATGATCTCTTTGACATGAGAACGTTCTATGTTAGTCTGAAGGATCCAGACCTTATGATGAAGAAAGGAATGCTGAAGATCCTAATGTGGACTATAAAACTCTAAAGAACTTCTCTATTTTGGTAGCATCAGCCTAGGGGGA
Source organism: Flaveria sonorensis (assembly GCA_025506505.1). Taxonomy (NCBI): domain Eukaryota; kingdom Viridiplantae; phylum Streptophyta; class Magnoliopsida; order Asterales; family Asteraceae; genus Flaveria; species Flaveria sonorensis. Next base: position 59,795,143 of record CM046433.1, on the reverse strand, counting down.
GTTTGTAAGAACAACTGAAGATTATGAGGCTGATGCAACTAACAAACCAGAACAACCAAGTCTTCCATGCATCACTAAGGAACACAGATAAACTAGCTTTGGAAGTCTTACACTCTCTATCTGTCTAAGTGTAAGATCTTCTGAAGCTAGCAGTTCAGAAGAAGTTACTTCGGAAGTTTCACACTCAAACAGAAAAAATATTATAAGTGTGAAATCTTCCCAAGCCAAAGACAAGCATCTTTCGAAGCCAAAGATGAAGTCTTCCGAAGCCACTCTGCTGAGAAGACTGATTTCTTCCAAAGACAGAGAAAATATACTTTCTCTGAATCAACTTTTGATAAAGCTAACACACTTTCCGCTGCCTGCTCTGGTGGTTCATCTGCTTTACACAAGTTGGTGAAACTTCCATGCTTTATCAAACAGTAGGAAATGGTCTTTGTCTGTAACTTTTAATACTTGTTCCTGTAGACTTTTTTTATTAGGAAAGTTAGTGACTATGGCATGTCTAGTCACTAGTCAAAAGGCAATCTGTCTTTTGACTCTAGACCAGCTGTTTTTACATGTAAGTGACGATTGTAGGTTGTAGTATAAAAGTGTCTCAGGTCCTATTTTCTTTATGCTTTGTAACACTTGTAAAAGAACTTGAGATCAATATACAACATTCTTGAAACCACTCTTGTGTTCTTGTGTTGTTCTTAGTTCTATCTCTTTAATTACTTGTGTTCATAGTATCATCTGTTTGAGTTACCAGTTCCCTATTTGAATTGTTAAGTGATCCAAGATCTCTCCTCAGTGTGAACCTAATTGTTAAGCACCCTTAACCGGTCCTGCACTTTAATAATTGTATTTTTTTTTAAACAAACATTTTTAAATTATCAAGGTTCACGAAGTCAAACACAATTACAATTAACTATTAGTCGCTATAAATCAACATCTGCACTTCAATGTACATCATAGTTCAATCATCTCAAATCTAGGTATGTTTTACTGCCTCACAACCTCATATGCACTATTACATATTTACTATTTTAACCCGTATAAGACACGAGTATTTAACTAGTATATAATATTTTGGATAACAAGATTTTTATTTACATTATCGTTATTATTCAAATAACCACATTTCTACTAGTATTTATTAAGATTTCAAAAATATAATGTTAATAACTATAAGATACAATAGGTTTTTACACTTCTCAATTGAGATAGATTTTATATAGTTGTGCCAAATTTAATCATTAAGGTGACATTTTCAAATTTCGTAGACTTCTTATTGAAAATATCTCATAGTAACTCTAATAGGTTCAACTAAATACTAGTTAGCATTTGTGTTTTTAGGGTTTGTTTGAGCTGATTCAAAAAATAAAAAATGTCGCGTTTTAGTTAACCCGGTTGTTAAATTGGTTTTGCTTTTTCATGTACAATCTTTATTAAAAATGCTATTTCTCATTGATAAAAGATAAAAGCTCGATTATGCAACAAAAGCATCGTGAATGAGTGATTCCGATTCATGATTCACTACAACTAGTCGAATGGCCCAGGACGTCAATTATGATCATTAAATCGAAGAAAAAAGCCACTTAAATACATTTAAGAGCTTAATGATGCATACAATATTTAGGTCACGATGGAGAAGTTAATCAAATACCTGTTCGCATATACATAATACATAATTACATATTACCTATGGTCCGGTCACACCCACCAAACTCATGTCTAGCTAGTTTTATTCTAAGGGGTTGTTTCTATATATGTCTTTGGAATACTATCTTTTTTTTTAATGACTTAAATTATGATATTTAATTAGAACCGATAGTTTGATAATTTACAAATAAATGCTGTGTAGTTTAGGATGTATATTCTTACCTACTTTTTTTAATAAACATACTTTTTAGATATCTACGTGACCTCTTCAGATATTTTTGTAAGCGTACTATGTTTTTCTACAAAAATATGATCACCGTCTCCTTCCAATTAAATATTGAAATAGTGTTTATTCAACTGTAGAAATCGAAACTTCCTCATTTCAAATTCTAAGATTGGTCACAAAAATTATTTTAGAAGTCATATATACTCTTTAAAATACATAAATCGGTCGAAAGGTTCACATAGAGTGTTTCATCAGTGATATTGACTGCTTATCACGTACGAAAAAGAAGATTATGATTATTAATAGACGTGAACATGTAGAGAACGGATAAGTTTCAAGATGTAAAAATAAGGTACCATAAGCTTGTAGAGAGTCAGTATTGTCCATGCAACATCATAACATATGAGTTCCCTTGCCATTAACTTAGATCTCATCCATAATTGTTTAACATTTAAGAGGTATGAACTCAAGTTGTAACGTATGTAACTATGTGTGACAATCAATACAATGCGCTAGACTCTTGTACATATGTTGGAGCCGGAAAAAAAATACAAGTGAGCAATGCATATATAACTACCTAGTGAAGTGTATATGTACACACGCTTATAAAAATAATGATTTTTAAATATGTACCAATTCAGGTAACTTTCAGCTAAACTCGTCAATAGTTGTTTGTTGCTGAAAATTTCAATCACAGAACTCAACGTAATTTGTCACAATCCAGTTCTAAACGTACATAAAAAACATTAAATCAAGCATAGCACTCCATTGATAATTTTTAGTAGAGAATTTTATAACCTAGGTAAATTCGTTATGTGCCGTTCAGAAAAGAAAAAGAAAAAAAAAGTTATACATCCAAAACATAAACTCTTAATGCATAAAAGTATTGTTTAGGTCTGTACAATATTATAAGGGGCATTACACACACACAGACAAAAAAAAAGGTTATACATTCAAAACGTAAACTTTTAATGCATAAAAAATAATGTTTTAAGATATGTTTAGGTCTATGCGATATATAAGGGGCATTGATTTATATTTATATACATATATTGACCACCCAACTACAAACTAATTATATATGTATAGAAATGAATAATAGATATTAAATAAATAATAAATAAGCTTGAACCAAGCTTTAAGGTTGAAAAGGTAATAACAGTAATAGCATTCCTTAAATTTATGTGACTGTATTTCATATATTATATGGTATGATTATAAATGGTTATAAGTAAGAATATAGAAAATTTATTGTTCAATTTGTATTTTTAGAAAATACTGTTCAAAACCCTCTAATTTTTAATATATTTAAGTGGTTATAATGAAGAAAGAAAAAAAAAGTAATTATAAAGACATAAAACTATTATTTAATTGAAAAAAAAATTAGTGATTTTTAGTGTAATTATATGAATAAAGATAAGGAATGATTTGTGAATACTCTAAGAGCTTAAAACAAGTCAAACTTAAACTTAAAGCTCTCTTAGATTAAAGAAGCCGAGTTTGATATTAGGCGTGCTCGGCTCAGATCTTTTTTGTGAAAGTCTAATACAAGTCGGTCCTGGACTCCTAGTTTTTGTCTATTGTGTATTTGTGTTGGGGTCGTTAGAAGAAAGAACACAATCGACTTTACATGCCCAAACTTTAAATACATAGGGCCATACCATCAGAAACCAGAACTGAAATTGTCATCGTAGTATATATAAGACCTTTTCCAACTTTCAAATTGGCCCAAGAAAAACCATAAACAAAGAGGATGATTGGAGTCTTCAAGACAATGCTTCAGCCATGATTGACCGATGAGCAAGCTGCTGCTCGTAAAGTTGCCTGAATATGCGGTATTTAGCATCATGGTACTTTTTCACTCTTGGGTCTTTTGATGGATGGATTACCTGTAAATACAAAAAGAATAAACATGACCCGACCGTATAAAATGGCCCATTTCCATCCATACGCATCCCATCTATGTGGCTCATCTTGCCACCTGTAAATGACGGTATGGTTAATGGTGATTATGATTACTACATACCTGACCAGTGCATTGAGTGCCTTCATGGCATCTCTAAGAGTAGAATATTTCTTTGCAGCAACAGCACCAAGAATAGCAGCACCTAGTAACACTGACTCACTTTCACGAGGGAGAATTATAGGACAACCTACATTACATGTTCAGGGACAGATATTAAACTTTGTTGGTATTTTTGTTGGCCTTTGAATGTTAGAAATGATACTCATCTACAGCAGAATCTAACCTACATAAGGTCACACATCACCAGTTTTTTGTCACTCGTATTATTTATATAAAAAAATAGTGTTATATTTAAGATAACAAACTATACCATTAGATAATAATCTAACCTTTTTTTAAAAAAACTGATTCAAGAGGTTTTTAGCAGCAAATACTTTGGGCAACATTTGGCATGGTCAACCAATTTGGTTCATTAAACATAAAGAAACAAGCATGATTTAGCACATTTTTAAGTAAAAGGATCAAAATTGACATTTCTACTTAGTATGCATGAAGTATTGCATGAAGACCAGGGAGAGAGAGAGAGACCGATGATATCAGCATGTTCTTGAATAAATAATGAATTCTTTGAAAGTCCGCCAGAAGCAAACAGTGTATCAATCTGAAAATACATAAAAAATGTATTGATGAGAGTGCGTTAGTTAATAATACATGGACAACAGCTTTAGCCTATTCCAGATGTGACTAACTTTAATATACATCAATACACATATGGCAATGGAAGAAATATATACATTATGCATATAGTACATTTCTAAGAACTAATCTTAAACCTTAATGATGGGTTGGAGCCTGGAGGTAGCATGTATTATTAAAAACATAAAGTCAAGACTACCAATGTCTTTGACTGGTAAAATACGCTGTTTATAACAATATATCTGGTGTAGCACAAGTGTGTCTTATTCTAAGCCTAAGCCTTCCCCCACATGTACTAAGTGCCAATGTGCCATAACATATGTGGCAATTTCAACTAATACTTAAAAATTGTTCTATTACAACCAGGTCAAAATGAGTAGGTTTAATAACTGTTCAGAATGGGTTAGGTTCGGTTGAACAGAAAAACTTTTTGCTCTATGTTCTTTAGCCTAACTTCTTTTTTTTGGTTTACCATAGTTGGAAATGAAACTTAACCCAGATCACATCAATTACAATTAAACAGGTCAAAACTGTCCCCTCTACCTCCCAGGGTGGTTGGGCAATCAGATTACACATGTACAAAAAAAATGTCCACTGTTCAGTTCTTCCAACACGACTTGTGATGAGCGTATCATCCAATCAAAACAGTCTGGATTATAAAGTCAGGTACAAACATTGTTGTAAAAATCGACACCTAGCACCGATCAGTAATCGATCACCCACCGATTTGATTTTAGCTAATCCTCAGTTAATCGGTTAAAGGTCAAAATCGGCCAAAAATCAGAGAAAATTGGTCACATTTGGTCAAAATCGGCCAAAAACTAGAAAAATCAGTTGAAAATAGTCAAAATTTGAAAAAAATAGGTCAAATTTGAAAAATTATATGTATGATTTTGAAAAAAAAATATTGTATATATATTTATAAACTTAAAAATTAACGTATAAATTCCAATCCGATTAAACTCTAGTCAGTACCCCACCGCCGGACTAGAGCCTACCGATTTTTTACGACCATGGGTACACATACTAAAGGCGCACTTACTTTGTGTCCGTGCTCATTGCAATGTTCAATGATATGGCGTGTACCATATGCAAGGCCTTGTACAGTGGCTAAGTATTGAAGAGCCAATTGTCTTTCACTAGTATCAAGATTCAAACCGCAAATCATTCCTTTTGCATTTGGATCTGCAATTGGAGACCTAAGCCATACGGTAAAATTTTAGCTGACTCGACAACGATATATGTAGCCTCAACTCTTGTAAGTAAAAAACTTAAAACATAACAGTTGAAAGTCACTCAAGTGTAATTTTAACACGTAAGACCTCCAAAATCATATATTCATAAATTCTATTGTTGTTATTATTTTTGTTGAAACAAATTGGTGTTAGGATTAAAACACATGAATAAACACGAAGCAATAAAAATGACACATTGATTTAACGTGGTGCGTCTAAACTTAGCTACGTCCACAGGTGGCAAATAAGTAATTCTTTATTGAGTGATAATTTTGATTACAAGTAGATGGCATACTATATATAGAGACTAATCTAGGGTTAATAACTTTGTGATTAAGAAATCACTAAGCGGGTTGGGCTTAGGTCTGATTGCCCTTTGCCCCCTCTATTTTCTTCTTCGCACCATACGTGGTGGCCTGAAAGTAGGCTAGGCCTACGAACCCAACACATAATTTTTAATCCCAATATATACAAAAATTACTTGACAGAAGATGAAAAAAATAAAGTGTTTCGGGTCAACCTCATTCAATTAGACCTGAACGAAATATTACCTTTTCAACATATTACCCAACCCGCTTGACCCACCCATTTTTGCCATCTCTAAGGACATATTTTACTGACCATTTACCTGTTACCATGGAAATCAGGAAGAACATGCAGATCAGATGTTAAAGCAGCAATAAATGGAGTTCCCATGTCATGCATCATTTGTGCTAGTAGGTTGTTCAACATTTGAAACATAGAAATATCTGGAAGATTTACATGAATAGAGAATTAAATAATTTCTAATATAAACAAAAGATAATGAGTATAAAAACACAAATACTCCTACCCTTCCAAACTAAACAGGCCCAGTGGCCTTTGGATTTGCCCATACAACTAGATAACTATAAACAAAACAAATTTAAATCTTACCATTGACACTATTAATGATGATTTTTTATGATTTTCACATAAAAATGTAAACAAATCTACAATCATGTGCGGTTATCGACTTATCGTATTTGAAATAACATCACAAATTCCAAATATTTCAGTGTAGAAGAGTAAAACTTCTTTGAGAAGCAGCATGGTTTGCAAGATGTGAAGATGCAACGTGATTATCGACTACATAATCCAATAGAGCACCAGTTGCACTCTGACGCCTTCAGTTAGCCAAAACTCCGGAACCATAGCTAGACAGAAGTCACAGAATTAAAAACAATGGAACAATATAAACAGAACTTCTTAGTTCTGTTTAGTAACAGAATGATGTTGAGAAAATATTTAGTAAAATTACAGAAAAAGTTAACCAATTTTAGTCAAATCTCTGCTTTGGTATCCAATTTAATAAAACCATCAATCAAAATTTCTAATTAAAATAAGCTTCCATGCTAACCGGCTCCAGGTGCCTGTTGTCAGGAAAAAAACAACCTGGTCAAAGTTTCTCTTTTTTTTTTTTTGTGATCATGAAAATCCGTTAAGAAAAAACATGGGGCCCACCAATACCATGTAAAAGGCGGGCAGGTGGTCTTTAGGGGGTTAAGGCAGAAACTAGTGGTTTCAAACCTAAGACCTCTGCTAGAGAGGAATCAAGCGCTTACCCTACACCACACCTTGAAGGTTAACCCGGTCAAAGTTGTCACACTCTGACGAGGTGATCAACTCTAAAAAACCTAGATCATGATATTTGAAAGTTAGTTATCACAAGTGATTTTTTTAAGTTAAATGGTTTTCTAGGGTAAACTAAGTCAGTCACTAACAGAATTTGGCTAAATGGTTAAATTTTGTTCAACAAAAGAAAACTACTGCAATTAACCCAAGTAATTATAATAGTGAACTCTTGTGCCAAGGGAGAAAAGTGTACCAGACCAAAATGGTCCCCAGACACCTGGAATGAACAATTTACTCCTTGAGACAGCCATATGACAGGTGGAAGTTCCACATACCAACACCATACGCCGGCATATAGCATCATCATCATCAGATTCTGAAAAACACATGTTCTAATAAAATATAAGACAATAAAATAATCATAATGCACTAACAGCACGTAGGAAACAAGGTAAAATGAAGAAGTATAACCATTAGATTCAGAATCGGGCACACTTTCCATCACTCCAACGCCACCAGCATGGGCATCAATCAATGAAGTTCCTACAGGAGTCCCACTTACAAGACCCAATTCCTGGAAAAAAAATCTACTACTGAGTATAGTTCATAGAGGTGAGCATTTTGACCCTTGTTTAAGAATGAGTCAGGTTATGCTTCATCTTTATCAAGAGAGCTAAAAATTAGCTTTTGAAATGAAATCAAATAGGTCAAATTCGTCCGAAGTCACCCAAAGTGTATTTATTTATTAGGGGCGAAAATTTTGGGTTGTGTTCGACCTGCGCAGAGAGCGATTAATTAATCAGGTCCAAGTGTTGGACCCGAACACAGACATGCAATGACACGGGTAACATGAACACAATCCACACAGAATGATAATCTAAACGCATCAAATAGGATTCGAGTCAACCTGGATCTGGAAAATATGTTTGAACAAAAATAAACAACTCCATACCAAAAGAATGAACAAGTTAAGCATTATATTTTAAAAAGATCAATTAGAATCAAATAATATAAATTTTCGTATAGAACACTAGATACAAAAAAATTAATAATCTTGTCAAAGCATCTCCAGACCAACCCAATCTGACCTGTTTCAAACCCTTACCAAAAGGTACCAGTTTTGACCCATTATCCAGCCCCACCACCTATTTTCCCATCCTCTATAATTATGAAGCTAGTTCATAAGAGTGGAAAAGCATTTATATCATCACTCAAAGTTCTTTAAAGTCAAAACAAAAACGTTCCGTATTCCCCCAATTAAAAGGTTTGTTGGCTTAATTAATCAATGAACCTCAATGGAATGCCAGTTGATATCAATGTGAATTCTCCATTACAAAATTTCTTGCCTTCGCAGCTTCAGATGTTAGACCACATCCCAGAGCATGACCAGGGAAAGCAACACTTCTTCCTGCACATCAAAGGGTGGAAAAATGAGTTTTTAGATGCAGGCAAGAGAACAAAATCAACATAGTAATCAAAATTTTCTGATCAGTGTGAACATCAAGGGGATGTTTGGACTGTGTTTTGAAAACAATTATCTGATTATTTTTCCTAAATGTTGCAATATGCAGCTTTAGTTTATGGTAAACAGAATTTGCTTCTGATTACTTGGTTATTTAACGGTCAAAAAATCTGGACTATCAGATCCAACAAAATCTAGTTACTCCCTTTCTAACCTAAGACAAGAGGCTTCAAATCATTTAATAAATTGTCTCTTTATTTTTTCACAGTAATGACATTTCTTTAACTTAAGTTATTAATTCCTCAATAATCAGCTTTGCCAAACACTCAGCCATCTGATTATCTTACTATTACAACTCACATCCATGCACCATCTTCTACTCCACTTTTACTACAGTGAGTATCTTATCCTGATTATTGAATATCAAACCATCACTTTCAAATTATAGTGAAACACCTCTCAAAAGAACACTATAACATGACTAACTTTCTTAAGTTTCTCAATTATATGAAACATAAATATAAGCAACAAAAATAGTCATATCATATCAAATTTAAAATTTCATCTAGTTTAGAAATAAAATCCTATTTTAGAGTGATGTCCATCAACAAGGTCACGTAAACCAATCTCTTCCCAAAAGTCATCATCCCATCCACACGCTTCCATGTCTCGAGAGCTGTTTTTCATCAACATGCTGCATGTGTGCATGACCCAAATAAGTCCATTTGCACACTGTTGTGCACATACTGCGTGTATCATCTCCCGTTGCTCTACCATAATACTTTGTCTACGTGAGAAAATCAGGGATATTTTTAGAATTAGAAAGAAAAGAAAGAGCATTGTTTACTTGTATGACAACCAATCACTCAAGTCCATCCACCTCCAAGTCATTGACCAAGATTCTTGCAAATTCTCTTTCACCCACAAAAGCTACAATAGCATGAATGGATTTCGGAACCAGTTCTTAATATTTGGATAAAAAGATTTTGCTTATAATTATCAAGTATATTGTTAAATAATTAGTTTCATCCCTGCATTAACAAAACAAATTATCAAAGGATGAAATAAATTTATCTATTTATTCCTCAATTTATACTTTTAAGGGACTTTTACCTGCATTTCACAAGACACATCTCCCTTATTTTACAAAATTGTTCTTTTTGGTTATTTTATCTCCTAATCCCTTAAATTAAAATTAGTCAAATACTTAAACATCTAGTTATCTTATTATTACAACCTCAAACAAAAAAAGCATACCCATACACTACCAACAAATCGGCAATCATCTGCTTTTTTAACAACCAGTAATATGATTATGGTTATTATCATTATTTCAAATCACATAATCACTTTCAAAACACACATCCCAGCACCTCGTTAATGTAAATTGTTTGCTAAAACTTCTTAGATAATGGAAGAAAAACTAGATGCTTTTACATGTTCCACACCGAAAGTATACATGCTTACAATCAGGTATAAACTATATATTAGCACAGAAAGCATTGTGGAGCACATATTTATTAGAATCCAACTTAAAATGTGAAACATAAAATCAGATACCTTAGGTGGTTGCATTTCAGGAGAAATTGAACCACCACAGTATTGTAGAACAGGAGAATTGAAAGAATTTATTCTTTCAGCTTGCTTTACAGCTCTATGGTCCATCCATACATCACATTTCGTCTTGTATCACCACTCCAAGATACTGAAACAGGTTGACCTTCAGAATCCACAGCAACTGCATAACGAATCAAGCTGACTATTATATTAAAGATCAAATCAGTAAAAAGTAAAGGTGGCAAAATGGGCAGATTGGGTACAGGTCAAAACAGACAATTTTTTGGAGTAGAAATGGATCAGGTTGGATTGACCCAACACACTTTTTGCAGGAACAAACTCAATAATATTTGTAATTACTAATTAGGGCGTTAAAAATGATATAAAAAAGTTGTATTATTCAGAAAATAATCAAAGCTTTTGAAGAAAACAATTTAGAAGGTCTTATGCATAGGAATACACTTTCAGCTACTCGTGAACCTTGATCTGTTTTACCCGTTTTAATTTAAGCTAGGGAAATCAAGCCATATTTAAAATTGAAGATTAAATGAGTAACTGGTTGAGGAGACAAAATGGGAGGGTTGGCTAATGGGGCGAAACAAGTACTTCTTGGACATGTTGAAATGTGTTGGTTCGGAACTTCGGACTGATCCATTATACTTTTTGCCAAAAAAATCTAGAACTTATATACTTAATTAGTGTGTCACATATTAGAATGTATCATGTTACTAAATAAAATTATACAGGTAACTTAAAATAGTCAAACAGTCTATTTGATCTGTATCCTTTTCAGCTAAATTTTTACCTTATTGTCATCACATAGAATAAAAAAACCATTCAATACAATCAATGTATCAAAATTTTCAATAACCACTTTTGTATATATAATTATTTCAACATAACTAACATATTAGTAGAAAACTAACCAAGAGAAATGTAGCTGCAAAACCAATGCCAGTTACTTCTTCACCAGTAACACCAGAAAGGGATAAAGCTCTTTTAACAGCAGTGCAGATCGCAAGCCAGATATCAGTTGAAGATTGCTGGAATTGCAAAATTTTTGGAAAGAAAGAGAATAAATAGCATGTCAGCATGTAGTGATATCTAGATTAAAACCATATCTTTCCTTTTCCTTTTTTGCATCAAAAAGGACACTCATGTCTTTATTTTCTACTTTGCAATATATTATTAGATGAATCCTTCTACATAAGTCCACAACCAACGCTAAACAAAATGTGACATTTCCAAAAAGTTTTTCGGTGAGATTAACACATGTGCACTAAAGCGGAAGCTTTCCACATCAAATAAACATTAAGCACTTTGAGTCAACAATCACGCTAATGTCCAATTATTAAAGCGTCTTGTGATGATATATATTCTGCAATACATAACAAGTTATGGCACTCTTTTGTGTTTTGCTAGAAATAAAATACACCCTTTATCCCAAAGAAATTGCAAAAGTTCAAATTTTGGGTCATTTTAATAGAATGTAAAATTTCCTTATTGGTGAGTTTTTAATCCTATTTTGATTTTCTGCCCATCAGCGAACACGCCAAATTAGTAACTTATATTTTGGTCCAAAATTGCTTTTGCACTTGTTAAGGGGCATTTTAGATATTGGTCAAAAGCCAAACGATTGTGCAAGCAAACAATGTACTTGTACAATCTTCAAAACAGTTCTAAGTTTTATCAAGGAGAACTTAATACCATCAATCAATGTTTCTAATCCTGTAATTAAGATGTTTTAATTTTACTGGTTATTTTCTTTCACACTCCACATTCATACCATGGACCCATTTTCCACTACAGGAGGATAAAGCCGTACACGACTCAGAATGTAAAAAAGAAAACTTTACACGCTGAGATCGAAGCAATTTCAAAATTTAAAAGTTGGTGCATCAATAGGATGTTTCAACACATGCTGAACTCAGTGATCACTGCAAAAGACAGACGCATCCCTAGTATTTCATCATATATTCATATAGATACACATATATGAAATTTCAGCATCATCAGTCCACCAATATACATACTCAGCTACAAAGTTCTTCATTAACTATCATATTTCCATCAAGTCCTAACAATTCGCATCAATTAGTTGACTTCCAAAGGCTACGGAGGTATCTTCCCCAATTTAACACCACAAGTGAAACACTAACATAAACTAAGCAGCAGAATACTCATGTCATGTCCATATGTATATTAAAAGAAGCTGTGTGTGAGCTAGAAAAAGGAGGAGACCTGCACGAGCGCTACCGGTGCCGACGTCGATACCTAGGAATATTGAACGACGGGGAAGAGGAGAGGCGGTGGTGGTGGCGGTGCCGGTGCCGGTGCCGGTGGTGGCCATATCGTAGGATGAGAGACGGTGGTCGTTGAGCAATGGTGCCGCATCCAACCCAGCCTTTTGTAGACCACACCTTCTGTACTTTCTTAACATTTTTTAATTAATCTTTTTCATCCTAATCTTTTCACTAATCCATTCTTAATCACTAAATGGGATAATCACTTATTTTAGTGAATAGTAAGAGAGTGTCAGGCTTCTACCTAATGGACCAATGGTAAACCGTTGTGGACATGGTAATAGTAGCATTCACTAAAAGAGACAATCACCGGTAAATAATGTAGAAAAACCAGAGAAGATGAATAGTTTTCTAAAAAAATTTTGTTTAATTTGATGTGTAAACACTAACCATGAAAGGTTGTTTGTTGTTGTATGTTAATAATATCAAAACAAATGTATAGAGAGTTTAGAGAAAAAAGTAAACAGACAATTTATAGAGGTTTAAGATGATGATAACAAATCCACACTCTACATCATTCATATATTCAATTGAGAGTTGTGTTCACTAATCGTCTTCCTATAACAATAAGAATTATTGTTACATGAATGTTCACTAAATAAAGGTGGTGATCAACTTATACAAACGTCTTATTTTTTTAAAGAAAGTGATCATCTTATACATCTCACTAATCTAAGGTAGCGATCAACTTTTTAGTTTCACAATATATGGGAGTTAATTTTTTCACTAATATGGTAGTAATCACCACTTAAAAATATTACTAATGATAGTTGTAATCTCTAAATACAAGAGTGAAAAGATAAATACTTTTGTAGTATACATTCTTTCTTTTATTTCTTGCTCTTCTTAATTTTTACAATTTGGTCTCTTTTGATCTATACATATTTTTTTATATTCTCTTATATGCTGAAATGAGAAAGGTCTTTTAAGAACATTGTAAGAGTTATACTTAGAGGCTGATGCAACCAAAGAGCTCTCAGCATACACATGTGAAGTACAAGGAAAGTTATTTTGGAAAATTTGATACAACTCTATGAAATTCACCAAGTATCAAATCTTCTGAATCCAACATATCATTTCTTCTGAAGTCAAAGATGAAGTCTTCTGAAGCTTCAAGACAAAGTCTTTCGAAGCCTAGAGACTGATTTCTTCCGAATACAGAGAAGACATGTTTTCTCTAACATGCTTTTGATAAAAACTGAACTATTTTCCGCTGCCATATCTAATAACTCACCAACTTATACAAGTTGGTGAAAAGTCTATACTTTAATCAACTATAGATTAAGGTATTGGAGTCTATAACTTTCTATTTTGTACTTTTATTTTTGAAATAGATAAGATGTGAGCTATATATGTAGTTAGTCAAAACAAAGTATGAAAATATAGATAACAATAGTCTGCCTTTTGACTTTACATTGATCTTGTTGTCTAGATTAGTGTTTCCAGCTGGCATTCAAGTTTTGGTTGGCTGTAGGATGTAGTATAAAGTATCTCAGGTACCGGTTCTTAGGACTAAGCTTTGCAACATTTGTAAAACACTTGAGAGCAATATACAGCATTCTTGAAAACCAATTACTTGTGTTCTTATCGTGTTCTTTACTTGTGTTTATTGTTTCAATTAATTCGGTTCCCTATTTGATCTGTTAAGTGTTCTAAGTCTCTCCAACCTTATGAAACTGTTGCATTGACCCCCTTCACCGGTCCTATAAATATATTAACACAAAGATTTTCAACAAAGATAATAAGAAACAAGTGTAAGGGGGACATCAGTACTTATAAATAAGATGAAAAGTAAAAAAAAACAAATAGCTGGACACACGGTTGACTCATAAGGCCTACAAACTACACTTTTCACTATTGTTAGTGATGTTATCTTTTGTAAAATGCACACATTTCAATTATTTCCACTTAAGCTTAGAATTAAGGATGCATTTGAGATGCTCTTTAAAAATTGAATTGATCTCTAGTTGATTTCATTAATAAAATATAGTTATACCCTGTAAATAGTCAGTTTGAATTGATGTTATTGATAAAGAGGATGTTACAATAACATGTTATGAATTGATGTTATATGTAACTATATATATCATATATACAATAGTTTAATATGATGTAAACTTAATTTTGATAATGTTAAAATATGTAACATGTGGTATGATTTGTTTTTATAGAATATAATCATATGCCACGAACAAGTCTCTACATACTCAAGTCATTACATATGTCACAACTAGAAAATATATCTTTAATGACACGCTGCAGGACCAGTTGTGCTACAAACAACAGTTTCACAGTTGGAGATTATCAACTGAACACACTTACTAGATCAAATAAAAAACCAGGTAGTAAAACAACGAACAACAAGTAAAAACACTCAAGAACAGAAATATAGTTTTCAAGGAGATGTATATTGCTCTTAAGTATTTACAAGTATTGCAAATCTTATTACTAATTAGACTGATACATGAGATACTTTATGCTACAACCTATAGTCGGCCATACTTTGAAGGCCAACAGGACACTAATCTATGAAAGGCTACAGATCACATTCTATTGTAATACAAAAGGATAAAAGTACTAAAGTAGGAAATTACAAAAAAGAGACTTATTGTATAGTTGTATTCTTAGTCTTCGGAAGAGTTCAGTCTTCAAGCTTCGAAAGACTTTGTCGTTAAGCTTAGAAGACTCACTTTGGCTTCGGAAGATTTCTGTCTTTGGCCTCGAAAGATTTGACACTTCGTATTTTCTTGTACATAGTCAAATCTTCTGAAGTACTTCCTTGCTTGTACTTCATTGTATCATGAGAGATCTTTGGTTAGCATCAACCTTTAAGATAATTATCTTAATCTTATAAACTCCTCCTACGCTGATGCTAACAAAACTTGAAGATTACTATGAATTTGAATCTTCTATTTGGTTAAAGCCATTAGAATTAGAGCCATTTCTCTCTTCACTTGCTAGTTAGGATTCTCAGGCTTTCATAGTATCTCTTAATGTCCAAGAGATCATGATCAGGCAGGTCAAATATGTTTTGCTAGAAGAATATTTGTTGACCTCTTTGATCTCTTATGATAAACCATATGTATGGGTTTAGAGAATACACCCAAGACATGATGGGTCTCTCAGCAGCTAGAGGCTCTACATATAAGGGAGTTGGTTGAGCAACCTCTTTTGGTTGACCCTCAGGATGTTCTGACTCATCCTGAGGTGTAGAGGTGGATGCCTTAGGCTTCTTCTTCTTTCTTGACTTCAAGTTTATTTTGATGGCCATCCTTTTCCTCTTTCTATATTTTAACTGAGAAGGTTGGTCTTGATCACCTTTTCTTTCTTTTCTCTTGTTAGTTTGCTCCTTCCCTTTCACATGTTCAGAAGAAGGTTCAGGACCTTGTTGTGGGTCAGAATATGAAGCTGGCTATGAATCAGCATTAGATCTTGATTCTGTTGTCTGTTTGAGTTGAACCTTGACCTCAGCTTCAGGTGCAACTTGACTTGGAGGAGAATGCAAATCTTGAAGCTCACCCCTTTTGATCTTCTGCTTGATCACCCAGATGTGCTCATACATTGTGGATAGAGATATGGGACCAAGCCTCCTACCGGAGAATCCATACAGCTTTAAGAATCTCAACATCTTTTGTCTGTCATCTGACTTTTTCTTGTTGGCTTTGATGGTGGCCCTTGATTTTTCAGCTTCCTCCCTCATCTTTCTCTTAGCAACTTTTCTTCCTTTAAGAGCTTCTTTTTCTAGCTGCTTAAGGTACTCGAACTCTATATAATCATAAGATAAAGGTAGTAAAGCTTGTCTTGTAGAAACATGTGGCACTCAAGTAGGTGATCATGTTCTGTCTATCTTGTTCTTTGTCTACTTGAGTTTCTTCCTCTACAACCATAGTTTCCACTTCAGGCACCTCTTGAACTAGGAAGAGGATAAGAGCTTGATATAATTTTCTTTTCTTTCTTTCTTCTTTGTTTTTGAGAAACAAAGCAGCATTCTCAGCCTCCTTCCTCTCTCTAGACACCTCTGTGTCTGCTAGTTTAGTCAATACATCCAAGGGATAAGAGATGAGTTCATCAACATTGTAATTCCTAGTTCCCAGGTAGTTCAATCTAGCTTCCTTTAACTCATCTTCTTGTGTGTTTCACCTTTGAGCAGCCCTAATTATGGCCTGCATGAAACTAGGATTTGAAGGACCGTTTAAGGGAGGTCAATACAATAAATTTCATAATAAGGAGAGATTTAGAACACTTAACAGTTCAATTGGGGAACCAGGTTTGAGTAAGATGATACTAAGAACACAAGTAGTGAGACAGAACTAAGAACAAAAACAAGGAAGTATGGTTTTCAAGGATGTTGTATATTGCTCTCAAGTTCTATTACAAATGTTTCAAAGCATACCGAATTACAAGAACCTGAGACACTTTATACTATATCCTACAACCGTCAATACGTAAAAAGACAGTTGGAAACACTAATCTAGACAACAAGATCAATGTAGAGTCAAAAGGCAGATTGCCTTTTGACTAGTGACTATGACATGCCATAGCTCACATCCTTTTCTAATATAAAAAGGTTTGCAGGTACAATAGTAGGAAGCTACAGACAAAGACCTTAATCTACAGTTTACAAAAGCATGGACTTTTCACCAACTTATATAAGTTGGTGAGTCTTCAGAATTTGCAGCTGAAAGTGTGTCAGCTTTCTGTAAAGTAGATCAGAGAAAGCATGTCTTCTCTGTCTTCGGAAGAAATCAGTCTTCACAGCATATTGGCTTCGGAAGACTTTGTCTCTGAAGCTTCGGAAGACTTTATCTTTGGCTTCATAAGATTTGGACTTTGGCTTCAGAAGATTTTACACTTAGAATATTTTTCTATGGAGAGTGTAAAACTTCCGAAGCAACTTCTACCTTGTACATTAGCCCATGCATGCAGGAAACTCCTTGGTTGTTTTGGCTTCTTTGGTTGCATCAGCCTTATTATATAACCTTACAGGATTCTCTCTTTGTCTTTCTTCCTTTGCTTTCCTCTTCCTCTCCTTTTTCTCCTACTCAATCTCCTCTGCAGATAGAACCTTCTTTCCCTTGTCAACCATTGGCATGTGTGACTCAAGGGGGAGAGAGCTTTGGCCTTCTTTCACTGGTTCTTCATTGGAGCTCTGGCCAGGGAGAGGCTGTGAGACACCTTCACCAATTGGTGTCTCACTGAGAGTGGTTGGTTCTGAAGGAGCAGGAATCTCAAGATTCATACGGTCCATAATTGGGCCTTCAACTGAGGCTTTTCCTTTAAAGCTAATCTTAGAGTCCAACTCAATATCCAGTTGACCCATTTTTTTCCTACTAGGCTTTGTATGTAAATGCTTGTTATTCTTTTGAATCCTCAGACACCCTCATTTGAATCCTCTCTGCTAACCTGTCAGCATGTCTGTTTTGAATTAGGTTGAAAAGTGACAGGATTACTAGAGGGAAGCTTTTATAGAATCCCAGGTTGTAGATGTTGAAGATTTCTTGTTGACTCTAGAATCTAGAAAGCACCAAGGCCCTTGTATCAATGTCATATATTTATCCTATGATTGGATTTTTAGCAAGATTGGATGGAGGTGACATGGCCCTTGGTACAGAACCCTACTCAAATAAGCTTTGAAAGATGGCATCCATATTGATGTGGGCCAGAGAAGGTTGTTGAGTCTGGACAATTGCAAATGAGGGTGGTGAATCCTCAATGTCCATCCTCGAGGCCATGCTCCCATGTTTTATGATTGTAGTAACTTTCTCCCCCTTTTTGGTAGCATAACTTACCTGCATAAGTGAGCTGGAGGTTAGGTCCACTACATCCATAGGTTCTTGTGGTCATGGTTGAGCATGCGTGGCAGGTCTCTCAGCTAGCTTACCCTTGAGATCAATGATCTCAAGTTGCTGATTGAACACCTGCCTTTGTAAGGTAGCCGCCTAAGATTCTAGGTGACTAACCTTTGAAACAAGAAACGTGCATATAATCGTCAATTCTTGAACCTTTTGTTTCATGTTCCCCTCATCTTCATCAGAAGAATTATGGGGGGATGAGAGTACATAACCGAAGTCATCCCTCTTACCACCAGATGTTTGTTCTTGGTCTTTAGATTTCCCCTGCTTTGTGACAGTTTCATAAGAAGTGCCAAGATGTTGGGTTGCCGTGGTTGAGGTCTGAATGATGTAATCACTTGCAAAAGCAAGAGCCACTTTCACATGGACCTCTTGAACATGTTCAGAGAGGTCCACCTCAGTAATGGGTGGATGATGTGGGCTAGACATAGGAGTGTAAGGAGCACTCATCTCTCCATGAGCAGAGGAAGAGTAGAAAGAGTCTTGGTACTCATTGAATCCCATGTCTTCATCATTATAGAATTCAAGGCTGGAAATTGGTTGGTTGAGATCTAAGGGCTGGGGATGGTAGCTTTCCCCTGAAGGTTGATCATCTGAGTGTTAAGACTCAAGATGATGGCTTAAGGCTGGGGTTATGAGCTCATCAGGCTAAGCATGAGGAACCTCAGCACTGATACTTTAAGGAATGTGAGTGGTTTGCTGCTCAGGATAAGTGGGAGCTCTTTTTTCCACTTGATACTGTATGGGTGTGTATGTGGGGGCCTGCTCAATCACATATACAAAATAAACCACATATATTGCAATTACCCATTTGCATGCCTATCATTATTGTTTTTCACATATACAAAATAAACCACATATATTGCAAACCAACATTGTTCCATACAATATTACATAACACATAAGTAACATTTTAAAGTTAACAACATTTCATTCCAAGTTCAATACAAAATATCACCAGAAAATAAAGTTAGCTACAAAAGTTGGCCATTATTCGCGAATTTCATCAGTATCAACATCTGTGTACTCATCTTTCCTTCCCCCAACCTAAAAATTATAAAAAATAGAGCCATATAAAATTAAAGTTTAGCCAATTCAATTAAACACAATTAGGCTTACATCCAAATTTACAACTCCTTCATTAACTAAAAAATAAACTTTCAAGAATAATAAGCCAATCTTTGACAATAAGCCAATCTTTCTCCGTTTTACAGTAAACTCCTTTAGTACTGATCAGTTCAAGTTATATAATATTTTGCTTAATAAAATTTTAAGTTTAAATTTAAATAGATTACAAGAAGGCAAATCACATTATTTTTAAGTTTAACAAAATTAAATACATTATAAAAGAGACCTGTGCACTTTCTCTATTGATTCTTCTATAGGAGTTTTTGAGAATGATGGTTTGGCTTACATCCAAATTTACAACTCCTTCATTAACTAAAAAATAAACTTTCAAGAATAATAAGCCATCTTTGACAATAAGCCAATCTTTCTCCTTTTTACAGTAAACTCCTTTAGTACTAATCAGTTCTAGTTAAATAATATTATGCTTAATAAAATTTTAAGTTTAAATTTAAATAGATTACAAGAAGGCAAATCACATTATTTTTAAGTTTAACAAAATTAAATACATTATAAAAGAGACCTGTGCACTTTCTCTATTGCTTCTTCTATAGGAGTTTTTGAGAATGATGGTTTGGCAAATCATATTATTTTTAAGTTTGACAAAATTAAATACATTATAAAAGAGACTTGTGCACTTTCTCTATTGCTTCTTCTATAGGAGTTTTTGAGAATGATTGTTTTTAGGACCCTAATTTTCTCTGTAGCATTTGCGTTGCTGCAGGGTCTTCTTCGTAATGTCGTGGCAACGAAATTGGAACAAAAGAGCAAGAGGTATTGAATTGCTACAACAATTTTAAACATAAGAATGTCATATAGTTTGGTTAGATAAACATGAATGACGTCATTTACAGACTAAGGTTGTTAGTTCGTAATATTTATCTTTACTTCAAAACTATTAGCAACATAAAAACTACTACTTATTGAATGGTATATATATTTTAACAAATGAGTAGTTTCTTTTGATAGATTACGGAGGCATATGGGTGTATAGATTTTAACTTTTGTAAGTGGTTATGTGATCTTGAATGATCAAATGAAAGAACCATAAATCTTAGAAGAGGATGCATCAAGTATGTAAATTCAAAGAACTTCAAATAATCAAATGTGTTAAAGAGTTTCAAAATACTAAAGCTTCCAAGCCATATCTATAAAATTGCAATTATTAAAATGATCTAAAAAGTAAAAAGTGTTGTTACTTACCTTTAGATTTTGAAGCCTGAATTAGGTCATACACCTGGATTAATCAAACACAAAATTAGCAACAAGAATTTACTATAAAAGAATCATAGCATCATACATGCGAACATCTAATAAGAGTAGTTAAGTGGCAGTAGTAAAAAATATCAAACTTACCATGTGCTTCTTTATATCATCATTAGTTTAATTACTTCCAACATGTTTTGATTAGTCTGATTGTTTTCAATGTTGTAAAAATAAAGGCTTAGTGAGAAACTTTATATTAAAACAGATCATACTGGTTGACCAAGCACAATACACCATAATTTGCAAGTAAAGGAAGTTGATACATATACATACATGATTTGGTCATCTAAATCATCTAATTGATGGAAGTCGTTGCTAGTACTTTAAGAAGAAAATTTAGCATCAACCTGCATAAACAACGTAAATGGTTAGGTATCTATGTATAGTAATCTAAAGTATCTATGTATGTATACCTCGATCTTGGCTGAGGAGCAATTTTACATTGTTTTGAAATGTGTTAAGTAGCTTATTTATCTAATTCTTACCATTAAGGACAAAAAATACATTTACAAATGAATAATCTTCGAGTTGGGTTCCCACCTTCATCATTTATCTCTTCATAAACAGAGAAAGAAAATACAGAAGCTAATTAACAAACGTTAAAAAGGATTTATTTGATTTCAAATCAATGTATATAAATTTCACTAAAAATGATTTAGTCATTGCCATTCTGACTTCTACAAAGCAAAACATAATAAAAAGTTAAAATTAGGATTACTGTAAGAACCATATGAAGATTATGAGTCTGATGCAACCAACAATGCTAGAACAACCAAGGTCTTCCAACATGCACTAGGAACAAAGATGAACTAGGCTCAGAAGTTTTACACTCACAAGAATATTCTAAGTGTAAAATCTTTCAAAGCCAAAAGTTCAGAAGAAGTTACTTAGGAAGCTTTACACTTAACAGAAAAATATAACAAGTGTAAAGTCTTCCGAAGCCAAAGACCAGTTTCTTCCGCAACCAAAGATGAAGTCTTTTGAAGCTTCAAAGACAAAGTCTTCCGAAGCCTTTTGCTGTGAAGACTGATTTCTTTTGAAGACAGAGAAAAGATACTTTTCTGATCTACTTTTGATAAAGCTGATGTACTTTCCGCTGCCTGCTCTGAAGACTCACCTACTTGAATGAGTTGGTGAAACCTCCATGCTTTATCCAACAGTAGATAAAAGTCTTTGACTGTAACTTACTTCTTTTTGTTCTTTAAGGCTTTTTGTACTAGGAAAAGTCAGTGAGCAATGACATGTCATAGTCACTAGTCAAAAGGCAATCTGCCTTTTGACTCTAGATTGATCTTGTTGTCTAGATTAGTCAATTCCAACTGTCCTTCCAAGTAAGTGACGGTTGTAGGTTGTAGTATAAAAGTGTCTCAGGTCCTTGTATTTTATTCATGCTTTGTAACACTTGTAATAGAACTTGAGAGCAATATACAACATCCTTGAAAACTATATTTGTGTTCTTGTGTTCTTGTTGTTGTTCTTAGTTCTGTCTCACTAAATTACTTGTGTTCTTTGTATCTTCTATTTAAGTTATCAGTTCCCTATTTGACCTGTTAAGTGATCTAAGATCACTCCTCAAGTGTGAAACTAATTATAACTAAGTACCCTCACCGGTCCTGCAATTGGTATAAGAGCATTCCAGGCTCTTGATTGTAAGATCTCACCATCTTAAATCCACTTAGTTTCACACATCACTTAACTTTTCAAAAGGCAGCTATTTCTAAAGCTTATATGGAAACTAGAACTATGACAAAGTCTCCACTGATCACTCCTGAGGATTTTGACACTTGGTGTCAAAGAATGAAAGGCTTCATTAAGTCTTAATATTCCAGGATGTGGGAGTCTGTTGTCAATGGACCTCATGTACCATACACCACTTCAGTTGCTGCTAGTGGTTGTATGATACCAAAGGAAAGGGCTGACTTTTCTGATGAAGACTGGAAAAAGATTGATATTGATAAGAAAGCCATGATTGCCCTCCAAACTGCTCTTCCAAACTCTATCTACAGAGGTTTCAAGAAGTGCAAAACTGCTAAACAGCTATGGGATGCACTAAAACTGATGTATGAGGGGTCCAATGAAGCCAAAGAGAACAAGAAGGACCTCCTGAAACAACAGTTTGAAAATTTCACCTTCAAAACAAGTGAAACCATGACTCAACAATACTTTAGGTATATTGAGATTGTGGACACTCTGGCTGATGTTGGAGTAACTATTGAGAATAGGGATATTGTTAGGAAGTTCATGTCCTCTCTTCCTAGACAATGGACACCTATTGTATGGTCATTAAGAGGACTGAAAATCTCAAGACCCTTACTCTCACTGAGTTATATGGGATACTTAGTGGATATCAGATGGAGATGAACATGCAAACCTCATCTGGTAACTCCAACTCTCACCAGAGTTCAGCCCTTCATGTGGTTGAAAGGAATAGCAGAGAATCATAACATCATCTTATTTGCTACCCTGAAACTTCACAAAAGGGTCCCTTAATCACCTTCCTAGAGACACCTAGAGAGAGCTACATCCAAGGAAGCCCATTCCAAGAGACAAGCACCTCTCAAGTCTTTGTCTCTATAGATGAAAATTCAGGAAACTTTCTCTTTACTCTTGAAGACCTGGACTGTATCTATCCAGATGATCTAGAATATATGGAGATAGTCCAGCAGATGGCTCTTCTCACTCACAGAGCCCAAAAGTTCTACAAGAGGACAGGGAGCAGGTTTCCCAGCAATGCTGCAAGTGGCAAGTTTGGATTGGACAAGAGCAAAGTGAAGTGTTACAACTGTAACCAGATGGGACACTTTGCCAGAGAATGCAAGGCACATAAGTCAAATGGTGGCCAAGCATCATCCAGGCCAAGCTACACTAAGGGAGGGCACCAGAATGAGAAGTCAAGACAGGAGGCTGCTATTGCTATTGAAGAAGAAGGATTTGACTGGAGCTTCCAGGCTGAAGATGCTTCACCAAATCAAGCACTCATGGCTGACCATGATGAAGCCAAGGTATTGGAACATCTCTGCTCTCCTGAATGTATTGCTAAAGTAAATAGATACAGGTCCTACAACTTAGAAATGAGATCTGATATTGAGTCTTTAAACATTTTAAAAGCTTATTTTAAAAGAGCTAAAAATGACTATAAGCTTAAAATAGAAGATCTAAAGAAAACAATTTCAATTCTTAAGGATAACAAACTACAAGACTCAAATAAAAGATCTCATTACTAAGTTGACAAAATGCCAGGCTGAGCTTGTGATCAGCAAAGCCAGGGTAGAAAAATGTGTTCTTAAAGAAGAGACCATCAAGAACATCATATTCTCATCTCTGCATGCAAAAGTTTGTTATCAGAATAAGCAGGGACTGGGATCTTGTGAGATAGCTCCTTCATACACCCTACTGTTAGTAAGATCTCCTAGGTGTGGAACTGGTCAAGATGAGCTGCCCCTTATAGACCCCAGTCGTAAAGAGGATGAAGAGGAGATGGTGAGGGATGACTCTGAAATGAGTGAAAAGAGTCAAACCAAAAAAGGTCACCATGCTTCTGAGGAGGAAAGGGGATTTGCTTTGAGTAAATCCAAGAGAAAGAACTTAATAAGAAGAGCAAAAAGAATATCAAGAAAAGCTCAAGATATCAAGAACACTGTTGACCCCAAGCAGAAACAAGTATTCATCTCTACAGGATTTGAGGTGGTAAAAGCTGAAGTCTCTACCAAGAATTTTAGTACCAAGAGTTCTTCTCCAGCTTCAACTCACTCCAGCTCCAAGTAGAAGGCTGATAAGCTGTATACCACTGCTACATAGCCTGAACTACCCATCTTTAAAAGCAAGCCTCTCCCTAGAAGGCTTGCTGCATCATCTGAACAGGTGAAGCAGGAGAAGGGAAGTGTTCAAGTTCAGCCTTCTCAAGAAAAGAAGATTCCTAAAAGGAAGCAAATAGACTGCATCATGTGTGGTAGTACTTTTCATCTTGCTAAGGATTGCATCTACAATCCCAAAAGTACTATCCACATGGTCAAAGAAAAGGCTTCTGGGAAGAAGAAGGAAACGCAAGCTTCGGAAGGAAAATTTGTTTCCTTCGAAAGCTCCAAAATGAAGAAGAAGGCAAGTGAAAAATTGCCTTCGGAAGAAAAATTAGTCTCGGAAGAAAGGAATGCTTCTGAAGTACTGAAGTTTGCTGCAGTGAAAGCAAGATCTTTTGAAGGTCCAGTCTCCAAAGCTTCTGAAGCTGTAAAAGCTTCCGAAGCATTAAAGGTCAGGCCAAATCTTCCAAAGGTGGTGTGGAAGATGAAGGAAGACAATATGACTAAAAGTTCTTCATCAACAACAGCAAATGATCCTCAAAACTTAAATATAGGATCACTTACTTTTTCATTGTCTTCAACTCATTTTAATAAGCCCAAGACCAATGAGGCTTGGGTTTCCAAATGTAGCTAAATCATCCCTTTTCTGTGTAGGGACAGCTGAAGTCAAGCAGAAATGTTTAGATCATTGATAGTGGCTGCTCCAGGCACATAACAGGCAATGGTTCCTTGCTTCAAAACTTTGAAAAGTTTGATGGAGGGCCAGTTGCTTTTGGAGGAGATGCTGGAGGTTACATCATTGGCAGGGGCAAGGTCATAAATGGTAAGCTCAGCATTGAGAAGGTAAACTTTGTCAAGGAGCTTAGATACAATCTTTTGAGTGTGTCCTAACTTTGTGACCCAAAATATCACATGCTCTTCACTAAGCATGATTGCATTGTTCTCAAGCCTGGGGTGGACATTCTTCAAGAGCATATTCTGCTCAGAGCCCCTAGAAGAGGGAATATGTACAAGATGGATCTACAGGAAACATCTCCCTCTGGAGAAGTTTCTTGCTTTCTGTCTAAAGCAAATAGTGGTGAGTCTTTCCTTTTGCATAAAAGAATGTGCCATGTAAACTTTAAGAACATGAACATATTAATTAAGAATGATTTGGTAACTGGAATGCCAAAGAAAGAGTTTACAAGTGATGACCACTGTGTTGCATGCCTGAAAGGGAAGCAACACAAAGTGTCTTATAAGCCAAAGGAAATGAACTTTATCACTACTCCCCTACAATTATTACATATGGATCTTTTTGGCCCCACCAGTGTAATGAGTTTAGGAAGGACCTCTTACTGTCTAGTGATCACAGATGATTTCACAAGATTCACTTAGGTATTTTTCCTTAGAACTAAGGATGAAAACCCTGAGATCTTAAAGAACTTCATACTAAAAATTAAGAATCAATCTGATCACAAGGTTAAGATCATAAGACGTGATCAAGGAACTGAATTTAAAAACCAAATCCTTGATACATTTTATGATGAAAAAGGTATTTTAAGACAATATAGTGCTCCCAGGACTCCTCAGCAAAGGTGTTGTTGAGAGAAGAAACAGGACACTTATTGAAGCTGCAAGAACTATGTTGTCTGACTCTAAACTGCCTATCACCTTCTAGGCAGAGGCTGTCAACACAGCCTGCTATGTACAGAATAGAGTTTTAGTTGTTAAGACACATGGTAAGACTCCTTATGAACTGTGGCATAAAAGGAGACCATTCATTGGCTTCCTTAGGACATTTGGATGTCCCTGCACCATCTTGAATACCAAAGATCAAATAGCTAAGTTTGCTGAGAAATCAGATGATGGACACTTTGTTGGGTAGTCTTCCCAAGCTAAGGCTTATAGAGTATAGAATCTTTGAACCAGAGTAATTGAGTAGTCAATTAATGTGACTTTCAATGAACACACACCTAGTGTAAAAGGTTCTGGTCCGATTGGCTGTTTGATCTTGATTTAGTTACCAATTGTTTTAACAAATCTTATGAGAATGTTTTAGGATCTACAGATAACTTATCAACAAAAGATCCTGATCCAAGATTTGAGCTGAGAAAACCAAACAAGAATAATACTTTAGCTCCAATGGTGACTAACCCTGCAATTGAAGCTCCCATCAGCACTAGCATGACTAATGCTGGTGATTCATCTGAAATGCCTTTAAATTCTAGCTCAGAGGTTCAGAGTTCAGGAGAAGGAACTTCTAATGTAGGAGGAACTAGAGGTGGTGACAGTGATCAAGAATTTCTTGATGCTGATAACCTTTCCATTAAAGACAACGTGAATGATGTCACACACTCATTGGATCAAGTTTCTCTTGATAAGTGTGCTGATGTGGTAGGAGACACCTTATTGCCAGATCTGAATTTCTCTAACTTAGATGTGACATCCGGTAATTTTCCGTTACCAAACTCCGTTTTTTCCGTTAAGTCTTGCATACACGTGTCGTGCACACACACTAGTTGTCGTTGAACGTTGGTGACTTAACAATAATCAGTAATGTTAAATTGATGATAATTAGGTTAACAATGTGATTATTAAGTTATGCTTATGTGATTTAAATGTTAACTGTAATTTTATCGCGTAACGTGGAAACGAGTGTATTTACTTTGTAAATTTTGTAGCTTGTAAAGATAATACATATAATTGCTACTACTAGTTTATATGTTTATTATTCTAGTTAAAAACATTTTAAAAGAGTGTGTAAAAGCTTAATTTTTATAAAATACAAATTATAAGGGTTAAAAGGGTAATTATGGATTATTAAATAAAATAAAAATCAAAACTCTAACCCTAATCACCCTTACGGCCGCGACACCTTCAAACACACACACACACTTTGGTTTTCATCAAGAACAAGCAATTCCATTCAATTTTGGACCGATTTCAAGCATCACAACAAGTTAGAATCATCAATTGCAAGCCATTACACGTTTAAAGGTTAGATTTTTACATGTTTTTGATGGTTTTTCATGGTGGCCGAACCCTAGTTCGAAAATCTGCAATTGAATGTTAATTCTTGGTTGTTTGGTGATGTTATGATGTTAGTTAGGTTGTATTGATGCTAGTTAACGTTGATTATGCAAGAAAGTTTGGATTTTGGTTGTTTGTTCATATGATCATCTTGGCCGAGAGTTTGAGGCGATTTTGGATCAAATTGGATGTTGAATGTTGGTTGTTTGATGTTGTTATTATGTTAGTTGGATTGTGTATATATTGGTTAACGTCGATTTTGCAAGAAAGCTATGATTTTGATACGTTGTTCATAGGTTACTAATAATAGTAACTTTATTTTGCATGAATTGATGATTGGATGATGTATGTATGTTATGGATGTGTTTGTGATGATGATTAGATGTTAAGTTGATGTTATGAACAATTTAAAATCAAGAAGATGTCTTATAGTTCATACATTGCTAGAAATAGTAACTTTTGGTGTTGAATGTTGATGAATCATGATGATTAGGTGTTGTCGATCATGTTTAGATGTTGTCATGGACCTGAATTGGTATATAATTGATGAATTCATGAATGTAGTGTGAGTTTGATGAATTTGGGATGAACTTTCCCAAAAGGGAAACTTTAATTGTGCAAATCCTTGAATTGGATGATTTGAGCATGTTTGGGATATTAGGATCATGCTAGTGGGTTCATGGATGATTTCTAAGGTGATGAAATGTGTTGTTTAGGTTATAAGGATGTTGATTTGGTTTGTTATCTGTTTTGGCCTGTTGTGATTCGCATGACTTGTGTGTTATCTAGTTGCATGATGATCTAGTTGGTACATGTGGTTAATGAAGTGCTATATGTAATCAAGTTGTATGTGAACATGTATAATATGCTGTTGTGTTAGTATTAACGAGTTATCACCTATAATGTCACCAACGGGTCAAACGGGTCAACTGGGTCAAATGTGTCTTGTCTTTCTTAAACCTTGAGTTCCTTGGTTTGTAGAGCACTTAGGGTTTCATGTTGATTCTGTGTACACGTGCTTATGTACTCTTGTATTCTAGGTGACCTTTAAAGGTTGTCTTTCCCTCTTTCTTTCAAGTTAAGCTCTAAGTTAATTCTTGCGCGTATCAGGTGAGTTCTTGCCCCACTCATTTTACATAATCTCTTTTGGGGGAGATAGCATACTGTTGATCACAAACGCTTTTATATATGAGTATGTATAATATTGATATAGTGCTGTTTACCATGGAAAGTC
Organism: Flaveria sonorensis; assembly: GCA_025506505.1. Classification (NCBI taxonomy): domain Eukaryota; kingdom Viridiplantae; phylum Streptophyta; class Magnoliopsida; order Asterales; family Asteraceae; genus Flaveria; species Flaveria sonorensis. The sequence continues at coordinate 59,766,175 of CM046433.1, read as the reverse complement.
CTCACACTTTCGGATTGTTAATATTGAATAGCGGGGAAATTTTGGGTAGTACTACTGGGTCTGACGAGCCCCACCTGTGCGACTAGAGGTCAAACGGGTGCAATTTTGTCCTAACATATATTCGTCACGACCTGGTAAGTCGTGACGGGAGGCAACAAACGTAACACAGTCAGCTTCGATCGCGAAATCACTATGATTAATATTTTTATGTTAATAGACTAGCTATCTATTGCAATACACTACTTATGCTCTGGAAACTGTTGATTGGTTTATATTTTAACAAACTCTTGAACTCACCAACCATGTGTTGACTTGTTTAGTATGCTATTCTCAGGTTAAGGTTGCCAGTTGCCTAGGAGCACGCACACCAGCATCGTTGAGTTGTCTACATTTGTTTGTTTACAAATTTGGTATTATTTTCATATTAAACATTTGTGTTTGGGGCGCGTATGTTTTGCGCATTCTCTTTACATACTACTTGTTTTGGGTTTTCTGATTTTAAAAACGCTTCCACAGTATTTTAAACGTTAACTCTGGGTTTGTTTATTAATCATATAGAGTCGTTCTTGGTAACTAATGACTGAGATCCTGGTATGTCACGCGCCTCGCGGTAAAACCCCGCTCGCGGATTTTGAGGGTGTGACAGATTGGTATCAGAGCCATTGGTTATAGTGAACTAGGTTGCATACACACACTAGACTATAACCGCACAGTTGTTAGTTACTCATCGTTTACTCTCCTTACTGTATACTCATTGGCATACGCAACACGTACTTCGCAGCATGGCATCGTCGTCCAGAAATTTAGGCAAGAGACCTGCACGATCTGATTCACCTCCTACTTCTCCTGTACCTGATAGGGGATTTAACTGGCCTCGACATCCTTATCCTCCTGGAGAGATAGACTGGGATCAGCCTTTCATACCTCCTGAGCTCGATCCTCCGCGTAACTGGGATTTCTACCCCACTTACATAAACCGTATGGCTTATAGAGAACGCGTACCACCAGTAGCACCTACACAACCTAGGACTAGGTCATCAACCGCCTCTACTTTGCCTACACTCCCTACTTTGAGCATTCCTCTGGAGCAGGCATTTGCAGCCCTAGTAGCCACACTGGACACAGAGCGACAGCGGATTAGAGGACTCACTGATGAGAACTCTGCATTACGATCTGAGATGCGTCAACTACGTTTCCAGGTAGAGACGCTTTAGGAGCGACTTTCGATGGCCATTGGTGGACATCATACGCTGGCAGGCAACGTGGTAGCACTTAGTGAGCGCATGGACGCACAGGATCACCATAATGTTGTGATCGATGATAGGTTTGCTGATTTAGAGGCACAACTAGCAGCACTTCAGGTTGTTGAAGCCCCTGCACCTTTGGTGGACCCTGATGAGGAAGACCCAGAAGAGGAACCCGAGGAAGCCCCCGAAGAAGAACCAGTAGAGATGGATGAGGACAGTGACGGATCTGATGTACTGGACTGATCCTACCTTTAAATGACTTAGACTATGTAGTGTTTCTTTTCTTTGAAACCTATGTGGGAAGGGTTGTTTCCCACCCAACTGACAAACTTACATTTTGACATTGATAGAATATTTTGTGACTCAATTGCAATTTATTTATCTTTGATTATTATTTCTGTTATAAATGTTGTGGTTGTGGTGAATACATTATTTCTTATTGTTTACTGTACCTTGATGAGATTAATGTGTTGGATGTTACTCATTATTGTAATTGTGAATTTTAAAGTGAAATATGGACGCACGTGGAAGAGGACGTGGGCGTGGTCGTGGACGTGGCGCCGGAGGCCGTGGAGCCGGAGCCATAAACATGACGCCTGCGGAATTGGCGGCATTAATTAACGAACATGTTCAGGCGGCAGTGGCTGCTGCCCAACCGGGACAACCAGCAGGTAAATGATAACAAGAGGTTAAACTAATTAACCTAGTTATTTGTCTGGGATATCTGACTAATGTTTGGGTTGTCAAAACAGGTCCACCACCATGTACCTACAAGTCCTTCATGGACTGTAAACCGCATACCTACAGCGGGACGGAAGGGGCTGTAGGGCTTGTAAGGTGGTTTGAGAAGACAGAGTCTGTCTTCGCGAAATGCAACTGCCCGCCTGCTGATCAGGTGAAGTATGCCACCGGGACATTGGAAGGCTCAGCACTTTCCTGGTGGAATGTCCAGGTACAAATACTGGGTCAAGCCATGGCCAATGAACTACCTTGGGATGAGTTTAAGGGAATTATGACTGAAGAATACTGCCCCCGAAATGAACTGCAGAAACTGGAGATTGAGTTCTGGCAACTCAAAATGCAAGGCTCAGAAATTGAAGCCTACACGACTCGAACTCATGAGTTAGCCACTTTATGCCCAGGGATGGTGAATGAAATGCACAAGAGGGTGGAGCACTATATACGGGGATTGGTGCCCAAAATTCAAAGTATGGTAACTGCCTCTAACCCCACTACCATACAACAAGCTATCCGAACAGTCCACAGGCTGACTGACCAGGCAGTTGAGCAAGGACGGTTACCCAAACGAGGTGCGGTGGCAAGCATGCCTGACCAGAAACGCAAGTGGGATGGTTCAAGAAACAAGGGATCGTCATCCAGCAGCCAATCTCAACCTCAACAACAGCAGCAAAGTCAGCAGCAACAACGGAAGTTCGATAACAGTCGAAGCTTCAACCAGGCGACTCCCTCAAATCAAGGACCCGGTGGGTATGGTGGAAGACTGCCAAAGTGCAACCGGTGTAACTACCACCATTTGGGTCGATGTGATAACTTCAAGTGCCAACGTTGTGGGAAGATTGGTCATGCAGCCAAAGACTGTCGGGGTGAACTGATGAAGAAGCCTCAACAATCACAAGAAACTCCGAAAGGTTGTTTTGAGTGCGGAAAAGAAGGCCATTACAAACGCAACTGTCCCCAGCTTAAGAGGAATGGTAATGGCAACAAAAACAATGGGAACAACAACAACAATAACAATGGCAACAATTATAACAACAACAATGGTAATGGCAACAACAATGGTGGAAACAACATTGGAGCCAAGGGAAGAGCCTTCGTCATTGGCTCAGGTGAGGCTCTAAACGATCCTACAACAGTAACTGGTAAATTTTTGGTTAATGGTCGTTTTGCTACTGTATTATTCGATACCGGAGCCGATAGAAGTTTCGTGTCCACTAGGTTCTGTAGTCTTTTTAGTGATATGCCCTCAGCCTTAGAATCTAAATACACCGTAGAGTTAGCTGACGGTACACAGATTCACATAACGCATATTCTTAGAGACTGCAAGATAGAGCTTGCTGGTCATACATTCACCATAGATCTCATGCCTGTTACGTTAGGAAGCTTTGATGTGGTAGTAGGCATGGATTGGCTTTCCGATAAACAAGCAGAAGTCATATGCCACGAGAAGATCATACGGATTCCCCTTGGTGAAGAAGTCCTTACGGTCAGAGGTGATAGGAGTGGTGCGGTGATAGGCATCATCTCGTTTATAAAAGCACAGAAGTTGTTACGAAAGGGTCGACTGGCCATATTAGCACTCGTCACAGATAAACAGGTCGAGGAAAAGAAGATAGAGGATATCCCCGTAGTTCGTGAGTTTCCTGAGGTGTTTCCGGAAGACCTTCCTGGATTACCGCCTCATCGTCAAGTTGAATTCCAGATTGAGTTGACTCCAGGAGCCGCTCCAATTGCGAGAGCACCGTACCGATTAGCTCCGAACGAACTACAGGAATTATCCGCTCAACTACAAGAGTTGTTGAATAAAGGGTTTATCCGACCGAGTTTGTCGCCCTGGGGAGCGCCAGTTCTATTTGTGAAGAAGAAGGATGGTACATTTCGAATGTGCATTGACTATAGGGAACTGAACAAGGTTACTATCAAGAATAGATATCCCTTACCTCGTATCGATGATTTGTTTGATCAACTGCAAGGATTAAGCTATTACTCTAAGATTGATCTGAGGTCTGGGTATCATCAGTTGAGAGTTCGAGAAGAGGACATCTCGAAGACTGCTTTCCGTACACGATATGGTCACTATGAATTTTTAGTCATGCCATTTGGGTTGACGAATGCACCAGCAGTATTCATGGACCTCATGAATCGCGTGTGCAAACCCTATCTTGATCAGTTTGTTATCATCTTTATTGATGACATACTGATATACTCAAGGACCAAGGAAGAACATGAGAAACACTTACGTTTGATCTTGGAATTACTTAGAGAGGAACAACTGTATGCAAAGCTTTCTAAGTGTGACTTCTGGATACGTGAGGTACAATTCTTGGGTCACATTGTCAACGAGAAGGGAATACATGTTGATCCTGCTAAGATTGAAGCGATAAAGAATTGGTCTGTTCCTAAGACACCAAGTGAGATACTACAATTCCTTGGATTAGCGGGATATTATCGACGATTCATTGAAGGATTCTCTAAGATTGCACAACCTCTCACAGCTTTGACTCACAAGGGAATGACGTACAAATGGGGTGAGAGTCAGGAATCTGCTTTTCAGTTGCTGAAACAGAAATTGTGCAGCGCACCAATATTAGCGTTACCGGATAGTAGTGATGACTTCGTAGTCTACTGCGACGCTTCTATTCAAGGACTTGGATGCGTCTTGATGCAGCGGGATAAAGTGATAGCTTATGCCTCTAGACAATTGAAGATTCATGAGAAGAACTATACCACCCATGACTTGGAACTGGGTGCGGTAGTTTTTGCCTTAAAGATCTGGAGACATTACTTGTACGGTACCAAATGCACCATCTACACCGATCACAAGAGTCTTCAGCACATCTTTGAGCAAAAGGAGTTGAACATGAGGCAAAGACGCTGGGTGGAATTGTTAAACGACTATGATTGTGCTATTAAGTACCACCCGGGGAAAGCAAATGTAGTTGCTGATGCGTTGAGTAGAAAAGAGACTGCTAAACCTCGATGTGTGCGAGCTCTGCAACTAACGATTAGTACGCAATTACCTGAACAAATCCGAGAGGCTCAAACAGAAGCTTTGAAAGCAGAAAACATTGGGTCTGAATCGTTAAGGGGTATGGAAAAACAATTGGAAGTAAAAGCGGATGGAATTCGTTACTTCATGGATAGACTATGGGTACCTCTACACGGAAATCTGAGAGACTTGGTGATGAGTGAGCTCACAAGTCCAAGTATTCTATACATCCTGGATCTGACAAGATGTACCACGATTTGAAGGCGCACTATTGGTGGCCTAACATGAAAGCAGATGTAGCTACTTATGTGAGCAAGTGTCTGACCTGCTCGAAGGTGAAAGTGGAGTATTAGAAACCATCTGGTTTACTACAACAACCCGAGATCCCTATGTGGAAGTGGGATCAGGTATCAATGGATTTTATTACTAAGTTACCTCGCACTTCTACGGGTTGTGATACAATATGGGTTATCGTGGACCGATTGACAAAATCTGCTCATTTCTAGCGATAAAGGAAACAGATAAGATGGAGAAGCTAACCCGACTTTATCTGAAGGAGATCGTTTCGAAGCATGGAGTACCGATCTCAATCATTTCTGATCGCGATTCTCGTTTCACATCACACTTCTGGCAGTCGTTGCAGAAAGCTTTAGGTACGCGATTGGATATGAGTACTGCTTATCATCCACAGACTGATGGTCAAAGCGAGCGTACTATACAGACTTTGGAGGACATGTTACGTGCTTGTGTGATTGACTTGGGAATAACTGGGAAGTTCACCTACCATTGGTGGAATTTTCTTACAACAACAGTTATCACACTAGCATAAAGGCAGCACCTTTTGAAGCTTTGTATGGGAGAAAGTGTAGATAGCCAGTTTGCTGGGCTGAAATTGGTGATAGTCAATTAACGGGTCCCGAGTTAGTACACGAGACAACTGAGAAGATTGTTCAGATAAGAAACCGCATGGCCGCAGCGCGAGACAGACAGAAAAGCTATGCTGACAAACGACGAAAACCTTTGGAATTTCAGATAGGTGACAAGGTTTTATTAAAAGTCTCACCGTGGAAAGGCGTAGTTCAGTTTGGTAAGCGAGGAAAGCTAAATCCGAGATACGTTGGATCATTTGAGATAGTGGAAAGAATTGGTCCAGTGGCTTATCGACTAGCCTTACCTGATTCATTGAGTGGAATCCATGATGTATTCCATGTTTCAAATCTAAAGAAATGTTTAACGGATGAAATGATGGTTGTACCACTGGAAGAAGTTCAAGTAGATGAACAATTACGTTTCATTGAGGAACCTGTCGAAGTGATGGATCGTGAGGTGAAAACGCTTAAGCAAAGCAAGATACCCATTGTCAAAGTTCGTTGGAACACGAGACGTGGACCAGAATTCACGTGGGAATGTGAAGACCAAATGAAGCTTAAGTACCCTCAGCTATTCGAAAGGACGATGCCAACCGGCGAAGGTACTAATTAAATTTCGGGACGAAATTTCTTTCAACATGGGGATGATGTGACAACTCATCCAAAACTCACACGATTTCGATTTCCTTGTGCCAATGCAGTAGACCAGTGATGGAACACTCACCATGTAACGCAATTTTCGGGACGAAAATTCTTTCAACATGGGGATAATGTGACATCCGGTAATTTTCCGTTACCAAACTCCGTTTGTTCCGTTAAGTCTTGCATACACGTGTCGTGCACACACACTAGTTGTCGTTGAACGTTGGTGACTTAACAATAATCATTAATGTTAAATTGATGATAATTAGGTTAACAATGTGATTATTAAGTTATGCTTATGTGATTTAAATGTTAACTGTAATTTTATCGCGTAACGTGGAAACGTGTGTATTTACTTTGTAAATTTTGTAGCTTGTAAAGATAATACATATAATTGCTACTACTAGTTTATATGTTTATTATTCTAGTTAAAAACATTTTAAAGGAGTGTGTAAAAGCTTAATTTTTATAAAATACAAATTATAAGGGTTAAAAGGGTAATTATGGATTATTAAATAAAATAAAAATCAAAACTCTAACCCTAATCACCCTTACGGCCGCGACACCTTCAAACACACACACACACTTCGGTTTTCATCAAGAACAAGCAATTCCATTCGATTTTGGACCGATTTCAAGCATCACAACAAGTTAGAATCATCAATTGCAAGCCATTACACGTTTAAAGGTTAGATTTTTACATGTTTTTGATGGTTTTTCATGGTGGCCGAACCCTAGTTCGAAAATCTACAATTGAATGTTAATTCTTGGTTGTTTGGTGATGTTATGATGTTAGTTAGGTTGTATTGATGCTAGTTAACGTTGATTATGCAAGAAAGTTTGGATTTTGGTTGTTTGTTCATATGATCATCTTGGCCGAGAGTTTGAGGCGATTTTGGATCAAATTGGATGTTGAATGTTGGTTGTTTGATGTTGTTATTATGTTAGTTGGATTGTATATATATTGGTTAATGTCGATTTTGCAAGAAAGCTATGATTTTGATACGTTGTTCATAGGTTACTAATAATAGTAACTTTATTTTGCATGAATTGATGATTGGATGATGTATGTATGTTATGGATGTGTTTGTGATGATGATTAGATGCTAAGTTGATGTTATGAAGAATTTAAAATCAAGAAGATGTCTTATAGTTCATACATTGCTAGAAATAGTAACTTTTGGTGTTGAATGTTGATGAATCATGACGATTAGGTGTTGTTGATCATGTTTAGATGTTGTCATGGACCTGAATTGGTATATAATTGATGAATTCATGAATGTAGTGTGAGTTTGATGAATTTGGGATGAACTTTCCCAAAAGGGAAACTTTAATTGTGCAAATCCTTGAATTGGATGATTTGAGCATGTTTGGGATATTAGGATCATGCTAGTGGGTTCATGGATGATTTCTAAGGTGATGAAATGTGTTGTTTAGGTATAGGGATGTTGATTTGGTTTGTTATCTGTTTTGGCCTGTTGTGATTCGCATGACATGTGTGTTATCTAGTTGCATGATGATCTAGTTGGTACATGTGAATAATGAAGTGCTATATGTAATCAAGTTGTATGTGAACATGTATGATATGCTATTGTGTTAGTATTAATGAGTTATCACCTATAATGTCACCAACGGGTCAAACGGGTCAACTGGGTCAAATGTGTCTTGTCTTTCTTAAACCTTGAGTTTCTTGGTTTGTAGAGCACTTAGGGTTTCATGTTGATTCTGTGTACACGTGCTTATGTACTCTTGTATTCTAGGTGACCTTTGAAGGTTGTCTTTCCCTCTTTCTTTCAAGTTAAGCTCTAAGTTAATTCTTGCGCGTATCAGGTGAGTTCTTGCCCCACTCATTTTACATAATCTCTTTTGGGGGAGATAGCATACTGTTGATCACAAACGCTTTTATATATGAGTGTGTATAATATTGATATAGTGCTGTTTACCATGGAAAGTCCTCACACTTTCGGATTGTTAATATTGAATAGCGGGGAAATTTTGGGTAGTACTACTGGGTCTGACGAGCCCCACCTGTGCAACTAGAGGTCAAACGGGTGCAATTTTGTCCTAACATATATTCGTCACGACCTGGTAAGTCGTGACGGGAGGCAACAAATGTAACACAGTCAGCTTCGATCGCGAAATCACTATGATTAATATTTTTATGTTAATAGACTAGCTATCTATTGCAATACACTACTTATGCTCTGGAAACTGTTGATTGGTTTATATTTTAACACAAACTCTTGAACTCACCAACCATGTGTTGACTTATTTAGTATGCTATTCTCAGGTTAAGGTTGCCAGTTGCCTAGGAGCACGCACACCAGCATCGTTGAGTTGTCTACATTTGTTTGTTTACAAATTTGGTATTATTTTCATATTAAACATTTGTGTTTGGGGCGCGTATGTTTTGCGCATTCTCTTTACATACTACTTGTTTTGGGTTTTCTGATTTTAAAAACGCTTCCGCAATATTTTAAACGTTAACTCTGGGTTTGTTTATTAATCATATAGAGTCGTTCTTGGTAACTAATGACTGATATCCTGGTATGTCACGCGCCTCGCGGTAAAACCCCGCTTGCGGATTTTAAGGGTGTGACATTAGATCTGTCTAACCAACTTGCTGTGATCCCTCAACTTAGGATCCACAAGTCATATCCCACCACAAAGATCATTGGAAATGTTAACACAGGGGTAAGAACAAGAGGACAAACTCATGACAGCCATGTTTGTCTACATTCTTGTTTCTTATCCCAAATAGAGCCAAAGAAAGTTGATGAGGCTCTGAAGGATGGAAGTTGGATTGAAGCAATGCAAGAAGAACTGCTTCAAATCAGAAGACAGAAGGTTTGGAACTTATGTGGTCTTCCTCAAGGGAAGACTATCATAGGTAGCAAATGGGTATTTAGGAACAAGAAAGATGATAGAGGGATTATCATCAAGAACAAGGCTAGACTGGTTGTCCAAGGGTACACTCAAGAAGAAAGGATTGATTACACTGATGTTTTTGCTCAAGTAGCAAGACTTGAAGCTGTAAGAATATTCCTGGCTTATGCTGCATCCAAGAAGACTTAGGTCCAATTCTCTCATCCCCTAATGATTCTTCATCTTAAGATGAAGGGAGTCTGAAACAACAGGTGCACAAACTATCACATACTTGCACCTACTTAGTTTTAAAGATAGCTCACCTGGAATCTCAAGTGACTATCTTGTAGAAGAGGGTCAATGACCAGCAACTTGAGATCACCGATCTCAAGGGTAAGTTAGCTTAGAGACTAATGAGGACAACTTAACCAGGTCCACAAGAACCTATGGATGTCATGCACCAATTCCCCAGCTCACCTAGTCAAGTGGGTGATGCTACCAAAAAGGGGGAGAAAGTCTTGACATCCACAGAACCTAGGAGTTCTTCCAAGAGTATGGACATTGAGGATTCACCACCCTCTCTTAAACTTGTCCATAATCAACAACCTCCTCAAGACAGTGATCTAGACTATCTCATCCAACAACTGTTTGAGGAAGGAATTCCAAGAGCAATGTCTGCCCCTTCTAAGAACCCAATCAGGGGTTGGGGTATGAAAGTAACAGGAGAGCTCTTATGATCTCTAGAGCTCAGGGTCAACTAGAAGTTTTTAACATTTCAAAGCTGAGCTACTATAAGAGTATAGATCTAATGGATCTGCCACTTATCAACCCAAGCCATAATAGACAAGCAACAAGATTGGCAGAAAAGATCCAAGACAGGGTATTAGAGGAATTCAAATTAAGATCAAAACTATATAGATAGAGGCTAGTAGGTAAAATCTTTGTTCAACTGGATGTTAAGGTGGACCCAAAGATTAGCTTCAAAAGGAAATCCTTAACTGAAGGCCCAGACATTGAGCCTGTGAACCTTGAGACAGGATCTCCTTCTGCACCCTTTACCCTCAGTGAAACACCAGTTGGTGATGGTGCTTCACAACCTCTCTCTGGTCAGAGCTTGATAGCTGAATCAAGCAATGAAGACTAAAGCTCTCTCCAAACTGAGTCACCAAGGCCTGTAACTGACAAAGGCAAAAGGAAACTGATTCTTGAGGAGATTGAGGAGGAGAAGAGAGAGAGGAAGAGGAAGCTAAGGGGAGAGAGTTCAAGTGGTTCCCTAAGGTTCATGGAAGCTACAATCAGGGCTGCCCCCAGGCTAAACACTCAGGAAGATGAGTTGAAAGCAGCCAGGTTAAACTACCTGGGAACCAGAAACTACAATGTTGATGAACTCATCTCTCTCCCTTTAGAGGAGTTGAATGAACTGGCTGACATTGAGTTGTCAAAAGAGAGAAAGCAGGTAGAGAATGCAGCTTTGCTACTCAAACATAAGGAGGAAAAGAGACTTAAAAGACTCTACAAAGATGCTCCTATCCTCTCTCTAGTTCAAGAAAGTCCTGAGCTAGAGACTGTGGCCATTGAACAACCTCAGGTAGTTAATGAAGAAGAAAGACTAAAGATGATCAACTACCCGAGTGCCACAGGTCTCTATCAGGTACATGCACTTCTTCCCTTACCATCTGAGTACATCTTGTTTGAATACGACAAGCAGCTAGAAGAACAAGCCAAAAGAGAAAAGCAAGCTGCAAAGAAGAGATTAAGGGAAGAAGCTGTAAAGTCAAGGGCCATCATCCACAAAAGCCAAAAGAAGTCTGCTGACAGACAAAGGATGATGAGCTTCTTGAAGCTGTATGGATTCTCCAGTAGGAGGCTTGGTCCTATGTCTCTATCCATAATGGATGAGCATATTAGGGTGATCAAGAAGAAGATAAAGAAGGGAGAGCTGGTGGACTTGCATTCTCCACCAAGTCCAGCTCAACCTCAAGTTGAGGTAAAGGTTGAACCTACTGAGACAACACAACACTGAACCTAGAGTTGCATCTAAGCCAACTTCATCTTCTAATCTATAGTAGGGTCCTCCTCTCACTCTTTCTGAACCTGTGAGAGAGGAGAACCTAACTGAGAGGGACTCAACTGAACAATTTAGTACTCAAGACTAGTCCCCTCAGTTAAAATCATCAGGGAGGAGAAAAAGGATGGCTAGAAGAAGATCCACTTCAAAGAAGAAGAGAAGAAAGGTATCCACCTCCCAACCTCAGGATGAGTTAGAGCATCCTGAGGGAGTGCATGAAGAGGTCTCTCAACAAACTCCAATCATAGTATAGCCTCTTGCCATTAGAAGACCCATTCTGTCTTGGAGCTTTGCTGACAATCCAGACAGATGGTTTGTCATAAGAGATCAGGAAGGCATGCATGTCTATTTCATAGAAGACATGCTTGATCTTCCTCTACATGATCTCTATGACATAAGAAGATATTATGAGAGTCTGAAGAACACTGATAGTATGATGAAGAGAGGTCTACTATGGATTCTGATAAAGACTATCAACATCTGAAGGATCTTCTCTGTTTTAGTAGCATCAGCCTAGGGGGAGTTTGCAAAAACCATCTGAAGATTATGAGGCTGATGTAACCTACAATGCTAGAACAACCAAGGTCTTCCAACATGCACTAGGAACAAAGATGAACTAGGCTCGGAAGTTTTACACTCGCAAGAATATTCTAAGTGTAAAATCTTCCGAAGCCAAAAGTTCAGAAGAAGTTACTTCGGAAGCTTTACACTTAACAGAAAAATATAACAAGTGTAAAGTCTTTCAAAGCCAAAGACCAGTTTCTTCTGAAGCCAAAGATGAAGTCTTCTGAAGCTTTAAAGACATAGACTTCCAAAGCCTTTTGCTGTGAAGACTGATTTCTTCCGAAGACAGAGAAAAGATACTTTTCTGATATACTTTTGATAAAGCTGATGTACTTTTCGCTGCCTGCTCTGAAGACTCACCTACTTGCATGAGTTGGTGAAAACTCCATGCTTTATCCAACAGTAGATAAAAGTCTTTGACTGTAACTTACTTCTTTTTGTTCTTTAAGACTTTTTGTACTAGGAAAAGTCAGTGAGCAATGACATGTCATAGTCACTAGTCAAAAGGCAATCTGCCTTTTGACTCTAGATTGATCTTGTTGTCTAGATTAGTCAATTCCAACTGTCCTTCCAAGTAAGTGACGGTTGTAGGTTGTAGTATAAAAGTGTCTCAGGTCCTTGTATTTTATTCATGCTTTGTAACACTTGTAATAGAACTTGAGATCAATATACAACATCCTTGAAAACTATATTTGTGTTCTTGTGTTCTTGTTGTTGTTCTTAGTTCTATCTCACTAAATTACTTGTGTTCTTTGTATCATCTGTTTAAGTTATGAGTTCCCTATTTGACCTGTTAAGTGATCTAAGATCACTCCTCAAGTGTGAAACTAATTGTAACTAAGTACCCTCATTAGTCCTGCAATTACTATTGTGTTTTTCTTTCATAGTCAAATCTAAGTTTAACAAGCTCAAAATTCTGCACTAATCAAGTATGAATAACCACACTTTGAGGGGGAAAGCAGATCCGTGTTGATGGAGCGAAGCTAAGGTTGTAGATTGTTCTCTGTTTAAACATTTAGTTGATTGTAACAAAATTCAGATCATGAGCTCCTAGACTATCAAGCCAATAAACACCATATAATACCTAAAAGTATTTGTTTAAAATTAATATTCGTTATCATTTAAAATAGCTTTTGTCATAAGCTTATAATCTAAAACTTTAAACTGCATAATACGCATGTATAAGTTTGTGCTTAAAGGTTAAAAAGCTGCATTAAGCAATGTAAACACTCCAACATTTAAAAGCATTCAACTAACACTAACCATTTGATTCAGTTCTAATAATCTATAGCATGCTTATCATTTTACATTTCAAGACCATTGACTTTCATATTAGGATTCAACTCCTTTAAGGAAACACCAATACGACCACTCTTTGGGTATAATAATGGAGCTCTAAACAAAAATTTAAGACAAACAAAAGTGTAAAAAACTATGATTTTTTAACAAACACCAACATAGGGTTTTAGATTACTTTGTTGCAAATATAAATAATTTGAATTGCAAAACATTAAACCAAACAAAAGCAATCTACATGTTTATCTATAGATTAAGGTGCCGAATCGTTGGTATACTCGGGAGCTAGTGTGACACCAAGTACAGAAGCCTCAAATCGGCTACCTCTGCTTCCTCCTTTAGTGGTGAAACCCGGTTACCATGAAAACATTATCTATAAACAAAAATCGGTTATCAAACAACAGAAGCATAAGATTACAACAGAACAAGATTTGAATTAGGGTTTTTTGTGAGGAGACTATGGGGAATGAATTCATCGGTGGAAGATACCAGTGAGGGTGTAGATTTGTGTAGGTGGTGATGGTGAATCAAATGAATAGAGGAATTTATAGAGGATATTCAATTCAAGGACTTTATGGAGGATACGAGTGAGAAAGAGGGAGAGATTGAACCCTAACTTCTATTTGATTTTGTTAAAATTATTACGAATTATTATCATAGCAAGTGGATAAACTCTTTGTTAAACTTGTAAACAAGTTTACTATGTTACTTATCTACCAAATAATGTTACTTGTCTACCAAAATAATTGATCTTTGTAGTATAAATACCACCTAATTGTATATGAGAAAATGCACCTCTTGTATACACTTTCATAAGTTATACATTTCTCTTCTTCTTGCTCTTGCAATTCTCTCTAAAGTTCTTAAGCTATAACACTAATCTTATGTTATTTATTGTGATATTATAACATGTTATCAACACGAGAGCTATTAAACTCTAATCAAGAAGGTCAATAAAGCACAAAGTCATCCATTAATTAAGCAAACAAAAATGTCGAACATTACGAAAATCAAATTTCCAGCTCGAGTTGAGATTCCAAATAAGCAAATAGATAACACAATGGCTCATGAATCTCAGAGACATTTGAAACGAGGAAGACCAATCGGTTCCAAGGATAAAAATTCTCAAAAAAGAAATACTCTTGAAAAGGAAGTTGACCATAAAGTAAATGATCTTGATGCAACACTAAATACCGAAACCTCTCATGAGGAGGATTTGGATGAAAATGACAAAGAAATGTCAATTAATTATGGTCACACACATCTTATGGAATTGAGATGAAATAGAAAGTATTGATGAAATATTTTCTTATTCTGTAGCAAGTGACATCATGAGTGGGGATGATGATCCTAAACCAACATCAGTTAGTGACAGTCAAAATAAACATGATTGGGATAAATGGAAAGGAGCTATGCAAGCTGAATTGGATTCACTTAACAAACAAAAGGTTTTGGACCAATTGTTATTACTCCAAAGGCCGTAAGGCCTGTAGGGTATAAATGGGTTTTTGTACGAAAACAAAATGAGAAAAATGAAGTTACAAGGTATAAAGCTAGACTTGTAGTTCAAGATTTTTCTCAAAGGCCAAGGATTGACTATGAGGAAACATACTCCCCTATTATGAATGCAATAACCTTTAGATATTTAATCAGCTTAACAGTTTCTAAAAATTTAGAGATGCGTCTTATGGATGTTGTCACAGGTTAGTTGTATGGATCACTAGATAGTGACATCTATATGAAAATTCTTGAAGGCTTTAAATTCCCCAAAGCATTAAGCTCAAAGCATAAAGAAATGTATTTCGTAAAATTACAAAGATCCTTGTATGGACTCAAACAATCTGGAAGGATGTGGTACAATCATTTAAGTGATTATTTGACAAGTAAAGGATATACAAATAACCTTATTTGTCCCCGCATCTTTATTAAGAAGACAATATCAGGATATGTGATCATAACTGTCTATATTGATGATCTAAATATTATTGGGATGCAAAAGGAAATTAATAAAGCAATTGCTCTTTTAAAGAAAGAATTTGAAATGATAGACCTTGAAAAAACCAAATATTGTCTTAGTTTGCAGATTGAGCATATGCATAATAAAATACTTGTACATCAGTCAACTTATACTGAGAAATTCTTAAAGCATTTCAAATGAACAAAACAAATCCTTTAAGCACGTCGATGGTTGTTAGATCACATAATGTTGATAATGATCCATTTCGTCCTTGCGAAGAAAATGAAGAGGTTCTTAGTCCAGAGATACCATATCTTAGTGCAATTGGAGCACTTATGTATCTTACTAACTGCATGAGACCTGACATTTCTTTTGTAGCTAATTTGTTAGCAAGATTTAGTTCGACCCCTACTAAAAGGCACTGGAACGGGATTTAACATATTTTTTGATATCTTTGAGGTACTATTGATTTAGGCTTGTTTTATCATAATAACTCAAAATAAGGGTTGGTTGGTTATGCAAATGTAGGTTATTTATCTGATCCCTATAAAGCAAAATCTAAAACTAGATAGGTATTTAAGAATGGAGGAACTTCGATTTCATGGTGTTCTTAGAAACAAACACTCATTGTGACATTCTCAAATTATGCTGAAGTCATTGCACTACATGAAGCTTCAAGATAATGTGTATGGTTAAGATCTAGAAGGGTATATCAAAAGTAGCTAAAGTCATTACACCAATCTATGAAGATAATGCAGCTTGTTTCTCACAAATGAAAGAAGGGTATATCAAAAGTTATAGAACAAAATATATATCACCAAGATTATTTTCATAATTTCAAGACCTTATTAAAGATAAACAAGTTGAAATGAGATACGTTTAATCTAGCAACAATTCAGCTTATCTTTTACAAAGGCACTTCCTAAAAAACTTACAAAAAACATGTTTATGATATTGGCATGCGACACGTACACAGAATGTGAGGATCTATAGAAGACAATTAGAGGGTGAGTTATAAGTTGCACTCTTTTTTCCTTAGCTAAGGTTTTTTTACATTGGGTTTTTCTTTAGCAAGGTTTTTAATGAGGTAGTACTTAAACTTTTGAAGTTTAAAAAGTGTCATCCAAGGGGGAGTATTATGAATTATTACCATAGCAAGTGGATGAACTCTTTGTTAAACTTGTAGATAACTTTACTATGCTACTTATCTACCAAATAGTTTTACTTGTCTACCAAAATGATTTATCTTTGTAGCATAAATACCACATCAATGTAGATGAGAAAATGCACCTCTTGTATACACTTTCATAAGTTATACATTTCTCTTCTTCTTGCTCTTGCAATTCTTTCTAAAGTTCTTAAGCTATAACATTAATCTTGTGTTAATTATTGTGATATTATAACAAAAATAAAGTTATAGCGCGGGTGAGATTTAGTAAACATAAGCTGACAATGAGAGATGACATGCGTAATTTCTAAAGTGTATTCCGTGTTTTATTTTTCTTTTTATGACATTACAACGATGACATACAAAAATGTGTGTCATTGTTTCTTCAAAGATGGAATTTTTATGACACACACTTTTGCATGTCATAAAATCAGTGTGTGTCATAATTTACGTGTCATTAATGGTATATTTTCTAGTAGTGTGTAGATGCTATAAGAATATGCTATCAAGATATCAATTATGCCAAGTCATAAAAATGTGATGAAAAATTCGGTGAAGAATTGATACATCATATGATTGTTCATTGAAGATCGAAATTTTGTTTAAATCATAAAAGTACAATATGGGGAATCTATACAACCCAACAAAAAAGTGTTAATTAAAGATCAAGAGACGATTTGAATCATTAAAGTCAAGTGAAGAATTAATGCAAACTAACATATAGTAAATCGATCAAGAAACAGTTTGGGTTCCTTATAAGGTTAGAAAATAAGCTAATGAAATCGACATGTGTTACAAATGATCAATATTATTTAAAGGTTGGTATGAAGATTAACATAAAGTCAATACCTTATAAGTGAATGATAGCCAATGTTTAATGACAAAGTTAATGAAAACCCAGCTCGAGCAAGCAAGACGACAAAAGTAATATGATATGGGAATGAGAATGATCTAAAATATTTTTTAAAATTAATCCCTAGAATTAAAAAGGATTTAAAATGGCTTAACTGAATAATCCAATAAAATGAATTTATAATACAAGAAAATATTTTCATAAATTATTTGTTAAAATAACTATAAAATTAAATCCCACGTTTCCAACTAGCTAGTTTTTAAATAAGAAGAGTCTTTATTGAATTAAAAAGAGTCTTTATTGAGACTAAAATGAGTATTTATTGAGACTTAAAAATCTCTTTGAATAGAAAAAAGATTTATTTACATTTTTAGATAAAACTTGTCATTATTGAGACTAAAAAAATAGGAATTCGATGTGAAGAAAGGTGTGGAAAAGTACAAAGAGGGTACAATACTGTCATTAGGCAATCAATGTAATGTCCACAACCAACTATCGTAGGAGGGGCGGATTGCACGTTCGAGTGTTATTGTGTTGTGTCAATAAATAGAAGTCTTTCATAGCCTTTCTACTTACTTTTTTTGGATTTTTCTTTAAAAACTTATAGCTAAAATTGTTTCTTTATTCCCTAAAAAAGGCTTCAACATTAAACTTTTCTCTCTCTACATATATACATATGTATCCTCTATATATATGTGTGTGGATATAAATAGGGGTTAAGGTAACAAAACCCCAACCATGGCATGTTGATTATATCTTGAAACAAGTGTCGAATCATGAACCCTAATCATGATAGTTCAATTTCAAATATAAAACTAAACATCAAAACAGTAAAACTTACTTGTGGGGATAGTGATCTTTGACGAAGAGGATGACGACATGATCGATTGCTTTGTTCCCGTTATGATGTCTAGAGGGATCGATGAATGATCTTAGAGAGAAGAGGTGATTGATGTTTTTTTGTTATCTTCCTACTCCTCTATTTATAACATCTAAAGGGAAACCCTAGTTATAATTATAGGGTATTTCCATCAAATAACCCCTTCGTACTTTTAGGGACTAATTATGTCATTTTGTGAAACTTATTTAAATGATCTGTAGGTCATAAATTACGAGTTATTTCTAACATTCTCTCACTTGGCCGAGTGATCATTTGCGATGAATATAAATAAGTTTGGCCAAGTTAAACACTCATCAATTTCATGAATTGAAGTTAATTTGAGACCCCTAACAATCACACTAAAGCCTCGGTAAAAACATTAAACATAAAACCAAAATGACTGAAATAAACCCTTAATGTACAGAATTCATCTATACAAATTTGTCTATAGATTACTAAGCGCACATATAAGTTATTATAGACAAAATAAATATTCGAGGAAATTACGTTAAACATTAATGCACACTTAGTAAAGCCTATCCTTGTTACAAGTTCTTGAAAAGTTTTAGACAAGCATATCTTTTATGCTAATGTTGTAGATACAAAGACTCATTTTCCTCTACTCATTCTTGTATGAACAAATATTATGTATCGAGCTATAAAATAGCTCCACTCGATATGTTACTATTCGAGAAACTAACGATAACTGAATTATCACAGTAAATCTTCAATGATCATGATATGGAGTTAACAATTTTGAGTCTGGTAATGAGACTTATTAACAACATCCCATGGCAAGTTGCATTATAAACCGTAACGTATTCCGCCATTATTGTTGAGGTTGTTGTTAAGACGTCAACTGTTGCTTATGACTCCTCCATGAAATAAGTCTGCCTGTTAACATAAAGATATACCCTAAAGTTGATTTCTTATTATTCTTTGCATTTAGCAAAGTCAGAATCAGAATAGCACACTACTTCCAAGTTATCAGTACGTCTATATGTCAATTTATAGTCTTTTGTCCCTTGAAGATATCGCAATACTTTTTTTGCTACTTTCTAATGACCTAGGCCAGGACTAGAATGATATTAGCCTAACATTCCATCAATATATGCAATATCAGGACGAGTACAAACTTAAGCATACATTAAACTTCCCACTACTTAAGCATAAGGTATCAATTTCATCTGCTTCTTTTCAACCTCTGTTTACAGATATTAGAATGAACCAAAAACGTCTTCTTTAACTACTAGAGAAACTGAGGGAGAGCAATGTTACATATTGCAACATGCAAGGACATGTTTTTGTATGCCTTCTGAGACAATCCTAATATCATATTGGTTTGATCTCGATGTATTTCGGTGCCTATTACATAAGAAGCTTCTTCGAGATCTTTCATGTTAAAATCACATGAAAGTAACCAATTTGACTCATGCAACAAATGTAAACTATTACTCACCAATAGAATGTCATCTACGTAAATGGAAAGTATAGCAAAGTCACTCCTACTTATTTTAAGGTAAGTGCACTGGTCCACTTGATTCTTATTGAAACCTTCTTTCTTTATAATTTCATCAAATTTAAGTACCACTGATAATGCTTGTTTTAACCTGTATATGGATTTGTTTAACTTGCAGACTAAGTGTTCTTGACCTCTAGGTTTGAAACCTTCAGATTGATTCATGAACACCTCATCATCTAAGTCACCATTAAAGAAAGTGTTTTAACATTCACTTGATGTTGCTCTAAATCAAAATGATCTACTAAGGCCATAACAATCCTTAAGGAATACTTTCGTGAAACAGGTGAGAAGGTTTTTATGGTCATCCCCTCCTTTTGAGTATAACCTTTAGCAACCAATCATGCTTTATATTCAATAATTCCATTCTGGTCTAATTTGGTTTTGAAAACCATTTACATCCTACGGCCATTAGGTTATTCAACTACTTCCTAAACGCTATTCTTATAAATAGAATCAAGCTCATCAATCATAGCTTTATTCCATTCAGACAATTGATCACTACTAATGGCTTCATTAAAGGAGGTTGGATCGTTACACTTTCTTAAATCCATACAACATCGTTAAGGTAGGTTACAAAATCATCAAAACTAGTAGGTCTACTATGATGACCTCCTTAGCTGATTTTCGGGTTTAGCTATTTCAGTGGTCGTTTGAGGGACTTGCTATTATGGGTTTGATGTTGCTTAATTTATAGGTATGTTTGGATCAAAATGAAATTATAAGGAAACATGAGATAATGGTGTAGTGTTATGTACAAGAGGTGTAATAGGAAGAAAGTGTAAAGAGTCCATCCTCCCACCTCTTGCAATTCTTGTAAGTCAATATCTTGACGTTCACTGCTCCCACCAATCTTAAAATCCTCTAGAAATATAGTATGACAAGTTTCCATAATACTTGTAGTATGAGAAGGGCAATAGAATCTATATCCCTCTGAATGATCAGAATATGCTATAAAGAAACAAATTATTGTCTTATGAGATCTAGTTCTAACTTATAAAGATTTCCATCTAGATAACCACAACCATAGACATGAGAGCTCAAAGTAATAGTGACTTTGCCATGACCATGCAAAACTTCATAACCATCATTGTCTAACTTGGGTATAGATACCAAGATCCGAGTTATCCCCGATACATATAATGTATCATAAAGTTTAATACAACGACCAGTTTTCCTTATTTATTGCATGGTTCCTACGGCCTCAACATTAAGTTCGTCACCATCTCCCATCCTAATTTTCCTTTGGTTTCTTTCCAGCTTCCAAATTATAAGGAATCACTATGTAGAGTTAGTAACATAAACCATAGAACCAGAATCAACCTACCATCTGTTAATTAGAATGTAAAAATTATAGGACTCAAATATCATGAACAGATGGTTACATTTCATAGCTAACAACTCCTTCAACTTAGGGCAATCCTGTTGTGTGTTGTCACACCCTCAATTTCCACTACGGGGTTTTATCATTAAATGCGTGACATACCAGGATCTCAGCTGATAGTTATACCAAACAACATAGTAAGTACAAAAAATAACATTAATTTTTATCAAATAAAACCTAATAGATCTCTTTAGAATTATCTCGCTAAAATACATAAATTAACGGTTCGAAAGTGAGGACTTTAAATGGTACAACACTATTAAACAAGCGATAATACAGTAATAATGATCTAATAAAAGAACATTTAAAAAGGACATGTTTCTCTTCCCCAAAAGAGAGTATAAGAAAGTGGGGCTGTAAACTCACATTGAATGCGCAACAAATAAAGTAATGTAAAGAGAAGGTAATTAGGTTTCCAGATAACTTGAATTTACATTTAATGCCCAATTAATATAAAGTATTAACACTTAAACTATACAGTTTCACGTGCCCGACTCAATGGCGATTCAAGTCATCGATGTTTCCTTCAATCACATGCAAGCACAGTCACACGCAAACTCACGCATGCCTCAAACTCAGTTATTCTCACGTATACTTGATCATACACAAAGATACTCCTTGTACATTTTAATTGTATAATTTTATACGATAAAATCCACACATATAATAATACATAATATTTGTAGCACACTTTGGGTAATTCATGCATACATGGGTTCCATATATATATATATATATATATATATATATATATATTTATATATATATATATATATTTATATATATATATATATTACCTCAAACACAAATATATAATATATTTGCATATTATACATAACACATAAAATATACATATTATACGTAACACTCATAATATAAATATATTCATGATTGCTCATACTTACATGAATACTACAATACACATATATATAAATAAATTAACCCACCACATAATGATATATAATATGCACACACACATGAAATTTCCATACATACACAATGCATAACACTCATACATGCATCACAAAACACACACACATTCATAAGCATCATCCATACAGATTCAAGCAACTCTCGGCCATCAACTAACCCCAAGCACACCCAACCAAAAAACCATTAAGCCAAACTCTAATCATTATCAAATACATACAACAACATTTATAACCAATTTTGGATCCTAGAACAACATACGAACCTATCCCGATCCACCCGAATCCATAACCCATAACCATTCGATTACCACACCATGATTGGGTTTGAGAATGATATTCTCAGTTGATGTGACTCAACCTAGGATCGAATATGTGGACCGAGTCAATAATATAGCAGCGGAATTACTATATTAAAGAACATTAATTGCTGTAGTAAAACACTTGAATGTAAGAGAATCAAGAACCATAGTAAATGTTGTAAAATATTGTAGATATTACTGCTGAAATCAACAACCTTACAAAGTTAGGGTATGTGACCCTATTTATAGGCGTAATCATTGCCTGTACAAAAGACTAAACTAACCCTGATCTATACAAGAGAATCTAGTCTAAGTACAAAATAAATATAAAAGTGTAAGTTGTTCATCCACATTAGTTCATGCGGATGAACAAGTCTTCATCAGCATTTGTTGTTTGTAGTCAACATTTGTGTTTGCTCACCCGCATTAGTTAATGCGGGTGAACAAGTCTTCTT
Source organism: Flaveria sonorensis (assembly GCA_025506505.1). NCBI lineage: Eukaryota > Viridiplantae > Streptophyta > Magnoliopsida > Asterales > Asteraceae > Flaveria > Flaveria sonorensis. Next base: position 59,743,450 of record CM046433.1, on the reverse strand, counting down.
AGCATTTATGTTTGCTCACCCGCATTAGTTCATGCGGGTGAACAAGTCTTCTCCGCATTTGTGTTTGCTCACTCGCATTAGTTCATGCGGGTGAACAAGTCTTCTCAGCATTTGTGTTTGCTCACCCGCATTAGTTCATGCTGGTGAATAAGTCTTCTCAGCATTTGTGTTTGCTCACCCGCATTAGTTCATGCTGGTGAACAAGTCTTGTCAGCATTTACTGTTGTTCATCCGCATAGACTAATGCGTGTGAACAAGTCTTGTCAGCATTTACTGTTGTTCATCCGCATGGACTAATGTGGATGAACACTTCTGTTCAGCATTAGTTGTCTTGATCCGTATTTGTTAATGCGGGTGAACAAACACTTGTCCGCATTTGTTCACTAGTCATCCGCATTAACAAATGCGGGTGCTTTATACTTGTCTTTTCTTGTCTTTTGTTTTCTGTTGTTTTCTGTAACTGATGTTTTCAACCAGAACAACCTCCAACCACTTCTTAAGTTGGCAAGTATGATCCTTTCAGGGTGTAACAATACTCCCCCTAAGGATTATACTGCCTAGGTTCCTCAAGAGTGTGATGGTGGTGGTGGTTGTGAAGATTCTGGTTGGTCTTCTTGTGAAGTCTTCTTTTGGATTGATGTTGGGAGGAGAGTTTTAGCAGCTTCTTCTAATGTTTCTGGTTGTGCCATTGATGGATTGAGAATAGCCTTTATCATGTTAGAAAAATCCCTAGCTTCCTTCATTTTTTCTCTATTAAGCACATGAATCTTCATCTCACTCATTGTATGAATAGCAGCAATAGGCATTTGTTTCAAAGAGATGGGTTCCCAAACTAAAATAGAAGATAACCCATCTCTATGAATCACCAGTGAACCATCAGCATCAACTTCCAACTTGACAATATTGCCCATCTGCATTGGCACCTTTCTCTTCTTCCTTTGTTCCCTTTTGTTGTTGATTCTATCAAATGCCAGCTTCAAGATCTTAACACACTTTAACATAAACTCCAGATCTTCTTTAGCAGCTTTATTTTTGAGGGCTTTGAAGTGTCTTGTGAAGATATAGTGTATGTAAGACTCATCTAGCAGTCTGACCTCATAACCACTGAAAATTTTGATCTCTAGGGCTTCTTTTCCTTCCCACTTTCTCTCAATCACCAACTCATAGGATTCTTTATCATAGTACACATTGGAAATTGGTTTGGTTTTATGAGTTCCAGCAATCATTTTTCATTTCAATGATTCTGTTGGTTTCACATGCAGCTCAAGGAACACTACCTCTTCTGCCTCTCTCTTTCTTCTTTGTTCAAGGGGATTTCTGAAAGATTTGTCTTTTCTAGTACAGATGGCTTTTAGAGACTTGAAGTTGTTGGTTCTCTTAAACATCTTCAGAATATCCTGAAATTCATAACCCCTGTACATTCCATCATAGTTGATTAGATCTAACTCAGCCAATTTTTTAAGTCATGGACCTTCATGGCATTGACTAAGGCTGTATATTCTGTAAAGAATTGCACCAGGCCTGAGATTCTCTTGACCATGAACATATTCCAGCTGCTATCATACTTCTAGGCAATGATTTTGACATCTGTTTTGCCTTTAGGAGTAGATACCCCTCTAATCATCTCAGCAGTGGTTAAACCCTCTTGAAGTTTTAGTTGTGAAGGTTCATTGAACCACTCTAGGTTTTTGTGCAGAATAGGGGCCAGAACATCTTTGTCTTTTGTAGTCAATTGTACATCTTGTGCAGAAGATCTTGTTCTGGGCTTCTGGGCATTTACTTCTTCTTCAATTGCTTTCATTCTATCTTTCTTTTCATTAATCATTCTTAACATAGCAGCCCGAAGTGAATTAGTCTTCATGTTTCCTAACTTTCTTTTTGTAAATCCCTGTTTGTTAAGATAATCCTTTATTTCCCTATCTGACATGTTATAGGGATCAGGAAAAACAAACCGTTGGTCATCTTTCTTTGCTATTTTGAGGATAGAGGATGTTGGCTTTTCAGTGTCTTTTGTTTTCTCATATTCTATTACATATGTAGGATCTAACAGCTTTTCCATCTTCTTTAACTCCTCAACAATCTCCTCATATGTCATGTTAAACACAATGTCAGCATCATAACCATGATTTATCAGATACATGGCATAAATCATGAGATCATCAGACTTTGCTTTTTCAATCATGCTTTCTACATATGGCTCAATAATTGATGGACTTCTCATGTCATCATGTTTCTTTGTTTGTTCATCTTCAGTTTCTCCTTCTTCCAACATAATCACTTCCAAAGATGCTGCAACTCCTTCTCAGCTTGTTCATGTTCATCTAAAAATTCAATAATTACTGCCAAACTCCTAGGATCATCTTTAGTTTTCTTCTTTGGTTGTTCTTCCTCAACTATAGGAAGTTTTCCTTTTGCTTTTTTAGTCAAGTATTTCCTTTTTCTTGTGTATGTGATACTCTAGGTCCTGATGATGAAGCTACATCAGTTTTGGCCTATTGTTTTTCTTCAACAGCCTTAAGCTCAATAGTGATTCTTTGTTGTTCAGCTTCTTGTCTGTTTAATTCAGTTGTTTCCTTTTCTTTGAATTCATCACAAAGTCTATTGAATAAACTTTGTTGTTCATCAGTCAATACAACAGCAGGAACAAGCTACATTCTCAGTTCTTCTTCTATTGACATAGGTTGTGATGGAATTACAATTATAGACTCAGAGGGGGATTTGGTGGTTTTGATGTAATCCCAGAATTCCTCATCTATAATGAATTCACTTGAAGAGAATCTGTCCATGTCATCTATTAGTTCTTTCATCATGGCCTCTTTTTCAGTAGATGGATCAGAATGTACTACCTATTCCCATATCATCATCCCTAACACCACTGGTTTCTTGCTGTTGTGAATGAACTTCCTTATCTGTTTCTTCAGCTTCATGTTTGTTGCTTCTCTTTCAAATTCAGCCTTTAATTGAGCAATCAGTTCCAATTCATCAATTCTTTTCTTCAAAGCCTCATTTTGTTTGTTCAGATCAGTAATAAGTTATGTTTGTATCTCCAACATATGCTCTTGATCTTCCATAGCTACAGTTTGAATAGCCATAGTGTCCACAAGACCACTGATTTCTTCTCTTGACATCTCTAAAGAGGCTTTTAACTATTTGATCTCCTCATCTTTTGTTCTCAAATCAGCATCATACATGGCTTTTAATTCACTCAGTTCTTTCTCCTTCTCATCCAACTCTAGGATTCTATCATTGATTATCCCTTCCCTTCTATCCAAAGTCTTCTCCATTCTAGACATTTTGGCTAAGAGATCAGATATCATCCTATCTTTTTCATCAGGTCTGTTCACCTCTGATTCTGCAAAGCTCTCAGAAGGAGCATCTTCAGAGACAAGTTGTCTCTATGGTAGAGGCACAGTATGTTGATTATCTTCTTCATCATCAAAAGATTTAGAAGATTTTGAGGAGCTGGTAGATTCACCAGAACTCCCAGCCTCAGCAATTGCTTCAGGTGGTGAATTGCCTTGTGAATCTTCTTGTATATGAATTAGAGAGAATGATTGTGGGATAATGGGATCAACCCTCAAAGGGGATAAAATAGCAGCTTCTTGTAGTGTTTCACCAGTGTGACGATCACCAGTCAAAGGTGACACTGGTATAATGTGTTCTTCAGTTTTTGCATGCTCATCAACATGGTGTTGATCATGAGCAGCAGTCTGCTCCACTGATTGTTTTGGAGCTTCTTCTTGAACATTTACTTCATGAATTGGTTCATCATTAGGAACATCAGCTACCATTTCTTGTGCAGGTTCCTCAATAGGAATATCATCATGTACAACCGGTTCTTGGTGTTGTAGTTGTTCCTCATCCATTGGCATATCATTTTGGGGATCTATTTGTTGTTGCATCCAAGGTAAGAGTGGAATGAAAGCACCACTATAGAAGTTTCTTGGATCTCTCTTCTTGATGTACTTCAAAGATTTGGCATTATAATGAGGAACTTCAAGAATGGGGCCTTCTAAAACCAAATCAGGAAAGGCTTCATTAATAAGACACTGAATGAATCTGGGGTACATTAAGAACATGTTCCTTCTCCCCTCTTGAATATTTGACATCATTCCATTAAAGACATATGCTGAAAAGTTGTAGGGTCTGTTAGAGCAGAGGGCACAGACCAGTGAAGATGTAGTTAATGGTATGTCATTCCACCTAGTTTTTCTTTTAGATAGGCAGTGTTGGATATAATGAATGAGAAACCTCCACTGCACATCTACCAATCCTTTCACTATCTGTTTTGCCTCAAATCCTCCCTCATATCCAATGTCAGCAATGAATGACATGATATCTTCTTCATCAAATTCAGTTAGAGAGTTTGGATCATCTTAAAATTGAAGGCATTCTCTACAGATTGTTCTAATATCACCAAAGTATGATCATCAGATATTCTTCTTGAGATTGCTTTCTCTCCATCAATAACCAAAGCTTCTGCATTTCCCCAGAAAGATCTGATGTAATTCTCATAGATTACAGGTCTCACTGATATGGCATGAGCCACTCTTGTTGTGGCTATGAACCTGATCATGTCTCTGAGTCCCTCAGCTTCTTGGACATCAGAATCAAGAAAACCACTGACATTATGGAGCTTGCTCCAAGTGTGGTTAGCCATTATGTAATCTGCACACAGAGAGTATGAATTAGTGAGAATTATGTGTGATTTGTTCAATTTTGACTTTTTAGGTCAAAATGAATTCTGCTTGTTATTGTTACATTAGGTTATTTGACCTGATTTTGATTTTTCATGAAGAACAGTTCAAAATTTTGTTTCTTTGTGTTTGGATATACTGATTTTGATTATGTTTTAACAGGTTGTGATGTCAACATTGTTATACACCAGTATCCCCTGTTCATTGATGTTTTATGTGTTCTTAGAACCACATGAAATCTTTGAAGTTTACACCGATCATTGGTTTTAATGAACTCTATCATTCATCTAAATCCAGTGTTCTTGAGTGTATTTGAATCATTTCACAAGATTAGGGTTCCATTTCAAGAAATTTCGTTCGACAGTCGAAGTACGTAAGAAACTGATAATCACCTTTTAGTTAACAATACTTTGATTTAACAGACAATGTTGTTTGTTTTGATGTTGGATTTGAACAAAATGAAGCTTGATTAGAGTAGATTTGAACTCAGAAGAAGAACGGTTTTCTAGCACTCGTCTCACTATGAAAGATCACTCAAAATTTGAAAAGTAATAAATGACTCATATTAGATGAGTATTTATATTACAACTCATAATTTTCACAAAGATTTTACCAAGTGTTGAAAAGTTCTGTACTGTAGCAAATGCGCATATAGAATTTCTATGGGCGTATTCACTGTAGCAAATGCTGATGATCAAATTAAGTTTGTCAGCATTTACTGTAACAAATGCGGAATAGTTAATTTTACCTATCCGTATTCACTGTAGCAAATGCGGGTTACCAAAGTTATCAGCATTCATTGAAAATTCTCAACACTGTTGCAAATACGGAAGAACAAATGACATGTCCGCATTTATTGCGACAAATGTGAGAGAACAAGTGACTTGTCCGCATTTACTGAGATGCGAGTGAACAAAGTAACTTATCAGCATTCACTGTAGCAAATGCGGGAGAACAGATGACTTGTCTGCATTTACTGTGACAAATGCGGGAGAACAAAAGACTTGTCTGCATTTACTGTGACAAATGCGGATGAACACAAAAATAGTTACCCGCATTGGTTAAATGGCAGGGATACCATCACCCGCATTAACCAATGCACTTACCCGTATTAAATTTTGTACTTGTCAAAAATTAATGTTTTTGCAATGGCTAAATCTGATTGGTTTGTACAGATGCTTCTGATTTTATAAAGATGAGTCTGCATTTTTGTTGTTTTACGAAGATTTTGCAGATTCAGAGATTGTCAATTCTTGCTTGGATTGTCATGTGTCTTTGATGTGACACAGATTCCAAACATGACTGATTTTGGAGCATATGCATCTTTTGAAGCTGATTATGGAGTAATTTCCATACATACACAATCAATTTGACCAAGTTGTCAATTTAATGTTTGCAAATTTCATGTTTTTGTAAATATTTCCTTTTAGAATTTTATTACTCCCACTAAAGTTTATATCCATGCGGGATAAAGACTTTAAATAAAATTTATAAAATTTTAGGACAATATTTCTGAATTGTTTAATTGTTTTGCACTATTGTTTGAAATTTTGGAATCATAACAATCTTATCTTTCATAAGTGCAAGTTGTCATTAACTTATTGATTGAAGGTATGTTTGTCCTCTTAAACTCATGCTTGGTCAATATTGTAATGCATGTGATTTTTATCATGTTTTGATTTAATTAAACATTCAACATGGACCTCACACTCATAAGCATAGCAAGATCAACTATCCTCATGTACTGTATGGTAGAACTTTCTCACAACTTTCAATACCTGGTCATTTAAATTATGAAACCTCATTCATTTTGGTAAGGGGGATCCACTTTGGGATTCTTTTACCTTATCCTTATTTTGTTTGATCCACATTGGGATTCTTTTTTCTCTTCACTTTGGAAGGTGATCCACTTTGGGATTCTTTTTGTTATATTCTGTTTTATTTGTCACCCGTATTGGATGTGTTCCATATTGGGACTCTTTTTGGATCTAGACATCAGCACTATGTGCTTGTTTCCCCAGGTATTAGCTCAGCAAAACAAAGGAGAAACTGATGTGAATGAGATTCATAAGGTATCATGACCTGGTGTGTTTAGGTTACTACATATACATACACTTGGATAGGTTAGATACATACATGCTCTGAGATGATGCATTCACAGTTGAATGTGATCTTTAGTGTATCACAACATTTATCTTTGTTCCAAGTTGAGCCTACCCACATATCAGGTAAGTCATGTCAGTCTTTCAAGATATTGAATTAAGCACAGTGAATGATATAACGACTGTAATTATATCATCTCCCATAAGAAGTACAAAACAAGGACTTTAACAAAAATTGATTTCTTTTTGTAATTTTGTGAATTTATTGATGTTAATCAAGGTTAATCATGCCGATTGATTGGACTAAGAATTCAAACCGACTTGGGTAAAATATCTTAGTAAACAAATCAGCTAGCTGATTGTCTGTGTTAACTTGAATCAGCTTGATTAAACCTTTTTCAGCTTGATTAAACCTTTTTCAGCACAGTCTCTCAAAAAGTGATATCTAATTTCAATATGTTTTGTTTTTGAGTGCTGAACAGGATTGTTTGTTATGAAGACTACAGCAGTGTTGTCAATATGAATTGTTGTGTGCAAGAAATTGAAACCATAATCAAGCATCTGGTTTTGAATCCAGAGAACTTGAGAGCAACAAGCTGATGCTGCTATGTACTCAGCTTCAGCTGTCGATACAGAAACATTGGTCTGTTTCTTGCACTGCCATGACACCAGTCTGGGACCAAGAAATTGACAACCGCCAGATGTGGATTTTCTATTGAAATTGCATCCCCCGTAGTCACTGTCGGTGTATGCATAGAGATTGAAGTCTCCATCCTTTGGATACCATAGTCCAAGAGCAGGTTTGCCCTTAAGATATCTGAATATCCTCTTAATTGTTTGCTTGATACCTGGCACATACACAAACACCAAACATAACATTAGGTCTACTAGCTGTTAAATACATAAGTGAACCAATCATGGATCGATAAAGAGTCTGATCCACAGATTTGCCATCTGCATCTGGGCCAATCTTCACTTTTGTATCAACAGGTGTTCTGATGGACTGACAGTCTGCAAAGTGAAACTTCTTCAACATTGATTCCACATATTTTGACTGGTTGATGAAGATTCCACTGGATGTTTGTTGTACTTGAAGACCTAGGAAGAATGTGAGTTCTCCTATAGCACTCATCTGAAATTTTGAATGCATAAGATCTTCAAAGTCTTTGCAGAGTTGTTTATTGGTAGAGCCAAATATGATATCATCCACATAAATCTGGACAAGCAGCATCTCATTCCCTTTTCTCTTTCTGAATAAAGTCTGGTCAATCTTCCCTCTTTTATAACCATGGTCAAGAAGAAAGGATGACAGAGTCTCATACCATTTTTGAGGGGCTTGATGTAAGCTATACAAAGCTTTATCAAGCTTGTATACCTTGTGAGGGAAATCAGGATCCTCAAAGCCTGGAGGTTGACTCACGTAGACTTCTTCAGAGATCTTTCCATACAAAAATGCACACTTTACATCCATTTGATAAACTGTGAATTTCATGGATGCAGAGTACGCAAGAAAGAGTCGTATGGCTTTTAATCTAGCAACAGGAGCAAAAGCCTCGTCATAATCTATTCCTTCTTCTTATGTATAGCCCTGTGCTACCAGTCTTGCTTTGTTTCTGATGACGATCCCTCTGTCATCAGTCTTGTTTCTGTACAGCCATCTGGTGCCAATAGGGTATTGACCTTCGGGAAGGTCCACCAGCTGCCATACTTCCTGTTTCTTGAATTGTAGCAATTCTTCCTGCATTGCCTCAATCCAGCTATTGTCTTGAAGAGCCACTTTAATGTTTTTGGGTACAGTTGGACACAGAAAACAAGAAAACAAACAGATGTTTGTAATACTTGACTTGCTTCGTGTCACCCGCTCGTCTAAATCACCAATAATGTCAGACACTGGATGATTCTTGTGTGTCCTGGTAATTGGAATCAAATCACCAGCAATGGACACATCAACATTGGAGACATTCAGATCATCTTGGTGAGAGGCATCTTGTTGTTGTAGTGTGGGAGAGTGATGACCAGAATCAGAGGGTACAACATCTTCAGCTTTAGCAGCACTCTGAATACTCTCATTATTTCCATCTCTGTTAGAATCAGCTGGTGCATGAGTTGGTTCTGAATGTCTCACTTCAGTTGAAGGTTCAGCTGAAGGAGATGGCGTTGAACTACGACCAGCGTCTGTTGAGATACTTTCATTTTGTGTAACTTGCCGGATAGGATCAGCTTGTAAGGGCACTTCTTCATTGTCTTGATCGGTAGAAGGAGGAATCATTGGAAAGTCTGTTCTTCTTTCAACTGACCCTGATGTTCCTGCATTTGACAAATTGAACTGATCAAAAGATCTTGTAAATGAATCAATATCAAACAACCAGTCAGGACCATTTGATGATTTGGGAAATGAATGCTCATTGAATTGAATATTTGTTGATTCATCAATGATGTTTAATCTAGGATTAAACACCCTAAAAGCCTTAGACACTGAGGAATATCCCATGAAGAATCCCTCGTCAGACTTAGGAGCAAACTTTCCTAAATGGTCTCTGGTGTTCAATATTGAGACAGGACAACCAAATGACTTCAAAAATCCAATGAATGGTTTTCTGTGAAAAAGAAGTTCATAAGGAGTTTTATTGTGTTCTTTGATTATCAGAGTTCGATTTTGCACAAAACATGAAGTGTTAACTGCTTTTGCCCAAAATGTAATAGGCAGTTTTGCATCAGCTAGCATTGTTCTTGCTGCTTCAATTAGAGTTCTATTCCTTCTTTCAGCAACTCCATTTTGTTGTGAGTACGAGCTGCACTGAACTGATGAACAATGCCTTTTGTGGTGCAAAATGAACTCATGCTTTCATTTTTAAATTCCGTCCCATTGTCACTTCTAATAGATTTTACTTTTAAATCAAGTTGATTTTCAATTTTGGTTATAAAATTTATTATGATTTGGGGCGCCTCATTCTTATAAAGTAGGAAGAAGACCCATGTGAATCGAGTAAAGTCATCAATGATCACTAAACAATAATGCTTCTTGCCAATACACATGATGTGAGTCAGCCCGAAAAGATCCATATGAAGTAACTTAAATGGACAATTGTTAGTGTTCACAAGTTTTGGCTTATGAGATGATTTATGTTGTTTTCCTTTGAGACACGTGGTACAGTGGTCAACAAAATGAAATTCCTTTTGAGGAAGACCAATTACATGGTTCCCTTTGACCAATCTATTCATATTTTTAAAATTCGTGTGTCCTAAGCGTCTATGCCAAAGTTGTGATTCATCAAATGATGCCTTAGACAATAGACATGCTCTTCTGATGGACAAGCAGAATTAAGGTTCAAGACATATGTATTATTCTTCCTCGGTGTCTTCAAGACAACCCATTCTTCAGGAATATAAAATCCTGGTTTCAAGATGTAGCAATGAGTGTCGGTGAAATGTGTAGAATATTTCTTGTCACAAATCTGGGATACAGTGAGCAGATTGAAGTTCAGCTGCTCATAGTAATTGACTTTGTCAAAGTTTAGAATCCCATTCGTCACTGAACCTTCTCCAGTAATTCTACCGCCCTGTGAATCTCCGCCAAATGCCACAGTAGTTCCTTGAATGTGCTTGAAGTCATGAAGGAGGGAACTATCTCCTGTCATGTGTCGGGAGCATCCACTGTCCACGTACCATAAGCTATTGGACCTGCATGAATGACCCTACAAGCACAAAAAGAACTAGTTAGAATGAGGAACCCAATCCATAATGGTCTTGGGTTGTCCTTTGGCATCGATCACTGTTACTTCTTGATACTTTCCTTTTGTGTGTGCTTTGGAGGAGGATGATTTCAGCCCTTTTCTTTTGTTTCTTTGAGGTTTCAGTTCATCAGTTTCATCTGATGTGTCAGAGGAGTATACAAACCTTTCCTTTTGATTTTTGTGCAAAGGATGAACAGATTTTTGTTTTTCAGAAATCACTTTGATTTTATACTTTTGATGAGAATTTGGTGATTTGTTTAGGTTTGTTGGACTTTTGTGTCTGACCTTGTCAGTTAGAACCGATGAAATGGGCTTGTGTTATGAATTTTTTAATCCTTTTTTATTAAAGTAACAATCAATTGTATTGAGATTGGTCATATCACACAATGAACAATATTTGTTAAAATGATAGTTTTTTGTTGAGTGATTGTTCATGTCACAGATAGAGCAGTACTCAGTGAAGTAGCACTCAACTGTTTTGTGATTGGTCATATCACAGAATTCACAATACATTTGATTGTCCTTTAATTTTAGAACAGAAGTCATATCAGTCTTTGGAGTGCCAACAGATTGTTTCACAATTCTGACTTGCTTTGTTTTTGTGGACTGATGATGCTTCTTTCTGTATTCCCTTATTTCCCTATCGAATTGTTCTACCTGTTCTTTGTTGAAGATATCAAACCCACTTTATTGTTTGATATTTGATGAAGATGGTGAATCAGATTTCACTTTAGATTTTTGAACAAAAGTGGTTTTTCCTTTGGTAACTATGGGAACTTTGGTTTTATTCTTGAAGTTCAATGAAACCCTGTCTGATTTGCTTGAATTTTTAGGAGATATAATCTCATAATCAGATCTGCTTTCAGTCGATGGTTTCACTGAGCATTCAGCAGTGTGATTCACTTTAAGATTTTGAGGAACAAATTTTACAAAAGGCACAATTGATTTGACTGGGCTCTTTGGTTTCTTAATAACCACAGGTTTGTCTGAGCACTCTTTGATTTTGATAGGATGACCCAATCTGATTTTATCCTCATTAGTTTCAATGTAAACACCTGGTTTGTTTTGAGGATTTGTTGTTTGAGAAATCATTGATTTGGTTTCAATAATTTTAGATTCTTTTGTATCTGATTGAGTAAGTGACTCTGGCATAACAGTGTAGTTATCATTATATGGAGGAGGACAAGTTTTGTAGCCTATCCCAGTCATATCTTTAGCCCCCTTTTGAGATACAAGTAACTCTTGTAGCTTGATAGATGAGAGCTAAAACTTTTCAAGTTTCATTTCAGTAGCTGATTGCTCAGCCTTTGATTTGGTCAACAATTCAGTTAACCTCTCATTTTCAGCCACAAGAGTGTACTTTTCACCATGGAGTGTTTCCATTTCAGAGAACAGAGATTTGATTTTAACTTCATAAATTCTCATTTCTTGTTTTAACATCTCTGATTTCACCTTTTCCTCTCTTATTTTATTAGCCAATTTGTGATTGTGTTCCCTGTACCCCTATACTTCTAGAACACATTTTTCAGAACATAGATTGGATTTTACCTCAGATGGCATTGGAGTTGGTCAATCATTAATATGTGCCATAAGTGCATGATTCTAAAACTGTGGTTGAACTTCCTCAGCATACACGCTCCAATCACAAACTCCATCTTGTCTGATGACAAGTGCATTTGAATTTTGTTGATTACTTCCTTGAGATTGATGAGTCAGCAGAGGTCGTCTTTGCTGAATTGGCTGTTGCTGATTTTGTTGTTGCTGAATTGGCTATTGCTGATTTTGTTGTTGGTGTGAATAAGAGTTGCTTGGCTGAAAGTTGGTGTTATGTTGAGAAGCATGCTGGCCATGTGAGGGTCTTTGAAAATTGTTGTTGCTTCTCTTGGGAGAGTTACATTCCCGAGAGAAATGACCACTCATTCCACAGTTAAAACACTTAACTTTGGATTTGTCATATCCCAGCTTTGTATTCTTATTGAGACTCAGTTTCTTCCCTTTTCGAAAGAATTTCTTTGCTCTCACAGCAATCATGGCCATCTGCCATTGCAAATCCATTTCTTCAACATCATCAGGATCCATTTCTTCTAGGTCTTCTTGAATCAGATGAGCTGATGTGAGTCTCCCTCCAAGGTAGGCTTCAAAGCTAGCAACAAAGGCATTGTAAGTTGCCTTTTGTTCTTCAGATTTTTGCTCATCATGCATGTTGTTAGGAGATACAGTGGGTTGAGCAGAAGATGGTTGTTTTTGAGGTTGTGGAGCACCACAAAATCCTATTGTTCTTGCTTGATCTCTTGATGACAGAAAGTCTTCTTCTTCAGTAACAAAGGCATTTTCAACAGAATGAGTTTCAGATGGAAACTTATAAGCCTCAATGACTTGAGGTCCACTCAGATTTCTGCTCCTTTCATCAAGTTCAAGAGCCTCAATTTTTGCAATCATGATATCCAAGCTAGTACTCTCCAAATCAAGAGTATTCTTCAACATTGTAACATTCTGTTTCCAGCTTTCAGGCAAGCTGTGCAGCATTTTCTTGTTTAGTTCCTTCTCCTGTAAGTGACCCCCATAATTTCAAGGTCATTTACAAGTTAGACAAATCTGTGAAGATGTCTGGAGATAGACTCTCCTTTGGTATGATGAAATGTCTCATACTGATTTATCAACTTATCTTTGTTAATTTCAGTAACTTCACTGCTTCCCTCACATATAATCTGTAAAGCATCCCAGACACCCTTAGCTGTTCCATATTTTTCTAATCTTTTCAGAACATCCATTTTCAGTGCTTGTGTAAGTATGGAATAAGCTCTAAGATCAATCTTGATTTTCTTATATTCTTCATCATCAAGAGTTAAGTTTGGATCCTCAATGGGAATTCTTGCAGTTTTGTACTGAGCAGCTTGATCAGCATTTAGAGACAGTGGAATGTAGGGACCTTTGCAAATAGATATCCAGTAGTCAGGATCTATGCCTGTAATGTAGTTTCTAAAACGAATTTTCCACTGCTTAAACTCAGATTTGTATTTTAAGCATATGAGGTTTGGATGCATGACCAATTTCAGAATGATTATAGGAATCCATATTAGTTAAGCTGATTTTAACTTGTTGAATACTGTTTTAAGTTGATTTTAAGTTCGAACAGTGTGTTTTTCTTCAAATCTTTTGTTTTCTGTCAAGAACAGGTCTGTTAAGTTTCGATCTGTTGATTTGAAGGAGTTCTAAGTTCTTGATTTTCTGTTGTTGAGTTCGACAGCAGCAGATCTAAAGATTTTGTACTTGTGGTGTTCGATACAGTATGTTTGTTTATCAGAAGAAGAGATCTTGCTGATGAACAACTCAATCTACAGTTCAATCGATTTTCACCCAAAATCCGAGATGATTCTGTGATGAATTCAAGAGCCAAGGCTCTGATACCAATTGACTGGGTTTGGGAATGATATTCTCGGTTGATGTGACTCAACCTAGGATCGAATATGTGGACTGAGTCAATAATATAGCAGCGGAATTACTATATTAAAGAACATTAATTGCTGTAGTAAACGCTTGAATGTAAGAGAATCAAGAACCATAGTAAATGTTGTAAAATATTGTAGATATTACTACTGAAATCAACAACCTTACAAAGTTAGGGTATGTGACCCTATTTATAGGCGTATTCATTGCCTATACAAAAGACTAAACTAACCCTGATCTATACAAGAGAATCTAGTCTAAGTACAAAATAAATATAAAAGTGTAAGTTGTTCATCCACATTAGTTCATGCGGATGAACAAGTCTTTATCAACATTTGTTGTTTGTAGTCAGCATTGTGTTTGCTCACCCGCATTAGTTCATGCGGGTGAACAAGTCTTCTCAGCATTTGTGTTTGCTCACCCGCATTAGTTCGTATGGGTGAACAAGTCTTCTCAGCATTTGTGTTTGCTCACCCGCATTAGTTCATGCGGGTGAACAAGTCTTCTCAGCATTTGTGTTTGCTCACCTACATTAGTTCATGTGGGTGAACAAGTCTTGTTAGCATTTACTATTGTTCATCCGCATAGACTAATGCGGGTGAACAAGTCTTGTCAGCATTTACTGTTGTTCATCTGCATGGACTAATGCGGATGAACACTTCTATTCAGCATTAGTTGTCTTGATCCGCATTTGTTAATGCGGGTGAACAAACACTTGTCCGCATTTGTTCACTAGTCAACCGCTATACATGTCTTTTCTTGTCTTTTGATTTCTGTTGTTTTCTGTAATAGATGTTTTCCAACCAGAACAACCTCCAACCACTTCTTAAGTTGGCAAGTATGATCCTTTCAGGGTCTAACACACCACCCTAATGCATACCCCATCGACAAACACACACACATAAACCATAGAAGAAAAGACCTTCACACACCGAATAACCAAAACCCTAATCGATTCATGTCTGTAGGACCATTTAAGAGAGGTTAATGCAATCAGTCTCATGATAAGGAGAGTTTTAGAACACTTAATAGTTCAAATAGGGAACTGGGTTTATATTGATAATACTAAGAACACAAGCAGTTGAGATAAAATGAAGAACAAGAACAAGATAAGTATGGTTTTCAAGGATGCTGTATATTGCTCTCAAGTTCTATTACAAGTGTTACAAAGTATATTAAAATTACAAGGACATAAGACACTTTATACTACATCCTACAACCGTCAATACTTAGAAAGATAGTTGGATACACTAATCTAGACAACAAGATGAATGTAGAGTCAAAAGGTAGATGTGCCCTTTGACTAGTGATTACGACATGCCGTAGCTCACATCCTTTTCTATTACAAAAAGGTTTACAGGTACAAAAGTAGGAAGTTACAAACAATGACCTTAATCTACAATTTACTAAAGCATGGACTTTTCACCAACTCATACAAGTTGGAGAGTCATCAGAGTTGCAGCAGAAAGTATGTCAACGTTATGTAAAAGTAAATTAGAGAAAGCATATTCTCTCTGTCTTTATAAGAAATTAGTCTTCACAGCAACTTAGCTTCGGAAGACTTTGTCTCTGAAGCTTTGGAAGACTTCATCTTTGGCTTTGGAAGATTTAGACTTTGGCTTCAAAAGATTTTACACTTGGTGTATTCTCTGTGGAGAGTGTAAAACTTCCGAAGCAACTTCTACTTTGTTCCTTAGTGCATGCATGCAGGAAGACTCTTGGATGTTTTAGCTTCTTTGGTTGCATCAGCCTTATTACATAACCTTACAAACTCCCCCTAGGCTGATCCTACCAAAATAGAAAAGTTCTTCAGATGTTGACAGTCCTTATTAGAATCAAGACCATGCCTTTCTTCATCATTTGGTCTGGATCCCTCAGACTCTCATAGTACCTTCTCATGTCATAAAGATCATGTAGAGGAAGATCAAGCATGTCTTGCCAGAAGTAGACATCTTGACCTCCTTGATCTCTGATGACATACCATCTGTTTGGATTAGCAGCAAAAGTCCAAGACAAAATGGGTCTTCCAGTTGTAAGAGGCTCAACTTGGATTGGAGTTGGTTGAGCAGCCTCTTCATGCACTTCCTCATGATGCTCTAACCTTTCCCGAGATTTGGAGGAGGATGCCTTTGACTTCTTCTTTGGAATACTCTTCATGGCCATCCTTTTCCTCCTCTTTAATGACTTTAACTAAGAGGACTAGCCTTCAGCACCAGGTTGTTTTGCTATGTCTCTCTCAGTTGGGTTCTCTTCTCTCATAGTGTTAGAGGGAGAGGGAAGAGGACCCTGCTGTGGATCAGAAGATGAAGTTGGCTGAGATTTAGCTCTAGGTTCAGGTTGTGTTGTCTCAGTGGGTTCAACCTTAACCTTAACTTTAGGTTGAGCTGGACTTGGTGGAGAATGCAAGTCAACAAGCTCTCCCTTCTTAATCTTCTTCTTGATCGCCCTAATATGTTCATCCATAGTGGATAGAGACATTGGATCAAGCCTCCTTCTGGAGAATCCATACAGCTTCAAGAAGCTTGTCATCCTTTGTCTGTCAGCAGACTTCTTTTGGCTTTTTTGGATGATGGCCCTTGAATTTGTAGCTTCTTCCCTTAATTTCCTCTTAGCAGCCTTTTGTTCCTTAAGAATTTGATGCTCTAGCTGCTTGAGGTATTCAAACTCAATGTACTCATAGGATAAGGTAGAAGTGCAGACTCCTGATAGAGGCAAGTGGCACTCAGGTAGTTGATCATGTTTAGTCCGTTAGCTTCCTTGTCTACCTGAGGTTGTGCAGTTGCCACATCCTCTTTCTCAAGAATTTCTTGAACTGGGGAGAGGGTAGAAACATGTTTGTAGAGTCTTTTAAGTATCCTTTCTTCTTTATTCTTGAGAAGCAAGGCTGCATCCTCTGCTTCCTTCCTCTCCTTTGACAACTCTTTACAGCCAGTTCATTTAATTATTCCAGGGGAAGAGAGATGAGTTCATCAATATTCTAGTTTTTGATCCCCAGATAGTTTAGCCTGGCTGCCCTCAACTTATCATCTTGAGTATTTGGCCTAGGGGCAACCCTGATGGCAGCTTCCATGAAGCCTGAGGATCCCCCTGAACTCTCTCCCCTTAGCTTCTTCTTCTTCTCTCTTTCCTCCTTCTTAATCTCCTTAGAGGTCATCTTCCTCTTCCCTTTGTCACTCACAGGCCCTGATGACTCTGGGTGGAGTGAGCTTTGGCCTTTATTACTTGATTCAGCAGTCAAGCTCTGTCCAGAGAAAGGCTGTGAAGTACCTTCACCAATTGGTGCCACACTGAGGGTAATGGGTGTTGAAGGAGATCCTGTCTCAAGGTTCATAGGTTCAACTTCTGGGCCTTCAGTTAAGGCTTCCCCTTTGAAGCTAATCTTAGGGTCCACCTCAGCATCCAGTTGACCAAAAGTCTTACCTGCTAGCCTCTGTCTATATAGTTTTGACCTCAGTTTGTATTCTTCAAACAACTTATCTTGTATTCTTTCTGTTAATCTTGCAGCCTGTTTGTTTTGATTTGGGTTGACAAGTGGAAGATCAATCTGATTAATACACTCATAGAAACTCAGGTTTGAAAATTTGAAGGTTTCTTGTTGACCCTGAGTTCTAGAGATGATAAGACCCCTTCTTTCTGTGTCATACCTCCATCCCATGATTGGATTCTCAGAGTAAAGAGATAGGGTAGGCATGGCTCTGGGTATACCCTTCTCAAACAGACTTTGAATGAGAGAGTCTACATCCATGTAGACTTGAGGAGGTTGCTGAGTATGGACTGTTACAAGTGAGGGTGGTAAGTCTTCAAAGTCCATATTTGAGAAGAACTCCTAGGTTTTATAACTGTTTGGACTTTCTCCCCCTTTATGGTAGCATCATTTTATTGCATAAGTGAGCTTGGGGTTGAGTCTGTCACATTCACAACATGAGTCAGAGCATCCTGAGGGAGTGCATGAAGAGGTCTCTCAACAAACTCCAATCATAGTATAGCCTCTGGCCATTGGAAGACCCATCCTGTCCTGGACCTTTGCTGAAAATCCAGACAGATGGTATGTCATAAGAGATCAGGAAGGCATGCATGTCTATTTCATAGAAGACATGCTTGATCTTCCTCTGCATGATCTCTTTGACAGAGAAGATATTAGGAGAGTTTGAAGAACCCTAATAGTATGATGAAGAGAGGTCTACTATGGATTCTGATGAAGACTATCAACATCTGAAGGATCTTCTCTGTTTTAGTAGCATCAGCCTAGGGGGAATTTGTAAGAACCATCTGAAGATTATGAGGCTGATGCAACCAACAATGCCATAACAACCAAGGTCTTCCAACATGCACTAGGAACAAAGATGAACTAGGCTCGAAAGTTTTACACTCATAAGAATATTCTAAGTGTAAAATCTTCCGAAGCCAAAAGTTCAGAAGAAGTTACTTCGAAAGCTTTACACTTAATAGAAAAATATAACAAGTGTAAAGTCTTCCGAAGCCAAAGACCTATTTTACCGAAGCCAAAGATGAAGTCTTCCGAAGCTTCAAAGACAAAGTCTTCCGAAGGCTTTTGCTGTGAAGACTGATTTCTTCCGAAGACAGAGAAAAGATACTTTTCTGATCTACTTTTAATAAAGCTAATGTACTTTCCGCTGCCTGCTCTGAAGACTCACCTACTTGCATGAGTTGGTGAAACCTCCATGCTTTATCCAATAGTAGATAAAAGTCTTTAACTGTAACTTACTTCTTTTTGTTCTTTTAGACTTTTTGTACTAGGAAAAGTCAGTGAGCTATGACATGTCATAGTCACTAGTCAAATGGCAATCTGCCTTTTGACTCTAGATTGATCTTGTTGTCTAGATTAGTTAATTCCAACTGTCCTTCCAAGTAAGTGATGGTTGTAGGTTGTAGTATAAAAGTGTCTCAGGTCCTTGTATTTTATTCATGCTTTGTAACACTTGTAATAGAACTTGAGATCAATATACAACATCCTTGAAAACTATTTTTGTGTTCTTGTGTTCTTGTTGCTGTTCTTAGTTCTGTCTCACTAAATTACTTGTGTTCTTTGTATCTTCTATTTAAGTTATCAGTTCCCTATTTGAACTGTTAAGTGATCTAAGATCACTCCTCAAGTGTGAAACTAATTGTACTAAGTACCCTCACTTGTCCTGCAATTACTATTGTGTTTTTCTTTCATAGTCAAATCTAAGTTTAACAAGCTCAAAATTGTGCACTAATCAAGTACGAATAATCATACTTTGAGGGGGAAAGCAGATCCGTGTTGATGGAGCGAAGCTAAGGTTGTAGATTGTTCTCTGTTTAAACATTTAGTTGACTGTAACAAAATTCAGATCATGAGCTCCTAGACTATCAAGCCAATAAACACCATATAATACCTAAAATTATTTGTTTAAAATTAATATTCGTTATCATTTAAAATAGCTTTTGTCATAAGCTTATAAACTAAAACTTTAAACTGCATAATACGTATGTATAAGTTTGTGCTCAAAGTTTAAAAAGCTGCATTAAGCAATGTAAACACTCCAACATCTAAAAGCATTCAACTAACACTAACCTATTGATTCAGTTCTAATAATCTGTAGCATGCTTATCATTTTACACTTCAAGACCATTGACTTTCATATTAAGATTCAACTCCTTTAAGGAAACACCAACACCACCACTCTTTGGGTATAATAAATGAGCTCTAAACAAAAATTTAAGACAAACAGAAGTGTAAAAAACTATGATTTTTTTAACAAACACCAACATAGGGTTTTAGATTACTTTGTTTCAAATATAAATAATTTGAATTGCAAAACATTAAACCAAACAAAAGCAATCTACATGTTTATCTACAGATTAAGGTGCTGAATCGTTGCTATACTCAGGAGCTGGTGTGACACCAAGTACAGAAGTCTCAAATCAGCTACCTTTGCTTCCTCCTTTAGTGGTGAAACCCAGTTACCATGAAAATATTATCTATAAACACAAATCGGTTATCAAACAACAGAAGCATAAGATTATAGCAGAATAAGATTTGAATTAGGGTTTTTTGTGAGGAGACTATGGGGAACGAATTCATCGGTGGAAGATACCAGTGAGGGTGTAGATTTGTGTAGGTGGTGATGGTGAATCAAATGAACAGAGCAGTTTACAGAGAATATTCAATTCAAGGACTTTATGGAGGATACGAGTGAGAAAGAGGGAGAGATTGAACCCTAACTTCTATTTGATTTTGTTAAATCTATTACGAATTATTATCATAGCAAGTGGATAAACTCTTTGTTAAACTTGTAAATAAGTTTACTATGTTACTTATCTACCAAATAATGTTACTTGTCTACCAAAGTAATTGATCTTTGTAGTATAAATACCACCTAAATGTATATGAGGAAATGCATGCAAGACCGTTAAAGGGTACTTAAGCTTGCACTTAGTTAACACACTTAGGAGGATCTTAAGATCACATAACAATTCAAATAGGGAACTGTAAACTTTTACTGAAGATACAAGACAAACACAAGTAAAACTATTTAAGAACAAGAACAAGAACACAAGATTAAGTTTTCAAGGAAGTTGTATATTGCTCTCTAGTTCTATTACAAGTGTTGTACAAGTATATCTTTAAGTGTAAGAACCGAAGACTATTTATACTACATCCTACAACCATCAATATTCAAAAAGATGATTGGAAGTGACTACTCTAGACAACAAGATCAATCTAAAGTCAAAAGGCAGATTGCCTTTTGACTAGTGACTATGACAAGCCATAGCTCAGTAACTTTTCCTATTACAAAAAGCCAAAAAGAACAAAAGGAGAAACTTGCAAGTGAAGACCTTATCTACTTTATCATAAAGTATGGAAGTTTCACCAACTAGTGATAGCAGGTGAACTTCTAGAGCATGCAGCGGAAAGTCGGTTGCTTTATGATAAAGTTGATGGAAAAGTAATATTTTCTCTCTCTTCAGAAGAAATCAGTCTTGTCTTGTATACAGCTTCGAAAGACTTTGTCTTTGAAGCTTCAGAAGACTTCATCTTTAACTTCGGAAGAGTTGAGTCTTTGGCTTCGGAAGACTTTACACTTAGAATATTTTCCAAGTTAAGTGTAAAGCTTCTGCAGCAGTTTTTTCTGAACTTTGGCTTCAAAAGATTTTACACTTAGCATATTTCTGAGTGTGTAAAAGCTTTCGAAGCTAGTTCACCTTTGTTCCGAGGTGCATGTTGGAAGACTTGGTTGTTTTGGTATCCTTTGGTTGCATTAGCCTCTTAACTTCAGAGGTTCCTACAAACTTCCCCTAGGCTGATGCTACCAAAACAGAGAGATTTTTCAGACTGGGATAGTCCACATGTGGATCTTCAGAACTCTTTTCTTCATCAGCAGATCTGGATTCTTCAGACTCATGAAGTACCTTCTTATGTCATAGAGATCATGTAGAGGGAGTTCAAGCATGTCATTTATGAAGCAAACATGTTGTTCTCCCTGATCTCTAGTGACATACCATCTGTTTGGATCTTCAGCAAATGTCCAGGATAGAATTTGTCTTCCAATGGCTAGAGGCTCTACTATGATTGGAGTTGGTTGAGAGGCCTCTTCATGCACTTCCTCAGGATGTTCTGACTCATCCTGAGGTTAGGAGGAGGATGCCTTTCTTATTTTCTTCTTTGAAGAGGATCTTCTTTTGGCCATCCTCTTTTTCCTCCCTGATGATTTTAACTGAGAGGGTTGGTCTTCAGTGCTAGGTTGTTCAGTACAATCCCTCTCAGTTGGGATCTACTCTCTCCTAGTTTCAGAAGGAGAGGGAGGAGAACCTTGCAGTGGGTCAGAAGATGAAGCTAGCTGATATGCAGCTCCAGGTGCAGGTTGTGTTGTCTCTGTAGGTTCATCCTTCACCTAAACTTCAGGATGAGCTTGACTTGGAGAATGCAAGTCCACCAGCTCTCCCTTGTTTATCTTCTGCTTGATCATGCTTATGTGCTCATCCATTATGGATAGAGACATGGGACCAAGCCTCCTTCCGGAGATCCCATATAGCTTTAAGAAGCTCATCATCTTCTGCCTATCAACAAACTTTTTATGATTTTTTCGGATGATGGCTCTTGCTTTTGCAGCTTCTTCCCTCTGCCTTTTCCTAGCAGCTTGCCTATCCTTTTTGGCTTGCACTTCTAGCTGCTTGTTGTATTTAAACAATATATACTCATAAGGCAGGGAAATACGTGCAGATGCTTGATAGAGACATGTAGTACTCAGGTAGTTGATCATCTTTAATCTTTCTTCTTCGTCAACTACCTGAGGTTGTTCAGCAACCATAGTCTCTTGCTCAGGACTTTCTTGAACTGGTGAGAGGACAAGAAGTTTCTTGTAGAGTCTTTTCAGCCTTATTTTTTCCTTGTGCTTGAGGGTTAGAGTAGCATCCTCTGCTTCCTTCCTCTCCTTTGACAACTCAGTGTCAGCCAGTTCATTCAACTCCTCTAAGGGGAGAGAGATGAGTTCATCTATATTGTAATTTCTTGTTCCCAGATAGTTTAGCCTGGCTGACCTTAACTCATCTTCCTGAGTGTTCAGCCTGGGGGCAGCCTTTATTGCAGCTTCCATGAACCCTATGGAACCACTTGAACTCTCTCCCTTCATCTTCCTCTTCCTCTCTCTCTTCTCTTCTTCAATCTCCTCAGTAGTTAATTTCCTTTTACCTTTGTCAACCACAGGCCTTGGTGGCTCAGGCTGAAGAGAGCTTTGGCCTTCATTGCTTGGTTCAGCTATCAAGCTCTGGCAAGAGAGAGGCTGTGAAGCACCATCACCAGCTGGTGTTTCACTGAGGGTAATGGGTGTAAAGGGAGATCCTGTCTCAAGGGTCACAAGTTCAACCTCTGGGCCTTTAGTCAAGGTTTTCCCTTCGAAGCTAATCTCCGGGTCCACCTCAACATCTAGTTGACCAAAGATCTCTCTTGCTAGCCTCTGTCTATATAATTTTGATCTCAGTCTGAATTCCTCCAACACCCTGTCTTTGATCCTTTCTGCCAGTTTTGCTGCTTGTCTGTTATTGCTTGTGTTGACAAGGGGCAGATCCACCAAGTTTATGCTCTCATAGAAACTCAGGGTGGAGATGTTGAGAATTTCTTGTTGACCCTGAGCTCTAGAGATCACAAGCACTTTCCTATTACTGTCATACTCCCAACCCTAGATTGGGTTCTCAGAAGGGGCAGACATTGCTCTTGGTATTCCCTCCTCAAACAGTTGTTGTATGAGCAGCTCCAGATCACTGTCTAGAGGAGGTTGCTGAGTATGGACAACTGTAGAGAAGATGGTGAGTCCTTTATGTCCATACTCTAAGAAGAACTCCAAGGTTCTATGATTGTTAGAATTTTCTCCCTTTTTTTGGTAGCATCACCCTCTTGCATAGGTGAGCTGGGAGATTGATCCATGACATCCATAGGTTCTTGTGGACCTGGATGAGTTGTTCTCATAGGTCTCTCAGCTAGCTTGCCCTTGAGATCGGTGATCTCAAGTTGCTGGTCATTGACCCTCTTCTGCAAGATAGTCACCTGAGATTCCAGGTGAGCTATCATTGACACAAAGTAGGTGCACAGATTTGACAGTTTGTGCACCTGTTGTTGCAAACTCCCCTCATCTTTAGATGAAGAATCATAGGGGGATGAGAGAATTGGACCTAATTCTTCTTCCTCACCACCAGCATAGGTTTCTTGGCTGCTGGATTTCCCTTGCCCAATGACAGCTTCTAGAGAAGTGTCAAGAGGCTGGGTTGCCATGGTAGAGGTCCTAGTGATGTTATCACTAGCAACAGTGATAGCCTCTGCTATACAGATCTCCTGGACAAAGTCAGAAGGATCCACCTCAGTTGGGGGTTGCTGATGTGGGATAGAAGTGGGTGAAGCAGGAGTACTCATCTCTCCTTGAGAGTGGGAAGAAAGGAGAGATTCATGGTACTCACTGAAGCCCAAATCTTCATCAGAATAGAAGTCAAGGCTGGGTATGGGGCGGTTGAGATCAAGAGGCTGGGGATGGTACCTTTCCCCTGAAGGTTGATCACTAGAGTGTTGAGACTCAGAGTGATGGCTTAAGGTTGTTTGTGGAGTTGTGAGCTCATCAAGTTGAGAATAAGGAACCTCAGCATTGATTGTTTGAAAGATGGGAGTGGTCTGCTCCTCAAGGGAAGTGGGAGCTCTAGATTCCACTTCCTCCTGCATAGGTTCTGATATGGGGGCCTGCACATGCTCAATAGCAAGTGCAGGGGTTCGTTTGGGTTTTCTTTGGTAGGTGATTTTGATGGTAGATTGTATTTGAGGTGGGTGAGAAGTAGAGGGTGCTGGTTCATCACTAGCTGGTGTTGCTAGGATGTCACCCTTAGCAATGAGCTTAAACATTTTTGGGACAAGGGCTGTTTCTACCCCAGAGAAGCTGACAGTTGGCTTTTTCAAAATCTTGAAAATTCCGGGCCTCATGTGTGCAGGTTTAAGAATATTACCTGTTCCCTTCAACTGTGGTCCCATTTCACAGTTGAGAATGTGTTAAACATACTGGGGGAACATGTAATACTCTAAGGAGTCCAAATTTGCAAGTAAGTTTGTAAATACAAATTAAGAGTACCTGAATTTGACCCCTTGTACCATCCCATGGAATATGAAGGAAAGGTCTTCTAGAATCTGGTCCCATCCCCCATGCTTATTTGATAAGCTATGTATGACTACATGGAGGAGGTATTTCCATTGGAATGAGACCTTCCCCTTCCTGAAGGTCTTGACCGAAAAGTCACCTTCGTAGCCCATCTGCGTAAAGGATTGCTTGACAACAGTTGGTGGAAAGGACAGCTCACCTGCTTCATCATCCAGTTGGAAATAGGTGTTTATAATGGCTGGAGTGATAAAAACCATCCTCCCCTGCACTGTGGCAGACAGTGCCTTCTCCCCGTCCATGGTGACCTCTTGACAGGTCAGCCAGAACTCAAGCAACTGATCCTCATAGAGAGGAGGATCGATTGTAAGGGAGGTGAAGAAGTGAGACAAAGAAAGATACCTACAAATGTCTGAGAAGCTGGGATCTTTCTCAGAGTTTAACAGGACAACTTGATTATGTTGCCTGTGTAGGTGCATGGTGAAATCAGGGTCGTTACGACGATCCAGATTGGCCATTTGAAGAAGCTTTGTGGTGAAGGAAGAAAGAAGAAGATGAATTTGGGGGTAATTTTAGGGTAAGGAACAATGAGAGAAGTGAGACGAAATAGAACCGTTTGGAAAGATGTACTCTGGATTTGAGACAAAGTTAAAGCCAAAGATAAACTTTAAAATCCGCAAGTGGGTCCTACTTCTGAAAAAGCCGCGCATAAAGGTAGTTTTCTTGGAAGTCGTAAAACTTCCGAAAGCAATTTTGGCTTCGGAAGCTTTGCAACAAAGCTTCCAAAGGTAAATTATGCTTCGGAAGATATTTCAAAGAGTTTTGAAAGTTTTGTCTTTGGAAGAAGTAATTCAATCTTCCGAGACTTAATTACTTTCGGAAGAGATTTATTCTTAAAATTGCATTAAATAGTTTATAATCAACTTAAGCTTCGGAAGATACTACAAGAATTTCTTCCGAAGGTAAATCTCAGATAAGCTATTTAAATGATTTAAAGACATATGTTTCTTCCGAAGGCAATTTTACTTCTTCCGAAGGTAAATTTTCATCATACTCTAAGGAATATCAGTTAAAAATTTTGTTTTCTTCCAAAGAGAACTGGGCTTATGAGTTGATCTAATAGACAACTTAGGAGACACAATTTTTAGGAGAAAAAATTGATTAAG
Organism: Flaveria sonorensis; assembly: GCA_025506505.1. NCBI lineage: Eukaryota > Viridiplantae > Streptophyta > Magnoliopsida > Asterales > Asteraceae > Flaveria > Flaveria sonorensis. The sequence continues at coordinate 59,717,691 of CM046433.1, read as the reverse complement.
TTATTAAAGAAAATCTATTCAAAGTTAATCATCCCAATAGCTGATACAAGATATTTAAATCTCTGCTCATCAAAAGCTTTTGTGAACAGATCAACATATTATTCATTTGTGATAACTTTGATTAGTTTTATCAAACCCTTTTCAAAATTATCCCTAATCAGATAATACCTGATGTTGATGTGTTTGGTCCTTGAGTACTGCAAAGGATTCTCTGTAATAGCTTCAAGTCTTGCTACTAGAGCAAAAACATCAGTGTAGTCAATCCCTTCTTCTTAAGTGTACCCTTGGACAACAAGTCTAGCCTTGTTCTTGATGATGATCCTTCTATCATCTTTCTTGTTCCTGAATACCCATTTGGTACCTATGACAGTCTTCCCTTGAGGAAGAGGACATAAGTTCCAAACCTTCTGTCTTCTGATTTGAAGCAGCTCATCTTGCATAGCTTCAATCCAGCTTCCATCCTTCAAAACCTCATCAACTTTCTTTGGCTCAATTTGGGATAAGAAACAAGAATGCAAACAAACATGGCTGTCATGAGTTTGTCCTCTTGTTCTCACCCCTGAGTCAACATTTCCAATGATGTTTGTGGTGGGATGTGACTTGTAGATCCTAAGTTGAGGAATCATAGCAAGTTGGTTTGACAGATCCAAATTGGAGAAATTTTGATCTGGCAAAGAAGTGTTCCCCACCACATCAGCACACTTATCAAGAGAATCTTGATCCAATGAGTATGTGACATCATTCATGTTGTCCTTAATGGAATGGTTATCAACATCAAGAAATTCTTGATCACTGTCACCACCTCCAGTTCCTCCTACATAGGAGGTTCCTTCTCCTAAATTCTGAGCCTCTGAACTGGAATCTAAAGGCAATTCAGTTGAATTAGCAGTATTTGTCATGCTTGTGCTGATAGGAGCCTTTATAACAGGATTAGTCACCACTGGAGCTAAAGTAGTCTTCTTAATTGGTCTTCTCTGCTCAAATCTTGGGTCAGGATCTTCTGTTGACTTGTTATCTATAGATCCTGAAACATTGTCACAAGACTTGTTAAAACAGTTGGTAACTACTAAAGAAACTGAGGGATAACAATATTACATGTCGCAACATGCAAGGACATGTTTTTGTACACCTTCTGAGACAATCCTAATATCATATTGGTTCGATCTCCATGTATTTTGGTGCCTATTACATAAGAAGCTTCTCCGAGATCTTTTATGTTAAAATCACACGAAAGTAACCACTTTGACTCATGCAATAAATCTAAACTATTACTCGCCAATAGAATATCATCTACGTAAATGGAAAGTATAGCAAAGTCACTCCTACTTATTTTGAGGTAGGTTCATTGGTCCACTTGATTCTTATTGAAACCTTATTTCTTCATAATTTCATCAAATTTAAGTACCATTGACAATGCTTGTTTTAACCTATATATGGATTTGTTTAACTTACAGATTAAGTGTTCTTGACCTTTAGGTTTGAAACCTTCAGGTTGATTCATGAACACCTCATCATCTAAGTCACCATTAAAGAAAGTGTTTTAACGTTCATTTGATGTTACTCAAAATCAAAATTAGCTACTAAGGCCACAACAATCCTTAAGGAATACTTTCGTGAAACAGGTGAGAAGGTTTTTAAGGTCATACCCTCCTTTTGAGTATAACCTTTAGCAACCAATCGTGCTTTATATTCAATAATTCCATCTGGGTCTGATTTGGTTTTGAAAACTATTTACATCCTACGGGTTTCGCACTAGTAGGTAATTCAACTACTTCCTAAAGGCTATTCTTATAAATAGAATCAAGCTCGTCAATCATAGCTTTATTCCATTCAGACAATTGATCACTACTAATGGCTTCATTATAGGAGGTTGGATCGTTACACTTTCCTAAATCCAGACAACATCGTTAAGGTAGGTTACAAAGTCATCAAAACTAGTAGGCCTACTATGATGACCTCTTTAGTTGATTTTTGGGTTTAGCTGTTTCAGTGGTCGTTTGAGGGACTTGCTATTATGGGTTTGATGTTGCTTTATTTATAGGTATGTTTAGATCAATGTGAAACTATAAGGAAACATGAGATAATGGTGTAGTGTTATGTATAAGAGGTGTTATAGGAAGTAAGTGTAAAGAGTCCATCCTCCCTCCTCTTGCAATTCTTGTAAGTTAATATCTTGACGTTCACTGCTCCCACCGACATTAAAATCCTCTAGAAATATAGTATGACAAGTTTCCATAATACTTGTAGTATGAGAAGGGCAATAGAATCTTTATCCCTTTGAATGATCAGAATATGCTATAAAGAAACAAATTATTGTCTTATGAGATCTAGTTCTAACTTATAAAGATTTCCATCTAGATAACCACAACCATAGACACGAGAGTTCAAAGTAATAGTGACTTTGCCATGACCATGCAAAACTTCATAACCATCATTGTCTAACTTTGGTATAGATACCAAGATCCGAGTTATCCCCGATACATATAATGTACCATAAAGTTTAGTACAACGACCAGTTTTCCTTATTTATTGCATGGTTCCTACGGCCTCAACATTAAGTTCGTCACCATCTCCCATCCTAATTTTCCTTTGGTTTCTCTCCAGCTTCCAAATTGTAAGGAATCACTGCGTAGAGTTAGTAACATAAACCATAGAACCAGAATCAACCTACCATGTGTTAATTAGAATGTAAAAATTATAGGACTCAAATATCATGAACAGATGGTTACATTTCATAGCTAACAACTCCTTGAACTTAGGGCAATCCAGTTGTGTGTTGTCACACCCTTAATTTCCACTACGGGGTTTTATAGTTAAATGCATGACATACCAGGATCTCAGCCCATAGTTATACCAAACAACATAGTAAGTACAAAAAATAACATTAATTTTTATCAAATAAAACCTAATAGATCTACTTAGAATTATCTCACTAAAATACATAAATTAACGGTTCGAAAGTGAGAACTTTAAATGGTACAACACTATTAAACAAGCGATAATACAATAATAATGATCTAATAAAAGAACATTTAAAAAGAACATGTTTCTCTTCCCCAAAAGAGAGTATAAGAAAGTGGAGCTGTAAACTCATCTTAAATAAGCAACAAATAAAGTAATGTAAAGAGAAGGTAATTAGGTTTCCGGATAACCTGAATTTACATTTAATGCCCAATTAATATAAAATATTAACACTTAAACTATCAGTTTCACGTGCCCGACTCAATGGCAATTCAAGTCATCAATGTTTCCTCCAATCACATGCAAGCACAGTCACACGCAAACTCACGCATGCATCAAACTTAGTTATTCTTGCGTATACTTGATAATACACAAAGATACTCCTTTTACATTTTAATTGTATAATTTTATACGATAAAATCCACACGTATAATAATACATAATATTTGTAGCACACTTTGGGTATTCATGCATACATGGGTTCCATATATATATATATATATATATATATATATATATATATATATATATATATATATATTATATATATATATATATTACCTCAAACACAAATATATAATATATTTGCATATTATACATAACACATAAAATATACATATTATACGTAACACTCACAATATAAATATATATATATATATATTCATGATTGCACATACTTACATGAATACTACAATACACATATATATAAATAAATTAACCCACCACATAATGATATATAATGCATGCATACACATTAAATTCCCATACATACACAATGCATAACACTCATACATGCATCACAAAACACACACACATTCATGAGCATCATCCATACAGATTCAAGCAACTCTCGGCCATCAACTAACCCCAAGCACACCCAACCAAAACCCTATTAAGCCAAACTCTAATCATTATCGAATACATACAACAACATTTATAACCGATTTTGGATCCTAGAACAACATACGAACCTATCCCGATCCACCCGAATCCATAACCCATAACCATTCGATTACCACACCACCCTAATGCAAACCCCATCGACAAACACACACACACACACCATAGAAGAAAAGACCTTCACACACCAAATATCCAAAACCCTAATCGGTTCATGTCTGCAGGACCATTTAAGGGAGGTTAATACAATCAGTCTCATAATAAGGAGAGCTTTAAAACACCTAACAGTTCAAATAGGGAACTGGGTTTATATTGATGATACTAAGAACACAAGCAGTTGAGACAGAACTAAGAACAAGATCAAGATAAGTATGGTTTTCAAGGATGTTGTATATTGCTCTCATGTTCTATTACAAGTGTTACAAAGTATATTAAAATTACAAGGATCTGAGACACTTTATACTACATCCTACAACCGTCAATACTTAGAAAGATAGTTGGATACACTAATCTAGACAACAAGATCAATGTAGAGTCAAAAGGCAGATTTGCCTTTTGACTAGTGACTATGACATGCCCTAGCTCACATCCTTTTCTATTACAAAAAGGTTTACAGGTACAAAAGTAGGAAGTTATAAATAATGACCTTAATCTATAGTTTATTAAAGCTTGTACTTTTCACCAACTCATACAAGTTGGTGAGTCTTCAGAGTTGCAGCGGAAAGTATGTCAGCTTTATGTAAAAGTAAATCAGAGAAAGCATATTATCTCTGTCTTCGAAAGAAATTAGTCTTCACTGCAACCATTTGGTCTGGATCCCTGAGACTCTCATAGTACCTTCTCATGTCATAAAGATCATGTATAGGAAGATCAAGCATGTCTTGCCAGAAGTAGACATCTTGACCTCTTTGATCTCTGATGACATACCATCTATCTGGATTAGCAGCAAAAGTCCAAGACAGAATGGGTCTTCCAGTTGTAAGAGGCTCAACTTGGATTGGAGTTGGTTGAGCAGCCTCTAACCTTTCCCGGGGTTTGGAGGTGGATGCCTTTGACTTCTTCTTTGGAATACTCTTCATAGCCATCCTTTTCTTCCTCTTGGATGACTTTAACTAAGATGGCTTCCTTGTCTACCTGAGGTTGTGCAGTTGCCGCATCCTCTTTCTCAAGAATTTCTTAAACTTGGGAGAGGGTATAAACATGTTTGTAGAGTCTTTTCAGTCTCATTTCTTCTTTATTCTTGAGGAGCAAGGCTGCATCCTCTGCTTCCTTCTTCTCTTTGAAAACTCTTTGCAGCCAGTTCATTTAATTATTCCAAGGGAAGAGAGAAGAGTTCATCAATATTGTAGTTTCTGATCCCCAGATAGTTTAGCCTGGCTGCCCTCAACTTATCATCTTGAGTATTTGGCCTAGGGGCAGCCCAGAGGGTAGCTTCCTTAAAGCCTGAGGATCCCCCTAAACTCTCTCCCCTTAGCTTCCTCTTCCTCTCTCTTTCCTCCTTCTTAATCTCCTTAGAGGTCATCTTCCTCTTCCCTTTGTCACTCACAGGCCCTGATGACTCAGGGTTGAGAGAGCTTTGGCCTTTATTGCTTTATTCAGTAGTCAAGCTCTGGCCAGAGAAAGGCTGTGAAGCACCTTTACCAATTGGTGCCTCACTGAGGGTAATGGGTGTTGAAGGAGATCCTGTCTCAAGGTTCACAGGTTCAACTTCTGGGCTTTCAATCAAGGCTTCCCCTTTGAAGCTAATCTTAGGGTCCACCTCAGCATCTAGTTAACCAAAAGTCTTACCTGCTAGCCTCTGTCTATATAGTTTTGACCTCAATTTGTATTCTTCAAACACCTTATCTTGTATTCTTTCTGCTAATCTTGCAGCCTCTTTGTTTTGACTTGGGTTGACAAGTGGAAGATCAATCTGATTAATACACTCATAGAAACTCAGGTTTGAAAAGTTGAAGGTTTCTTGTTGACCCTGAGTTCTAGAGATGATAAGACCCCTTTTTTCTGTGTCATACCTCCATCCCATGATTGGATTCTCAGAGTAAAGAGATAGGGTAGCCATGGCTCTGGGTATACCCTTCTCAAATAGACTTTGAATGAGAGAGTCTACATCCATGTAGACTTGAGGAGGTTGCTGAGTATGGACTATTACAAGTGAGGGTGGTGAGTCCTCAAAGTCCATATTTGAGAAGAACTCCTTGGTTTTATGACTGTTTGGACTTTCTCCCCCTTTTTGGTAGCACCGCTTTCTTTCATAAGTGAGTTGCGGGTTGAGTCTGTCATATTCATAGGTTCTTATGGACCTGGTTGAGTTCTCCTGGGTGGTCTCTCAGCTAAGTTACCCTTGAGATTGGTGATTTCAAGTTGCTGGTCATTGACCCTCCTTTGTAAGATAGTCACCTAAGATTTCAGGTGACTAAACTTAGAGACTAAATAAGTGCACGTTTTGCTCAGTTTGTGCACCTTTAGTTTTAGACTCCCCTCATCTTCATTAGAAGAATCATGGGGGATGAGAGAATGGGACTAATGTCTTCTTCCTTATCACCAGCATATTGTTCTAGGCTGCTGGATTTTCCCTGTATCATGACAGCTTCAAGGGAAGTGTCAAGAGGCTGAGTTGCCATGGTTAAGGTCTAAATGATGTAATCACTTGCTGAAGTGAGAGCCTTTTCCATATGGATCTCCTAAACTAGTTCAGGAAGATCCACCTCAGTGATGGGTGGATGATATGGGCTAGACATGGGTGAGTCAGGAGTATTCATCTCTCCTTGAGTAGGGGTGGAGAAGAGAGATTCATGGTACTCACTGAAGCCCATGTATTCATCATCATAGAAGTCAAGGCTGGGAATTGGTTGGTTTAGATCAAGAGGCTGGGATGGTAACTGTCCCCTGAAGGTTGTTCACTAGAGTTTTGAGACTCTGAGTGAATGCTTAAGGCTGTGGGGGTTGTGAGCTCATCAGTCTGAGCATGAGGAACCTCAGCACTGATCATTTGAGAGATGGGAGTGGTTTGCTCCTTAGGGAAAGTGGGAGCTCCAGTGTCCACTTCCTCCTGTATGGGTGATGATATGGGGGCCTGCACAGGCTGAATAGCATGTGTTGGGATTTGTTTGGATTTTCTCTGGTAGGTGAGGGTTGTTGCTTTGTTGGTGGATTAAAAGTAGAAGGTGTGGGTTCAACACTAGCTGGTGCTGCTAGGTTGTCACCTTGAGCAATGAGCTCTAACATTTTAGGGACAAGGGATGTTTCTACCCCTGAGAAGCCAACAGTTGGCTTCCTCATGGTTTTGAAAATGCTAGGCTTCATCTGTCCCAATTTTAGAATATTACCTGTTCCCCTCAACTGTGAGCCTAGTTCATAGTTAAGAATGTGCTGGACATATCTAGGGAACATATAATACTCTAAGGAGTCTAAGTTAACAAGTAAATTGGTATAAAAAAAATTATGAATACCTAAACTTGACCCCTTGAACCATCCCATGGACTATGAAAGAGAGGTCTTCTGGAATTTGGTCCCATCCTCTATGCTTGTTGGATAAGTTGTGTATGGCAACATGGAGGAGGTACTTCCATTGAGAGGAGACCTTCCCCTTTGTGAAGGTTCTGACTGTGAAGTCACCTTCATAGCCCATCTACTCAAAGGAGTGGTTTATAGCAGATTTGGGAAAAGACAACTCACCTTCTTCATCATCCAGTTGAAGATGAGTGTTTATGGTGGCCAGAGTGATGGAGACTGTCCTCCCCTGCACTGTGGCAGACAGTGGCTTCTCCACATCCATGGTGACCTCTTGGCAGGTCCTTCAAAATTCCAAAAGCTGATACTCATAGAGAGGAGGATCTATGGTGAGGGAGGTGAAATAGTTAGACAAATAAAGGAAAAGGCAAACCTCTGAGAAAACAGGATCTTTCTTAGAGTCTAACAGAGCCACTTGATTATGTTGCCTGTGAAGATGCATGGAGAAATCAGGTTGGTTTCTGCAGTCAAGATTGGCCATTTGAGGTAGCTTTACTGTGAAGGAAGATAAGAACAAAGTCGGTTTGTGGGTGAATTTAGGTTAGAGAAAATGCAGATGAAGAAGATAGTGAAAAGAGGGGAAACTGTTGAGAAAATCATCCGAAGGTAGTTTTCCAAATGTGGGTGAATTTAGGTTAGAGAAAATGCAAAGGAAGAAACTTTAAATCCAAATGTCTGTCCCACCTCTAAAAAATTGACCAAAAAGGTAGTTTTCTTGGAAGTTGAAAATCTTTCGAAGGTAATTTTGTCTTTGGAAATTTTGAGAAAAAGCTTCCGAAGAATTTTGGCTTTGGAAGATACTCCTAAGGTTTGTTAAAATTTTGCTTCATAAGGAAAATACTTAGAGAATTTTCACTTCTGAGACATATTTGGTTTCGGAAGAGATTAAGACTTGGGAGGTTTTTTGTAAAGAGAATAAATCTTCCGAGACTTAATTGCTTTTGGAAGAAAATTGTCCTTCAAATACAAGTAAGTACTTAGAAGCATATTTAAGCTTCGGAAGATATCTTAGAATTTCTTCCAAAGGTAAGTTTCTTATAAGTAGTTATTTAATTTAAAGACATAATATTCTTCCGAAGACACTTCAAAAGTCTTTCGAAAGAAGATGTGTTTGAAAAATTTTCAAAAATCTAAGGAACATCATTTAAAGTTTTTCTTCCAAGTAAACTGAGGTTATGAAGGTGATAAAATAGACAACTTAGGACACACAGGTTTTAGAAATAAAGTTGATTTAAGTTTAAGAAAATCTACTCAAAGTTAATCATCTCAATAGCTGATACCAGATATTTGAATCTATATTCATCAAAAGCTTTAGTGAACAGATCAGCATATAGTTCATTTGTGTTAACTTTGACTAGTTTGATTAATCCCTTCTCAAAATTATCTCTAATCAAATGATACCTGATGTTGATGTCTTTTGTCCTTGAGTGCTGCACAGGATTCTCTGTAATAGAGATTGCACTGTTGTTGTCAATGTGGATGGGAGTCTCTTTGAAGTTGAATCCATAGTCTAGCATCTGATTTAGAATCCAAAGCATTTGAGTACAGCGGCTTGCAGCAGCAATGTATTCAGCTTAAGTAGTTGATGCAGACACACAGGATTGTTTCTTGTATTGCCAAGAGACTACCCTTCCACCAAGGAATTGACATCCCCTAGATGTAGACTATGCAGTCATATTGTAACCACCATAGTGGCTATCTATATAAGCATACAGATTAAAGTCAGAGTTCTTTGGATACAAGAGGCCTAGCTTGGGAGCACCTTTAAGATATCTAAGAATCCTCTTGACAGAAACGAGGTGTGACATCTTGGGGTTGGCTTGATATCTTGCACAAATACATGTGGCAAACATGATATCAGGCCTGCTGGCTATGAGGTACATAAGAGACCTAATCATAGCCCTTTATAAGTGTTCATCCACACACTCCCCCTCAAGATCAGGTCCAAGGGAGTGGTTCCTGGCTATGGGTGTCTTAGCAACATTACAATCAGTCATGTTGAATCTTGTAAGTATGTCTTGTACATACTTTGACTGACTTATGAAGGTGTCATTATCAACTTGCTTCACTTGAATACCTAGAAAGAAATTGAGTTCCCCTATGGCACTCATTTCAAATCTATTCTTCATTCGTCTTTCAAAGTCTTTGTAGAGCTTTGGATTAGTTTACCCAATGATAATGTCATCTACATACATTGAACAAGTATTAAGTCTTTCCCTGTTCCTTTTATGAAGAGAGTTCCATCTATAGTACCTCTCTTGTACCCATGTTGACAGAGATACTAAGATAGTGTCTCATACAACTTTCTTGGAGCTTGTGGTAGCCCATAAAGAGCTTTATCAAGCTTGCAGACATAATCGGGATGATCTGGGTCTGCAAAGCCAAGTGGTTATTTGACATACACCTCTTCATCAATCACCCCATATAGGAAAGTACACTTGACATCAAGTTGGTAGACCTTGAAATCCTTAGATGCTGCAAAGGCCAGGAATATTCTTACAGCTTCAAGTCTTGCCACAGGAGCAAAGACATCTGTGTAGTCAATTCCCTCTTCTTGTGTGTATACTTGAACAACTAGTCTGGCCTTATTCTTGATGATAAGTCCTCTATCATCCTTCTTGTTTCTAAACACCCACTTGGTTCCTATGGTAGTCTTCCCTTGAGGAAGAGGACATAGGTTCCAAACCTTTTGTCTTTTGAGTTGCAGCAACTCCTCTTGCATTGCTTCAACCCAGCTTCCATCTTTTAAAGCCTTATCAACTTTCTTTGGCTCTATCTGGGACAAGAAACAAGAGTATAGACATACATTTTTATCATGGGTTTGTCCTCTTGTTCTCACCCTAGTGTCAACATCTCCAATGATGTTTGTGGTGGGGTGTGACTTGTGGATTCTGAGTTGAGAAATCATAGCAAGTTGATTTGAAATATCTAAATTTGAGAAATTTAGATCTGGCAATGAAGTATCACCCACCATATTAGCACACTTATCAAGAGAAGCTTGATCCAATGAGTGTGTGACATCATTTATGTTGTCTTCTATGGAGTGGTTATCAGCATCAAGAAATTCTTGATCACTGTCACCACCTCCATCTCTTCCTACATTTGAAGCTCCTTCTTTTGAGTTTTGAGTCTCTAAGCTGGAATTTGTAGGCATCTCAGATGTATCAGCTGAATTTGTCATGGTTGTGCTAATAGGATCTTCACTTGCAGGGTTAGTTACCACTGGAGCTGAAGTAATGTTCTTGCTTGGTCTTATCAGCTCAAATCTTAGGTCAGGATCTTCTGTTGATAGGTTACCTGTAGATCCTGAAACATTCTCACAAGACTTGTTAAAATAGTTGGTAACTAAATCAGGATCAAACAGCTAATCAGGACCAGAACCTTTCACACCAGGAGTGTGCTCATTGAAGGTCACATTGGTTGACTCTTCAACTACTCCAGTTCTGATATTGTATACTCTATAACCCTTAGCTTAGTCAGAGTATCCAATAAAGTGTCCATCTAATTTCTCAGCAAATTTGGCTACTTGATCTTTGGTATTCAAGATGGTGCAAGGACATCCAAATGACCTGAGGAAACCAATGAATGGTCTCCTTTTGTGCCACAACTCATAAGGAGTCTTACCATGAGTCTTAACCACTAAAACTCTATTTTGCACATAGCAGGCTGTGTTGATAGCCTCTACCTAGAAGGTGACGGGTAGTTTAGAGTCATACAACATGGTTCTTGCAGCCTCAATAAGTGTCTTGTTTCTTCTCTCAGCAACACCGTTTTGCTGAGGAGTCCTGGGAGCACTATATTGTCTTGTAATACCCTTTTCATCACAAAATGTATCAAGGATATGGTTTTTAAATTCTGTTCCTTGATCACATCTTATGATCTTGACCTTATAATCAGATTGATTCTCAATTTTTAGAATGAAGTTCTACAAGATCTTAGGAGTCTCATCCTTAGTTCTAAGGAAATAGACCCAAGTGAATCTTGTGAAATCATTTGGGATCACTAGACAATATGAGGTCCTTCCTAAACTCATTACACTGGTGGGGCCAAAGAGATCCATATGTAATAAGTGTAGTGGAGTAGTGATGGAGTTCCTTTCCTTTGGCTTGTAAGACACTTTGTGTTGCTTCCCTTTCAGGCATGCAACAAAATGGTCATCACTTGTAAACTCTTTCTTTGGCATTACAGTTACCAAATCATTATTAATTAATTTATTCATATTCTTAAAGTTTACGAGACACATTCTTTTATGCTAGAGAAAAGACTCATCACTATTTGCTTTAGATAAAAAGCAAGAAACTTCTCCTGAGGGAGATGTTTCCTGCAAGTCCATCTTGTACATGTTCTCTTTCTTGGGGACTCTAAGCAAGATATGCTCTTGAGAAATGACCACCCTGGGCTTGAGAACAATGCACTCATGCTCAGTAAAAAGCATGTTATGTCTCTGATCACAAAATTGGGATACACTTAGTAGATTGTACCCAAGCTCCTTAACAAGGTTTAACTTTTCAATGGTGAGCTTACCATGTGTGACCATGCCCCTTCCTGTGATGTAACCACCAGCATCTCCTCCAAAAGCAACTGTTCCTCCATCAATTTTCTCAAAGTTTTAAAGCAGAGAACCATTGTCAGTCATGTGCCTGGAACAGCCACTATCAATGATCCATATATTCCTTTTAGTCTTTAGCTGTTCCTCCATAAAAAGAGATGTTTAGTTATATTTAGAAACCCAAGCCTCATTGGTCTTAGGCTTTTCAAAGTGTTCTGAAGACAATGTAATAGTTGTTGATCCTATATTTAAGCTTTGAGGATCATAGGTTGCTGTTGATGAAGACCTTTCAGTCTCCAAGTCTTTCTTCATCTTCCACACCATCTTCGGAGGATTGGACTTGACCTTCAACTTCTCGGAAGTTTTGATAACTTTGGAAGTTTTGCAGACTGAACCTTCGGAAGATCTTGCTTTCACTGCAGCAGGTTTTAGTACTTCGGAAGCATTCCTTTCTTCCGAGACCAAATTTTCTTCCGAAAACACATTTTCATGTAAGGCCTCATTCCCGGGACGATTACAGCTGGACCGTCATAGCATAAAATATTTTAAAACATACATTACTTTTGTAGCAGAATTCAAAAACTTTCATTTATAATTAAAACATGCCATTTCATTACATTACATCATTCATTTACATATCAAAATACAATAACATGTCAAAAATGTGGATGCCAGCCTTAAAACGCTCCGAGTAGCTTATGCATCCATGCCTGCAACTGCACAACATCAACAAAATACCTACCAACTATTATGAATACAAAAAGTCATTGACGCTGAGTGAGTTATAGTTTTATAAATAAAATACTTTACTTTCTTTGAAAACCAAAACTTTGCATTCGTTCGTAGTCACACAACATACGTACACATTGATAATAATTATTATTATCTTCATTACCGTTCATTCATTCCTTCTTTCATTCATTATTATCGTACACCTTCATATGGATCCTGTCACATGCAATACCACCGTCTCCTATCGAAGACAGTACCAGGGTACGCTGTTAGGATCAGTGATCTAAGTTTGATCAATTAGAGTTGAATCACAGCGGAATTAGAGCAAGAATTAAGCAAATATAGCAAAAACACAATAAATATTCAATGGAACAGTACACGGTTATATAGATATAGGGTTTTCTGCAAAGGGATAATAACATTCATGCACACATGCTTCGGTATGGCGGCTGCTAGGTTTTCCTAAGCTGCACCGATTACAATTAGGTCAGCATTCCTTATATATAGGAATGTGACGTCTGCTGATGTCACTTGATAGTGACGTCTAACAGAATTATTACAAACTACTGAAAGTAAGCAAACTACTGAGAATGTTCACAACAACTGAGAACATCTCAGATTATTCTAAGTACACGAAGAAACATAAAACTACTGAAACTACAAGTACAGAAAGGAAAATACAACTACTGAAAGGAAACCATCACAACTACTGAAGAGGTCTTCTTCAGCTGTTGTGACAATCATCTGAAACTTGGTCTTCAGACTTTGTCTTCAGCTCTTTAGCTTCAGACTTTGTCTTCAGCTCTTGTCTTCAGACTTTGTCTTCAGCTCTTTCACTTCAGACTTTGTCTTCAGCTCTTGTCTTCAGACTTTGTCTTCAGCTCTTTCACTTCAGACTTTGTCTTCAGCTCTTTAGCTTCAGACTTTGTCTTCAGACCTTGTTATCAGCTGATGTCTTCAGCTGTTGCAGACTACTTCAGTTGTTGTAATGTCCGTGGGACTTAAAGGTTTTTCTGATCAGGCTCATTGGTTCTTTTGGTCCAACAAACTCCCCCTGAACCAATGCAGCCAAAACCTTTAAGCTTATTGAGGTCCCACTTATTCTTGGCAGAAATACTCTCTTGATCAGCTTTAGAGATATCGGATAAGCACAGGCCAGGGAACAGGTTTCAGTAGATGTGAATGTCAAAGGATGGAAGGGAACTCTGTCTTGGGGAACTGGACACAGAGCCGTTATCCCAACCATGAAACCTACTTCCCATTGATGAGTCTATAAGACTCTCTGACGTAGGCCTCAAGGAGAACAACTTGTTCCTCCTTAGTGAGTTCTTCTGCTTCTCCTTCGAAGAAGAACTCTGGGCCATAGTACTCTGATAAGTACTTTATCGTCTTTCCATTTTTCAACTCAACAGTTGTTATCTCTCTATAAGCAAATTCATCTGGGTGAGTCCCTTCTAATAACAACTGGAGTTCATTTTTCTTGATCTCTTCAAGCCTCTTGTATAACAACCCCTTCTTGACCATTTTGTTCTCCATTAGAGTTTGAGGGGTCATCTTTGACTTGTAGGCTCTCTTGAAGTCTTCAAGTATTTCCCAGGGTGAGACTACAATGGCCAATAGCAGCATCTATGGTCTTTCTCACTTGGCCATTGTATCTACTTGGTATGGATTTCTTATGAATTCTAGAACTAACCCTGGGGTCTGGCCAAATCTTACTCTCTCCTTTTGATATTGAAAGGTATACCTGAGAGCATACAGCCTTTGAGCGTGTTTCTTCATGGCTTGTATAGATGATGACTGAGGAAACTCTTTGTCAATCATCTTCAAAAGTTGCTCATCGTGCTGTTTCTGCTGTTCTTCTTCTTCAATCTTAACTTTCACCATTTGCCTCTGAAAGTCTGGTGTGATCATTTGTTGACTTCTGGGCTCAGGTAATTTTAGAACAGCAGAGATTGGCAGACTATCTTCTTCATCATCTTCTTCTTCTTCTTCTACCATCCTCAACACCCTTCTCCTCCTTCTGGGTGCATCACTGGATGTGGTTTGAGGTGGTTTTTGGGGTAAGGGAGTTGGTTTTGAGGGTTGAGTTGATTTGGAGAGTTGTGGGGTTGGTTGTTTTTGAGAGGGAGTTTGGGAAGGCTGATCTAGCATTTTTATGGTGAGTTTGGCTTTGGAAAGCTTGGCCATATCAGTTCTCTTCCCAGCACCTGCTTCGTCTAAGGCTTCTATAATCAACCCCTTATTGAATTCTTCAGAAGCACAGATTCTGGTGGTTATTGCCAGAATACTGTCTCTGGTCCATGATTTAATCTCAATTAATGATCTTCCCAAGTATTTTGCAATAAACCTGATCATTATCTCCAACCTCTCCCTTTCCATCACACTATAACTGGCCCATCTTTCTTGTATCTCATTAATCTCCAGCCTTCTGATCTCAGTGTCTAATGTGGCTGTATCAAAGCCCTGTCTGAAGAGTTGATCTATTATTCTGTCCATTGATCTGCTGTGAGCTTCATCAGCTTCTTTAATCAGATCTTCCAATGATTTCTCTTCATCAGGCTTTTGAGTTTCAGCACTTTTCTTTCTCTTGTATGTGATCAGCTGTTTTTCCTGTTCTTTTTCTTGTTGTTTCTCCTCTTCCACTCTCTTTCTCTTTCTTTCTTTCACTGCCTTAGACTCCCCCTTTTTGGGTGCATTGGGTTCAGGGGTTTGAATGGCAGAAAGCTTCTTTTGCACAGCATCATCAACAAGTGTTTTTAGATTCGAGGAGATCCTCTCATCAATGGCTTTATGCACAATCTCATTGATGATGGGAGTGATGAGAGGTAAGGAATTTTGAAATGTAGCAACCATCTGCTCAGAGGGGTTCTGTCCCTGAGAGGTGGTGCCAACAACAGTGGCTGGTGGCTCAGTTGAGTGAAGTGGCGGAGTGTTTGGGGAACCTTCAGATGAAGGTGCCATCTGTGGGTTTATTGGGGCAGATGGACTTTGATCCTGAGACATTTTGGCAAGCAGTTCTTTGAGTCTGCTCACCTCAGCCTCAAGGATTGTGTTATGGGCTAAGACATCATAGAAAAAGCCCAGGTCATCATCAGTTTTTGCTGAATCACCTGACCTCCTGATTGAATCAGGATGTACATGCCCTGAGTGTAGATCAGTTGTAGCATGTGCCCCTTGTTCTTGGTTCTGGGGACTTCCTGCCTCAGGACTGAGTCCTTCATCGGCAGTTGCCTCTGGTGAGGTCTTAGAGATGTTACCAACTTCATCCTGTTCATTTGCTGAATCAGTAGAAGTGGCAGCCTCACCAGATGTTCTAACCTCCTCCTCTACACGGGGAGATTGAACATTATAACCCCTGTGCTGTGGGTTATCAGCAGCATTTTGGTCCTCTTCCTCAGCTGTTGAGGTTCTCCCCATTGTAATTGGTGTCTGGGGAGGAGGAGAGGAATGCAGCTGACTCAACACTTGTGCAACAATAAATGTTGGGCTTTGAGGGGCGGTTGCATTTGGAGATAGGTTTGAAGCAGATTGCACCCGGGGTGACTGGTGCTCTTCAATGGTAACCTTCTCAATTGAGATAGGTTCCAGCATTGTGGTATCCCCAATTATGGTTGCATCAGGATCCTGTTGAGAGGATGCCTGAGCGGCTAGGGTTGGTGGAGTCTTGGACACTACTGGGGGGTTAGAACCAGTAAGTGTTTCCTGTATTGGTGTTACAGGGGCATCCTCAGGGGACTCATCTCCCTGAGTAGCCTTTTTGGGCTTTTTGGTTTTGGGTTTGGTGGGGACTTTGGATCTGGAAGTGGAGGCTGTGGGTTCCCGCTGCTTGGGTTTGAGCAGCCGGGCAGCCCCTTTCATTGTAGGGTCAGAGTTGTGCCTGGAGTATACTTCAGGCAATACAGCCGGAGCAGGGACTCCAAGGCCAACAAGGCCGTCTGATTTTAGCTGTGTTAAAATTATGGCCATGAGAAACCTGGGATATAATATCCATCTGTTTGCCACAGGTTTCAAGGCCAGATCCTTTAGTTCCAAAACACTATCTCAGAAAAATTTAAAGTTTGTCGTTCAAAGATAGAGTATAATACCTGTTGCCATCGGGAAGACATCTGATCCCATGAGGAGGTTTTTGGTGCAAGGCAGACATTCACCATGTGGAATATAAGACGTTCAGCATCATGGAAGTGCTTCTTCAGAATGGTGGTAGCACTTAAGTCTCCTTCATACCCGTTGTTGATGAAAGACATATCGGTTGTGCCTTTCGGGTATTCTGTGACACAGGTGGCATCATGTAGATCTAGGGTTTGTCGAATGATGTCCGTAGTGATGACCACCTGTTTCTGGTTGACCAACGACTGGAGAGTGATTTGGCTATCATTCTCACTAGTTTGCACAGAGACGTTGGTCCAGAACTGGCTTAGGGAATCGGGGTATATGGTAGGATTCAGAAGAAACGCGGTTCGGTACTGGGAATCTACCATAAGATCGATGGCGTTATCAAATTTGTTCCAGAAGGCCGATTTCGAGAGGTAGGCAACACAGTTGTGTCTGGGTTTGAGTTTCATGGTCGCCATTGTTGAGAGAGTGAAGGACGGAAAACGGCTAATAAAACGTCTGAAAGTAGGTTTAGGTATTTATAGGGTAAGAAAAGGCTGATATAAAACGACTGAAAGTGTTGGTGCTGTCATCAGTTGTTTGAAAACAACTGAAGACCTGGTTTTAACTTTCAGAAGTTGTAACAACTGAAGACTTGGTGTTAGTCATCAGTAGTTGTGAAACTACTGAAGACATGGTTTTGGCTTCAGTTGTTTGAAGTGAAGCAGCAGTTGTAGAAACAACTGAAGAGAAAAATTTCTCATCAGCTGTTGTCGTCAATTCTTAGCTCATCAGCTGTTTCATTCTGACCTCAACACTTCATCAGACTTTGTCTGAGTTTCAGATGTTTCATAGGTCATCAGTACTTATCTGTTATTCTGACATCAGCAGTTGTAACTACAGCAGTAGTTGTAACCACATCAGTTCTTTTCAACAGATGAGTACTTCAGTACTTTTAAGTAATTTAGTCTTCAGTAGTTATGAAAACTACTGAGGATAAAAGAACTTCAGTACTTATTTGTGACAGTAGTATACGAATGCTCATCAGTACTTGTTGACTGAGATCATCAGTAGTTGTCACTTATTCTAGCTGCAGCATACCAAGCCTTAACACTAGGTTTTGGAAAGTTGAACTGTCCAAAGGCTTAGTAAATATGTCTGCAAGCTCATCAGCACTAGGAACAAACTTTGGATCAATCAGACCTTTTTCAAAACAATCCCTAATAAAATGGTGTCTGATCTCAATATGTTTGGTCCTAGAGTGCTGGACTGGATTCTTGACAATACAAAGAGCTGAAGCACTATCCATTAGTAATGGAGTCTTAGTCTCTGTAATGCCATAATCCAGTAATTGATTCTGAAGCCAGAGTACCTGAGATGTACAACTTGCAGCAGCAATGTACTCGGCTTCAGCAGTGGATGTAGCAACAGATGTTTGTTTCTTACTCTGCCAAGAAACCAAACAGTTGCCTAGGAATTGACATCCACCAGAAGTTGATTTTCTAGTTAATTTACACCCTGCATAGTCACTATCAGAAAAAGCAACTAATTTGCAAGAGTGCCCAGTGGAATACCAAAGACCTAGAGATTGAGTACCTTGCAGATATCTAAAGATCCTCTTGACTGCAATCAAATGAGACTCTTTAGGAGCAGCCTGAAATCTAGCACAAACACAAGTTGCAAACATAATATCTGGTCTAGAAGCTGTTAAGTACATCAAGGACCCAATCATACATCTGTAAAGTGTTTCATCAACAGCTTTACCTTTCTGATCTGCATCCAGTTGTGTGGTGCTGCACATGGGAGTAGAACAGGGCTTACAGTGTTGTAAATCAAACTTTGCCAAAAGACTTTTTGTGTATTTTGACTGATGAATGAAAGTTCCATCAGCCTTTTGTTTGATTTGCAAACCTAGAAAGAACTGTAATTCTCCCATGGCACTCATTTCGAATTTTTGTTGCATCAACTTTGTAAATGCATCACACAACTGTGGATCAGAGGAAGCAAAAATAATATCATCAACATAAATTTGAACAAGGAGCTTATGCTGACCCACTTTCTTAATGAACAAAGTTTTATCTATGGAGCCTCTAGTGAAATTATTCTGAAGAAGAAAATTTGACAGTGTTTCATACCAGGCTCTAGGAGCTTGTTTCAACCCATAAAGAGCCTTATCAAGTTTATACACCCAATCAGGATGTTTATTATCCTCAAAACCTGGTGGTTGACACACATAAACCTCTTCTTTTATTTTACCATATAAAAATGCACTTTTGACATCCATTTGAAAAACTTTAAGATTGTGGAATGCAGCATAGGCTAAGAACAATCTAATTGCCTCCAGTCTGGCTACAGGGGCAAAGGTTTCATCATAATCAATACCTTCTTCTTGTGAAAACCCCTGGACAACCAGTCTGGCCTTGTTCTTGACAATTTGCCCATTTTCATCTGTTTTATTCCTAAACACCCATTTAGTGCCTATTGCACACTTACCTGGGGGTAGAGGAACCAGTTCCCACACTTGCTGCTTTTTGAACTGAAGAAGCTCAAGCTGCATGGCATCAACCCATCCATTGTCTCTTAATGCAATATGATAGTTCTTTGGCTCTTGCTGACTGATGAAAAGAGCATAGAAGCAGAAGTTGGACAATTGACTTCTAGTTGAGACACCAGCATTGATATCACCAATGATTTGAGACGTTGGGTGATTCTTCAGCTCTTGATACACTATGAGATCTGTGCAAGTGTTTGTAGCACGCTCAGCAGCAACAGATGTTGATCCAGATTCTTGAAACCAAGTGTTAGATGGCAGGTCAAATGAAGTAGAGGATTCAGAAATCTCATCAGCATTTGTTGTGGATGGTGCTACTGAAGCTACAGGAACATCAAGTTGAGTAGACTCAGGCAGTTGATCACTAAACTTGAATAGGTGAGTACTGGGATCATCATGAACATCAGTACCACCAGATGGATGACTAGCTGCAGAAGGTGATGAATTCACATGATCTGCAACAGCTGGAGGCTGATAAGGAACATATTGCAGTATGTCCAGATCAAACAACTCCACAGGGTTTTGTGGGATTTTGTCCTTAGGAGATTCATTGAACTTCACATGCAAGGTTTCTTCAACCATCTTTGTTCTACAGTTGAACACTCTGTAAGCCTTGCAAGTGGATGAGTACCCAACAAAATACCCTGCATCCACCTTAGAATCAAACTTTTGGAGTTGATCCTTTGTGTTGAGAATGTAACAAGGACACCCAAATGCTCTGAAGAATGAAATTAGAGGAGCCAAATGATGTAGAACTTCATAAGGAGTCTTCATCAACCTCTGATTCACTAAAGCTCTATTTTGCACATAGCATGCTGTGTTGACAGCTTCAGCCCAAAAGGTCAGTGGCAAACCAGAGTCAGCCAACATGGACCTTGCAGCTTCAATTAGGGTCCTGTTCTTTCTCTCCACTACTCCATTTTGTTCTGGAGTCCTTGGGATGCTATACTGCCTCTTGATTCCTTTTGAAAGGTAGAAATCATCAAGTGTATGGTTTCTAAATTCAGTTCCATTATCACTTCTTATACACTTGACTGATAGGGAATACTGCTTCTCAACATACAACACAAAGTTAATAATTGTCTGAGCAGCCTCATCCTTTGAATGCAAGAAGAAGGTCCATACAAATCTGGAGTAATCATCCACAATTACCAGACAGTATTTCTTCTTTGCCATGCTCATTACTCTCACAGGACCAAAGAGATCCATGTGCAGTAATTGCAAGCAGGCAGTGGACTTTGGTTCTTCTATAGGAGGGAATGAGACTTTGTGTTGTTTTCCTTTTAAACAAGCAGTGCAGGTTTCATCACAGAGGAACTCCTTTATTGGTAGACCTCTTACTAAACTATTGTGGATCAGCTGATTCATGTTTTTGAGATTAACATGACCCAGCCTTCTATGCCACAGTTTAGATTCCTGAGGAGAGGCCTTGGAGAACAGGCAAGGATGACCTTTTAACGCAATCTTCTTTGACAAATCCAAGGCATATACTCTTCCTATCCTGTTGGCCTTCAGGAGAGTATGTTCATCCAATACCTTGTCAATCAGCCTCAGAACTTTGGAAGACAGAATCCGGCAGTTCTGGCTTGTGAAAAGTGCAACATGCCCTTTATCACACATCTGACTGACACTCAGTAGATTATACTTGAGATTCTCCACATGGTTAACATCATCAAATCTGATTTCTCCATTTGACACAAATCCTTTCCCGATGATGTAACCCTTAGCATCATTTCCAAATGAGACAAATCCCTTCTTTCCTTGAGAGTAGTCATTAAGAAGAGAACTGCTCCCAGTCATATGCATAGATCCTCCACTGTCTACATACCAGATGCTTCTTTGGCATGCTGAAGAACCCTGCATTTATCATAAGAAACTAGTTAGCTTTAGAGACCCAAACCTTTTTGGTTTTGGGTCTGTTTTCATCAACAGATTTAACCATAACTTGTTTCTCATGATTAACAGCTGATGAAGGTGGAGATGGTGCTGAAATGGAATTCTTAGATTTGGGCTTGGATTTCCTTTTCAGTGGTTTGATCACAGGTGCATCTAGTTGGTTAACTCTCCCCAACAAATGCTGAACCATCATAACAAGTTGTGTCTGATTTGTTGCTAAAGCCTTCAGCTCATTTGACACATCAGTACTTGTTTTTGATGAGTTCCTGTGACCCACCATTTCCTCCTTCTTGAAATTCACAGACTTCGTCTGATGTTTATCATGAGGAACACTATCAGCTGTTTTCTGATAAACCCCATCCTTCTTTTTGGATTTTGGTGAGGCCTTGGGTTTATCAGTTTGAGATGACTGTGGTACAAACTTGGTTTCAAACTCATTTTTCATTTTATTTATCTCTTCTTTAATGAGCTTATCTCTGTTGAGTTTGGAACCCTTTTTGTACCAGCATTCATCAGATAGATGATTGAATTTACCACATATTTCACATGGCTTATTCTTCATCTTGGATTGATCAACTGCTGAAGTGGAAACTACTGAAGGTGTGATCTTCAGTACTTTCCTCCTTTCAGTACTTGTGTTAAGTACTGAAGGATCGGTAACAACTGAAGACTTGTTCTTCAGCTGTTCTCTATCCGTCCTGAAAGACCGTATGATAGATTCCTCAGCAGTTGTTAATCCTTTTATTTCATCAGATTTGAAATGCTTTTCAGATGTTGTGACTTGCCCTTCAGTACTTGGAGTACTTTGAGGAACAACATCTGAATTTCTCAGCTTCATGTGTTTATCAGCATTTAAACCATCAGGCAATTGATTTGCTGAGATCTTAACACTGACTTCATCCTCTAATTTTGTATTATCATTTGAGGATGAATCACATGATGATGTGGTTTGGAAATTACTTTCACCTTCAGATTTTACTATTGATTTTGAAGTAAAATCAGTAGGTGGTGCAGTATGATTGTAACCTATTCCAAACTTCACATTTGAAGCTGTTTGCTTGCTGAGAAGCATTTCAAATCCCTTGCAGGATGTTACCCATCGGTCACACTCAACTTGGGTAGCTGCAAGTGTCTCTTTGAGACTTCTGTGGTTCTCGAGTATGACCTCTACCTTAGCCTTTTCATCATTAAGTTGGCATTTAAGCTTGTAAATCTCATCATCTTTGTCATTAAGTGCAGACACATACTCATCTTTTCTTTTGGAAATAGTTTTCTCAAGCTCAAGATTTTGATTGATTAAAGCTACATTTGCCTCTCTAATAGAGACAAAGGCAGCTATGCATGATTCAGAACATAACTTGGCTTTAGCCTCAGAAGATACCTGGGTTACCTGTGAAGATGAAGCATCTGAGCAGGAACCCTCAGTAGACTCCAGGGCCATGAGAGCAAGATTCCCAAAAGGATGTTCACCACCATGTTGACCAGCACCAGCAGATAATTGCTCATTGAAACCAGAAAGATCATCTGGTAAGCTGCTCCAGTCAACAACTCCTGGTGTGAAGAAGCTGTGATGAGGTTGAGATTGTGATGGAGATGGTTGAGGCTCAGGTAGGGCTTGAGGTTGTTGTGCTATAGGGACATGAACTGGATTTGGCTGTGGCATGTAATAGCAGGGATAAGGATATGGCATTGGACCCTGAGGGACAAAGTATGCAGGAGATTGAGGTTGTGAGTGATGACCAGAACTAGCAGGATGTTGCCCTTTGTTTTGTGAACTATTGCTTGGAAAGGTCACAAAGGGTGCAGAGGAGTTAGATCCAGTTGATCTACACTCTCTTGCAAAGTGCCCAAGCCTGTGGCATTTGTGACACCTCAACTTACTCTTGTCAAAACCAACTTTGGTTTTGCCAGAGAGTCCTGGAAATTTCCTACCAGTTCTCTTGTAGAACTTTTGAGATCTGATATTGATCAGGGCCATTTGGCTCAAAATATCCATCTCTTCTAAATCATCATCAGCAATACCCTGCAAATCATCCATGATAAAGCATAAATTATCACTATTACACCCAGAATGACTGTCAACACCAACAAATGCATGATCAGAACTGTTTGAAGAGAAATCTATATGCTCATCATAATGACTTTCTGATCCAGCATATTCTGACTCATGACCGACCAAGGCAGTGTTACCTGGTACAAAGTCATCAGAGAGCTTTCCTGATGATGCCAGTTTCCTTTTCTGCTCTATCTCTCTTTCAAATGTAAGCAGTTTCCCATGGAGTTGGGTGAGAGATAGGCTATCCAGATTTGCACTGGAGCGTAGGACAATGGTGTATGTGTCCCATCTCTCAGGCAGTGATCTGAGGAATCTGTTGTTCATCTGGCTGTTAGTATACTCATGCTTGACCATTTTCAGCTCAGAGATCAAGCAGGAGAAACGCTCAAACTGTTGAGTCAGTGTCTCACCCTTCCTATGAGAGAATGTCTCATATTGTTGGGCGAGGATTTCTCTGTTGTTTGCTAAGACCTCATCAGTTCCTCCGAATTGTTCCTTCAAAGCATTCCAGAGGTCATGAGCAGTTTCATGATGCATAAGCCCAGAATAGATTTCATTCGGCAGTGCCATGGCCAGAATTCCATGGGCTTTAGCATCAATCTCAAACAGTTTACGATCTTCATCTGAGTATTGCTCCTTCTTCTTCGGAACCATTTGATTGGTCTCCGGATTGTTCACCATAGGCTTGTGTGGACCGTGAACCACAGATGTCCAACAACCTGAACTGTTAACAGACAGGTGATGGAGCATTCTTCGTTGCCATATGTTATACTCACTCCTAACCAGCATCGGAGGCTTGGTTGAGGAGCCAGTATTGTGAGGATCATTAGATGGAGTAGTCATTCTCAGATTCAAACCAAATCAATCAAGTTTCAAAAGATTTAGCACAAAAACACAACAAACTCAATAAGAACCAAGAAGAAACTCAAATTAAATAACCAGAAGCAGCAGAAAATCAATCTTTATAACCAATTCTTGCACATATGCTAATTCGATCAAACTATAGATATCAAAATAGCAGTTTCAATGATCAATTGTTAAACCGATCAATGATTAACCTGCTCTGATACCATTTGTTAGGATCAGTGATCTAAGTTTGATCAATTAGAGTTGAATCACAGCGGAATTAGAACAAGAATTAAGCAAATATAGCAAGAACACAATAAATATTCAATGGAACAGTACACGGTTATATAGAAATAGGGTTTTCTGCAAAGGGATAATAACATTCATGCACACATGCTTCGGTATGGCGGCTGCTAGGTTTTCCCAAGCTGCACCGATTACAATTAGGTCAGCATTCCTTATATATAGGAATGTGACGTCTGCTGATGTCACTTGATAGTGACGTCTAACAAAATTATTACAAACTACTGAAAGTAAGCAAACTACTGAGAATGTTCACAACAACTGAGAACATCTCAGATTATTCTAAGTACACGAAGAAACATAAAACTACTGAAACTACAAGTACAGAAAGGAAAATACAACTACTGAAAGGAAACCATCACAACTACTGAAGAGGTCTTCTTCAGCTGTTGTGACAATCATCTGAAACTTGGTCTTCAGTCTTTGTCTTCAGCTCTTTAGCTTCAGACTTTGTCTTCAGCTCTTGTCTTCAGACTTTGTCTTCAGCTCTTTCACTTCAGACTTTGTCTTCAGCTCTTGTCTTCAGACTTTGTCTTCAGCTCTTTCACTTCAGACTTTGTCTTCAGCTCTTTAGCTTCAGACTTTGTCTTCAGACCTTGTTATCAGCTGATGTCTTCAGCTGTTGCAGACTACTTCAGTTGTTGTAATGTCCGTGGGACTTAAAGGTTTTTCTGATCAGGCTCATTGGTTCTTTTGGTCCAATATACGCGACAAGGATCCCCTTCGAGTCAATCTCAAGGATTGAACTCCCTTCAAGTCAATCTCAATGATTGCACTCCCTTCGAGTCAATCTCAATGATTGAACTCCCTTTGAGTCAATCTTAATGATTGAACTCCGTTTGAGTCTATCTCAAGGATAGGCTCCCCGTGTGCATCCTTCGGGTTAGCTAAACCGCACACAGTTGAGCTAACAACCTAATGGTTGTGCACCTCTCTTCGTTTGCTTGCAAGACTTTCATTTATTCGCTATGTTCCACTTTTCATTATCGTTATCTTTCACTTCCTTACATAATACTTTACATTCATTCATTCATACATCATACCACATAACATCCCCAGAAAACCCTAAGAAATCCCCAAAATTAAAAATGAAGAACAGTAGAACATCTCAGGCACATGAGCATAAAAATTCTAAGTAAAAACATTCTGGGCGCATTAGCACTATGCAGGCGCATGAGCCCTGCTTAGGCGTATCACCACTATGTGGGCGCTTCAACACTTAGCCGAAGGAGCAATCTTGGGCGCATGAACACTATTCGGGCTCATGACTACACTTAGGCGCATGGGCACTTTTCCTGGGTGCATGGACCACCGTTCAGGCACATGGCCTACACTTAGGCGCATGGCCAACATGCTGGGTGCATGGGGTACTGTTTGGGTGCATGTCTACTAGTTGGACGCATGAATCTGGGTGCATGAGGACAGTTAGGCGCATGAGACAATTTCAGGCACATAGGGACCTTCTGAAATTAAACTTGCACAACAAATAACTCCCAAATACCAAACTAACACTTCCTATCTTAGATCTAACATATTAAGGGCACTTAAAACATGCTAAAAGACCATTCTAACCCAAGAACAACCTCTAGAACAACCTCAACAGAATCTAGTCGAACAACAGGGCATAAACACCCAGTTACTTTAAAAATCTTTGCACGGTATGCATAACAATCCCAAATACTTGAAAATCAGTAGAAAGAGGGGTTCTAGAACTCTCCTTTAATAGCCTTCGAGTTGTACACCTCAAACCCGAAACCCACCTGCAACTGCAGCTTCTAGAAACCACGAAAACAAGCACTTAGAACCACAATTCTCGGTCTAGAAGCAGTGAATTCGGTTGAAACCAAACATATACTCAAGAAACTCACCTTTTGTAGCTTCTTCTTCCTTTCTCTCTCTAGAACCGAGAGTTCTCTTTCTCTCTTCCTTTTCAGCTGAGAACAATGGGGTGGAAGAAGAAGTGCGTGGCCTTACCTTTTATATAATAAAAAATGGATTTTTGTACTTTTTACACTTTGGCCCCTCCACTTTGGCTCCTTTTTTTTTATTTCAAGATAATTTTTTTTTCCTTATTTTTTAACGAAGTTTCGGGTATTACAAGTCCACCCCCCTTTTAGAGGTTTCGTCCCCGAAACCTATCATTCTTCGAAGGGTAATACTGTCTCATTTCTTCCTTGATCTTACACGTAGGCTTGGACCCCTTTCTGAGCCCCACTGTACTCGTACGCGTGCAACCATCCTTCTCCTTAATCCTTCTTTCCCTTTTATCAGAAATGGCCACCAGTTGCTCCACGTAGTTGAATCATTTGTCCATCTCGATATTCTCTAGTGGCATGATTGTATTCTCATTGATCGAGCACGTCCTTAGACAAGATACATGGAACGTCGATTGAATCCCACTTAACACGTCGGGTAGTCCAGTCGATATGCCACTTCTCCTACCTGAGCAACAATTTGGAATGGCCCTATATACCTTGGTATTAACTTTCCTTGCTTTCTGGATCAGGTGATCCCCTTCCCAAGGAGAGGCCTTCATCATTCCCCCTCACTGTAGGTCGACACCGATCTCTTATCGAGCGCTGTTGATCAAACCACCTTCTTGCAACACTCGGTGTTTGCCTCATAGGTTACTAGCCAATTCATCTGAAGGTGTACGCCTATCCACTTAAGTTTGCCCTGAACAGTCTAGCGGGAAACACGCGCTCTCTTACTTTTATCACGCAATCCTCTAGGGTATCAGGTATTCTAGTGGACATACCAATAGCATTTTCTATATCGAAAGCTCATCGTTCTTCCTACTCCTAACATTCAACTTAACACAAAGGCAGTAGGAATGAAACTACAACTAGCACCACAATCAAAGCACAAATGCGCAAATTTAAATTACAAGAAACGTACTTGACGTCAAGTCGAAGTCCACTCTAGCCTCCTCCTGATCAGGGAAAATGCTCTAACCTTCATCCTCTGTCTCCTTATTTTGAACCCTTTGCCTTGCCCTGGAGCTCTCAGCCCTTGACTTCATGCAGTCTCTACTCCTGTGTCCACCCTCACCACACTTGTAGCATCTCATCGCACGACAATCCATCGCCAGGTGGCCCACTTACATTCCCCCGCATGTCCCTTCCCACATTTCTTGCATGCCCGCACTTCCCCGGTTATCATCCTTCAATCATCTATACTCACCTTCTTACCACCAGCCTCAAATCCACCATCATCATCCCGTCTTCCACTCCCATTCCTAACATAGCCCTGCTCCTCCTCTTCGTCCGTTATTGCCACCGACTCTCGTTCGTCGTACAACCTCCCCGCCAAATCGACCACCAACCTAAACATGCTTGGTCGGGCAGCGACCAGATGTCTGCGGATATCTGCAGGTAGATCTTGAATGTACCTCTTGATCTTTTATGACACAGGCGTCACCTGATCTGACACCAGCCTTGCCATCTCGTTGAACTTCGTTGTATACTGTTGGTGCGTCATTGTTCCCGCCTCCAACTGTAGGAACTCTCTCTCAACTTTGTCCAGTTCCCTATGAGGGCAAAATTCCTCAATTACCAACCTCTTCAGCTCCTTCAACCTCATCCTCCTGATTGCCCTGGTGCCCTCGATTTGGACAATGTTATCCCACCAGCACAAGGCGGAATCCATAAATGAGTGGGTAGCGAACTTCACCTTTTGATCCTTGCAACACTCGCTAATGTAAAGTACCGCCTCTATCTCCCTCACCCAGCGATGAGCAGCCGAAGCAGTGCCGTTCCCATCGAACGTAAGGGGCCTGCACCTTTGAAATGTCCGTAGCTGCACCCCTTCACATTTTCCTACACAGCTTCCTCCTCCTCCTCATTGTCACTTGAGACAACCATATCGGTTTTTGGTTGCTCCCTTCCCCTTAAACCTCCTTCCTCGCCTCCTTGTCTAGCGGTCTTCCTCCTCTCATCCTCCTTCTTCTCATCTTCCTTCATACCTCTAATGACCTTAGTCACTACAGTCAGCAGGATTATCTGCATGACCTGATGGACTTCCTCTGCTACGGCTTCTTTCATTGAGGCTCTCAGATTAGCACTCCCGTCCTCACCATCCTGGTGACGAAGCTCTGGCTCTTCAGGAGCCGTCTCAGCAGTCTTAGCCCTGCTCCTCGTGACACGTGGTCTCATACCACGTCCACCACGACCTCCACCTCGCGAAGCCTCAGAAGACCTACCACCAGCCATCTCTAAACACTATAAGATTCAAACACCAACACAGTCATTCAAGGTAATAACTCAAGTTATGTCAAGTATAGTAAGTCTCCAATCAAAATGGCCAGTTGTGTTTAGCCACTTACTTTACTCTTCATTCCCCAAGCATTTCCTATCCTGACTACATCAGTATCTAAATCTATACAAAAGTACACAAGCCACATAACATGCGCATATAATACCGTTTAACATTAACTTACATAATACCGTTTAACATTAACTTATATAAAACCTTTACATAAAACTTTTACCTGCAGGCATGTAGCTACTAGGACTAGCATCCCTTTCCTTTGTCCCATTCTTAGTTTAAGTTTAGGTTTTTGAAAAGATTTACCCAATTCTCTTAAACTTTGGCTCTGATACCAACTTGTAAGGCCCCGTTCCTAGGACGCTTACAGCTGGACCATCATAGCATAAAATATTTTAAAACATACATTACTTTTGCAGTGGAATTCAAAAACCTTCATTTATAATTAAAACATGCCATTTCATTACATTACATCATTCATTTACATATCAAAATACAATAACATGTCAAAAATATGGATGCCAGCCTCAAAACGCTCCCAGTAGCTTATGCATCCTTGCCTGCAACTCCACAACATCAACAAAATACCTGCCAACTATTATGCATACAAAAAGTCAGTGACGCTGAGTGAGTTCTAGTTTTATAAATAAAATACTTTACTTTCTTTGAAAACCAAAACTTTGCATTCGTTTGTGGTCACACAACATTCGTACTCATTGATAAAAATTATTATTATCTTCATTACCGTTCATTCATTCCTTCTTTCATTCATTATTATCGTACACCTTCATATGGATCCTGTCACATGCAATAACCCCGTCTCCTATCGAAGACAGTAGCAGGGTACGCGACAAGGATCCCCTTCGAGTCAATCTCAAGGATTGAACTCCCTTCGAGTCAATCTCAATGATTGCACTCCCTTTGAGTCAATCTCAATGATTAAACTTCCTTCGAGTCAATCTCAATGATTGAACTCCCTTCGAGTCTATCTCAAGGATAGGCTCCCTGTGTGCATCCTTCAGGTTAGCTAAACCGCACACAGTTGACCTAACAACCTAATGGTTGTGCACCTCTCTCGTTTGCTTGCAAGACTTTCCTTCGTTCGTTATGTTCCACTTTTTATTACCGTTATCTTTCACTTCGTTACATAATACTTTGCGTTCATTCATTCATACATCATACCACGTAAAGTCATAACATAATGCATACATTTTGAAAACCATTTAAACATGGAAAGATAACACATACAATAGCAACAGTCATATCATAAACAGAACCTATCTCAACCATCTACCACTTAACATCCCCAGAAAACCCTAAGAAATCCCCAAAATCCAAAATGAAGAACAGCAGAACATCTCTGGCGCATGAGCATAAAAATTCTATGTAAAAACATTCTGGGCGCATTAGCACTATGCAGGCGCATGAGCCCTTCTTAGGCGCATCACCACTATGCGGGCGCTTCAACACTTAGCTGTAGGAGCAATCTTGGGTGCATGAACACTATTCGGGCGCATGACTACACTTAGGCGCATGGGTACTTTTCCTGGATGCATGGACCACTGTTTAGGTGCATGGCCTACACTTAGGCGCATGGCCAACATGCTGGGCGCATGGGGTACTGTTTGGGTGCATGTCTACTAGTTGGGAGCATAAATCTGGGCGCATGAGGATAGTTAGGCGCATGAGACAATTTCAGGCGCATGGGGACCTTCTGAAATTAAACCTGCACAACAAATAACTCCCAAATACGAAACTAACACTTCCTATCTTAGATCTAACATATTAAGGGCACTTAAAACATGCTAAAAACCATTCTAACCCAAGAACAGCCTCTAGAACAACCTCAACAGAATCTAGTCGAACAACAGGTCATAAACACTCGGTTACTTAAAAAATCTTTGCACGGTATGCATAACAGCCCCAAAGAATTGAAAATCAGTAGAAAGAGGGGTTCTTTAACTCACCTTTAATAGCCTTCGAGTTGTACACCTCAAACCCGAAACCCACCTGCAACTACAGCTTCTAAAAACCACGAAAACAAGCAGTTAGAACCACAATTCTCGGTCTAGAAGCTGTGAATTCTGTTGAAACCGAACATATACTCAAGAAACTCACCTTTTGTAGCTTCTTCTTCCTTTCTCTCTCTAGAACCAAGAGTTCTCCTTCTCTCTTCCTTTTCAGCCGAGAACAATGGGGTGGAAGAAGAAGTGGGCGGCCATACCTTTTATATATTAAAAAAATGGATTTTTGTACTTTTTACACTTTGGTCCCCTCCACTTTGGCTCCTTTTTCTTTCTTTCAAGATACTTTTCTGTTCCTTATTTTTTAACGAAGTTTCGGGTGTTACATTTCACTTGTCTTCATTTTCCCTTTGGAACTTCCGAAGGAAAAAAAATTTCCTTTTGAAGCTTGCTTCTCCTTCTTCTTATCAGAAGTTTTCACTTTGATCATGTGGATAGTACTTTTAGGATTGTAAATGTAATCCTTAGCCAGAGGAGAGGTACTACCACACATGATGCAGTCTATTTGCTACCTTCTGAGAGTCTTTTTCTGTAAGAAAAGCTGAACTTGATCACTTTCCTTCTCCATCTTCATCTTCATAGATGATGCTAGCTTCTTAGTGAGATGCTTGCTTTTGGAGCTGGATAGTTCAGGCTATGTAGCAGTGGTACATAGCTGATCGTCCTTCTTCTTCTTGCTGGAATGATTTGGAATTGAACTGGAACTGCTGGTACTAGAGTTCACAGTTGAGTCTTCAGCCTTCACCACTTCAAACCCTGCAGAGATAAACACTTGCTACTACTTAGAGTTAAAGGTAACTTTGATTTCTTGAGCCTTCTTTGCCTTTATCTTGGCTCTCCTTATCAAGTTCTTTCTTTGAGACTTAGTCTTCCAAGATTCTTTTCTCTCCTCAGGAGAATAGTGACTCTTCTTAGGATGCCCTTCTTCACTCTTCTCAAAGTCATCCTTCGCTATCTCCTCTTCATCCTCTTCAACAATGGGGTCTATGAGGGGAAGCTCATCTTCACAAGTTCTACACCTTGGAGATCTTACAAAAAATAGAGTGTATGGAGGAGCTATCTCAGTGGATCCCAGTCCCTGTTTATTTTGATAACAAACTTTTGCATGCAAGGATAAGGATATTAGGTTCTTGAAGGTTTTGTCTTCAAGAACACATTTTTCTGCCCTGGCTTTGCTAATCACAAGCTCAGCCTGGCATTCAGTTAACTTAGTGATGAGATCTTTGATTTGAGTCTTGTAGTTGATATGCTTATGTTTAAGAGATGAAATGGTTTTCTCTAGATCTTCTATCTCAAGTTTATAATTATTTTCAGCTCTTTTAAAATTAGCTTTTAAGATGTTTAAGGACTCAAGATCAGATCTCATCTCTAGGTTATAGGACTTGTATCTATTAACTTTAGCAATACATTCAGGTGTACATAGATGTTCCAATACCGTGGCTTTGTCATGATCTGCCATCAATGCTTGGTTTGGAGATGCATCTTCAACCTATAAGCTCCAGTCAAAGCCTTCGTCTTCAACTGCAACTGCATCTTGCTGCTTAGGCTTCTCATTCTAGTGAGCTCCCTTAGTGTAGTTTGGTCTGGCTTATGCTTGGCCACCATTTAACTTTGGTGCCTTGCACTCTCTAGCAAAGTGTCCCATTTGGTTATAGTTGTAACACTTCACCTTCCTTTTGTCCAGCCTAAACTTTCCACTGGACATATTGCTAGGAAACTTCCTCCCTGTCCTCTTGTAGAATTTCTTGGCTCTATGAGTGAGAAGAGCCATCAGCTAGACTATCTCCATATACTCCAGATCATCTGGATGGATACAGTCAAGGTCTTCAAGGGTGAAGAGAAAGTTGCCTATGCTTTCATTAGTAGACACAAAAGCTTGGGAAGAGCTTGTCTTTTGGAATGGGCTTCCTTGGATATAGCTCTCCCTCTCTCTTGGTGTCTTCAGGAAGGTGATGAAAGGACCCTTTTGTGAGTTGTTAGGGTAGCAGATGAGATGATGTTATGGTTCTCTGCAATCTCTTTCAACCATATGAAGGGCTGAACTCTGTGTTGGTCCATTTGATCGAATCTCAGTACAATTGAGAGGTTGAATCGTTCAATATCAATAATCACAACAAACAACAAACACAATGAAGAAGAAGAAGAACCCAAAGTATTCAACATATATCAATAATGATCTAATACGATAAAAGTAACAAAGGCTCAATATATTTATGTGAAAATTCAGCCTACAATAGACACTTGCAACAAGAGTAAACGATTAGGGTTTTGCAAGGATGCCCAACAATGAACAAGATCAAAACTATATATAGTAATGATAGTTTCGCTGACAGTTTCGCTATCAGTGAAAATATTCTGCTAAAGTCACAGTTACGCCCGGCTGAGACTAACAGTTTTGCCAGGTGAAACTAGCAGCTGACTATGAGCGAAACTACAGTTTCGCTCATAGTTTCGCTGGGACAGCAAAACTAAACTAATTAACCAACATACGAAAGTAAACTAACATTAAGCCTATTACAATGAAATATAAACATAACCTAATCTAAGGTGAGTCCAACCTATACATGATCTTCAATCCTCCCCCTAGGTTGGACCTCACCGTCTTCATCACTCTTGATTTGACTTCTCAGCTCTAGTCTCTCCAGCTGCCTCTAATATTTCTTCAGTAGCTCCTGTAGTAACATCCTCAACACGCGCACTTGCCTCAGAAATTTTTTTTTTTTTAAATCAAATAAAGTAAAATATTTAGAAAAGAAAAAATAAAAATAAAAATAAAAAATAAAAATAAAAATAAAAATAAAACAAAAGCAAAGAAAAGGAATCAAAAAGAATTTGCCCCACAAGACCTCATCAAACTTCACATATTTTTATCATAATAAAAGAAGAGAAAATAAGGATAGAGAGGAACGAGAAGCTGAAGAGATCTTCTGGAGAGTCATTGTTCGGCGGAATTGCTGATATACTTATTCTTTTAAGTCCATGCCTTCTTCTTTTCAACAAGTAAACCGCAGCTACAATTATCATGTTTGGTTCATTTAAAGAACACCTGAATGACACAGTCCCCACAGACATTTGACAAAGAAACTTATCCTGTCCTCATGATATATTAAACAAATGACACACCCTGTTTGACTATTTCATTTTTAAAAGGAATAAAGATCCTTTTACAAAAGAAGCACATTCCTTATAGACATCAAATGATGAGAGCTCCAGGTCTATACTCACGTATAACAGAGGAGTTGATCAATTGAGTCTTTCAGATGAGAGCTTCAGGTCTATACTTACGTATAACAAAGAAGATCATCAAATTATGCCAATGAGAGCTCCAGGTCAGTACTATCATACAGCAAAGGAGATCATCACTTCAGGTCAATATTCACACATAGCAGAGGAGATAAGCACGAGGAAGAATACAGTAAAGAGCTTCTTAGAAATAAAGATGAACAAGCATATAGCTTTTGAGATAGGATGACAAAGAAAAAAAGGATGCTTTTGTTAAAAAATAAATCAACGTAGAGATATCATGTTCTCAACCCTTTTTGAACAAGGACTTATAACTTTGTGAATGCCAAAAATGTCAAGAGGATTATCCGAGCCACCAAGTTTCTTATTCTGTTAGTTTAGCCACGAGCTTACTGTCTAATTCGCTTTCTGGCTGAACCTATCAAGCATATTCCAACACAATACTATTGAATTTCTTCACATCATCCTTGGCAGCAAATTTTATTTAAGATAATTTTGTAATAGAGAACAAGAAGAAAACCGTTTATTATTCTCCCCCGAAATTTCTACAAATCAGCAAGATTGAAGAAATTTCAAAGTAAAGATTTTTATATTATATTATATATATATATATATATATATATATATATATATATATATATATATATATATATATATATATATATATATATATTATGTGAAATGAGAAAGAACTATGGGGCTAACCAAAAAGATGAAAAAGAAAACAAAGAAGTATAAACAATATTCACATGACCTATATTTAAAGAAAAATGGGTTTTAAAATGATATTAATCCTAGCATAGAGATCAATTCATAAAACGAGGTTTATCAAATGTTTTAGTGAAAAGATCTGCTTTTTGATTTTTAGTATCAATGGGAATAATATCAATAAAACCCTTCTCCTGAGCATCACGGATTGCATGAATCCGTGTCTCGATGTGCTTGGTCCGGGAATGATGGATAGGATTCTTTGCGATGCCAATGGCTGCTTCATTGTCACAGAACAACGGTGTGTGGAGAAAGTTGATGCCGTAGTCAATCATCTGATGTTGTATCCAGAGCACTTGTGAGCAGCAGCTTGAGGCAGCAATGTACTCTGCCTCCCCCGTGGAAAGAGAGACAGTAGTCTGTTTCTTGCTCTGCCATGATACAAGACAATTTCCTAGGTACTGACATCCTCCAGTAACTGATTTTCTATTTAACCTGCAACCATTTGAATCACTTCAGCCCCGTCATGTGTCTGGAGCATCCACTATCAACATGCCATACACTATTTACAGCTTTAGTGGATGACACCTGCAAAAATACAAAAGACAGATTAACCAGGTGAAACTGGAACCCATGATTGAACAACTTTAGGTTGTAGTGTAGATGATTTCTTGCAAAAGAAATTATTAACCAAATGGGTTAATCTACTTCCAAACGAATTCCTGTGAGTATGTCTATGATGAAGCTCTGGACAATACTTAACTACATGATCATCTTTACCACACCTAAAACAATGTGATTTTAATCTAGGTCTGTTATGCAGCAAGTAGGAATTTTATCAATGTATATCTCCTCATCACATTCAGACAATCTAGAATCAATATCACTGTAAGTCTCATACATGTCACTGGGTCTGTTTTTATTTAAAAAGGAATGATATTTACATAAGATAATGAATTTTCATCTGAAGTACATGTGGTACTTGTACCACTTGTACTTGCACGAGATGATGACGTTACCCTTTGACTAGATGATGAAATATTAGTTGGGGTAAAAGATGGAATGGGGTGAGAAAAGAATTTTTCAAAACAATTTATTTTTGTTTTCTCCTTATGCTCGACAGCAGAATCATTCACTTTAGAATTAACACAATCAGAAGAAACATCATCATTACAACTTAAAACATTTAAAGAAGAAATAGAAACATCACTAGAACAAGATGAAACATTGTCTTAAATAGATTGTTTTGAAACAAAAACAGAACTTAAGCTAGATTTATGATCTAAAACAAGATGCTGAGATTTAGGTGTACTAAGACTATTGCATCCAAGTCTGCTAGTCGGTCCATAACCATAGTCTTTAGGTACATGCTTAGTGTTCACACCTTCTAAACCTGCAGACATACTGTTAGTATCTATTTTGATCAAATCATTAGAAGGATGCGGAACAGGCATACGTGAATAACAGTAAGTGCTAGGAAGAGGATAAACCTTATCATCATCATAACCCAAACCTGTTTTAATCCTAGCCCCCCTTTGAGATTTGCATAAATCATCATGTTTTATCCCAGATATTGTCCATTTATCAAGCTTTGACTGAAGTTTGCTTGTTTCAAACTCAGCAAGTGCAACCCTTTCAGTCAAAGTATTAATTTCAACATTTCTTTCCAAAACGATTCTTTTTAAATGATCATTTTCTTTTAAAGCTTCATTTAATTTAACAAAATATTTTGACTTGTTTATTTTATGCTCTTCATTAATTCTTTTTAAGTCCTTTTCATTATCGATTAACAGACGATTTGCTTTATATACGCCAAATAGTCTTATTTTGCATGCTGAAGAACACATATCCTGAATTACCTCATAAGGAAGTCCCATCACCACCTTTTCTGCTGCCAAAGCTTTCTCACATTGACACACCGGAGTACTCAGCTTGTTTTCCTTGACAGTGGTTGTAGCATCATCTTTCTCATTGCTTTGCTCTATGGTCTGGCTTCCTGCTCTCAACACCTTCTCATCTTCCCCCTCTGTCATAACTTCTGCCTTCAAATTTTCCTTTATAATCTTCTTAACATACTTCTCACCCTCCTCAATTTCATCAGCTTCACTTCTAAACTCTTTAAATGGATCAAATTCTTCCTCACTGTTCACCTTCTCCTTCTCTTTAACAATCTCAGCAACCAATGCTTGGTTAATTTCTTCTCTCGTCTCTTCAACTTCTACACTCCAGTCAAAATTAGAGATCAAGGCTGTCTCTTTCTTCTGTTTCATTTCTTCTTTATCCCTGTTTGAGGCTAATCTTGGAACTCCTGAATTGTTTGGATCAGTGACAATCGGCAATGGACATTCTTGTTTGAAGTGTCCCAACTGTTTGCAATTAAAGCACCTCAGTTTGGATTTATCAAATCCTAATTTGGAGTTAGAGCTTTGACCTCCAAAATTCTTTCTGCCAGTTCTCTCCATAAATATTCGGGCTCTGAGAGTCAACATCGCCATTTGCCACTGAATGTCAGTCTCTTCTAGATCATCAGGATCCACCTGATACATATCCTCCATTGTCATTCCTTTTCCTTTCAACTCTCCAGCCACTAATGCCTCATATCTCTGTACGAACATGCCAAATAGAGTCATCATTTCAGATGGAATTGACGTTCCAGCATTTGCTTTCTAGTTAGCTTGATCTCTACCAGCATTAACACTACCACCAGAATGATCACCGGTATTCACTCCCCCTTGTCGTGATGCCTGCATTGGAGAGCTTGCAGCGGAAGAAAGTAATGCAGCATTCTGAGTGAAACCAGATGAAGGCATCAAGGTCTGATTAAACTCCCTTCGTTTCATGTCTAACTTAAATGATTTAAGCTTATTAATGATGTCCATAAGCTTGTAGTTAGTGAAACCTCTTTCTTGCTAACATCCTCACCTTCAAACTCCACTGAGGTGGGAGAGAGTCTAACAACCTGTTTACTTGGTCACTATTTGAAAGTTTCTCATCATATTTCTTAAGCGTGCTCAAAACTATCAGAAAACGGTTTGTAAGATCAGTGAGACTCTCGTTCTTGTATCCCACAAAAGAGTTAAACTCCTTTTCAACTTGAATACCCTTATCTTTTACCAACTCATCATTTCCGTCATAGAACTCACAGAGAGCATAAAAAAGAGACTTAGCATTCTTGTGTTCAGCAAAATGATGGTAGATGTCTGGTGCCAGGCATAGAGTTAAAGCTCCGAAGGCTTTCTGATCTCTGTCAATCAACTTTAGATATCTTTTATTGAACGTAGCTGGGTCCTTATTCTGAGAAACGACATCACCAACAGTAACAGTTATGTGTGGACCAGAGATGATTGATTCCCATTGATTATGATCAGTGTAGAAGAAAAAGGCTTTGAGACATCTCTTCCAATCTTCAAAATTGTCTCCGTTGATGAGTCTCGGGGGTCTATTGGGTGCCAAACTTTCAAGATCAGCAAGAGTGAGAGTAGTCATCTTTGACATGCTAGTTTCGCAGAAGGAATGACAATTTCGCTGAATTTTGAAAGTTTCGCTGAGTGAACAGTAGTTTCGCTAGTAATTTCGACAGCAGTTTCGCTAGCCAAAAGCTTGAAAATGCTTAGTTTCGCCGACAGTTTCGCACGAAACAAGCTTGAACTTTCGTTCAGAGGTAATCTCGACAGCAATTTCGCTTGGAAGTTGAACACAAGCACTATTGAACTTTCGTTCAAAGTTTATACTTTCACTGAAATGCTCAAAACAACCACAAAGTGTAAAACACTTGTAGTTTCGCTGGATGAAGATGACAGTTTCGCTGGAAGAACTCTAATTTCGCCCGTTGAATCTGAAAAGCTTTTTGAACACGAAATCAATCTGAAATCACCCAAATCTCAATGAACTTGAGATCTGATGATTACCAAGGCTTTCCCAATCAATAACAAACAAAATTCAATCAAATTCCATATCAAATACACTCAAATTTGATCTGGAATTAATGAAATATTGATATTGAACATAAACAACCAAAAACCTCAAACAATCAAGAGCACTAAGGCTCTAATACCATTTTGTTGGTCCATTTGATCGAATCTCAGTACAATTGAGAGGTTGAATCGTTCAATATCAATAATCACAACAAACGACAAACACAATGAAGAAGAAGAAGAACCCAAAAGTATTCAACATATATCAATAATTATCCAATACAATAAAAGTAACAACTTTTTTTGGCATTCACAAAGTTATAAGTCCTTGTTCAAAAAGGGTTGAGAACATGATATCTCTGCGTTGATTTATTTTTTAACAAAAGCATCCTTTTTTTTCTTTGTCATCCTATCTCAAAAGCTATATGCTTGTTCATCTTTGTTTCTAATAAGCTCCTTACTACATTCTTCCTCGTGCTTATCTCCTCTGCTATGTGTGAACATTGACCTGGAGTGATGATCTCCTTTGCTGTACGATAGTACTGACCTGGAGCTCTCATCGGCACAATTTGATGATCTCCTTTGTTATACGTAAATATAGATCTAAAGCTCTCATCTGAAAGACTTAATTGATCAACTCCTCTGTTATACGTGAGTATAGACCTGGAGCTCTCATCATTTGATGTCTATAAGGAATGTGCTTCTTTTGTAAAATGATCTTTATTCCTTTTAAAAAGGAAATAGTCAAACAGGGTGTGTCATTTGTTTAATATATCTTTGTCAAATGTCTGTGGGGACTGTGTCATTTAGGTGTTCTTTAAATGAACCAAAACATGATAATTGTAGCTGCGATTAACTTGTTGAAAAGAAGAAGGCATGGACTTCAAAGGATAAGTATACCAGCAATTCCGCCGAACTATGACTCTCCAGAAGATCTCTTCAGCTTCTCGTTCCTCTCTATCCTTATTTTCTCTTCTTTTATTATGATAAAAATATGTGAAGTTTGGTGAGGTCTTGTGGGGCAAATTCTTTTTGATTCCTTTTCTTTGCTTTTGTTTTATTTTTATTTTTATTTTTTTCTTTTCTAAATATTTTACTTTATTTGATTTTTTGCACGTGTTGAGGATGTTACTGCAGGAGCTACTGAAGAAATATCAGAGGTAGCTGGAGAGACTGGAGCTGAGAAGTCAAATCAAGAGTGATGAAGACGGTGAGGTCCAACCTAGGGGGAGTATTGAAGATCATGTATAGGTTGGACTCACCTTAGATTAGGTTATGTTTATATTTCATTGTAATAGGCTTAATGTTAGTTTACTTTTGTATGTTGGTTAATTAGTTTAGTTTTGCTGTCCCATTGAAACTATGAGCGAAACTGTAGTTTCGCTCATAGTCAGCTGCTAGTTTCACCCGGCGAAACTGTTAGTCTCAGCCGGGCAAAACTGTGACTTTAGCAAAATAGTTTCGCTGACAATGAAACTGTCAGCGAAACTATCAGTACTATATATAGTTTTGATCTTGTTCAATGTTGGGCATCCTTGCAAAACCCTAATCGTTTACTCCTGTTGCAAGTGTCTATTGTAGGCTGAATTTTCAAAGAAATATGATCCTTTGTTACTTTTATTGTATTGGATCATTATTGATATATGTTGAATACTTATGGGTTCAAAACAAAAAAAAATATTGAAGATCATGTATAGGTTGGACTCACCTTAGATTAGGTTATGTTTATATTTCATTGTAATAGGCTTAATGTTAGGTTACTTTCGTATGTTGGTTAATTAGTTTAGTTTTGCTGTCCCAGCGAAACTATGAGCCAAACTGTAGTTTCGCTCATAGTCAGCTGCTAGTTTCACCCGGCGAAACTGTTAGTCTCAGCCGGGCGAAACTGTGACTTTAGCAGAATAGTTTCGCTAACAGCGAAACTGTCAACGAAACTGTCATTACTATATATAGTTTTGATCTTGTTCATTGTTGGGCATCCTTGCAAAACCCTAATCGTTTACTCTTGTTGCAAGTGTCTATTGTAGGCTTAATTTTCACAGAAATATATTGAGCCTTTGTTACTTTTATTGTATTGGATCATTATTGATATATGTTGAATACTTTTGGGTTCTTCTTCTTCTTCATTGTGTTTGTCGTTTGTTATGATTATTGATATTGAACGATTCAACCTCTCAATTGTACTGAGATTCGATCAAATGGACCAACACTCTACTGGCTATTAGAGTTACCAGATGGATTTTGCATGTTCATCTCCATCTATAGACACTGAGGATACCATACAACTCAGTGAGAGTAAGGGTCTTGAGGTTTTTAGTCCTCTTGATGACCACACAATAATGTATCCATTGTCTAGGAAGAGAGGACATGAACTTCCTCATAATGTCCCGGTTCTCAAGAGTTACTCCAACATCCATCAGAGTATCTACAATCTTAACAGACCTAAAGTATTGTTGAGTCATGGTTTCACCTGTCTTGAAGGTGAAATTCTCAAACTGCTACTTCAAGAGGTATTTCTTGTTTTCGTTTGCTTCATTAGACCCCTCATACATCAGCTTTGATGCATCCTAGAGTTGCTTGGTAGTCTTGCACTTCTTAAAGCCTTTGTAGATAGAGTTTGGAAGTGCACTTTGGAGGGTGGTCATGGCTTTCTGATCAATATCAATCTTCTTCCAGTCCTCTTTAGAATAGTAAGCCACTTCCTTTGGTAGCACACCACCACTAGCAGCAACAGAGGAGGTGGATGGTATGTGAGGTCCAAAGACAACAGATCCCTACATCCTGGAGTCTTGAGACTTGATGAAGCCTTCCTTCTTTGGCATCAAGTATCAAAGTCATCAGGAGTGATCAGTGGAGACTTTGTCATAGTACCAGTTTCCATATCAGCTTTTGTGATAGCTGCCATTTGAGATGTTAAGTTTTTTGTGAAATTGAAGGGATTAAAGATGATGAGATCTTACAATCAAGAGCCTAAAAAGCTCTTATACCAATTGCAGGACCATTTAAGGGAGGTTAATGTAATCAGTCTCATAATGATGAGAGCTTTAGAACACTTAACAGTTCAAATAGGGAACTGGGTTTATATTGATGATACTAAGAACACAAGCAATTAAGATAGAACTAAGAACAAGAACAAGATAAGTATGGTTTTCAAGGATGCTGTATATTGCTCTCAAGTTCTATTACAAGTGTTACAAAGCATATTAAAATTACAAGGACCTAAGACACTTTATACTACATCCTACAACCGTCAATACTTAGAAAGACATTTGGATACACTAATTTAGACAACAAGATCAATGTACAGTCAAAAGGCAGATTTGCCATTTGACTAGTTACTATGACTTGCCATAGCTCACATCCTTTTCTATTACAAAAAGGCTTACAGGTACAAAAGTAGAAAGTTACAGACAAAAATCTTAATCTACAGTTTACTAAAACATGGACTTTTCACCAACTCATACAAGTTGGTGAGTCTTTAGAGTTGCAACGGAAAGTATGTCGACTTTATGTAAAAGTAAATCAGAGAAAGCATATTTTCTCTGTCTTTGGAAGAAATCAGTCTTCACAGCAACTTGGCTTCAAAAGACTTTGTCTCTGAAGCTTCAAAAGACTTCATCTTTGGCTTCGAAAGATTTAGACTTTGGCTTCGGAAGATTTTACACTTGGTGTATTCTCTGTGGAGAGTGTAAAGCTTCCGGAGCAACTTCAACATTGTTCCTTAGTGCATGCATGCAGGAAGACTCTTGGTTGTTTTGGCTCTTTTGGTTGCATCAGCCTTATTTTATATCCTTACAATGTCCAAAACCCATACCACAATAAAGTAGCAACAGAACACCCACAAGCATCACGATCACAAACACACATCAACCGCATAACCAAGAAGCAAAACTCAATTAAAGACCATTAGTAAAACCAACCCAAAGGAAGGAGAGATCGCATACCAAAAGAATGATTTGAAGACTGGAGCACCTTCCGGAATGTAGCCAAGAAAGGTCGTGACTGTGAGAAGGGGTGGTTGGGAGCAAGTTGTTCGATAGTTTTCAGAGAGAAGGAGGGATCAAGAGGTGGTTGTAAGGTGGCTATCCAAACTAGGGTTTGCATGAGGGGATAAAAAAAGCGGACCGGGGGAGGGGGGGTCAAGTGTGGTGGGTTTAAAGGGTTACAATATAATAATTAACTTGTAATTTGGTGGTAATTTAATTATAGTTAGGAATAATATTATTATTATCATTATTATAATAAAACAAATGACAGAACGATAATCAGATAATTGTCAGACAACGAAAAGAAAGAAAATGATAATGACCTCATAAGAAGTTAAAATAAACAGTGTGAGCCTAGAAACACGGGGTGTTACATGTGTGACCCTTAGCGTGGCAGAATTTGCAGCGAGATTGTCTGAATGAGGTATTTGAGCTGGAAGCCGCACTTGTACCAGCCTTATGGACTTTAGAGCTTTCCCCTTTATAGTTTCCTTTATTTTTAGTGGTTTACTGGTGGTGACATGAACAAAACCTGGTTTTTCTAACTTCAAACGTTCTTCTTCCTGCACACACATTGTTATCCACTCACCCATTGACCATTATGCTTTCTAGGTGTTATAGTTGTTCTTAAAAGCATAAAAAATGTGTAGGATGAGAAGTCATAAAAAAGTGTGCTAGAAAACCATCACTGATCTCCATGTCTGATATATGAATAAATATACATGTTAATATTGCATATATTTTCCCATTTTAAGTGTTTTATGTTACAAATTCATCTTTATCCATATGGCATCGTTGAAAATGAACACCGTACGAAAGAGTTTTCAAAGTGAATGGCCATCGATTGAAACATTACATCGAAGGCCCGGTGGTTGTGTAGTTAGAGGTTGTAAATCTTCACCCCAAGGAGAATTGATGGTGGTTGAGTTAAGCTAAGGACTCAATAGGCAACCCGAGGGTTTGAACACTTTTTATGGTTTCTCAATTAATTTGATGTTTAGAAACTCGTTATTTTTTGTAGCATGATCAAACTCAAGATTTGATTATCCACATCACTTGTTATGCATTTCTTTGGTGATTATTCTAAACATCCGAAAAACCGATAACTAAATATAGATATTAATATCTTTTGATCAAGCCATGTAATTATGATATTTTAATGACATATATATATATATATATATATATATATATATATATATATATATATATATATACACACACGTATATATATAACCAAAAATATTAAAAAATATTTTGAGTCACAACCACTTTAATCGTGACTTAGTGTTTTGAAAAAAATATATATGTATATATATATATATATATATTATTTGTCGGTATTAATAATAATAACAATAAATTTTAAATGAAAATATAATTTTTTATTAATTTTGAATTTCTAAAATTGCATTTGTTATGGCCATGACTTAGTGGTCATGACCTTTACTCTAGCATATGTGGCGGTTCTTTCATTATACAATTAGCTCTGTCTTTTAATTTCATAACTAATGATGTTGTTTCAAGCTTGACACCTCTGTTCCCTACAACAGTTATTAGCACTTCAATGTTAGAGACTATGAGTTTGGGTGCACGGTTTGGTGATGAAGGATGGAAGTTTATTGACGAAAATGAAGATCTATGGCAACCTACGTAGCTAGGTGGCGAGAAAGTGTAAGGAATACACTTAAAGGCTGATGCAACCATAAAAAATCAAAGAGTTCTCAGCATGCACATGTGAATTACTAGAAAAGTACTTCGAAAGATTTGATACAACTTAGTGAATTATGAAAAGTATCAAATCTTCTTAAGCCAAAAGACCAATTCTTCCAAAGCCAAAGATGAACTCTTTCGAAGCTTCAAAGAAAAAGTCTTCCGAAGCCAAAGACTAATTTCTTCCGAATACAGAGAAAACATGCTTTTTCTGACTTACTTATGACAAAATCTGAACCATCTTTCCGCTACCATTCTTGAAGACTCACCAACCAGCATGGTTTGGTGAAAAGTTTATGCTTTTGTCAACTGTAGATTAAGTTGTTGAGTTTGTAACTTTCCAGCTATGTACTTTTATCAT
Organism: Flaveria sonorensis; assembly: GCA_025506505.1. Classification (NCBI taxonomy): domain Eukaryota; kingdom Viridiplantae; phylum Streptophyta; class Magnoliopsida; order Asterales; family Asteraceae; genus Flaveria; species Flaveria sonorensis. Next base: position 59,673,080 of record CM046433.1, on the reverse strand, counting down.
AGTCACTAGTCAAAAAGGCAATTTGCCCTTTTGACTCTACATTGATCTTGTTGTCTAGATTAGTGTTTCTAACTTGCCTTCAAAGTATGGCCGCCTGTAGGATGTAGTATAAAGTATCTCAAGTACTTGTATTTAGAATTAATCTTTGTAACACTTGTAAGAACTTGAGAGCAATATACATCACTCTTGAAAATCATATTACCTTGTTCTTGTTATTGTTCTTTTACTAAGTGTTCTTTGTTTCATCTAAGTCGGTTCCTTATTTGATCAGCTAAATGTTCTAACACTCTCCACCTTATGAAACTGTTGCATTGACCACCCTTCAACGGTCCTGCAATTGGTATCAGAGCTTCTCAGGCTCTTGGTTGTAAGATCTCACCATCTTAGATCTCTTCAGTTTCACAAAACACTTATCAACTCAAATGGCAGTTATCTCTAAGGATGATATGGAAACTGGTACCATGACAAACTCTCCATTGATCACTCCTGATGACTTTGATACTAGGTGCCAACATATGGAAGGGTTCATCAAGTCTCAAGACAGCAGGATGTAGATCTGTTATTGAAGGACCTCGCATCCCTTGCACCTCTTCAGTCACTGCTGGAGGAGGGATGATTCCAAAGGAAATGTCTGACTACTCTAAAGAAGACTGGAAGAAAATAAATATAGATAAAAAAACTATGCCCGCTCTCCAAACTACTCTTCCAAACTCCATATACAGAGGCTTCAAAAAGTGCAAAACTACTAAGAAGCTCTGAGATGCATTAAAGCTCATGTATGAGGGGTCTGAGGAAGCCAAGGAAAACAAAAAAGACATTATGAAGCAGCAGTTTGAGAACTTTACCTACAAGACAGGTGAAACCATGACTCAACAATAATTCAGGTATGTTGAGATTGTGGATATTTTAATGGATGTTGGAGTCAAGCTTGAGAATAGGGAAATACTAAGGAAGTTCATGTTCTCCCTTCCCAGACAATAGACTCACTACTATGTTGCCATCAAAAGAACTGAGAACCTCTCCACTCTTACTTTCACAGAGCTATATGGTATCCTTATTGGTTACCAGATGGAGATGAACCTGCAAAATCCATCAAGCAGCTCTTCCAACAATCAACAGAGCTTAGCTGTTCATCTGGTTGAAAGGAATAGCAGAGAACCACAACATCATCTCATATGATTCCCTGATAACTCATAAAAGGGTCCTTTCATCACCTTCCCTGAGACGCCAAAGGAGAGCTAATCTAAGGAAGCCTATTCCAAGAGACAAGCTCTGCTCAAGCCTTTGTGTCTGCTGATGAAAGTTGTGAAAACTTTCTCTTCACTCTTGAAGACTTGGATTGCATCCATCCAAATGAAATGGAGTACATGGAAATAGTCTAGAAGATGGCTCTCCTCACTCATAGAGCCAAGAAGTTCTACAAGAGAACAGGAAGGAAGTTTCCAAGCAATATGACTAGTGGAAAGTTTGGCCTGGATAAAAGCAAGGTGAAGTGTTACAATGGTAATCAAATGGGACACATTGCTAGAGAGTGCAAGTAATCAAGGACAAATGGTGGCCAAGCACAATCCAGACCAAACTACACTAATGTAGCTCCCAAAACTGAGAAGCCAAGCCAACCTATACAACATGTTGTTGTTGCTATTAAATAAGAAGGCTTTGACTGGAGCTTTCAGGTAGAAGATGCTTCTCCAAACCAAGCACTGATGGCTGATCATAAAAAATCCAAGGTATTAGAACATCTTTGTACTCCTGAATGCATTGCTAAAGTTAATATGTATAGGTCCTACAACTTGGAAGTAAGATCTGACCTTGAGTCCTTAAACATGTTAAAAGCTGATTTTAAAAGAGCAGAAAATGATTATAAACTTAAAATTGAATATTTAGAGAAAACCATTTCTACTCTTAAGCATGAGCATACAAACTAACGGGACTCAAATTAAAGATCTCATAACCAAATTAACTGAATGCCAGGCTGAGCTTGTGATCAGCAAAGCCAAGGCAGAAAATTGTGTTCTTAAAGAGGAAACCTTCAAGAACATAATATCCTCATCCTTGTATGCAAAAGTTTGTTACCAAAATAGGCCGGGACTAGGATCAAGTGAGATAGCTTCTCCACATATACTCTATCTGTTAGATATCCAAGGTGTGGAACTTGTAAAGATGAGCTGCCTCCTATTGATCCTATCCAAGAGAACGATGAAGATGTAGAGGAGATAGTGAAGGATGAACTGAGGTGAGTGACAAGGGTTATCCTATGAAGGGACACTATTATCCTGGAGAGAAGAAAGAACCAGGGATGACCAAGTATGCAAGAAAAAACTTGATAGGGCAACCAAAAAAAGTCAAAGAAAGCCCAAGAGATCAAAGTCTCCTTCATCTCCAAGCGAAAGCAAGTTTTCATTTCTGCTGGATTTGAAGTGGTAAAGACTAAAGACTCAATAATGGACTTTAGTACCAGGAGTCCTAGTTTATGTTTAAATCATCCTGGCCAAGAGAAGAAGGCTAATAAAATGTGCACCACTGTTGCACAGCTTGAAACATCCATTTCCAAAAGCAAGCCTCACCCCAAGAAACCTACTACATCATCTAAGAAGATGAAGAAGGAAGTGGAAAATGATCAAGCTCAGCCTCCCACTCAAAATAAGACTCATATAAGCATGCCAACTTAATGCATCATGTGTGGTAGTACTTCTCACTTTGCCAAGGATTGCATCTACAATTCCAAAAGTACACTACACATGACTAAGAAGAAAACTTTTAAGAAGAAGAAGAAAGTAGCTTTAGAAGGAAAATCTCTTCCTTTCAAAAGCTCCAAAGTGAAGAAGAAGATAAGTGAAAACTTACCCTTGAAAGAAAATTTGGTCTCGAAAGAAAGAAATGCTTCCGAAGTACTGAAGTCTACTGTAGTGGATGCAAAAAAATTCTAAATGTGCTATCTCCAAAACCTTCGAAGTCATCAAAACTTTCAAAGTATTGAAGGCCAAGTCTAGTCTTCTAAAGATGGTGTGGAAGATGAAGTAAGGCCATGTGACTAAAAGTTCTTCATCAACATTAACAGATGATCCTCAAAGCTTGCATATAGGATTAATTATTATTGCATTATCTTCAGTTTACTTTAAAAGCCCAAGACTAATGAGGCTTGGGTTTCCAAATATAACTAACCATCTCTTTATGTGCAGGAACATCTAAAGACCAAAGGGAATGTATGGATCATTGAAAGTGGTTGTTCCAGGCACATGACAGGCAATGGCTCTTTGCTTTAGAACTTTGAGAAAATTAATGGAAGGCCAGTTGCTTTTGAAAGAGAATCAGGTGGTTACATTACTAGAAGGGGCAGGGTCACAAATGGTAAGCTCAACATTGAGAAGGTAAATTTTGTTAAGGAGCTTGGGTACAATCTCTTGAGTGTATCCTAATTTTATAATCAGAGACATAACATGCTCTTTACTAAGCATGAGTGCATTGTTCTTAAGCCTGGAACTATAATGTTGATGAAGTCATCTCTCTCCCCTTAGAGGAACTAAATAAACTGGCTGACATGGAAGTGTCAAAGGAGAGGACGGAAGCTAAGGATGCAAAATTGCTCCTCAAGATCAAGGAAGAAATAAGAAGAAAAAGACTCTATAAAGCTCCACTCTCTCCCCAGTTCAGGAAAGTCCTGAGGCAGAGGTTGTGGCTACTAAGCAACAAACTCAGGTAGGTAGGGAACAAGATAGGCAAAACATGATAACCTACCTGAGTGCCACGAGTTTTATCAGGCAGTAGACTTTATTCCCTTATCATATGAATACATTGAGTTTGAATACTTCAAACAGCTTGAGCAACAAGTGCTAAAAGAGCAAAAAGCTACTAAGAGGAAGATGAGGGAAGAGGCTGCAAAGTCAAGAGCCACCATCAGAGAAAATCTAAAGAAGTCTACTGATAGACAAAAGATAGTAAGCTTCTTGAATCTGTATGGATTCTCCGGATAGAGACTTGGTCTAATGTCTCTATCCACTATAGATGAGCATATTAGAGTGATCAAGAAAAAGATCAAAAGGGATGAGCTGGTTTACTTGCATTCTCCACCAGGCCAGGCTGCACTTGAAGCTGAGGTCAAGGTTGAACCCCAAGAGACAACACTACCTAGACCTAGTGCTGCATCATAGCCAGCTTCATATTCTAATCCATAGTAGGGTCCTGATCCTTCGCCTTCTGAACTTACGAAGGACAAGGACCTAACTAAGAAGGACAAACAAGAACAATCTAGTACTACAAGTCGGTCCTCTCAGTTAAAGTACAGAAAGAGGAAAATGGTGGCCATAAGAAGGGACAAGAAGAGGAAGAAGAAGAATAAGTCCAAGGCATCCACCTCTGCACCTCAGGATGGGTCAGAACATCCTTAGAGTACTCAAGAAGAGGCTTCTCAACAAAGTCCACTCATAGTAGAGCCTCTTATTGCTGAGAGACCCATCTTGTCTTGGGTGTTTGCTACTAGCCAAGACAAATGGTATGTCACTAGAGATCAAGGAGGTCAAGACATGTACTTCTGGAAAAACATTCTTGATCTCCCTCTACATGATCTCTATGACATGAAGAGATACTTTGAGACTCTGAGGAATCCTGGCCAACTGATGATGAAGGAAATGGTCTTGATTCTGATGAGTACTGTCAACAGATGAAGATCAAGACTCAAAGGTCTTTTCAGTTTTGGTAGCATTAGCCTAGGGAGAGTTTCTAAGGAATACACTTAAAGGCTGATGCAACCAAAGAACAATCAAAGAGCTCTCAGCATGCACATGTGAAGTACTAGGAAAGTACTTCGAAAGATCTGATACAACTCAGTGAATAATGCTAAGTATCAAATCTTTTGAAGCCAAAAGACCAATTCTTTCGAAGCCAAAGATGAAGTCTTTCAAAACTTCAAAGACAAAGTCTTGTGAAGCCAAAGATTGATTTCTTTCGGAGACAGAGAAGACATGCTTTCTCTGACTTACTTTTGACAAAAGCTGAATCACCTTTCTGCTACCATTTCTGAAGACTCACCAACCAGCATGGTTTGGTGAAAAGCAATGCTTTTATCAACTATAGATTAAGGTGTTGAATCTGTAACTTTCCAACTATGTACATTTATCCTTTTTGTATTAGATAAGGATGTGAGCTATGTCATGTCATAGTCACTAGCCAAAAAGCCAGTCTGCCTTTTTGACTCTACATTAATCTTGTTTTCTAGGTTAGTGTTTCTAGTTGGCCTTTAAAGTATGGCCAGCTGTAGGATGTAGTATAAAGTATCTCAAGTACTTGAATTTAGAATTAAGCTTTGTAACACTTTTAAGAACTTGAGAGCAATATACATCACTCTTGAAAACTATATAATCTTGTTCTTGTTATTGTTCTTTTACTAAGTGTTCTTTGTTTCATCTAAGTCGGTTCCCTATTTGATCTACTAAGTGTTCTAACTCTCTCCACCTTGTGAAACTGTTGCATTGACCACCGTTTAACGGTCCTGTAGGAAGCATCTGTGGTAGCCGTTAGAGAAGAAGCACCAGCCCCTCCACCACCGGTCGACCTGGCTGTGCACATCGATCAGCTTGCTTAGACCTAAGAGATGCTTGTTCGGTCCGTTTCTCAGATGTTGACTTCCATCTAGTGGATTGTTGAGGAGCTGTAGTAGGCTGCTCGTGATATCGGTCGGGAGCCACGCCCTTTCTCACCACAGACTTCCAGGAATGATCTCATGGAGGACTAGTCTGATGCCTTCCATTTATTTTTATGAGCTTTTGATTTGAGTTGTACTCTTTTTTGTATTTATTTGTGTAACATCTGACCCATTTGGTAATGTAAATCCAAACCCGAACCTATTTTTATCTTTCATACAATGGAAATTTTTTATTTTATTTATTTAAAACCAATAAATGTGTTAATTAATTAATTTTATGAATTGTATTATCCGATTTTCATTTATATAATTAATCAATTTATAATAATTTTATAATTTATAAAATATTTTTTATAAATTTATAAAGTTTTATTTTTCATTTACGAGTTTAATTATTAAATGAAAATAAATCATTAAATTTCAAAGTTTAACAAATTTATAAAGTTTATAAATGTTTTATAATAAGTTTTAAATGACAATACTTAAAACTTAATTTTTAAAGTTTTAAACATAAAATAACAACTTTTCAAATACCAGGGACTAAACGTGTAAATTTCATTTAAAACCAACCCCCCCCCCCCCTGTGGACCTTTATTTCTGGCCAAGCTTTGACGACCACTAAATCTCTCAAGTTACATCGTTTCAACTCAAGAAAAACCTTGATCTCGAACCTGTTTCGAAACCATGATCCCTATTAATTCGATTAAACACCTGTTTTAGCATAGATACAATCGAAACCAACGATCCTCATCAAAATCAAAATCGTTTCAAACTGATTTTTGACCAATAAATCAAATCAATTGATCAGTAATGTATTACTAATCATATCTAGACTAAACAGTCGATTAATTTCAAGTGAAACCACAAGTTAAACCTCGAAACAAACCCGAAACCTCCGAATCAAAAATTGAACTTGTTGGATCCGTAACTGATCAAATCGATCCTATATAAGTTAGGGGAAAGAACTCATTTAATTCCTTCAAACTATCTGGACTCTCAGTTTCATTCCAAGTACACACAAACAAGCAATTGATTATCATCTTCGTTCGTTCCGGTTGCGACTATCTCTTCCAACATACATTCATCATTTCGATCTCAGTTCAAGTCATTAAACACCCCCAGACTCGATTTCATGTAGGGATCAAAAGCCCCATGTTTATTATTGTCAATAATATCGAATTAAGGTTCAATTGGGTTCAATTCCATTCTAAGGTTTATATGAAACTAGGATTTTCTGGAATCAAAAGATTTATGTATTCTTTTTCAAATTTAATTCAGATTTGGGGCTTTTGGAGATTTGGGGCCTTTGGCCCACTAGTAAACACATGTACACCCATAGGGGAGACCCGGGTTCGACCTTGGGTGACCTCAAACCATTTTTTTTTTCATTTTTTTTTAAACTTTATTATAGAAAATTTTTATTATATTATATTAAAATAAAATTTGTTTCGTTCATTAAAAGTAATTTAGAAATTATTTATTAATTTTTAAATCTATAATTTCACATTTAATTATTTTATTTTAGGATTACAAATATTATAAAATACTATAAAATATATTTATAAGTTTTAGATCTTATAAAAAAAATTTTAAAATCACAATTAAATGATTCGAAATTATTATAAATTTATATTTTTTTTCAAATCCTTCAAAAAATTAATTATTCAATTAATTATTTAACCAAAATCATATAATTAACTATTAAAGTAATTTTTTTTATTTTTCACACATTAATATTCATTCAAATGATATATATTAAATATTTTAATTATATTTAATAATTCTATTATTATTATTATTATTATTATTATTATTATTATTATTTATTATTATTATTATTATTATTATTATTATTATTATTATTATTATTATTATTATTCTCAAACACAGTCACCTAATCAATCTATTTATTTCATTTAATCAAATTATATAGATTAAATTACACTCTTTTATTTAAAACTATTTACCAATCCCAAATCCCAATTGAAACCCTAATCCATATTTAGTCTTTAATCATTCTATTATTCTAATCTTAGGATACTATTCTTAGGTTAACCATGAGGAAAACCATTGATGTCTAATCTAGCATTGTTCTTATTCAATACGTATTAAATTGTCAAGTGAGTATTCATTGCCTATTTTTATATGTTTATTATTTGGGTAAATCATGTGATACTTATACAATCAATTGTTATTATATTTCAAAATTTAATTCAAGACATGGTATGTTATTACTTGCAATTATGTCTGCATAGTTAGATAAGCTAGATAATAACACAATCATTTATTCATGCAATCACGGTAACAATGATAGATCTATTAGTTTGATAAAACCACCCCATATGATTATCCAAGTGATGATAATAGATTTATTGTTTTGATAAACCCACCCATATGAATATTCAAGTGGTGATTGAAAGCGGAGTCAATCAATCAATCATACGAGGTGGGGATGTTAGGTATTTAATTTGCATGTGTCAAATCATGAACCTTAGTCATGATGGTTCAATCTCAAATATGAAGTTAAACATCAAAATAGTAAAACTTACTTGTGGGGATAGTGATTGTTTACGAAAAGGATGATGCCATGATCGATTGTTGTGTTTTTATGATGTCAAGAGGGATTGATGGATGATCTTAGAGAGAAGAGGTTAGTAGTGTTTTTTAGTTATCTCCTTACTCCTTTATTTGTAACATCTAAGGGAAACCCTAATTATACTATTGAGTTTTTTCGATCAAATAACTCCCTCATACTTTTAAGACTAATTATTTCATTTGATAAAACTTATTTAAATGATCTGTAGTTTACATATTATGGGTTATTTTTAACATAGCAACCAATAGAGAAGATATTCTCTTCTAGAATACCAAAAAAAAGTAAAATAGAATAAAAAATCATGGTCATCTACCAACCAAGACAATAGGACCCTAAAACCAAGGCAACGAAACCCCAAGCCTAGACAACCATTAGGGAAGATCATAGAACATCTTTTGATACACACATTTATGATGAACATCTTTTAAAAAACACTCCTCTGATGAGAATCTCAAGATCCAAGAAAACCAAGGTCATGATATGTCATTACGTCTACAAAGACACATTAACTCTATGATCCTATGCATATATCTTTTTCTTTTTTTAGCAGCAAATATGTGATTTTAATTCAGATAATAGATGTATTTTAATAGACCCTACCTATCTATTGCAAATACCTGAGAGTAGCTTTACTAAATTTTTTAACCTTTATTAAATGTCAACTTTTTTTATTAAGTCATTTTTTCCCTTAAAATGAAGTTGAAATAATAAAAAAAACTAGATGATTAAAACCGTCTATTTTGACAAGTCACCTAACCCATCACCTGACATAAATGATTGAATATGAAGATTATCACCATTCACCAACAAATAAGGTTACAAGCATTCCACCATATTTTCAGCGTTTCTAACTTGAAGCAAAGATTCCGTAAAAGTCATCAAAAATACGAAATTTACACCACCACCACCATCTAAAAGCTAATAGTACATTGTTTGGCTGTCTCCCTCCTAACCATAATGTTTTCTACATAATCAAGGAAACACCATATAAATGGCAATTTGTGATCAAGATCATAATTCGCGGCCCTTTTGAATCTTTTCTTGCCCGAACTCATCGAGCCTTGTGTAGAGTGTCTCTAGCATTTGCAAGCAAACCTGAGGGGGAGTGCAAGGCCCACACATCATGTAAATCACATTTCCCAAGGGGCGGATGTAAATACCATCTTCCCGAAGCTTTTGAAGTAGCGACGTTCCACATAATGATGCATACCTACATATATGAGGATCAAAAGGATACGGGTCAAATGGGTTAACTAGTCAAAAAGGTCGCAAGCCAATCAAAGTGTAACGTGCTTTTAATAGTAAACCCTCCTAAATCATTTTATAAAAAGACATTATTTTATTATAATAATCATTAGCAGATTGGTTAACTCTTAGTCCAACCCATGGGATTGCTGGAGAAATTTTTGCTGGCTTTTGGCTGAGAAGACTAAAGGCAAACAGTGATCGGAACACAAATAAAGATAAGACTAGAGTTTCAAAAAACATTTGATTCTCAAATAGGACATTCAAAGTCTCAGTAGTTTCCATAAATGGTAATTTAGCAAAATTTGGGATCTTGAAACGGGTATAATTGTAATTTTCATGGATATAAATGTTAAAAATGCACAAACCCGGCATCATGGTCATCTACTTTAAGCTCCAAAGCAAAGAGCGTTCCCAACGAAACCACTCTCTGGACGGTAGGATGAAATGAGATCTTCCGAACAAACTCTGTATCCCATAACTGTATTCCCAACAAAGCAAAAAGAAAATTTGTAAAATGAGTTGAGCGAATCACATGAGCTGATGGTAATCGAAACGTATTCAAATATGTAAAACCTTCTTTATTGCTTTTCTAAAAAAATTAGATGATCATCATTAACAGTAGAATTTTGTAACTATATATAAGATAACACAACAATTATTAAAAATAATTATAATAATTTTCTTTTTAAGAAGAAACATTGTGCCCTTCTCTAAAAAAAGAAAGAAACATATTTGTAAGTACCTCTCTCAAAATATTTTGTCCTGGAATAAAATTGGGGTTGGTTTGAGAGTCTTTAAACAATTTGATGGAATTACAAGCGGCTGCACATCCCACAGCATGTGCCGAATAAGAATGTCCATGAAGAAGGGCGTTTAACTGCCACATGAAAAAAAAACAGATAAACCTTTGTTTTTGAAAAACAGGCACAATAAGTGGGAAAATAAGATTATCTACCTTTGAATCCCCAATAAATGATTGAAAAACATCATTTGTCGCTAATGTAGTAGCCAATGGTATCATGCCACCTGTCATTAACTTTGCGTAACAGCCTATATCTGGTTGGCAGGAAAGAAACTCTGCAGCAGACTGCAAAGAACAGTCATTTATCATAAACGGGTCAAATTGCTAAAATTTAAAACTTAGTTAAAAATGAAACAGGTTGAAGGGAGTCCAAAGTGTACTGCTTATTCACAAAACCTCCTACACCGTTTATTACAAAATGAGATTGATGTTTTAATAGTACAGTTTTTGTAATCATATTTAACATATTAATTATTTGAAGATGATAAAATAAATAGTGTTCAGTCAACCCAATCTGGCTCATCTTGAACTGCACAAAAAAGTACATCCTCTGACCCCAACTGTTTTGACCCGTTACCATGACCCGCCCATCTTGCCAACTCTAGGTGTAAGCGTTCATGTGTTGGGCCCACTAAAGTATAATCAACCGACCTCAACTCCCAAGCGCCAATAGCCCGTAAAAACTTCATCAAAAATAACTGGAATTTTTCTATCTTTACATTCTTTTACAAGTATGCGCTGGAACAGCGGGTCAACCATCAGCATACCACCAGCCCCTTGTATCACTATGAACATACAAAAGAGTTATGCAATATTTTGCTGTTACTAAATAGGAGTGTTTGAATTTGCATATCAATAAAGAATGAGTACATCATCCACAAATCGAACCAAAAGTCTTCAAATATACAGGCTATTTGGATTTGAGTTTTGGAACTGATTATATGAATATTGTGAGTTGAAATCATAACAATCAGATTTTAATGATGAGATAAAAGGATAATGTTTCTGATTATTGAATTAAATTTAAAGGCTGATCATTTCAGGACAGTCATTTCACCAAAGTGTCTGCTAAAAAACTTATGTGCATTTCACAAAATGTCTACTTCCTTCACAATAATATTTTTGGTCTTCAACTTTTAACTTTTTAAATACTAAGAATTTTCCCCACACTAAGATATCTAGCTATTACAACTTCAAACAGCAAAAGCACATTCAAACGCTATTTTCAACATCATGTTTCATTATATTTAATAGTATGATTCTTGTTATTTATTATTACATAATTACTTTCAAATTGCACATTCAAACACCCACACAATCAAATTTTACCAATACAAGGTAGTTCAAATCACACTTACCTGGTTCTATGATTAATGCACCAGCGTGAGAAAATTTTCTTGATCCTGAACTTAGCAGCAATTCTTGTGATATATATGATGAATAAATGGAAGCAAGACCTGAATCATCTCTGCTTCTACTAAAAACTTCATCACGGGAGTTGAAGGCTGTAGATAAGGAAAGTAACTGTTACTAGACAAAACATGTTTAAAAATATATTAAAATAATGATTCATAAGTTCTTCACTTACACGTATCTTCCAAAATCACATCTTCATGATGCATATTTTTGGGAACGGCTATTTTCCAGACCCCATTACACATAGATACAAATGGTGGGTCCAGAAAAAAGCCTCTTCCAGTGTACCTGCAAATTTAATTTATAAAGATCTTTGATGCAGCATAATGAGAACCATGTTGTCTGCCCTTATAGTACCAAGTAAATTAACTATTAGTCAGAATACTAAACACAATTATCCATAGGGAAATCAAAAGAGGTGACAATTTCTACCCTTCACTTATGAATGGATTGATTTGGGTTGTGTTTTATCACAAACAGGCCAAAGTAACATTATACTTTAAAGGAGAATAGGTCAAATCGGTCGAACAGGATGGATAAACCTCCTAAATGATTCAAATATTTAGATTATTGTTGTAATTGTAGTAATAACTAGCACATTAATTATTAACAAAGTTGCATACAATGAACTAAAAAGGTGTTTACGAGTCAACCCAACCCACCCGACCTGCCAGTTCTGCCACCTCTGGCCATTATACTTCATGCAGACTACTTCTTACCCGATGCCTGATGGTCCTACTATTTAGCCAAATAAAAGAAAGTGGTTTGACCAGCTTGCCCTTATCACAATGAAGTACAATGACAAGGTCAATAAAACTGATAGGAGGGAAAATTTATTTTCAAAAGGGACAAACATATATTCCGATTAAATTATGACAAAACTATTAGACTATATTATTATTAGGGTTTAGTAATGATCATTATTAAACCCTAATAATAATATAGTCTAATACTAATTAAAACATCCCATTTTTACTTCTGAGAGGCAAAAGAAAGAATGATTATGTTACAATGTTATAACAAATTTTAAAACATATAATATTTGTTATACAATGTAATACAAGAAGACATTGACAAAATGCCAATGCAACTTCAGCTTGACTGAACAAGGTGTATGATAACCAAATAAGAACTTGCAAAAACAATTTAAAATGATTCCACAAAGAATAAAGGTTAGCCTACCATGGTTGCTGGAGAAAACCAGTGTAGGGTGATGGGGCCTGTGCATCCATAGCACCCAATGTATCTCCGTGATAAGATCCTCTAAGTGCCAGAACCTGAAGGATGGTGAATGTAATTTACTTATTAGGCATCCAATTATAGTTGGTTAACAAAAACAAGTACTGAAACCAAACTTCATTTTTGAACGAGATAATTGAATAATAATGGAGTTTGTATTAAACTATATTATTATTAGGGTTTAGTAATGATTATTATTAGGTTTGAGCCCACGGGCCCGGTTAGTATTGATTAAATATTATTGATAGGTTACGGACTTACGGTTACAATTTATAGAGATCATAAGAAACCCTAGAAACCTAACTGGGGCCATGGGCTCATTCTAATAAAACCCTAATAATATATTCTAATAGTTTGCAACTGTTACATATAAATGTAAGTACTTCTTAGATCAGTTTTGTTGCATAAACTGCAGAAAGTTGTTTAAATTCTAGATTAGTTAAAAAAATATTATAGAAACTCCCAAATAATACCACGTGAAATAATTTGGTTTTTTGGACACTATTCATATTATTTTGTAGACATAAATTGATTTTCTTCTAATCACAAATGAAATAATCATTATCTTATAAAACAAGTTTATGCAATTGCAATAAGGTGCATTGCAGAACCCATTCTATGTTCCATTAGCCAAACACATGGTACTTTACCAATATAGAGTTGTGCATTTGAAGAATATAAGTATATATCTAAAAGACTACTGTAGACGTACCCAATCTATGCTATATTATAATACATGTAAGGACAAGAAAGTAATTTTACATAAAATCTAAGATTTTAAGTAATTACAAGTATTAAAACACCTTGTGCAATCCTTTAAAGCTAAACAAAAGGCTTTTTGACTTTTTATCTCGTCCCATATTAGTGGTTGGAGGCAAGATTCATAAAGAAAACCACTATAAATAAAAAGTTAAAGACGTCTCGTTACTTGAAAAGATTAAACCATGCATGCCCTTTTGGGTAAGTTGGGTAAGCAATTAGCATTTTCTGTTAATAGAAATATATTTTCAGTAAAAAAATTTGGAAATTTAACCGAGATTTGAAGCTCGCTCTAAAAAAGCTTGGCTTGAGATCGACTTGGTTGTAAACGAGTTGAGCCGGCTCGGCTCGGTTAGCAAATGCGTCGAGCCTGGGCTTATGAAACTGGTTATCCTTATTTGACCTTAAAGAACAAGTTAGTCCAAAGTAAAATGTGATTATGACCAAACATTAAATTTTTTTCTGATATATTTCTAACCCTACCCCACCCCCCACCCCCCTCTATCTCCTTCTCTTATGCCTATATAATATAATAATACGCAAAATTATAGGAAAATCAACAACAGGGTTAATAACTTCATTATTTATAAACTCAAACCACGTCGTAACATTGACAAACACAGCAGGTTTTATGATAAAATAAGACAAGAAAGTTAAGTGAAAATTTGATGGATTTCTATAAAATTCACCCTACTAAAAAGGTAGAGATACCTTAAGCTCAATCCTGCTTTCATCAGTGTTCTGAGGAAGGTCCAAAAGCAATTTATTGTCAGCCAAGAATTTCCTAAATGCCATCTTTAGAGCAATTTCAATTGCTGTTGATCCATTGTCTGAAAAATATACTCGAGACGCCCATCCTGCAAAAATATAATTTAAAAATTACAACAAAAAAACAATGAAAAGTTGCATTACTATTATAATATCTAAATGTTTAATCAGATTTGACACACTAGATGTAGTAAATTCAACAGTTTGGACAAAAGAGTTTTGGATCAACCAGATCATCTCAACATGTACAGATAATAACAAAACACGGCCCCATCCCCTGACCCCACCCAATTAACCAATTACCACTCTAGTAATAAGTTAATAACATGGTTATTTAGCTTGTTTATAAACTAACCTTTTCCTACACCTTGAAGCAAAAGCTCAGCACATTCAAGTGCTGGCTCATAAACATTCTCAGGGAACATTACATGCCCAAATCTGGCAGCAGTATAACCTATTTCTCGTGCCAGCTTAATCTGAACCCACCTAAACAAGTAAGCACCATTAAGAAAAACTTGTAGAGTTGCCCAACCCGACCATAATATAATTAGTTAGAATAGCATACATTTCTAGTAATATCCCACTCATAGCAGAGCTATTTGTAGGGTCTGGGGAAATATAGAGCTAAACTAAGAAATCCTTCTAAACAAATATATACATATAAGCTTGAAGATAGATATAAGATTCGAGCACAAGCTAAAAACATTAATATAATTTTATCAGGTGCACAAAAGATTTAATATATACATATATAACTTCGAAAATATTTAGCTCCATTACTGATGAGAAATATCTACTACTAATTAATGAAAAGATCAATAATACACAAAATCATAGAATGACCTGTAAAGCAGCATTCGGGCCCTGAGTCCACCAGCTTGCACAAGCATCAAACATTTGAGTAATACAGCCATGATCCTTCACCTGCACGGGAATCAGACTTCAAATTAGATTGTCCACAACCACTGTTTGTTATTAAAGCAATTTAGGAGGTTGTAAACACTTGAGTATGCTATGGGTGACCCTTAAACCATTCAATCAATTTCCTTTGTAGCTAGAATTTCATTAACCTGCCAGTTAGCAATGAAATATAGCTAAATCCGACCCATTTTTACATAAATGAATTGAAAATGCCCCCTAAAGAACATATTTTGAACTAATATATTCAAGATTAAGGTGAAAAAACAAACAGGTTGGGTAATGAGTCAACTATCAAGGTCTCACAAGATGGGTATTTTTTGGTACGTCTGGGTTGGGTTGGCCCCAAAAACATTATTGTGCCCATTTGTTAGAAACAACTTATAAATAATTAATAGTTAAATATGATTTTGTAAACTATATTTTATCACAATAATAATCTGTAGTTTTGAATAAAGCGATTTTAAAGGTTATGAATTAATACACTTTAGGCAACATTCAAACCATTAGACCTGCTACCCCTTTAGCTAAATTTTTTTTTCAATTTTACTGGTTAGAGATAAAAATACAGCACAAATCAACCCATACATAAATAAATGGGTTAGAATTCCACCTTTATATAAAAGTAAGAACAATAAGATTTATGGAAAACTTAGCATGGTTAGAAGAAAACCTTATGAATTGCAAAGTTTTCCCCACATCGAGAATCAATAACCGTGACCTTTTCTTGTGGTACAAGTTTGTGTTGAGTAAAGGGCCACCAAAAGATTTCTTGAGCCTTTTTCGGCATTTCATGTAATCTATCGATTTGTTTTCTATATGATGATAACATTATCCCCTTCAATGAGTCGAAAACACTCTGTGATTCATCAAACCACTCCATCAGGTTGTCCAAAGGATCTTTTGGGATAGACGGAAGAACAAGAACTGGTACCCTTACAAATTCATAGATAAGATTCTGTGTAAGTTCAGTTAGCAATGCAATAACACAAGGAAATAAGAAGAGGTTTCAAAATCCACAGCTTAGGTAACAAGTGAGAATCGGTTAGGGTCGACCCAGAAAAAATCGTATGGGTTGGGTCGAGTTGACCCTCAAATCATTTTTCATCCAAAAAGAATTGATTTCTATACAAACCATATAACTGCAGAAGTCATATTATTTCAATGATAATTTAGTTGTTTGAATAATTACCTATTGGAAGTTTTTATGCATTAAAATACACTTCTAGTGACTTTAGACCCATTTGAACCCATTTTAAATTTTGCTACTTTCACCATTTGACCGCTTATAAATAAAAGATAACCCGAACCCGCCCAAATTGATCAAAACAGCCGCCTCTAATAAACAGAGCAAAGAGTATGAAATCAATATAATCGTACATAAAAAATATAGAGTTTTAAAAGTTTCTTTTACCTATTTCTTAAATAAGACAACAATGGTACTTCATTTTCAAGGCCATGATCTTCCAGCACAATAGCAACAACATCATAACCTCGTATTGTCAAACTTTCATATGCTGAAATTGTCCCTGAAATACCCCCTAATCTTCCATCACCGACAAGAATAGAAGGTAACCGAAATGGCCTACAAACAAGTTATACGAAGTTGGAGTTGATTACATTAAAGCATGTGACAACAAAGTTCATGAACCTACCTTATAACCATTAGCAAGCGAACATATACGACCCGTGAATAAGATAATAGATTAACAAAAGTATACCCATAAAAAATGAAGAACTTAAGAGTTAAGGCATACAATCGCTATAGATCACACAAGAAATAATTCGCTAATAGTTATTTGCTGCAAAGTGATGATTTTGATTTGAGGTTGCAATAAATAGTGTTGCAATATGTAAATATAGTTTTTTAACACCCAATATAATTAGATGTAGAGAGGCAAAAATAGGATTGTGGCAAGAAAACTGATTTTATTTAGTGCATGCATTAAATTATTACTTTATTACTTAATTCTAATTACGGATTATTAAAATTTTAAAGTCCCAATGATTAAGACAAATTAACTCATATTATAATGCCACTACTTAAACAACTTGAAATGCAGGATTAACTATCAAGATACAAAGCTCACTCACCTATACAAATCACACTGAAGAGAACCAGATGATCCCGGACTTGCAACACCACCAGCAGTCTCAACCAATGTCAAAACACCACCCTCACATCCCACCCCAATCTCCAAACACTTGTTCAGCAACACCAACACATCATCATCCCCCACCAACGCGCCTTCCCTCTCACTCGCCAAATGCGGCGAAATTGCCGCCTTCCACGCGAAAATCGTCTTGCAAATCAACTCACACCCCACCCCACCCCCATCCCCATCCCCAAACTTCCTCTCCTCATAAAACCCAAAATCCCCAAATCCATTCTTACGACAACCCCCCTCTTCACTGCAACCGCTACCAATTTTCAACCTTGCTGCGGGGATTGAGGCGTTTAGGGTTTGGTTGGAGGCCAAAAGGGTTGAATGGGGGCTACGGCGGTGGAGAATTTGGGGGACTTTGCGGAAGACGAAGGCTGCATCGGAATCGAGGGGGAAGCCTGTTTGCAGAGGCTTGATGTAGAGGAGTTTTGAAGGGGGTGAGGAGGTGATGGAGGAGGCGGCGATGCCGGTGGAGACGAGGGTTTTGCCGAGGCCGGTGTTGGCAGCCCATACGGTGAAGATGGGGTGTGAGAGGGTGTGTGAGAGGGTGGAGAAGGATGTGTGCGGTGGTGGTAGGTGACGGTGGTGGTGGTGGCGGCGGCGGCGGCGGCGGCGGCGGAGGAGGTGGCGGGAGTGAGTGTGGAAGAGAAGAGAAGGGGGTTGGAACATTGTGTGGTGTGGTAGGTTAACGGCTACGAATTTCAAAGTAGCGTTTTTTGGGGCTTTTTATTTCTTCCGTAGTATACAATTAAAATTGTTGACCTTGAACCACAAAAACATATAGCTTTATCCACTCATGAATGTGAGCTTGTCATAAGTTTATAGGACTATCTATATTAATCTAACTGCTCAAATCTGATTGTCTAGTAAGTGGCCAGAGTATGATAGTTCTTGTCTCATGTAATATATATTATGTAACTAGCACAAAATATAAAGTAAATAAGTATCTTGTATTTTTTTTAAAGCAAATATTTCAAGCAATGCATTTTCCCCAAATATGTAAAATGAGACTACGAATACTCATCTTAAGTCTTGATTGAAGTAAGGCGACGGGATACAAACGTAACGATAAATGTTCTACTCGAGCTCAAGTAAAGCTACAAGTAAATAAATACTTCTTGGGTTTTAAGGAGTAACTCTATGCTTAGAACTATGATGACGATACTTGTTTATTTAAAGGCTAGTTTAGGGCCTATGTCGGTTTAATACAATGTGTTAAACATGTTCATACTTGTAGATAACTTGATGTCATTCTTTTTATGAAATATCTTGTGTATAAAATTTATAGATTTTATCACCAAAAGTTTATTTAAGAATATTATTACTTATACATAAATAATATTTATTTATTTTTGTATAACAAAGAATTCATACAACTAATCACTTTTATAGAAAAATATAAGAACATAAATATATGTCTAGATGCACCGAGTAGATATATAAATATACTAGGTTATAGGGCTGTTCAAACCGCTCGCCGCTCGACGCTCGCTCGACGTTCGTTCGGAATTTGCTCGAAAAATGTTCGTTCGAATTTTTGCTCGGTTTTAAACAAGTTGATCGGCTCGGATCGGTTTGTAAACGAGCCAAGCACGAGCGAAGGTCCGCTCGGCTTGGTTCGGCTCGAATTTATATACATATATATGTTTATATAGTTTATACATATTTGGCCTATTATATATAAATTTATAATTATATTTACGCATACTTGATCAATCTACCTAATAAAGAATTCCAAACTAAGCATAAAATTTAAATCCCAAGCCGCTAAGAGACAAGTTTTGTCAATCATCTCCCGCTCTCACCGTCATCGTTCTCTGCAATATACTCTCCGCCTTATCGGCTACAGTCTTAGTATTATCGTCAGCCACAACATATTATTATCCATAAAAATATTATGTTATGAAATATGATACTTTTTAAATCATTAACACATGTTAACAGCAATATAAAATCGTATGACATACATGATAGTTGGGTTGTACAATTTTTTCGGTGCTCGTTTACGCTCGCTCGAAAAATTAACGCTCGAACAATGCTCGTTCGATTTTCTACTCGGTTGTAAACGAGCCGATCGGCTCGGTTCGGTTTAGAAACGAGCCAAGCACAAGCAAAGGTCCGCTCGTTTCGACTTAGCTCGTGAAAAGCCCTACTAGGTTATAACCCCATGTATTACACGGGCTAAATAAAAAATCTTAAAAGTTAATGAAAAGCTAGAAAATATAAAATACTATTTTGATATAAAGGTATAACTCAAATTATGTGTAAATAAGTACTTTAGTTAATAAAATATTATTATTATTTTTTTTAAACTTACATTTTAAAAAAGTAGTTTCTTAACTCTTGTTTCAGAAATATATTAAAAACATTTCGCTCTAAGAATATTATTTTTGAAAAATATCAATCTTAATTAATAGAAATCTTATTATTTCAAAACAATGGGTTTTAGTTATTTTTGTTTTATGAATAATTTTCATATTTAATAAAATTTTTCTTTGATAAAATATCATTTTTATAAATATTTCATTGTTTAAAAACTTTAAGTTTCAATTATTTTTTAATTTTTTAAAAAAGATTTCATATAAAACCTTTATTTTTGAAACAGATCAGTTTTAAAATATTTCATATATATAGAAAGATATGTTGCTTAATTTAATTCATAGTTTCTAATATTTTCTTATCAAAAAAAAGTATTTTTTAATCAAAATGTTTAGTTTTTAATTAATAAAAAATTCGTTTAAAAAAATATTGATTTTAAAAAATTTTGAAATGTTTAAAATAAGTGTGTGTGTGTGAGAGAGAGAGAGAAAAGCAGAGTTATAAATAAAGAGAGAAGTTAGCAATTAGTTATTTTAACTTTTTAAAATTTGATAAATGATTTGGGCGGGAAAATAAATGATAGAGTTGATGTAATGATGACATGTGTCCACCCAATGTAATCATTTATTAATATAAAATGTTTTAGATTCAATTGAGCGTGGATCTTAGAATTTATTATTTTCAGATCTGAAAATTTTAAAATTAAGATGGGTGTGAGTGTGTGAATCAAAGAACAAATAAGCAGATGATAATAAGTATATGATTTTATTAATGTTGACAAACAAATTACATTGAAAAATCAAATACAAAGATGGATGAAGATTAAATCCACCCAAAGGAGAGGATTTCTCCTTGGGTGGTGGTTCATACCATCAGATACACACACACAAGAACCAAATTTTAAAAAATACACTAGTGGGTCTATTTATACTATTATCACATCAAAACCTAAGTTTGACTTTTCTTCTTGTCATGATGTTGACTTTGTCTAGTATTTGTTTTTCTTCTGTTTATCAACTTGGTCTCTGAACTTGTACAATGAGATCTTCAGTCGGCTCTGATTATCTTTTGGTAAACTTCAGTTTATTCACTTGTTGAACCCAATAATAATCCCCATAAACTGATGCTTGCCAAACTCTAACTTTGAAGATCTTCTCTGTCATATGTTTTATTTATCAACTGATGTTCTGACACAGTTCACTGTAGTTCTCCCCCTCAGATTAAGTTTCTCCTAATATATTTCTGACAAAGGATAGAATCTCTTTGAGAATACTTAGCGCATTGGATATGGGTCGTATCACTTTTGGATTACAGTTCATATCACACTCAAAGGATTAGAATCTCTTTGGGAATACTTAGCACATTGGATATGGGTCGTGTCACTTTTGGATTACAGTTCATATCACACTTGAAGGATTAAAATGTATTATGCATATGATGAGGCTTTGAACTTCAATAACCAGCATCAGTAACATAAATCAATCTTGAAAACACTTTCACTCGTTGAATCTCTAAAATAAATTAATAATTTCCAGTCTTTAGTTGACAGTCATTTCCCTTGATTAATGTATGTCTAACTGTTCCGCTCAGTAGATAGACACGAGTGTATAAGTCATCACATAAGATAAATACAACTGCTTCAGAAGGAGCATCTAACAGTTGTACAAATCCCTAAATAAATCAATGATTACTTGACCAAAGTTGATTTCTTCTTTTGTTTTGAATGCTCAAAAATGGATGTGCATGTTGGTTGCAATCATCCGCATTCATGATAATGTCTTGTTCTTTGTTTGTTATTGTCAACTGTTCATCATCTTATGTTGTTGGATGAATTGCATGTGAAGTTAACTCAGCCACATTTGTATGCAAAATATCCGCATTAGTGTACCAAGCATCTGCATTTGTATGATCATCATCCGTATTTGTTTAATGTTCATCCGCATTTGTTTGATGTCCATCCGCATTTGTGTGAGGATCATCCACATTTTTGTGTTACACATCCGCATTTGTGTTACACGCATTGGTGTGACGATCATCCGCATTGGTGTGTTATACATCCACATTTGTGTGTTACATATCATCCGCATTTGTGTGTTACATATCATCCGCATTTGTTTGATGATAATCCACATTTGTATGATGTTGTTAGGATCAGTGATCTAAGTTTGATCAATTAGAGTTGAATCACAGCGGAATTAGAGTAAGAATTAAGCAAATATAGCAAGAACACAATAAATATTCAATGGAACAGTACACGGTTATATAGATATAGGGTTTTCTGCAAAGGGATAATAACATTCATGCACACATGCTTCGGTGTGGCGGCTGCTAGGTTTTCCTAAGCTGCACCGATTACAATTAGGTCAGCATTCCTTATATATAGGAATGTGACGTCTGCTGATGTCACTTGATAGTGACATCTAACAGAATTATTACAAACTACTGAAAGTAAGCAAACTACTGAGAATGTTCACAACAACTGAGAACATCTCAGATTATTCTAAGTACACGAAGAAACATAAAACTACTGAAACTACAAGTACAGAACAGAGACTACAACTACTGAAAGGAAACCATCACAATTACTGAAGAGGTCTTCTTCAGCTGTTGTGACAATCATCTGAAACTTGGTCTTCAGTCTTTGTCTTCAGCTTTTGTCTTCAGACTTTGTCTTCAGCTCTTTCACTTCAGACTTTGTCTTCAGCTCTTTCACTTCAGACTTTGTCTTCAGCTCTTTCACTTCAGACTTTGTCTTCAGCTCTTTCACTTCAGACTTTGTCTTCAGCTCTTTCACTTCAGACTTTGTCTTCAGCTCTTTCACTTCAGACTTGTCTTCAGACCTTGTTATCAGCTGATGTCTTCAGCTGTTGCAGACTACTTCAGTTGTTGTAATGTCCGTGGGACTTAAAGGTTTTTCTGATCAGGCTCATTGGTTCTTTTGGTCCAACAAACTCCCCCTGAACCAATGCAGCCAAAACCTTTAAGCTTATTGAGGTCCCACTTATTCTTGGCAGAAATACTCTCTTGATCAGCTTTAGAGATATCGGATAAGCACAGGCCAGGGAACAGGTTTCAGTAGATGTGAATGTCAAAGGATGGAAGGGAACTCTGTCTTGGGGAACTGGACACAGAGCCGTTATCCCAACCATGAAACCTACTTCCCATTGATGAGTCTATAAGACTCTCTGACGTAGGCCTCAAGGAGAACAACTTGTTCCTCCTTAGTGAGTTCTTCTGCTTCTCCTTCGAAGAAGAACTCTGGGCCATAGTACTCTGATAAGTACTTTATCGTCTTTCCATTTTTCAACTCAACAGTTGTTATCTCTCTGTAAGCAAACTCATCTGGGTGAGTCCCTTCTAATAACAACTGGAGTTCATTTTTCTTGATCTCTTCAAGCCTCTTGTATAACAACCCCTTCTTGACCATTTTGTTCTCCATTAGAGTTTGAGGGGTCATCTTTGACTTGTAGGCTCTCTTGAAGTCTTCAAGTATTTCCCAGGGTGAGACTACAATGGCCAACATAATAGCAGCATCTATGGTCTTTCTCACTTGGCCATTGTATCTACTTGGTATGGATTTCTTATGAATTCTAGAACTAACCCTGGGGTCTGGCCAAATCCTTACTCTCTCCTTTTGATATTGAAAGGTATACCTGAGAGCATACAGCCTTTGAGCATGTTTCTTCATGGCTTGTATAGATGATGACTGAGGAAACTCTTTGTCAATCATCTTCAAAAGTTGCTCATCGTGCTGTTTCTGCTGTTCTTCTTCTTCAATCTTAACTTTCACCATTTGCCTCTGAAAGTCTGGTGTTATCATTTGTTGACTTCTGGGCTCAGGTAATTTTAGAACAGCAGAGATTGGCAGACTATCTTCTTCATCATCTTCTTCTTCTTCTTCTACCATCCTCAACACCCTTCTCCTCCTTCTGGGTGCATCACTGGATGTGGTTTGAGGTGGTTTTTGGGGTAAGGGAGTTGGTTTTGAGGGTTGAGTTGATTTGGAGAGTTGTGGGGTTGGTTGTTTTTGAGAGGGAGTTTGGGAAGGCTGATCTAGCATTTTTATGGTGAGTTTGGCTTTGGAAAGCTTGGCCATATCAGTTCTCTTCCCAGCACCTGCTTCGTCTAAGGCTTCTATAATCAACCCCTTGTTGAATTCTTCAGAAGCACAGATTCTGGTGGTTATTGCCAGAATACTGTCTCTGGTCCATGATTTAATCTCAATTAATGATCTTCCCAAGTATTTTGCAATAAACCGGATCATTATCTCCAACCTCTCCCTTTCCATCACACTATAACTGGCCCATCTTTCTTGTATCTCATTAATCTCCAGCCTTCTGATCTCAGTGTCTAATGTGGCTGTATCAAAGCCCTGTCTGAAGAGTTGATCTATTATTTGTCCATTGATCTGCTGTGAGCTTCATCAGCTTCTTTAATCAGATCTTCCAATGATTTCTCTTCATCAGGCTTTGAGTTTCAGCACTTTTCTTTCTCTTGTATGTGATCAGCTTTTTTCCTGTTCTTTTTCCTCTTCCACTCTCTTTCTCTTTCTTTCTTTCACTACCTTAGACTCCCCCTTTTGGGTGCATTGGGTTCAGGGGTTTGAATGGCAGAAAGCTTCTTTGCACAGCATCATCAACAAGTGTTTTTAGAGTCGAGGAGATCCTCTCATCAATGGCTTTATGTACAATCTCATTGATGATGGGAGTGATGAGAGGTAAGGAAGTTTGAAATGTAGCAACCATCTGCTCAGAGGGGTTCTGTCCCTGAGAGGTGGTGCCAACAACAGTGGCTGGTGGCTCAGTTGAGTGAAGTGGCGGAGTGTTTGGGAAACCTTCAGATGAAGGTGCCATCTGTGGGTTTATTGGGGCAGATGGACTTTGATCCTGAGACATTTTGGCAAGCAGTTCTTTGAGTCTACTCACCTCAGCCTCAAGGATTGTGTTATGGGCTAAGACATCATAGAAAAAGCCCAGGTCATCATCAGTTTTGCTGAATCACCTGACCTCCTGATTGAATCAGGATGTACATGCCCTGAGTGTAGATCAGTTGTAGCATGTGCCCCTTGTTCTTGGTTCTGGGGACTTCCTGCCTCAGGACTGAGTCCTTCATCGGCAGTTGCCTCTGGTGAGGTCTTAGAGATGTTACCAACTTCATCCTGTTCATTTGCTGAATCAGTAGAAGTGGCAGCCTCACCAGATGTTCTAACCTCCTCCTCTACACGGGGAGATTGAACATTATAACCCCTGTGCTGTGGGTTATCAGCAGCATTTTGGTCCTCTTCCTCAGCTGTTGAGGTTCTCCCCATTGTAATTGGTGTCTGGGGAGGAGGAGAGGAATGCAGCTGACTCAACACTTGTGCAACAATAAATGTTGGGCTTTGAGGGGCGGTTGCATTTGGAGATAGGGTTGAAGCAGATTGCACCCGGGGTGACTGGTGCTCTTCAATGGTAACCTTCTCAATTGAGATAGGTTCCAGCATTGTGGTATCCCCAATTTTGGTTGCATCAGGATCCTGTTGAGAGGATGCCTGAGCGGCTACGGTTGGTGGAGTCTTGGACACTACTGGGGGGTTAGAACCAGTAAGTGTTTCCTGTATTGGTGTTACAGGGGCATCCTCAGGGGACTCATCTCCCTGAGTAGCCTTTTTGGGCTTTTTGGTTTTGGGTTTGGTGGGGACTTTGGATCTGGAAGTGGAGGCTGTGGGTTCCCGCTGCTTGGTTTTGAGCAGCCGGGCAGCCCCTTTCATTGTAGGGTCAGAGTTGTGCCTGGAGTATACTTCAGGCAATACAGCCGGAGCAGGGACTCCAAGGCCAACAAGGCCGTCTGATTTTAGCTGTGTTAAAATTATGGCCATGAGAAACCTGGGATATAATATCCATCTGTTTGCCACAGGTTTCAAGGCCAGATCCTTTAGTTCCATAAACACTATCTCAGAAAAATTTAAAGTTTGGCGTTCAATGATAGAGTATAATACCTGTTGCCATCGGGAAGACATTTGATCCCATGAAGAGGTTTTTGGTGCAAGGCAGACATTCACCATGTGGAATATAAGACGTTCAGCATCATGGAAGTGCTTCTTCATAATGGTGGTAGCACTTAAGTCTCCTTCATACCCGTTGTTGATGAAAGACATATCGGTTGTGCCTTTCGGGTATTCTGTGACACAGGTGGCATCATGTAGATCTAGGGTTTGTCGAATGATGTCCGTAGTGATGACCACCTGTTTCTGGTTGACCAACGACTGGAGAGTGATTTGGCTATCATTCTCACTA
The DNA here is from genome assembly GCA_025506505.1 of Flaveria sonorensis. Lineage (NCBI taxonomy): Eukaryota > Viridiplantae > Streptophyta > Magnoliopsida > Asterales > Asteraceae > Flaveria > Flaveria sonorensis. Next base: position 59,646,934 of record CM046433.1, on the reverse strand, counting down.
GTTTGCACGGAGACGTTGGTCCAGAACTGGCTTAGGGAATCGGGGTATATGGTAGGATTCAGAAGAAACGCGGTTCGGTACTGGGAATCTACCATAAGATCGATGGCGTTATCAAATTTGTTCCAGAAGGCCGATTTCGAGAGGTAGGCAACACAGTTGTGTCTGGGTTTGAGTTTCATGGTCGCCATTGGTGAGAGAGTGAAAGGACGGAAAACGGCTAATGAAACGTCTGAAAGTAGGTTTAGGTATTTATAGGGCAAGACAAAGGCTGATATAAAACGACTGAAAGTGTTGGTGCTGTCATCAGTTGTTTGAAAACAACTGAAGACCTGGTTTTAACTTTCAGAAGTAACAACTGAAGACTTGGTATTAGTCATCAGTAGTTGTGAAACTACTGAAGACATGGTTTTGGCTTCAGGTGTTGTAACAACTGAAGACTTGGTGTTAGTCATCAGTAGTTGTGAAACTACTGAAGACATGGTTTTGGCTTCAGTTGTAAGTGAAGCAGCTGTTGTAGAAACAACTGAAGAGAAAATTTTCTCATCAGCTGTTGTCGTCAATTCTTAGCTCATCAGCTGTTTCATTCTGACCTCAACACTTCATCAGACTTTGTCTGAGTTTCAGATGTTTCATAGGTCATCAGTACTTATCTGTTATTCTGACATCAGCAGTTGTAACTACAGCAGTAGTTGTAACCACATTAGTTCTGTTCAACAGATGAGTACTTCAGTACTTTTAAGTAATTTAGTCTTCAGTAGTTGTGAAAACTACTGAGGATAAAAGAACTGCAGTACTTATTTGTGACAGTAGTATACGAATGCTCATCAGTACTTGTTCACTGAGATCATCAGTAGTTGTCACTTATTCTAGCTGCAGCATACCAAGCCTTAACACTAGGTTTTGGAAAGTTGAACTGTCCAAAGGCTTAGTAAATATGTCTGCAAGCTCATCAGCACTAGGAACAAACTTTGGATCAATCAGACCTTTTTCAAAACAATCCCTAATAAAATGGTGTCTGATCTCAATATGTTTGGTCCTAGAGTGCTGGACTGGATTCTTGACGATACAAAGAGCTGAAGCACTATCCATTAGTAATGGAGTCTTAGTCTCTGTAATGCCATAATCCAGTAATTGATTCTGAAGCCAGAGTACCTGAGATGTACAACTTGCAGCAGCAATGTACTCGGCTTCAGCAGTGGATGTAGCAACAGATGTTTGTTTCTTACTCTGCCAAGAAACCAAACAGTTGCCTAGGAATTGACATCCACCAGAAGTTGATTTTCTAGTTAATTACACCCTTGCAGATATCTAAAGATCCTCTTGACTGCAATCAAATGGGACTCTTTAGGAGCAGCCTGAAATCTAGCACAAACACAAGTTGCAAACATAATATCTGGTCTAGAAGCTGTTAAGTACATCAAGGACCCAATCATACATCTGTAAAGTGTTTCATCAACAGCTTTACCTTTCTGATCTGCATCCAGTTGTGTGGTGCTGCACATGGGAGTAGAACAGGGCTTACAGTGTTGTAAATCAAACTTTGCCAAAAGACTTTTTGTGTATTTTGACTGATGAATGAAAGTTCCATCAGCCTTTTGTTTGATTTGCAGACCTAGAAAGAACTGTAATTCTCCCATGGCACTCATTTCGAATTTTTGTTGCATCAACTTTGTAAATGCATCACACAACTGTGGATCAGAGGAAGCAAAAATAATATCATCAACATAAATTTGAACAAGGAGCTTATGTTGACCCACTTTCTTAATGAACAAAGTTTTATCTATGGAGCCTCTAGTGAAATTATTCTGAAGAAGAAAATTTGACAGTGTTTCATACCAGGCTCTAGGAGCTTGTTTCAACCCATAAAGAGCCTTATCAAGTTTATACACCCAATCAGGATGTTTATTATCCTCAAAACCTGGTGGTTGACACACATAAACCTCTTCTTTTATTTTACCATATAAAAACGCACTTTTGACATCCATTTGAAAAACTTTAAGATTGTGGAATGCAGCATAGGCTAAGAACAATCTAATTGCCTCCAGTCTGGCTACAGGGGCAAAGGTTTCATCATAATCAATACCTTCTTCTTGTGAAAACCCCTGGACAACCAGTCTGGCCTTGTTCTTGACAATTTGCCCATTTTCATCTGTTTTATTCCTAAACACCCATTTAGTGCCTATTGCACACTTACCTGGGGGTAGAGGAACCAGTTCCCACACTTGCTGCTTTTTGAACTGAAGAAGCTCAAGCTGCATGGCATCAACCCATCCATTGTCTCTTAATGCAATATGATAGTTCTTTGGCTCTTGCTGACTGATGAAAAGAGCATAGAAGCAGAAGTTGGACAATTGACTTCTAGTTGAGACACCAGCATTGATATCACCAATGATTTGAGACGTTGGGTGATTCTTCAGCTCTTGATGCACTATGAGATCTGTGCAAGTGTTTGTAGCACGCTCAGCAGCAACAGATGTTGATCCAGATTCTTGAAACCAAGTGTTAGATGGCATATCAAATGAAGTAGAGGATTCAGAAATCTCATCAGCATTTGTTGTGGATGGTGCTACTGAAGCTACAGGAACATCAAGTTGAGTAGACTCAGGCAGTTGATCACTAAACTTGAATAGGTGAGTACTGGGATCATCATGAACATCAGTACCACCAGATGGATGACTAGCTGCAGAAGGTGATGAATTCACATGATCTGCAACAGCTGGAGGCTGATAAGGAACATATTGCAGTATGTCCAGATCAAACAACTCCACAGGGTTTTGTGGGATTTTGTCCTTAGGAGATTCATTGAACTTCACATGCAAGGTTTCTTCAACCATCTTTGTCTTACAGTTGAACACTCTGTAAGCCTTGCAAGTGGATGAGTACCCAACAAAATACCCTGCATCCACCTTAGAATCAAACTTTTGGAGTTGATCCTTTGTGTTGAGAATGTAACAAGGACACCCAAATGCTCTGAAGAATGAAATTAGAGGAGCCAAATGATGTAGAACTTCATAAGGAGTCTTCATCAACCTCTGATTCACTAAAGCTCTATTTTGCACATAGCATGCTGTGTTGACAGCTTCAGCCCAAAAGGTCAGTGGCAAACCAGAGTCAGCCAACATGGACCTTGCAGCTTCAATTAGGGTCCTGTTCTTTCTCTCCACTACTCCGTTTTGTTCTGGAGTCCTTGGGATGCTATACTGCCTCTTGATTCCTTTTGAAAGGTAGAAATCATCAAGTGTATGGTTTCTAAATTCAGTTCCATTATCACTTCTTATACACTTGACTGATAGGGAATACTGCTTCTCAACATACAACACAAAGTTAATAATTGTCTGAGCAGCCTCATCCTTTGAATGCAAGAAGAAGGTCCATACAAATCTGGAGTAATCATCCACAATTACCAGACAGTATTTCTTCTTTGCCATGCTCATTACTCTCACAGGACCAAAGAGATCCATGTGCAGTAATTGCAAGCAGGCAGTGGACTTTGGTTCTTCTATAGGAGGAATGAGACTTTGTGTTGTTTTCCTTTTAAACAAGCAGTGCAGGTTTCATCACAGAGGAACTCCTTTATTGGTAGACCTCTTACTAAACTTTGTGGATCAGCTGATTCATGTTTTTGAGATTAACATGACCCAGCCTTCTATGCCACAGTTTAGATTCCTGAGGAGAGGCCTTGGAGAACAGGCAAGGATGACCTTTTAAATCAATCTTCTTTGACAAATCCAAGGCATATACTCTTCCTATCCTGTTGGCCTTCAGGAGAGTATATTCATCCAATACCTTGTCAATCAGCCTCAGAACTTTGGAAGACAGAATCCGGCAGTTCTGGCTTGTGAAAAGTGCAACATGCCCTTTATCACACATCTGACTGACACTCAGTAGATTATACTTGAGATTCTCCACATGGTTAACATCATCAAATCTGATTTCTCCATTTGACACAAATCCTTTCCCGATGATGTAACCCTTAGCATCATTTCCAAATGAGACAAATCCCTTCTTTCCTTGAGAGTAGTCATTAAGAAGAGAACTGCTCCCAGTCATATGCATAGATCCTCCACTGTCTACATACCAGATGCTTCTTTGGCATGCTGAAGAACCCTGCATATATCATAAGAAACTAGTTAGCTTTAGAGACCCAAACCTTTTTGGTTTTGGGTATGTTTTCATCAACAGATTTAACCATAACTTGTTTCTCATGATTAACAGCTGATGAAGGTGGAGATGGTGCTGAAATGGAATTCTTAGATTTGGGCTTGGATTTCCTTTTCAGTGGTTTGATCACAGGTGCATCTAGTTGGTTAACTCTCCCCAACAAATGCTGAACCATCATAACAAGTTGTGTCTGATTTGTTGCTAAAGCCTTCAGCTCATTTGACACATCAGTACTTGTTTTTGATGAGTTCCTGTGACCCACCATTTCCTCCTCTTGAAATTCACAGACTTCGTCTGATGTTTATCATGAGGAACACTATCAGCTGTTTTCTGATAAACCCCATCCTTCTTTTTGGATTTTGGTGAGGCCTTGGGTTTATCAGTTTGAGATGACTGTGGTACAAACTTGGTTTCAAACTCATTTTTCATTTTATTTATCTCTTCTTTAATGAGCTTATCTCTGTTGAGTTTGGAACCCTTTTTGTACCAGCATTCATCAGATAGATGATTGAATTTACCACATATTTCACATGGCTTATTCTTCATCTTGGATTGATCAACTGCTGAAGTGGAAACTACTGAAGGTGTGATCTTCAGTACTTTCCTCCTTTCAGTACTTGTGTTAAGTACTGAAGGATCGGTAACAACTGAAGACTTGTTCTTCAGCTGTTCTCTATCCGTCCTGAAAGACCGTATGATAGATTCCTCAGCAGTTAATCCTTTTATTTCATCAGATTTGAAATGCTTTTCAGATGTTGTGACTTGCCCTTCAGTACTTGGAGTACTTTGAGGAACAACATCTGAATTTCTCAGCTTCATGTGTTTATCAGCATTTAAACCATCAGGCAATTGATTTGCTGAGATCTTAACACTGACTTCATCCTCTAATTTTGTATTATCATTTGAGGATGAATCACATGATGATGTGGTTTGGAAATTACTTTCACCTTCAGATTTTACTATTGATTTTGAAGTAAAATCAGTAGGTGGTGCAGTATGATTGTAACCTATTCCAAACTTCACATTTGAAGCTGTTTGCTTGCTGAGAAGCATTTCAAATCCCTTGCAGGATGTTACCCATCGGTCACACTCAACTTGGGTAGCTGCAAGTGTCTCTTTGAGACTTCTGTGGTTCTCGAGTATGACCTCTACCTTAGCCTTTTCATCATTAAGTTGGCATTTAAGCTTGTAAATCTCATCATCTTTGTCATTAAGTGCAGACACATACTCATCTTTTCTTTTGGAAATAGTTTTCTCAAGCTCAAGATTTTGACTGATTAAAGCTACATTTGCCTCTCTAATAGAGACAAAGGCAGCTATGCATGATTCAGAACATAACTTGGCTTTAGCCTCAGAAGATATCTGGGTTACCTGTGAAGATGAAGCATCTGAGCAGGAACCCTCAGTAGACTCCAGGGCCATGAGAGCAAGATTCCCAAAAGGATGTTCACCACCATGTTGACCAGCACCAGCAGATAGTTGCTCATTGAAACCAGAAAGATCATCTGGTAAGCTGCTCCAGTCAACAACTCCTGGTGTGAAGAAGCTGTGATGAGGTTGAGATTGTGATGGAGATGGTTGAGGCTCAGGTAGGGCTTGAGGTTGTTGTGCTATAGGGACATGAACTGGATTTGGCTGTGGCATATAATAGCAGGGATAAGGATATGGCATTGAACCCTGAGGGACAAAGTATGCAGGAGATTGAGGTTGTGAGTGATGACCAGAACTAGCAGGATGTTGCCCTTTGTTTTGTGAACTATTGCTTTGAAAGGTCACAAAGGGTGCAGAGGAGTTAGATCCAGTTGATCTACACTCTCTTGCAAAGTGCCCAAGCCTGTGGCATTTGTGACACCTCAACTTACTCTTGTCAAAACCAACTTTGGTTTTGCCAGAGAGTCCTGGAAATTTCCTACCAGTTCTCTTGTAGAACTTTTGAGATCTGATATTGATCAGGGCCATTTGGCTCAAAATATCCATCTCTTCTAAATCATCATCAGCAATACCTTGCAAATCATCCATGATAAAGCATAAATTATCACTATTACACCCAGAATGACTGTCAACACCAACAAATGCATGATCAGAACTGTTTGAGGAGAAATCTATATGCTCATCATAATGACTTTCTGATCCAGCATATTTTGACTCATGACCGACCAGGGCAGTGTTACCTGGTACAAAGTCATCAGAGAGCTTTCCTGATGATGCCAGTTTCCTTTTCTGCTCTATCTCTCTTTCAAATGTAAGCAGTTTCCCATGGAGTTGGGTGAGAGATAGGCTATCCAGATTTGCACTGGAGCGTAGGACAATGGTGTATGTGTCCCATCTCTCAGGCAGTGATCTGAGGAATCTGTTGTTCATCTGGCTGTTAGTATACTCTTGCTTGACCATTTTCAGTTCAGAGATCAAGCAGGAGAAACGCTCAAACTGTTGAGTCAGTGTCTCACCCTTCCTATGAGAGAATGTCTCATATAGTTGGGCGAGGATTTCTCTGTTGTTTGCTAAGACCTCATCAGTTCCTCCGAATTGTTCCTTCAAAGCATTCCAGAGGTCATGAGCAGTTTCATGATGCATAAGCCCAGAATAGATTTCATTCGGCAGTGCCATGGCCAGAATTCCATGGGCTTTAGCATCAATCTCAAACAGTTTACGATCTTCATCTGAGTATTGCTCCTTCTTCTTCGGAACCATTTGATTGGTCTCCGGATTGTTCACCATAGGCTTGTGTGGACCATGAACCACAGATGTCCAACAACCTGAACTGTTAACAGACAGGTGATGGAGCATTCTTCGTTGCCATATGTTATACTCACTCCTAACCAGCATCGGAGGCTTGGTTGAGGAGCCAGTATTGTGAGGATCATTAGATGGAGTAGTCATTCTCAGATT